>OX402579.1:9500242-11967136 GCA_948098905.1 Tiliacea aurago | reverse complement strand
ACAAGCGTTTATCTCTATGATCTGTAGACTCGATTACCCACGGCTAGGTAGGTAGCAGTAGATGCTTTAAATTCGTGATTAGATATGGTAATTAACGTCATTGCGTGATATTGATGATAAAGTCATTAGCCTAGGTGCTTACAAAAAACATCGTGCTTGTGATTTCTGAAGCGGTTTTAATAGAAGAAAACCACTTCTGGCAACCGGTATTTTCAGAAGTAAGGTTCCTAGATTCAAATTGATACGATTATTCAATAATTATCAAATCACATAATATATTGATCGGAATATAAGTCGTTAGGTAACTATTTAAATTCAGAAATTTTGTGAGCCACCAATAATGTATATTGATGTAGATATAAGTTGTGAATTTAGGTGAGGTGGAAAACAGCGGATTTATATAGCATCGTTGAACAAAGTGCGTTTGTCCCCAGGAGTCCTACAACTTACAGATATAATCACACTAACACTGCTGGACATAGGCCTCCCCCAAAGGGGGGGTTTGTCATAATCGCCACGCTTGGCAGGCCGGTTGGCGATCGCAGTATGGTGTTAAAATGCATAGAGAACGCTGTTGCCCATTCTCTAGTAATTTTTCCCTTAGTCGCCTTTTAGGACACCCACGGGAAGAAATGGGTTAGTGCTATTCTTTACGTCCGACACCACACGGACGACAGATATAATAATAATACTTATCTATGATGTCTCATTAGTCAACGCATCAATCAATCAATCAACTCAGCCTATAGCAGTCCACTACTGGACATAGGCCTCTCCCAGGCTGCGCCACAACACCCTGTCCTCTGCCTTCCGCATCCAGTCTGTCCCAGCCACCTTTTTAAGGTCGTCGGTCCATCTAGCTAGAACTAGTCAACGCATGCATTGATAAAACTAATTGAGAAACGTACAAAATTGAAACTTAGGTCTTAAATTAATATTCGATGGTATTACGAGTACTTACCTACACAGAAGACAACAGCCAGCACTAGTTTTCTAGGAAGTTGGTTCAAATATTGTAAAGTTAATAAAATTAATACAAATTCAAAGCATCCGTAATCTCAACACGCAGTCCTTTTTCTTGTTCCAATCCTATAAAGATAATTACATGCCGTTATGAAATCGTCAACTTCCGTCGATCTCAGCCGATGGCAACGCGCAGCAGTTTATGGTCACGCAACGAATACTTAAATGACTAAAGATTTAAAGCATCGTCTTTCTCGTATAATATTATGTATGTATTTCATATAATACTTCTTCATCTAAATAAGCAGTTTCTGGTGGGCTGCAACATAAAAATAAAACGTGCTGTTTATTTCGTACACATGGCTTTATTGATCCTGTCGATGTAACAACGCGAACTTGCCCTGAATGGACAATTAATCCCTGATTTTAACGAGTAACCCCCTGGGTGAGTCTCTGTGCGCACAAGTGTCACATGACAAAGCGACCCCTCCGTTCGTTTCGGATCGACGTGATCAAAAAACCGGGTTGGGAATGCATCCGTATGGATGAGGGCACATGACGCGGGCGGTATTTTGTAGGTAGCGTACTACATACGTTCGAACGCAACCATATTTTCTTTCTTGGGTAACATGGAAGTTAGGTATGTAATTTAAAAATGTTACCATTCTCAAATCAATTTTAAGTACTTAGGTACCTATCTACTTATAATTTATAACACGTTGTCCCAGTTTTCTGTTTTTGCCATTCAACGTTTAAAACAACCGAAGTCCACGGCATGAAATAACGTGCAATATTTTGTAAACTCGATAAGTGACGAGTAAGAGCAGGAAGTAAAAATTCCGTATTCGGAAAAATATTCGCTGTGTTTATGCTTTGGTGTTAAAACATGCGATGGTCTTCAGACAGAATCTATTAACTGTCGTGTGTAATAATAATATCATAATAACTACGTGTCGTAAAAAGTGTATCGTCTGGGGGCTCACTTGGTATGTCCCAATCAGGCCATGTGCGCGCGGTCCCACGCATAGTTGACGCACAAGTGTGCGCCAGCGCCACATAGCGCTCCTACCTATAGCTGATATATTCGCTTCCTATGTGTGAGTAAGTGAGCTGCTACTTCCTGGTACAGCCGCGAGACTCTTTATTTAAATTCTTCCTTTGTGTGCGTACGCAATATTATTTATATTCAGCTACTTCTACTCGCGGGATGGTACCTACACGAATATTATTACATTAACCATGCGTGTGTGTAACGAGTCTCTTTAATCTTCATTGTACTTCCTGATTATGCGTCAGTGTGTGTGAGCCACTTGTTTGAATGCTAGGGCGACTTTATCTCAGTGAGGGACAAAGTGCAGAGTCCGATTACTTTAGGGCGGTGCACTATATTTTATCGATAATTTTGCATTACTTATCCCACTTATTATGGTTGTATTTTTTTTTACATGTGTTTCATTTTAATGACACATTTTGCAACTTCAGTCGGCTTGAGTTTTGTCATTTAGTGCAAAATAATAAGCATTACATTTGTGCGCCATGTG
This sequence comes from Tiliacea aurago, assembly GCA_948098905.1. NCBI lineage: Eukaryota > Metazoa > Arthropoda > Insecta > Lepidoptera > Noctuidae > Tiliacea > Tiliacea aurago. The sequence goes on along the minus strand of OX402579.1, from coordinate 11,964,632 downwards.
TAGCCACGGTTAATCCTCGCGGCTTTGGCTAGCTACTTACATCAAACAAAGAGCTGATGTTTATATTCACATTGGAAACAGGAAGCATAAAGTCCGCAATATGTCTCAAGCTTGTAGAGTTCTCGGTATGAAACAATACCAGTTCCGCTGTGTTTGCTAAACTGTACTCCTTTCAGGAAGTGACCGCACTTTAATTGAGCTGCTTTAACCGTTGGCTGGGAACAGAATTGTTGCTTAGTTACTGAGCAACGTTACCATTATAAAAGGAAGTAGGTACTTAAAGGTGACTTAGCGTTGGCATTGAAACGGTATATCCTTGTATTTGGAAATTCGAGTGATTGCCCACACAAGTATGATATATTAAACTTTAAAACATCGATGTCATTTTGTTTTTGTTGGGCGTCACTATAACAGCAAGTGGACAGATGCATCGCATAGCGAACAGTTTGCACAATTCGGAAGGGTCCGATCACAGTCAGAGAGGGAGGAGATCTATGAATGTTCACCGCTAAACCCCCTGTCGCTCACATCTGTCGCTTCTATGGACTGTAGATTAGATACAACGTCATTAATTGATTTAAGTTTAGGGAAAGGGTTAGGGCTTATTTTTAAATGTAATACGCACATGTTTCGTTTTAAATAAGGGCCTCTCTAAAAATCTGACTAGGTTTCGCAAGATCGTTGCACATTTGTTTCGGATTTTTCGATTACTGTCTTTGAAATTGATTTTTAGTTTCCTTGGAATTCAATTTCCGAATTTTAAATCCTTGATTTGCTTGTCTATGACAGTGACGGCAACGGCATTGCAGTCGGTAATGCAATTGAACAAGTTACGCATGTTTACGTTCTGTAAGGAGGGATGCGGTGAGGGACAAACTTATAAGGCATCGTGCAGTGTTCGCGATTTGACGTAACTTGCATTATATTATAATCCTTACCTGTTGCTCGGAGAGTTTCTAGGCGAAGATAACTGAAGTGATTGTCAGTATCAGTATTTCAACTAAACAGAATGAATGACAACATTTATCTCAGACATCTTAGGCACATATAAGGCACCAAATAGAGAATGCCCCTTGCGGAACTCCCACGAGTATTGGTCTAGTAACAGTTTTTTAGAGACTATGTTCTCTTTTATTTGGAAGATAGCTACTTAAAGATGGACATGTTGCAATGACTAGTGCTTATCTTAAAAAGTAAATATCACGCGTCTATCTAAGTTTTAACTTAAACCTAACATCAAAAACATTTTATTCGAAAATATTTCAAGTTGACACATCCTACTCGTATTAAATCATTAGATATCTACTAGTAGAGGTAGAACAGCCTGAAGCCCTGAACCTAAAATAAGTATCCACTAGGTTAACTTTGGTAAGACCTTTTAACTAGGGATGCCTCGATACGCGTTTTTGCCGATACGATACCGATACCGATAGTCTTATAAATATATCGGAGATACCGATACTCTTAATGAATTAAAAAATGAAGGTAAAATAAATAAAACACAACACAGGTAAATTTTTTTAATTTTTGGGTATATAAAATAGACAGGTTGAGATTAGTTAATAGTTTTAGTAATTAAAATTAACATTGATTAGATTTTTGTTAAAAAACAAAGTATTCTTAAGTTTTGCGGAGAAAGGCAATTTAGCAAATCTGTTTGAATAAGACCTGCGGTGGAAAATAATCTCTCGGATGCGACAGAACTCATTTGGATACTAAAGTACTTTATACATTTGAAAAGTATCGTTGAATCGGCCATAAAAATATCGCCGATGCCGATATATCAGCAAACCCGAAGTATCGCCGATATATCGGTATCGGTATCGGCTTCATCCCTACTTTTAACGTTAAAATCTTGTCGGTTGGTCGAAAGCTTATTTAGACCTAGACCGTCATATTATAAAAATATAACAACAAAAAGTTTGATCAATCTCGTAATTTCGACGATGGCACTTGTAAATCAAACGCGACACCTTGCACCGAACTCCGGAGAGCGTGAGAAGAAGGGCAAGTTCAGCCCCTCGTTAAGATACACACACAGGTGTAAACATTGTTCTGATACCGCCCCGCGACCCTTAAACCTTTTCAACGAGGAAGCTAAGGTTATACCTACCTCACCTACCTGAGTGCAAGTTGCTTTCAATAGCGTTAAGTAAATATATAATTCTTTTTGATTTGAACAGAGAGGGTCTGATAAAACAGGATTTTTCTTTTAGTTCCAATTGGTTAGACTTGCAATCTCTGGCTTATAATTTGTTCTGGCCTTTGTCCACGATAGCAGAACAAAAAAAAAAATTGTGACACATGTCAGCAGACCTAGGTATCTAAGATCTGCAAACTTACATCTATGTATGTCTTATATGTTTACATGAATTCATTGGGTAACAAGTTTATAATGTTGTCATCTCTGTCTTGCTTCTTACTAGCATCAGATGTCTCTTTTATTACATCGCTTCCTATTACGCGTCGCTAGACGTTGCGCTCCCGCACTCTTAGAACGGACATAGATTAATCATTGTTTTAACGTAGATGGGAATCGTTACTTATAGGCACTCGAATTGTACTGCTATGAAGTGGTACTTGTGAAAATATCGAAAGATGGTTGATAGATTAGATTTGACAAACTAAGAAAGTTGTGGAAAATCACATAGATAGGTACAAAGTTCAAACCTACCTTCTACATTTTACATATTATGTAGGTACTACTACGTTAGCAAAGCGTAGGGCTACAGATTAGTGGCGCTTCTACAGATTTTTTAAAAATTATTATTCTTTTAGATATAACTTCGTAGCCGCTAACAAACATTCTTATTGTCAGTTTTCACTGTTGTCAGTTACTATATTATGCCAGTTCGGTATTGTAGTAGAATATATAGAAATTTTGTTCAATCTATTGTGCGTAAAGTACCAATGAATTTTTACCACAGAATGGCGTATCATCTGAAAGTTACATAAATTCAGTAGCATTATTTTCGGATTTGTTTATTCAAATATTGGTGTAGTTGGAATAAAATAATGGCATGTGAATTGGTTCGCCTTGCAGCAGCTGTGTCCTGATTCAACATCATCGTACAATAACGTCAATAACGCAGAATGGCCATCTTCGTATGTTTTTTCTTAACGGGTCAATATAAGTCGTTATCGATTTATATTCAAAACCAATTTCAATTTAACAGATTGATTATATTAGTAACGGGGAGCTCGTGGCTAAGTAATAACAGCTACAGGGATCGATCCATCAGGTTAAGCTACGCTTGCCGGGGTGGTTCCGTAGATGGATCTTCTCCATCTTTACATAACGAGACTCCTCCGTGTCTCGGAAAGTACGTTAAGCTGTTGGTCCCGGCTGTAATTCGTGGATCTTTGACAGTCCTTAGGGGTCGTAAGAAGCCCCAAAGTCTGACAACCAGTCTTACCATGGGGTATCGTATTACCCTGTAACTGGGTTGTGGAGGTCAGATAGGCAGATTGAAATTGATTAAATTAGTAACGAGGTGTCGTGTAATAGTAGTTGGATCACGTAATTGTCTAGTAATTTATGTATTTCATTTGTGTTTCCGCCTACAGCAAGCGTGGCGGTCAATGCTCATGCCTTCTGTGTATAAGAAGATGCCTTTGCCCTGCAGTTGGAAAATAATAGGCTGGTACATTCCGCGAGGTCTAAGCTGAGCTTTGCATTTGTGTGAGTGCACATAGATAGTGTAGGTGTGATGTATGAGAACAACGTAACAACGTAAAGTGCTGTAGTATGCATAGCAAATTATATGATAATAACATTTTATAACTGTGGCTTAATATAAATTATGTTTATTGTTCAGAGTATAGTTTCATTGGAACATTTTATAGCCGAAAGCTTTTGTGGTGAATTTAATTGAACGAAACTCGAAAAATGTCTACCTAAACAGCGTAATTTCACGATTTCATTCACTTTACCTAAAGAGCAAAATTTCATTTCAGTTGGAATTAACAAAGAACGATGTTATGAATACGTGTCACATCACCCGTGATACCCCAGCTTTGTCCAGAGTGTGAAAGGGTTCACTCATTAGGAAGATTGCAAGGGCGCGGAGCGATGCAAAACACTGTCTATGCGTGGTTGCGCTGAGCATTGTCTTTGCCTAGTACTCTACTGTTTCTAACGCTACATCGTAGCTTGTGCTCAGGAAGTTTATATTTCTCAGCATAAAAGAAACGAGGCTGTATTGTAGGATAAAAGAAAGTGCATTCGGGGTTAGACAGATTCAACGAGTATAAATGGGATGATATACCTGTCTGGCCATTACTGAAATTACTGCTGCTGTCCCATTATAACAAGTTTTTAGTACCAACTCAAATCCTTTTGATTCTATCTAAAGACACTTTAATAAGGAAAATGTGTTTATTTTACCAAGTAGGTATCAGCTTTGTAGGAAAATAAGGAACGCGCGCCGTCGAACTACACTTCTAATAAATCTGTGAGAACTTTCATATTTATTACGTCAATGAAATAATGTTGACGCAGTTTTATATTAATTTGCTAGTTTTCAATAAATACAATAGGAGTAATAATTATACCCATTAGGTACTACCTACTTATTCATTTGACTTAGTTCTTAATCAAAGAACAAATAAATAAAACTAAAGTGTCTGTTTGTAATGTGAAAATGCTTTTCACTCCACGTGCTCAAAAATACCATCATTGTAGCGTACCTACCTACCAGAGCAGTTAGAGCAGATAAAATAGCATAATTATATTTTCCTCTAGGGGAAAAAGTTTTTTTAAATGTTTGTATGTTACCAACGAGCCTACAAAAACGAAAAAGTCTCATGTCTCTCTCTCTCGACGTAATAATGTTTCATAAAAAAAGAACATTTTATTTTTGAAAATGGAACTAAAAGCGGCGATCTCTTCGTTATAATGTAGTTATAATGCGTGCATTGCGTTGCGGCTACAGAAGAAATAAAAATCTATAAGGGTTCCTTGTTTACTATGGAACCCTAAAAAAGGCATTATTGGCGCCAAATCTTTAGAATTTTTCTCTAATTAGAGACCCTAATTTGCACATGGAAGAGAAAGGAAAATAAATAATTTTCAATTTGTTGCCGTCAAGGTATTGGATTATTTTATTTTCTCGGAAAAACCAATCTGTCCAGTCTTTTCCCAACTATGTTGGGGTCGGCTTCCAGTCTAACCGGATGCAGCTGAATACCAGTATTTTACATGGAGCAACTGCATGCCTATCTGACCTCCACAACTCAGTTACTGTGTAATACGATACCCCTTGGTAAGACTGGTTGTCAGACTTTCGGGCTAATTTATTTTCTCGGAATCGTAGTGAAAAGTAGAGTCAGCGGCGTACCAAGCCATGCTTGAAGCCATTTTAACCAACCTATCCAAACTAAATAATTTAAATAAAGCAAAAAGGGAAGGAAAAAATCACGGCAGTATAACGAAGTTAAAAGGAAAACGAGTTATAGTCGACCAACTTACATTTGCAGTTGGAATGTATGGGAGAACATGTTTTTCAACTACAATGTTAAGTTTGTTCTTGGGATAAATTCATCCCAACTACGGAACCCATCATTGTGCGTGGTTCGACACGCACTGGGCCGGTTTTTATTCTTGCTTGGGTGACACAATTATGCGCCTGGGTGTCACCCATGCTAGCTACGCCACTGAGTAGAGTACACGGCGATAAAAAACCATTATAACTCGGTTTCTATTTACTCCCTCGCCACAGCTCGGGAGTAAAACTATCTCGTTTAAAATGGGTAATTTTAACTCCTTGTATAACAATCTACTATATACTAAAAATGCATAATTATGAAAGTTATACGGTAGCACAGGAAAGTACCTATGACAAAAAACAATTTTCAATTTTTTGTCTGTCTCTGTTTGTTCTGGTTATCTGAAACGGCTGGACTGATTTTCACGGGACTGTCACTGGCAGATAGCTATAGTTATAAGAAGTAACTTTTATTTTAGAAAAAGCCATACGGGCGTAGCCGCGGGCATCAGCGTGTGTTAATATTATGTACAGTCGAGTCAGTGTATGGCGCCGGCGTTCGATTTAAACCAAACCAAGATGGCATCGAGCAGGAAGTGAAGTAGGAAAACGTTCTAGCGTCATCCAAGGTCGACAACGCGACGAGCTACATCCACCACGCTCGCCATTAGCGGCACCTCGCTTGACAAACCTCCATTGTTTTGTAATTAGTTAAGTTTCGGTATATATTTCAGAATATACGTACAAAAGATTTTGCCTGATTAAAATTGTATTGACTTCCCAAGAATTTGCATGAAGAAGGCTGGCAAATTGCAAGCCTTAGGTACAATTTGGTAATCTTATTTAGCCTGTATTAGTTCGATGTTTAAGTTCTTCTTTAAATAATGATCTTTTATTTATTCATTGGAATTTAGAGACGCACCAATTTTTTCTGCGATCAATTACATCGCCCATCCCACTTATAAAACTTCTGCCAATACGTTGCTTTTGCTTTACACTTTTGGTGTATTATCCGATCTCTTGTGAATATTTTCACTATTTATAACCTTCACATAATATGTGTGCAATCCGTACTTTTATTCTTTTCAATAGCAGGTAACGTTTGCGGTACACAATGGGAACGAATTTTGTGCAGCTAAAATGTTAACTTTCATACAAAGGGATACATTATACTTCCAAGTATGGAGCACTTCTTCACTTCCGAACAATACCTTGAATGGGAAACGAAGTGGTAAACAGTGGTTCTTTCCCAGTTCCATCGCATCGTGTGGTGACCATCCAACTTTGTTGTTGTATTCTTTGCGATGCGTATATAACGTTCCCATTGGTGAATATAGCATCATTATGATATATAATATATTCAATCTATTTTAGGTTCTGGTAATTTGTGATTGTGAATTTGTGTTTTGTTTTCAGCGGATTTTTTAAGATATTGTGGCACTCTTTGCTTCCGTAGTACAAAGATTTGAATTTTGGCATTATTTCGATTAGCTTGATATAAGCATAAGATATTGTGGAAAAATCGTGGTCTGGATCGTTGATCCGGAAGCTTCTGTAGATTTTTTGGTATTTAATCAAATAATACTTAGTCATGATGACATAACCAGAATCCAGTAAGTCAATATGTGGGCATCTGACATGTAAGTTTATAAGGTGCTTATAATCTTCTAGTGGCTTCAAGTACACAATACATAGTCAGTTATATTCTATTAAAAGCCTTTTCGTGGAAAGTGGGCAAACTAAAGCTTTAAATAGGATATTGAGAGGTCTATTCACTTACAAAACCATGGAAGAAGCGAGGAAATAAAAGGTTCGAGAGCTTTACAACCATATTATTATTTGTATAAATACAAAAGATCCGTTCGAAATATTAGGAATTCCTCTTAGTTAAAGGACATTGTCTACTAGACGCCGGCGTTAGATTATAAGCTCTAAACAATTTTACAGAAGCCTATCGCTTGGGATGAAGTAAGCTTCGATCTTGATCCTTTTGTCATATTCCGACACGAAGAGGAGTTTTATCGTTTACGACAGACATGGTTTTGAGATTTGCGGCCACTAAGTACTTTTAGTTGTTCTCTTTAGTTGAAATATTGACATATCGAAAAAAATTGTAGGTAAGCAAGAAGAAGAAACGTCCTCTGAAAATTAAGCACAGAAATTCAGTCAACATTTCAAATGTTTCGTCCAAATAATATTAATTTTGTTATCTACTTCTTGGGTTCTGTGCTTCGAAATTTCTTAAATTACTTGAAAGTCACGATTTTCGTTTTAATTTTTCCTTAAGAAGAATAATTCTGGAAACATTCAGAATATCCGTAACTTGGCAATTTAAAAAAAAAACAATCGATTAGAGGCATAGGAGGAACCACTACCTAAATTCCACTCTACCTAAACCAATATTTTTTCTATATCGTCTACAATAATTATTATGATCCGATCAGATATGAAATGAGATGGGTAGGTACCACTACACTTTATAACGCGTCTTTTGCCGACGCATTGTCTGCTCGCTCCACCACATCCCAAAAGAATTCCTGTTCGTTATAATTCCGGCTAGCATTTCCATAAAAATCGTTGTGATCGTTATCTTCGTGAACAGGTCGGATTCTTTTTTCTAAGTGCATCATTTATTATCTTTAAGGGCACAAAAAATTATAGGGTCTCTAAGGCGCCGCGGTGTCCCTTCTACGAAACGGCCTCGGATTTGTTTGACACTCGTCTGTGAGATATAGAGCGGCCGGTGGACAGGGCAGTTCGATGAATCCAGACACTTGCGATGGTTTGGACATCGGCGGGGACAAAGAGGTGTGAATTCACAACTTAATGATTTTGCACGGAGGACTTAAGAATAAGATCATAGATATGGACGTAAAGATATTGGATGATAGCGCTGATGAATATGTTTAATGTCGATGATTATGTTTTATGAACCAAAATTAACAGATTAACAATTTAACTTTGCGAGCTCAAATGTATTTTCAAAATAACTATTAAACAAATCTCTATGCCTTCTCTTTAGGTAGCAAGTTTTTTGGTATTTCTTTTTTTGGTTGCATTTTTAACTATATGCCTTTGTTGGAATCTATTGTTCTGGTTTCTGCACGGAACTGTTCCAGTAATCTAGGGTTACCTCTCCAGGTATAAAATGAAAGGGTTGTATAAAAAGCCTCCACTTCACGCTTACTGCTCCTCATTATCTGACATGATACTACCTCCAAGTTGATGGATCAAAGATTTCTTATAACGTTCAACGGTCGTTGCGCAATTTCCCACAGCATCTCAAAAGCAAATACCTTCTATTGAGCCAGGATACAATGGCAGGGCAAGAGTCAGGTAAAGCGCCTCGCACTGCGGGGTTTCAGCGCAGAAGTTTTATATTTCCGCTTCTTTGTCATGTCTTTGGGCCAATTAATAATTTCTCTGGATGACCGAAGTCATTGTTAAACTATCGTGCCGCACCTACGTCCCATTCAAATGGCGAAGATTGATGAACTCCCTGCAATTGTCACATTTTTACGTTTATAGACTGTTTTTGCTTTACATCTACTGAATGACTTTGCTCTCTCGCGTTTGTTGTTAGTGTGGGAGAGAATGAGTCTTTCGTATCTCGTATTATCAAGTAACGTTTGATAATGTAAATAGTGGAGTAAACTACTAATTAAAACAAATGTTTCTTGTGTACGATAAGATATCATGTAAAAATTTGCTTATTTTCATGCTACATGTTCCGTTTGACGTCAATTGGAATTCAGCACATTACTATTGTGTTTAAATTAAGTTATATATGTGAATAAATGAATATTTGGGTACTAATTGTTGTTTTGCGTAATGCACATATTTATTTATTTTAAACATCCATGGCGCTGTATTATATCATGACCTCTCAATTAGTTATTTTACCGCAGACTCGTGCAATATCAATCTTTTTCTATGCTTGGTGCCAATGGGCAGAACCATTCAAATGTGGTTAGATTAAAATATATTGATTACTTTTAGCGTAGTATCGTTTTGGAGGGGCAGGAATAAGGTGGAATTCTACTTAGGAAGAACTTCACAATTTTGAGGATAGCGCTTTTTTTCATACATAATACATTAAAAGTATTCTTACGAAATGGAATAGTAACAAGGTCTGTATGAAAAAAAATTCGCGTCAGATTCCGTAAATACGTAGGTATTATTTCGCCTTTTGTATTTTTTGTTCTTTAGTTTGTCTGCTCGTCTCAGTATTTCCTGTTTGCAAAATTAAATTCAAATATATGCATACTTTTTGTCGACCAGTTACGACCGGGCAGCGGTGGCTGCGCTCGCCGAGACGATGTACACGAGAAAAAAAACCTTACTTAAGTTCTTTTAAGACATTACATAGTATTTGCGTCTAGATACTTCCTGATCTTTACGCGGTATTAATAAATACTACCCGTTTCAGGAGATTTACCATTGTCTTGCGTGCATTTATAGATAGGAAGTTGTTAGGTACTTGCTCTATTATAATAATAATTGATGACGAACGGGAGCAGGAGAGCGTTGTCTCACGCATCTCCCGAGCTCGTCTCATGCATGTTCTATGGGATTTAAGTCTGGGCTGCGAGCTGGCCACTCCATGCAGGTAATGGGTAAATAGGTCTTGAATATACCTACATATTGACCAAACGAGCAGTATGTATGGTCGCGCATTATCGTGCCTTGGAATTTGCACCCATATTCACTAAAAAAGGACCAGCATGCTCATTTAAAACCTCTTCTATGTATCTGACAGCAGTTAGAGAACCGTTTTCTATGATCACTAATACCGTGCGATCCTCTGAAGATATCCCAGCCCTAACCATTATTGATTCTCCACCGAATGGCACGTTTCCTTCAAAACACCGTTCTACCGTCCACCGTCACCGTGATACCGTTCTTCTGGTCGTCTAAATACTCTCCGTCTCCCACGTCGTGCGTAAATAAACAAAATCTGGACTCATCGGAAAACATAACCTTGGACCAATCTTCATCTGTCCATCGGATGTGTTCTCGAGCAAACCGTAACCTGGCAACTCGATGTTCTCTCAGCAGTTTGGGGTCTTTTGCTGGTCTATAAGGTTTTGTATCAGCTTCACGAAGACGTCGCAGCATCGTATCAGAACTCACATTGTTGTGGTGAATTTCTTGAAGACTGTTTCGGACCAGAACAGCCGTGAAATGTCGATATCTTAACATAGTGCTCACGATGAATTGGTCTTCTCGTGTAGTTGTGCACTTTGGCCTGCCATTTCCTGGTTTCCTGATGCTCTTGAAATCGAGTACTCCATCGATTTCAAGAGACCGGTCTCTTGAAATCGATGGAGTACTCTATGGACCGTTGATAAAGATACTCCTACTGTTCAGCAGTGCTACGCTGACTTCTTCCTTCTTGTACCATGGTAATAATCCGTGTACATTCTTCAGGTGTTAACGACATGATATTGCACTGAATACTCTGCTCAATCCAAGGAACCATTTATAATGACAGCTCGGTTTGAAACAAAAGCAGAAAAATTGTCTTTTCTTAATTTTAAATTTTGTTTTTTTTTTAAATACAGAATATGTTTTTTTGTAACTGTACAAACTGTAACTTGTACAAATGAATGAAACCTCTTTAGAGATTTAAAACAAGCATTAGTAACCTGCTTACTACATAGTATTTATTCTAGCGATTTAGGTAGGTATATAATTTATGGAGAAATCACGGTTTTTATTAGCGACCCGGAATTTTTGCGATCCAGTGTAATATCAGAAACTATTATTAATTCGACGAACGATATTCACCTAATATTTTATTAGTGGTGTGTTGTTTGGTCAGAATGATAATGAGCAAATCGTTATTCCGGGAAATGGTCATCGATGTGTTATTCCGTCAATGTTTTTTTCCTTACCTAAGTACTTGCAGCACACTTCGTAAAAGTTTTCCTAGTTAATAATGTCCAACAAGATGTATAGTTTCGATCAATTATTATAATTATATATGTATACTATGGGACGTAAATGATGTTATTTATGTACGAGTATCTACCTAATTTGTAACAGTTAGGATGATATCTAGATTGGGTCGACTGATAAACATGTTATGCAATCTTGGCCTCTGTGGCTCTTTAAAAATAGGTTGATAGCCAATTAATTAATTTGTAATTTAATATATTTCGCATGGAAATAGTGATTACCTTTTTATACAGTTTTTATCTATTTTTTCGCAACTGCGATCATTAAATTACTTATTAATTGTCACAACCGTTTAATCAGATACGGCTTGTTGTCAGTTTGTTTTTAAGGATTCGGTGCCGTGCTAAAATAATTACGTCTCACTATTGCATTATAAAAAACCGGCCAAGTGCATGTCGCAGCACGCACTATGAAGACTTTCATAGTTGAGTTGAATTTATCCCAAGAACAAAATTTAACATTGTAGTTGGAAAACATGTTCCTCTATACATTCCAAACAGCAATGTAAGTTTATACACACAATATTGAGTGGCTTAGGTACCATGTTATTTCAAGACCACATAGACTTCTTATAGGTTTTCCTGTAATCTATAAGTATAGAACTATTCACTGTATTAAAAAAATAAATAGGTTCAGCAGTTTCGGAGTTAAATTTGTGGTAAATTTTCATGTATTTTCTTAAGCTAATTTTTATTTTAAAACTCATTATTTTAATATTATAAAAATTATATTTTAAATCCTTGATAGGTATGTCACACGGTACCATTTGCAAAACTTGTTTATTTTAAAATGTTTCCCCCAAAAGTGAACCCCCCATAAAAATCGTTTATTTACATTACACGTTCGGGTTTGGGTCACATAAATTCATATGTGTACCAAATTTCAACTTAATCGGTCCATTCGGTTTGGAGAAAATCGGCGGTGACATAGGTACGGACAGACGAGTGATCCTATAAGGATTCCGTTTTTCCTTCTGAGGTACGGAACCCTAAACCCCAAACTCTAAGGGCCTTATCATACTAGCGGTTTGGAAGTGGCTGCGGGGCGGAGCGGACGCGCAGCGCATGCGTCGCGAACACGCCGCGGCTGCGCAGCGAGGACGTCGCGGATGTAAGGAAGAAGAGGCGGGGCGGCCGGGCGTTTGGCGTTTGTACGAGACAGTATTCACGGCGATCTTGTTGCGCGTCCGCAATGAATTCGCTGTGCAGCCGCGGCGTGTTCGTTGCGCGCCCGCTCCGCTTTGAGGACGCTCGCAATTCGCTAGTATGATAACGCTCTAAAACTCAAAAGTCAAATACAAGATCTAGTAATCTTAGCATCTTAGTTAAAAGCATCTAGTAAAACAAATCTGATCATCTGCAGATAGTCCGCAAGTACCCACTTAAAGCCAACAGAACAATGTTGACCATCCCATTAGTTATAGATATCTAACACAGCATAATTGTCTGTCCGGGTGCACGTGCTATTTACCCAAATAGAATATAAAATTGACTCGTCCAACAGGCCGCGACGACGCTCGTCTGCGCGGGCGCCGATGCCGCTCGCTTCCAGTCCGCTTGACAAGTGTCACCTGGGGACCTAGCGGTCCACCTTGCACTCTACTTGTGATTTTAATTACTTACATTTTATTGGCACTCTACTTGGTATGTCGGTGCGCCGCCATGTTGGTACCGAGCTATATGCTCGTCTGCAAAGGGTGTTATTAGCGAGAATTCCCGTTGTTGATCAAGAGACAGATACTTCAAATGATAGTCGGCATTATTTCCTTGAGTGAATAACTATACCTACGTTCATTTTTATCGTAAAAAAACTGGTAAATCCATGTTTCCATTTTGTCTTTATTTCCATGTATCGTGTTACAATATCTACTTTAGTATATAATAAGGAGAAACCATATGATTAAATAAATTGATAACCTTTTAATGTGCATTAATAAAAAGAGTCTTGTAATTGTGACATTGGTAGTGGTCAATGTCAAGAGACGATGCAGGTTCCAAGACGAAATATTTGACACCTAGTTCTTAACCCTTTTTCGAATGCTACAGGTTATGAATTTGATTCAATAATCATTATACCTACATCATCATCATTATTTCAACCGAAAGACTTCCACTGCTGGACATAGGCCTTCCCCAATAGGGCTGCCATAATCGCCACGCTTGGCAGGCGGGTTGGCGATCGCAGTAGGTATGGTGTTAAATGCATAGAGAACGCTGCTGCCCATTCTATAGTAAGTCCCTTAGTCGCCTTTTACGACACCCGCGGGAAGAAATAGGATGATACTATTCTTTACGTCCGGCACCACACGGAACATCGGGAACACGGATCAGTATACATACTCGTATAAGGCTATAATTTAGTGATATGCCAGCAAAAAATACGATGTAGACTATGGTGCCTCTTAATAAATTAAAAATATAAAAACAACCAAAATGATTGTGCCTGTAGCTAGCTAGGAATCTATTTTTTTTAGCATCAATAAATCTAATCTTTTTTTGAGCATCAATAATATTTATAATAAGAAGTTACGAAATATGCGCCACAATAATAGTCACACAAACTGTTTTACAATACTTTAGGAAAATAATAATTTCATCACTCAATCCAACATATTTACTTAAAAGACCTACGTTGTTTATTTTTCAAACGATTTATATAAAACACCTGACCAATATCTCATTATATTTACAGAAGGCCGGCTTAGAAGGCACAGAAAAATCTTGATTACATACATACATATAGACACCTGGATTGAAGAACATTGGATATCTACTTCTAGGTATCTATTCCAATGATTAAACCTATCAATTAGCGGGCGGTAAAATCGCACAAAGCAGTAACTGTATCGCTTGCATCGTTCGCGATACTGTTATGTATCTAATGTGACAGATTAGTGCATTTTTCCATATGGTGCGTTTACAGCGCGCGGCTGGATCCGGGTCAGGCTTGTCACGTAACGGGCTCGATGATAACGGCCCAGCCTAGCCTAGCCTAGCCTAGGTCGCGCAGCGGGATGAACTACGCGGAAGTAGGATTGCGGACGACGATTAAAGCCTACGTGGCTGTATTGAATATACCTTTGCTGCGTTTTGAAATAACTGCATATCAACAACAAACCTCTGGGTTTTTTGGTTTGTGACTATTTACTTCGTAATCTGTGTTCTATATTTTCATGCCAGACGATTAAAGCCTACGTGGCTGTATTGAATATACCTTTGATACGTTTCGAAATAACAACAACAAAACTCTTGCTTTTTTTTTAAGTTATAGTTTTTTACTTTGTAATCTGTGTTCTATATTTTCATGCAATGACGTAATGTGAAAATTGCGTTTTTTAGGAAATATCTGGCTTTTCAAATTGTGTCACGTAGTCTGAGCAATTTCGGTTGGTTTTATGCTCGATTGGTTAGATTTATGAGTTACATTCAGTCTGAATATTGTTTTTCGTATTTTTTTAATCAACAGGCAACTTGTGTGTTACGCAGTAAACTAAAATCGTAAACTATGAGTTTACGATTTTAGTTTACTGCGTAGTTTATTTTATCGACGGAGTATCTAACTGCAATCGAAGCATTAATAAAATCTTCCCTCGTCCAAGTAGGTAGGTATATTAAGTATATTTTAGTTATGACTCATAATTTTTTTGTATTTCATTATTTGATAATATCTAATGTAACAATGCATAATCGTCTCAGAATAGACAAGAACAAAATAACGCTTATAAATAATTCAGAAGTGGTTATAATTGCAATAGATTCAACACATTTAGTGTGTGCGACAGGTTAGGTTTTATTAAACGAGCACGATCCACGCTTGGTCGCCGGTCGCAGGCTGTGCGCAAGCGCAAGCCAAAGAAAGTAAGTTCACTGCCACGGCCGCGCGCGGTACGACAACCTTGCTTCACACAGGGTTGACTGCTCGTTGTCGACACTGTCCGTAACAAAACAAAATGTTATAAACATTTATTTGTCACTTTGCCTCTATTTTCCTTACAACACATTTTCCGACCAATATATTATGTGTAATCTTGATGGAAATGTTAGGAAAATGTAATGTATGATACGATAATAAAGTCGTTACAAATCAGTTGACTGAAAATTTCTCTCATTGCTTTTCATAAAATATCTCGTTTTTAGGGTTCCGTAGTAAACAAGGAACCCTTATAGTTTCACCATGTCCGTCTGTCTGTCTGTCTGTCTGTCTGTCTGTCTGTCTGTCTGTCCGTCCGTCCGTCTGTCGCCAGCTTAGCTCAGAGACGCTTAGTCCTAGGAAGCTGTAATTTGGCATGGGTATACATATTAATCATGCCAAAAAAATGCTAAAATAAAATTATGAAAAACATTTTTTTTTAGGGTACCTCCCTTACACGTGAAATGGGGATGATATTTTTTTTTCTCGTCTATTCCATGGTGTGGGGTATCGTTGGATAGGCCGTTCAAAAATTGAACGAGAGTTAAGCAAAACCATTTTTCAATTAAGGGATCCGTTTGCGTAAAATTAAGCTTTAAAGTGCTAGTTTTTGTTAGAGTCAAGTGTCCCCCCCCCCTGCCAGCTAAATGGTTGGTTTTGGATATGTGAAAAAATTCATGGCAATAGTATATATAACGAAATTAAAAGGAAAACTATCACAGCTAAGTAGGCTTCACAAGTTAACGAGTAATAGTCGACCAACTTAAATTTGCAGTTGGAGAATTGACCGTAACGTATATCGATGTATGGGAGAGCATGTTTTTCAACTACAATGTTAAGTTTGTTTTTGGGATAAATTCATCCCTACTACGGAACCCTTCATTGTGCGTGGTCCGACATGCACTTGGCCGGTTTTTAATTTTCGTAATGGCTTTGTTTTTATTAGCAAAGTAAGAAACCAAAGCGAAGTATCCTTTTAGTAAAAACGTTGATGATGGTATCGAAACAAAATTGGGTTCGCGCTGCGTCTACGCGACTTCACGTAACGCCTACGCAACCGCTACACTACACACGCCAACGCGATTTCGACGTAGCGCACGGCTACGCGATGCCGGCGCGGCGTAGCGTATGCCTTCGCGAAGCCGGCGTAGCGGACGCCTACGCGACGTCTACGGCTACGCTAGACAAACGCCCAGTGTGAAACTCTCTTTACTTGGTATACATTTAAACCATACTCGAATTGGGTAAAAATTGGCTTGCATTGAATTGCATTTTTACTTTCCTGACTGGTGTTGTAAAAAATGTGCGATAAAAGCAATTAACATTTTTATACGTATTTGTAGTAAATTAATGATAACAAGTGCGATTGTGTTGAGATGTTTGGCAGCCCTAGCCGTGCCGAGCCGACTACGTTCCTCAACGTAACGTAACATTTGTCTACTGCCAAATTACGACTTTTACATTATTTACACATTCAGATAACTGTTATGAAATCAAGGTCTGCGAGGGGTAGTTAACAACTGCGGCCTACTTATCTAATATTAAAGCATATCTTTCTTAAAAGATATAAACACAATTATAATATACCTATTGGTAAATACCGTAATTTTCTGGTAAATTATTTATCAGTTTGGTGAAGCATGCATCTTGGGGAATATTTTAGATTAACAGAACTAATCATCACAAAAATGCAATGAGTAAGTAAATAATATCTTGGTATTATCTGCGAAGTGTTAACCCACAATTATAAGGTTGTAAACTTGTAATGGAAGTGATGGCATGGCACGCACTTACTCCGGCGCGAGGTTGGCGCCAGCCCAGCGCACGCGCACCGGTGCTTTGCGGAATGTCCCTGGATCCGGTTCATACACTCCTCCATACGCAAACATTAAGTCCCTTATTTATTTTACTGCTATTTGGGATACCATGACTTTTCTATACCATTTTGTTTGGTAACATAGCCAATTAGCTACTCTAGTTACAAATTATTTTTTAGGCCCCGTTGTTTGAGGGTGTCTTTTCCATTTTGAACTGAATCAGGTTAACATTTTAGTTAGGAACCCTTTAAACATGAAGAAAGCTTGTAAAGTGAATTTAAGACGCACCTAGGATTCGGATAGAATGCGTAAATATATTATAACCTTTCGCATATTGTACTATTTTATAACTTCTCCAATCCGTAGTTCGTTGAACGGTCTGCTTTCAAAATTATTACTTTACAAGTAATAACTGACTTGTATTAATTAATTGTGTAAGTAACTTTATAGAAATCTTATAAGCTCAAACAGACATTTCTTATAATACTTTCATTTGGCTGCTAAGCGAACAAAGTCAAGTGAATACAATTTAAACAATCCAACTGACACAAAAGGACTGGAACAACAATCAAGTAGTAAAAACTTCATTTGATTTCCAATTTAACTGATAGAGACATGAATTATTCGAATGATGTACAATTTCAACTCCAATTCGTACACATACAAATAAGAAATTGAAATCACGAGGTTCGACGAGATTCTCAGACGCACTGACGCGCTATTCGATAGTAGACACTAGATGTACACAGACACGTGTTCTGAATGTAAATGCGACAATCAGTGCATCAACTTCATCATTTTACGCACACAATGTTTATCTACTTTGAAGAAACACATTAGTGTGATTGATATAATCGATCACAGTCAGGAAATGTTGATCGTGCTAGTTAAATTAATTAAGATAGTGATAGTGTCTTTTAAATTAATTAAGATATCAAATTGAATTCTACTCATGTTCATTTCTTATCGATCTGTTATCTATTTTCTTTTTATTTTGTACTTTTCATCAATGTTTACATATATTGTTTGTTCATGAACAACAAACTCTATAGAGTTTGAATATTCACATATTTATTTATAGATATTATGTGCTAGACAGCAATTTCAAAATATGTTCGTCTGGACACTTACTTGTTGTGTAAGGTTGAATCATAATACAGATATGCAGTGAGCAAGCCAAAGTCAGACGCCATCATATGTGAATCAGCGCGACCGGAAACTTCGCCATGTTGGCTCGCCGCCGCCATGTTTATCGGCGCTCCGGAAGTTGCGCGCGCGCCGACCGTCTTTAGATACCATTTTCACAAGTAGTGAGGAATACGAGTCGGAAATATTCAGCATCTATTTTGGGTGCCGACGTTTTTCCGCTTCACGGAGACATTCGCCGGAGTTAATCATATACTTGACGACGGAGCCCGTTGTATTTATAGAGAAAATTGCTTGTTGCGACGCATTTAGATTTAGAGTCTCATACTTCGGTCTGGGTAGATGTTTGCATGCCACAATGTTTGTTTGGATCACATAATTTCGTAATTAATTGTTAAGTGCATTTTTTCTTGAACATGAAGTCTAGTAATGATGAATAAAGATCAGTTGGAGTTGTTTCCTGGCTATAAGAAAATTATTATGACAGATATTCTTACGACACGTGAATCTTGTTGTAAATCACTTTATTAGCATAAGTATAAATAAATTTTGTAAATTAGGCATTTAGACGAGACGTTAGTGAATATTCATGGTAAGACCGGTATTAAAGTATTTAAAAACATGTACAATTTTGGCCTAGCTGAACAGGACGTATTCAGCTTGGCCACGTGAGTATATAATTTAATGATTTTATAATAAATTAAATGTTCGGATTCGTTTTCGTGGAATTAAAATAAATCCTATTAAAATGTTATTTATTGGTAAATTACAAACCTTTACCCATGTTATGATTAATTAGTAATTTAGTTCTTTTTAGTTATCATCGGTGTGATGCTTGAAGAAAGAGTGCGCCTGCGCACGGAGGCTCTACAGGAATGTGGTCGGACAAGCGGGAGGGGAGAGGCGGCCTGGGGACCGGGAGGTTGTTGAGGGACAAAGCCTCGAGAACTGGTTTTGCTTCCTGTACGTGTCGGATGTCCTGCGGCTTCCTGCCCCTTTCCCCGCCCACCGCAGAGCCAGAGAAAAAGGTGTGAGTAGGGTTGTGTTGTGTCCAAAACCAAACACACACAGCATTTTTCAAAATATTGAGTTGGTACCACATTTGATAATGATGTGGGTAGATGCTTACTTACAATTCGATACAACATTGGCACTTATGATAGTAACCCAAGTGCTGCTACACACTAAAGAATTTACTTCAGTTACTCAAGTCCTTTCATTCAAGATAAGGTGTGGTTAGACATCTCAAAGTTCGAACTCATAATAAAAGTAAGATTGAGTACGTTCGCTACCATCGACCTAGGAACAGCAACTAATGTAGGTAAATCGTACCTATTGTAAACAAACGTCACCAAAGTTTATAGAGACAATTTGTCATGATTCACACATAGCACGTCGGCGATACGCCACGTAACAGCAGCCATATATAGACACCGAGCCTTTTAAATCGGACATACTAACATAATTATGTTCACAACGTAGACTGTGGTCTAATGAAATATTTTTGACACCGTGATAGGTAAATTTTCTATTTCGTACGTGTAAATCAATTTGTGTGTGGAGTGACGTAGGTAATAAATCATTTGCTACCATATCTATTTCCATTTGACAATTATATTCTACTTTGTTGATTGTACACGTGTACTTTTTAGAACATACGATAGGATAATTTTGGCAATTTAATAAACGGTCTGCTTAACTATACAACAAAATAAACAAAAACATTTACATCAACACAAAAAAAACTTATGAATGTAAAAAAAATATAACCAATTGGATTAAGACACTTACATATCATGACACTGAGGCAGTTTTGGAGCACATAAAGTAGCAGATACACTCACACACTCACTTACACTCTCACTCACACACACTCACGTACACTCTCACTCACACACACACTCACTTATACTCTCACTTACACACACACTAACTTACACTCTCACATACAGACACACTACGCTTAGGTATTCACACTAGAATCATACCTTCACTACCATACCTTCTTTAATTTAATTTTAACTTAATTTATGCTGTACGGTGGAAGAGCGGAGTCTCCTAACACAGGCATTGTTTGCTTAAAAGGAGGCTCCAAACACTATTCAATATAATGTCAACTGAAGCATTAAAAAAAGATGGTAACGATCATGAAAAGATTCGTAGCTTGACGACTTTTCCGAAGTTTTGTACCGATACCTAAACAATATTTTTTTGAAGACTGTGTGCAACACCTGAATAACTTTCTCCATAACTTAGGTTCAGAGGCCTAAAACTTGGTGTTGTTTGTCAGAAGAGGTGACAGTAAGCCCTGCGCGTGAGTGGACCGCAGGACACGCACGATTGAGGACATGCTCTTGCTTTGTTTTTGTTGCGCTTGCGCTGCGGTCACTGTAACACAACACGAACAGCCCCTGCCTTTGGGAATAGCTACACACACTGCTTTACTGTGCACGCATTTATTAGGCTGCTATAAATTCAAGTTTTTGTTTTGTTAGAGGAAGTCGTCTTTGAATTCGTGTGATAATGTTACGCACAAATACACGACAATTGTCTATGTCCGTCTTAGTGGTGCAATATGGGTTCGTAGGTAATAAAAACTTACTTTGTAAAATCTTGTTTCAAAATTGCAATAGGTATTTACTTTTAAAGGGGGTCACTATAAATAAGTTCAAAGTTATTAATTAGGGGTAAATAGAAATATTGATTCATCTTTGACATACCCAAGTCAGTACTATCTGAGCTGTTGAAGGCTAATTAAGCAGGTGATTAAAGTCGTCGATCCCGCTATAATAATGTTTATAGCGCGACTCTACCATTCTTTGTATAGTGTGCTAGAATCGTATGGTTTTTACTTATGTACTCACAGATCAGATAAAACCTCTTTTATCTGTTCTGTGTATGTACTCAATGGAAACAAACATTTTTCTAATAACTTTTCTTATGTACAGTCGCAAGCACATTAGGTTATACCAAACTGTCAAATTTCTACATAATATCATTTTAAGCCAAATTTTGATGTTAAGTTCAAAATCCAATGAGAAAATTTGACAGTTTGTGGTACTTGATGTGCTGGCGACTGTACTTTCACATAAGTAGCAGCTCTGTGTCACGCTCATGTGGAAATATAAATTGAAAAGAAAAAAATCCTACTGAAATGTAACAAAATGTTAAAGATTCTTCTTAGAGATTCTCAGTTAAGTACCTAAATATTTTAAAAACGTAACTGCAGCTCTGTTATAAAACTACTATATTTTTAACCTATGCATGTAAAATAGAAATAACTGAAACAGATTTCAGCATACAATGAACTAGTGTCGTTATTAAAGAACCATAATTGGGTTCAATTCATTCTTGTATCAATTTACTTGATCCAAATACTCCTACGCAACTGTTTTATTTGGATCGCCTGATCCAAATAAAACAGTTACTTAGGAAATTAGGGATGCTTTGATGCTTTGCTAAACACTTGAGTGCTTTATTACAATTCCCAGTCAACATAATAAAATAAAATAAAATTGTTTTCGTAAAGAGATACAAGAATGAATTGTTATAAATAACGAAGTATAGTCTCAATTTCCGGCGATAAATGTTTATTATTGACTGTGTAATTGTATCTTGTTTATAAATGTTTATTGATCATTTTGAATTTGTAACTCGATGAAAGTTAAATATTTTTAACTCGTTCGCCTTTGAATATTGCTCATAAACCTACTTAATTTTGGTGAAGTTATGTTTCTTTAATTTTTGAAAGTTTACTTTAAAACTTAAATAAAACCACACCATTTGAAATATCACAGGTGACAGGATATCCAGTAATACGTTCGTTAAACAGTGACATATTCATTAACCAATACGGTAAACAGGTTTTTAGAAGTGCCATTAACTCAGTAAATACAAGTCGTTAGTCGCATAATGTATCCGTTTCCTCAGTGTCGCCTCCCCCACGCCCCTCCCCCAGCGCCGATCTACGTAATCTACGTTAAAACAATGCGCGGGCGCTTCCGTATCGTCAATCGTTTTCCACGCGCAAGGCTAATGCCAAGGTCTCGACTTTCTATCGTATACCGGCGAACACAAAAACTTATAATACAGATAAACAGACATACCAAGTACAATGTTACAAGTATTATACACGACAATTTCTTGGTATACAGTAAGTACCAATGGATACAAATAAATCGGGTTCCTCCGGGACAGGGGCCTCGGGGATCGGGGTACTCAGGGAATAACCCGTCTAGGGTCTAGACCCCATAGTTCATGTAGTTATTAATAAAAGAACTCGGTATCTATGAAAAATTATTAAGTTCTATTAAACTTTTGATAGCAAAATTGTTTGATATGTAAGTACTTAACTTAACTATTTTGATTTAAAATATTTGGTTAGATTTATTATTAGGATATTTTTGAGCTTTCCTTAGAAAGGTTGATAATAACAATACTAATCGATATAACATAGGTACCTACACGTTGGTTTACCTATCTGCACCCTAATTGCGTAACACAGTTTGAATCAGAATCGGAATGATTTTGAAGTATATTGCTAATCCATTGCTTCATATGTTAGAAAAAATTGTCTGTTCAACAACGTAAATAACGCTATGAATGTTGTTGAACTGTCAAATTGAAACCGATTCTTACTGATAGTGCCAATTAGCCCGCAGGTACTGGTATAAGTTATTAAATCTGCAAGTTCAATGAAAACAAACAAGAGCTACCTTACACCCAAAGACATTAATCTATTTACGTAGATAACTTTGCTTACACCCAATGCAAACTAATTTTAGTTTGTTGCTGGTAGTTTATAAGCTAGAAATATATTTAAAGCAGAAAATTACGTCTTCGTTCGAGATAGTGTTTGACCAGTAATGAGGTATCGCAATTATTATGTCAGTACAATAGCCACTACAAGAGTTGGAACATCCGCGATTGCGTCACGCGACTTAAGAAAAACTGCGAGCCAGAGGAAAATGAATGGAATCCAAGCCGGATATCGTTGTTCACACGATTAATTATTCGATGCAACTTGGCGTTTCATGGCATACAACTTGGCACCTGTTCAACCGCTCCTCGAATTTCCTCGAGATTCAGGATACAAACAGGCTCTAATTAATTCTTTACGAACTACCATGTCCCGGATGTTACCTGATAAAGCGTAATGCTTTGTCCTTAAAAGTTACAGATTGCCGCAAGTAGTTTTAAGCTAAATTGCCCGCATTTTCATGAAGTGTTGATAAAATGATGGATTGACTTTTCGATCCTGTTAAGACGCTAATAAATCATTTAATTGGATGATTACAAAACTTCTGACAGGCAGGTGCGTCAATGATATAAAATTAGGCATTTATTTATCATATTGACCAAATCTTACATCATCTCACTTTACTTTACCGTACCTACGTAAAATTCTAGCTGGCTTTGTAAATCAATCCAAACTCAAAATGATGGATGAAAACGGACATCTTTGGGACTATAAAAATACGTAATCATGTTGACAATAGGTAATACGATCCACACAGTGAGTTAGATCTAAATTGAAGACACATGATACCAATTGGTCACGCGCGCTGCGCTTAGAAACCCGGGGGGCGTCGACTGCGGCACACGCAAGCCGCTGTCACTCTCCACTCCACCGTCCCGAGAGGAAAACAATGTGATTTCTTCGTTAAAAAAACATCATGCGAACCAATCTCGAGATGCTTAATGCGATGTTAATAACTTTTGCTATCGATGATATTTTATTTATTTCACAATAGTATTTGTTCACGAGAGGTTCACTGTTAGCAATTTTCGCCGCTTATTCATAGGTTGTGGTTTTCCTCGATATTTTTTTCCTCAAGTATTTACATTAAAGTTTTGTGACGGTATTAGAAATTATTTATCAGTCACGTAGTCTGCCTATGCCTTTTCTGGGATGCTTAAAGTTTCAATTAAGTTTTGATATTCTTCAAGTATGACAGTGTCTGGTTAAGTCTGGTTAGAAATCATAAGAACATTTTTCAAATAATGTTCTTGAGGAGTTTCTCACCCATAACTCCAAATACATAGTGTGGTTGAGTATCTAGTTAGTTGCTTTAGTGCTATCAAAAGAAGGAAAGGAGTGGGTCCTGATATTTAATGAAGGTAACTGATGGTGGAAGCTATTTGTGTGAGTCATTGTTATATCGAATTAAATATTTACTGTATGGCTTTGACCAAAGACATTAAATTATTTACTTACGGGACATGGCGAACAAAATCCGATACATTTGTCCTAGTGGGCAAAAGTCGCTCAGTCTAGTGTGGTACGTACGCCTGCATGTCAAGTCGCAATTCGCATTCATGTCCACCAAAAGAAAATTATTTTCGAAATATAATGCCTAATTGTGCACTAAGGTAAGTATTGCAAATCTCGTAGTGATAAAACTTTTTACAAAAACAAATTTACCGACTTCCAAAAAAACACTACGAAGTGAAAAATAACCTTAATTTCGGAAGTCTCTTTAGTGTTTTGCCACCGACTTCCGAAATTAAGGTTATTTTTCACTTTGTAGTGTTTTTTTTTTGAAAGGCGGTTATTTTGTTTTGTTAATAGTTTTTTATTTTTCACTTTTTTAGTGGGTCAGTTTGCAATTTATCTAAGTAACGATAACCTAATGTCAACGGCTCATCGCCTTTTACAAAATATTTATTTTCCCGATGCAGGGGCGTTAATAGTTGAGGAGTTCTCCTGGTAAGAACCAGGAGAACTGGAACTGATGGTGACTTCACCATATGCATTATTTATTTCAAATAGGCACATAAATGGCACTTTTGAACGTCAAAATATACAAAAAAATAGAATTGATTCTAGTCGCCCCGTATGGAGAAGAATGGACAAGAAACTCCACCGTTACTCTTTTATAATGTATTACTTACAATATTTTGTATAGGTACATTAAATATATAATTATGATATTATGTGAAGACGATGCACCTCGAATAAAATTACTATACCACAGTAGGTAAAAAAAATTAAGAATGAAGCAATAACAAATAAATTAATTATGTGATAGATACATGGTGCTCACATATAATATTTACAAACATTGTAAAAAAAAAAAAAAAAAATTACGTTTTCCTAAAAAAAATAATATCAGTGTGTGAGAATCACAGAATGTAAAATAAATGTCATAAAAATAACAAACTATACAATTAAAATAGCAAAACGTTTAATTTTGTCTAGACTCTAGATTGTCCTATGAAGTTGGACCACCATCTTTCCAAGCATACTTATCTTGGATATAATCCTCTAATTTGTAATATGCTTCTTTACAAAGTGTACTTTTAATATGAGTTTTTTTTTTTTTTTTCAATGCAATATATCACAAGGTATTTTGTTGTAACATTTAACACAGTACCCCATAAAAGAATTATGTACTTTAGATAATCTGAAACATGGTTGATCTATTTTTTCTTACATAAATAATATTTTCATAAATGAATTGGCAAGGTACCGTCATAATTGGGCTCGCCACGATTGTGGCGATATGTCCCCTCTTTGAGGAGTGGCTAGAGAGGCGCCACGGCGCCTGACGCAGGTCTTCACCGGACACGGTTGTTTCGGGAGGTTCCTGTTCAGGATAAAGCGGGAGGAAACGCCCGGGTGTCACCACTGTGTGGATCGCCCGAAGGACACGGTGGAGCATACGGTGGAGGACTGCCCGGCTTGGGCGGACCACCGCCGTGTCCTCACGGAGGCGATCGGCGTCGGCAATCTCTCGCGTCCGGGCCTGGTTCAGGCCATGGTTTGGAGCGAGAGTGCATGGGAGGCCGTCACCTCCTTCTGCGAAGCAGTAATGCTCGCGAAGGAGGAGGCGAAACGCGTGAGGGTGAGGCAAGGTTCGCGCCCTCAGGCCCTTAGCCGCCGCAGGCGACGCCCCGGGCGTCGGGAGTAGCAAGCTGATTTCCGGCCACCGTAGGCGCGGGCCTGCGGACGGTGAGCAATGGATAGCTCGCCGTCCGACAAGGACCAGGCTCGGGTCGACGGCGCGTTGTGTTTCACGCGCGCCTCAAAGAGATGTCAGCACCAACTGACGGGCTCCGTTAGGGCCAATGCCTGCCAGGGTTGCGAGTTTGTCCGAAAGGGATATCGTGGCCCCGGCACACAGGCAACGGAAGGAACACGGGTGGGTTTTAGTCAGTAAAAGTCTGGCACGCCCTCCCGCTCAGCCCAGAGCGGGAGAAGTTATTTGATAATATCCCGCCCAAAAAAAAAAAAAAGCTACGGTCATAATATTAATCCTTTTAAATAGTTCCCTAAGAGATTCTCGGCGACGTAGACTATAATTGGCTCTGACAGCTCTCTTTTGCAAAATAAAGATGGACCCCACAGTAAAATTCCGTGCGACATAATGCTGTGGAAGTAGCTAAAATAGACCACACGCGCGATTTCTTCATCTGTTTACTGTCTGATCTTCCTATCAGCATAAGCGGCCGAGCTTAACAGCCCCGCAAGAGATGTTATATGTGGTCCCCATTGTAGTTTCTCATCTAGAGTGATTCCTAGGAAAATTGTTTGATTAATAAATTCCAGTTTTCCTCCATTCAATATGATATAACATTCGTTACTCTAACATTAGGTAATTTAAATCGAAAGCATTTGGTTTTTTTCTCATTTAGAACCAAATTATTTAATCAATCAATCAATCTTTATTTGTGAACATAGGTATTACAATAAAGGTCTTATTTATACATTTTAGTCGAGCTCTATGTCCTACCAATTAAATTGGTGTACAAATATATTCGTTTTTTAGCAATATAAAATTATAACTGAATCTATATAATACAAAGTCACGTTCGAGTAAATAATGTCAAATAAATAATTGTAACTTATTTTTACATGCATGTCAATGGTAAATTATAATAAAAGGCTAGTAATGTCATATTTCATCATTAATGTTAATAATGTAAGTAAATTAAATGTATTATTAAAATTATAATTTATTTTTCATGCATGTCAATAGTAAATTATGTTGGCTGGTAATGTCATATTTTATCATTAAAAAATTCTTCTATAGAGTAATACGTCTTATCTATTAGAAATAAATACAATTTACTTTTGAATTTGCGGACATTATCTTCACTCCTTATACATTTTGGTAATTTATTATAGACCTTTGGAGCCATTACAAAAATACTGTTTCTGTATAGTGCAGTGCTAGATCCGACTGTTTGTAACCGATCACAACGGCGCTGACTAGTTACTCGAGCAAATTTTTATGTATATTCTTTTTGACGAACATAGACGTTTCATAAATGTACAACGACGGCATAGTTAATATTTTCGTATTTTTAAAAAACGGTTTGCAGCTGACTGTTGTCTTCAAATTATATAAAGCTCTTATGCACCGTTTTTGGCACTTAAATACAATATCTTTACCCGTAGCATTGCCCCAAAATATAATTCCATATCTCAACGTTGAGGCTACTAGACCATGGTACGCCGTTAAGAGTGTTGCTCGATTGGCCGTTTTACTTAACATGTGCAAAGCATAGGAATGTTGGTTTAGCTTACTGCATACTTTGTCAATATGTGAATTCCATTTTAAAGTGTTTTTCTATGTCTAGTCCAAGAAATTTAGTCACATTTGTTTCATTAATAATTTTATCCTTGTATTTAATATTTAAGTCCAGATTGTAATTTACTCTTTGTTGAAATTTCATTAATACTGTTTTATCAAGATTTATAACCAAATTATTATTTTGCAGCCAATTCACAACTGATAGTAAGGTAGAATTAATCTCAGCCTCTAAAGTGCTTACCTCGTCACTATTAAAATGTAAAGTGCTGTCATCTGCAAACATTGTCATAGGATATGATGATACTGTCGGAAAGTCGTTAATATAAACAATAAATAGGGGCGGCCCGAGTACACTGCCTTGTGGTACTCCATAATTTACCGTTCTCTGGCTAGATTTATATGTTAGTTCGTTTTTTTTAGAAATTCTACTAATTGTTGTTATTTGTTGCCTATCACAAAGATAAGATTCTATTAAATTTGATACATTTCCTCTTATTCCGTATGCGTTAAGTTTACTTAACAGTATTTTATGGTCTACGCTATCAAAAGCCTTTGACATGTCCATATATAGCGCCAGGGTTGGTAGTCTTTTATCCACTCTGCCGCCAACCATATGTAAGAAATCGTAGATGGCCATGTCAATAGATCTGTTTTTCCTAAAACCTTTCTGATTATCAACGAATAGGCAATTTTTCTCAAAGTATGAAGTAAGTTGATAATACATTGCTTTCTCGAATATTTTTGAAAAAATCGGTACTAACGCTATAGGTCTGTAGCATGACATATCTTCTCTGTTGTCTTTCTTGAAGAGAGGTTTTATAATTGTTATTTTTAATTCTTCTGGAAAGTAACCATAGCTTATGCACATATTGATAAGATGACTCAACACAGGAGCAATTATTGTGGATACCCGTTTAACAATGCTTGTACTTATATCGTCATACCCAGTGCTAGACGTATTCTTTAGCGACATAATAATTTGGTGAATTTCTAGTGGTATTGTAGGCGACATAAACATAGAAGTAATTCTACTGCTTATTTTATGTTTATTTTTATTAATGTCTAAACTAGTAATTGGTTTCACTTGATCTACAAAGAAATCGTTAAAAGCTTGTGCTATTTCAAGAGGATTAAAGACGGTTTTGTCATTTGACTTGATTTTTATTATGGTTTCGGCTGGCTGCTAGCTGGTTTACCGTAAACCAACCTTGGACCTGAAGAATAGAATTATTTACGTCGTCAAGGTTTTGTGACCTACGGTCTATTTTAAAGATCAATGACGTGTCATCTGCAAATAACATCATCTTCGGTTGATTTTGAAGTAATTACGGTAAATCGTTAATGTAAACTAAAAAGAGGAATGGACCCAATATCGAACCTTGAGGAAAGCCCATTGCCATTTCAGACCTCATTGAGTTCACGCCGTTTACTTGAACTTTAACCTTTCTATCTTTCAGGTATGTTATTAGTAAATCAAGAGCTGTTTTCTTAATCCCATAGAGCTCTAGTTTCAGCAGAAGTGTCTCATGGTTAACGCAATCGAACGCCTTAGAAAGGTCGCAAAAGATTCCAATGACATCTTGTGCTTCCTCCCAGGTGTTACAAATGTACTTTATTAGGGTGTGTAGTGGTACAACGCCCTTTAGTGAAACCGTACTGTTGTTCATTAAAGATGGAATTTTAATTAAAGTGACGTAACATTTGATTGAGCATCAACTTTTCAAACACCTTACTGAGAACTGGCAGAATTGACGCAGGCCTATAATTGTTGGGTTCTTTACAATCTCCGGATTTTAACAAAGGAACTACTTTACTGTGTTTCATGAGATCCGGAAAGACTCCTTGGTCCACACTGGTGTTAAATATGAAAGCTAAATAGGGCGCAATGGTTTCGATGATAGATCTACAGACTTTTACAGACATGCCCTAGAGATCTTCTGTTGGTTTAATTTTAAGATCTTTAAAAGTTTTTATAACAGCCTGGGGGTTTGTATGCTGAAACCTAAACTCCAAAGGGATACCTTTACATTATTTCTAAGTAAGGCAGCAGAAAGCGCGGGTGAGGAATTTAAGGTTTCAGTCGTTTTAAGGGGAATATTAGCAAACAAGTTTTCAAATTCCTGAGCTATTTCTACCTCTGAAGTGATGGGCCCGTGTGCAGTCTCTAAATCAAATTCAGTATGTGACGAGCATAAATTGCTTAGTAACCATATTAAAGTGTCTAATCGAATCGCAACAGTGAGATACTTATTATTATATAGTTCCGGTGGCTATCTGTGGTCTTCATCATCAGTTCCACTTCACCAAATGGTCCTTTCCGAGTGCAAATGCATGAGTTACTATAAAAAATACTAAAATCGATATAGATTTCTATGGGATTCCCTCATCAGATTCTGACTTGATAACAATGGGACCACCTCGAGAGCATAACCTTTCAAACAAAAAAATAATTTTTAAAATCCCTCCACAATTGACGGAGCAATCGGTGAACAAACATAAAAAAAAAGAAAAAAAAAACATACAGTCGAACATATAACCTCCTCCTTTTTGGAAGTCGGTTAAAAATGACTAGACGACTTAACCACGGTTTATTTTTGCTGAGATATGGATCACAATTTTTCTATGACATTACTTCTAATAGCCTCTCTATAGTATCTGTCTTAAATCTCGTACCGCCTTATTACAAAACAAGATTTATATTTTGACATGACTTAAACCATAGAGCCCGTTTTTGTAATAAGAACGTAACAGTGATTGAAATACTGTTCTTTATACAAAACTGAAAACTTAGTTCGGCACTAAGTTGTCAGTTTTGTATTAAGAACTTTACCAAAGACGGAATAGAGTTTGAAATTCAATAATGGCTCCATGGTTTAAACTTGGGTCTGAAGATAAACCTTGTTTTGTAATAAGGCCCTTTGGCTTTAACCAACACCTGTCTATTCTGTTCAAGTGTTCGTCTGTGTGTTCAGTACCTAAACTATTTCCAGTAAATCTCAAGTTGTGATTGTTTGACCGAAATGAGAACAGCCTTGGACGAGGTTTAGGTAATTGAATGTAACAAAAATCCGAATATGAATATGAAAGAAAATTTCATTGTAAGTAAAGATCCATTAGTGGCCTAGTGGTAACGGGTTGTAGATCGTGGGTTCCAACCTAGGCAGGCGCTTTACTTTGTATAAATTATTTCATCACCACTGCTCTCAAAATGGTGAAGAAAAGCATCATGAGGAATCCGGCCAGTACAAGAACTAAAAAATAAAATCATCGACATTTGTGACATCTACCAACCCGCACTGGGCCCGCGTGGTGGATTACGGCCCACTCCCTCTCACAGAAAGGAGGCCTGTGTCCCAGTATTATACATTATAGGCTGATTATGATATACCTAGCTGTATGATATAAATAATTATTTTGTTTAATATTAGGTATTTGCCAAGTCATAAGGTTATCTGGTATTTTTATTATGATTATATTATTATCTGTCCATTATCGCCAAAATTCTAGCTGACCAAAGATAACAAATAAACTTAATTCGCGATACCTGAAAATAATTTGTGCTCATTAACCCAGATTTTATTGAAACAATTTTTATCTCCGATCATCGTGGTTTTTGGATATATTTCTTTAAGTGACTCATAATAACTAGGAAAAATCATGAAAAAAACACAGCTTTTCCTGGTCGCGTGCTAAATCGGAACCAATCATATGATGAACCCTTAAATTACGACGGGAGTTTTAAAAGAACATCGATTTGAAACGTAAAATAACAATATTTACTATCTGTTTCGAAACAAAGTACTTATTAAGGCCCATTTTTTGAGAACATAATATCAAATATCAAGGTGTAATATTGTAAAATTGCACATGCATATAATATGACATAAAGATTACCTTTGAGCAGCCCTTGCGGAAAAAAAAAACTCCAAGATCTTCAAAACTACAAAATTTACATGAAAATGTGTGCCCAACTGCATTAAATAAAATGTGGATAAGTACATTAACATGACAGTATAAATATCTATGTCAATTAATTAAATACATATGAAAAATGCAGATTAGCTAGAATAATACGTTTTTTGGGTCTTTTAAAAGCCCCGTCGCAGTATCTGGGAGGTCTGTTGTTTCTGGAGCATTGCATTCAACATTTATTTAAATAAAAAAATGGTAAAGTAGAATAACACACTAGATAAATTAAATTGTAACATTATGATAAGTGGTGCACTTCCACAAACAGTACGATATATCGATCATCCACCTCTGTGTGGCTCTGATAAGCTATCGACGTCCGCGGCCAGCTGTCCCGGAAGCTGAGCGAATATCAACACTGACGTCATCGCAGTACCGTTCACAACAACTGCCAATTAGCATAGCAAAATAATATCTTCTAACATTAACGTAAATAATGACACAAGTATGAAATAACACTTTTCCGCTATCGTATACAGAACATACGATAGCGGAAAAGTGTTCTTGTAGTAGACAAGAACACTTTTCCGCTATCGTATGTTCTGTAAAAGATACAATTATAGTTCTTACTGTACCTAAGTAAGTCTGGAATGGATCACCTAAAGGCAATAAATAATTATATATAATTATAATATAATAAATATAAACTGAAACAAAAGGCGACCTTAAGATTTTATCTTTTGTTATTTGTAACAGAAAAACTTGCAGTAGACTTTGTTGCATCATACGCGGAGGACTCTTGCAACATTTTTTTGTATTTCCTGCACTACACATAAAATTAATAGATAATTGGATAAATAAGTATAATTATCATGCCCATATTAGTCATTTACAATAATCATCAGCATATCACATTATATGCCAGTCTTATATAATATAACACGACACGTGTAGGAAGATAAAGACACAGTAACGAGCGTCTATGTTGAATTGTTGAGTGTAGGCAACTAGCTACAAAGTAAAGCGGACGGACGTAAACCTTTGCATTTACACATTACTTATTGATTAATTTACAACCAATCATTCTTATTTAAAAATTTAAATGCCATTACTAATCATTTACGTACGTCATAAACAAATTAACATATACGTTTCCTCAGAATAATTATTTTTCCAACAATAATAATAATAAGGAAACAACGTAACATATTTGCTTCAACTACGTCTGTCATAAAGAAATTGTAATGTTTATCAAGTATTTAATGAACTCTATTTTATTAAGGATTCCATTATCGTGTTCTCTACAGTTTAGTAGTACGTAAATAGGAATTATGCCACACTCTTTTATATGCCAAACGTCCGATAACAAGATATACTACGAGTACATCTCAAAAGCGGAAGGGTGACTGGCAGTTAGCAATTGAAGCAATTGTTACGTTTGCGAAAAGAAATCAAATAACCTGTCACTGTGTGCGTGCCTAGCAATAAACGCTCTTGATCAGCAGACGAGCTCTAAATTGCTCTAGCGTTACATACATACGATGACCTTAATACACTAATTAAAGTCATGTTATAAAAACGAACTGACCGCCTAAATTGCTTACAAAGCTATTTAAATCTGTAGGCTCTCTTTGGCGTAAATCTACGACTAATGATCAAGAGGCGTGAATCGCAGACGTTGATGAGTTACGTACTTGTTCGCAAGGAATGTCTTATAGAATTAATACCAATAAAGGAACAGGTATTTATTTACGTAATATAATGCTGCACAACGTAAACTAGTTAGCTAGGCGGCGGGACGATGTAACCGAAGCAAACATAACTGAAGGACTAGAGAGGAACGATTTGTCCTTTAGATGTGTCGTATTTGGTACAGCAGCATTTAATCAGAGGACAGATGGCAGATGTTTGGACGATGATGCTAGTGGAATAGAAAGCGGAAGGGTGGCAGTGTCGTCAATTGGCACAATTGGCAGTAATTGTGGGCGGTATGTCCGGGCGAGCCGCGACCCCGGTCGGCCGCCGCCCGCCGCGTCACGGACTGGAAAAAGATCATGTGTAATCTTTATGACAATCTACTAATAGGTAAATATTGTAATCTATTTAGATTGGGAAGAGGAAATACCATGTACAGCTAAGCTTCTGAATAAATCAGAAGCTAACGTAAAGGTAGTTATCGTTATATTAATGTAGCTTAAAGTACTGTATAGAGATTCCAAACCCGTTTTTCTTGACTGACTCAAGTTCAGTGAATAAGCTACCAAAGCCTTATATGTGCCGTTCAACAACATGCAGTTTGCTAAACGTAATTACAGTCTCCATACATATACGTAAACTTTTGCCAAAACTGATAATGTCCTAAGTCTTTCACAATTTGCAGCACATTCAAATATGATCCTCTTTGTTTATCTCTGGTTTATTATTTTAGGATTAATCAATCTGCCTTCTTTTTTTTTTTGGGCGGAGCGGGAGGTGTCAGACTTTTACTGGCTAAAACCCACCCGTATTCCTTCATTTGCCTGTGTGCCAGGGCCACGATATCCCTTTCGGACATACTCGCAACCCTGGCAGGCATTGGCCCTAACGGACCCCGTCAGTTGCTGCTGACAACTCTTTGAGGCGCGCGTGGAATACAACGCGCCATCGACCCGGGCCTGGTCCTTATCGGACGGTGAGCTACCCATCGCTTACCGTCCGCAAGCCCGCGCCTACGGTGGCCGGAAATCGGCTTGCGACTCCCGACGCCCGGGGCGTCTCCTGCGGCGACTAGGGGCGTGAGGGCGCGAACCTTGCCTCTCCCTCACGCGTTCCGCCTCCTCCTTCGCAAGCATTACTGCTTCGCAGAAGGAGGTGACGGCCTTCCATGCACTCTCGCTCCGAACCATGGCCCGAACCAGGGCCGGACGCGAGAGATCGCCGCCGCCGATCGCCTCCGTGACGACACGGCGGTGCTCCACCCAAGCCGGGCAGACCTCCACCGTATGCTCCACCGTGTCGTCCGGGCGATCCATACAGTGATGACACCCGGGCGTTTATCAATCAATCTGCCTAGCTTTTTCTTAACTATGTGGGGGGCGGCTTCCAGTCTAACCGGATGCAGACGAATACCAGTGTTTTGCATATAGCGATTGCCTATCTGACTACCACAACCCAGTAACTGGGTAATACGATAAGACTGGTAAGACTGGTTTATTACTTTAGGAGACTTGAGTCAATTAGCAATAGGTAATTACTTAATTTCATCTTATCGTAAACGATTGCTTTACTTTTGGAAATAATTAGCTATAGGTATGCAGTCTCCGGTATTATGACGATGTCTTTGGTTAACGGTTGTGAATGCTATTCAATCATCATGTTCCTATTTGTTAGGCTTATAAGTATTATAACATTAAAGTTGATCCACTGTATTTATTAGTCTGTGACAATGTACTGTCTTAGGTGCCCGACTGCTGAACTACATACAAGATAACGATGCGCCTATGTATTGGTAAATGTTCCTGCATTAGTCTATGATTCCTTCGTTACAGCATGGCCTCTCGTCATTCAGGAAAATGGCAGAGACAGCTAATTCTGCAACGGCAGCGGTCTGTTATTATTTCAGGGCTTTCATTTGAGTTGTTGCTATGTCGGTAGTGTGTAACAATTCTAAGTCTGTTCGTATTGTAAACAGATTCGCTCTGCATTTATGAGCATAGGTACTTTGATTTTTTCAGGAACTGACATAGTCGCCGTCGTGTCTCGTAGAAAAGGCTAGACTAGGTATTCGATACAAGCTAAGGATGCCACTTTTGCCACGACTGCGACTCTTCCTAACCAAACTTCTGACAACTGAAAGTTTGATTTAGTCCCATCTCTTCCCCTAGGCGTTCATACCTACAAAATTTCCCATCTCTTCCCCCGATGGGAAATTTTTGTAGGTATGAACGCCTAGGGATGGGAAGGGAATTTACTAATCGTAAATAATGACGGTAGAAAATAATCAATTGAAAATATGAGATCATTTAAAAAACTAATAATATCGTAGTTTAGGGATGGTGTTTCGCATCATAAAATTAAATCCAAGAGCAAGGACAAGCAAGCAAGGATTTTTTTTGCAAGGAGCAAGGATTTAATGCGTGAATGATGACGTGACAAGAAGAAGCGTCCTGGTTCAGGTCAGGACATCTTTGTCCTGAACGCACGCAAAATCTCTCAACATTAATGTTTATAATCTCTGGCAGTGGCAAAGTTCATCTTTTGTGTTTATTTTAGATTTCCACCTTTGCTACCATCGTCATCCATATTGAATCTACCCACAGTTCAATAAGTTATTTTTCTTTGCCCCAAGTCCAGATAATCACAACTTAACTTTACTATCAGCAACCTATCGCGTGCCTACTTCCTCTTTTATTAATTTTATAATTAATCTTGTAAATCAATGTAGTCACACGATTGTTAAATTAATTTGATAAACTCGTCGACGGATAAAAATGCAGATAAATGGTAAAACAGAAAAGTTTGCTATGATGTTGTCTGTTTAACATAATTGACTAAAAAAGTTACAATAATTTTATCACGACTGATCTTGTTTTTATAAAGTGCTATATGATTAAAACCAGTAATTTTAATTAGGTAGATTACCTACCTTCTTGACTTGGAAAATATAGCCCCAAAGTTAATTAGCTGAATCTATAATCAATGTCAAAAGTCCCGGTGGTCTGATTATTTACGGACTAGGCAACACGTGACAGTTAGGAACGATTGTGATGAATCGTAAATTCGTAACTCAGCACTAAACACCTCTAAGAAAATGCCGTCACATGTTTGCATATCGTGTTACAAACAACATTTGATAATAATTGTCTTCCATTTGGATGTCTCATAATTACGTTACGAGCCGGTGGTTAATAATGTATGTAGCAGTCACGAGTGGAGCGCACGCGCAGCGCAGGGCAACGCGGAAGTCGCACACACTTCCGCGTGCCGCCATCTTGGCTAACACCTCGTGAGATTCGCCTGTTTCTTAACGGATTAGGTGCAGATTTAACGCTGTTTTTCGAACAATAGTGGTATTTTAAAATGTCATCGTTTCAGTGTTGTAAATGACCTCAAATCCTAAATTGATGTTATATGCGTGTGAGGTCATTGAGAAGTTTATAAAATGCTATCTTTCAAAACATTAGGTACATTTGCAGTTGCAGGATGTGTGGCACCTACTTTTTAACTAAACTATTTTATTAATTAGGTACCGCTTTATTGTGGAATAAATTAAGTACCTAATAATGACCATTCGGAATTCTACTAGCCCATCAATACTTAGTTCACGTGTTCTTGCAATCAAACAGCTACCTAAGCTAATTTACATGTCGATGTACTCCCGCATAATAATGTGAAATCAGCGTAAGTACCCTCACCCTCTCTTTCTAATTACGGAATAACTTGGTGGAACAAAAAGAGATGACCCACTTTCGGGACCGGTCGTGCGAGATCGGGTGCGCACCGTTGCACACATTACGTGTTAGAAGATGGGGTTATGCACTGAGCGAATTGCGCTGGTGTAACGGAACACAACCGATGTGAATTTTCTCGCCCTAATACCGTTTTTGCGTACTTTTTCCGATTTTGTAACGGTAGCGACGGCACTTGTGCAACGGTTGACATGACTGCAATTCGAATCTCAGCATAAATTTCTCAAAGGAGGTTAGGTTGGTTGTTGAAAAAGTAGGCACGTGTTTGTTTGTTACACTTACGTAGATTTTTGTAATTGTGTTATTGCTGTTACATGAGACATTATTGATTTGTTATTGTCCATAAAAATTATAAGTACTTAACTGTAGATAATTGTAAGCAATATGTTATTGTTTTTCTGTAAATCCACAATGTGTTCCAATGTAAAGTAGTTGTCTCTTCAAGCTTGCTTATGCTCTACGAGGTTAAAGACCTTTAGAATTCTGATAACATAGTTCTGATCATACCTACTTAGCGTTGAAAAATAGCCCCAATCGGCAGTGGGTCAAATAACAATCGAGCTTTTTTATTGTCCACAAGTAATTGTGCATACAAGTACGTAATTGAAAAATAATTGAAAACCTAAGGGGTCATTGTACTCATCATTATAATCAACTTTTACTACGGGGCCAACCTTGAAATCACAAAAAAAATCTGCTGTATTGTGTTCTTAACGTATTGTGTGCCTTTTCCATTTCCTAATTTATCACACAAAAACTTAACGATTAACGTTACTTCTGCTTGGTTGCTCCTTAAAGTTTCCGGGTGGTAGGGGTCAAGCAACCAGATTGACCCTTATTGAACCTTGAAAAAAATTTACAACATCAGCAATTACGAACAGGAACTTCATTAGTACCTAAATCTCATTAAGGTTGTTATTTATAACAGAGAAAAAAACACATGGCAATGATTAAACGACAGAAAAACTTTATTGACGAAGTTATTGTTTGTAAGTATCGGTGCCTGTTTTGTTTTGAGTTGAGGATATAATTGATGCCTACATTGCCTACATAAACAATGTATATAAAATTACCTCTTTCAACTCAAGGAAAAAACATTAAAGGAATTGATAACTTTTGATCACTAGGAATTACCTATACATGGTTAAAGATAACTTTTGTTTTTAAACGACTTCTAAAAAAGGAGGTTACTCAATTCGACCGTATATATGCTTTTTTTTATGTTTGTTCACCAATATCTCCGTCAATTATGGACCGATTTTGAATTTTTTTTTTTGTTTGAAAAGTTATGCTCCCGAAATGGTCCCATTGCCACCAAATCAGAATCTGATAAGGGGATCTCATGGAAATCGAGGGGAACCCACGAATTTTATAGGCATACTTATAGCGATTTGGGTATTTTTTATAGTAACTCGTGCATTTGCTCCCGAAAATCACCATTTGGTGAAGTGGAACTGATGATGGAGACCACAGATGGCCACCGGAACAACATAATAATAAGTATTTAACGGGTTGCGATTCGATTAGGTACTTTAATATGGTTGCTATTAATTAATGCTCGTCACAATGCATATGGTGAGTGGCTGTTCTCCTGGTTCTTACCAGGAGAACTCCTCTAAAATTAACGTCCCAGCATCGGGAAAAGCAATATTTTGTAAAAGGTGATGAGAAGTCGACTTTAGGCTATTGTAACTTAGATAAGTTAAAAACTGACCCACTAAAAAGTGAAAAATAAAAAACCTTTTGTAAAAAAAAAAAACCGACTTTCAAAAAAACACTACATAGTGAAAAATAACTTTAATTTCTGAAGTCGGTGGCAAAAAACTAAAATACAGATCCAAAGACACCGACTTCCGAAATTAAACCGTTATTTTTCACATTGTAGTGTTTTTTTGAAAGTCGGTTATTTTTTTTTTACAAAAAGTTTTTTTAACTGTTGAAGTAGTACGAGTAACCTATCTGAGCCACAAGAGACACGACGCTTAGTTTGTAGCTCACCGAACATGTATTGTATTATAATTATTATAACATTTTATTCTTACTTTTCGATGAATAGACGTTATTATTATTTAAAATCTCTTGGACATATCTCGGAACCCTGGAGCCCCGGACCTTTGGTAGGCGTACGAGGGGCCGAAGCCAACTCACAGAGGCCCGTGAGACGCTTTTAATAAAATGAGGTACCATCCGACGAATATCCCTGTATCATTATGCAAGTGCACCCAAGGACCACCCCTGGTTGGTGTAGGACTATTGCAGGAAATGGGAACAAAGATATTAAACTATTGGTTTGGGTGGCTAAATTGGACTGGCTATCTAGAAGGACTATGGCCACTGCCTAATCAATGTTTTATAATATACATATATGGATAAAATGGCAGGCAGTGACTTGCACCCTCAATAATGGCCCCTGAAAACTGTCGCTAGCACATAGTGTCGTAGCGACTAGGAAGCAACGTGTCCTGAGGGGCTTATGAGGAGTGGAGAGGTCTTCCACGGCTATCAGGACAATCCCGGAAGTACGGTTAATATCCCCACCTGCATCTCACTGGAACACTTCCTCCGAGCACGTTTGCTCTTGAAAATCTCCACTCAAGCATGCCAATAAAGGCAAGAAAGAAGTGGGAGCTCTGTTCCTCGTCAGTGTTCACGCTGGCCGGTCAATAAAGGCAAGACAGAGATGATCCGATGAACAAGACTTCTCCCGGGAGATGGTCCGTGGGGTCGCTACTGCCCAACAGCTCGCCACATAGTGCCCTTCGGGTATCTGTATCTTTCTTGGTCTGGCTCCTCAACCTAGACTTGTTTTGGCAAAGCAAACTCTACCGTAGAATACATGGGAGCGCGCAAACCCCACCGCGACGGCAACGTAGAGATGCGGCGGTAGAGTTATTGGTATTATCGCATTTCGTTATTTTATTAGGTCATAATAAAAATCCGCAACAAAATTGTCTGAAATCCCTAGGTTAGGTGCGTTACTGTCGAAATACTCTCTATGTTTGGTAATCGAACGTCTTCCATCTTTTTGTTTACAGGACAGCGGACATTACTTACTACCCTCGAATACTTCCTTTACGAATCGCGAGCTTCACAGGAAATTTAGCTCACACTCTGCCCATCTTTCAGGATCAGGTAACAGGAGTCAAGAGTTGTTTAAAGCATTTAACCAGGGAATTCTCTGTTTTCAGGCTCTACATGATTTTTCCAAATAAAAAAATGGGTTTCACAGGCCCGCAATATTTCTGAACGGCCAATGTTACCCCCGCCCCCCACACCATGGAATAGACGTGAAAAAAAATATCAGACCCTCTTTACGAGTGGGAGCCTACCCTACAATATTTTTTTTTCAAGGTGTTATTTCACCACTTTGTCGGCGTGATTAAGGCTTCTGACCTAAGCCACAGACACAAACGAACATGGCGAAAATGTAAGGGTTCCTTGTTACCTACGAACCCTAAAAAGGGTGTGTTCGGAATTCTGATTGTTCTTTTCTTAAATAAGCTCCATTTTATTAATTATTAACTCAGTAGGTTTAAAACTAAATTGTTTACGATATGATTAAAAGAAAACATTGAGTAATTTAATGTTGCAAAGTAGCCATTTCGTAACAACTGTAATATAGTATACGTTAAGCAAGCCTCAGGCTTAGGTAACTCGCCATAGTTCCGAGAGAGATTATACATCCTGCTTCTCGGACGAAGGCAATAAGATTTGTTTCTTAATAGCTGTAGGCGTTCCCTCGTGTTTTACGCTCTGCTAGACATTTATCGCAATATAACGCTTTCTGACGTTACCTATTTATAAAATATATGTTTTCAATATTGTACCCACCAGAAGTGGTTCCTCCTCGTAAATTAAAAATATTTCCATACCTACTCCTAAACGAGTAAAGAGCACCATGGTACAATTCAAATGAATTGTACCATGTTGTAATTTGGTTTCAAAATGTAATGCTTCTGCAGTTCTGTTTCCAAATATTAATAAAGATAATTGATATGTCTAGCAAACCAGAAGCGAGCAATTGTCGTAAGAGAGCAAGCGTCGGTACTATTAGAGAAAGGATGGCAACCGGCACTGTTCACGCGGCGTTGCATGGTGTGTGGTAACACGCGGGTCGCGACCACAGACTCCCGTACGTGTTTCTCAAGCAAGGATAGTGTCCGGGCGCGGCGGCGGCGGCGGCAGCGCGGCGCGGGCGCAGGCAACACGCCGCACTACGTAATCCCGCAGCAACGGCACTTCCTGAAGGTGGCGCAAGCGGTACGCGAATGTCGGCCGAGCATTTCGCGCCACTTTCGTAATTCGTTGCGTGGTGCGACCGGCCGCCTTGCCTGGCCCGCAGGAAGTAAAAGTTCGAAGGTAAGAAAGTAGGTCTCCGCTGTAATTGGCAACGCGCCTGCATACTGATGTTTACTATATTTATATAGGTTGCGATACGAGCACCTGTGAATACAACGCCACCAATCGACAAAAATGTCACATTCGGATTATTATGGGATCCATGTTGTGTTCGAACTGGGTTACCTCGTATGAGATCTGTGCCTAATCTTCCTATAGACATCGGAAATCAATTCTTTTATAAATATAACTCGGTCGATGAATTCTATAACAACAGTTCCGAATTTCCGAACGACTTCTGGTGAGTCCCTCTACTCGTTACAACCAAGATTTCCATGAACTGTCTGGAAATAGGTTGATAGTGAATTCATTTGATTTATAACAAACGTTATTTTGTAATACTTTTAAAGGGTCCGTAGACAGCACGTATGTATGTTACGCACGCTGTCCGTATGACATAACTCGTATGGACAAGGTGCAGGCGCCGCCGCTGACCCAATCCGCTTGCTCTATGACGTAAGGCACCAGCGAGCAACGAGCGACGAACTAGGCCGAGATTCAAGATGCGCCGAAACTTATCGTTTGCGCAACATGCGACCCCGCAAGTGCGCATTTGGGTTTACATGAATTTAATTTACTCGGTATTTAGATAAACATTGGGTAATACCGGGAATTGAAGAGATTTTAATGATTGTACGAGGACTAAATTTGTTTTACTGGGACATCGGGTTTTGGAAACGTTGATCAACCAAAATACTAGTGCTTCGTTGTTGCAAAATGATTAAGAATTTGCAAAATAACCACAAATCCATTGCATCAGTATGCAGGAAGTTGACGGCGGCGGCACAGTCAGCGTCCATGGCGGGGGCGATGCGCGTGCGCCGCTGAAGAAATTGGGCGGCGCGGCGGCTCTGCGCAATGGAGGAAGTGCTGTTATCTGATGAGCTTGCGACAGACTACGACGCTCGCTTTGCGAAATCTCAGGTGTTACGAATTCTGCGATAATTCTAAAATGAGGTAAATTGTTATGGTCGAGAAAAATCACGTGGTATTTATGAAACATGATCACACACATCCACACAGCATGCGAAACTAAAAAACAGATCTAGACTTTGAAATTAATTTCAATTGTCACATCTAATTGTGGACGTTTTTCACGTCTGCTGAGCAGTGTTTGTTTGCTCTGGTGAAGCTTTTAAGGTTATACAAATCAAACAACGGGTAGCATTGAGACTAAACAATTTTATGCCAACTGTTGAAAGGAGATAGGCACCTAGAGTATTTTTTGTGAGTGAAAACGTTGTATGTACACAAAACGCGCGAGACTAATTAGAGCAGAATCAATAAAGACGGAAAATTAATCTCGAAAGTGTTTGCTTTACCGTCTCGTCGTAAATCAACTTTTGTTTATTATTAATATGCTTTCGTTTAAGTAGTATGTGCGTCTGTTTACATATTATTATTAAACTGTAGATAACAGGCTTGCGTAAATGGGTGCAGTCGTGCAGTAGTATTTTTTATGCTAGCAGTCATTCAATTTATTGTTAATTTAACTTCTAGGAGTGGCGAAACTTTAATAAATCTCTACGTCACCAGGCTGGGAAGTCACCTTGCTGACTGGCTAATACCTATTATTCACGCTGTTCTAATATTTTTCACGTGTATGAATGTGTATTATAAATGAGCCAGTATCGGGATTTCACTATTTATCGTAACATTGTTATTTATTGTGTTATTCTATTTGGAATTTCGAAGTATTCCCGTTTGAGCACCTATTTTTTGCGCACCTATGCATTGAGTAGCAAAGGTATACTAAAATGGGAATACCTTTGGTACTCAATCCATAGGTGCTCAAAAAATTGGTGATTAAACGGGGATACTTTGGAATTTCTCAGTGGCAGCCCGGAGTTTAGATAAATTACTTGCCCGGTATGAGGAACAGGGTGTAAAGTTCACTCATCCTCTATAGAAAAGGGAGGATCCTCCGACTAGACGGGTGTTGTGTCTGGTGGGCAACTGCCCGACGGTTGATGTCGGGATGTTGTATATTTATGCTAGTTGCGCGGTAAACTCTGCTTGCGCGATGCACGATTTTGCGTGACGTCAGTGTGACGCGTTGTTCGCATGTGGCGATGTTGATGGCGCTACAAAGGCAATAGGCTCGCCCCTTATTCAACTCTTCGGGGAAACAAGGCGTTATGTAATGTAATGTTATTGATTGCAATAATTATCTAGTGACTGTTCGAATATGGTGGATCCGCAGCTGTAGCCCACGAAATTCAAAGTTCCTTATTTTTTTTGCAAATTGCAGGCCAGTGTGTGGTTGTATCTTAATCTAAATATGATTCGCGACTATTATATGTAGATATGTATTTACATAATTAGAATCATTAATACATATCTCTATGTTTAAACTATTTACTTAACAATAGACATTTGTCCTAGTGGGCAAAAGTCGCTCAGTCTATTGTGGTACGCCTGCATGACAAGTTACAATTCGCATTCGTGGCCACCAAAAGAAAATTATTTTCGAAGTACCTATCTTTTCTACCAAACTTAGCTTTTATTGAATTTTTCTGTATGACGCTAGATGGCGTCACTGCGACATGGGATCACAATATTTCTATGGCATTACTTCTGATGGCCTATCTACAGGGTATTAAAGTAACTGCGTGCCATAGCTTAAGGGTAGGTTCAGTATCGATAAAGGAACCCAGGATTTTTTTTTTCAAATAATAAAAAACTAAAATGAAAACACTTTTTAGGGTTCCGTAGTAAACAAGGAACCCTTATAGTTTCGCCATGTCCGTCTGTCTGTCTGTCTGTCTGTCCGTCCGTCCATCTGTCCCCAGCTTAGCTCAGAGACGCTTAGTCCTAGAAAGCTGTAATTTGGCATGGGTATATATATTAAGCATGCCGAAAAAATTGTAAAATATAATTATGAAAAACATTTTTTTTTAGGGTGAAATGCACGTGAAATGGGGATGATATTTTTTTTTCTCGTCTATTCCATGGTGTGGGGTATCGTTGGATAGGCCGTTCAAAAATATTGTGGGTTTGGCAAAACCATTTTTCAATTAAGGGATCCGTTTGCGTAATATTAAGCTTTAAAGTGCTATTTTTTGTTAGAGTCAAGTGTCCCCCCCCCTGCCAGCTAAATGGTTGGTTTTGGATATGTGAAAAAATTCATGGCAATAGTATATATAACGAAATTAAAAGGAAAACTATCACAGCTAATTAGG
Organism: Tiliacea aurago; assembly: GCA_948098905.1. Lineage (NCBI taxonomy): Eukaryota > Metazoa > Arthropoda > Insecta > Lepidoptera > Noctuidae > Tiliacea > Tiliacea aurago. Next base: position 11,919,838 of record OX402579.1, on the reverse strand, counting down.
CTTCACAAGTTATCGAGTAATAGTCGACCAACTTAAATTTGCAGTTGGAGAATTGACCGTAACGTATATCGATGTATGGGAGAGCATGTTTTTCAACTACAATGTTAAGTTTGTTTTTGGGATAAATTCATCCCAACTACGGAACCCTTCATTGTGCGTGGTCCGACATGCACTTGGCCGGATATATCGCAGAGTTAATAATTATGCTAAAAACCACAGAAGCCTTTGATGGCTTATACATGGCTAGTGAGTTCGGAAATTATATTTATACTTATTATCTATAATATAGGTACCTACTACAAAGTAACAATTTATACTGTAAGCTTGTGAGTTTTACATTCAAGGGATATTTTAAGCTTTTACATACTTAATTATTTTCAGAGAATCTAGGCGTCATACCAGGGCCGCATGTAGAAAAATATTATTCTTGATTTAAAAAATATTGAAAAATTACAATTTTAATGAATATACCGATACTCAAGAATTCAAGAAGAGTTTTCATGCAAGACGTAACCGGTTTTTCTTACTAGAGAATGGGCAGCAGCGTTCTCTATATATTTTTAAAACCATACTGCGATCGCCAACCCGCCTGCCAAGCGTGGCGATTATGGCAAATCCCCCCCTATTTAAGGGTGGCCTATGTCCAGCAGTGGACGTCTTTCGGCTGAAATGATGAAAAATGATGATACCGATACTACGATCCCTGCTTCTTAAATAATATAATAACAACACAATTCCTACACAAAAAACATATTGCTAGATCAACCTAATTTAGTACCTACTAACATAAAATAGCAATCGTTTAGAATTAAAATTATTTTATTTGACGGTCCTAAGCCCGTTAAAGTACGAAGAGACTTTTTTTTTTTTTGTTCATTTTTTTTTTGCCTGGGTTCTTTTATCGATACTGATATATCTGATGTTGATGATGATACCTGAACCTAACCCTAAGCTATGGCACGCAGTTACTTTAACACCCTGTATAATATCTATCTTGAATCTCTTTGACCAAAATACTTTAGTTTTATGCGACAGCTACGAGTTATCTTTTCAACCTTACCTAGTGAGAAAGTAAAGCACCTGCTTGTTTAAACTTCTTTCAGGTAAATCGTTGTGCAAATGAAGCTTTGCTGGCGTTCAAGAATTCAAGAAGAGTTTTCATGCAAGACGTAACCGGTTTTTCTTCTGTGAACTGGATGGCACAATCAAAAGTAAGACAAGAGGATAATGGGTCGACGAATCTACTCCTATTAGTATTCAATTTTGCTTAGTTACTTGCTTCATTGCTATGCTATGCTTAGTTTTTATCCGTATTTGCTTCACTATTGACACTTTGCTTTAGACTCTAACATACCCACCAATTGTCGCTAATTACTTTATAACTGTTTAGTCTAGCGAGATAATAAACGTTTTTTACGTTATAAACATACTCACTTGCACAGCAAACGAATCAAATGTTAGTACTGTCGCTTTATTCTTCTAATTGCTACACTACGCTATCATTAATTGCTAAACGCTGCGGTCTGTATGGCCGCGATGATAAAAACCGGTCAAAAGCGAATCCGTAAGTATATATGATGTTGATGATTTCTAAAAAAACTGTGCTATTTAAAGCCATAGTTTTATTTTTCCTGTAAACTTTACATAAACTTCTATCACATACACTCCGTTTGAAATAAGATTAGACATTTAAATAATCCTTTTTTACAGTCCGTTCAATCGATTTTGACTTCTATTGCGTTGGTGGCATGACCAATGACAGCTGTAATAAACGGTTGATATTGTAACCACGTTTTTGCTTTTAATGCACTCCTTATGCCTACGGAATAGAAGTCAAAATCGGTTGAACGGACTGTAAACAAGTTTATTTAAATGTCTAATCTTATTTCAAATGGAGTATAGAATAATTTCAGATTTGTATCTATGCAAACTTCGGGGGAGGGACGGTATTTTTTTTTACATTTTTCATCAAAAGTCGAGAACAGCCAAAAAAAATGTTTAATTATATGATAGGGGGGACATGCCCTAGTAGCCCCACTTTAAATTTTTAAGACCTTCTTTCAGTCTCTTGTGCAGAAAAGATATATTTTTTTTCATTTCTTTCTTGTTTGCAAAATAGTTGGCCAAACGTCATCTAAAACTATTCTAAATTTCAAGTTGATAGCATTAGTAGTTCTTGAGATATCCAGGTGTGACAGACAGACAGACTTAGTCTCACCATAAGGGTTCCTTTTTACCATTTTGGTACGGAACCCTAAAAAGGATACTCAATAAATATTGAATTATTAGTTCTAGAGATTAAAGCGGACGTACCACGGGCACCAGACGGCATTATACATGTGCAAATAACATAGGTCGTCGCCTGTACTTGGCAATGACATTGATTGCCAAAATCTTATTCAAAATAGTTAAACATTGTAAAATTCGCATGAACTTCCTTGAGCATTCTCACATTAATATTACTGACGTAATTATCGTATGTACTGAACCAAAAAGCCTCTTCCACGACAGGGTAGCAAGGAGGAAACTTCGACCGACTTCAAAGGCAGCCGGAAACCGGAACCGCGGTAAGGGTTAGAGCGGAGACGACGCCCGTTTCCGGCGGAAGTACGGCGCCAGGAAGGTGGGTAGATACAGAGAAGATAAATAAACCGACGCCATATTGCCGGACTCCAATCGATAAATCCGTTCGGTTTTGCATGTTCCTTACGTACGACTTCCGTCTCCTGTTTACTTTTAACGTTACGGGCGACGACAAAACCAACAACGGAAGTGCTGAAAAAGTTTTGGAAAATCGTTCCCTTTAAAACTACTCTCCTAAAAACTACATTTATATCGCAAGATTCCTATTTCTTCCTGTGGGTGTCGTAAAAGGCGACTTACTAGAGAGTGGGCAGCAGCGTTCTTGCATTTTAACATTTTTAACACCATACTGCGATCCCGACCTTGCGACCTTGTGAACCACCTGCCAAGCGTGGCGATTATGGGTGAGGCCTATTTCCAGCAGTGGACGTTTTTCGGCTGAAATAATGATCGCAAGATTATTATAACAGCTTAAAATAGGTAGGCTGGATACAGTATTAACAAACTTGATAAATCGTTTACGGAAAAATCCTGAAACAGGAAGTTACAACTGTTACCTCATTACATAGGTTATCACATAACAGACTACTGGGACAATAAATGCGGAAATGGTCAACTAAATTGAGGGTCCATCCTCTACTTCCTTAATTGAGTCTTCCGCATACGATTTCATATCCTAGCTACTTTGTTCCGTGCACATTGATTCACGTAAAAGCTTTTTAGAAAAATGTCACGTTTCATGATTTCTGTTCCATCTTTGATGCGTTAAAACTTTGGTAAGATTTATGTTTGACGCCAACTTTATTTTAAAATCTAATCAATACCGAAATGAAAAAAAATACTGTTTTGTATTTGGGGAAAAACTAAGTATTTTTTTAAAATATAATTACTTTATTTTAACAGCATAGTGAGGTCCTGACTCCTGCGCTAGGTATAGCACCTGTGTTACAAGAGCCAGTGTCTTCTACCAATTACATAGGTCGAATTTTTATGCAATAAGAATTCATCTAAAACACATACAAATTATAAAAATGGAAATTAAAATGAAAATAAAAAAGAAAATTATAAGTAAACATGTAAAACATTCCTTACGTGGAGTAATTTATAAGTGTTTGATACTTTGATGTATAGTGTATATGGTGTGTGTGTTTGTGGTGTGTGAGTGTGTAATGTAGGTATGTGGTGTGTGATGTAATAAGTTATAGTGTGATCAAAAAAGTTATGCTGAAAGTATTTGCAAGTTTATTTTTGTAGCAGCCTTGTATTGTTAAATGAGGTGTATTCCCCCTGTCCCCACCGCCCGTGTCCCCTTGATAGGGACAGCTGAACATGAATAAATTTATTAAAAATTGTTCCCGTTGTCCCCATTGCTTTGTCCCCATTGATGGGGACAACGGGACTTGAATAAAATAATTGTAACTTGTTCCCAGCTGTCCCCATTTTTTGCGGTGGAAATATTAAAAAAAAAAAAAAAAAAAAAAAATGTTTATTTCTTCACTTATGTAAATAACTATGTTAGGTTTGGAGTCACCTTTTAAGCATAGATTTGCTTGTATTAGGCGGTTCCGCTCCTCCAGTTTACAATAATTCTACAAATGTGTGAGAAATAAGCCAAATGATTCATTTAAAACTATTTAACATTTTATAACCCATATTATATTAGTAAGGGCACTGGGTGTAGAATATGTTTGTGAGTTTGTGTGTGGGTTCGTTTGTGTGCGTGTGTGTGTGTGTGTGCTTGTGTGGGTGTCGGGATGTAGTGGGCATGTGTGTAAGATAAATGTGGTTTGTGTACCGTGGGGGTGTGTGGTGTGTATATGTGTACAAATTATATGTGTTCCTTAGTTATGTGATCTTGTGTAGGATATCTTCGATTTCTTCGTAATTTTTGCTCTTGAGCCATTCAGTTAGTGTTTTTTTGCAGTCGTGGTATATCATAGAGTAGATGGCACATTGTTCATTGAGAGCGTTATATATACGGGGGGATTGTTTAATAAATTGCCTTGCAGCAAATGTAGTATTCACTGGACAATCTTCAGCTACTTTATTCTTTCTCCTAGAATGTGTCTTGGAAGTAGTATAGGGAAGAGATTTGTGTTTTTTTATGTAATATGCAGGACATAGAGTTTCCTAACAGACAAAAGGTTTGAGGTTAAGTATAAACGTAACGGAATCTAATTGGTTTGAAGTACATGACTTTTAGTAAAGCTCTCTGTGCCCTCTCCAGCTCCAAAAACTTTATTTTAGATGCTCCGCCCCAGATTGGCAAACAGTACGTAAGTATAGATTGACCCAGGGAGACATAAATTTGGTGGATAAGATCCTTATTAGCCACATGTCGAAGAGATTTGAAAGTCCAAATCAATTTCCTCACTCTGTTCATTATCAGTTCTAGGTGCAAGTGCCACGATAGCCTTTGATCAAGCATAACACCAAGGTAGTTTAGTACTGGATACTTTGTTGATTTTTAAACAAGAGCAGGTGGTGTTAGTAGAGCTGGAGCAGGTATGGATTTTAATCTGAAGATCTTGTGATGGCTGGGCACGGTCAAATATAGAAAAGCAGATGTAATTGGTCTTTGAAATATTCAAAGTTAAAAGGTTCTGATCGAGCCAGGCAGCTACTGTAGACAGACCACGTTCGGCGATGCGACCGGCGCTGTCCCATGTTTCTCCCGAGAAAACTATTGCTGTATGTGGGCACCTTCGATACTCATGTTACATAGGGTGTTTATATAAATGAGGAACAGCGGCGGCCCGAGCACGTTACCCTGCCCTACTCCGTAAGTGACTATTTCTTCGGAACTTGTGACTGATCCTATTTTAACCACGTACCTGCGTTCACTCAGGTATTCCGTGAAAAGTTTAAGTGGTAATCCTCTTATACCAATGTCTTCTAGCCTATGTAAAAGTGTGGGGACAGAGACTGTGTCGAAGGCTTTTTTGATGTCCAAAAAGACGGCCCGACACTTTTTTCGATCGTCCACTCTTTGAGTGACGATAGATGTCAGCGCTAGGATTGCGTCTTAAGTAGACTTTCCCTGTCTAAAGCCAAACTGTGAGGGTGAAATTATTTTATTTTGTGTTAAATATGTACTTAAGCGTTTATTTATTATCCTTTCGATAATTTTAGACAGGGACGGGAGGACGGATATCGGCCTATAGTTGGACGGATCAGCTTTGTCACCACACTTATGGACAGGTGTTATTACAGCCTGTTTCAGGGCCGTGGGGAAGCTTCCTTGTTCAAAACATAGGTTAATAAGGTGCGAAATGATTGGTGAAATAATAAACTTGGCAGATTTTAAAAAACTTACGGGGATTTTGTCCCAGCCAGTAGCACTGTCGGATTTTAGGCTTGTAATTACGGTTGCTACTTCTTCAGCGTCAGAGTTGAGGAGTACAAATGATGAGACCGGTGGCTTTGGAACGTTCGTAAGTATGTTGGGGTCTTTGTGAGCCTGTCTCTCAGGATTATTTATTATTTCGTCAGCAAGATGCTTTCCAACGGTTGAGAAGTATTCATTTACTTTATTCACCGCCTCGAGAGGGGTAGCGGCTGATTCCAGTAATTCTGTGTTTTGTGTCTTAGGTGGTTTTCGTTGGGTAATATTGTTTATTGTTTTCCATAGCTTTTTAGAGTTTTTATGTTCTTATAAAGCTGTTCGCGATCGTATTTACGTTTTTGTTTCTTAATAACGCTGTTGCAGTAGTTCCTGTATCTCCTGTAAGTGATTTTTAGTATCTCATTATGAGGGTCTAGTTTTAACTTTTTTTGCATATTGTTGCGGTTATGTATACAGCGCAGCAAGCCTATGGTCATCCAAGGTTTGATTAATCTATTTTTCAGGAGGATTAAATAATATCGTTGTCTCTTTTCATATAGGTAAACCGCCGTAAACTTGGCCCTCTGGTGGTTCGTGGGACGCAGGGCGGGAGTTTTTTTTGTTTCCAAGTACTAAACTAGTACTGCATAACTCACCTAAGTATATAAAGGTGTATCTATTCATGCACGAAATCTCTTAAGGGGTCATTGTACTCATCATTATGAAAAACTTTTACTATGGGACCAAACCTGAAATCGCGAAAAAAAACCGGCCAAGTGCGTGTCGGACCACGCACAATGAAGGGTTCCGTAGTTAGGATGAATTTATCCAAAAAACAAACTTAACATTGTAGTTGAAAAAAATGTTCTCCCATACATCGATATACGTCACAGTTAATTCTCCAACTGCAAATATAAGTTTGTAATCGCAAAAAACAATTTGATTATGTGATAAAACTACAAATTTACAATTTTAGGACTTTTTCCTATACTTGTGCTGTAAGACCTTGCTTCTTGCCAAATTTCATGATTCTAGGTCAACGAGAAGTATCCTGTAAGTTTTAAGTAATAATGTCGCTTAAATCGCCGTATTTTTTTATTGCGTTGACTTAGAAGCTTGATTTTTTTAGAGCTCTAAAGGGCCATGAACTTTCGTATTTGATATTAATTTCAACTTGATACCTACACGCGTCCCTGAGAAAAATGGTCTTGACAGACTGACAGACAGACAGACGGAACACGAAGTGATCCTATAAGGGTTCCGTTTTTTCCTCTTGAGGTACGGAACCCTAAAAATCAGCTGTTCCCTACATTTTGACGAGTCATGCGAACTTTTTCTACTTTTTAGTGGGTCAGTTTGTAATTTGTCTTAATTACAACATCCTAATGTCAACTGCTCATCACCTTTTACAAAATATTGCTTTTCCCGATGCAGGGCCATTCATTGTTGAGGAGTTCTCCTGGTAAGAACCAGGAGGACTGCTACCTCATCATATGCATTGTGACGAGCATAAATTGCTTAGCAACACTATTAAAGTACCTACTCGAATTGCAACCCGTTAAATGCTTAATTATTATTTAGTAGTTTCGGTGGCCATCTCTGGTCTTCATCATCAGTTCCACTTCACCAAATGGTACTTTCCGAGAGCAAATGCACGAGTTACTATAAAAAATACCCAAATCGCTATAGGTGTGCCTATAAAATTTGAGGATTTCCATCGATTTCTCCAGGATCCCATCATCAGATCCTGACGTGATGACAATGGGACCAACTGTAAAGTATACCCTTTCCAACAAAAAAAGATTTTTCCAAATCAGACTAGCCGTCTTCGAATAATCGGAGAACATACTTAAAAAAAAAAAGTTCCGACGAATTGGAAACCTCCTCCTTTTTTTGAAGTCGGTTAAAAATATTTGTATATTTTAGTAATTTTTTCTCCGAGTAGAAATACTTATCAATGCAAATTGATCGAGACACAATTTGAATTGACGACTGTTATTTTTACTCACGATGCGAAACGCAGTAAACGAACTGCTCTACCTAATTAGATTTAGTACCATTACTAACATTTAGGTCGTAATTCTTGTCTTGAAATACTGCCTTTAACCTTGCTAGGTGAGCAGAAGAAAAGAGTTAATTCATCACTGTCTACGTAGCTGTGGCGTAGCTGAACTACTGACGTATGTTATTGTTAAAAATGTATCTAATGTTTACGAACGTGTGTAGAGGTGTTAAGTCACGCCGGTTCTAGGAAGCGGACATAATTTATCTAAAACATTTCCAAACTTATTTATACCCGGAATATCTGTTGTTCTCAAGATTTTAGCATGTTGCATCTTCTATAAATTGTAATGACTAAAATCTGAGTTGGATCTTAGATTCGTTTATTTTAGATACTTACTTACTTGAATCGTACATTTTAAACTGTTGCCGACTGAAGGTGTTAATCAATATTAGTATTTAAACTCAGTTGTAGGTACTCACATTACCTATATTAAATGAGTTGGAAAGGAATTAGTGCCTAGTTGCCTACCTACCTACCTAGGTATAAATAAAGGAACACATAGTAAGTACCTTGTTACCTATGAAAAACATGTATATCAATAGGTACGCGAATTGAAGACTTTATTTCTTGAAAATTTAAATCTCACCCGGGAAAATCCATAGCTCGATTTAAAGAGCAAACAAACCAATCAATCAATCTTTACAGACTAAAAGTCTTGTAAAAAAATAGTACAACTTACCTTTTCTGAGCGCAGGCAACACCGTCCTCTTAAATGACAGATTCCAAGTTAGTTAGGCCGGGTTTCCACCAAAACGGAGAGGAGAGGAGATGTTTGTAAACGACCAATAAGATACCGTTACAGTACCATCGCGTTATCGTTTACAAACATGTCCTCTCCTCTCCACTTTGAGGAAACCGGACCTTAGGCTTTTAAAAGACATAGGTATTTGACTAATTTACAAAAGACTCCAAATAAGTTTGTGCGCAAAAACGTATGAAGTACATACCAATTTACCAAATTAAATGTTAGGCAGAACCTACCGGGTGTCCGCACGAGGAAGGAAACAAGTTGATATTTGGTGTCGGCGTCGTCGCTCTCAACCGGTTTCACAAGTGTTATTCTGTAAACGAGATGACTCTGGACTTTCCGATCACATATTATTTTTTTACCTACTCTTTTTTTTGTGTCGCTCATATGTGGAGGACTACAACAACTTTTTACTGACGGACGAATCGAAGGTCACACGGAACTTGAGTCTAGTCCGACGAGAATTATTTTTGCTTCGCTTACGAAGGAAGTAATAAAAACTGAATGAGAATTGATAGAGCAGGTAACATTTAGATACTTTTTTACTCCAATAATTATTATTTACATATAAATCTGCATGAAACTCCATTATGCCAATTTATACAACTGGAGCGTACCTTCCTTTATGTCAAGTCAAGCAGCCAAATTGTTGTGTCGGTATGGTAGTGTACTTAATCCTCAGTCACAGACGGTGAGGATCAAATTATGCCGCATCCGTATCAGGCAATATCCGTTTCAATCATAATATTTTTTTTTTAGATATTTAAAGACGAGATTACCTAAAGCAAGATAGACATAAAAACGTCAAATGAGTTATGTAATACTGGGGGCCTAAAATGGACGCTTTGGCAGAATCATAATATGATCTGAGTATAGTCGCCGGGCACGTAATTTGGCAAGAATCGTTAGATGTTTTTCTCCTTTATTTAACTTTCTTCTAAACACAGACGTTTAAAAATAAATTATGACAATAACCATAGAATAATGACAAGCAATAAAAGTGATAATTTTTTCGTTGCACTAAATGTACACGCGTAATATTACTCGCACTACACCAAAACCTTGCCAACTTACGTGCCGGCGGTAATTCATCTCTTTGACAGCTGCTATTTGACATTAGACTTCCTTAGAGCAATTCATAATTTGTAGACTACTTTACGAAACTACAACAACAACATACAAAACTGTCAAACAGATGAATTGCGGGATATGACTTGTACGCAGATCATATTATGATTCAGCCAAAGCATCCATTTTAGGCCCCTAGATCGGTATTTAAATAATTTAACATTGCGACCACTTACGAAATAGCGTTCTGAAAGGCTGCATCTAAGTTCAAGTATATGTTCTTTTCAGGCATATTAATGGACAGGATATTTAACTGAGTAGATAAACATGTCGTCGTCTTATTCTCATCTCAGCTACATTAATATGTAGATGAAGTTGTAATGAATATGTATGGCCACCGAGAAGAGGCCTCGACGACCGCTCTAGAGGTCAATGTCAGTTGAAAGATACGACCATTCAAGTTAGGACCTTCGCAGGCAGTTTACTTCCCTTTCTCTTTTTACATTTACGAAGCACTATAGAAAATATGAGGGCTCACATTATGTTGGCCTTAATATAGACTACCGGTTCCGCTTGGTGTAAGTACATCTAAAGTTATCACATAATGTTATATACTTGCCTGAGATGAGTTTCGGTGGTAAAGCTCTGCTAAAATATTTGTTAGTCGTGGAACTTTGGTTCTGTGACGTTTTCTATAACTTACATAAATTACTTTGTACACAAAAGGAGGTGTAATAATGTACTTGGATGGTTTGGAGTTTTGGACCATGCCTATGCTAAATAGCTACGTCCAAGCTTTAACTATAGTCCGTTGGTTTAGGTAGTTAAATAAAGGTAAACAAAAAAAAACACGTGACGAGAGAGCTGTCAAGTAACCGACTAAACGTAATACCTGTCACTTCAATTGTCATGCTACGTCACAGTAGTACTCTTCAATTTAGCAACGTTTTATTTCGTTGACGTTTAGAGAACCTGTCTTTTTGGGATTGCAAAGAGAGATTGCAAGCAGATTACAAAATATTATAGTATTATTATAAATCTAACAAAAAAAAATCTATATAATACGAAGATTAGTTTAAAAATAAATCAAGTTTAACATACTTACAGTAATAAAAGAGGAAACTATCCTAAAAATAAAAAAATAACTTTTGGTTATAAGTTACAATGTATTTTTAAACAAGAAAGTGTCATCTATATAAACCCTTTTTATGGTTTGTTTACCTTTATTTAACTACCTAAACCAATGGAGTATAGAGAAACTACCTATAAATAAGCGCTTCATTCCAATCGAAAATATTACTAGTAACCAAATATATAAATATGTCTAGAAGACAATCAAAACTCAAAAACCGTCGAAAAAAATTGCGTCCAACTGTTGGCTGCAAAATGCACGCACACTAGAATAACTCAATGATGTGGTGCGAGTGTAAAACGTAGCTGTCACGCACACGTCCGCACGCATAACAAAGTTAGCCTGATGGTTTTAGTGTTTTGCAGCGCGACACTATCTAGACATATATAAATAAATAATCCAAGCTATGAACGTTTGGACTTAATATCGTACAAAACCAAAGAGAATTAAACCCACAACCGTACTCAACTACCTACGCGGCGACAGCCTTTGTCTCTAAAAAGAATATTTTTTATTCAAAATTAAATTACCGGTAGATACTACTGTCGACAAAAAGTCTTCCTCCTTTCGTTATCGAAAAAACCGTGTATTCCCGTTGTCCCCGTACGCCGTGTCCCCGTCCTACGGGGACAGCGGTACTTCAATTAAATATTTAAAAATACTTCCCGTTGTCCCCGTGGTTTGGTTTTACATTCAAAAATATGTTTCTGGCACTCGCCGGCCACTACCGTGGCACCGCTCGCTTCGCTCGCTCGGCTCGTGCGTTGTGTGGTCACAGTTCTAACCTAACCTAACCTAGCTGTTTCGATTTAAAAAAGGTTTACTTCGTACGATAAGGGGACAACGGGAAATAAATTTAATCACGTCCCGCTGTCCCCGTGACGGGGATATGGCAAACGGGGACAACGGGAATACACTGAAAAAACATCTACATAAGGGACATTAGTCTAGATTGGGACATTTAAATTATTATAACCAAATATCTAAAGTCTAAAGCGTAAACAATTAAAACCAAAACTTATAAATGTGTCTGAGGAGCTGGTGGCTAAATAATAACAGCCGCACGGGTCGATGTCGATCCATCAGGTTAAGCTACGCTTGCCGGGGTTGGTCCGTGGATGGGGGACCGTCTTTACATACTGAGACTTCTCCGTGCCTCGGGAAGCACGTTAAGCCGTTTGTCTCGGCTGTCATTCGTGGATCTTTAACAGTCGTTACGGGTCGTCAGAAGCCCGAAAGACTGACAACTAGTCTTACCAAGGGGTATCGTGTTATCTAGTAATTGGGTTGTGGAGGTCAGATAGGCAGTCGCTCCATGTAAAATATTGGTATTCAGCTGCGCGATTTTTCGGTTAGACTGGAAGCCGACCCCAACCAACATAGTTGGGAAAAGGCTGGTCAGATTGATATTGATCATCTATATCTACCAATCATATCATAAAATCATCTGATCTACCAATCTGTAACATCTCGCACACTGTTGTAATTTGACATATGTTTACAAATAAAGCATTCTGATTCTAAAGTCTAAAGCTTAAATAATTATTAAAACCAATATTTATAACTTACTGGGGCTGCCTCAATTTATGTATGACACAATGTTTATGTTGAAATAAATATTTTTGTATTTGATATTGATCATCTACATACAGGATCTACCAATCTGTAACATCTCGCAAATAAAGCATTCTGATTCTAAAGTCTAAAGCTTAAATAATTATTAAAACCAATATTTATAACTTACTGGGGCTGCCTCAATTTATGTATGACACAATGTTTATGTTGAAATAAATATTTTTGTATTTGATATTGATCATCTACATACAGGATCTACCAATCTGTAACATCTCGCACACTGTTGTAATTTGACATATGTTAACAAATACATTCTGATTCTAAAGTCTAAAGCTTAAATAATTATAACTTAACCAATACTTATAACTTACTGGGGCTGCCTTAATTTATGTATGACACAATGTTTAAGTTAAAATAAATATTTGTTTTTGTTTTTTTTTTTTATAAATGTGTCAAACCCGTAACTAACACACAGAAGGCACGAACTGCATCCTTTGATATTTAATAATCAAAGGATACCTTGGAATCCTATCTACTTATCAAAAAATACCTATCATAGACGTACATAATAATATCTGCAGATTCTTAGCAGGTGTCAACTTCAAAAATTTTGCTTAGTTCGGGTTTATGCATGTTTATGTATTGATGAAAAACGCAACAGCTAGCATAAGCTTACCTACTATTCATGGTAGTTTTTGTGACGCTCTTCGGTTAACAAGCTGAATACCAATCAGCGTGCGTATCAAAATTGCTAACTATATGGAATAAAGTCAAATAAAAAACCGATAAAAAACGGCTACTTAAAACAACTTATTATCTCACACCCGTATTCTCCTCTAAGTGGTAGGCAGAGATGTTACACAATTGAAAGATAGTTAAACAGGTAAGTAGGTAGTTTAAAAAAACTGAAGCGTAATCGAATGAGTACCAGGGGGCCTAAAATGGACGCTTTGGCAGAATCATAATATAATATTATGATCTGCGTACAATTCATACATTCCGCAATTCATCTGTTTGACAGTTGCTATTTGACATTAGACTTCAATAAAGTAATTCATAATTTGAGGACCATTTTACAAAACTCCATACAAAACTGTCAAACGAATGAATTCCGGGATATAAATTGTGCGCAGATCAGAATGATTATAATTCTGCCAAAGCGTCCATTTTAGGCCCCCAGGCAGAAATCATCAATTTATTTTTGATCTTTCAATTTTTATTTATTTTAATTAGCTAGCTTGTGCATCGGATGCTGTCATGATAATAGACAATTTTTTAGTGAGGTGTTAGTTACTTACCTATTTCGAATGGGCTAAGGTTTAATATTCATGTTTGAACTATAAACTTTATGATTCAAACAAGCACTGAAAAATGCGTGAGAGTCAAAATGGCGGGTGTACCTTAACTAATCGAATCTACCCATTTACCAAAAAAATTTACCTAAAATGTAACAAACACTAGTACAAATTTTAAATAATTTACCAAATACCCACATCACACTTAACAAAAGTGTGCGTTTAGGAAGCTCGTTACAACAATGTTTTTTACAAACTATATTAGATTTCTTTAATTCACTAAATCGTTTGCATTTGGTTTGGCAAAGGAAAATATAAATAGGTATCCGTCTAGATGTATCTAGATAAATATTTCGTGATAATTATAAAAATAAGTAATTACGAAACATACTTGTTTTATTTCTCAGGAACTAATCAACTGATCAAGTGTAGGTGTTTTTTTCTTTAGGGTACATTTTAGGTTAATTTTTCTCGATATAATTATATTTAATGAATAATGGATAAATATTGATATATTAACAAATACCCGCCATTCTGACGTCAATGTGGCGGGTGGACCTAAATTTTGATACACTATCGCTCTGAAGAAGGTAAAATTTTTTTAAACCGAGGTACTTAATAGTACATTTTAGGTAATTTTTTTTGGTAAATGGGATGATTCGATTAGTTAAGGTACTTACACCCGCCATTTTGACTCTCACAAAAATGCGGTTGATTTTAAATTCCTGCAGTTATGACATGATAAATAAATGTTTTATGATAATAGGTACATAATAATAATTGAAGAAAAGCATCACAGGTCACCTATGGGGGCCATTGTACATAAAGTTAGTAACACTTCATCGATAGAACTAAAGTCAGTCCTAAAGCTATTGAATTAAAAGCAATTTTTTTCCAAACATAAAATTTTAAATGCGTTTTAGTTTTGAGATCATTTCTCTACGTGTGGAATATGAAACCACAGACGTGGATATTAAAATGATAGCACCACTCCTTTTATGCGTCCGGGCATAAAAATCAGAAAATTATAAATTAACCTGCATTAATCCTCATGAATCTTCCGAGGTAGACGAAGATACTTTATATCGTTTCGTTAATCATCCAAGTGAATGCTTGGCATTCAACATTCTGAGTTTTACAGCAGTGCCTCATAACGCCAATTAAGATGATGAACAGAAATAGAACTAGCAGGGCTCTTGCGACCTCCTTCATCAGTCTGGCGTCCTGGTACCGAATATAATGAAAGATTATATGCAACACTGAGGAAGTAACTCCCAGTTACATCTGAAAACAATGGGAGGTGACTCTTAGTCCTCTTCCTAAGTTAAGTAAACACGCTTTTGTGGGAAACGAGAGTTTCAAAACTTTCATGTCAACAAATAACGTAGAATTTACATTCCGTATTTATTTTGGTGTCACAAATACATGCGCACGAGTTAGAAATGCGCCGTAGAGAGCAAGGGGCATGGTCACGCGGCGTGACAACCCACTCGTCCAATTGGTCGAGATTGCGCGCTTCCGTCGCGGCTTCCGGCCGATAACAGCAAGACCACTGCGAGTGGTACTTACGAACTTACGAAGTTACAACAACGGTCAACGGACTTGCTCAATGATCGATACTACACGCTCGTTTAGGCTATTTAGACCGGACAAACGCCACATCGGATGTTCAAATCGAATACTCCGGACTAACCACTATTCCTATGTATATGTAAATTATATTTATGTCTCATTAGAATACCTGCGTCTTCTTCTATTCAATAATAGCACTGCGTTGTTGGTTTTACATACGGTTAATGTTTTTTACAGTTTTAATTGAAGATTATTGAATTTTACCTTACTTAAGGCGACGATAACCGCAATCACAACTTGAGATTTTACTGGAAATACTTTAGGTACTGAACACACAGACGAACACTTGAACAGAATAGACAGGTGTTGGTTAAAGCCAAAGATATTTAAGACAGATACTATAGAGAGGATATTAGAAGTAATATGTCATATGTATAACATTTGTGATCCATGTCGCAACGAAAATAAACCGTGGTTAAGGCGACGATAATCGACTTTTAATGATTTTATACTGAGGATCACGTCTAAACGAGTAGTGTTAATTATTTGAAAAAAATATATGTCTAATCAGAGCATTTTCTCAATAACTTAATCCGTGAGTATTTTAGATTATGTTTATATTACATAGTGAAATTAATTTGTAAAGTTTTGTCTAACGCGGATAAAAAACTGAGAATGGCGCAAAATCTACCAAGCGTATTTTTCTGAAACCTTCACCAATTTAAAGATAATTTAATTATTGATCTTTTAATAAACGCATTTTATTAAAATACATTTTTTTTTGTGTATAATAAATTAATAATGCGTCAAATTGGGGACAGCGCTCCTTGATGGGCGAGTCCTATTACTGGCTGAACGTACGACGCGTTGCATTAGCTCAGTACAGAACACGCAAGCTTACCACTCAAGGTCACTGGCATACGAGTATATCTGAGTCTTAAATATTAATCCTAGTAAGTATTATTGACATTGGTAATATAAAATACAAAATTCAAATTCGAAAATTTTATTTCAGACCAAGGGATCCATATAGTGTAATAATATGTTTGTGTGTGTGTGTGTAATATGCAGTTAGTATTAGCAGAGATTTATCCATTCTATCCATGATTTTCTTGCTTTTTTTGGGACTCAATTTATTTGGTTATGCACCTGCAGTTAGCCACCGCTCGCTAATTTCTCGATAATGCAATGCGATGTTGCTATGGATGCACAATATGCACAGTATGCAATAATGAAGTAATAACACTACGCAGCTACATTATCTACTTCCTGGGAGACGTGTATGTAATTTGTACCTTTATAATAGTCTTTATTTTCTAGAATTTTGTGAAAGTAATAGGTACTATCGAGGAATTTCAAATTCCTCGATAGTACATATAGATAAGGGTTAGATATATTATTATGCGGAACTTCTGACTAATTTCGATATGTCCATCGGTTCACCCTTGTTTGGTCGAACAATGTTTCGTCAAAAATCACTTCGGCGAATTTTAGTTGCAATAAAGTCATTTCGTAGAATTATTCATTTGACCGAATAATTCATTGGTAAATTTTTATTTAGCATTATTATTTATTTGAACTAATTTCATTTGAACAAATTTCATTTCACCGAATTTTCAAATGCACTAATTTTATTTAAACTAATGTTTCACTAGACTAAAATACTTCCCGTTGTCCCCGTGGTTTGGTTTTACATTCAAAAATATGTTTCTGGCCACAGTTGTGTGGTCACAGTTCTAACCTAACCTAACCTAGCTGTTTCGAACTTTCGATTTGTCCCCGTTAGCCGAATCTACGTTATGGGGACAACGGGAAATAAATTTAATCACGTCCCGCTGTCCCCGTGACGGGGATATGGCATACTTGAATATTCGATAAAATACATGTTATACCATCTGAACATTACATCAAATGAACATTATACCTTTTGATCATTAGCACAAATGTTGTTATAGCAAATAAATATTCGACGAACTGAAAATTCTGTCAAACGATATTATACTAAGTGATGATTTTCTTAAACGTTGTTCGATTTAGTAATATTGTATCAAACGTTGTTCGACCAAACAAGGGTGAACCATGTCCATCTTTATCGAACATTGCGAAAGGACCAAAATGAGTGAGTTATTGAAGATATATAAAAAAGATACGAATTCACACAAATGGATGACTTTTTTCCGGAAAACTGCTGAAGTGAGAAATGCGTGTCTATACTGAATAACGTTTCTCACTAACAACGGTATCTTGTTGGTTGTTGTGTGTCGATAGCTGTTGATACATATTGCAAAATTTCTAGAGAAATGAACCGGGGACATTGCGACACGGTCCTGTTGTGCAACTAAGACGGTCCGTTAATAAATGTAGTGGAACCAAACGTTTTGCTTCAATGAAATCTGTGCGGTGACCAAATGTTTTCACCATTCCTTGGTTGGAAAAATAAAAGTTCATCCAAATATTACTCTTGGAAAAGTCACTTGGTCAAAAATGTGCAACCCTTCTCCCGTGGGGTTCGTATAGTATGTCAAGAGGGTGTTTAGTTGATTAGGGTTCATTGTATGCGAAAGGCGGCTTAACAGATGTGCCTAGGGTTGCCAACCCTACATAGTATCCTGTGGTATATTTGAGGCCTAAATACTATATTTAAAAAAAAAATGTAAATAGTATGTGAAACTACTATATTATTATTTCAATACAAAATGCACGAGATGACCGCAATTGTTCACATAAAAGATTAATGGTATTTTGTAACCCTAATTTTGACTTTTGAGTGTAATAATGATTACATAAGAGACATTTATAAAATTAAAATCCCAAAGGCTCAAAGTAACAAAAAATATGCATTTAAAAAAGGAAATATTTTTGAATTATTTTTTTTTTTCCGTTTACTGTATTTTTACAGGCAAAAAATGTTGGCAGCCCTAGATGTGCCCCAGTTTGAGAGAGGCAAATGTCAAGCAGTAGAATGAATTAGTAAAATAGTGTGTAACAGTAGTTAAACAACCAAGTAAACTTAAAATCGTAATTCGAATAAAAAATACACGAATGAAAGTTGAAATTGTACCCTACATTTAATTCTATGTAAAGGAGTGTTAGGATGGTACCCACATCAAATATTAAGACGAGTCTATATCAGTTTTCGATCATATTTAAGGTCACCCTACATGAAGGAAATAGCTGAGAGTGCCGAGGCGCGAGCGAACAGAGCGGAGCGGAAGTGGCGACCGTTCCCACGGACATTCATCCGTTACTTCACCTCGTCGTATATCCCCCCTCCCCCTTTACCGTAACCCACCTCCTTAAACCACCCATTACTTTCCTAGAAGATCTGGGTTTAACAGAACAAAACAATGAAATGTAAGCAGCGGACTTCGCCCTACAAGACTCCTACTCCTGATATGGAAACTTTCACTTCAAATCAAACTAACCGACCACAAAAGGCCACAATGAGTCGGTCAAGTTACAAAGATGAACGAACTTATTTGAAATTTAAATTGGAGCAGAGGAAATAATAATAAAATAGAAGCTTTATATGTTTAAGGATAGCTGGATGGTGGAATGTCGGTCAAGGGCGCCACCATCAATCAAGGCGATCAACATTACGGCGGAACAAGGGCAATCACTATGGAAACATTGTCATATAATTTAACTACTCATCCGAACTGAGCCACTTCTAAAAATATACTAGAAGTGACTAGAACACTATTAATAGGTACTATTTATTTACTAATGAATTCCATTAATTAAATCCTCTCCTCAGATTATAGAAAGAAGATCCTCTCATTCATCTATATGTAAGTACAGTAAGATTCACGAAAGATGACCACAGCGCAGAAGGCATATTTAGGTCCCTTTGGAGGTGCGAGGTGAGGCGCGGGCGGAATGGGTCACGACCGGAGCGAGGCCATTGGTGCGCAACCAACCTTAAAATATTATTTTGTCTTAAGTCTTTTCTTCATGAGTGTAGCGAGCGCAGACGGCCGCCATTTGTGGTCATCTTTCGTGAATCGTACTGTAATTAACCGCTAATCTGGGTCCTATTTAGAATCTGAAATGCTCCAAAAGGAAATTTAAAGATGATGGGAAACATTGTCATATAATTTAACTAGGTACTCATCCGAACTGAGCCACTTCTAAAAATATACTAGAAGTGACTAAATACTCGTACTACTAATAGGTATTATTTAGTTACTAATGAATTCAATTAATTAAATCCTCTCATTAATCTATAGGTAGTTGACCGTTAATCTGGGTCCTGTATACAAGGTCAAATTAAATTAGCTAGCGAAACTCCGCAGACGTGATGGGTATCGATATCTAAACAAGATCAAACAAAAATAAATTGATTTGATGATTTTTTTTTTGGCTTTGCAACTGCAGCTAGTGTTTTCACTTGAAAAATATTTTTTTTTTGTGTATACAGACGTGATGTGTACCGACATCTTAACATGATAAAACAAAACAAAACAGATTTTCGAAAAAATACATCAAGTCTTTTTTTTTATGTTGTCGTATCTAGATATCGATACCATCACGTCTGCGGAGTTAAGCTAGCTAATTTAATTTGATGCTGTATAGAATCTGAAATGCTCCAAATGGAAATGTGAAGATGATATCTAAGTAACGTAGTCAGAAGATAATTTACCCACTTCTTCCTCCATCATCTTATTAGGTTCGTACTTCCTTATATCCCTCCGGAAGATGATTCGTTGACCTAACACTTTCGCTGTGTCAAAAATCCTGCGCGAATTGCACTTAATTAATCATTCAAGCGAAAAATCCTACTAATACTGAGTTTAAAATTAAAAAGATTTTTTTAGCAGCATGTTTGGATTAGCTACAGACTTCATAACAATAGTCAGGGATAATTTGACTCTTGTTTACAGACCCGACACGACCGCGGCGCGGCGGCTCGAATAGAATCGATGTCTTTGTCGACTAAATAGCCGACTAACGCCATACCCGCAATAGGTACAGCTGATCTCATTGTTTAGTCTACCCGGGAACGCTTTTAATTCCTAACAAAACTGATTACAAAGCTATGTGATTACTCACGACGATATTATTGGTTATGTGTGTGTAAGTGCTTTAAGGAATGCGGTGGTGAGACTGTTAGTGTCGGTTAGGTTACAAAGTTTAGTGAAATTGTGGGAAGTATAAATAGAGCAATATTTATTAGTAAGACGAAATTGTTTGGAACCGACAAGTCAATCGGCTCCGAATGAGACTCGGTACTAATACACATCAATGGATTACTTACTACCGAACGCAGCATGGACTTTATTTTCACCCCAAAAGGGGGTCTAATACTTTATTTATGTTGACAAATCGCTATAGTCACCGGCACGTAACTTGGCAAGGTTTTGGCATAAGGAGTGTGAGTAAGTTAACGCATCTACAATTAGTGCAACGAAAGAATTATCACTTTTATTGTTTATCACTATTTATTGGTTATAGCCAGAATTTATTTTTAAACGTGTATGTTTAGAAGGAAGTTAAAGAAAGGAGAGAAACATCTAATGATTCTTGCCAAGTTACGTGCCGGGGACTTTATCACAGCATAAAATCATTACACCTAAATACAAAAAAAATATAGTAATGTTCGTTAAACCGTCAGTCGGTGTAACGTCGTGATCGTACAAGTGGACCGGATCTCCGGCGTGTGCGCAGCCGGAAGTGCGCAAGACTTCCGCTCCCTCGGGAGTCGGCGTCACGCGCCGCGGCGACTGCGCAACCGTGTCTTACCAACTGTGGCTTTCACGACACTATATTACACACTACGCTGCTAATATTAAGTGGGTAGGTAGACTACTGTTCATATGGAAGATATTAAAATACATACACTAAAGCCGACTCGTCTGATTGCTACGGCTTGCTATTGATAACTTACAGATCGCAGCTTTTCGACCGAGGATTTTTGTCCGTGTTCGTGGTACTGTATACTACTGTATTACTGACAATATTTGAATGTAATTTTCAGTCGCAGTGCACCGCTCATAATAGCTTTTGGCCACTCCTCCCAAATCCATGGTGGAGCCTAGGAGAAAATGTCAGTGTGGTGCCGGACGTAAAGAATAGCACCTCCCTATTTCTTCCCGTGGGTGTCGTAAAAAGCGACTAAGGGACTTACTAGCTAGAGAATGGGCAGCAGTGTTCTCTATGCATTTTAACACCATACTTGGGGATGGCCTATGTCCAGCAGTGGACGTCTTTCGGCTGGAATGATGATGATGATGACGAGAAAATGTGGAGCCAATTACACTAAATACTATCAAAAATGTTTGCTATTTTTGTATTCCAGGGATTTAATAAATCTTATAACCCCTGTGTAAGCGAAGAGTAATTAGATTTTACTAATAGAAACAATCTCCGTTAACTTGGAATCGGAAATGTACTCGCTAAGTGGCGATGCGCGGCGGGCTGACGACCTGAACCCTATTGCAATAAACTAGAGCGTGTATATTAGGTATGAGCTTCACGTTTCAGCGACTTTACCTCAGTTTAGACGTATTTTGGTGAGAAAATAGTACTTACCAATGATATATATTCCACAGATATGTTATACACTCACAAAACAACCGAAAAAAGTGTGCTGCGCAGCAGCGGCAGCACACCCCCACTTTTCTTAAATTTTAAATTTCACTACATGTAAAATACGTCCCAATTAGGACTTTATCGAGTCTTCACAATTGCGCACTCACAACATATCTGTTTTATATAATAACATTGGTACTTACTTACATAAAAAAAAACCGGTCAAAAGCGAGTCGGACTCGCACACCGAGGTTTACCTACGTACGTATATTATGATGTTGGTAATTTCTGAAAAACTGTGCTATTCAGAGACATAGTTTTATTTTTCCTGTAATCTTTACATAAACTTCTATCACATAGAATAATTTAAGATTTTTATCTATGCAAACTTCGGAGATAAGGGCCCCGAATGGTATTTATTTTTTATAAGTCGCAAACTATGCTGCCTACAAAAATTTTTTTTTAGAATGTGCTAACAGCGCTCTTTCATATGATGCCCTAGTAGCCCCACTTCAAGTTTTAAGACCCCCTTTCAGTTAGTAGTAGTTTTTTATTTCGTTCGTTATTGCAAAATAGTTGGGCAAACGTCATCTAAAACTATTCTTCAAGTTGATATCATTAGTAGTTCTTGAGATATTCAGGTGTGACAGACAGACAGACAGATTTAGTCTCACCATAAGGGATTCAGAACCTCCTCCTTTTTTGTAGTTGGTTAAAAAGCTCTAATCTCTAAAATAATAATAAGAGCAGTGGTGGCCCAGTGGTAACTGCCCCAACTTACGAGTCGAGACTTACGGTCGTGGGTTCGAATCCAGGCAGGCGCTTTACTTTGTGTAAATAATTTCATCACCACTGCTCTCAAAATGGTGAAGGAAAACATCGTGAGGAAACCGGCATGTCCTCGTACCAAAAAATCGAAGACATGTGACATTTACCAACCCGCACTAGGCCGGTGTGGTGTATTACAGCCCACTCCCTGTCGAAAAAAGGAGGCCTGTGTTCCAGCAGTGGGAACATTATAGGCCGACTATGCTCTAAAATAGGTTCACGTCTAGCTTGAATGTAAGAAGTCAGCCTGCCGTCTGCCCTTCAAAGCGAAGTCAGCCTGCCGTCTACCTTCAAAGCAAGAGTGAGTGAACAGCCATCTTCTGGGCACGCTCGTTCCATCATAGACCTCATCCATCGCTTTGAATCAGGCGTGATCAAGGTCAACATTAAGCCCATTCAGCAATAAAAAAATAAAAATAAACCTTTAACAAAAAAAAAACAATTGACTTCCAAAAAAAAAAACACTACAAAGTAAAAAATAACCTTAATCTCGGAAGTCGGTGTCTTTGGATCTGTTTTAGTTTTTTGCCACCGACTTCCGATATTAGTTTTTTTTTGTATAAAGTTTTTTATTTTTCACTTTTTAGTGGGTCAATTTGCAATTTATCTAAGTTACAATAGCATAATGTCAACTGCTCAGCACCTTTAAAAAATATTGCTTTTCCCGATGCAAGGGCGTTAATAGTTGAGGAGTTCTCGTGGTAAGAACCAGGAGACCTGGAACTGATGGTGACTTCACCATATGCATTGTGACGAGCATAAATTGCTTAGCAACCATATTAAAGTGTCTAATCGAACCGCAACAGTGAAATACTTATTATTAAGTAGTTCCGGTGGCCATTGTGTCTTTATCATCAGTTTAAACCAAATGATGCTTTCCGAGTGCAAAAGCATGAGTTACTATAAAAAATATCCAAATCGCTATAGGTTTGCCTATAAAATTTGAGGGTTTCCCTCGATTTCCATGGGATCCCCTCATCAGATTCTGATTTGGTGGCAGTGGGACCACCTCGGGAGTATACCCTTTCAAACAAAAAAATAATTTTCAAAATCGGTCTATAATTGCCGGAGAAATCGGTGAACAAACATTAAAAAAAATACAGCCGAACATAATATAACCTCCTCCGTTTTGGAAGTCGGATAAAAAAAACAAACATACAGCCCAACATATAACCTCCTCCTTTTTGGAAGTCGGTTAAAAATAGATAAGATCTGCTAGGCAAACTATTTCTATTATAACACAAGAGAACATAAACTAAGCTTTACAAATCACAGGCTGTGCATGTTCGACAATCCAACTGCAACGACTGTAGTTGATCCGGGCCAGTTGTGTTGATGGGATTTCACAACCAGCCCTCAAATAGCCCATAACATAGCACACACAAGCTAAGGTAAAGGTTTTTTTTGTAGTATGCTGCGACCTTTGCAAAAGCTGGAGGACGGGAATAAACTTCTGCTGTTACTCCTCTAATGTAATGACACCCTGTGAAAATATTAAAAGCTCCTTAGGACTACTTACAATGATATTAGGTACCTACCTACGATTAGCATAATTCTAATATTAAAATAAGCAAACTAAATATTAAACATAAAAAATAAATATAATAAAAACCTAGGTAACAACAAAACAGTAAGTAAATAACTACCTACAGTATCTACCTTTTTTTAAAATAAAAAACAAACATTACAACTAATTAGTAGTTATTTCATACATTTTCTTGTTTCAAAGTATGAAATAAAGAGAATTTCATTCGTTCAATCTCAGTTTACAGCTTTTAATTCAACAAGTCGTGAATTTATTGGTGATTCCTGGAGTAATCATGGATTGTATATTAGCCACAATCCACAATAGATATATCCATTTTTATGAATATATACAAAATATCTCATTTAAACATTATGCTGGTCTTAAATACTCAGGTAAAGGCGATCAAGAACGACGTATGCACTATTAAACACATTTTACTGATACTTTCAGTTCACACAATTTATTTCAGCGAACGCAACAGAAGAACCTGCACGCACACAGTCTATTAGATACTCTAAACTACTGAATTTATCTTTCACGTTATTTGGCCTTCATTCAAACGTTATTTAATATCGCGGTTTTTTGCTAAAAATATTTTATTTACAATACATGGCTATTTTTGTAGTCGTATCCCAGAAAGCAGTAAAGAGGTTTGGCTGCACCTATTTAAATCTATCGTGGCAACAAATTGATAGTCTTTCCGTTTTATCTATGATTTGAACTTCAGACGTCATGCAACATCCTCCTGTAAATAGAAATACTTTATGGAAACTTAAAGGAAATCATAATACGCTCTTATGTCGGCAACAAAATTATGTAGTGAAGAATCACTGCACACTACTCTCCCTTTGATGCTCATCCACAACCCTCGAGAGAGAATCGAAGCAGAGCAGGTAAACTTGCACTCCCAAAACCTTCCCGCTTCCGCAAGATGAAAGCTTGTTTTATCCAAAGGTAGATACGCTTCTCTATAAGTGCGGTGTGGGCCAGTTCCAACAATACCTATAATACCTGCCTGCATAATCAATATCCATCCGCAAGCCCATTGGATTGCGTGTAGGTCTGCGAGTCGTTGCTGTTCCATCTCTCGTCGCAACGGCTTAAAGGGCCGGCGTAGCATGCGTAGTTCATACAAATTATTTTGGTATTATGTTTTTATGAACTACGCATCCATCGCCGGCCTCTTAAAGTCAACTCAAATAAAGATTTTTAAAGGAGCTAGATGTTAAAGTGAAGACATTTTCTCAGGTACCTGTCGAAGATTTAGTCGTACGAGACAAAGAAGAGAAGGTTTATGAAACTCAGGTGGTTCCATATCCTTTGAAACTGCCTCCTATACCAATACCCAAGTTTCCACTAGAGATGACATATCATCCAAAAATGTTGTATTTTGTGTTGGACGAAGAACCTGTTACACTCAGAGTTCGGTAAGAAATGGATATTCACTAGGTACATACCTCACTAAACCGTAGAGTACATGTTCAATAGAGAGTAAGATCAGTCGAAAGTTTTGTTAAAGATGGCAGATTACCCAGTGCTTTAAAAATGGTCGCAGATGTGTAGAGGTACGGTCTGGTTTAGTAGGTACTTAAGATTTCAAAAGTATGCAAGAAGATTTAAACTAACGGTCGATTTTGAAGAGTTCAATAAATCTGATGAAACGAAGGTTGAACAGTGACCTCTCTTCAAGTTTATGCATTGTCGTTGACAGCATGAAGCACTTACTTAATATTCTCTTTAAAATTAGGATTTGGAACAGCTCCGACCGTTCCATGTACTTCCAGTATTGCGGGCTGTGGGGCGACATGGCGCGGGTTGGTGCCAGTTGGTGCTGCTACCCTCGCACGAGGATCTGGCTGCCTTCGGGACTGTGGGCAGATATGGTCGTCAAGGCAACCCCTCGGGAAATATCTCCGATCGCATGTGCCATCGCCAGAATGCAGATAGCTGCTGGGCATTTGAGAGACAACGTTACTGGCTACTTTTCGCTACCGATACAAGCGAATTTTTTAAAATACATCCCGCCCCTACCGGTTGAAGGTGAATAAGGAAAGGTAATAAATACCTACCAAGTTGTTCTGTTTTTATAGGACACTTGTTTTAAATCAGTGTTTCTGACACCTCGTTGAGTACCTTACTCAGTTCTGCACTTAACCTTATTCTTGTAAAATTCCATTTCTAAATTCTTTAAAGTGAAAAACAATACTTAACTAAATTAATTATTATAATTATAAGGCTACATGCAGCTATTTTTGTATTTACTTCTCTTCTTCCGTTTTCGTAATAATTTTCCTCGTTTGAATCCCCTGTGTTAACGACTGTTTCGTAACAATAACCCATTGCGAAATTACTGTAATGATAAGAACCTATGTAACACCTAATCGTCTTAGAAACACCGGATTTATATGACACAACGTAAGTACAATTTTTTTACCTTCTAATTGATAAATTATATAATAACATTTGTGAATGGCACGGCACTATATCTGATAATTCCTGGTCACCTGCTTCTATTATATTGACTCATTGGTGGTATATCTTATCGATCTAAGTACAATAAGTAGGTAACAATAATAAAACATAACATTCGCTATTTCGGTAATAATATCATTGTTGTAACTAGGCTAGGCTAGAGCTCCGGCGGGATCTTATGGCGGCATGGAGAGTGCGATTGTCGCCACCCAGCGCTGGGCACGCCACAATTGTGGCGATAAGTCCCCTCTTTGAGGAGTGGCTAGAGAGGCGCCACGGCGTCCTCACCTTCCGCCTGACACAGGTCCTCACCGGACATGGTTGTTTTGGTAGGTTCCTGTTCAGGATAAAGCGGGACGAAACGCCCGGGTGTCACCACTGTGTGGATCGCCCGGAGGACACGGTGGAGCATACGGTGGAGGTGTGCCCAGCTTGGGCGGAGCACCGCCGTGTCCTCACGGAGGCGATCGGCGGCGGCGATCTCTCGCGTCCGGCCCTGGTTCAGGCCATGGTTCGAAGCGAGAGTGCATGGGGGGCCGTCACCTCCTTCTGAGAATTAGTAATGCTTGCGAAGGAGGAGGCGGAACGCGTGAGGGTGAGGCAAGGTTCGCGCCCTCGCGCCCCTAGTCGCCGCAGGAGACGCCCCGGGCGTCGGGAGTCGCAAGCCGATTTCCGGCCACCGTAGGCGCGGGCCTGCGGACGGTGAGCGATGGGTAGCTCACCATCCGATAACGACCAGGCCCGGGTCGACGGCGCGTCGTATTCCACGCGCGCCTCAAAGAGTTGTCAGCACCAACTGACGGGGTCCGCTAGGGCCAATGCCGGCCAGGGTTGCGAGTTTGTCCGAAAGGGATATCGTGGCCCTGGCACACAGGCAAATGAAGGAATATGGGTGGGTTTTAGTCAGTAAAATTCTGACACGCCCTCCCGCTCCGCCCAGAGCGAGAGAATTTATTTGATAATTTCCCACCCAAAAAAAAAAAAGGCTAAAATACATGCATTCGCATACTACGCGACTAGAATCAATTCTATTTTTTTCTAAATTTTGACGTCCAAAAGTGCCTCCTATACGTGCATAATTGAAATTAATAATTTGACTTTGACATACCTATTATGTATTTATGAACCTACGATTGAACAAGTCGATCAAACCGAAGAATTGAAATTCGCAATTCTGAAGCAATTAATTTTTATTCAAGTACCTATTTATTTTTGAAGAGAAGTTCTGAAGGATTTAAGGCTTCTACAGAACGGCGCGACACGCGACACGACACAACGGCCGTGTCGCGCGACGAGCGGTGCCTTTGTGTCGCGTCGCGAGTCGCGCTGGTCTGTAGAAAGCTTTATGCCAACTTTTGATCAAAATCGAAATATTTTATTTCACATAAACCAACATGGGCACCTATGAAACGTTAGAAGCTAGGTGCACGGTTCCAATTGGTCCTTTCGATTATGGGAAAACTACATTTCCATTTTCATTTAGCTTGTGATGGTACCAGAAGTTCTTTTGATTTAATGTGGAAAGCTACGAGATGAAAATTAAATGCGTACCGTGCCTGGACCGACTTTAATTTTTTATTTCACATATACCAACATGGGCACCTATGAAACGTTAGAAGCTAGGTGCACGGTTCCAATTGGTCGTTTCGATTATGGGAAAACTACATTTCCATTTTCATTTAGCTTGTGATGGTACCAGAAGTTCTTTTGATTTAATGTGGAAAGCTACGAGATGAAAATTAAATGCGTACCGTGCCTGGACCGACTTTAATTTTTTATTTCACATATACCAACATGGGCACCTATGAAACGTTAGAAGCTAGGTGCACGGTTCCAATCGGTCGTTTCGATTATGGGAAAACTACATTTCCATTTTCATTTAGCTTGTGATGGTACCAGAAGTTCTTTTGATTTAATGTGGAAAGCTACGAGATGAAAATTAAATGCGTACCGTGCCTGGACCGACTTTAATTTTTTATTTCACATATACCAACATGGGCACCTATGAAACGTTAGAAGCTAGGTGCACGGTTCCAATCGGTCGTTTCGATTATGGGAAAACTACATTTCCATTTTCATTTAGCTTGTGATGGTACCAGAAGTTCTTTTGATTTAATGTGGAAAGCTACGAGATGAAAATTAAATGCGTACCGTGCCTGGACCGACTTTAATTTTTTATTTCACATATACCAACATGGGCACCTATGAAACGTTAGAAGCTAGGTGCACGGTTCCAATTGGTCGTTTTGATTATGGGAAAACTACATTTCCATTTTCATTTAGCTTGTGATGGCCAATACCAGAAGTTGTTTTGATTTAATGTGGAAAGCTACGAGATGAAAATTAAATGCGTACCGTGCCTGGACCGACTTTAATTTTTTATTTCACATATACCAACATGGGCACCTATGAAACGTTAGAAGCTAGGTGCACGGTTCCAATCGGTCGTTTCGATTATGGGAAAACTACATTTCCATTTTCATTTAGCTTGTGATGGTACCAGAAGTTCTTTTGATTTAATGTGGAAAGCTACGAGATGAAAATTAAATGCGTACCGTGCCTGGACCGACTTTAATTTTTTATTTCACATATACCAACATGGGCACCTATGAAACGTTAGAAGCTAGGTGCACGGTTCCAATTGGTCGTTTTGATTATGGGAAAACTACATTTCCATTTTCATTTAGCTTGTGATGGCCAATACCAGAAGTTGTTTTGATTTAATGTGGAAAGCTACGAGATGAAAATTAAATGCGTACCGTGCCTGGACAGACTTTAATTTTTTTTTTACCGAGGATATTTTTGTCTGTGACATTTGTTATTAGTAGACAGCTAAAAAGCAAATAAGATTGTGTGGAACTAGTTCCATCATGTAAATTAAGTCCATCTATTAAAATACCGTAGACATAAGCGCCATGACAGGTAATCCGGTATCATCTTGGTAATATAATAATATAAAATTAACGTACTTACGTCATCATCACGGTTTTAAAATAATAATATATTTTTGTAGGTAGGTATGATGTACATAAGGAACCCGGATAAGCATGAAACCTGTTGCTGAGGACACCAACATTTTACGTTCTGCTATTCTGCCTAGATTCTAGAAAATCTGTCAGACATATAGGATACTATGTAGGAAGTAAGTACATAAGAACTTATGCTATTAATCTGACAGTTTTTTTTTTTTGTTTACTCTTGCTCAAAATCCTAGTCCGCGTTTTCTCCAGGATATGATCATGATTCACGAGACATTTTTGATGTGTAACATCCCTCCTCTTGCGTTCTGTGTAAGTGATTTCTTGAAAAAGGACGGAAGTGTGTAACAGGAAGTGACAGCTTTCGCATGGAATTAGTATGTACTTTTTAATAGCATGGAATTAGTAGGCAGTTTGGAATTAGTGTACTCATGGAATTAGTAAGTACTATATAGATTGTAAGTAGAGGGGGTCGAGTTTCGACCAGTGGGCGATTATTGGTTATATTAACCTACATATTTCTATTTAAATTAAGTTTTAATAGTAACTTCAAAGTAGCAGCCCGGAGTCTGGATTTTTGCCCTGTTAATGGCAATAAGCCTGTGCAATAAATGTGGGTGTACTGTAATGTAGGTACACGTCTGCCTAACCCTTCGTGGAAAACAGGGGTGATGTATCTTATGTAGGTATATAGGTTTCAGAAGTCTTACTTAGATAAAATTCATTCATTCCCAAAAAAAATATTTCAAACCAGAACCACTCTACTTAGATACTCTGTTAAAGAAGTAGGTCCTCAAAATCTCCCTAAGAGACAGCTACGGGCCCCTAATGTTGTTTTTGTACAATGAAGAACGTAATTATTTTCTCTATTGTTTTTCTACTCTAATACTTTTAAAATTGTTAAAAAATAATAGGCCCGTTTGGAAATTTAACTTGAATCGATTTATCGTGAGTATCGAGTACCGAGTCGTATGGTTACTTCACTAGTATCGCGACGTAACTAGTGAAGTAACCAAATCGATTCAAGTTAAATGTCAAAACGGGCCTATAATTTTTTGACAACTTTAAGCACAAGTACCCAGAGCAACATTTTCTTACAAACGGGGTTATTTCGAAGCCTCGATTCTCCGTCAGGTAACGATTCGGTTAAGATCTAATGCAGCTCTCCAGAGTACGGATGGAGGAGGTCTAGAGCGCCTAAGGCGCCCAACTGATCAGACAAGCCATTTACACCAGAGAGTGTATAGAGTTCTGAGCGTTCGGATTTCGATGCTATTTTTGAGGTTTTTTGTTTCATGGACAACTCCGGTATGAAATGTTGGTTTGATCAGTTGGTGCCTTAGGCGCTCTAGACCTCCTCCATCCGTACTTTGGAAAGCTGCTATCAGATCTCATCCGAATCGTTACCTGACGGAGAATCAACTCTTCGAAATTACCTCGTTTGTATGAAAATGTTGCTCTGGGTACTACTTAGTTTTGACGGTAGGTGTAGTTAATGTAGTTATGAATAAATTGTGTCTCTAGCTAGACAACACGATTACGTATATAATTACGAGTCGCTTTTATTCTAATGGGGAATTCCTGAGAACACTAGGGAGTTTAGAATTAAGTTGAAAATTTCCTTGTGCGGTTTCCAGTAAGCTATATAGGTATTCATACAACTTCCTTAAGAACTGCGTCAATCGTGTCTTAGGTATATCCTTAGAATGTCGCATGACTTACAGATTGGAATAGTAATCAAACGAACATTGTCTGCGTGGCAGGCACGCAGCGTGGCGGCGGCGGCGCGCGGCGTGACGGGCGCAGGAGTCGCTGCCATAGCTCGCTGTAATATTAGGCCTAATAATCTCGTCGGTGACTCACTGTCTTTGTCCACAAATCGTAGGCAAAAACTATAACGAGAGACTTTGATGAATAACCCACCAAAACATATTTTCAGCCGTTTCATCAGTGATTTCATGTTGAACAGACGCCTTATTTTTAAACACTTTGAAAAACGTGGGTGTTGCAGCAATTCTGTTTTTGCTTTGGAACAAGAAAGTTCAGGAACGGATTATAAAAATACCTGCATTAACGCACGAAATTCCTTCTCATAATAAACTTATAGAGGTACATAAATAGGTGGATAACACTTCCCACTGCTATTTACTTGCGTACTTACATAGGTGGAATAGAGCAGGTATACGACGCTACGTAATGGAAGATTTACTTAAGGGGCCGGCGTAACATGCGTAGTTCATACAAACGTAATTCCAAAATAATGTGTAAATCAAACATATTCCTAAGGTAGTGTGTATTTATTTCGATTGGATTACAGAATATCTATGTTCCCAAATATATATTTTGAAAGGACAATGATATAAAGACGAGATATGACGAATTTAAAATTTCTATAGAAAATTTATTTTTCTCATTGTCCATTCAAAATATATATATTTGGGAACCTAGATATTCTGTATTCCAATCGGAATAAAGACACTACCTAAGGAATATGTTTGTTTTACAAATTATTTTGGTATTACGTTTGTATGAACTACGTATGCTACAGACACGAAGCAACAAAAAACAATCTAGAGGAATGTGGCCGCTTTTCTTTAGATCGTATTTTGTTGCTTCGTGTCTCAATATGAAACTTTATATATGGTATTAGAAAATTTTAGACACACCGAGGGTCGATACTAGCCGTTATCCATAATTCCTTCTCAGTCACGAGATAATATTTTTTTAAAGAGTGGCGCTAGTGGACCGTTGTACGCCTCCTTAAGGTGAATCCGCAGTTGTAAAAATAATAACATAATATCACGCCTTAATCCCCGAAGGGTTAGGCAGAGGTGTACCCCGCTAAGTTCAAATTTTCTTACGTTTTTTTGCAATTTTCAGGGGGCCTAAAATGAACGCTTTGGCATAATCATATTATGATCTGCGTACAATTCATACATCCCGCAATTCATCTGTTTGACAGCTGCTATTTGACATTAGACTTCAAAATAGCAATTCATAATTTGTGAACCATTTTACGATACTCCATACAAAACTGTCAAACAGATGAATTGCGGGATATGAATTGTACCCAGATCATATTATGATTCTGCCAAAGCGTCCATTTTAGGCCCCCAGGTCAGTGTCAGGTGGTATCTTGATTCCAGATACCAGATAGGTACTTATATATTTACAGAATTTTAATCATTAATAAGTACATGTATCTAAGTTAGTTTTGTACCCCAATTTCATGATTTCATGAAAAAGTAATTCAATGGATCAAATCTAATTTAGAGAGCCTTCGTTCGTGTTAGGGCAGATTCTGGTTAGCAGATTCTGTTTAAGGCAGATTATTGTTAGGGCAGATTCTTGTTACGACAGAAGTATAGTCATTACGTAAAAAAATTAAATAAATTTCAATATAATGTATCTACCTATTTATTTTAAATACTTAACTGTTTAACTTTTTTCGTTACAGGAAGTTATTGCGTACTATATACTTACGATATGTTAGTAAATTATAATTTTTTTTATATACATTTTTTATCAGCTAAATTATCCAGACAATCTTTGACTGTAATTTCGTTTTCTTCAGGCTTTTAAAGGACTAGTCTAAGAAATAATAGAACCACCATGACATATTATTTATACCACTGGATATTCAAAAAAATGCGATTTACTTTCACAACCGACCCATAAACACACAAATTCCAATTTATTTACTACACTACTCTGGCTTTTGTGCATGACTGTCTGATATCTGCCGGAACAAGAATCTGCCCTAAAAATAATCTGCCTTAAACAGAATCTGCCCTAACCAGAATCTGCCCTAACACGAACGAAGTTTAGAGAGATGATATTATGATATTAATGATTCTAACGTTATAATTCTGTAAATACATATCTGTTATAGTAGCGAATCATATTTTGATCAAGATACAACCGCACACTGACCTTTTCGCCGATACTTCAGATTTATGTTCGGAGTAGACCCCCTGGTTCTGTTTATAAATCAGTTCCAGTGATATTTTTGTTTTAATGTTGATTGTCCTCTGAATAAAATTATTTGTATAGTGCCTACGAGCCGCAATAGCGCGAGAAATAGATTTTACGAGTGCGTGTGGCGCGATATTTACGTGTGTTTACAGTTCAGACGATTTTATAGGCGCAACGACACCGTCATGTGCCATATTAACATATAAGGAGCTCTTTAGTACCACGGCGTTATTACGTAACTGGTACACTTAAGTACCGTGCCCGATTCAGGTATCTTTATTGCTGGAAGTAAATTCTTATTTACCCTTGGTCAAGTTAAGAGGGTGTTTTATAGGGTTCCGTAGTCAACAGGAACCCATGTTACACAGAACAAAACAAAACTGATTTTCTCGTGGAATAACGATTGCAACTTTGAGAAAAGCTCTATTTCATAATATTTTGGGATCCAAAATACTCTTTTTATTTATTTATTAACAGGTTAGCCTACAATTGTTTACACTTTTCTTTTCATTTAAAAGTACACACTATACATTTATAAGTGCAACAATTACTTACAGGCTAACACCACATCCTGCCAGGGTTGCGAGTTTCCTGGCACACAGGCAAATGAAGGAATACGGGTGGGTTTTAGTCAGTAAAAGTCTGACACGCCCTCCCGCTCCGCCCAGAGCGGGAGAAGTTATTTGATAATTTCCCACCCAAAAAAAAAAAAAAAAAAGGCTAACACCACATGCACTATATATTTAGATTGAAAAAAAACAATGAAAAAAGAAAGCATAAATCTATTAATCTAGCAGTTCGTAGTAAAATAAAATTACAATCAATATAGTTGGAGGAAATCACTTTTAAAAGTCGCTAAGTATTATGTATACATATTAATGCTCCTGACTGTACCTCCCTTACACGTAAAGTGGAGATGATTATGTTTTTTCTCGTCTGTCCCATGGCCATGTTGTGGATTACGAGTAGGCCCATAAAAAATATTGCCGGTCTGCAAAAACCATTTTTCGATTCAGGGATTCATGTGCGTAATATTACCTAAGCTTTAAAGTGCAATTTTTTGTTGGAGTCAAGTGTCCTCCCTGCCAGCTAAATGGTTATTTTTGGATATTATGTGAAAAATTAATTGCAGTACCTGTTTATAACAAAATTAAAAGGAAAACTATCACAGCTAAGTAGGCTTTACAAGTTAACCAAGTAATAGTCGACCAACTTAAATTTTCAGTTGGAGAAGTGACCGTGACCACAGATAGTATAATGCTACGTGTCGTATATCGATGTATGGGAGAACATGTTTTTCAAGTACAATGTTAAATTCGTTTTTGGGATACATTCATCCAAACTATGGAACCCTTCATTGGGCATGGTCCGACACACACTTGGACGATTTATTAAATGTTTGATTGAAGTAGTCAATCATTTCAAAAAAATAAACCTCATAATTATTAATTTATTTTCCTTTTTTTCTAAATTTCAAGTTCTCTTCGTTCTTTTGCCAAAACGTAGATCCTGTTTAGTTCTACATAGTTCCTCAGAGGGACAGAGACAGGGACTTCCTAGCAGCTATAAAGTAGTAAAACGAATTACTTGTATTAAATGTGCCGTTATCCGACCGAACATAATCGATGCCTTAGACGTTGGTGCCGTATTTCAAGGTTCATATAGGAGGGAGGACCACAGATATACAACATGCCAGAATTAACGCACAACCTCTTATGACCCCCATTGTACTCATCATTATGAACAACTTTTACTATGGGACCAAACCTGAACACTCGAAAAAAGAATCTGCTGTTCCCTATATTTTGACGAGTTATTCGAACATAAATGTAGGGAATAGCTTTTTTTTTCGCGATTTCAGGTTTGGTCTTATAGTAAAAGTTGTTCATAATGATGAGTACAATGACCCCTTAAGAGGTTGTTCGTTAATTCTGGGACATGTTGTAGATATCTGTATCTGTGGTTGATCTGTGGGGAGGATGTTGTAGGTGCATACCTGCAAGTAATAAGTGACATAAGCAAGGATTTTTCCGAGAATATATTGATGCAATTCCATCATGTCTTTGATAGGTTACGAAGCCAGTGAGGAAAGCTGACTAGTGAAGATGAAATTCTGAAGTTGACTCTCCGCAACTTTCATATCACGACGCTATTTCAACGATGTCTAGGACTTCAATGAATCATTACATAATGATAGAAAATAGTATTGTAGTAGTACCTAGTAGTTGTAATTTTTAACTAATAGCTACTAGTATTCTCGTAGTAGTACATACGTCATGTAGCTCTAACGTAGATAATTCAAACTCAAACTCAAGCATTTATTTCAAATAAACCAATTACAGGCACTTTTGAATTGTCAAGGGGTCGGCCAGTCATAAAGATGAAGCTAGTTGCCCATTCCAAAGCTGAGTTGGTACCTATGGAGAAGAACGGGCAAGAAACTTCACGGACACTCTTTTAAAATATGTGGGATTGCCTATTTTCTGATTTAATCGCAGTTTCAGAACTAATCTAGATCTTCAGAATTTTAGATATTGATGAAATCAACCCATATAATTATCTACTAAGAATCAAGTCTATTTACAATGGCGTAAAATAAAAAATCACACAGATTTTTTATGGATGATAAGTCTTTATCTACGAAGGCCTAAAATCAGTGAAGCCAAAAACACCAAAGCAAAAATGTTAAGAGCTGGGAAATTGGATGGTTAGTGAATAAACATGTGAATTTGTGGCACGCATCGTCGCCAGCGAACAATCAGTTGGTCCAGCTTACAAGGCTTCCGGGTACTGATTGATGCTGATTGATATTGATTCAAGCAGCCGGGCCTGCGCCCCGTCGGACATCTCTCCGCACTTGTATGGTAACCCGACAACAGTCGAACAGATTATATTCATCAAGATAGCACTACGAATAGATATGTATGGAAACAGTACTGTTGAATAATGTGTGGAACGTAAAATAAGTACAGACCTACATCTACACGTGCTAAAATGAGGACAAAGGGACTTGTAAACTGAAACATGGAAGAATATAATCCACTCGGGAATATCTTCTAAATAGACTTGATCTTTAATAAAGTGTGTCATTCTATAAAAATATAAATAAATGACAATATCATATTGTGACACTTTCTTTGAAATACCGACATCTTACCTATTCAGTTATGTTCAAAGATATTTTATTATTGTTGAGGACTCTCCTGTTCTTTATTAATACTTAACATAAAACGTTTTCAACAATTTAATTTCACCGTTGCTTGTGATGTTCTATTCGGAACACAAATTATCGACTCGGTTTGATCCCACGCCCAAAATAAAATATCATATTTCCTGTCAGGCGGGCAAGCTTCAGCATTCGAGTGTCTTTTTTTCTTCGATTTTTTTCAGGCCACCAAAGTTTTTTAAGGAACTGCATCGCACATGTTTGTTCAACATACGCGTGTCGCAACTCTTCAAAAGCTTTTTTACTGGTTCTATTGTAGGCAGAAATTGTTCAAATGTAAAGAACTGTGAAACTGTGTAACTCTGCTAATGATCATTGTGGCCATCAAGTCTGGTCAAGCGAAGCTATCAGCAGCTAATCTCTCAGTATAATGCATCTCTAACATGATCTAGATTACACGTACACGACGCAACATTTGATTATCTCCGTAGGCAATAAGACTTTTCATTTATACACAAACTTTTTAAATTCTCCATTGAAATGTCGTCACCTCAATTCTTCGGCTTCCGTGGTGTCGTAGCGGTAAACTGAGCGACAATATGCTGCTAGGAAACTGTTGCTATAAACTGCATACGGCTCGTAACCCGTAATTAATTCAATGACGTGATTTCACAATAGCTGATCAGTGGTGGTTACAACGAGGTGTGCTGGTGTGCTGCCGTTAGGCGACTTGCAAGCGTGCTCATGCGCGTTTTGCGGTGGCGGTGTAATACAGGTGTTGCGCTGCTTCTCACGGCCGGTTCCGCGCCGCTTGCATAACGGCCTGCGCCCGCGCAACACACGTAACGCGCCGTAACACCGCGCATTATGCATGTAGGGCGCAAGTCGACGACTCCGACACTGCGCGCTAGCTTTGTTCGCAATAGACAATTTATCGATTTTATACTGTTATTGCTGTTCCTGATCATATTTCTATGTAGGCAAATCGCACACTTACAAAGTTGTGTTCTGCTATTCAATGTTATTTTCATAATGTGCTTCTTACGAGAGGTTTAATAAGATTTAACGTAAAATACTGTTTTACCTGGCAAATTAAACCGTCAGGTAGACACTAGACACGGCGCGCGGCGGCTGATGAGGATGACAATCCAAAATCCTCTTTTATCATACCATTTTAGGCACAAGCTGTCTTTTGTATTGCTACCACAAAAGCCTGCCCACTGCGCCCACGTCTCGGGTTACCGATGAAGATGACATGCGCACGAGACAACTCCGATAACCCTGTCAGATACATGTACAAATCTCGCCTCCATCAACAAAAGATCAAATTCCGCGATTGGATTCGAATGCACACATTTTACGGAAGCGGTAGGCGCCAGCTGCCTGCAGGGTATCAAATACCACACTGATAAAGGCTTCCTTAATAAGAAAAATGTGAGACGAACTCACGACTCAACTTTGAAATGTTTTCACGCTAAATCGAACTGAGACAGTGAAGGCTTGTAACTTACACCGTCTACGTCTTCAATGATCGCTTTGAAATCTTCTTTAGTTCTCTTTTCATGCATTACTGGTTATGGTTCTCATGTTGGAATCAAATGTCTTATAGGTACGGATTGTACTTATTTTGGCACGAGCGTAGCACTTGATTTTCAGCGATATTTGCGTGGATAAGATCTATAAGTGACTTTTTATCCGAGATTGTACGGATTGTAATTTGTACCTAAGTGTAGGTACAGACTATGATAATAATTAGTGAAATAATGTGCTACTACATGCTTATAGTTATAATATTTAGGGGTTATCACACGCACAATGGTCCACATGAAGGATTAGGTAAGTGCGGAAACCAAACCCTATAACATAGATCATAGGGGTTATCACGTTGAGATTGAAGTTTCGAATTGTAATGTCTTCTTTAAGTTCACTTACTATTGATATTCCACATTGGAGAACATTAGCCCCCTTATTACAAAACAAGGTTTATCTTCAGACCCATGGTAAAGTTCCTAAACACAAAACTGACAACTTAGTACCGAACTATGTTTTCAGTTTTATATAAAGAACGCTATTTCAATCACAGTTACGTTCTTATTACAAAAACTGGCTGCATGGTTTAAGTCATGTCAAAATATAAATCTTGTTTTGTAATAAGGCGGTAGGTGTTCTTCCATTACTTAGTTCTTTGTAGACAAAGACAAATATTTGGCTCATGTCATGTGTGATGTGTATAAACCCCGTAAACTTTTTACGTGTTCTGCAATTATCGGCACCGCTATGAAATGTATACTTTATAGTCTAGCTTTCAAAGTTCAGTTGATGCCTGTCAAACAGTCTGCGCCAGAAATTGGCACAACAGACGATTTTCAAAATGACTGTTGATTTGTCGGACAAAATGGATTTTATGATTTAAATTCAAGTTCATTTCGAAGCGACAGTGATGATGGTGCCCTGATGTATCACTCTCAATAAATTAATTGCAAATGACTACATAAACAAAATATGTATGTACGTAGGGTACTTAATATCATTCATAATAATCTATGACTAATAGTCTTAATAACTGATTATGAGTCAGCTACAATAAACACTTAAATGGATGGGCTACGTTCAAGACACATCGTGCCTATCTTATTTCTATATCTGATTCATGAGCATATCGCTCAATGCAGAGATTATCGAATTAAAGTTTTAAGATAGGCTCATTGTTAATTATGATTAGGTAGGTATGTTCAATGTGCACAACTTCCTCTATTTACCAGTTCCTGTGCATTATCGAAAAGATAATTCTGTCAAGGAAACAAAGAGACTGAGGGTTAATTGCGTAACACACTATCAGTAGGAATCGGTTTCAATTTGACAGTTCAACAACATTCATTGCGTTATTGACGTTGTTGAGCAGATATTTTTTTCTACCATACGAAGCAATGGATTAGCAATAATTATACTTCAAAATCATTCCGATTCCGATTCAAACTGTGTTACGCAATTAGGGTGCTGGTCTACAACATTACGTCTAATCATTTGAAGTTGATGAATTACTAAGAGTTTTTTTATCAAAATCGTAAAGACAGGGAGTCAGAACCACAAATCGGTAGAGGAAGAACCGTACAAAATATTGTTTATCGTCTAATCAGTAAATCCAGGAAAAACGTGAATATTTTAATACCTACACATGTGCTGAGGTAAAAAATTTCCGCATGCAATTTTATTTATGTGTTTTCCGCTTAACGTTTGTTGAAAAGTTGGGCGCGGATGTCCCGTGACCGGAAGAAGGGGAGCACGGTAGGGCGGGGGGGGGGCATCCGGTGACGTCCTTGCCTTTCCGGACTTTGACTTCCGGTTCACTATCTGTACGATTTTCTCCGTTGAGCGATGGTAAGTCAAAATGTTATTATGAAATTATAAGGTAGTTATAGGTGTCCTTTTTTTAGGGTTCCGTACTCAAAAGGTGCCAAACGAAACCCTATCACTAAGCCTCCGAGTCCGCTATCCGTCCGTCCGTCCGCCTGTCTGACAGCGGGCCGTATCTCATGAACCTTACAAGGTGACAATTGAAATTGTCACAGATTGTTTATTTTTATTACCGCTATAACACCAAATAGAATATGTATTTTTCAGAGATTTTTGCCAAATAGTGTATAGTGTGGTGATACGGAAACCTTCGTATGCGAGTCCTGCTCGCACTTGGCTTTTTTTTACTTATGAGAAACGACTGACTTCAAAGGGTCATGTTTCTCTCCCGAATCGAATACTTAATTACTGCATTCAGAAGGTGCCTCGGGTGCATAAACTTGTACCTAAACTTTGGCAACAGCAGTCCAATATAATAACGGAGTTGAACTTTATACCTGCATAGTGGGTATTCATCTATGATCCAGAAATTACACTAAGTTTTAAATAAAACAATACAAAACAAACCAAATGAAAGACGCTGATGATTGCCAAGAAACAATCATCGATCAAGCGCGTTTAACTGCGTCTTACAATCTGCTTTCACAGTAGCGTGTCATTGGGATATATTTTTTGTTTTCGTTCTCATTATTTAGTACCGACACACGTGCACATGGTGTGTGTATGAGATTGTGGAGACTTGTATGGGAGGGATGAGTGACGAGACTCCCGGACAGTGGAGCGGTCGCCGCGTGAGGCCTTCCGCTCAGGAACCATGCCCGAAAATATTTTATTAGTTTACCAATTACTTAATATAGATATTATATACCTACTGTTGCCAATGTGTAATAATTCGGGAATGCAACAAATGTGTTTACTTTAAAAGGAAATTTTTAGCAGTAGTGCCCTTAGGCGTAATGTTAGTAATTAAAAAAAATGGTTATACCCGACTGCCACACATTTTTTAATTATGAAATGCAATATGGTCAATATGGTATTAATTTGTTGGACGGGTCTATAAATTATAGCCGTTACCTAAATATGTATAAAGAGATCCACGAGCGGTCCGTTTGGTGCCGGACGTAAAGAATAGCACCATCCCATTTCTTCCCGTGGGTGTCGTAAAAGGCGACTAAGGGACTTACTAGAGAATGGGCAGCAGCGTTCTCTATGCATTTTTAAAACCATTCTGCGATCGCCATCCCGCCTGCCAAGCGTGGCGATTATGGCAAATCCCCCCCTTTTTGGGGGAGGCCTATATCCAGCAGTGGACGTCTTCCGGCTGAAATGATGATGATGAAATAAAAGGTTAATTATATTTTACTAGCTTTGGCCCGCGGCTTCGCCCGCGTGGATGTCGGAATATATCCCACGGGAATGTAGGTACCGACTACCGGGATTAAAATTATCCACTACATTAACAACATAAACTTAACATCACGCCTGTAATCCCCCAGGTGCAACTATGGTACCCCACATTTCGCCAGTTATGTTTAAGTCCCATGTAATAGGGGGCGAGCCTATTGCCATCAACCAGGCACAAATCCAGACTCCGGGTTGCTACTGAGAAATTCCAGATAGAAAAACCCAAAAACACTTTAGCCCGACCCGGGAGTCGAACCCAGGACCTCATGCTCAGCAGTAGTGCTTTCGACCACTAGACCAACAAGGCAGTGAATCTATGTTAATCATATATGTTCAGGTTTTATACTATCTGTGTCTCTTTTATCAAAATGCGTTCAGCAATTTTTGCGTGATTGAGTAACAAACATTCAAACATACAAGCTTTTACATTAATCACACTATGACACTAATATTATAATTGCGAAAGTTTGTGATTGTATTTGTTACTTCTTCACGCCCAAACGGCAGGACCAATTTTAATAAAATTTTGTATGGAGGTAGCTGACACCCTGGATTAACATATAGGCTACTTTTTATCCCGACATTCCCACGGGATCGAGACTTACGCGGGTGAAACCGCGGGGCGCAGCTAGTTTATAATATTAGTAGTATTGATGGACTAATATGTATTGTACCTACCTACTTGAAATTAACCTAAGTATCTGCAATGTTACTTAACTTAGGTACTGCTAATAACTTATTTATTTATTAAAAGATCATAAACACATTATTATGTATTACCCACTTAATCTATTTAACATTAATAATTTATAGTAAATCGGTGTTTAAACTAGTTAAATGTAAAGTAGACTCTGCTCATAAAGATAAGTATAAATATTGGAATCTTTGGTACGTTTTGTATTAATGGCTACTCTATTTTGTGCTAATAAAATCTCAACTTTACGACTACTCTATGTAAACCAAAGCGGTAATATTAAGTATAGAAGACCCAGCTTCGGTGCAGTATGCGTGTTTTCTTTGTACACTAACAACTTGGCAAGGCCCAAGTTTCATAAGGAACTCGGCGGGAGAGCAAATAGCCAACTATAATAATAATATGACACACTATACCGCGGAGTAACCGAATGAGCTGTTACGTGATTCTTTTACTATTTATGTTATAGTTATTTAGTCGGTAGGCAACTAGGCAATACATGGATGCTAGGGGTCATTACACTGCAAACTAAATGTGAGATTTAATCAATATCAGCACAGTAGGCAACAAGTACCTATCTCGCGGTTGCGTAATAACTTGTTCGAACTGGACACAATATTCAGTTGAGGAAGATCTATATGAAATACAGATATGATGTAATCAATTCGCGTATGAAGGAGTCTTCATGTCAGGCGTTTGCAATAGTAAGGACATAGCTTTGAATAAACATGGTTTCTGGCTATAAGAAAGCTATGTATAAGAAAGCCTTACGGAGCGACTTAGTCTTGTTGACCAAGCTCCTTAAATAAATATTATAAAAAAAAGGAGGTAAGTAAGTACCTAATCTTGTGTGCGATTATTAATAATTATACAGGGTGTTTGGCAGAACGTTGAACATACGAAAATGGTGGGTAGGTGGGGTCATCTGCTACTTACTCAGCCCTAATTTATTTGG
This sequence comes from Tiliacea aurago, assembly GCA_948098905.1. Classification (NCBI taxonomy): domain Eukaryota; kingdom Metazoa; phylum Arthropoda; class Insecta; order Lepidoptera; family Noctuidae; genus Tiliacea; species Tiliacea aurago. The sequence continues at coordinate 11,876,590 of OX402579.1, read as the reverse complement.
CCCTGGCCGACTGGGTATTTAAAAAAAAAAAAAAAAAGTTTTTTTCTTGTTTCACCACTTTCCTAACTTTAAAGTGTATTTTTTTTATTAAAAATGGGCAATAAAACAGGCAATTTTTTTTTTTTAATCTTTGATGTTGGCAGATTCTTATAAAATTATTGCTTTGTTCAGATGTTAGCTAGAAAAAAAGTTATGAGTCCTCAAACTTACAGAAAGATGTAAAAAATACTTGAATGTTAATTTCAACTTGCATTTAAAAAAAACAAAAAATGATTGAGGAGTTCCAATTCTAGCAAAACATCCCTAGTGTGTGAGCTTTCTAATGGTATGTAATTTGCTTTTATAAAAAAAAAACTTTAAGAGTTATTTCATAATTTTATCAAGCAGGAAATTTTTGACGAAACTCTACCTTTACGGAAAGTTAAATGTTTTGCGAAATTTAATACTGCAAAGTTGGTAAAAATTATGGATCGACGGCTTGCCAGTAGCAGTGGTGCAAATTGACATTCACTATTCCCTTGAGATGGTTACACAAAGCAGGTAGAAATTTTGTTTCACTCTTGCGCAGTCATAGCGTATTTTTGCTCTCTTTCGCTCTCGTGGCACCGTGACGCCTCAGAATGAATTCTTTTCTTTTGTTCAGTCGAGACTTAACTGCCTCTGCGATCTCACGTGCCCGTTACGCTTACGTTTGTTTTTGTTCACTTCGTTTTCTTTTATTGTTATCACTAGTTAAGTTTAAGTTTAAGTTTGTTAAGTTTTTTGTTATTACTGTTACCTGTTGTTATTGGTAAAGAAATGGCTGCTTTTACCAGTGAGGAATACGCGGACATGTTGTTAGCGTATGGAAGCGCTAATACAAATTCGCGTGAAGCGCGAAGAATTTATCAAGAGCGTTATCCCAACCGCCGAGTACCCAGTCATCAGACGTTTGCGAGTACTTACCGACGTTTACGACAAACCGGTAACCTGAACTTACAAGAACCACGAGTGAACGCAGCACGACCCGATGCTACCATTGACGAACAAGTTCTTGCCGAGTTTGACGCGGATCCTACCAAAAGCATTAGACAGATAGCTTCAATACTTGGCTTAAGCATATGGAAAGTGTGGTCTGTTTTCCGGCAAGATGGTAGACATGCTTTTCACTACACTCCAGTGCAAGGTAAGATTAAGCCGTTTATGCACTGCATCTGATACGATTTTGTGGAATGTAGTAAATTATGAGACAGTTCAATTGATCGTTCCATTTAACCTTGATTTCGTCACTTTCTTTATTAGTTGTTTTGCCTCATGTTGTTTTTAGCGCATTCAATTCTAATTTCAAATTAAATTCAATAAACTATTCCTATTCGGCCGCATTCACGTAACAATCAGGCGGCCAGCGCTTACAGGATTCGGATTTCGGATTCGGTTTGCGCAGGTGGTCAGCGTAGGTAAACTTGCCAGCACTTATGGGTCCTTTTTAGAACAAAATTGGAAAGTCGCACGCCCTTTTGTGAATTTGGTCTTACGTCTTTATGGCTAAGCCATAAAGCCAATTAGTGTACTTAAAAATTGAAGATGAAAAATTTGGATAATTGTAGAGTTTGAACTCGGAGGAAGAAAAGATTCAGTATTGAAATCAATTCTTAGACATGTTTTGTTTGTTCTAGGTCTCGATGACAGTGATTTTGGGAGACGTGTGCAATTTTGTCGCCATTTGCTGCATACCGATGTGGACGACGTTAACTTTTTAAAAAGTATTTTGTGGACAGACGAGTCCAAATTTGACAAAGAAGGGATTGTCAATTATCACAATCTTCACCATTGGGCACTTAAAAATCAAAACCCACACGTGAAGAGACAAAGAGGCTTCCAGAGGAGATTCAGTGTGAATGTCTGGGCAGGAGTGATTGGCGATAAGCTAATAGGGCCTCATTATTTGCCCGACAACATCAACGCGAACAACTACTTGGATTTTTTGATAAATGATTTACCACCATTAGTGGAAGAAGTGTTCCAAGTAGACATAAACAGGCCTATTGTCTTTCAACACGATGGTTGCCCAGCTCACTTTAGTCTAGTTGTACGTGAGCATTTGGATAATTGTTTCCCAAATTCGTGGATTGGCAGGGGAGGACCAATTCCCTGGCCTCCGCGATCGCCCGACCTCACTCCGCTCGATTTTCACGTGTGGGGAAGGGCAAAGGAACTAGTTTACACTACAGAAGTAGAAAGTCGGGAAGATTTGATAAATCGAATTAATGCTGCTTTCGAAGTTATGCGACAGGAGATGCTGCTGCGCACAACAACTGTAGAAATCAGACGTAGATGCCGCACCTGTATTGCGAATGAAGGGCGTCAATTTGAACATCTAATATGATTTATTATTTAAATAAATTATTTAATTGTTTCATTAACGCACCTAACTGGTACAGCATAATTTCAATCGATCATTTAATTTTTACCAACTTTGCAGTATTAAATTTCGCAAAACATTTAACTTTCCGTAAAGGTAGAGTTTCGTCAAGAATTCATTCTGACGCGTCACGGTGCCACGAGAGCGAAAGAGAGCAAAAATACGCTATGACTGCGCAAGAGTGAAACAAAATTTCTACCTGCTTTGTGTAACCATCTCAAGGGAATAGTGAATGTCAATTTGCACCACTGCTACTGGCAAGCCGTCGATCCATAATTTTTACCAACTTTGCAGTATTAAATTTCGCAAAACATTTAACTTTCCGTAAAGGTAGAGTTTAGTCAAAAATTTCCTACTTGATAAAATTATGAAATAACTCTTAAAGTTTTTTTTTTATAAAAGCAAATTACATACCATTAGAAAGCTCACACACTAGGGATGTTTTGCTAGAATTGGAACTCCTCAATCATTTTTTGTTTTTTTTTAAATGCAAGTTGAAATTAACATTCAAGTATTTTTTACATCTTTCTGTAAGTTTGAGGACTCATAACTTTTTTTCTAGCTAACATCTGAACAAAGCAATAATTTTATAAGAATCTGCCAACATCAAAGATTAAAAAAAAAAAAATTGCCTGTTTTATTGCCCATTTTTAATAAAAAAAATACACTTTAAAGTTAGGAAAGTGGTGAAACAAGAAAAAAACTTTTTTTTTTTTTTTTAAATACCCAGTCGGCCAGGGCCAAATAAATTAGGGCTGAGTAAGTAGCAGATGACCCCACCTACCCACCATTTTCGTATGTTCAACGTTCTGCCAAACACCCTGTATAAGTATCTTGAATCGTTATTTTCGTATTTTATTTCTAGGTATCTACACAGTTAGTACTTACTGTATTACTTACAAAATTATTAATTTTCAGAAAAAGGTAATCATTGATCGAAGTTGAGGAGCTTGATATAAGTACCGTGAAGTTATCGTAGTCATTACAAATGTTTCATCTTTACGGAGCCATTTCTGTATAAAACGGAATATATCGTAACATAACAAATCCATGTACTTACTCGTACTTATGTACATTGTCCACACGTGCGCGCCGATCAAGACAAGTGCACTGACATACAACGGTTCAATTCTCAGAATCGGGTTAATTCGGTGCGTGACGTCACCGGCGACTGCGCCCGCGCTGCTTCCTTGTCCGACGGAATAACGACTCGGGGGTAATTAATAGTTAAATTCATTTAGTTCCTGACTTACGAGTTGATGCTTTGAAAGTGAATAATTGTCGTTTGAACTGGAATTGTGCGCAAGTGTGCGCCGTTCCTGGCTGATAGTGTAACGCAATCCTTATTACCTACTTGCTTTATGTAATGCAAATGCTGTGCTAGCAAAGTTTTGCTTTCCTGTATAACTTAGTTTTAAATATGGATTGAATATCATACTTAGTTGAGAAACTGCGAGTCTCTGAAATCTGAACGAATTGTTTTATTATCTCGCTGGTTTAATTGCTTTTAGGTATTCTATGATTGGGCCAATAGGTGGTGTCAATATTAATTTGTTTACCTACTGTAAGCCGCACGAGTAATGTGTGTGTAGGTACTTACATAATTTAATTATACTTGCGATAAAATACCTCAATGACTATAAGTCTTAACATAATAAAAGACCAGAAAACAAAAACTCTATTATTTATGTATTAAAACAAAACAAATTCAATTTATTCACAAAGTACCGGAGCATACATACATAAACCTACTTAAAAACATAATTACTAACAAAATGAAGACTGAACCCACTAAGTCATCGATAATCGATTAGAAAAAAATGAAGACCCCAACGGTCTTTGATTGGAACCACATGACGTCGCCGAGCGACAAAATAAATTAAAAAACAATCACCAGATCATTTAAGTAAACAGAAAAAAGCTTTAAGCCTCGCTGCAACCGAGACATTTGCTCCCGAAACCAAACCTATTAGTCTCTAAGGAATAAAAACGCGTGCACAGTTCAAAGTAAGTTTGTTCGAAGATGTTACCCGAGCGCTAACGTTAACTAAGGCGTTTATGTTTCAAGGACTTGTTGCGTCGCAGCGTGGGAAAGCTCAGTGAGGTCAGGTGGCACATGTGGTGCACTCCTGTTTAGGATGTTTATAAATAATATTTAACAAAATCCTACAGACGAAGGTGCAGAGATTACGAGGAGACTTCGCGGGGAGATGAGTTACACACCTACACATCAGCCCCCGCCTGGTGGTCCCTAAACAATAACAGAGCAGACCATTATTTATCTTTAGTTATGACGAGCCTTTACGATACGAACGGGGAATCCAATCCACCTACATATGGTGTTAATTGTGTTACCGCATTATAAAATTACCTCATTATACTGCACTTTTCTGAGTATAAGAGTCGGGTTTTGTGGTGCTATAATTTTATCGTAATCAATAAAAAAATATCCAGAATTTCATACTGCTTCAGAGATAACGGTCTTTATAAATTAATTTTACGGTCTCATATAATTATACAATATTAGTTTTAGTAAGTATATGCGAAACCCAAAACACGTGTCCTAGTATTTTTATGTAAAGAACCTATGTACAAAATTTCAAAACTGTATCATGAAAAATCACAAAGTTCTACGAGTATGGTTGTTATGTTACCGGGTTGTCCGTACAAAAACATGGTAACGGGGCGCCCCCGCGCCTCTAGGGTCGTCTTGCGCTCATTGATAATAATTTGGCAGTAGGTATCTAACCGTACGGCGATTGTATTGTAAGTAATTAAATGGTGATAACATTTTCCATCACACTGAAATATTTTTGGGACAAAATATAAAAATGGTGTAAAAATTATTGAAATTGATTCAGTTCCATAACCTGAACAAAGTATTTTGAGGTTTCTCTTATACTAAAAATAATGTATACAACATTATTTTTAGTTGAAGCTGTTCTTACCATAGCACTGTTTTGGTTTACCAGTTGGGTTATTTATGTGTCCGTCAGCGTATTGTCATACACTTTCTGCCTTCGAGGCATTTGAATTCGCATCCCCTTGTGAATAAGTTTTCGCGTGATATGCTGGGAAGAATGTCTTCGTTCACAAAAACTAAATCTCGGCACTGGCACCGCCCAACTTTGGCTTCTGTACGTCACATGAGCCCGTGGGATTGAAGTGATAATGGACGGGAATTCGCGACGTGGGTGTCCGGCTCGCGCTCGCATTATGCAGCACTTTTTATGCCTCCTTGTAGATAGAACGTTTTCTGTTCATCGATGCGCAATAACGTAGGCTTTGTGATTGAACAAACATGCTGCGTAAACACACCCAGTGACGCGTTGCTTCATTGGCTTTTGGTAAACGCCTGCTTCTAACATTTCCGAACCCTAATTCAGATAATATTCTTACATTTGCAGCTTTAGCATTTTGGACATATACCATGTCCAAAATGGAAATCAATTTAAAATAAGAACGTCACTTGGGATTCTGGTGGCAAAAGTAGTGAGTTATCTATGAAAAAAAAGACTAATTTAGTTTCAGCCGCTTAGGATCTCTCTGAATTGAGGAGGATATACTAATGAGTAATGTATGCGAGATTATACGATCATTACCAACTCAAATAATACTTTACTTCCGTATTTTGAGAGCAATACTCAAGTTTTTGCGTGTATTTAGTTTTTTTTTTATGCATCCGTGTATACATTCAAAATAAATATAGGTATAATTTAAGTTTTTCAAAGTACGAGGAACATGAAGACCGTAATGACCTCTACATATTTCTACTTCAGTTGAAGTTTTTGCCGAGAAAATTTACGTCAAACTAGCCAGAAAATATTGCTCAAATCTACATTATTTAGAATAACGAGATTGGCGTGAATTAAAGAACCCGTACCGGTCACAGATCGCATAACCGACGGATGTCATAAATTAGCAAGTTGAGCCAGTAGTGGGTGCGATAGGCACACAACTTGACAGACTGACACGGAAGCTAAATGTGCCTACAAACGCCCACAGCAATCGTCCGCTTGCGTCAGAATCGAATCTCAGCCTAACTATTACTTCCTATTACACTGTACTTGCAGGGTTGCCACGAGATGACGTAGTAGCTCACTAACTACAGCTGAGTACACACCATATATTGTCGTGGTCGAGTACCTATCTACTGGCTTACACAATTACACTGGTTTGACAATTAATTTTATCAGTTTATCAGCAATATCACTGCCTAATTATTTGACCGTTCAAGTGGGTTAGATATTAAATAGAGCGATAATCATTTACTCAAAACACAAATCTTAGACCCAGACCCACACAATTTAAATGGACGCGGGAGGACTAAAGACGAAGAAGCATGCATTTTTGATTAATCGTTCTCATCAATAATTAGTGCCCTGAGTGGCTTCATTCAGTTGAATGAAGGCACACAGGGCACTTACTACAGCAGGGCAGAGTACTAGTTAGTAACAGGACCAACCTAATTGATAGGTAGCAATGATATTATATTAAAAATATCATTGCTAGGTAGATTTCTCAATACACTTATTCGCCAGAGCTTCCTACATAATATAGAGTGAAATATAACGTTTAATGCAACGAGCATCACTGTGTCCTGCAAGTCTGGAATATCTATTGTGATAGTACAAGTCGAGTTGTCAGACACTTCCCGGTTCAACGCTCGTCAATGAGATCGCATACCAAACTATGACTTAACGCCTACTGGCTGTGGAAGTGTTGTATCTAATTAGGTAGATTACGTGCACGGGAGATTCAGTTATGCCATGTAGGAAGTTTGTCTCTTTCAGCCATATTAACACAGATATTCCAGAATGTTGGGAAATCCTACGTTCGATAAGGAAGAGCACACTAATTGGTGCCATAATAACTCTCAGTATGATAATTTTATTCTGCAAATAAAACAGTATTTTTTAAATTGAGGCTCCTTCCGCTAAATCGGATACAGTTTCATACTTCTTGGATTACATGACAATTAATAATCAACTCGTAACCTTTTGACGTCCTGCACTGCTGGAGGTGGGGTTCCCCAATTCGCCCTAAAACACTTGGACATAACAATTGAGAGATTATGAGACCCTTTGACGTTTCCCGGAACACTTTGTCTTTCGCCTACTTCTCCTTCACTTTGTCTTTCGCCTCCTTCAGTGTTGGCTATTATTTAAGAGCCTATGAGATTTTTGCCTAAAATTTTCCTAATTTCCTCTATTCAAATGGAGAATGGTAGTCACACGTGAATAACTATCACCGAATTGAATCAATTATTTTTTTCATCTCCTCAATTTGTGCAAGTTAAATGATTTTGTGACGTATTAACCTTGAGTTTGTTCTGACAACGTCTGTCTTCCGGTATACATTACATAGTCCCGTCTAGAGACACACAGTAGATTTCAAATTACATAAATCAGTTTGTCGTAGAATCGTCTAGTCACTTGAACACATATTTTGTGTCAACAAAACAAGTACTTTTCTGTGACGTAGTGTTTGATTCCCTTTTGAGATCGTCTTCATTATACATAACAGGTATTTTCCTCATAAAACACGATACAGTCTAATAAAAATGTGGATATTTGCATAAAGTTATTTATGTGAACCTATTTAAGTACCTATAACATTTTGGATCGTTAATATTTATAGATGGGTTTGTGAGATATGGCCAAAATGTTTGCTACGTTTCTGGGGTGCCTAGGATGAGCCGGAATTAAGAGTTCAATTTTCATTCCCTTCCGGTGCACCAAACTAAGTATATGAAAGATATCAATCACGTATAAATTACTCCATGTAAGGAATGTTTTACATGTTTACTTAAAATTTTCTTTTTTATTTTCATTTTAATTATTACCTATATTATGACCTATATTAATTTGTATGTGTTTTAGATTAATTTTTATTGCATAAAAATTCGACCTATGTAATTGGGAGAAGACACTGGCTCTTGTAACACAGGTGTTATACCTAGCGCAGGAGTCAGGGCCTCACTATGCTGTTAAAATTATTTATGCCAATAAAGAAATTATTATTATTAATTATTAATCTGCGCAGCCTTTTCCCAACTATGTTGGGGTCAGCTTCCAGTCTAACCGGATGCAGCAGAATACCAGTATTTTACATGGAGCAGCTGCCCATCTAACCTCTACAACCTCTCGGTAATACGATAGCCCTTGGTAAGACTGGTTGTCAGACTTTCGAGCTTCTGACGACCCCTAACGACTGTCAACGATCCACGAATGACAGCCGGGACCAACGGCTTAACGTGCTTACCGAGGCACGGAGGATTCTCGGTGTGTAAAGATAGTCACCCATCCACGGACCAACCTCGGCAAGTATAGCTTAACCTGATGGATCGACCCACGCGACTGTTATTACTTAGCTATAAGTATGAAAGATATATGATAGATAATTAAGGATAAATATATTTTCCCATTCCACGTTGCTGAGCATATTATTCCGCATTGTTTACCTACTTGGAGTTGTCAGCAGCAACTGACGGGGTCCGATAGGGCCAATGTCTGCCAGGGTTGCGAGTTTGTCCGAAAGGGATATCGTGGCCTTGGCACACAGGCAAATGAAGGAATACGGGCTGGTTTTAGTCAGTAAAAGTCTGACACGCCCTCCCGCTCAGCCCAGAGCGGGAGAAGTTATTTGATAATTTACCACCAAAAAAAAAAAAACCTACTTGACCAGTCCATCAGTGACATGGTGACGCGGAAACGCGCTGGTACTCAGAGTGACATCGAGAGATTAGGTCAAGAACGACGAGCAATCATCATTTATCAGTTCAAATGATTACGACGGAAATACTAATAAATGGTGGCACACAATTATACACGATAACGCTTTTAATGTAATGAATTATTAATATTCATCGTAAAATGCTAACATTGTTCAATTACAATAACAATAAGCGGTGTTTGAGGTCGTGTCCTATCGTGTTAACGTAATTTTACTATACATGACTGTCAGTCTTTCATAATTCCGTTTATCGGTAGCAAAGCATAACAAATTCCAATTACATCACATTATACAAGCGGTCCCGAGTGCCACGTAATAGCTTGTAGATCGTGGAGAAAGCACCGGCCTTGGCAATGAAGCGCGCGCAGCCGGGCGCGTCGTCGCGCAACGACCGCTGCGCCTGCGCCGCCGCCGCCGCGCCCGCCGCCGCCGCTGCCGCACGAGCGCCCGCTGCACCCGTCTGCGCTTATAATTGGCGCGAGTTTTCACGCATGCGCAACACTTTCGTTGTCAATGAACTTGGAAAGCGGGGATGCTCTGTCATTGTCATTAGATAGCTGGGAATGCACTCTCGCTGCTTTGCACGCGCTTCAATGGTTGCTGCTTGCACGCAAGTGACGCAAGCCACACAATCGCGGCTTCATTATAAAAACATCATCTAATTTATTTTAATTTCACGTTCTTAATCATTGCAGAAAGTTTCTGAAACAATCACTCACCCATTTTAATGTTTTTGCTGATAGTAATCGAAATAAATTATATTAAATGACTTATTATATCTAAAAGAGAAATGGAATTTCAATTCAACATCGATAGAGATATAATTTTTAATAAGCTTCAAGTAGCTGAAAATTAATACAAGTACCTACTGAGTACTGCACCTTAAAAACATGTAAATCTGTATGTACTTAGGTAATCACCTAAGTAGCTCCTTAAAAGGCTAGTAATTATGTAAATCGTTTGTGATTGATTAAGTGATCGTGCGATCGATTAAGCATTTTTCGACAAGCACCTTAAGATCAAGAACATAGATGTGACAAAGACGTTCTAGTCGAAATGTTGTCATGCGGCAATTTTTTGGTTATTTTCCAAACAGATTTCTAACGTATCTGTTGCGTGACTTAATTAGTCTGTAATAAGGCTTCGGGTGACGGGGTGCGGGATCGTCCCGGTGGGAAAATTGTAGGCGTTTGGACTCACTTGACGCTCCAACGACCACGAAAACTGCCATGCTTGTATCCAGAGCAATAAAACATGGAGTAGTCGTGTTGAAGAGTTTTATGATTCTTGATTTTCGGTGACGTTCTTAGAACGTACACATAGCGTAGATAGCGCCGCAAATGATGTGACTATACCTCTCGTCTTGCCAACGACGGTATACCTACTTAGTTTCTCTAAGGCATTAATTTTGTTATCTGTATACCTAGTGTTCGCATGCAGTCAACACGACGTCTACGCGGTACCTAGGGAACGCCCACGCTGTGCTATGCGTCGTCTATAAAGTGTTATGCGATCTCTACGCCGTGCTATGCAACCTCTACGCCGGACTACGCGGCGTCTAAACAGTGCTACGCGACGTCTACGACAATCTACGCGAGGCCTACGCAGCTTCTAAGTTGCCCCATATTCTACGCTAGATCATCCCCAAACTCTCGAAGACACTGTACTTACCAAAATCTGCTGACAAAAAAAAACTAGAAGTAATGATTTAATGAATTATTTGCTTCTATGAAATTATTAGTTTGTTACTAAGACTTTAGGCACAAAAGACCTACACTAAACACCCTGGACAGCTTATTTTTTTAAACCATTTGATTTGAAAATCATTATGATTAGATATGTAAACATTGCATCTTTTTTTTTTATTACAGATTTTTTTTATGGACGATGTAACAAACTTTTTCCGTATATGGCCGGAACAGTAATATTATATCCAAGGTTTCCGCCATTTAGTAGGTATCTATTGATTAAATAGCTCCGTCAATAGTCTTTTAATTTCAGCATTTTTTCAACAAATTAATTATGACATAACGTTGATTAAATCTCATTAAGTAACTACTTCCTATGAGCATGTAATAAATGCAAATAAATATTATTAGTACTAAAGAGGCTTCACGGTTTTATTGTTTTAAATCACAGCACATAATAAGAAAGGCTTGGGGGAATCGCGCTCCATTGGCGCCGTCGTCGTTACGCCTGGCCCACAACGACACGACTGGCGACACGACTGCCATCTGACGGCTTAAGCCAACGACGTTATTATTTTGTTATGTTGTGCTAAATAAAAAGTGCAAGTATTTAAGGCTCGTCCAGACTGGTGCGAAATCGCGGGCCCGACAAGGATCACGCTGCCTATCGCGCCCGCGATATCACGTCAGTCTGCACAAGCCTTTATGTAAGTTTGGTTATTTAGAACATAAAGGTAAAATAATAAGAGTATTACACCTACACGTGGACATGTTCATAAGTTTAACTTCTAAAGTTCACTCCAAGTCGTTGTTGTATTGTTGATTCGCACCACCTTTTTGCGAGACACGGACAACTCGAAAAATATTTAAGTACATAAGTTGGTCAATCAGCTGCATTTAAAACATTAATATGAACAAAATCTTCTTGATAGCTTCAACGCTCCACTGGTTCATTTGAATTGAAACAATCTACCATACCTCTTGAATATTTAATTTAAGTAAAAGAATCTATACTTAATAAATAATGTTTATTTACTAAAAAAAAAAATGTTTATTTACTCAAAAACAAAGGATTGTTTGTTGTACACGTTAAAATACAGTTTTCAAAATAAGTACTATATCTACAAACGTGTGGGTGAGCACTGCTCTCCTAGCTAGGTTATGAAAACCTGTGTTAAGGAGAAGCAGTCCGGTCCCCTAAGGTATAATGACGTAAAGGTTACATAGTGCTACTGGAAAAAAATATCAAAATTCAAAAGTTTTCTTCATTGAAAGCGGCGGTGGAGGTTCAATCTTGGGACCCGAACTCAACATTGTGCGATACATTTGTCCTAGTGGGAAAAATTCGCTCAGTCTAGTGTGGCATGCGCATCACATGTCAAGTCGCATTCGTGTCCACAAAAGAAAAGTATTTTCTAAGAAAATATGTTGCGCATTACGATATTGCAAATCTCGTTATAGTAAAACGACTGGACCTAACTTCGGTTTATTTAGATAGTGTCACTGAGAAATGGCAACACAGTTTTTCTATGGAATTTCTTCGCATAGCCTCTCTAGGTAGGTATAGTAAGTATTTTAAATCTCTTTGGTTTGCAACAAACAAAGTAAGTATCAGAATAACAAACGATGGTAACCGAATAGGTACAAAACCTACAAATATTATACAAACGAAATACGTCACAATAGGAATTAAGTATCTTTTACACTCAACATTGCAAAGTTAATAAATGAAAGTAGGTAGTTGGTCAACACTGATGAACACGGTTATAAGTGTCATACGAGTACCTACCTACCATACCACACACAAAACGTGCAAAGCATCCTCTCAAAATTTTTTTTTCGTACGCAATAAAAAACAAGAAGCTAATGGAAATATCCAATATAAGGCAGACATTGAAACAGTTTTTAGTATTCAAACAACATACTTACGGAAATCTTTTGATAGGAACAAAAGTTCTTATAAAAATGACAGAAGTAACATCCAATTCAACGCTTTAAACAAAGTGCTGGCTTTTCACTTGAAACGGTATACAAATTATCTATACACAATACTGTATATAAATTGTAGAGGGTGGGAAGTAGTGGGGACGCGAATATCATAGGCTCACGGAGGCTCGGCGGTAAAGGAAGTGAACGGGCGTGACCTTGACATTTCCCTCGTCGCGAATGTTGTTATAGCCGTCCGCCACGCTAGGAAGTAGGAACACGGTGCTGACTCCCACGATACTGAAGTTCCAAGCATTACTTATACATCTAGCTTGTCTGTAATTGTTAATGATTTATATATTGATTTGGAAAACAAGGAATACAGGACAACAGAGCTTCTTATTGAATATGACATAAAAACGAGACTTGAGAGAAATGATAGCGTCGCTACTTTACCACTACTTCAACCATAGAATAAAGACTTTACCCTCTTTAAGCTCAACAAGTTGTTGTCATGGTTACTAACTGGCATCACCCAATATAATATGTACGAAGTTTTTATTTTCCTTTACAAAATGAGAGCGTCAAGAGGTTAATGCTTAATATCTCTGAAGTGAACAGGTGTTTGAAGTAACATCGCAATAGTTCCAAAAATAAAGTAATTAAACCAATAAAGAACTCGCTCCTGGCGAGGCTGTAAATAGAATAATCAAACAAAGCTCCCGATGTCTCAATGAGCAAACAAAAAGTCAATAAGATGTCTCTGAGCCAGTCCCTTAGAAAGTGCATTCAAGCGCAGCGCGTACAATGTGCCCGTAGACCAAAACCACTTCAATCATGAAGCTCGAGGGAAATAAATCGTGTACAAAATGTGATGAGTTGATGACGCTCAAAAAACCCTTTATGCCTCACCACTCAGCAGCCAGTTATTGAGAAGATTGAATTTGTAAGCCACACAGTCCATGCCCAATTAAGATGAAAGTTCGTCGTTGGACGCTCAACAGTTTTAATTGCTGGCATTGCATCATGTATTATAGATTATTAGTCAACTCAACTGTGATTAATAATTTAAGCAGGTAATAAAAGATGACGTTACAGGTTGGACGATTTTTTGTAGTTTCCGTTAGGATTGATAATTTATTAAAAGTAACTTTAAATAGATAGATAAGTATGTCATGTGAGTTTGTGACTTGATTGGTAAAGTTAGATATAGCCTAATGACATACATTCTGGTCTGAGACTGCATCTTCTAATTTGTTAGTGTCCATCATTGTTCGGAGCAGAGTGGCGGCTCAGTGGCAACGGCCGTAACTTATAACGAGTTGTAGGTCGTAAGCGCTTTAGCATATTCAGCCAATATACATTCCCACTGCTGGGACACTGGCCTCCTCTTTATGAGAGAGAGTGGGCCGTTATTTACCACACGGGCCCAGTGCGGGTTACAGGACCTTAACTTTGTTTAAATAATTTCATCACCACTGCTCTCAAAACGGTGAAGGACAACATCGTGACGAAACTTAGAACTTAGTCTTAGAATAAAAAAATCGAAGACCCGCACTGGGCCCGTGTAGTGGATTAGGTACGGGTCACTCCCTCTCACTGAGAGGAGGCCTGTGTAGCAGTGCGAATATTATAGACTGCAATCAGACACTATACTCTATTTGAAATAAGATTAAACATTTAAATAAACTTTTTTATAGTCCGTTCAACCGATCTTGACTTCTATGCCGTAGGCATAAGGATGGCATTAAAAGCAAAAACGTGGTTACAATACCTACCAACTGTTTATTACAGCTCCAATTTGTCATGCCACCAACGCAATAGAAATCAAAATCGGTAAAACGGCTGTAAAAAAAGGTTTATTTATATGTCTTATCTTATTTCAAATGGAGTTTATAGTAGGTTTATAATCTTAATTAGTACACATAATGCTCATTTGAAAACTTTATTGTTGATAGGAAGTAAATATAGATAGGTACGCTATGGTTGATCGTATTTGTAATACATAATGCTAACGTAAGCTTTGATGATGAGCGTTGACGCCTTGCATAATAATAGGAACTGTTTGTTACTTATGATATTTCTCAACGTCAACACTGACTAGAATAATTAAACGAGTTTTGGTGTTAGTTTATATGACACCCCATACCTGTCATTATGTTCTATTATGATTTATAGTGTGAATTTAGTCATGTTGACATAATTCATCATACCTAAATTAGTCATCATTTTGTACCTACTGTTGGCTTTATTTTAGGAAAGAAATTCTTTGTCAGTTATCGAGTTGAGTCACTTCTTCTTCAATGAACTATTCTGATAATTTGCTTCCTAATCTGCTGGATAATTGAAATACCTACATCATAATTTGAATACGGAACTTAACTCACATAAACTGGTGAAATGAGGGTGATACGTATAATTTTTTTTTTTATTTAAAAGAGTGTCCGTGGAGTTTCTTGCCCGTTCTTCTCCTTATGAACCTACTATTTGGAATGGGCAACTATCTTCAAATTTTTGTAACTGACCGACTTCTTGACGATTCAAAAGTGCCTGTAAATGGTTTAATTGAAATAAATGCATTGAGTTTGAGTTTGAAAAAATAAATAAAAATAAAAATCTTTATTTCAGACATGAACACATAGATGAACAGTCGTTGTTATACCTACACCTCTGGATAACCCTTCTGGGAATACAGTCATGATATTATTATAATTATGTGTTTAGGAACTATTTCTTAATTTTAATGAGTAGGTAGTGATTTGTATATATTTCAAAAAACTAATTATAAGTACACATACCATCACCGTACTATATCTTCTCCCGTAAACATTACCTCGAGCAAACTCAAAAAGTACACTATAAACATTACACTTTTAATGCCGGTAGCGACCTCTTGTGACAGATAGAGGAAAAAAATTATGAAATCTTCTACTATTCTGCAACAGATGTCAGTTTGTCAAAAATTCTAGATATGATTTTTTTATTCGGACCTAAATTTTAATGGGTTTTATACTAATTTCTAATTTATTGCTATTAAAGTAATCTTTTTACCCGAACCATGAAGCATTTACGGTCATTCGGTGGTGGTTACTGTGTTGGTCACAAAAACAAAACTAAACATTCACGTATCCAAGTAGTATTTTATTATCTGTGACGTAGGGATGGTCTTACAAAAAAACTTTTTACAAAAAAAACAACCGACTTCCAAAAAAAACAATACAACTGCTCACCTTTTACAAAATATTGCTTTTCTCGATGCAAGGACGTTAATTGTTGGGGAGTTCTGGATGTTGTTCAACTGGATGCTGAAGTAACAATTAGCTTCACTTCTCCTTACTATGCATTGTGACGAGCATACATTGCTTAGCAACCATATTAAAGTACCTAATCGAACCGCAACCCGTGTAATACTTAATAATAAGTTCCGGTGGCCATTTGTGGTTTTCATTATCAGTTCCACTTCCCCAAATGGTGCTTTCCGAGAGCAAATGCACGAGCTACTATAAAAAATATCCAAATCGCTATAGGTGTGCCTATAAAATATGAGGATATCCCTCGATTTAAATGGGATCCTCACATCCGTTTCTGACTTGGTGACAATAGGACCACCTTGAGAGCATAAACCCCTTCAAACAAAAAAGAGAATTTTCAACATTGATCCACAATTGACGGAGATATCGGTAAACATACTTACCTATGTATAAAAAAAAACACAACCAGGGATGTTGCGGATGCAGATTTTTATACATCCGCGGATACGGATGCGGATGCGGATTTTTGGTGGCTCACATCCGCGCATGCGGATGCGGATACGGATCCCAAGTTTTTTAAGGGATCCGTCAAGGTGGCAAGGCGAAATTCAGAATTTCTTACATTTTTGCAAATTGTACCGCTGCGCTGTTTCGTTGTAATGTTACCTAATCTTAATGCAATTTTATTAAAATGATTACTAAATTATAATCATTTAAAAATCAATCTTTCAAATTAAAAATCTGAAATTATTTAATATGTTTGATGGTTCTATGACTATTTCGCGAAAATGTAAGGATTTAGAGCTATAGGTACTGATAATTTGAATGATATTTCCATTTTGTTGATTTTATGATTTTTGTTATATTCCCTTTTCCACCCACATCTGCATCCGCGTTGATTAATGCGGATGGGGTCTAAATAAATGCGGAAGCTCCGCAATTGCGGATTCGGATGCGAATATCCGCAACATCCCTGATACAGACGAACCAAAAATTTGAACCTTTTTTTGGAAGTCGGGTTAAAAAGCCGTAAAAAGGCGGGCTCCTGTACCTAAAAATTATAAGGGATCGTGAAGGATATAACTGCAAGGCACAGAATGATGCAAAATAGACCTTGGCACGTAGGTACTACGTTCTTGGGTTCACCTATTGTCGCTGACAATAGTTGAAAATGGTAGAACTAATGATTTAATTTTGTATCATGCCGGAGTAGGTACTAGGTAGGTCCTATTTATTGAATTCACACAAACTATACAACGAGACAATTGCAAATTTTCCTAAACAAAAATTCTTGTAAGAAGCAACAGACTTGACCAACATTCACACATGTATACCTACTTGTATAGGTAATAATTTAATTTCCAAGAAAATACCTAACTATGTATGTGACCGGAAGCACTTACGACAACATTCCAGGTATCAATAGCTATAAACTGATTTTCACATGCCATCTACGTGATGATACGTAGCATAGTTGTAATGTTACTGTGTACACATGAGTAATAAATTTACTTCAGTAAGTGCCCGCTTTGACCGCCAAATATCGTCATTTGTATTCAACATAGGACCCTCAAGTGGGCATCGCAGCTACTACTTGAGTTTACCTCCATGAGCAGGTTTTTCAAACACTACCATGGTACATATCAATAATCATATTCCGGAATCCGGATACTCCTAAACAAAGATATAGACTTTCCTATATATCTACCTGGTTACGCATTTGATAAAGAATTTAGGTACCTAGATCACGAAGTGATGGTCTGGGGGAATTTGTACGGTTAAGGAAAACCTGAAGGTACCTTCTTATGTATTCGAATTTTATGATTCTTCAAATAGTAGGTATTGTCAACGTCCTGTAGGTACATCAATAAAATATTATTATGTACTTAGCTAAAGTTGACTAAGCCAATATGAAAAGCAAGGTCTTTGAACTCTGTGGTATCGGCAACATATTAATCAACCGTGTAGGTTTATAGTCAAATAAATAGTTCAGATAGTTCATGCAAATTCATATCACATAAGGCTCTCAATATTTTTTGTCGGTCTATTATAACATAATAATATTTAAATACACAATATTAATTCTCTCTATAAGTACTCGTGCCGTATAGAACGGTGAATACCCTATTGTTTTATAACTTGTAATACATACGCACTAAACAAGGATGTACATTCTATACATTCCGGCTGAATTAATTTGAATGCTTTAATTTTCTTCATGGTCGATTTATTGGTTTGTTTTAATAAAACATAAGGCACAAGTGGTTTACGGATCCTACGGACATACGTCTATTGTTTTATGTTCTTTGAAATGAACCTGCCAGGTGGTTAGAACCGTTAGGTAATTATATGAATCAAACAATAAGTGCTTTGGGCGCCAGAATGTTATGTCTTATCGTACAAATTGCACTTGTAACCGATTCTAAATGACTGAACATGAGTAGGTAGGTAAGTATCTGTAATACATGCTCTGATCAATATCGCAGCGCATTTGAATTCTGCTGTCAAACAAGGATCTGAATACAATTTGGTGCTTCTAACACGTGTGGGTCGTCAGTAGATAGTTATTATTCACATTTGGCACAAAGCCGACTTGGCCCGCGGTGTCAACGCCCTTGCATCATGTAGGGAAGATCACGTATGTAAGCGTACGTAAGGAGGAAAGTTGTTGGGCAAAATAGTTGAGTTGCTGGGTGGAGCATCAATGATGTCATGTTTTCCAAATTGTATCAACTGAAATTCTAAAAATTGACACGAACGACTTGAACGCATGATCTCTGGGGAAAGTGCGGTTGCTCTGACCACTGAGCTATAGTGTCTCCTATTTATCAAATTGGAAATAAACTTAACTTCCAACTTCCAATTTATGCAATAACCTTAAGCATTCTTGACATTTGTATCATCAGTCATCAGTCGCTACTCACTAGCTGGAACCGATATGATGAGTCAGCAAGTGTTAGGATGTTTCTTATGCGCTGCCATCATGCCGAAAACACTCGCTCATGTTTATTTCGAGGAACTTGTTTTAGGTAGTAAGGCTGCGCTTGCGCTCACGGATGCGGGTAAGCGGAATTGCATAGATACCTAAATACCGTAACTTATATAGGTCTGTTTGTGAATCTGGTAGATGTATACCAACTTAGATATTAATAAGGCAGGCATTAAGACTCAGATATATGCCAGTGACCTTGAGTGGTTAGCTTGCGTGTTCTGTACTGAACTCACGCAACGCGTCCTACGTTCAGCCAGTAATAGGAGTCGCCCATCAAGGAGAGGTCCCCAATTTGACGCATTATTAATTTATCTAAATTAATAATGCGTCAAAATAAAATAACTAAAAGATCAATAATTAAATTATCTTTAAATTGGTGAAGGTTTCAGAAAAATACGCTTGGTAGCCTTTTTGCGCCATTCTCAGTGTTTTATCCGCGTTAGACATAACTTAACAAATTAATTTCATTATGTAATATAAACATCATCTAAAATATTCATATATTCAATTATTGAGAAAAAGCTCTAATTTAACATTTAATTTTTTCAAATCATAAAATCATTAAAAGTTGGTTAACGTCGCCTTCAGTCCTCCTTTGTATCTTATTGTGAGTTTCAATAAATAAATAATAGTACCTATTTGGCAGATTCACAAACAACCACAACAACAACATAACTTCACGCCTGTTATCCCCGAAGGGTTAGGCAGAGGTGTACCTATAGTACACCCACATTTCGCCAGTCTTTGTCAGTGCCCTCGAAAACATTAAAAACGACACCGCGCCATCTTAAATTTTGACTTTGACCTCATTATCGTTGTCAGCGCCCTTGAAAATCATGAAAACGACACCCAAGACGAAAAATTTGCAAATTGCCAATTTCTAATTCGCTAAGTAGCATTTCTTTTCATAACTTCGTTTTATTTGTCTTTCTTCTTTTTTTGTGGTCTTAATTGTCTCTAACTTCTGAATTTTCGTAGCTATTTTCGAGGTTTGTTAAAAGGTTTATTCACCTCTTACTAATCTTCTATAACTGACGCTTCGTTACAATATGGAGTATTTATACTCTACATCTCTTCCTTTTTATATGTTAATTAGGTTTTATTTAAGTCCCATGTAACAGGGGGCGAGCCTTTTGCCATCAACCGGGCACAAATCCAGACTCCGGGCTGCTACTGAGAAATTTCTTATGGAAAATCCCCATAACACTTTGCCCGGCTTGGGAATCGAACCCAAGACCTCATGCACAACGTTAGCACTTGCGACCAAGGAGGCAGTCACGAACAGAAGTTAATTTATACTTATAATACTGTATTGATTTATAAATCAATAAAGTACTTACTTATACCAAAAAGGGTCTGAGGCTTGACTTGTCAATAGTCCTCGCTCTCCCTGCCTTCCTTACCCAAGTAACCCATCTCTTTCATCGTCATAATACAGGGACAAAGATGATGCAGAAAGAGAACTGAGTGCTAAGAGGCAACTTGGTTGAGGCGAGGCGCTATATCGGGAAGTACGACTGACTATTGTCCTGACCAATTAAGGACTTCAATTCCGTTTATTGCTGACCCATAGGAGAACAAGTTGCAGTTAGGAACATTATCCTCAATAACTGGCTTGGCCAAACATCAGAGCTTACGTGGTCAAATCGAATTACTCAGCAACTCGGGAACAATACAGTCGGTTTTCCCCCATTACTCCGAAGTTACTATGTCGGAGGCACCTAATCCATTCCGCTGTCGTATTGTACAATTAAATTACCATAGCGGTTGCGGGAACGCGGCCAGCAGGAAGCGGCTGTCCCCGCTGCATACTGATGCAGCGCTTTGTCTCTGTAATCGTAAGCCCTCAGACATTACCCCTTACAAGATAAATATGATGATAAATCTTAAGCGCCGTCTATGGCAGTGCTTTATCAAATGACAAGCACGTGTAATTAAAAAATTATATTTTCCAGATTTTCTGCCTTTTCTTGTCAGTTGCTCTCACGTAAAACTTGAACAGACTACCTACTTATTTAATATATTTTTGCAGAAATAATTTGTTGTGAAAAAAAATACAGTGGGTACAGTCAATTTCTGTCAAATCAGACCTTATTGAATATAAAACTTTTTACTGTAAGTCGATTATTCTAATAGTTAACTAGGTGCTAACTGGCCACAAGTAGTCAAAAAATTAAGGATGCCGAAAGCTATTTTCTGCAGAAGAATAAATAAAATAAATTGTTTATATCTGCTGCAGAAAATAGCATTCGGTATTTTATTTTTCAGCTAAACCGGCCTGTAGGTACGAAAATCTTTATTTAAATGCAACCTTTTTCAAGAAAGTAGATATTATTTGTGATATTGTGAGAACTTCGTCATAATACGTCAGCGGCTCTCGCTGAAAACCAGCGCTGGGGCTTGCATAGGGTCGCAGCATAATGCTGAGCGATAGCCGTTTTGCGTGGATGTGACGCATGTTTCCCCCAACCTTTTCTTATTTTTTGTCTTTATTTTCTTTTTTGCGTCATGTTTACCGCAAATAAAACTATTTTCTTTCTTTCTTTTTTTTCTAACTTTTGGTAAAAATAAATAAATAGGGATGGAGAATCTATGTAAGTAATTAGAGCCTACCTCAATCAATCTGCCTAGCCTTGGTTGGCTTCCAGGCTAACCGAATGCAGCTGAATACCAGTATTTAAAATTACCTCTGATTCTGACCTCCACAACCCAATTACTGGGTAATACGATACCCCTTGGTAAAACTGGTTGTCAGACTTACGAGCTTCGAAGAGCTGTCAAAGATCCACGAATGACAGCCGGGACCAACGGCTTAAGGGGCCGGCTTAGCATGCGTAGTTCATACAAACGTAATACCAAAATAATTTGTAAATCAAACAGATTCATAAGGTAGTGTGTATTTATTTCGATTGGATTACAGAATGTTATGTTATGTTCCCAAATATACATTTTGAAATGACAATGATTGCCGTACCTAAGCAGAGTAGACCGGGGATTTGTAGCATTTTAAGGTTAATGTTAAATTCTGAGTTTACTGCTAATATTATGCCAATAATGCCAATATTCATTGATAGTTAGGTTACTGGGCTATGACTTAGCATTACCTTTAGATGTGTAGAAACAATACCTACAAACGTAAATGAGAATTGGTACAAATATTATGTGATGCAATGAAACACGGTGTTTTAATTGGAAAAATATTCTGTTTCTAATGGTAATATTTCAGCAGAAATCTTTTAATGTAACTACAATCAAAAGACAGTCTAAAGTTTATTCAACATAAAAAAAGAAAAAAATAAAACACAATTTTCCTAGTTTTAAACAATAAAATCTTAATTAGGTACACTATAAAATATGGTTCTTATGTCTTGTGAGTTAACCGAATCTGGGGTCAACATTTCAGAATCGCTTGAACTCATTTTTATTATTTAATCAAATAGTCTGTTGTATCCGAGATTATGAATTTCGGTGCAGTTTACAATGTTAGTATCCCGCCAAATTCCTTTATATAGCCTTTTTTTTATTTTAAAAATGGAACACACCGCGTCACAGCCGCGGGCCATCTCTCTTAATAGGTATTTTTTTAAATTCACACTGGCTGTTTATACGCTCACAAGACCGCATCATTTTTTTTTAAATTTTTGTCGATATTTTTTTTTTATAAGTAAAATTGTTCGTAGCCGACTATCTAACCAAGGCTAGTTCTATTTTTCAAATTCATTCCCGCCCTAGAGAGGGAAGCAATTACTATGAATTTTTCCCGCCCGAGGGTGGGGAGCAGCGTCTCCCACCATGAGAAATGAAAAATAAGTTTACTGTACTCGAAGCAAAAGGGATTAATTAGACAATTTCATTTTATCATTTTCGTCAACTAATCTACTTACACAAATAAGCTGCTGCGCTTTAGATAATTTAACCTTCTCTCCTTTCCTTGTTTTCGACGGCTCAGACAGAGATACCTAAAATGCTAGTTTACTAACAATAAAGCGAAGTCACAATATTTATGTTAAAATAAATTATGCACTGCTTTCATGGAACGAGGTACGTTACTCAACAATATGACAATGACAAAAAAATGACAATTGTTAACAGGTACTTGAGAAGTGTCAACATGAATAGTTTTGCAGCATTCTCGCTAGTTGGGGAGTCCGCGACCTTACCGGAATACAAAGACAGGCGGCTCCTTATGCACGACGACGCATGTGCGGTCACCGACTCCAGACGCGGCCTCCCTCCTCCCCCAGCCCCAGCCCCCGTTGCCTCCAGGCCACGTGCGCCGGCGCATACTTACCGTGAAAATGACCATTTCCACGAACATACCGGAACTCTGAACGTTCACCAAATTATTTTGTCGATATTGATGAGTTATTGCTCGTCAAGCCGCAATTTAAGTTCATATTTTACATGCACTTCTTGGTGTTTTCTTGTCTGGTTCTTACTAAGTGCCAATTATGATAAGTAGGCAGTTAGGCACCTACGTTACCGTCAGTACTTACTTACTAAAATAATATAGCTAACGAACGCGGTATTGAAATTATTTTTGACTCCTATTTCGACATAAATCATAGCTGCACTAGGGCGCAGGACCGCAACTTGCCTCCGGATCCGTTGAGTAACAGTCGGGGCGCCAACGCAATAGGCACTTGATGTAACCGTACCGCAACCTTTCCGCTGACGCAATAACCAGCTGTTCCTGCAACACTGACGCTCCATCTAAACAGTGTCAGTCGTGCCGACGCGGAAATAATTAGAATAGTTTACGTCACTCATTATGATTACACTCCGAAATGCAATGTGTAAAGATTACATTATCTACAATATTACGTTTGTGTATGTAGTGCCGGGTGGTCTGCAAAGACCACCCTGTCTATCTCACAGTAAATGACAAGGGATCAATGATACTTATTATAAGTACCTACTTAATAGTTATTAAATCAAATCAAACTTTTCACAAATAAAGTTCGATTTGATTTTGATTTTATTTGAATAAAAAGAGGTAGACATGTTACACATAAATTAGAGGAATATATCCAAGATAAGAATGCTTGGAAACATGCTGTTCCAGCTCCATAGGACAATCTAGAGCAGGGATAGGGAAACTACGGCCCGCGGGCCATCTGCGGCCCGCAAAGCGTTGAAATTCGGCCCGCGACCATCAAACGAAAATCAAGTGAAGTTTTTGTATTGTTAGAAATTTAATTCTCATTGGCGGTGCGCACCAACGTTTTCAATAATAAAACTAAGAAAAAATTGTCTTCGTAATAGGCTTTCAGATGACCACCTTTTGCACTGCTAAAAAATTCAGCATCACAAATGGAGCCGGCTTAAGATGAAATCATGCAGAAACAAAAAAGTTCCACATGTCACAAGTTCCCACAAAGACCAGCGCTCCTCAACCTTCTACTTCGCAGCTAACTTAAAAGTTTAATTTAT
The DNA here is from genome assembly GCA_948098905.1 of Tiliacea aurago. NCBI lineage: Eukaryota > Metazoa > Arthropoda > Insecta > Lepidoptera > Noctuidae > Tiliacea > Tiliacea aurago. Next base: position 11,852,164 of record OX402579.1, on the reverse strand, counting down.
TTGCAATTTCTTTCTTATTTCAATAGTTATAGATACGCACGCTATACAACAAAGTATGCGGTAAAACAGTACTTGAGTGCGAGTACCTATTTTACCGCACATTCCGTTGTATGGTGCGTAATTTTTTACTTTCGAACAATGTATAAACGCTTCGTAAATGCATTTTTTGAGCAAATGTGTTGAAAAAGTATTACTATAGGCCTGTGTCGCCTGAAATAAATGGTATTATTATTATAGTGGTTTGGGTATTTTTTATAGTAACTCGTGCATTTTGCTCTTGGAAAGTACCATTTGGTGAATTGGAACTGATGATGAAGACCAGAGATGCCCACCGAAACTACTTGTCTTAATAATAGTTGCAATTCGAGTAGGTACTTTAATAGTGTTGCTAAGCAATTTATGCTCGTCACAATACATTTGATGAGCAGCAGTTCTCCTGGTTCTTACCAGGAGAACTCCTTAACAATTAACGGCCCTGCATCGAGAAAAGCAATATTTTGTAAAAGGTGATGAGCAGTTGACATTCGGCTATTGTAATTTAGACTAATTACAAACTGACCCACTACTCGTCAAAGTGAAAAATAAAAAACTTTTTACGAATTCAGACATTTACCTACTCGATTTCGGGAGAGTGAGCAACATCACAAATTACTTACCGCCTGTTTATTGATACGATAACCGACTTGTAATGATTTTATACTGAAGATCACGTCTCAACGAGTAGTGTTACTTATTTGAAAAAAAGATAATTTTGTTAAATTAGAGCATTTTTTCAATAATTTAATATTGTGAATATTTTAGACTATGTTTATATTACATAGTGAAATTAATTTGTAAAGTTATGTCTAACGCGGATAAAAAACTGAGAATGGCGCAAAATCTACCAAGCGTATTTTTCTGAAACCTCCACCAATTTAAAGATTAGTTAATTATTGATCTTTTAGTATACGCGTTTTATTAAAATACCTTTTGTTTTGTGTATAATAAATTAATAATGCATCAAATTGGGGACAGCGCTCCTTGATGGGCGAGTCCTATTACTGGCTGAACGTACGACGCATTGCGTGAGCTCAGTACAGAACACGCAAGCTAACTACTCAAGGTCACTGGCATATATATCCGTCTTAATGCCTGAAAGATCTACCAATTCGAATTTCAGAGTAGGTGCCTCAAGTAAACGCTATACTTTGTCTAAGTATCTACTCGTAAATTTTCCTTGTCGTTATACTGCCAGTAGTAACTACCATCTTTCTTCAAAACTTTTATTACCATGTTTAATATTTAAATCACTATCATTTAAAATGCCGATGGCATGTACCCCGCGGCTATTTCTGATGCCTGCGATGTAACGTTGGTCATTATTTAAAAACAGAACACACCCGTTGACATAATCGCGCCTCCTTATTCGGCAAAAATACATTGTTTGGTGTGTCCGTGAACAATAGAGTTAACAGTAAAGCTGCTTCTTATTCCGCTCGGATACGGACACGGGGCGACCGCGTCGACCGGTTGGAGTCTGTAAATTCCCTACATTGTAATTCAGATTGAATGTCGAAACGCACGAGTCGGCATGCAGCTATGCGGATGCTTCGGTCGCTCGAACTTTGACTTACACTAGACCCTGTCTTTATGTCCATTCAATGAATTTAAAAAAATCATACATGACATAACGTTAAAATAATCTATTCCAAACAATGATATTATATTCGAATGGATATTTACAACATGATCCATTGGATAACCATTCTGATGGATTTATGTACGATTAAAAAACTTGATGAAGTTGAAGGAGAGTTAATTATAATGACTCTTCATTTGATGACGAAAAAAAGAAGTTTTTCGTTGTAAATTTGCGACATTCAAGCATGATTTTAAGTCAAGAAATATAATATTATTGATTCCAAACATATCAATTTATACAAACCAGATAAACTAATAAGGCAACTACGGTTGCGGCTAGCTAACTTACTTATTTTTAATTAAAAATACATAATAATTTACTCTGATCCAATGCGTCGTTTCTAGGAAGCAGCGTCGTTAGCATCTTCCGCGTCTCCACCCACTTTATTAATCAGTAAACGTCACGCGGCCAATAAAAGTGCGGCATTTATAGACTGGTTGTATAAAACACATAAATCCAAGCCAAAAGAATGGCGTACCCTGTCCAACATCACAGGAACAGATTTCAAAGGCACGTCGTTTATCATTGGGCCTATAAACTCAGGTGTTTATGGGGTTTGTCACTTTCGCATTTTTTTACCGACCCTTTTGTATGTGGAAATATTTATAGCTGTACAACTAGGGCTAGGATTGGGTCCTGGACTGTTGGTTCAAATAACAACTAAAAATAAAATATTTGCCTGTTTAAACAAATCTTAGATCACAAATAAGGGGGGGTCTTCTCCGAAGATAAATCCGAAGTATCGGTCGAAAGTTCAGCCGTTTCCTGACTACGGCTGATTATGGCTGCGACAGGCGAAAGACAACAAAAAGAGACAGTCAAAGAGATAAGCCAAAGTCAAAAGTGTGACTTTAAGTCGGGTAAGGATTCAAAGTCAAAAAAAGAAACTATGGAAGTTATAAAACGGCCGAACACTCGGCCGATACTTCGGAGTAGGCCCCCAGGTGTTCATTGCGATTTGAGATGTGAGAAACTTGAAAAGAAACACAGGCGGCAACTTTTATTTTGCCAACACATATCATATTATCTATTATTCTCAATCAAAACCATATGGATTATGAATCGACAGTTTTATACACAAGTGCCGATTCTTTAGTTTTTCTATCAAAAAATCAAAACAGAATGCGCCCCTTTGTCATACAACGTTCGCCGAACTTTTGTTAAAGCTTTTGTGACATGCCGCCCTGCGGGCGAAAAAAGTTTTACGCATAGGATGACACAACATTTACTAAGGAATCGCTTTTTTAATGTCGTTCGTTTCCCAGTGTGGATTGTATGCTTTTTATACAAATCGGATAATGTCGTGTATAACTTTAAACGGCCTTTTTGTAGTAGGTACGAGTACATACCAGTAATCTTAACACCGACCAAGTAATACATTGTAAGTGGGTGTAACAATTTTATGGGACAAAACGAATTTGCAGCGTCGAAGGTGTTTATTTTATTGATGATTAATGTTTCAGAAAAATATCGAATGAAATTGATTCTCAAATTATGAATGCCTGAATATTTAGCGTTAGCAATCAATATCGAATAGTTTTAAATTATTAGGTGAAATTTTAATTTAATAAAATGATATATTTTTTATTATGATTTAATACATTTTATTTAAAAACTAGGAGTACCTTGTAAAAATATACTTAAACTTAGAAAATTATTTATTTACGAGAATATTGATATTTGGGACTGCTGCATATTTTATTATTACAGGATTTTTTATATTATTTTGTCAATTGATTATTATTTTTGATTATTTTGTCAATTCGGCAAAATATAAATAGGTACAATCGCATACCGAGTGACGATCATCATCATCGCGATAATTGAAGGTCCCAGTTGCAGAGGTCTCTAAGTCCACTCTTTTTAACCCGATACCAACGTGTAACATTAGGTCAAATAACGAAAGGGATTTTTTTTTTTATCGGATTTTAAGTGCAAGAATTCCTTTGGACATGAAGAAGTCGCTATCAGCTTATTTGACCCAAAAAGTCACTAAGTCACTACTATTTTAGCTCATAAAGTCACTAACGTTGAGTTGCACGAAACCGACATTAGTTTAACGGAGACTTTAAATTCATGCCATCCTCTAAATTTTGTATCAAAATAAATTGTGAGCCGTCACGGGACGCCTGACAGATGCGAAACATCGAAATCAAACAAACAAACATCAAAAAAAAGGTCGCGCGCGGCGTGAGCGGTGAATCGCCACGCGGCATGTGTCGCCCCGCCAGCAATAGGTTTTACGTGCGCCTATAGATGTTTCACATCAAAAGAAAGTGACAGCATCAATTTAAAGTCTCCGCTAATGTTGGGTTCGTGGCTTCGTGCAACTCACTATAAGTCCAACTAGTTTTGTAAATAAAAAACCGGCCAACTGCGAGTCGGACTCGCGCACGAAGGGTTCCGTACCACTATCTATAAAAACTGCAAAAAAATCACGTTTGTTGTATCGGAGCCCCCCTTAAATATTTGTTTTATTTTAATTTAATTATTTATTTTTAAAGTGAATATATAACTAAATATTCTGTGAATATTTCAAGCGTCTACCTGTTGCCGTTATCAATATCGAGCAAAAACGAACAAAAATATCACGTTTGTTGTAAGGGAGCCCCCTTAAATATTTATGTTATTCTGTTTTTTAGTATTTGGTTTTATAGCGGCAACATAAATACATCATCTGTGAAAATGTCAACTGTCTAACTATCACGGTTCATGAGATACAGCCTGGTGACAAACGGACAGGCAGACAGATGGACGGGTGGACAGCAGAGCCTTAGTAATAGGGTTCCCGTTTTACCCTTTGGGTATGGAACCATGACAACCAACTGACAGGTTAAAAGTATGAGTTCATAATTATAATTGTTTATTTTATTTCACTATATAAGTCAAGCAGTTAACCGGCAGCAAGTTCGTCGTGCTCCCTTAGATTTCACTGCTTGCGCTAGCGTCGGGGGTCGGGTTGCCTCCTTCCCTCAAGTAAGGTGATGGCTGATCATTGCGTTATGCTCGTGAACGGGTACTGCTTGTGGTGACTGCATGGTCGTCTTGTGACCATGGTTTTGTTATTGTTATTAATAAATAACAATAACAAAAGGGAGGGTTCCGTACCAAAATGGTAAAAAGGAACCCTTATGGTGAGACTAAGTCTGTCTGTCTGTCACACCTGGATATCTCGAGAACTACCAATGCTATCAATTTGAAATTTAGAATAGTTTTAGATGACGTTAGCCCAACTATTTTGCAAACAAGAAAAAAATAAAAAAATATTTACCTTTTTTGCAAAAGGGACAGAAAGGGGATCTTAAAAACTTGAAGTGGGGCTACTAGGGTATGTGGGGTATCATATGAAAGAACGCTGTTTGCACATTCTCAATTTATTTTTTGTTAGGCAGCATATTTTTCAACTTTTGATGAAAAATGTAAAAAAAAAATCCGTTCCCCCCCCCCTTATCTCCGAAGTTTGCACAGAAAAAAACCTGTAATTATTCTATGTGATAGAAGTGTATGTAAAGATTACAGGAAAAATAAAACGATGTCTCTAAATAGCACAGTTTTTCAGAAATCATCAACATATATACGTACGGAACCCTCGGTGCGCGAGTCCGACTCGCTCTTGACCGTTTTTTTTTATTTTACTTCTATGGTGTTAGTTTATCTTTCATTTGTGCTCGTTATACAAGCCACAAGTCACAAGGCTATAGCTTGATGTAAGCGGACACGCCCATTATGCCTGGAGGCTTTTATATAAGCTTATTATTTTCCGAGTGACTAATAACTTAAAAGTCGACTAAATGTTTGCAACAAATAAAATAACTTGCCAGTGATTAAATATTTTCGCGACTATTATATTATGTAAGGTTCAAAATTAAAGGTGTTATAAAAACTAAAAAGCTGCGTTTAGGTAGCAAATAAACTATACCAGTCAAATAAAATATTAGGCGAGGAGCTATAAATAATGACTTGGCGACTAATAATGTTAGTAGGGTGGCAAAGATAATATATTACCAGTCTAGTTAGAGTAGGTTATTATTTTTTTTTTAATGGTTAGGTTAGGTTAGGTTAAAACTGTCTGTCTGTCTGTCACACCTGGATATCTCAAGAACTACTAATGCTATCAACATGAAATTTAGAATAGTTTTAGATGACGTTTGCCCAACTATTTTGCAAGCAAGAAAGAAATTTAAAAAAATATATCTTTTTGCAAAAGGGACTGAAAGGAGGTCTTAAAAATTTGAAGTGGGGCTACTAGGTCATGTGGGGTATCATATGAAAGAACGTTGTTTGCACATTTTCTAACGTATTTTTTTTTTTGGCAGGATAATGTCCGACTTGTGATAAAAATGTAAAAAAAAATACCAAAATAAAAATAAAAATACCCCTTATCTCCGAAGTTTGCAGAGATAAAAATCTGAAATTATTTTATATGATAGAAGCCTAAGTAAAGATTACAGGAAAAATAAAACGATGTCTCTAAATAGCACAGTTTTCCAGAAATCATCAACATCATATATTCGTACGGAACCCTCGGTGCGCGAGTCAGACTCGCTCTTGACCGGTTTTTTTTTATTGGTATTATATTTTTAGTGTTCTTGTATGTTATATATAGAAGCTCAAGGATGTAATCAACAAGATCCGAAGAGTATTTTAGAAATATGATAAGCGTAATTTGTTTTATTTTTAATTAAAGTTTGGGCCAAAGTTGTTCTTAGGAAAGGAGTACTTTAACCCTATGAACTTTATCGGTGAAAAATGTGTACTTGCAGCTTGCAGTAGTACGCTTAAATAAGATGTAAAATTACCATTCCATAATTTCAAAAAATTTGCAAAGTTTGCAGCAGTAAAATACGCCATAACGCCAGTGTTACTGCCAAAACTTCAAATGGCGCGAACTTTTGTAGTGAGAGTGACGTTCAATCGAGTCAGTAAAACAGTTCCGCGAGACGCGTCTATATCGCCATCTATTAGTTGCCGAAGGAACTACGACGATCTGCTGTGTGGTCGCGACACGGCGGGCATTTTCTCGATTTGGGCCAAAGTTATGCCCTCCCTAGGGTCAAAGTATCCCGTCTCTACCGGTATAGTTTTCGGCGACTTTTTTTTTTTTTTGCATATTGGTGTGTGCTAGCTAACGTATGGCAAATAATTTACTTTATTTATTAATTTAATTATTATTATTTACTTAATTTAAATTATTTTACATTTTATTGTATTTATTCAAGTTTTCTAACTGAACAGACTGATGTGCTGCTGGGGGCTTTGTTGCGCCACTTCTTCCCAGCTAAAGCAAAGTGGTGAAGGGTGGGCGTTTTTGGGGGACTATATTGTGTAATTTTTGCCGTTCGAAAAGTGCTGATTCTCAGCCTAGTTTGAATAAATGACTTTTGATTTGATTTGATCTCCGATAAAAAAATTCCCAAAAAAAGTAGGTAACTAAACTGTTTGCTTTCTTTATAGCCTACTTTAAAAAATATAATAAAACCAGCCTATCAAGTAGTGTCCCACTGGAAGGCAAAGGCCTTTTCTCTACAGTTAGGGTTAATCAGTGACTGTAGAGAAAAGGCACTGTACTTTACTGTACTCAGTTAATCATTGTTTATATGACTTTCCACCGTAGCCGTCACCGGGACGTCACGTCACCGAGAAGGAGATGACGGCGCCGAAGTAGCGACACATAAATAGGGCCATTCTCGGCCGCCAAAGTTGTGAGTCGTTCGGCGCGACCGCAAGAACTCGGCCCGAGATTGTGATGCCGTGCCGCGGGGTGACAAAATAAAATGAGGCCGCCCTGATATTCTCAGTTCATGTTCGTATTTCTAGTAACATTTTGCAGAAAATGAATAATGAACAAAAACAAAACAAGTTTATCGTGCGTGTAACTGAGAAAAAAAATGCACATCGCCTTGTGTAGGTTAGGTTTTTTTTACAATTCGTATAGAAAGGTGAGTTACTTTGTCGACTTATTTGTGCAAAAAGTTCGAGGAATAAGAGAATGTAAGAGCGAGCGAAGTGAGCTCGAACATTTTTGCACCCTTTACTATATTTTGCCTAAGTGTGTGGCCTCTAACTCCAAACGGCTTCTTAGTGATTTTTTTTTTAAAGTAGGTACTTCTCAAGATTTGGTGGCCCCCAAGGACCGAGGGCTCGGGGTGGACCGCCCCTGCCGCTCACCCCTTAGTCCGCCAGTGGAAGGTCTAACTGAGCTTATAAGCAGCATTGATCACTACAAATACAACAAAATGGAGAAAGTAGCAATACCCTGAGCCTTGAAACGCCCGGAGTTAGGTACAGAGTGTACTATGGAAAGGTGTATATATATCAACGGAGTTAGGGCGATAGAGGCCTCCGTGTTTTCCTAGTCAAATCACTGTCAAACCTGGTCAAACTCATATTATCACATGGTATCATTGGTCACCAGCGCTGGCGACCAAAAAGAGGGCCACATACGGAAGCGTAGCGTGGCACTATATGAACCTACTTTCATGATAATAAAATTATGTTAAGCAAAATTAATTATAAATACTTGTTGTTTAACATTCAGCTGAAATAATTCAATAGAAAATCAGCTTCTAGAATATTTATCGTGTCAACATGTAAATATATTGAAAACAGATCTTTGAGTAGATATAATCTGTGGTAACTTCAGTTATTTCATGGTATCGAGACTTCTTGGCGGGAAAGTGAAGCGTCATGTTCAGTTGTTTTCCAAAATTTGTGTTTACCTGAATATTAATGTGTAATAATGGTAAGTGTTTGTGAAAGTGCATTAGTGTAGGCCATTGAGATAGGAAAACTATGGAGATGCCCCATTCTACTATATGAAGAATAGTTATACAAATATCTATCATATCGACACACACATGTCATAAAGCGTTTTGTTTCTTTCTAACTAGTCAAGAACTGCGTAAGAAAAGAGAGACGTCTAAATGTTTGTCAAGGACATAATTTGGCAACAATTTTTGTGACGTCAAAATCATGTTTATGCGTGACCGGTCGCCATGTTTGTTGCCAAGTTTTGTGGTAGATGTGCTGTCAAACGATTGCTTACTCAAAATATTTTTATTATTTTCGAGAGAAATACGTCTAGAAACTAAGTATTCTGGTGTGCTGAGTTTTGCTATTAATAGGCAAACCATGCCCTCGTGTTGCATAAAACAGTGTGGTGCGAGAAAAAACAAAAATCAGCCTAATTTGTCTCTGCACAGGTTAGTAACTAGTTTTCACTAATCCAGTCGAATATTGTACAATTTTGTTTATTACACTGTTACAAGATGATGTTTTTGATCATTGTTGAAACCTGTGTCATGTATAAATTGCTTAAAAGATAAAACGTTTGTTATTTTCTTTAATTCTTTGCGTTGTTTACATTCTGTATTTATATTGGTATGTAAGGTTAGTGATGTGTGATGCTCGCATGCGATTTGAAGTATCGATAATATTTGTTTAGTGTGTAAAATACATTGCAATGATGTTTCAGATTTCCTAAAAACTAAATTTTAAAGAAGAAATGGATAGAAGCTATTGGTTCTGAAAATATAAACCCTAGACATAAAATGTCGCATATCTGCTCCATGCACTTGACTTTGATGGAGAAGAATGGGCAAGAAACTCCACCGGTACCTAGTCTTTTAAAATCTTGTACAATATTTTTTATAGGTACATTTTTTATATAATTATATTTGAAGACGATGCACCTAGAATAAAATTACTATACCACAATAGGTAATAAAAAGAGTTAAGAATGAAGCAATGACAGATAAATTAATTATGTGATAGATACATGGTGTTCACATATTTACAAAAATTGTAAAAAATATATACGATTTTCTAAAAAAATTACAATATCAGTGTGAGGTAATCACAGAATTTAAAATAAATGTCATAAAAATAATAAATTATACAATTAAAATAGCAACCTGTTTGATTTTGTCTAGACCCTAGATTGTCCTATGGAGCTGGACCAGCATGTTTCCAAGCATTCTTATCTTATTTTATTTATTTATTTATCTTGGATATAATCCTCTAATTTGTAATATGCTTGTTTACAAATCGTCTTACTATGGCAGCTCACTTCATGAATGATTAGTAGTCATTAGATGTATCCAATGACTACTAATCAAAAAAAAAAAAGTAAAAAAAAATATTTATTAACATTTCAATAATTACAAAAGCCTAACTTTCTTATTTCAGCCGCAAAGCAGCAATGCATCCACTATCGTGTTTCGGCTTAAAGGGAAAGAGAGCCAGTGTAAGAACAGGCTATGATGAAACATAAAACACACACAACTTCTAAAATTCTTATCATTTCACCTGCATTACATTTACGAGGCTAATCGAAAAATGTAAACCAATACCTTTAAATCAAATTCATGTATGTTTTATAAATGTCGATATCACCTACGCATGTTGCACGCAGTTACAACCCTATTAAAGGCGGCCATCTTAAGCTGGCTACTGACCGACGTTACGAGGTGTAATGTAACATGTTACACGGCGAGCATTCATGCAGTCAGTACGTAGTGTTACGGGAAAACCAGCGAGCAACGAGCCGCTCGATGTTTGCTTTGAGTGCTCCACCCGGCTGTCGGTTTTTTGGCGAATCCTTTGAGTGTTACGCGGTTCAGTCAGTACGCTGCAACAAATTGTCACGAGCGCTCGCACACACGTCGTTCCTTTTTTTCCGTATATATATCCGTATACATTTATTTTTTGGACCATGCAGTGGGACAAAGAAAAAACTCTGAATTTTATTGAAAAATATAGAGAAGAACCATTGTTATGGAACCCGGCTCATCCAGCACATTAACTACTTATAAGAAATTGAAGAAAGAAGACGCTTGGGTTAGGTTGGAGATTGTCTCGCGTCACTGTATCGGTGGCTCGAGGAAGCGAGGGCGCGGGGCGAGTGGCTGATGCAGCGACATGTGGAGTTGCGTCGGTCACAGCTTCGCGCAGCCCTGGTGGCGGAATGGCGGGACAGGTTTTCACGCCCTACCGCCGGCCTCGCCACCATCGAGGCGGTCCGGCCAGTACTCGAACCCTGGCTCGGGAGGAGGCACGGCTCCCTGTCGTTTCGAGTGACACAGGTGCTCTCGGGGCATGGTTGCTTCGGCAAGTACCTGTGTCGCATAAACAGGGAGCCGGACGCCCGGTGTCACCACTGCGTCGACTGCCGGGAGGACACGGCGCGGCATACGCTGGCAGAGTGTGCCGCTTGGGAGGAGCCACGCCGTGCCCTCATCTCAGGAGTAGGCAGTGACCTATCGCTGCCGGCCGTGGTCGAGTCGATGGCCGGCAGTGAGGAGTCCTGGGACGCGGTGGTGTCCTTCTGCGACACGACTGTTTCGCTGGCTGCGGAAAGGGAGCGGGAGATCTCTTCCGCTCACCCGGCCCGCAGCAGGCGCACCGGGCGTCGGCGGAGGGCCGATAACGCCCTCTTCCAGCCCCCATAAATGGGTCCAGGGACGGCGGACTTGGGGACGTCCGCCGCCCCCTATCACATTGGACCCGAGGTGGCGGCGCGTAGTGTTCCACGCGCGCCCCTAGCAGACCTCGCGGGGGGGGTCAGACACCTCACCCCCCCCCAGACTTGAGGTGGCCCGCAGAGGCGGGCCGGCACTAGCCGGGGATTGCGGAAGGAATAACAGATCCCAAGATCCCCGGTGCAAGTGTGGGAGGGGAACACTGGGGTGGTTTTTAGTCAGTAAGAGTCTGACAGACCCCTCCGCCCGCCCCAGGGCGGAGGACATCCATGAGGATTTTCCACCCCGTGAACAAAAAAAAAAAAAAAAGGTTGGAGATTGTAAAGATCCCAACACAACCTTGTCGTTGGACATCTTGACTGAGACTAGCTGGCTAATATGGAGCACATAGTTCAATTGAGCATGTTACACCGATTTTAGAACACGGCGTAACATGCTCGATGCGTAACATGCTCGATGCGAATGTTATATTACACCCCGTAACTTTGGTCAGTACCCAGCTTTAAGCGCCCATATTTTTGTAGGTATGCACGCAAATTTTGTAGGTAGGGCGAGTCCATAGGTTTATATGTCAATGGTGTAGGCAAATGAAACAAAACAGTGCAACTTCGCTTCAAGTCTCAGTAAAGTGCCACATCTTTACTGAAATTCAAGGGGAGCGGGCGGGGATATCATCATCATGCATTGAATATAATTTATTTCATCAATACAAGTTTTGTAACTGAATAAAGACTTGGCTAAAAAGTCCCAGCAACCAGGCCATTAAAATATTATTTAAAAAAAAACATGGTACCATAGATTAATATTCAGTACAACCCATAGAGGAAAGTAATATATTGGGTACAACCTTAGAATAATAACTAAAGCAAGTACAACAAACAGTACATGGTACGTCGATGGTACGTCCCTAAAACATGCTACCAACCTACAAACATATGTCAAATCAACTGTCAAATTTAATTCAACACAAATGAATGAAGCTTTTACAGATTTTTTTAAATATTTTGCTAAATAAATGTTACAAAACTGGCTATTTCCAAAAGATAAAATGCAAGGCACAATCAAGGAACTTCTTGACGCGTTAGGGTTAGCTAGATTACTTAGAGAACTTTGGCTAAGATTCGTGTATGGAATTATAAGTATTTGTAATTGACGATAATGTCTTTTTTATTGAATTTACAGATGTAGTTTGGAGGCAGATACTGTTTTAGATTACATCCAGAACGATCCTAACTATGGTAACAGTAATTTATCGTCCAAGCAAGTGAACGAATACGCTCAGAGATTGGCGCTAAAAGCTTCGAATGCCAAGTTGTTTTTGAAAAAATACGAGGAACTCCGGAACAGAAAGTACGTAATTTTGTGTTCTTTAATTAAAAAATCTCTTTGGTTATTCATTTTTTAAAAAATTAGAAAATTATAGTTTCATAATTAAAATTTACAGTATGTACATGTAATTAAAACTTAATGATGCATGCAGCCACGGGAGCGCCATGAAGCCATCTCGCAATAGTTTGATGTGGGCTAGCAGTAACATCCTATTTAAGTTATTATTGTAAATTTTATCTGTTTTCTTATTTTCTTCCAGTACTGATAACTTAGCAGACATCATAGCCCTGTTCTACAAATTAGTGTGTGATGAGAAAAAGTCAAAAATATACAAACCTAAAGTGGCTCCCAAACCTATCCTGGGTGACAACAAACATCAAATTACTAAGGACGACCTTCCACAGGTATGATGTTTTGGTATTTTGTATGCTATGCAACACAGGCATACACTGGCAAATAAAATTCTATGTATAAGATTAAATAATAGGATTTATATTTCTTTTTGGGGAGGCCTTATCAAATGAGCAAATTACACTACTTATACTTTTTTGGTGGCTACCAATTAATAATAATCTAAAATACTACTTGTCAAACTACTTCCATATCTAAGCCTATGAATAATCTACATAAATTCATTTAAATGTATTTTTTTGCCTTAGCTAGTAAAACTTAGTTTCTTACCTTTTCCCAGTGCTGTTATATCTTAAAAGTTGCCATGACAACACAATGTAAGTATAATAAAATTATGCAGATAATGGTATTATCAATGGTTTCCATGGTATAAAATTACAGTGTTCTAGAGTTACTTCAGGCTAGTAATAATATTCTGGATTTAAAATGGCACATTCTGCCTGGCATATGGTGAATATTTTTTTAAATTAAAACTTTACTTTAGAGAAGCTCTGACAATAAGGTTAATTTTGCTACTTTATGTTCAACTACAGACTCTTCAAGTCTTCATCAAATGAATACTTGAAAAAAACAATAATACAATATGATATAGACTACAATAATCTGGCAAAACCACCCATGTGACTATTTCAATGTCCAGAAAAAAGGAATCATTCTTAACAGTTTATAAAAATTGTGTTTTAATTTCATTTCAGATCAAGGACAAACTCCTAAAAGCAGTTGATGAGAGTAAGAAACTTGTCATGAAGTCCTTTGAAGAGAAAGAAATAAAACTTAGGCCAAACTGGTACAGTAGTTTGGACTTGCCCAGCTGGCAAAAGGATCATCCTGCCATGTCCTGGGACTTTCCAAAAGAACCTCTTCCAATAGTTTCTTCCCTAAGTAAGTAATCCTTATTATCATACTAGCTTCTGTCCGTGACTTCATTTGACTGGAAGTTGTAAGACACCACCATACTAAAATAACAGTTAATTTTTTAAAAACTTTATGTATGGTGGAACGTTTGTACTTTTGGTCTAAGCAGCCAAAATTTACAGAGAGTCAGGACTGGTGACATGGGAGCAAGCGGCATACAGTTGTTTTTGTGAGAAGCAGCTCGTCTCGAGGTTGACACCCTTCAGTCAGTAGCAATTTGCCATTGCTTGCAAAGTATTTCGTTTTAAATGAATATGTGGCGGCATCTACAATGCCACATGCGAACTACGCATCAAAGACCTGGCGCCACACAAATTATGCATCGCGCAAGCAGAGTTTACCGTGCGACTGGCATAATATGTACAACATCCCGACATTAACCGTCAGTTAGTTGCCCACCAGACACAACACACGTTTGGTCGGAGGATCCTCCCTTTTCTATAGAGGATGAGTGACCCTGTTCCTCATACCTCTATAAATGAATGAATGCCTGCATTCCTGGACATTCATTCATTTATGAATGGCTAGATAGATTAGACACAGGATTTCTCATTTATTAACAATCACTTGCCCAACGATTTTTTTTTATTATAACCATAGTTGACAGAAGAGACCCAAACTTCATTATCCCTGTCTTTGGTAGACTTTCATACATCCTGTATGTCCTGTGTCCCGTATGAAAGTCTACCAAAGACAGGGATAACAATTTCAGCAATGTTGCATTTGCGGTTTCTGTTTTTTTTTGTAGTCAAACCACAGTTCACACTGTAGAGTTTTGGATCCTTAGAAGAAACATGATCAATCGATCATGTTTCTTCTAAGAATCGAATATTTCCCATTTCTTGCTGACTTTTCAATTTTTGAAAAATCTTTGAATAAAAATTCTGTGAATCTAAATTTCTCAAAAAGCTAAGATCAGTCTCCTAAGAATGTTTGCTAGTAATGACAACGGTTACGGTACCTACCATTATTGCCCCATCTCAAAAATCCACGCTGTATGATGCTGATGTGATTGCCCGCTTAGCTCCATAAAGGTATAGCGTTTTGGCTCATCTTTTAAAGAGGCAATAAAATAAATGATATAACGTTTTAAAATAATAATCAATTTCAGCCGGTGTACCCATAGCATCTCAAGAGAACATCATCATTGATGACTTGCTGTATATATTCTCTGGCGTTCCCGGCAACTACATAGTCCACCAAACAGTAAAAGACACCTTTGACCCTCGAACATTCCTAATATCTGATGATGTGGACGATGCACTCAAACAAATTGTTCAACAAATGCTTCCATTGGCTTCCAATTATTCTATAGTGAGAAGATTTATTGAACACTGCAACATGTGGTCCGGCCAGGTCCTGCATGCTCTGGTTGCAGCCATTGAAATACTTTTAAAGGATTATTATGTAAGTAACAACACAAATATTGTATTAATAAACAACATTAGTTTTTGTTTATACTAAACTCGAAAAGGAGTCATTGTACTCATCATTTTGAATAATTTTTTCTATGGGACTAACCTTGAAATCGCGAAATAAAAATCAGCTGTTCCATACATTTTGTCGATTTAAGTGAACACAAATGTAGGGAACAGCTGATTGGGCACGCCACAATTGCGGCGATAAGTCCCCTCTTTGAGGAGTGGCTAGAGAGGCGCCACGGCGTCCTCACCTTCCGCCTGACGCAGGTCCTCACCGGACACGGTTGTTTCGAGAGGTTCCTGTTCAGGATAAAGCGGGACGAAACGCCCGGGTGTCACCACTGTGTAGATCGCCCGGAGGACACGGTGGAGCATACGGTGGAGGTCTGCCCTGCTTGGGCGGAGCACCGCCGTGTCCTCACGGAGGCGATCGGCGGCGGCGATCTCTCGCGTCCGGCCCTGGTGCAGGCCATGGTTCGGAGCGAGAGTGCATGGGAGGCCGTCAGCTCCTGCGAAACAGTAATGCTCGCGAAGGAGGAGGCGGAACGCGTGAGGTTGAGGCAGGGTTCCCGCCCTTCCGCCCTTAGTCGCCGCAGGAGACGCCCCGGGCGTCGGGAATCGCAGGCCGATTCCCGGCCACCGTAGGCGCGGGCTTGCGGACGGTGAGCGATGGGTAGCTCGCCGTCCGATAAGGACCAGGCCCGGATCGACGGCGCGTTGTGTTCCACGCGCGCCTCAAAGAGACGTCAGCACCAATTGACGGGGTCCGAAAGGGCCAATGCCTGCCAGGGTTACGAGTCTGTCCGAAAGGGATATCGTGGCCCTGGCACACAGGCATTTGAAGGAACACGGTGGGTTTTAGTCAGTAAAATTCTGACACTCCCTCCCGCTCCGCCCAGAGCGGGAGAAGTTATTTGATGATTTCCCACCCAAAAAAAAAAGGGAACAGCTGATTTTTTTTCGGGATTTCACGGTTGGTCCCATAGAAAAAATTGTTCAAAATGATGAGTACAATGATGTAGTAGTATGATGATGGTTTGTCGGCACGGTTGGCGCAGTTAGTTAAGCGATTGACTGCCGCGCTGCGTGTCGCGGGTTCGATTCCCGCACGGAACAAATATTTGTATGACCTACAAGTAGTTGTTCCGGGTCTGGCTGTTTGTGTATGTGAATTTAAATGTTTGTAAACGCACCCACAATACAGGAGAAATTCCTAGTGTGGGGCAACGTTTAAAAAGAAAAAGAAAGAAAAGAATGACCCCTTTTCGGGTTTAGTATAAACAAAAACTAATGTTGTATAATTTACCAAAACCTACTTTAGAAATTGTTTTTTTAACCTACTGTAAAGTACATACTGCCTAAGCAATTGTTGGGCTATTTATTTCTTCTGTGTTTTATTAAAAAGAACCAGGTTCTTAATAATTAATTACAATCTGGCCTTTAAGACTAATAAGCAATTTTAATCTAACTTAATTTTTTACGTGATAATTATTATAATTATCTTCTGTTCATTGAATAAAAGTTAAATTTTGCCCTTTTCAGACCATGATAGCTCAGTTGGAGACAGAACACTTGTCTGCAAACCTCACATTACAAAAGCTTTGGTACTTTGTCTTGCCTACTATGCATACCATGCAAGTCCTTGCCGCTATTGTCACTAACATTGGAAAGGTTTGTAGTTTTATTATTTACGTTACATGCATAAAAGTAGCTGAAGTTTGAGGCAAAACTATGCAAAAATATATGTCTGTAATCAATATTTCAAAGTGTTATAGCCTGTTTTACCACCACAATATAAGTCTATGTTAAGGCGCTGACAAGAGGCAGATGATCTAAAAAGACATGTCTTAAAAAACAAAATTGCCAAATCTATACAGTATGTTATTCTTGAACATATTTCCTAGACCTTGGTTGATAGCAAAACACGTTCAGAAAAAAAAAACTTGATACAAATCAACGGTAAACTAACCTGTTACCTTGAATTGCAATCCAAAATGTTTGTATTAAATATCAACGTACGGTTGGTATTTATTTAATAACAAGAACGCCTTATTTGAATGCAGAACTTGGTTGTTTTTTATTTTCGATTACTTAACTCATTTTTGAGTAAATGGATAATTGCTTCATATTTTGCAATAAATTACAAGTGTTGAGTCATCGCGTTTCTCTCTTTTGTATGCAGTCTGACAGTAACAGCAGTTTACCTGTTGTCAGCGTCTTAACTAGCGGAAAGTTTCATTTTCGAATGTATACTTCTCAGTCTCCTGATACCACTACCTGATGTGTAATCAGGGACCGTACAACCCCGGTTAAGGGTTAAGCCTTTCGAAGGAGTAACCCATTCAATGGGTTACCTTTATCATGGTGTAACCCATTGAAAGGGTTTTATACTAATAACCCATTGAAAGGGTTACATGATAACCCATTGAATGGGTTTTATACTTGAAACCCAGTGAAAGGGTTACCTGATAACCCATTTCAATGGTTTCTATACCTACTTGAAACCCAGTAACATGAAAAAATCATAATATAATGTTATTTCGATATCCGCCCAGCACGCGTAGCAGGACTAATTCTATCTCTATTCTACCCAGGGACCATTTTGGTTACCATTTTAGAAAAACCCTATTGAAAACCCTTTCAATGGAAAGGGTTTTTGATAGGATTTTTCTAAGCATTTAATCAAAAACCCATACGGTTTTTGTAATTTTGAATGGCTTAAATTAAGCCGTTCAGAAGGGTTACCCATACTGGTACCCATATGGGTTTTTATCGAAAACCCTTTCAATGGGTTACCAAAATTTAATTTAAGCCGTTCATAAGGGTTACCCTTATCATATGGGTTTTTGTTTAACCGCTTAGAATAACCCTATCGCAAACCCTTTCAATGGGTAACCAAAATAGTCCCTGTGTATAATAGATAGACCCTTTCCCCCTTATTACAAAACAAGGTTTATCTTCAGACCCAGGTTTAAAACATGGAGCCATGGAGTATTGAATTTCGAACTTTATTCCGCCTATGGTAAAGTTCTTAAACACAAAACTGACAACTTAGTACCGAACTAAGTTTCCAGTTTTGCATAAATAACGGTATTTCAATCACTGTTACGTTCTTATTACAAAAACTGACTCCATGGTTTAAGGGCCCCTTTTCCCGAAAGTTTAGGCATTTTACGCACCGAGACGGCTTGCGCCCGCGTTGCACAGAAGCCGTCGCGATATGAACTCCGTGACCTATGGTGGCGGGCGAGCCCGCCACAGTATAAATAAATCAATAGTTCAAATATTGTGGTTACCTGTAATTGAGTGTGCATTACAGGATAATGTATATTAGACAAGTTTTTATTATTGTAAAAGATAATTGTAATGTATCTCGTTGGTAATCCTTCAATAAATAAATAAATAAATAATTGGCGTGCTGGTAATAAGAGCCAGTTTGCAACAAACGTATAGCTTGATGTGCTGTCCACTGCATTATTGACTGTAAACCCTTATACACTTATATTGTTGTGAACGTATGACTGGCAGGCGATGATCATTCTATAGAATTTAAAGAATGGTTGTAGATGATTTGGTGAGTACTATAATAAAAAAAAATATATAGGTACTAGCATAAAAACTAAAATTCAATCAAATTTAGTGGTCGTGTGCTAGGTCCAGGTTCCTTTTCATCGACCGATATATTGTTCAATGCTGGGTGCGAGTCTCCTTTAAGAGGGTCAAAGCCACAGTCCTCATGGCTCTCCCCACCAAGTTGGGAACTAGGACCTGATAGCAAATCAGGACTGTTTTGCGTTAGAGATTCCTCATTTTCCTTATTTTCGGATGATTTATTCTCTTCAAGTGTCAGATTTCTTATCTGCCCGTACCATGCGTATGTCTGGGGTTCATCAAAGTACCTTTTCCGGTACGAGGTCTCAGAGCACTGGAATGGAATAAATTTCATTACTGTAAGTATACATGTAGATACTTAAATACTACTACATAGATACTTTTTTTGTTTGTAAATACATACTTATTATACATATAAACTCTCTATAAATCCATGACTCGGAAAAAAATGTCCTTAAGCTCATCACACAAACATTTGCTCCTACCGGGATTCGAACCCGGGACCGCAAGAACGTAAGGGAGCCTCAGTACCGCTGCGCCATTCGGACCGTCAGTTAGTACTTATGTAAAAATAAAAGGTACAGTTTTGCATCCTAGTCAAAATTCAGGAGTAAAAAAAATACAAAAAGGGCAATCAAAGAGATAAGCCAAAGTAAAAAATGTGACTTTAAGTCGGTAAGAATAAGGTCGAACAACCGACTTCCAAAAAAACACTACAAGGTGAAAAATAACTTTAATTCCGGAAGTCGGTGTCTTTGGATCTGTGTTTTAGTTTTTTGCCACCGACTTCCGAAATTAAAGTTATTTTTCACTTTGTAGTGTTTTTTTGGAAGTCGGTTGTTTATTTTTATGTAAAAAGTATTTTTTTTCATTTTTTAGTAGGTCAGTTTTTAATTTATCTAAGTTACAATAGCTTAATGTCATCTGCTCATCACCTTTCTGACGTCAGGCAGGACACTGGCGCGGAGTGGCGCGGTGCGCGCGAGCCATTTTTCACGTATTTATTTAATATAAAAAAAAATAAGTGCCATATTATAAATCTATCCAATAATATCCCTGTGAAACCCGATTAGTAAATGAAATGTTTTCATAAGAATTGCGTTCCCCCAAGTCTCATACAACTTAAAATACTTTCAAAATCGACTTTACTTCTGATTTTTTTTTATTAAGCAAAATGTTAAATATCGTGTTTTTAACCAAAAAGTCACTAGATAAAACATGTATCTGTACTATATATTTTTTAACAAATTTAAATATGGTGATTTCTCTGAAAACAACTTGATCTAGAAACGTAAATTTCGAACAAGGGGCCCTTAAGCCATGTCAAAATATAAATCTTGTTTTGTAATAAGGCGGTTTATATTTTAACTGATCTGGAATTTAAACGAATTAATTTATTTTGTTTCAGAGTGAATTGCGCGGCGGCGCTGTCCTAACAGTTTTGCACGACAAAACTAACACATTGATGGGCGACGCCAGAGCCCAGGAAATATCTTTGTTCCTCACCGAGCGAGCTTGCCGACCTTATCTCTGTATTTTAGACCAGTGGATACATAAAGGGACTATTATTGATCCTTTTCAGGTAAATACTTTGTTTCCTTGTTTAAAATGAATCCTAAGGCCGTGTTCAGATAACCCGCGCCGACCACGCACACGCGTTGTGCCCGCCTGGCACCCGCGTTCGCCACACGCAAAATCCGCGCACGCCTCGCACCCGCTTATACTACTTATTTATTATTTAATAAAAAAAACGCCCTTGATCACGGTAAATACGGCACTAGCCGAAGCGCGGGCACAAGGCGTGTGCGGTGCGTGTGCGGGGCGGGTGCGAGGCGGGTACGTGGCGTGTGCGGGTCGACTTCGATAAATGCAATTTGAGATCTATTGATGTGTCATGAGACTAAAATTTTATACAAAAAAATTAAAATCGAGCGGGGCGGGCGCGTGTTGTCTGCACGCAGCCTTAATGCATTCGAGTTTACATGCAAGCAACCTGTTTTTGTAAACAAGAGCTACAGTTTTCTGTCTTCCTAGTTTTAAATCGGCCCCTGAATGTCTCTAAAATCTTTATTTTGTAAATTTAGAGTCCCCATTTGCCAGTCTGTGGCTTGATGCCACATTCCAGTTGCTCTGATACAGCTTAACCTTCGCCTCGGGCTACTACGTATTCTTGGTATTTTGCCATATATTTAGCCACCCGTCTGACTTTTTAGTCTTTCGATATTATCGGTTTACGGGTTTGGGTCTTCTATAATGTTGATTTTTACGTGTTTCAGGAGTTTATGATCGAAGATAACGAGCTGATCAACAAAGAAGAGCTACCAGTGGACTACTCGGCTGACTACTGGGAGAAACGCTACAGTATTCAGAGAGATAGAGTGCCAAAGTTCCTAGACAAGTTTACTGATATCATTCTGAGAACTGGGAAATATTTAAATGTGATAAGTCAGTGTGGTAAGTTATTTTTAGGTACATCGTAATACAATATAGGCAATCTTGACCGTTTTTAACGCTTGAGTAAGAGTTTGCACAGAGACATCATAAAACATAAAGGCGTTGCGCAAAAGCGCTTGCGCATGCAGTTTTTAAATTTAGAATACTTATCATGCGATTATCGGCACTTATTTAATTTTAAACAGTATTTAATTCACAACTAAAAACACAGGTAAACCAATCACAAAAACGAATACGGAAGAAATAAAATACTCCCTAAGAGAGCAGAACTACGGTGCCATCATACAGAAAGCATACGCATACGCCAGCAAGTCGTTGTTAGAGCTCCTTTTAAAGGAGTATGATCTCATGGGAAGACTCAAGTCGGTAAAGAATTACTTTTTAATGAGCCAAGGAGACTTCATTGTACAGTTCATGGATGCTACTGAACAAGAGCTGTCTAAGAAGATCGATGACATCATACCTTCGAAACTTGAATCCCTTTTGGGATTGTGTTTGAGGTAATGTTTCTGTTTGTTATTAAAATTATAGTGCATATGATATTTGCTTATGATATTTGCATTATGATATACCCGCCCCTGCTTCACACGGGTGCAATCTACTGATGTGGTGACTTTTCAAAATAGAGATTTATGTGCTATAACTAAGCGAGGTATAAATACAGGGTCAAATTGAATTAGCTAGCGAAACTCCGTGGATTTGTTGGGTATCGATATCTAAATACGATAAATCGAAAAAAATAAAGATATAATGTTTTTTTTTCTGGTGTCAAGACCACTGGCAGTGAAGTTACTTGATTGAAGTAGTTAAGTTTTTGTTTTATCGTGTTTAGTTATCGATACCCATCACATCTGTGAAGTTTACACAGAAAAAGAAACTGATTTTGAAACTCATATTTCAAGTAACTAAAAAGTAAAAGTCGTTGACCACAAAAAAAAATACTATGTTCATTTTTCTTTTTTTTCCTGTTGTCGTATTTAGATATCGATACCCAACACGTCTGCGGAGTTTCGCTAGCTAATTTAATTTGACCATATGTGGGCGTCCAAGCAAAAATGGTCCAGTTCTCGGCATTTAGTTTCCGCAATATACGCAGTTTTGTAAAGTTGGGTGCAAAAATTGCATTTCGAGATGATTTTAATTGTTTATTAATGAATGCTCAATTATCTACAAGTTCATATAGGTTTTTTCAAAACAAGCTTTTTCAGAGTTTCAACTTCAAATGTCTGACAAAAAATATTGCCAGTTTTTGAATTTTTTTTAATCCTATCAATTGACTATTATAGATACCAAATCTAGTCTTAACTCAACACTCCACTACTGGACCCTTTTTGCGAATTTATTTCGTAAAGTTAATGTACATTAACTTGAAACAATTCTCTAATTTATGGTGAAAAGCGCAATAAAATCTATTGTGTAGTTTAGAGCATCTAAGCAGTCACACTTGACAGACACGACAAGCGACTTTGTTTTTATACTGTTTATAGATAGATTTTAAATTCCTAATATGATCAATCGTATTTTAGACTCTCTGCAGCAAGTCACGACCCGTACAATGAGGATATGAAGATTGAACTACTTCCCTACGACTTGCAATTCCAAATGTTCAAAATATTATCTATTGAGACTGAAGATGAAAAAGGTAACTCATTTTTTTATTCACTCAAGATTTCTAAACTGTCTTGTAAGCCACAATCACTTTTTTGTTGAAACCAGTTTCTTTTGTCCGTATCATGATAAAATGTATTGGGGTAAGAGCGCTAACACAGTGGGTCGCCATGGCGACTTCGCCAGGTCGCGCTGCCAACTAAATGTATCCAGCTCTATGGTGAGTGTCTCACCTGGCGTCCGCTTGGTTACGCAGACAACCATACAATTTGTTGGCGACGCGACCTGGCTGCGTTGCCCCGTTGCGTCCCGGTGTGTTAGCGCTCTTAGACTAACCTACAACAACACGAATGAAAAAATAGTGTTTTCTTAAAATAATAGTGGTTATACATATATGTTGTGTTACGTTATGTATAACCAAACTTACCGATGCAAAGTGATCTTGGTGGTTATTATGTGGTTTTCCCACATAATTGCGACCCAATTTGACAGCACAAATCGGCATAATTAACTATTTTTCGTGAGTAAGTTATCCATAAGTGATTCAAATGACACTGACGTAAGTGACAAACGAGTCTACCAAATATAGTAGACTTTATTAAGGCTGTTCGGTACGGTCAATGCGTCATCTAGACAAGTATATAATCTAAGCTTGTCATCGAAAATAGTTCGTTTAATTTTATTATTTAGTAATTCTCTTCAGAAACCTATTTAGAACACTTTTCTTTACACGATACTTATAAGATTATATCTGTAGTGTAATGGTTTCTTTGGTTTAATACAGCTTGTCTATTGGTACTATTACTATAGGTACTATAAAGCTCTAATAACGCAAAGAGCCGTATAATATGGCCCTTGTTATACTTATAAGCACTGTATAAGAGCTTATACAGCCAGAATATTACCGCGCCCGCTATCGCGCCACCGCGCCCGTCACCGCGCCCGTCACCGCGCCCGTCACCGCGCCCGCCGCCTCGCCGAATTGAACACGCGGGTGTTCAAATAGTACACACACCCCCAAAAGTCATGTGCGCTCAAATCCGAGAGAGACCCAAGTTTGTTTTTGTATTTTGCAAAAACATTTTATTATAATTAATGTATTGTTTTAGTGAATAAATAAGTTTAAGTTAGTATTTTTTTTAAGTCTTTTTTTAATATTGTTTTTTTTTTTCAATTAAACGCCCAAAACGCACCGGTTGGGTAAACTTTTATTATTGCGTACAACGACTAGCAATAATACGGTTAACATTTACGAAAAGTAATTCAGCGTCCAAATCACAGAGCAGAAAAAAAAACAGTAGAAATCGCATAGCGCTACATTAGTATCGGGAATTCGGGACCAGCGCACCCAAACTCACACATATACAGGTTAAATTGTATTTCGTAACACTAAGAAATCCTTGGTGTGATTAGTAATTTAATATTGAATTTAGGTAGGAAATATAATAGTCGTCGCTTATTTGAAAATAGACCATAGATCTATGACGATAGAATTGTTTATTATCTACTCTTTTTAAGTATTTATTACCTTTTCCGTTTAATGCACACGGAATAGTTTAATGAGAAAGTTACGCTATCCGCCGCTAGATGTCACTATAATAAATGCATTCAATTTAAAGCTGTATTTCGTTATCATTAAGATTGATATTTCCGTAACATTCCAAAAAATATTAATTTTCAAATTGTAATTGAAATAAAATAAATTAGAACTTACCGATGGTATGATATACCATCATTTGATAAATGTTTGGTTCTGCTATCGTGTTAACATTCTATAACGGAACAATAGGCATATTTGTATAATTTTTTTCAAGTTTTTGTCACCGTGACGGTTGTAACAAGACTTGTGCGTCGTTCATGCGCGGAGCAGACATATGCGGAGCTCCGCAAAACTCGGGGTACGCCGGCCCCGCCTACTTGCGACTTCTACTGTTGTTTTTTGTTCTGTAGTCCAAATAAACTGGAGGTTTTAAGACCGCTTGCCGTGCATAAGATTGGAGGTTCAAATCCCAGGCATGAAATGTGCTTTTTGTCATGCTTTATATTTTTATTAATATAAAGTATTTTTCTATTTTGTTTTATTTAGTAATATTTATAAAGAATTTAAAAACCAAGAAAAATAAAATAATCATTTAATAATATTTATTATTGCTATTATTTAACAAAACATTGATCTTATTTTACTAAGAATTTGATTTGTTAATTTACAGTTATCATAATATACATATTTTGCCGACTGACACAAACGGGTCCCTAGAAAAGTGAAATCCTATTAACGCAAACGATAAATAAAATAGGAAGCGCCCTTCGTCGTTTTAAGTGATCGTATACATTAAACGTTATAGTTACGACTTGAAGGTATGGATTAATCTTTTAAACAAACGTAAAATGGATACCCTCACATTCTCTTTCATCTTTCGATTAGACAGAGACCTAAACATAAAGTGACTCGGACGATACTAGATAACAATTTCATCAAAATTATTATGGGCTCGCTGGCTAGTTCCTTAAACTGCTGCGGTATGAGTATGACGAAGTTCGGTGATGCGATGGTTCAAATTCAAGCCGAAACAATGAACTCTTTTTGAAGTATTCTTTAGATTATTCATAACGAATTCAATGTTGTAGCCGTGTAATATTTTAAAACTTGAGGGGTCAGCACATACTGTCGCAGACTGTACCTATACCATATGTTCGCAGCAACAAAAATGGCAACGACGAGTGTATTAATACTGTGATAATGTTTCAGAATACAAACAGAATAAAGACTGTCCACCGCTGACTGGCATCGAGACATTCTCTTTCGGCATGGAGGTGAAGTGGCCCGTCTCGCTCATACTCAACCACAAAGCCATCGCCTGCTACCAGATGATATTCAGACACCTGTTCTACTGTAAACACGTCGAGAGACTACTTTGCAGGTCAGTTATTGATTAGTATAGGTTAGTGAAAACACCTCTATGTCTACGACATAAAGTAAATGACGTTCTTTGATATTCTTTTAACCCGATTACGGCAAAGCCAAAGGAACCTTATGATTTTTTTTTATGAATAGGTATCGATACTTAAGTTTTGTGAAGTCTGTGAAGTTTTGTCAAACAAGTATTCACATTATTTTTGTTGAAATAAAGTCGAAGATCGTAAGTCTAGAAAATTTTCCACGTGTCCGCTTTGTCTTTCTTGCTATAATATGCGTAATTTTAATAATTGTTTCTAGAGGAAGTCTGTGCAGCAATGCACATAATATTAATTTCCATGTTCAGCAAGGAACATACTAGTACTAGATCTCAGTACATTTGTGTGCTTAAATAATTAAATAAATATAAGCTGTTTGGTAATTATTTACCCATATCATTATAACACTGTTCAATCTTTTTATACAGAGTGTGGCTGTACAACAAAGTGGTGAAGCGTTTCTCGGAGGCGCGACTGTACGCGGACGCGTTCGCTCTGCGCCAGCGCATGCTGAGCTGTATACAGCATCTGCAGTACTACATGTGCGTCGAGGTCATCGAGCCCTCCTGGTGCCAGCTCATACAGAGCCTTGATAAGGTTGGTGGGACTTAAATTATGGATTTTATTAATTCTACTACTAGATTCAATCAATCAATCAATCATTGCAGCCGAAAGACGTCCACTGCTGGACGAAGGCCTCCCCTAAAAGGGGGTTTGCCATAATCGCCACGCTTGGCAGGCGGGTTGGCGATCGCAGTATGGTGTTAAAATGCATAGAGAACGCTGCTGCCTATTCTCTAGTAAGTCCCTTAGTCGCCTTTTAACACACCCACGGGTAGAAATAGGGAAGTGCTATTCTTAACGTCCGGCACCACACAGACACTAGATTAGGTAGAATTATTACGTCGAGGCCTCATTAGACCGCAACGTAAACTGTGTTATACGGGTCCTTTGCAATTTATTGGTAATCCGTATCTAATAGAAAAAAAAAAACTCCATGATCATATACCTAATACCAATGATATTATATTAAACAGATATGTTGTGAGTGCGCAATCGTGAAGATTCGAAAACGTCCTAATTGGGACGTATTTGTTAGTCTGTGATGCCAACATTCGGAGATTGGTGGCAAGAATAATGTCATGTTCATGCGCAATTGACAAAACTAGCTGTCTGTTTTTTTCTTGTTGCTTTTATCAAGCCATCATTTTTACTAGTAGTGAAATGTAAAATAAATGAAAAGTGGGTATGTGTGCTGTCGCTGCTGCGCGGAACACTTTTTTCGGTTGTTTTGTGAGTGTATAACGTATCTGTGTAATACGAGTATAATATCATTGCCTAATACCCATCGCGTCTGTGAAATTTCACAGATTTATTAAAAAAGGTCCTGTAAAAGTGATATGTCGTGATCGTCCACTGGCCTCGCCTCTCATTCACTAGGTTGTTCGAGCACGAGGGTTCAAAAGCGGGCCAGTACCAAGTGACTTTTTCAATTCATAATTATGTACAGTCAGCCCCAAAAAGATGTATACACGGACAAGGAACCATTTCATTGTTAATACCTTTGTTCCATAACATTGTATCCACCGTATAGGTACAAAACATAGTATACAGTTTATTTGACCAAAACAAAGTAAGCTTTTTATCCCAAAACATCTACGCACCCTATGACCAACAATGTACTTACAGTAACAGTGATAGTTCCAGAACAAGGTAAACAAGACTGACAACGTCATATGAATTATATCGAATGACTCGTCTTTAAATTAATTTAATATAAGAACAATAATTGTATTGTTGTCATTTTCATTTTTCATGCATGACGTCACTGACGTGTCATTTGTTTTTAGATTTTTTATTTGAAATACGAATAGCTAAATCATGAATGTTCATTCATAACGAACTTTAGACTTTTTAAGGTGGTCACCCACCACTATTCGTATACAATTTACATTCCATGATTTGATTTTGAGCATTGCGTTACAATACTGCGCCAGCTCTACGCACTGACTACGGAGCATTCCCTTTTATAACCGGTCGAACTATGAGTATTCGTACATATTACATCGATTCATGTGTAATGATCGCCAACCCGCGTGCCAAGCGTGGCGATTATGGCAAACCCCCCCCCCCCCACCCTTCGGGGGAGGCCTATGTCCAGCAGAATGATGATGATGTGTAATGCTCGGTTTTCCGGACTCACCGCCTGGTGCAATGCTGCTCGCCTGGACGCATTCACTGATGAAATACTCGAATCTGAACTGTTACATTACACGCAAATGTGGTGAGTGAGTACCTTAAGGCCTGAAACTGCGTTAAGCGGGCACCCGCGCGGTTTCATACAAAAGTGCTCCGTCGCGGGGACCCGCGCGGGCGTCCGTCACGGGGAGGCGCGCCCCGCACCCATTCAACGGGGCCCGCCTCCGCGCGACGGAACCCGTCGCGGGGGCACGCGCGGTGTCCGCCAGCGGACCGGTAACATGATTCATGTAAAAGAGGCATTCTGAGAATACATTTTTATCGTAGGTGATTATGTACTTAGATTGAGAGTTCAATATGGAAAAACCGGCTAAGTGCGAGTCGGACTCGCGCACGAAGGGTTCCGTACCATTATCTATAAAAATGGCAAAAAAAAATCACCTTTATTGTATGGGAGCTCCCTTAATTATATGTTTTATTTTAAATTAATTATTTATTTCTGAAGTGAATATTATTTATCTAAATATCCTGTGAATATTTCAAGCGTCTACCTGTTGCCGTTTTCAATATTATATGTAGAGCAAAAACGAGCAAAAAAATCACGTTTGTTGTATGGGAGCCCCCTTAATTTTTTTATTTTATTCTGGTTTTTAGTATGTGTTGCTATAGCGGCAACAGAAATACATCATGTGTGAAAATTTCATCTGTCTAACTATCACGGATCATGAGATACCTGGTGACAGGCGGACCGACAGACAGACAGACTGAAGGTAAATTGAACTAGCGACACTGCGTAAATAATTTCAAGTACAAGCAAGTAATTTCTTGTAAACAGTATCCGCTTTTATAACAAGTTGCCACAATCGGTTACTGTACTTAGTGATGGAAAATTCAAAACGCTCATTAAACGTGCCCTTATCAAAAAAGCATATTAAAAGATTAAGGACTACGTTGAAGATAAGGAAGTTTGGCATTCATTCCTTCTGTACATGTGGCTTCCCTGGTACCTCATTAACGGCAAAACTATGTAAATGTCTATTAACAGCTCCTAAATTACGAAGTTATTTTTAATTTAATTTTATCTTTTTTTACAAACTTCACTGACATAATGTTTTTGTTATTTGACATTTTATGCCTACAATTTATATTTCAACAAGGTTCTAACTTTTATTATTTTAATAATATTTTATATTGTTTTTTTTTGTCAATGCGAGGACGTTGTAGAGTTAATAGACTGTAGATCTGTAGACCATTTTCTATTTTGTTAAGTACCTGGTACTTTTGAAGGGCCTACGCTGTCCTCTCATACCTATTTACACTGTAATTTGAAAACATTGTAAAAGCCAAGTTTATTTTTTTTAAAGAGTGACCGTGGAGTTTCTTGCCGGCTCTTCTCCATAGGAAACGACCAATTGGAACCGTGCACCTAGCTTTTAACGTTTCATAAGTGCCCATGTAGGCTTATGTGAAATAAAAATATTTTTGATTTGATTTGATTTGATAAAATAATCCGGTCTCCGCGACGGGTCCCCGTCGCGTTCCCACGGAGCCCACCCGCGTGTCCACGCGCGTAGACACGCGACGGTTGCCCGTCGCGGGCGCCCGCTTAACGCAGTTTCAGGCCTAAGATGTGATCGTTGTCACAATAATATTAATTATGTCAGTCGGACGCGTTAAGGTAAATAACAATTGTTAATGACATCGTATTTACAACTAAAGTTGTCAAAATATTATAGGCCCGTTTTGACATTTACTATTTCTAGAACCTCATCTCGAAGTTGAACTTTTGAATTGAAAGAAGTTTAAAATTTGCTTACCTAGTTTTGGAATGATTACTATACATGTTTGTGAGACATGTAGATTACCTTGTTTTGGGACAATTTTTTTACTTTGTTTTGGTAAACAATTTATTTTATATTAATAAAGTATAGGTGCATACAATCTTATGGAACAATGGTTGTAGACAATAAAATTGCTCCTTGTCCATGTGTACATCTTTTTGGGGTAACTGGACTTTCTGAGTCTATCTTGGACTCTAAACTCAAAGCATTTACCTATTTCAAATAAACGAACAACAGGCACTTTCGAATTGTCAAGGCGTCGGTCAGTCAGAAAGATAAAGCTAGATGCCCATTCTGCATAAATACCGACCATAACAGAATTATGGTAGGAATCTGTTTAACTGTATGACCTGATAGTTACTGTCATTTTAAAGCACATTATACAGGGTGTTAAAGTAACTGCGTGCCAAAGCTTAAGGGTAGGTTCAGTATCGATAAAGTAACCCAGGAAAAAAATAAAACAAAATAAATAAAAAAACAAAAATGAAAACACAAAAAACATATTGCAAGATCAACCTAATTTAGTACCTACTAACTTAAAATAGCAATCGTTTAGAATTAAAATAATTTTATTTGACGGTCCTAAGCCCGTTAAAGTACGAAGAGACTTATTGTTATTTATTTTGTATGTTTAATTAAATTTTTTGTTTGTTTTTTTTTATTTTTTGAATTTATTTTTTATTTTTCCTGGGTTCCTTTATTGATACTGAACCTACCCCTAAGCTATGGCACGCAGTTACTTTAACACCCTGTATAGTATAGTTGTGCACAAATTTAGACTTGTGTTTCCTGAAGGGTTAGGCAGAGATAAACTGTATTGTACCAGAAATTCCTTATTTATAAGTGTAAATCTTGAGAAGTTAACCGGGTCGGAAATATATTTCCTATATAGTGGAAGTTTGGATCACAAACAAAAAATACAGTCTAATTTAAAAAGTAATTTATTGGAATATTTTTAGATTTTTAGAGAACAAAACATTGGACGCGATAAAATAACAGTTTCGTATTTACTTCTTCTCTCCAAAGTTAAAACTGTACTTAACGATTACGTTAACTTAATATAAATAAAATAAGCATACATAAAACAAAGCAGACATAGATCATTATTTGTTAAAAGCCTTAAAATAAATTGTTATAACATTTATATCGCTTAAATAAATTGTTATAACATTTATATCGCTTAAAATAAATTGTTATAACATTTATATCGCTTAAAATATATTAGTTACGGTATTCCAAAGCCTGTAACACCTTCTTCATCGTACTTTCAAGACTATCTATTTTCATTTCGTATTTCGATAGCTGGTCCTTTATTTCGTCAAATTCCGTTACGTTTGTCTTCTTGCTAACAACAAGTTTTGCATTCTTAACTATTTTGCGCTCTAATCTGTAGTTTTGACAGCGTTCGAAACAACAAGTGCCTGTGCCGCCTTCTATGTCTTCATAATCATCACCGAATTTCCCTAGTGGCTCTGCGTGAGGGATTTCGATCTTATTATCCTGATTTGGTTTCACAATTATCCTGTATTTTGGTAGAAAGTGTGGGAACAGACTAATACGCTTTGCAAAAGGTTTTATGCAAAACATTTTAGGCTTTATGATATTAAGTTTTTCAAAACTCGTGGGCAGCCATGACCAGCAAGTACTCGGTCGGGAATAAGATCTAGCGTTACCGATTAGTACGCTCTCGAAGTATGATATTAGCTTTACTCTGGATATGTGCCCCACAAGTTCTGCATCAGCTCGGATTTCTTGAGTATCGCTTACAGCTAAACCGTTAAGTAAATTAAATAGTACGATGGGAACCATAAAAACAAATACAATAAATATTAAGTGACTCGTAACTGGGAATGTACTGAACTTAATTGATCCGGCGTCGAATTCTCCTGTCAACATGACTATCGTTTTAAATAACGAACCGCCTGGATTCTCGAAAAAGTCTTCATCTTCTTCATCTTTTTCTGTATTATTAGGGTTTGGTTCTTTCTGTTCTTCGTCTTGATCTTCTTGCCGAAACAATGTGTAAAAGCTCAAAGCAAACGCTATTATTAAGATACAATACCAGAGCAAGAATTTAAAGAAATTCCATGAGACAGTTTTCAACATAACAATATTCGTTGATAAAGTAGGGAACTGGCCAATGAGTAGAACTAGTTCAGCGGATGATAGTAATATGGCGACTGCGGACAATTGTTGTTTAGTAGACTCTTCCGCCGAGTCGTTACTTACTATCAGCGCGGTAACAAATATCAATATGATTTCCATCCAATTCTCCAAACTTTGTAAATATCGTGTCGGTGACACAAGTAATTGAAACATCTCTCGAAATATTAATAGGATTAACCCAATTACCGCACCAGCATGAGTAACTACATTCAACGCTTCTATTGAGCCTGGTGGTTTCTTCTCTTCCACATAACCCAATATTATGTAAAGGATCAAGCACAACCAAAGCAGTGAATAAAATGTTATGTTTGCGTAGAAAAGACAACTTATTCTTTGCCATTTTAAATACAAGAAACTGGTGATGACTGGATGTTTTAAAAGTGGTCGCAATTCTTCGTTTCTTGTCATGTATAGTAAAGCGTCTGTTTCGGGCGCTAAAAGGGAATCTAATTCCTTTTCGTTGTTGATAGAATTATCCATTAGAGGCACCTTGCAGAGCTCGTTTTCAAGGGAATTGTTTGGATAAACAAGGAAGCTATATTTCACGTGAATCTCGTAATCGTCGTCGCTTGGTCGTTCGCCATTAGTCGTTATACATTCGTCCAAATATGTTTCGAATGTTTTAGCATTAATATCTGCTAAAGGTGGTTCACTAAATTTGTTACGAAGACCCACACAAGCTCCGTTCCTTAATAACTCTAAAACGGTTTCTTGGTCACCATTCCTAGCAGCGTAGTGCAAAGCAGTGTTGTCTTTAACATCAGGATGGTTAACGTTAATGTTAATTTTGGGATGCTTTAGTAATAATTCCAAACATTCATTGAACTTTGCTTTTGGTGTTTTGGAATAAGACCGCATACCTTTCACAGTTATTTGGAGAAGAGATTCACAATTCACTGTGTCAAATAGAGTAGATTCATTGTCCACAAACATTTTAAGTATTTTTGGGTACCCATTTTGGCAAGCGATTGCTATAGGTCTGTTTGTATTACCTGAACACGTAGCGTTTGGATCTGCCCCGGAGTTCAGTAATGTTGCAACTACTCTGTGTAATCCCTTATCAGTAGCCATCTGCAGCATAGTGTTCATGCCATTGTTAGCTGCCAAAGCTGGACGATAGTCATTTTTCTTAACGAGCTTAGTGAAGTCGCGGATAAAATTATC
Organism: Tiliacea aurago; assembly: GCA_948098905.1. Taxonomy (NCBI): domain Eukaryota; kingdom Metazoa; phylum Arthropoda; class Insecta; order Lepidoptera; family Noctuidae; genus Tiliacea; species Tiliacea aurago. The sequence continues at coordinate 11,818,929 of OX402579.1, read as the reverse complement.
TTCTTCATGTCTGCTAAGATACGAAAATAATTTATCGACGTCAATTATTTCTGGTTCTAGTTCTTCAGTTTCGAACTTAGCTAATAGATGCGGGAATGCTTCTTTAAGATAATCACGCGCCGTTCTTCCTCTTCTGTCTTTGTATGTGTCCAAATGAATAGGTTCCTTAGCGTAATCTAATATCAAAGTTACAATTCTTTCCAGACCTTGTTTGGCAGCAGAATAAGCAGGAGTCATGCCCTTTAAATCGGGACTATTAGCATTGCAACCCGCTTTTAGGAGCATTTCAACCATTTCCTCATAGGTAGCCAAATCACGCTCTCGGTCGTCATCCAAGTCTTCTATTTTCTTGATGGCCATTAATAAAGCCGTGTTACCTTTGCTTTTAATATTCACGTCAATCCTGTCGTCCTCTAGCAGCACTGCTAATGCTTCGATATTTCCATTTTCAACTGCGAAGTGTATAGGAGCAGCGGCATGTGTTTCATTCACCTTATTGACTTCCACTTCATGTTGTAATAAAAGCTTCACGAATTCTTGTTTATTTGGTTCAGACACTGCGAGTTCCAGACATGTCTTGTAATCTGGATATTGATATACATGTTCAAGATTCACTGAACCATAGCTAACAAGCTTTTTAAATGTGGCGAAATCGTTGGTTTGTAGTGCCGTCCTCAGCTGGACTTGGGGGTCCGCGCCGAAGAGGGAGCTCCCGCGTGACAGCCGGTTGGGCTTCATCTCGTAAGTGTCCCGCGTCATGTCGCACACAACACTGGCATCTGAAACGTAAAATAATTGTTTTTATCACTCACCACAATTTTCTCATTGAAGTAAATTGTTATGAAACTCATGTGTAGTACTCCAAAACTAGTAGTTAAGGACAATTGATTTAATTGAAATGGATTGGCCATTGAACATCTGGCGAACTTTCACGAGCTTGTTTAAGCTTTGAGCTTTTTCCTAAGATGTGGAAGTGTAAATGAATGAAGATACCCTAAATTCGCGCGTTTATTTGATTAACTACGCTAACTGCATCCACAAACTCTTGTGAAAACGTGATAATCGTTGCCTCGTATGTTCCGTTAACTACAAATCAATCCATTTAAGTGAGTCGTGCCCTATTTTGAGAGTTCTCAGTGATCAAAGATAAAATGTAACCTACTTCTTTAGTTTGTTGTTTGTTGCTTTTAATGAACATGGTTTACACGGATATTTACTTATTGTTTTTCAAGCTACGAGTATAAAAGTGTAGCCATATATTGAGTAGCCCGTCATAGTTTTAAATCAGCTACTTTGTACCAAAATCAGTCGAGTTTACCTAACTGGCCACCATAATGAAGGGGCAATTATTCCGAATTTCTCTCACAACCATAAAATTAATGCTGAGCGCGTGCAGCATGCCCAGGCCTCTACAATCGAGTAATTGGATTGATTTGCGCTGTCTATTATGTTATACTTGATTGTAAAACTTAGCATCAGCGTTCTTCAAAAAAGCACCTTGAATGAAAGGCAGAGGTGGTAATTTTGAAAGTATCCATCTCAATGCTGTAAGTTCCCAATTTGTGAATTTTATTGCTGCATAATTGATTTTTGGAGCATTAATGAACCAATAAAGTTCGAGTACAATACATTGTGTGCTTTTGTTGTTTCACAATTTACATACTGAGCACCCGCATGTTACCTTATTTACTCTACCTATACACACACTTTTGATTCGATTGTTTGACTATCGTGATTCGTACATTTTTATTGGAGACTTAATCCGCTTACCATATTTCTATTAAATCTTTAAATCGTGACAAAGAGATACATAAAGCCGCTAACTGCCTCTGTATTTGTTACGTTTGTCTGACTTCTTGGGACAATATTTATCTTCGGATTTGCTCTGAATACACCATGACTAAATCTTGCCTTGAGCATTGCTCATATTATAATCCTATTAGAGAAAATGACTTCTGTGTACTAACAAAAACGATATAAGGCGGCTTCATCCGATTCTAAGCTATTTTTCGGATGCAACATTGTAATTTGTAAATATAATGGAATGCAATGTTTTAAGTGTTTATATTATCATTTTCAAGCAATGTGTTAGTAGTAAAATAGAAAAACATCAAAACTGCACCAACGTAAACACCGAATGTAAACGTAAACTTTAAATTCGACAAAATCTTGCTATTTGAGTATCGCGTTTTAACGGAATCATTTGCTATATCGTACGTCCAAAATAAAGATGAAACTAACAAAGCGTTTTCACCAAACAATAGGTGTGTGCGTCCATCGGAACGACTATGAGATACTCCACATGTTCGCCGGCTATATTGTACAACATTGAACTATACAATATATCACGGCTTTCATGCACGTCGCCTTTGGGCTCAAACGAGGTTTGCTATTGTGTTCCACATCGGGATCACCTGTTCGGAGGCGAATAGCCGATGGCTTGGTCCGCTATTGATTGATCGACGAATGTGCCAGCACTGCCGGCGCCGCTCGTTAAACAATTTTGTTTGGATATTTTAAACAGTATTGTATTTTTGTACTGTTCCTCAACGTACCGTTTTATAGTCTAGTTGTTTTTCTTAGTGAACATTACGAAGATAATTGCTCTGGTCTGCAGGATTAGCATGACGCATTCTATTTTTACTCTATTGTAGAATCGGTAAAAAACTGTCAACTGTCTACATGGAAACGTCATTTTTACCCGACTGCGGCGAAGCCAAAAAAGGAGGGTTTTGTTTGACCTGTATAGGAACATAGGGACAGACATAGATACATATCTATGTATGTATGTCTGTCCCTATGTTCCCTCTTAACTACTAAACGGCTGAACCGATTTTGATGAATGATATGTCGTTAGATTCGTCTTTATTGCGCGAGTGTCATAGGTATATTAAAATTATTAAAAATCAAAATGGCGCCGAAAGGAGTGTTTTCGAAAAAAAATAGCTGCCAAGCCTATCGAGTGGGGTATCAAAATGAAGGGTTTAAAGGTGATTACAACAATATATACTTATTATATGTTTCAAAGTAATTTAAAAATGAGAAATTATAAAAAAAATATCCCGAACTTTTGGGAGTGAGTGAGTAAGAGGTCGTTATCACCCGATTATAAGTGAGCATATAACCTAATAAAAAAGTGAATTAAAAAAATCAATAACCCGAACGCGTAAAAAGGGAACTTAAAAAAAATATTAATAAAAAAAAACCAAAAACCCGACTGCGTAAAAAGTGAACATAAAAAAGATGGAAAACAAGATTTATATAAATTAATACTACTTATAAATTTAATAATCTCATGCAGTCGGAGGCATCTTCTTAACACGACATTATTGTCTATACTTTTCCGTCGATAAAACGCTTCTCTACGGTTCTTTTGCTAAGCCTGCTGCACGAACAAATATATGAATATGTGATGTTATCATAAGATTAAAAGCTACCTAATTTGATAAGCCAAAATCGCTTTTGCTAATTAGCAGTGAGCTCAGTCTGAGATAAAATCTACTTACCGTGCCCTTTGCCTCTTTTATTTGTCAAAATTCAAGCGAAACCTTCGAAAATCCTTGGCATTTATTATTCATGAAAAGAAATCGCCATAGGCGTGTCTTATGGCATAAAGTACAGATGACCTTTCTTATTGTTTAAACTTTAATGGAGTTTGACTTGCACTCTACATTTACCATTAAAATAAATACATAATTACACATAATAGGTATCAACATCTTTTTTGTTGTCTGACTAAACGGTCACGTTTAATTTGCCTAACGAATGCCTATTCTTAACGATAAGTTACAAAATGTGGTTCGTTTGTGCTGGATTTTACAGAATTTAAATTAATTGTGTTTGTTTGCCCCCTATATGTGGTATGCTGACCACAACAACAAACTTTATCATTTGCTGAAGAAAACAATAAGCTTATTTTAACTAATGTTACATATAGCCTTATTATATGTAGGTGTATGTCGTCTATACATATTATAAATAGAATATTATGGATATTACTGCGATATTCTTTAACACAAGTAGGTAACACATGCAAGCATGTCGAACTTTGGCTAGGTAGTTACAAAATAAATGTTTATCATTCTTCTTATTGTGGTTTTCACAGATTTTTATTAAGTATATTTGGCAATAACAAACTGCTTCCGCAATAGGTACCTAATTGCTGAAGAAAACAATACCTACGCCTATATTTTAACTAACTAATGTCACTTGTAAGTTGTTATCATTATGTTATGGGTAAGTAATATCTATACTGAAGCAAGCCATCTTTGTTCATACTTAGATTATCTCTATAACATGTTTTTATCTCAGATACATCTACCACCGACCTTAGTTCTCACTCATTCATTGTCTGTGGCTACTGTTTGTGTAATAGTGGATGAATATTATTGTAACTAAGAGCGTCACACCGTTCTTTATATTAAAATACAGTATACTTACTGAAAAAAAAAAAATTAGGGTGCTTTAGACCACACGTCAGAAGTAAAACAGAAATCACCGTTCGCTAGCAAAAGAAACTTACTTCAAAAAAGCTGCGGTCTTGTGAGTGTATAAACAGCCAGAGTGAATTTAAAAAAATACATATTAAGCGGGACGGCCCGCGGCGGTGACGCGGTGTGTTCCATGTTTAAAATTTAAACAACTTCTGTAGCCTTTTTCCGTAACGCTCTCGTCACGTATTCACCAGCTTACTCCCCAAGCCAAGCGTGCGTAAATAAGTTTTACTTCAATATTAATACTAATTATACTTCCGTAACGCTCTCGTTATGCATTCACCAGCTTACTCCCCAAGTCAAGCGTGCCTAAAGAACTTTTACTTCAAAAAGGTTCCCGGATCCCGCCATGATCCTAGTCATACTCATGGATGTCGAAAGAAGGAACTATGAGTATGAGAATATAATTATTATTATCCCCTATATATTTTATTACAAAAAAAACATACTGCAATCACCAATCTTACTGGATATGGCAAAGAACACAATCAATATTATCTTGATTTTAATTCTATGTTAACTTGTCCAACTCCAACGTTACTTCAATACGTAAGCCTTGAGCCAGCGCGCAACGTCAATAATCTCTTACTCACATTTATTTATCAGTAACCCCCATCGGATGCTTTGCATATGGAGATTGGAGAGTATTTGTGTTAAATGTCAGTGTGGTTCTTGTGCTAATGTACGCGCTCTGTTGAGGTCATACATCCACGAATATTGTTTCATTTAAATTGTAGATATGGGTATACCTTTTTTCTGCTCCACGATCTTTGTATTTAACATTTCTGTAAACACAGGGTTCTTATTCTTTATTGTACACATAAATTACTGAGACATTGTGAAAATTTTACAAGGACAGGTTATGAACAAAGGTGAGCTTAACCGAGAATTGGATTTTCTGACAGCAAACCTCAGTGCGACAGCGTAATTTGTAAATGAAGACGAAGTGCACAATATCCAAAATCTTCATTTTTAAACGTTATCTAAATATAAACTAAACAAATATGTGTAGGTATAACATGTTGTGTGCTATTACGATTTTCGCAGTTACGATGTTGGTCCCATGGAGAAAGTTGCTCAGATTGATGGTCTGTAACTCTGTACCACTCCTTTCTGGTACATCCTGTATAGGTAGGGTTGCCAACTTTTTGTCCAAGAAATAAAGTATATTATGATATACTTTATTATATATAATTGATGTACCTATACAAAATATTGTAAAACATTTTTAAAAGAGTAACGGTGGAGTTTCTTGCCCATACGAAGCTACCTTTTGGAAGGGGCGACTAGAATAAATTCTATTTTATTTGTAATTTTTGACGTTCAAAAGTGCCATTTATGTGCCTATTTGAAATAAATAATTTGACTTTGACTTGACTTTGACTTTATGGTCAAAGTGGGAAAATAAACAGTATCTCGGAAAAATAAACAGTATTTTAAGTATTTGTATTTTTTTATATAGGTACATAATTCATTAGTGCTACTAGCGCAACTCATCAATTTAGCACCAATTTTGAAGGCTTCGTAAGCCTCCTCACCAAATAGATGAGGACCAATTTTTGTACTAAATGTATTGAAGCTCTATTTCTGTCGTGCCACCTTCACGCATCCATCACTGAAAATATTTAATCTGTGAATAATGAGGTGGCAGAACTAACTAAAATACTATTATCTAAAAGGTATTCTGATAACAATTTAATCTATTTACTATGACCCAAAAATTCGAGACATTAACAGTTTCATTCTGAAATTAAAGCTAGCTGAATCACCGCGCCCATGCCCAGGTGCATGCACCATGTTCTTCGTAGTAGATGAAACTTTTTATTTAGATATAGCTCTCGATATCAGTGAAAGCAGTATACAACATGTAAAATGGGGTGAATAGGAATGCAGGGGTGAATTGGGACACAAGTTTATGGATTTTAGCGTTGAAGTAATATAATTTGTTGGCTAAATGACTATAATGTGTTACCTGTATTATAGTTAACGATTAATTGTCCTTGTTGGCATTTAAATAAAGTTGCGTCCCGATTCAGCCCTGCATCCCTATTCACCCCGTTTGACTGTACTTTATTTTTATTGAACAGTATTTTAGAGTGAAAAACAGTATAATACTGCTTTTAACCAGGGACCACTTTGGTTACCCATTGAAAGGGTTTTCGATAGGGTTTTTCTAAGCGGTTAAACAAAAACCCATACGATATGGGTAACCCTTATGAACGGCTTAAATTAAAGTTTGGTAACCCATTGAAAGGGTTTTCGATAAAAACCCACACGGTGTGGGTAACCCTTTTGAACGGCTTACTTTAAGCCATTCAAAATTACCCACACCGTATGGGTTTTTGATTAACTGCTTAGAAAAACCCCATCGAAAACCCTTTCCATTGAAAAGGTTTACGATAGGGTTTTTCTAAAATGGTAACCAAAATGGTCCCTGGGTAGAATCGAGATAGAATTGGTCATGCTACGCGTGTTGGGCGGATATCGTAATAACATAATTATTATGAGTTTTACATGTTTCTGGGTTTCAAGTAGGTATAGAACCCATTGAATGGGTTATCATGTAACCCTTTCACTGGGTTTCAAGTATAAAACCCATTCAATGGGTTATCAGGTAACCCTTTCAATGGGTTTCTAGCATAAAACCCTTTCAATGGGTTACATCATGATAAAGGTAACCCATTGAATGGGTTACCCCTTCGAAAGGCTTAACCCTTAACCGGGGTTGTACGGTCCCTGCTTATAACAGGCAACCCGGTCATGTTGACAGGAATTTTACCTAATTCTTTTCCTGAAAACCGAAACGATAAACGAAGGGCTATCCCGTACGGAGTGAGGAAGAGAATTCCAAAGACGCACAACACGAATGGTTCGTACAGAATGTATATTGGTTTGATTGTTTTGCTAACTCTACCGGTTTACAGCGTATCGGCTAAAGAGCTGATTTTCCCACGGTAACAGACAGAGCAAAATAATGTAAGGTTTGATGTAGATGATTTATTAGAAACTTTACCAATATACATGTTGAGCATAGAACACATTATGATAGCGCCCTAACTTCCGCTTTATGAATAGAAATCATATCAAAACTGTACTGTTAGATTATGTGTACATTCCACGGTCTTGTCCATAATTATTTACTTACTAAGCATAGGAAATAAACCAACTTCATTTGACTAAAAGTTATCCCTTCCAAGCATCCGAAATGAACTCATAGGAAAGTTATTCTAAACTAAAAAAAAAATACCTTTAATGGTGTTAGCAATTAGGCGTATCCGTTGTTTCTCAATGAAATAGTTTTAGTTATATGTTTTACCTGCACGCTACCGGTGCGCGGTGGCGAGCGCTTCGGTCTAATTGCCGGGCACGCCTTAGTTTATGGAGAAAATTACTGGTTAAAAAAAAAACTATAACGATAAAACGCTGTGCACGCGGTTCTGGATTTATTGGCTGAGATTAGACCGTTTCGTTTGCTTTATTTTCAAGTAGGTAATGGTGATTGTAATAAATAATTAAACGCACAAACCAAAGGTTGTCTGTACAAGATCGCTTTTAGCGATAAGTCCGCTCATTGTGTCACCCTATGTCAAATTTCAACATTTACATCTGTAACTTTGAATGGTGTACATAATACCAATTCGCACTAAGCGTTTCCAAATGTCTTTATAACGCGCACAGCAAAAGAGTGGCTCTCTGCCTGCGTCTGTGTTTCCGAACGCAACCCTAATCTCTTCAAAGTTAGAGTGAACAGGCTTCTTCTGGGTAAGCTCACTCCGTCCTCGACTTTGTCTTTGTCACCTTTGCCCTAGACTAAGGTCAAGAGCAAACTCATCCTAAATAAAATTTAAAAAAAATATAAAGAGTATTCTATTCTATTTTACTATCACAACACCCCCCCCCCCCACCCTCAATTCATCATTCAGCCGAAAACGTCTACTGCTGGACATAGGCTTACCAAGCATTGTCACATTCGTCACAACTCCAAAAAATAATTTTGGCACACATCGATAATAACCTTGGAATTAAAGGCTCTTACAGCCTCACGCGATATCGCGGGCGCGACGCGACACTAGTAGGACAATTTCTTTGTCGGTGTCTGTCGCGCTCGCGATATCGCACCAGTCTGTAAGAGCCTTAAAACTGCTATCTGTTGATACATAGGTGTTATTAAAAGTCAGATAGGTACATCTGGATTTGGGTGAAAGGGTATCTAAATGTGGATTGTAATATACGTAAGTACTTACAGAAGAAGAAATCATGAGCTTTAGATTAAATAAAACTTTTAAATTGAATGGCGTCTCTAAATCGAATACGTGATCCAATATTTAACAGTTTAACAGTCAGTTGCAGAAACGATCTTTAAATTTTAAAAACTACATTAAACACTAATGTAGCATTAAATCATTGCACAAAACCATTTTTTATTTTATTTTAATGCTCCATTAAATTTAACTAATGAAATGTCAAACCTAATGAAACCGGCCATTTTAAACACTTTTACGTTGCACGTAACTTCATTAGCGCCCATTAGCAGGTTGTGAACTTGGTAAGTTTCACATTTCAGATTTTTGAATTTTAATGGGCCGAAAAGCATACATTAAGAGCAACATTAGTGTTTTCTACGGTACTTGAATGCATTTCTGTAATTGAAAGATGTTTTTAACCAGTCTTTCGTCATTATCTGATTCTTATTTAGTAGATTTACCTCGCCGTCGAATCCCAGACCGAGTGAATTCATTTTTAAAACATGATGGAAAAGAGTTTCGTGTAAGGTATAGAATTTCCAAGGAGGCATTTCTTCAAATTTGTAACCTATTTGATTAATATTTAGAACCAGTGACGCAAAGAAATAAATCCATTATTGGCCTGACACAGCTTATAATATGTTTGAGATTTTTCGCCACTGGATCTTTCCAGCAAGTAGGTATTGGGTGATTTAATAAACATAAATAAATCAACAGTTTGTCGGAAACAGGTTGGGTCGGGTTGTTTGTCAGTTTGTTTATACAAAAAGTATCCCGTGAGCTAGCAAAATTAAGCCACCTCTATATTAAAATGCCAGACCGGACGGAACTACGTAGAGTTGCAGAAGGTTTTTATGAAATTGATGGATTTCCACGTGTGGCAGGAGCTCTAGACTGCATACATGTTTAAATTATTAGATTAAGGGGGATGCGCTAAGGTAGCCCGCAAAATTCAAATTTTATTACGTTTTTTGCAATTTGCAGGTCATTAACACGTATCTAATTATGATTCGCGACCATAACCAATATGGCTTTACAGAATTATAATCATTAGAATATGAATCAGAAGTATAAAAATTGCAAAAAACGTTGGTAAATTTGAATTTCGCGGGCTACCTTAGCGCATCCCCCTTAAACCAGATTATTTAAACTACATTAAACCACAAAGTACACTGAATACACATAAATCAACTACATTTACTTTATTTTATGCTAAAATTGTGGTGTACTTGTACGTACGGATATTAACAGAACGCAAATGTTCACTCTTTTCGTTCAATATGGTAATTTGTTCCTGGCAATATTGTTTAAAGTCTTCTTTAACTAAAGTGGCATTAAAAATGTCTAATGCTATCTAAAATTTGTTTGTGCAACTTCATTAAAGTAATGAATTCATTAGCGATAATGCTGCTTTAGGTAATGAAGTTTTAATGGTGAGCTTTCTGCAACTGAGTGTGAGATATAAACGTATTATGGTCAAGTTGTAGGTACATTTATATTGCGGTTAGTGTTGAATCGGTGATGCAAGGAATATCTATTTAATATATGAACTCATTTACACCTACGAATCTACTTAATATGCATTGAAATATTAAAATCATTTCTAAGCCCTTGGAAATAATGAAATATTGATGAATTTATAGACCGTGCTTCAGTTTTAATTATTTAGTCAGATAAAAAAAACTTTTTACAAAAAAATAATAACCGACTAAGTTTTTTATTTTTCTCTTTTTAGTGGGTCAGTTTTGAATTTATCTAAGTTAGCCTAATGTTAACTGCTCATCACCTTTTTACAAAATATTGCTTTTCCCGATGCTGGAACGTTGATTGCTGAGGAGTTCTCCTGGTAAGAACCAGGAGAACTGCCACTCACCATATGCATAGTGACGAGCATAAATTGCTTAATCGCAACCCGTTAAATAGGTACTCATTATTATAATGCTCCGGTGGCCATCTGTGGTCTCCATCATCAGTTCTACTTCACCAAATGGTGCTTTCCGAGAGCAAATGCACGAGTTACTATAAATAATACCTAATTCGCTATAGGTTTGCCTATAAAATTTGAGGGTTTCCCTCGATTTCCATGGGATCCCCTCATCAGATTCTGATTTGGTGGCAATGGGACCACCTCGGAAGTATACCCTTTCAAACAAAAAAAGAATTTTCAAAATCGGTCCATAATTGACGGAGTAATCGCGTAACAAATATACAAAAAAAAATAAAAAAAACACCGCCAAATTGAGAACCTCCTCCTTTTTGGAAGTCGGTTAAAAAGAGCTATATTTGACTTGGAACAATATTCAAGGTTTTTTATTTTTTTTTTAATTAAACTATCGGCAGACACTAAACGCAGACGTAACGTAGGTGCAACCTAAGGTATGTGCAGATGTTGTGCATTGTCACCTGGAACCTGTCTGCCTTGGACGTGGTGCAACCGACCTGACCCGCCATAATACAAGTAGGTACTTATCGCCATCGTTATACGAGCCCTTTGCACAGTGTATCGATCAAGTGTATTTTTATGAATTACGACTTTTCTTGTGAGTTATGATTACTTATTATATTAATTTATCATGAACTGATAATTATTTCTTCTGAAATAACTCTTCAACATACGTCTATGGCTTAATTACATCTTGCCCACATTTTAATCCGCTAATTCCTTATTCGGAAGCATTTAGTCTATTCCTTTATATGGTTTTACATAAAAAATAAACATAAAATTACCTAACTAAACAGGTTTCTGTGAAATACCAGATTACTCTCATCGCGGTAACGGTTCCGTGAGCTCTTATGAATTTTAACTAGTCTCATCAAGAACTTGTTTACTTTTATTACAAAGTCTAACTGAGATTTGACGATCAAATAGAAACATGCATAGGTATACATACATAGACGTCGAATTGGTGTTCCACGTACAATGTTCAAGTATGCATCACCATAAAGATTGCTTACGGACGAACGTGACCAATTCTCTCATGAGAGGAAGATGATGCGTATCATAATGTCGATGCACCCACAGATATGTGGTCAAAATAAGTGTGCAGAATTGGCAGTAATCTCAGGCTGTATTACCACACATCCGGTACTTGACCAACTAAACAGTAAAAAGTCTTCCGTTCCGCACATAACATTTCAATTTGGACGCGCGTTACAACAGCCAGTCGGTCGGTCCGTTGAACGACGCTTTTTGTCAACTTTGTGCCTAATTTGCTTCGCCCTAAAAACAAGACGCGTTTCTTTTTCTTTTCGCCTCGCTTTCTTCCTTACATCTACAATGTACTTATGCATAATTCCTATGCAAGAGGCATAACAAAGGGTCCATTACATGACTACATCCTAAAGGCGTTCAAGACTTGGCTATAAAACAACCGACTTGGATTTATTTCGAGATAAGTACACATAAAATTGGCAATGTGGACGCGGTTGTAAGAAGGCTATGAACTCTGTATCAAGTGCTTAATGACCACTAAAGATTAAATCAGCATCGATCATTTACGACACCCTGATGTACTTGGAAAGATCATTTCGTGTTTCTATTTCAGTTCGGTGGAGCGGTTCGACCCGCGTCCGCCGATTAACAGTTTTTAAGATCTCCGCAGCCGCAGCTTCGCTCTTGGGTTGAATACTTTCCGCTTGTTGCGCTTTGGTTATATCGGATAGATTTGTTCGCATCATGGTCTTGTTTTTCAAACTATTTCACTTCCTCTATTTCTTTTTCAGTTTTGCTCATAACTTTCTTTGCACTGAGATGAATCAAGTTGGTCATTCATCCGTTTTACAGTGCAAAAATGATTTGAACGTTCTTCAATAATCAAGCTATGCAAGTATGTTTGTTATTGTTATCTATAATAAACCTACGGGCACTCGAGATGTTCTCCTTCGTACACTTCGATCAATAATAGCACTATTATTGATCGAAGTTCTTACATGATTTTTTTATTATCTTAGATAGGTATCTCAAAAGGCGTCGGCCTTTTGAGATACCGACGACGAGTATGTGTCGACTTATCTAAGTAAAGGTCGACATCGCAACGCAAAAATCGGAAACGACACTTGAAAATTTACAAGAAATCGCTTTGATGTTTCGATCCAATTAATATAGATTTTCTAATTTCCCTGTTCTTTCTTGTTGTTAAGTAGACACATTTTTTTCTTTTGCTCTAAATGAAGTATACATTCTTATGTTGAAGCATTATTCTGTAATGAGAGTTTTTATGTCTGCTCAAATTACATTTTATTGTGTCAATTGTGGTTAAGTCATGTATAATGTAAAGCCTTAATGGCATGCTTCCTATCTTGTTTACTATGTAGGTACTAACTACTGCCCCTTCTAGTGACTTTTCATTATAACTTACTTGATTAATCTATTATTTTTCTTAATTCGTTGTTTCAAGAGAGTCCCCGGCCAGTGTATTATCCAAACGAATATTTACTAACTGAACCTAGTTCACCAAGTGCAGTTACTGGCTCTAATAGGTGTACTTCTATATTCACACCTCCATATATTGGAACCTATATTTGGCCATAACAAATAGTGTCACTCGCCATATAAATTAATTTCTATTGTAAACGGTTTTCATATATGGAAGTACCGTTGGTTGACTTTTGTATCGGACTCTGAAGCGGTTTACTGAATCAATATGACTTTGATTATGCGGATGGTCTGACTGTGACCTATGTATGTTCTGTATTTGGTAACTTGGTAGTTAAGTAGGCGAGCTTCCGTCATCATTAGTCAACGATTGCATCAATGTTTATGGCCAATGACCAGTCAAGTTCGTCAATATTATAATTTATTTAGGTCAGAGTTGTGTCACCAATGCTAAAATACTTGTAATTACCGAACACACGAAGAAGAGTTTATGTTTTTAAGTGAAGACCTCAGCGATTCTAAAGCTATTGGTTCTTATTTCCGAATGAATAATTTGAGCAATAAATTGGAATATCGGTTCCACAAATAAAAATCAAAATAATGGAAACGTTTAAAATAAAAGTTTACCGTGCGGCAATAGTGAGTTTTATCACGCAAGATTCATGGTATTCGTCACACAAAATATCGATTCATTTGTAAGTTGTGTGTGTGCCGCGTAAGTATTTAGAAAAGAAACATACATTGTTAGGTACATCAAATTGTGGAAAATCTCCTAAGAATCTTCAGTCAAACAGCTTTCCGATTAGAACGATTTTATCAGCTTTATGTAACGTAATATGCAGAGTGAGTTATATGTTTCTCCTTTACTGAAGTTGACTGTTTATTTGCTTCGGTAAATAGGTACTAGAGATACGGATTAACAGCAAATATTAGATTCATTTCATAAAACTGATTCACATCCGTCACCTCATACTTCAGGTCCAGTTGAAAACCAGCGTCAGGCACTAGTTGTCTGGCATTTATGCTGAACTGGGCCTTTTTGGCGCAGCCGTGAGGCACACTTACCCGCAAATTTCTTACATCGCACTTTACACTATTTACTTGTTTTTTATTTTTTATTTTTACATGCTGTACTTATGTTATATTGTGTGCCTTAGTCTGTGCTGAATAAATGTATTTTCTTTCTTTCTTCTTTTCTATTTTTATCTGTGGACCATCTATGTCCGCAAGTGGCTTTCCAATGAGAACCTACTTTGCAACTGTTTAATAGAGGTCCAGTATAGAGGTCGGTTGGAGGTCATGGCTTGTCTTTCTAGTCATTTTTTCCAATCATCTTTTGTAGCTTTGCCTACATGGTGCTATTATCAATTCACTTCGGCTTCTTTAGCTTTAATAGAAAAGTTTTTTTTTTCCTTTAATTCTACTCGAACGAATGACAAGAAACACATAATATTATTATCGTCTACCTGCACCGATATATGCCTGATTACTCATTGCTAACCTGTCTCCAGTCTTATAAGGGCTCTTGACCTACTTTAATGAGTCACTAAAACATTCCCAATATACGGGCTGTTGTCGCATACATAATTAGGATGCTTCAATTCGAAGGATTCTTAATTTTTCGATTCGACTTCAAAGCACAAAGCACAAGAATTCACATTACTAGGACGGCCGTCGATACAACAACGGCTAGCAAACCTGGGACTAACTAGTTTTGCGAAGTATGTACTTATCGATCGTTCGTAAACCTTCGCGTTTCGATGAACGATGCAGTTTGCAATTTAACGGGCTCATTGTCTTGCTTCTTCAACTTGCTGGACAAAGATCACCCCTTTTCCTTCCACTTACACTTAGTCTTAACAGTATCAACCGTCAGCCGTAGAGTAAGCTTGCAAATCCAACCCATCTATGATACGAAAAGGGTCTGATTTGACTTGGCAAAAAATAGCTTACACAGTGTTTGTTTTGCATGTATGGTTAAAAATATATTTTTAAACTATCACCGGATACGTCCGTTTCACTGGCATTACTGGTGTGTGCTCAGCGCATGCATTTTGTCTACCACTTAATCAATTACAGCCGACATGGCTCAACTTCCCGCACTCTGTATAGGCTCACCGACCCACATGTCCTGCGTCATCATAATAATAATTACGTCACCCCTGCCGACCTTGTCGAGGGCTTGGACTACCAGGATAATATGTGATGATCTATTTTCTATGTTTACACCCACTTATGTTTTGTATATACAGTTAATAAAACTTTGTATCATTGTCATCAACAAATTATTGCTAGACTAAGTTCAGTCTACATCTCCGTGGTCTACATGCAATAATTTGTTGATGATCACTTTGTGGTCCCATATTTTCAAACAGATTTCGGGTCATTTTGATCTCTTCAGGGAGTAAAAACCTAAGTTAATGGTATAATTATATGGTTTTACGCCGTTTGTCCCTAAGTTCGAAGAAGAAAAGTTTTGTGCAAAAATGTATGTGTTTTTTTAGGTAAAAACATATTTTTGCACAAAACTTTATTTTGTATCTTCAAACGCTCTTGCAGAAGTGACGTATTCCCTCCCTTCTATTTGCCTATCGCTTGCACTTGATCATAACTTTCATTGTTGAAAACTTTGTGTATCTATAACTGGCTACAAGCTTCCTTACTTGAGAATTGAAATGCACTTATTGCAATTCTTAAGTATCTGGTTGCATAAACCACAGTCCGATACGGAACTCTTCGAAAACATGGATATGAAATACGAGGATCTTGAATCGCGATGCGACTTATTAATTTGATACGTGTTGATCATTTTGATGCAGTGTGACGATAATTTATGATAATCGTGAATTTAAGAATTTAATGTTTCCCAAACCCACCTGAGTATCACAATAGCACAAGTTCTGAAAGTTCTCACTTCACAAGCACTTCACTGACTATGGTTGTTGTTCGCATTGCGGCGGACGGCCGCGCCACTCGGCCCTGTGATCGGAGTGAGGCGTTGCGCGCGCGCCGCTCGTGTGGGAGGCGATAGTTGCTCGCTTATCCTGCAACTGTGCTGACCAAACGCAATTACTGACCATACAGATCGTACTGATGTACATAAATGTTTTTAATTGCTCATAGTACAATTACAGATCACGTCCAAAACTTAAACTGTTGAATATTGGTTTTACGTGTGTAAAATACTATTTATTCTTATGTTTTAAGATCGAAGGCTCAAATATCTTAGCCGCTTCAAGATATTTTATCTTTTAAGTATTTTATTACTCATTTGAATTTTTACCTGTCATGACATAGTGGAGCATCTCAACCAACCATGAATCATGTCCTAAGGTCCTTGTTAATGTAACATCCTCGAGCATAGTAAGTAGGTATAATGTTACAAGATAAATTAACTAATAACTATGTAATAGGCGGCAAGGTGAAAAGCTTGGTCAGCCATATTGTTTTTTTTTTTTTTTACAAAGCCTCTGTTTTTTCTGTGGGCGGAGCGGATTCGCGATAATTTGTAGGCGGTGCTCCTTACCAGCTACCAGTGGCCGCGTCACAAGTCACAACACAAGGTTGTATTACTCACTGTTTTGGTTCGACGCCATTTATGTAAGGTGTAAAAAATCAAGCCTATATAACAAAGTTTACAGGGTGGAACATTCCGAATATCTAATAACTGAGTTCATATATAAAACCATTCATTGTAAAGATGTACAGTCTGATCTGTAGTCGGTCGTAGTCCGTCTTATGTCGAGTCTTAGGACTTGATTCATCATCATCATCATTTCAACTGAAAGACGTCCACTGCTGGACATAGGCCTCCCCCAAAGTCCCCGGTTGCCATAATCGCCACGCTCAGTTAGGACTTGATTACCTAAATATTAATACAAACGTGAGAAATGAGTTCCTTTGAGCTATTTATTTTCAACCGCTACCGTACATTTTCTGTCGAGTAATTTGGGACCCTATGTTCAAATAGGGACGCAGACAATACCTTCCGTTAGCTACTTCAATAAAAAACCCCATGTTCTAAGAAGTAACTAAAAAATGGAAGTAGCATTTGTGATATTCTTTCTTTAGGTTGTGGATGCCATAGGTGTACCACCGCAAAAGTTCCCGGTCGACCACTTTTCAACCTTATTACTATAGGCATAAGGGCGAAAAGTGTTCGACCGGGAAAGTTCGCGGTGGTACCTATAGTACACCGACATGACACCTCGTGTAATAGAGGGCGAGCCTATTGCATTCAACCGGGCACAAATCCAGACTCCGGGCTGCTACTGAGAAGTTCTTGATAGAAAACCAAATAACACTTTGCCCGACCTGGGAATCAAACCCAGGACCTCATGCTCAGTAGTAGCGCTTGCGACCACAAGGCCAATGAGGCAGTGTTTTACTAATTGTTGGATTCACAAATGCAGGGGAAAAACCGGCCAAGTGTGAGTCGGACTCGCGCACGAAGGGTTCCGTACCATCATCTATAAAAATGGCAAAAAAAACACGTTTGTTGTATGGGGGCCCCCTTAAATATTTATTTTATTCTGTTTTTTAATATTTTTTGTTATAGCGGCAACAGAAATACATCATCTGTGAAAATTTCAACTGTCTAACTATCACGGTTCATGAGATACAGCCTGGTGACAGACGGACAGACAGACAGACGGCGGAGCCTTAGTAATAGGGTTCCCGTCCCCCCTTTGGGTACGGAACCCTAAAAAAAGAAAGCATTTTTTTTTTCTAAAACCCTCCCGTGTTCGTTCCGTTGCCTGTGTGCCAGGGCCACGATATTGTAGTTTGCCCTTTCGGACAAACTCGCAACCCTGGCAGGCATTGGCCATAACGGAACCCGGTGGATAGGTATATCTGAAACGTTTAATGTTTTTCAGGTTCACAATGTGGACGAGGTGCTGGAACGTCACAACGATTTCTTGGAGTCGTGCCTCGGCGACTGCATGCTCACCAGTCCGCAGCTGTTGAAGGCCGTCACCACGCTGTGCCTTGTCTGCGTACAGTTCTGTACATTCATACAGGTAACAGGCTATACACGTTTTCACAAAGGAAAAAATAATCTTTTTTTTTTTAATTTACAGCTAGACAACTGAAGTTTACAGCTAGACAACTGAAATTTACAGCTAGACAACTGAAATTTACAGATAGACAACTGAAATTGTTTGCTTCTTTAATAGAAATTAGAAATCACTTTTCATCGTCATTGTACGTTATTTTTTAATTTTAGAAGACCAGATAAGAATGAATAGATGTAAACAGTGCTCTTCCACTTAGAAATGCACTCGCAGGCTATTTGTAATTTTAATTCAGTTTGTTTATTATGATATAAAGTAATTAAATATGTATCAACTATTATGTATGTTAAAAAATCAGGTGAAGGTTTCCATATAAGTAATTATTATGCCTGCAGTAAGCAATGATTATACTTACATAATATTATGTTATATATTTTCTTCCGCTGCAATTATCTATATTTTATATACTTTGTTATTGATGTTTAGCAAGGCTTTCCAGTGGTTAGTATACCTATATGATTTCTAACATTAATTTATTATTGTATTTTCTTTTAACGCTACCAAATCACGTTAATTGGCAAAAGGAGATGCACAAGTACTTCGTGGACGCAGAGCTTAACAGTATGCTTGGATCGACGTATGACAATACAGATAGTGAGGTATATACCGAGTAGATCACCCGTAACACTAGTGCACTGGTTCAAAGTAAATAATATCACGTATCATAGAGTTTCACTGTGAACTGATCTTTCGCAACATGGCGACCTATAAAACGTCCAATAATTTTCAGCCAACCACAAATCGCGCTCATTAAATCGTGTAATATGTTTGGGTAAATACATTTCACATTGCTTCTAAACGTTAAAGGTACATAATTGTTGTACTAAAAACGAATGAATTTGTTAATAAGTACATCTTGCTTCCATGTAGTATTTGTGATATATCAAAATCATTAACCTATGTTTTCTTACCGTTCTTTCATGACTTTTCTGTTTTAGACTTTTACAGTGAGTATTTATTATGTATTATTACAATATCTGCCTTATATTTAGAACTCCTTACACTCTTCTTTCCCAACACTAAAATACTATAAAAACAAAAAAAAAACAAGATCAATGTTGTAGCTTTTTATTTTCATTTCTCCGTTCTTGCTTTTAGTTCCTAGGCATAAATATTCTTCTATTTATTTAGAACCTAGGGGACTATCCTAGCCATGTCATGTGCTAACAACTACACTGGAATTCAGAATTAGAATTAGATTTTGATCATTTACATTCCACTGCCAATTACTCAACTATCAACTTTAACGTAATGTAAACTAAGTTGTTTTTTGAGTGACTATTCATAATAAAAAAGGCACTAAAGAAATTTTGATTGCACTGGTGGAATTCGAACTTTGTCATTCATGAAATTGAGTTTATTGTGCCAAAAAACTTGATAATTATATCTAAGATTTTGAATTCAAGTTTAAACGAAAACTAAACATGTAATACATCTTGGTTTAAAATGTGTTGCCTCATGTGTAGGATGCGGGTTGTGGAGGGACAGCAACGAGCGGGTCCGCGGATTCGTTCGCTCGCTCGGTGTCACGCTACGGACTGCGGTTCACGGCAGCCCTGCTGTCCGTACTGGCGATCATCGAGAGGATGGCAAGGGACAACAATACCAACAAACTGCTGAATATATCTGCTAGGTAAGTGGCTGTCATCATCGGTGAAGCCTGTGAAGGAAACCTGAACTCGTTACGTTACGTTACGTTAAGAGCGTTTACACCTTACAGCATTTCATACAAACTTTCAAGCCCTTGTTTTTCGAAATGACAACCGGTTTTAAGACGCAGATATATGCCATTGACCTTGAGTGGTTAGCTTGCGTGTACTGAGCTCACGCAACGCGTCGTAAGTTCAGCCAGTAATAGGATTCGCACATCAAGGAGCGCTGTCCCCAATTTGACGCATTATTAATTTATTATACACAAAACAAAAGGTATTTCAATAAAACGCGTATACTAAAACATCAATGATTAAATTATCTTTAAATTGGTGAAAGTTTCAGAAAAATACGCTTGGTAGATTTTGCGCCATTCTCAGTTTTTAATCCGCGTTAGACATAACTTTACAAATTATTTTCACTATTTAATATAAACATAATCTAAAATATTCACATATTAAGTTATTGAGAAAATGTTCTAATTTATCCAATTTTTTTTTTCAAATCGTTAAACCTACTCGTTTAGACGTGATCTTCAGTATAAAATCATTAAAAGTCGGTTATCGTCCCCTTAATGAAACTTCATACGCATAAGCAGGATACAAAGGTCTAAAAAGTTAGTAAAGAACATTTTCGAAGTGCGACATTAGGGTTTTTCACATTTATCTATTCAGGCGTTATTTCATTATAGGGCTAAAGCCTTCCTCTCCCTACACACAGTGAAATTATACAAAGTTTTTCTTACACACAGTGAAATTATACCAAGTTATTCTTTTATAACAAAATTTTATTTAAGTAGGTATATGAATTGGTTTTAGTTTTCCTGAATTAGTTTATTTATGTAATTTTAGTTTTGCAGTATCGAAGAGGCTACTAGTTCAACTGTCGCCAATTTCAACTTAAAAATAAAACAAATGTCTTATAAAATGGTGCCCAAGATACAGGCTGTGCCTAGTTTGGGACCAACGCTATCTCAATATTGTAATTTTTATGTTAAATAAACGATTTTTACTTTTCTTTCTTTTCCACGCACTTCTGTTCTCTGCTAATGCGAGCCAGTCTTTACGGTAGGAGCAATTATTTTCGTTGAACTCGAGCAGCTCAGTGACCAGAAGGCCAATTCTCGTAATTTAAAACGTTCAAAATCTAGTCGCAATCTCATCTTGGCGCCAAACAAACGTCAAAAAATTGTCAAAATGTAGGGAAATAAGAGGTATTTTTGACAGATTGAGACTGAGATCAGACTGTGAACGTTCTTAAAATTAGTAGAATTGCCCCTCTGATGTGTGTGTATTATAAAATACCCTGTAAGAAATTTGTCAGCTACACCGCTGAATTAAAGTGCTGTTGAATATCCATGGGTTTACCCCACCTTACAGACATAATAATATTATCTTCTTCACTTACTAGATTTGCCATGAAATTGTGACTTTAATTTTTGGCGATAATTATTGTATAATTAGTACCTAATTACTTTTATTAAAAAATTTTATGCCTTCTGACGGGACATGGTTTGGGTAATTTTTAGGGTTCCGTATCTCAAAAGAAAAAAACGGAACCCTTATAAGATCACTTTGTTGTCTGTCTGTCAAGACCATTTTTCTCAGGAACGTTTGTAGATATCTGAAATTAATATCAAATACGTAGGTCTACAGTCCCTTAGTGCTCTAAAAAAATCAAGCTTCTAAGTCAACGAAATAAAAAAATACGGTAATTTATGCGACATTTTTGCGACATATTTCGATACTCACAAATAAACCAAAACCCGGGTACTTCCCGTTGACCTAGTATCATGAAATTTGGCAAGAAGCAAGGTCTCACAGCACATGTATAGGAAAAAGTTCTAAATTTGTAAATATGTAGTTTATCACATAAAAAAAATTGCGTGTCTCGTACATACATCCAACCCTATAGGATACTTCCCGTTGACCTAAAATAATGAAATTTGGCAAGCAGCAAGGTCTCACAGCACAAGTAAAGGAATAAGTCCGAAAATCGTAAATTTGTGGTTTTATCACATAAATAAAATATGCGATTACAAACTTATATTTGTAGTTGGAAAATTGACCGTGGCTTCTAGCGATGTGTGGAGAACATGTTTTTCAATACAATGTTATGTTTTGGGATTCACTCATCCCAACTACGGAACCCGTAATTGTGCGTAGTCTGACACGCACTTGGCCGCCAATAATTTACCCTGTGTTCACAAAATAAATTGACTTGACTTTATCACATTCGTTAAGATCGCGGTTATGGCTATTGTAAAGAATATTTTTTAACAACAAAACCTAAACTTTCAGATTAAACTTCAACACGTACTACGTGAAACAGCTGGAGAAGTTCTGCACAGACGACAAGCTGCTTGAGGGCGAGAGGAAGCAAACTGTCTCCTAGCACAGGACCGCGCGCAGGCGCACCAACCTCGTCACCTCCGTGTGAACGCACCGTATATACACGCTAATTATACGCCATATATAAAGTACACTGTAACTATATCAACGATATAGAGAATGATCGATTCACAAAATATAATAAATTCTAACTAAATCGTTAATCTAGGTTATCAGCACTGAACGTCTGAAATTCGAAAGAGGGTAGATTATTGTAACACCCAAAACGTTACGCCCTCTTGCTTTTACAAAATAGTGTATATTTAGATAGCAATTAGGTGGTCGCTATTACAATTCTAATGTCTTAAACGATGCTCTCCTGCCACACTTTTTAAAGTACAATGCATATTACAAAGACGTGTATTTTTACTACTCAAATATAATAATCTCAAAATGAAATTAATTTTAGTAACTTAACTGATATTTTTAGTAAATAGGCTATAGTTATAGGCTACTTTTTCGCATGAATTAAAATAGGATCCTTATTTTTCAAAATTACTTTTAAGAGAAGTACAAACGCCTTACGCATTTTGGTAATGTAACAGTATTTAGATAGACCTAAATCGATGTTGTGCCGTGTTTAGATGTGAGGCAACTGACTAGGAAAAGATAATCAGTATCTGAACAAAATATAGGCTATATAACGGTAGATAACTTGATAGTGCGGAATTTGTAAGAAATATTAGTAGGCACGTTACGAAGGGAGTTTGACCGACTCACGGAAGTTTTGAAGCTCAAGATTTATCTGGATACGAGTAATTACACAATGTGTATGCAATATAAAAGATATTAAGATCATTATTAGATGTAACATAACCATAAACTTTTGTTGCGTTGCCGTATAGACTGGGTCACTAACATATTTTTGATAGAAAAGTTCACTAATATAGCAATTATTTTTTTAATTCTACTAACAGTTATTCACAAAGTTTCTCATTCCTTGCCATAAGTGATAAAATTAAGAAGCCATGACAAATTGTATTTTAAGTAGCCGTAGACTTGCTTTGTGTAAATAAAACGAAGAATCACAAAAATACTCGTAATTGTTGTAATATTAAATGTCTGCATCATTAAAGTTTTACTTCCATGTCGATATAACAAAAAAAATATTATATTTATAGTGCAAATTTTACATGTGTTGTTGTTATTGGCTGTGTTATTCAAACCCCTAATTGTTACATTTAAGTGAATAATTAATAATATTTCTGCTGTTAAATAGGAGGTACCTTTGCCTTGGGTTAACAATTTGGTTAATCTACTTGTTTGTTGGATTAATTTTTGATTCATGTTTACACATTTGATTAATGATGGTCAACACAAATGCTACACAATTTCAATGTGTTAAAGCGATCAAAATTCATAACTAAAATAATTTCCTCATTCTAAAAGTGGGCATTACACACACACTATGTTACAAAAAAAAATCTAAAAGCTATTATTAAAAATTTCAGTATGTTACATGTAAATACCATCGTTATTATTATTATTATTCAATAAACACAATAACTCAAAATTTAATTGTTTTTTTTATTTAAAGACCTAGTAAAGTAAACAAACAACACTGCAGGGGCGCAGCCTCCGTACAACCCGATTCCTATCGGCTTACCTTTGGAACAACCAGTCTTCTTACACCTGTGTGTATCACCATATTCCCATCACATTACAAATATTTAATACCAGTTTAAAACATCATAAACATTAAAAACATTACAAAAATGCCATTTTTTTTACTGAACAATGAATACCATAATATCTGGCGTTAAATTTAGAAAAATAAAGGAATTACTAAAAATTTTGAGTTAATTAATTTTCACGTTATCTAGAGTTTATGAGAACTGAACAATTTTTTCTTCGACATACCTCTAATAAAAATTATAGCTTCGCTACTGCAACACTGCGTTCTGCTCTTTTATAAGAAATTCGTGGCGCCTAAAGTGCGTTGAGCGCAAAACTTAAAAGGTACGGACCGCCATAAAACCCTTCATCTGTGGCGTACTGCGAGTAAACGGTGACACGCGTCATACAAAGTGTTGACAATGCCGCCTCTATCCGACACGTCTCCGTGTTAAGGTCTCTGCACACAGCGGGCGCGGCGTGGCGGGACGGGACGGCGACGCGACGCTGAGCAGTTGTAATGTACAGACGCCAGCACATCAAGCTACTACAATTTGTCAAATTTCTTTAATAGATTTTCAACTTTATCCCTACAGCATAAGGTTCAAGGTAAATTGGGAAAATTTGACAGTTTCGGGCAGCTTGACCTACTGGCGTCTGTACTAGGTATTACGAACGACGCGCGCCGGCGATTTAAAAACCTTAGTATACCTATCTTAAAAACTAGATCTTCCTAGGTCAAAAATAATGCAATTTTCACCTCCCCCTTGTATAACACCACTGGGACATTTGACTGCAGAGATAATGCACCTTAACCGTGACCTTCAAAAATTGATGGATTTTCAGGTCGCATTAAATATTTTTTGTTAACTCCGTGTATGTCGCTACAGTGTATGTTGAGAACATTCGCTGGTATGATAAGAGCCGAAACATTCATTGGAACTTAGAATCCCTTTTAACACATTAAGGGTTCCGTATAGTCAACAAGGAACGCTTAAAACATCAAACTCAAACCGCCTTATTTACAAAACAAGATTTATATTTTGACATGGCATATACCATGGAGCCAGTTTTTGTAATAAGAACGTAACAGTGATTGAAATACCGTTTTTATACAAAACTGAAAACTTAGTTCGGTACTAAGTTGTCAGTTTTGTGTTTAGGAACTTTACCATAGTCGGAATAAAGCTCGAAATTCAATAACGGCTCCATGTTTTAAACCTGGGTCTGAAAATAAACCTTGTTTTGTAATAAGGGGGAAAGAATTTATTTCAATGAAACCAATCACAGGCACTTTTGAATTGTCAGAGTTCGTCAGTTAGTCAGAAAGTTGAAGCTTATTGAAGCCCATTCCAAAACGTAGCTCTCTATGGAGAAGTGAGGCAAGAAACTCCAAGGACACTCTTTATGTTTCAAATTTGATACCAAACTTTAAAACCGAATGTACATTTGCAGCAATTTATTTTTTTAATAATTATGTATAACATTATTGTATAGTGTTCTTTCGCCTAAAATAAAAAAAAATAAGCCCTGGCAACTAAGAGGTGACCAGTCTCAACTGACGGTGCCCGTTCACGAACGTGACGCGTGGATCAGCACCATCCAGATCAACCATTTTGTATATAGTTTCACTCCGTCTCTGTCTGTCCGTGACTTAGCTCAGTCTATTAGTACTAGAAAGCTGTGATTTGGCATGTGTATACAACATTAGTTTTTGTTTATACTAAACCTCTTAAGGGGTCATTGTATTCATCATTATGAACAACTTTTACTATGGGACCAAAGTTGAAATCGCGAAAAAAATATCAGCTGTTCCCTACATTTTGACGAGTTCAGCGAACTTAAATGTAGGGAACAGCTGATTTTTTTTTCGCGATTTCAACTTTGGTCCCATAGTAAAAGTTGTTCATAATGATGAATACAATGACCCCTTAAGAGGTTTAGTATAAACAAAAACTAATGTTGTATATATTAATTACGTCGACAGTGATAAAATAAAACAATGAAAAAAGAAATTAGGACGTTGATATTATCGGTGCAAGGGAGGTATTCCTTGCACCACAGATAATATCGACGTACTTATAGTGGGGATGATATTTTTTTTCTCGTAGTTCCTATGGTGTGGGGTACCGTTTGATAAGCCGTTCAAAAATTTTGCGGGTATGTGGAAACCATTTTTCGATTGAGGGATCCGTTTGCGTAATATTATGCTTTAAAGTCAAGAACAATGGGCCACATGAAAGGCTAAGTGCGGAAACCAAACCGTCTTACATAGAACATAGAAGCTTTATATTGTCCCCTGCCAACTAAATGGTTGGAATCCCGAACATGTTCCTCAACTACAATGTTAAGTCTACGGAATCCTTCATTGTGGGTGGTCCGACACGCACTTGGCCGGTTTTTAAAGAATAATCTTTAATTTGTTTATATTAATAACTTCCCCTGATGTTTTTGCCTGCAGAATCGTCTAGCCCAGTGATAGCAGCTGTTTTGTCGGGAAACTTTAGAGTTTCCCGAAAAATTTCCTTGCTGTATTCCCGTCATTATTAGTTCCCGATCCTTGTTTCACACCTATCAACGACAAGATTGAGCTCGTTATTAAACCTGTCCTGGACATGCATTTTACTGGTTTCTAACAACTGCGCTCATTTCCTCTCGCAGCCCACTTCTTAAAGTCAAGTCTGTGCTTCATGGAGAAGGCATTCCATAGAATTAATTTGAGCATGTAACGGTGAAAATCCAAAATCGAATGTATCAGAAGAATCCGTTTTGAAAGCAACTGAACATGTTCATTTCGGTCGGTGTAGGGGGTCTGCTCCGAACATAAATCCGAAATATCAGCCGAATGTTCGGCCGTTTTTTGACTACGGCTAACTATGGCTGACTACGGTGAAACTTTGGAAGTTATAAAACGGCCGATATTTCGGATTATCGCTTCGGAGTAGACCCTCAGGTAGGATTAGAGATGGGTAACCACCCGGGTTATAACCTACTAGTGGGTTAAAACCCAGTTATCACCCGTTTTATTCCACCCATCGGGTGTTTTGGCCGGGTGAAAACAAAATATTTTTTTTCTTTTGTATTTAAACATATAGCATGCTATGGTCGGTGTGCGGTATGGCAGGACCGAGAGGACGGCGTGGGGTGGGGGGCGGTCCGCGCGTAGGTAGCTGAAGAAAAATCAGCGCTGTTGGATGACAATTTTGCTCTTTATATCTGTAACTTTTATGGTGTACATAATAAAGAGTATTCTATTCTATTCTATTCTAATTTTTGGAAAATTATTCGGTAATGCAAACTTATTATGGAACCTATTTCTGATGCAATATTTAAATTAGAAGGAAATTAAGAAAATATTCATAACGTATTTTTGATATTAAAAAATATGAAATCGAAATTACTTTTTAATTTGCCGGATGTCACAATAATAGAAAACGACAAAAAAGATGAAATATTAATGAATGTCAACGAAAGAATCAAAATGTGTTTTAAACCGATTCACTTTGCAGCGTACTTATTAGACCCCACAGACCAAGGATCTGAACTTGACGAAAGTCAAGAAGTCGACGCTATGGAGTACATATGTGAAGTAAAAGGTTAAATGTCATGACAAACTTGGCGTCTTAAAGAGCAAGAGGTGGTTTTTGGAGTCGGAGATTTCTTTGGGCTAACATCAACGATGTAAGCCCATCAATCTGGTGGAAAGGAATATGTGGATCTACTGCATTGAGCAAAGTAGCTGTCCGTATTCTTACAGCACCGTGCACTTCTGCTGCTGTAGAGCGGTCCTTTAGTGCTCATAGTAACATACACAGTAAAAATACCGGCCAAGTGCGTCTCGGACCACGCACAATCAAGGGTTCCGTATTTGGCATGAATTTATCCAAGCAAACGTTACATAGTAGTTGAAAAACATGATCCCCATACATTCCAACTGCAAATGTACACAGACTTCGTATAGGTTTTCCTGTAATCTATAAGTAAAGAACTATTTTCTGTATTTTTATCAAAATTTTAAGCTCAGTAGTTTCGGAGATAAGGGGGGGGGAATGGTCACTTTTCATCTATTTTCTTAAATGATTTCAAAAGTATGTATTTTAAAATTGTAAAAAATATATAACTAAATAAAATCCTTAAAATAAGTGCTTTCATTTGATATGTCACACGGTACAGTCAAAAAAAGTTTTTTTTATTTTTCTAATTTGCCCCCCAAAAGTGACCTCCATATTCAAAATTAATTTATTTACGTAACACGTCCGTGTTTGGGTCACAGAAATTCATATGTGTACCAAATTTCAACTTAATCGGTCCAGTAAATTCGAAGCAAATCAGCAGTGACAGTCGGACAGGACAGACAGACACACGAGTGATCCTATAAGGGTTCCTTTTGAGGTACGGAACCCTACAAAAGAAATAGACTCACAACGGAAAGGGCAGCAAAACTAACATATACATATAACATACAATTGGGTATGTAAAGTAAAAATTAATCTATGCCGATTCCAAAACCATTTCGAGATTTTAAGCTTCTAAGACTTATTTTTCTATTATTAGGTCTTAAAATGATAAGATCGTGTTTATTTTCACAAAAATACTTAAAATCACTTGACTTTTAGTTGACCTCTAATTGACGTCACAAAGCAGCCTGAATTGGAAATTTCAGTGCCTCTTGTAATTAAATTGTTCTTTATGTGTCAAGTGTCATGCCAACGTCAAATTTACATGAAGCACTTATTATTATTCTATTCAGATAGGTAATTATGTAAATAGTGTAGTTTTTCACCAGCGGCGGACAGTACAAGTCAAATCATATCGATGTATTGCTTCAGGAAAACTTAACTTACGTTAAAATGATCTTCACAATAAAACAGTCGCCGCCCAGACTTGTACTAAACATTTACTTCCTCGCACCATTTCCTTTTTAAGGTTTCTTTTACTAACAATTTGTGTCGGCTATTTGTTGTGGTGTTTATACTTGACGGTATGAAGAACTTAGCAGAAGTAGTCTTTGAATCCATTCATTTTATTAATATGCCATAACTCTATACTAAAGTACGGAAGTCGCTAAAGTATGAAATGTAAACAAATTAATTGTCAAATTTGACAGTTTGACTTTACTGAATTTTGGTTTTAAATAAGTGTTAAACATGGCAAAGATCCTAAGCTATTCAGCTACTAGTGACGTCAGTACGAACAATACTTAAAAAAAAATATAAAAATAACTACAGCTTGTAAAAACAAAAAGATGAAATTATGTGTTTTAAATACTCATAACATTAAAATAAAAATATAAAAAACATACCTGAAAAATACTTTACATACCTAATTGGAACTTGTTGCACAAGCACGTGGATGATTTCAGTGATAGCACTGAGGACTGCGTGCCTGATTCACCACCGATGAATTTGGAATCCCAGACATATAATATGCAAACCACGCCGCTACGTACAACCCTGAACCATCTACATCAGGCATTAACAGTTTTCAATTTTTTGATTGTAACCGTATTTCCGATGTAAGTGATGATTATGATTGATTGACGACCTACTAATCAGTTGTAATTATTCAAATAAATAATAAATATATCTGATTTTGTATTCAGGCTTTTATTTTTGACAAGCTAGTAGTGAACTCTCCTTCCCACTATTAAATAACTAACAACACCCATTATCACCTAGTAAAACGGGTGAAAATGGGTTAAAACCGGGTTAAAACCCAAATCACCCAGTTTTAACCCAAATGGGAAGAATGGGTTTTAACCCACTACCCATCTCTAGGTAGGATGCAGCGTTTGACTTGGCTTCCGAAAGCTGTAGCGGCATCAACATCGCCACATGCGAACTATGTATCACACTGACGTCACGCAAAATACTGCATCGCGCAAGCAGAGTTTACCGCGCGACTAGCATATATACAACATCCCGACATCAATCGTTGGGCAGTTGCCCCCACCAAGACACAACACCCGTCTGGTCGAAGGATCCTCCCTTTTCAATAGAGGATGAGTGAACTTTACACACTGTCCCTCATACATCTAAACTGGGTATGAACGTCAGCGCAGCCTTCGTTCAGCTACTTCAGCGTGACGTCATCATCATCATCACTTCCTCAAGCTTTCGAGCGGCAAGTCACACAGCCAGCCAGCACCCACGGCTTCAACGGGTAACCTGACCACCAGCATGCAGCGGACGCACATTCCTGGTCATCACCCGCAACCTCATCAGCAACCTTGGCTCAGCACACTGCAGTTTCGGCCGGTTCACAAGCAGAGAACATGATACCTCTCCTGGTCGACGCCAGCAGTCAGCCTCAACCCGGCGCTGTACCACATTCGACTCACGGGAGCATAATGCAGCGCCACCCCGACTCACTGGAACCCTCTACTGGCACTGGCAAGCATCTCAAGATACAAGACTCAGCCCACTATCGACCTCCGGTCTCCGGAGGGTGTGATGTAGCGGCATCAACATCGCCACATGCGAACTACGCGTCACACTGACGTCACGAAAATCCTGCATCTCGCAAGCAGAGTTTACCGCGCGACTAGCATAATTATACAGGGTTACTGGTAATTCGATGTATATCCGTCAGGGGCTGATAAGGGGGCCAAAATGCAACAAATTGAACCCCCCATATGTATGGCCGAAATTCAATAGTTTTCGAGATATTAGAATTTTAAGGGTTTTTCGATATTTACTCAAAATTTGACATTTCATTCCAAATAAAAAAAAAAACTACATATTTGAATGGTGGTGATGGAAATTTATATGACATTAATCGTACAAATAACTAAAACAACTTGCTTATTCTGTAAGCTTTCCAGAAAGCTACAAAAGTCAATTTTAAAATACATAATTCGTGCCAAGGCATGTGTTTGAATCGGCGCGGGGAGAGAAAGGGTCATTTGTATTTGTATGAAATAAAATGCATAAAAAAATGTACATCAAATTTTATTACAAATTTTACACATCTTGTTTAAAATGAGCCCCTCGATTACGAATGCAGGTTCGAATTCTCTTCCTAACTTCGGTTTTCGTCACTCTTGATGTGAACGTTGTTCTCATCTGTTGCGCCGCGTTTATTATTCGCTGTCGAAGTTCTTCGACTGAATTTATTGGGGTCACATAAACTAATGCCTTCATATGACCCCAAACGTAAAAATCAAGTGGTGTGATATCAGGGCTTCGTGCTGGCCACGGAATTGGCCCTCCCCTCCCAATCCATCGGTTTGGATATCTCTCGTCTAGCCACTGTCGGACAGTAATCCGGTAATGTGCTGGGCAACCATCATGTTGAAACATGAGGTTGTTTTTTATTTCTTCGGGAACATCCGCCAACAAATCGTCTAGGTTGTTTCTCAAAAACTCCTCGTAATTTTCGCCGTTCAAATTTTGGGGCAAGAAATGAGGGCCCACCAAATAATTATCAACGACACCCATCCATACGTTCAGGGAAAATCTCATTTGCGACGCAGTTTCTTTTAGTTTTTTTTAGATTCCTGCCTGCTTTAGGTGCCCAAAAATGTAAGTTATGGTAATTCGTTATTTCATCCCGGTCAAACTTTGACTCGTCAGTCCACAAAATATTTCTTAGGAAATGTTCCTGGTCAGCGTCAGCGTTTAACATAAACCGAGAAAATTCGAGTCGCCTGGCAGGATCTCCCTCGTGCAATGTTTGAACAGGTTGATAATGGTACGGGTGTCTACCTGATAGATGTACTACCGACCACACTTTCCACTGGGACATACCGAGCTGTCTTGCAACAATGTTCGTTGAGATGTTTGGGTCATCAATAAAACACTGAAGAATGGTGTCCTCTTCGTCAGCCGTGTACCGTCGAAGTCTGCCAGCGTTGAATTGTGCTCTTTGAACACTGCCAGTTTCAGACAATCGTCGATAGGTGCTCCCGAAAACAGTAACGTGGGGTAGTCGACGATCGGGAAAGCGGCGTTGGTATTCTCGCCGAGCCGCAGCCGCGTTTCCATCGGCAAAACCATAACAAAACATTATGTCTGCGTATTCGTTATTAGGATACGAAGCCATGTTATCCGAAATAACAATGATAACAAAAAGAATATCAAGAGAAACAAGAATTAACAATAATGATCGATAACAAATTAACGGGATGAGAGATTGGTAGCAAGATAACAACACACGTGCTTGCGCGGCGGAGAGTCAAAACTTACTAAGGAAGGCGACGCGAGCGCAGCAGACGCCGTGTACTCCCCCGCCCGCACACCCCGCCCCATCGCGAAGAATTTCGCCAGGAAAATCGGTTGTTTTAGCGAGGATCATAAACTAAAAACACAGATAATTTCTCTCCCCGCGCCGGTTCAAACACATGCCATGCCACGAATTATGTATTTTAAAATTGACTTTTATACCTTTCTGGAAAGCTTACAGGATAAGCAAGTTGTTTTAGTTATTTGTACGATTAATGTCATATAAATTTTTGTGACGAGACAACATTTTTGAAGCGTAAAATGAAAATATTGGTAAGATATTATTCTTATATCGCTCATTATTTTCATTATTTTGTTAAATTAAGTAGTTTTAATTATGTCCATAGCTTAATTGAAGTGCCAGCTACAACATCATTTTTAATGGTACCCATTCAAATATGTAGTTTTTTTTAATTTGGAATGAAATGTCAAATTTTGGGTAAATATCGAAAAACCCTTAAAATTCTAATATCTCGAAAACTATTGAATTTCGGCCATACATATGGGGGGTTCAATTTGTTGCATTTTGGCCCCCTTATCAGCCCCTGCCGAGTATACGTCGAATTACCAGTAACCCTGTATACAACACCCCGACATCAATCGTTGAGCAGTTGCCCACCAGACACAACACCCGTCTGGGCGGAGGATCCTCCCTTTTCAATAGAGGATGAGTGAACTTTACACCCTCTTCCTCATACCTCTAAAGATTTGTACAGATCTTTTAATTTCATTTTTAAGTTAACTAGACACATCACATAACGTGTCTATTTCTACTTATAGTCTATTATTAGTAAGTATAAAAAAGATACCTAAGTTTGGGTTTTTTTTAAACCGCATATTTTTATAGTTCTAATAAGTATCTCATATAATCATAAATAGTTATCATCACCGTGTGCAAGGATATTTCTATTATTCTTGCGGTTCCAGAGATATAAGCATTTTTTATACCAGCTCCATATATAATTTTGCAAAATACATAATTATAAGTTACCAATTTGATTGTATTCTATAGTATATTGGCAGAAGCAATTTCAAGCAGAAAACGGACACTTAAAATTTCCTACGTCTTCTAGCCTTTTTTCGATCCACTGTGCGGCTTAGCGACGAATAAATAAACGCGCACGGTGTATTTAGCAAAATATGCAAACTTACGTTTTAAGGGGGATGCACTAAGGTAGCCCGCGAAATTCAAAATTTCTTAAGTTTTTTGCAATTTGCAGGTCAGTAACAGGTTGAATGTTTATCTAAATATGATTCGCGGCCTAAACAAATATTGCTTTACAGAATTATAATCATTAGATTAGAGATTAGATTAGCATTACAACTCTCTAAGTTCAAAAAGTCCTGTTTGATTATTTCAGAAATAATCATTTAGTAGGATTTTTTGAACTGATGATGAATGCTTTTTTGATTATAATAATTATAATTCTGTAAAGCCATATTTGTTACCGCCGCTAATCATATTAAGATCAACATACAACCTGTTACTGACCTGAAAATTGCACAAAAGGTAATAAAATTTGAATTTCGCGGGCTACCTTAGCGCATCCCCCTTAATTAATGTCGATAAATAATTATATCGATATGTATTTTCATCAATCCTGGATCCGCTTAGTTCTTACCTTTTTAGGCATATACCTCAGCTAAGTGACATTATTATTATGACGAGCAGCGAAGAATATGCCTCTTTGGGCTGTATAGTCGATGAACTTGTAGTTCTCAACATCCATTTCGCGACCCAAACATCGGAGGAATAATTTCGTGGTTGTAAAAATCAAAGACACTGCGACCATGACAATTAATCTATTATTACTATTAATATTTAACAGACTTTTAAATACAATCTTATTTATGTAACATTCAATTGGTTTTGTTTGATACATAAAGCAAACCACTTTTTGGACTTCAACAATAAATACATCATGTAACATTGGAATACTCACTATGCTAGTTCATGATACAAACAAATAAATTACTTTAGGATGGACATGACACAAAATGACTTGAAATCGTGAATGAAATTGTATAACACAGCATGCGAATTATAACTAATGAACAAGGAACTATATTAAAACAATGCTGTAAAAGCAATTTATTCCTCTATCGACTTACGACAATCAATTATAAAAAAAAGCCTTGTAATCGGACACAGACAAGTACTTTAAAAAAGTATCCAACCAACCCTGTAAATAGGGGACTAACAGAATATACAACTAATCAATTCATATTACCTGACTAACATACCATTCAATCATAAAACGAGCGAAACAATTTCATTTTAAGGTACAGTAAAACTACTAAGGACAGCCAACTTTTATGGAAATGTCTATATATCAGACATTACAAGTAATATCACTGCATTTAATAACTACAACGTTTATATGAATACACTTTTATGTTAAGCCTTTAAGCCTACCTTATGTGCATGTTTCACATTTAACAATAGTGAAATGGTAACTGAAGTCAACAGCATAAAGTTTGTGCACAATTTAATAAGTAATAAAACTGAGACAGCATTGCATTTAAGCCCGGCGGCGCCCCCCTTGTATAAAATGTATTGGCACAGTTACGTAACCATAATAGTTAAGTAATTATTTCTATGTATCAAATACAGTCAGTGTCCAGGAGGGCAGGTAATGCAGAGCACTGGCCGTAATATAGCGGGCGTGCAAATCGGCCCACTCTCAAAACAAAATCCCATGTTCACGATGACCACATTTGTTTACCACCCCTTTTTGCGTCGATCAATTAAAAAAACATGCGGAGCAGTCATTGGGGACAGCCGATAGAAGTGAAAACAGTATACATACAGGGTAAAAAAAAATAAAAAAAAGTTATTAAGTTATTACAGGGTGGAAGGGACATCGACGCGAATCCGTTTACCGTGGATTCAGTACATCATTCTTGACCCCCTTGCGTTAAAATGTTTAGTCGGTTATTTAAAATAAAAATCGATGTTCCATACATTTTGACCGAGTATGTATTGCACTTCAGAAGGAACCAGCAGTTTTTTTACCGACGAGAAATATTAACGCAGGGGGGTCAAGAATGATGTACTGAATCCATGGTAAACGGATTCGCGTCGATGTCCCTTCCACCCTGTATAGCTCATGGGAAGCGTTCGGTGACGATGACGCGAGTTCCATGATTTTTGTTCACCCAAAAAGTGCTCAACGCGCCCAAAGAAGTTTTCACTTAAATAAATTATGTTGTTTTGTTAAATTACTCAGGCTCTGTTACATTGGTTACAGATGTCTGACCTCCCGTTACCCGGTTTTTTATTTACAAAAACAAAGGGTTCGGCAAAAATCTGATGCGGCGATGCCGTTGGTTGGTTGAAGAGCGTAACGTTACTATAGAGATAGAGCTGAGGCTTTACGGTGGTTCGATTTGGACACCCGCGACAGTATCTTCATACATCATACGGTTTTTGAGTTCTGTCGGTATTAAAGCATACATTACACGCCTTACTTCACACTCGTACTACAAGATTTACGGTAGCTAAAACATCTCCAAATTTCGTAACCGATATCCACTACTAAATGTCAAATTATTAAATGCCTATTCAGAACGATGAGATGTGATAATTATGAAGCGATGAAGCCTAGGCTCAAGTTTATGATAGCATCACTCGGCTACAAAACGATTAATCAAATGGAAAACCGATTCCTTAGGCTTTGATCACACGTACCGAGTAGATGGGCGAGACAGCAAAATGATACTAGTCCGAGAGAGTTGGGTGGATAAGTAGGGTAAGTTTGGTTACACGTATTTTTTAACTTGGCACCTAGACAGTATTCAGTCAGTCAGTTCACAAAAATCGCGGGAAACTGTAGCTTGCTGCAAGTGACGTGAGGTTGTCGAGTGGCGAGTACGCAGAGTGCATGTTTATACCAGCCGAGTGGGTAAGCGAGTAAGCGCGGGGGGGTGGGCACTCGGTCTAGTACATAGAACAGGGTTCGAGTGACTGTCTCGCCCTGTAACTCGGCCGAGCACTCGGTGATGTGTTTACACGTGTCGAACACTCGGCCGAGAGCACTGTCTCGCCCATCTACTCGGTGCGTGTGATCAAGGCATAGTGATCTTTGAACTGTTTTAAAAACTCATGCTCAAGGGTTTACTACATAAATATACATAAAGTTAACAAGACTATAAATTCGAATTGCTGGTCAAGCGCATAATATACGTATAACAAGGTTCATAAGTGAGCAGTCTGATACAACTTGATAAAACACACAGATCTGAGCTCGAGTTATTAAAACAATTCATTCACAAGTATACAAATAATCTACATGTAATTGCTGTTACTGAAATGACAACAATAAGTACTTTCTACAAGAAACCTTGGAATACTTAATTAAACAGTTTTACATGTACGCGGTGCCATTTTAAAAATGTCAACTATATCTAACATGCATTTGCTTCTACATTTTCTGCTTTTACTCCGAATTTTTGGTTTCCGACAAAATGTCATGAATAAATATATCTAATACATAGCAAAGAGAGCTGCAGAGTAAAAATGATACAAGCAAATGTATGTGAATCGTAAGTAAAAAGCCTAATGCACATAATTCACCCACATAAAAGGAGTATGTACAGAGCTCTGGGCTCAAATTCACTAATTCACAGACTAGAGTGTTCGTTGTCGAGCGAGCATCACCACATGTGCGTCTCTCGGATCTCACTGATGATCTGACCAGCACGCTGCAAAGCCTGGAATTATACGAAAACATTGAGTAATTGCTAGTATACTTTTGGCTCCATTTGATATTGAAACTCAATAATAGGGACCTTCAACAAAAAAAAAAAACAGCTGCAGCCTATTTGCTAGATGAATAATTTAATGTACAGTAGAATAAGGTTTTACGAGGACGAATGTTTTATCCGTTCATTATTACACTTGCGAAAAGTTGGTAGCTTCAGCCACAGTATAAAGAATATTAATCAGCTTTTGTTCCAAAACAAAACAATAAAACGAGCCAAATGCTAACCTTGAGCATGTCAGCGGCCTCCTTCCTCCTCTGCGCAATATGTTCCGACTCGTTGAGCATGCTCTCTGCCTGGTCCGACTTGTACAAGTGAGTCACAAGCTCGGACTGCAGGTTATCCTGAACGTAGTTCACTAGGAAATGCATCACAGCCTTCGGTACTGAATCCTGGATAGACTTGCGCACTATGTAGAAATACGACTTGATCAACCGTTCTGTAAAAGAAAGTTTGCTTAGTTGTTACCACAGAATGTTGGTTTCTAAAAGGAAATGATAGTCAATTGACACAAATCCTTCTACAAACCAACTGTCTTCCTGTTTTTAGTAAAAAGTGCCAAATGGTTCGTTTTTAAAACGCAATGCTATTGATTTGTGATGAGTGGTTGAATGTTAGTTGAAAATAATGTTTTAATAGTAGTTTATGAAACGCATAATAAGCGATATTAAAAACACTCGTATTTTAATAGCTAGTTATGTGCAGTTTCATACACTACTTTATCTACTCTCATACATAGGGATTCAACCTACAATTTACCCCATCACCGCGCATGCGCTAAAGGGGGCGCTTCCACAGACAAGAAAGAATTTGAATTTGTAATGCTATAAAAATGGCTACATACACTATTTATATTAAACTTTACATTATTTTTTTAGAGAAAAGTGTTTTAATATGATTATATTTTTAAATTTCGGTATTGTGTTTATGCTCGTTCTGAAGTTTATAATTCGAATTTTACGATATGAGAGTAGATAAAATCAATTATATTACGATTAAACTAGTGAAACACCCCCACATCAAATATAACACAATATATCACGTAACTAGAAAATATAATTACAGAAATACTACTCTAAGAATACGACTACTAATGAAAAATTATTGAAAATTAATAAATTGATTAGGGGTTCGTAAAAAGAAGTTAAAATTGAATGACAACAAACTCAAAGTAAAGAAGCAGCAAGCAAAATAGTTCGATGGTAGGTGGTCGGAAGTTTAACAGTGAGCAAAATGAGTAAAGCATTCTGTACACCACTTCGCTATCCTCACCCACTAAGTCACCCATTTGATTCAATTGCATCACGTTGATGCCGTCTATTGTCTCTGAGTTACGTAATATTGACGGCTCATCGCTCCGCCCACCTAGCATCACAAGAAAATACTGTTGAATGATACAATGTTGAGTTAAAATACGAATGTATTTATTTGTGATAAAGTGAAAAACTTAAGTTAGAGATTAAGAGCGTTTACGACTTACGCAATTTCATACAAACTTTCAAGCCCCAGTTTTTTGAAATGACTGAACCGATTTTAATGAAACTTCATACGCTTAAAAGCAAGATACAAAGATCTCTAAAAAGTTAGTTAAGAACATTTTCCAAAAATAGTGTTATAGCCAAATTAGACCGATTTTCCATAGAAACAGTTTCCAGTTATCTGTTTTTAAATAAGACATTTCGAAAATGTTCTTAACTAACTTTTTAGACCTTTGTATCCTGCTTATGCGTATGAAGTTTCATTAAAATCGGTTCAGTCATTTCGAAAAACAAGGGCTTGAAAGTTTGTATGAAATGCCGTAAGTTGTAAACGCTCTTATCAGACTACGATAATATGGCCCGCCCCTCCAAAATTCAAAACATTTGAAAGTATTTACAAAACGCCACCAAGACTTTTATCGCATGTGTGCTGGTCGCCAAACAAAAACAAATCCACGGATTTGTTGCTCGACTAGTGGCGTCATTAATCGCTTATTATTATTAGTATGGCGCTGCACTGTACTTTATGAAAACGATACATGTGTTGTCTTGCGCGATCGGCTAGTTATGATTAGTTGACCAACAAATCTGGTAATAAGTGAGATATTACGAGTACTGATTGCACAAAAACTATGAATAAAACTACATACAAACTCTTTGGTAAGGATGTGACTACACACATTGAAACAGTAATTTGGAGGGGCGAGCCATGTTATCGTAGTTTATCTCTACGCCTTGATTGATTAAAATTGTTATAAAATCACTAGGTGTTATTTGCACTCTAATCCAAACCAAACTATGTTAATATTAATGTGGCTAAATCCGTTATTTGATTAAATTCCTCAGCCCATCAACAAAGGTGATTATGCTTATATTCAACATTCCAGATTATCAACCAATGCATAATAAGAAGTTGGAAACACTGCTTACCGATGACGTCACAATCATGTTGTTCTCTGTCGGAGAGCTTACGTGACGTTTGGATCGGCACTTCAGGCAGAAGGTTCACTGGCTTCTGCGGAGTCATAGCTTTGTTCTCCAGTGTACCGTTCATCTGAAATTGATAGAATCGTGGCATTGTTTACCTTGGAAGCATCATACTATGGAATCATGTAAAGATGGTGGGGCTGGCACAGTTTGGGACCTCAGTTTTAAGCAGGTGGATTTTTATAGTTGGTAGTCTATCTTGCGTGATGGGACGAAATGTGTTAGGTCTACCTAACGTAAGCGCGATGATCCATTATAAGGAGTAGGTAGTTGTGCAGTGCATAATTTATACATTTATATGAATAATATAAATAGGGATATTTGCATTTTATTGTTATTTTATCTACTATCAGTAAACCATTTCTTTTACCTGGGGAGTTGCTGGAGATTCACTGTTATTGCTGGTTGGAGACCTGTTTTCCTGACCATCCGTGATCGCTGGCACATGCTAAAAAGAGAATATCCAACGTTTAAGGCCATCTTCGAGTTCGTTGAAGTCTGTGCGTGAAAGTGCCCGATATAGTATGTTTCTAATCACTAGTCATCATGCATTCAGTATCAACCTTTAGTACAAAAACAACAATATAGAATTACACTAACATATTGGCAATTGGCGTATTATTGTTTCAAATTGCAACAAAAATTATGTTAATTTTGCCAGTATTTATAAGTACCCGTACTAAGGAGTTGAACTAATTCGTTGTTAATGTATAAAAGGTCAGACGGTTCTTATTACAATTAGTTTGTCAGTGTTACTAATGAAAAAAGGTTAGTCAGCAACAATAAAGCTAAGTTTATATGACAATACCTTGACAAGACCCAGTAAAAAAAAAACGCGCTGATGTGACTTTACCCCATAAGTGCATCATCAACAGTTATACAGGGTGTTTGGAAGCTGTGTGCAAAGCCTTAAGGGGTTGATCGTTGGCAACATTTAGAGCATTTCGAGCCATACATGTCTTAGATGAAGTAAGTTTTTTGAAGTGAAAACTTCTTTACGCGCGTTGAGCATTTTTTGGGTGAACAAAAATCATGGAACTCGCGTCTTCGTCACCGAACGCTTTCCATGAGCTATATGTATACTGTTTTCACTTCTATAGGCAGTCCCCAAAGACTGCCCCGCATGTTTTTTTATTTACAATTTTTTGTTAATTGCCAACAGTGTCCCAGTTAAAGCTGGTATATATTTTTTTCTTTTTCGTGGTTTATCTGTGCATATAATCTAATAAACCAAGGTTCAAGCACTGTTATTGAAAAAAAAAATATACTAGACTGTTGAAGCCATAGAATCCTTTTAAAAGTTGAATAATAAAATAACCTCAATCATTCAAACGTTTTTAAAATCATGTTCAAAATTCTCCAAATGGGGTCAACTAGCACCCCCTAGGCTTTGCACCTAGCTTCCAAGTGCCCTGTTTATTATATTAAAAATGCGCTTCAAGAACTTGTCATTTAAACTTGCAACACAATAGAGTGTACACAAAGCCTTTGTCCATGTGAACGTCTCACGATTTGATTGGATCATGAAGTTGCGTAGCCAATCAAAACGCAGAACGCGTGGACAGTTTTTGTGTGCACTCGTTCTGAGAGAGAGCCCACATAGTATTCAAAGCTTCACCAACATGACGCCGTAACATGATTTAGTAGGACAATGTGGCTATTATGAGACTGTAGTATTACGGCACTAGACCCACTATGGTGCAAGATTTATTTTACCTTATTGTGCGCTTCCCATACACTTGCCAAGAATACTAGGGTGGACCCTCTTTCACCCATTTGTCGAAGAAATAGCTATAAAACAATCGATAATAGTTATTTTAATCACAAAAGAAAATTAGGTAGAACAATAGTCAATTTAGGTACACTCGGAAAAAGAGTAATGCGAAGTGTCCACTAGCAATAAAATTTGCGCAAGTTGACTTCTAACGTGTAAACGCTCCCGCAAGTGGACTTCTGCAAGTTTTAGTGATTTGCCGAACTTGCTGTAAGTCGCACGTGTATACGGATGTTCTGACCTTGCAGCAAGCGCTTGCGTCTTTATTTTATTCACACAAAAAAGTTAGAAGTTATTAGGGCAACTTCAAATTTTTTATCTGGAAATTATTCAAGTAATTGCTGGATACATTCGATACTTGAGCAAAAATATTGAAGGTGGCTTCAGTCATTCGTAGGAAGTTTTTTAATAGCACGGGATCTTCGCTGTGGAGTTCTCTCAATAATTGGTTTTGAAGACCTAAATCATCACATCTCAATATTCAATCTCGTACCCACATCTTACGTGTTTTTATTTTTAACAACAACACAATAGACGCAGCTCGTATTTTTCTGCAGCTAGGCATCTTGTTTGATCGCTCTTGCTCAAGTAATTTGTATGCAATTTCTGTCGAACGATTCTACAAGATCTTGCAGGAAGTTAACTTCTACACACTTATAAAAGCTACTTGCAAATAGAAAAATCTCAGTGGAAACAGATGTCAATTGACTTCTGCAAGAAATTGCGGAAGTTACTTGCCAGTGGACACTTCACTTTAAGTAGGTCGGCAACCAAAGAATGGGGTTCTGCACTGTGTCTTTATTTTGTAGTAGATTGTTCGAGTATTGGCAATGACTTGCCACATTCCACATAGCGAAACCACAGTTAATAAATTGCCCACATACTGAATCTTTTGCTATCAATACATAAAAAAGTAAGTAAGTTAGATAACATGCTAACAAATCTGTTTGTTTATAACTACTAAGATAATATTGATGAAACTACAACTTAAATATTTTCCACAGCACAAACAACAAGGATTTTAACAAACTACACTACAACAGTATTACTATCTACTCCATACAGTGGTTCATCGCCAAGTAAATCTATTGGTGAATTGTTAAGACAGTTTAATATGATAAGTATAA
Source organism: Tiliacea aurago (assembly GCA_948098905.1). NCBI lineage: Eukaryota > Metazoa > Arthropoda > Insecta > Lepidoptera > Noctuidae > Tiliacea > Tiliacea aurago. The sequence goes on along the minus strand of OX402579.1, from coordinate 11,776,736 downwards.
AGAACTATGCCGAGCTAGCAGATAGACCGCATCAATTAATTTCACCATGGAATTTAAAAGCAATTTCTCTGATAAAAATAAACAAACAATAACAAATTCAATATAATAATTTAATATTTTGACTGCACGGTTGGTGCAGTGGTTAAGCGATTGACTGCTGCGCTGCGTGTCGCGGGTTCGATTCCCGCATGGAACAAATATTTGTATGACCTACAAGTAGTTGATCTGGGTCTGGCTGTTTGTGTATGTGAGTTTAAATGTTTGTAAACGCACCCACGACACAGGACAAATTCCTAGTGTGGGGCAACGTTTAAAAAAAAAAAAATATATATAAAGACTGCATCTCACTGTTCGCTACCCTTTACATGCCGCCGAGGTGCGAAGTTTCACCGGTACAAACAACGAATTCTGTTGTCCGATAGATGACAAACCATTCGTAAGATTGCTCTATAAATTAACTCCACCCCACTTACCCTGCACTAAATCGCTATGTACTCACGATGGCCAACTGTAAGAAGTTAGACAACAACATTACTTACCTTATGTTAGTGCCATTAGTTTCCACAGACACGCGACATAGTAACTTAAGCTTATAATATATACTTTGAACATGGCGAATACCGGTGAGGTAGCGGGTCGGGGCGTCTTCTGACGGTAGACGGGGCTGTGGTCGTCCATCAGGCCATCGGTACTCTTCAGCAGGCCGGAGACGAGGGCAGCCTCGCGATGGAAGTCTGGGTGTTTGGTGTTGATGTATGCCAGCTCAATTTGGACTAGGTTCTCCACCTGAAGATAGTAAAAGCTTGTTGTAGGGAAAGAGTAGAGGGACCTATTAGTTTTTTGGAACGAAGTTCCTTAAGGCAACGATAACCGACTTTTAATGATTTTATACTGAAGATCACGTCTAAAAGAGTAGTGTTAATGATTTGAAAAAAATATATGTTAAATTAGAGCATTTTCCAAATAACTTAATATGTGAATATTTTAGATTATGTTTATTAGTGAAATTAATGAAATTAATTTAGTGAAACTAATTTGTAAAGTTATGTCTAACGGACTTTTCTGAAACCTTCGCCAATTTAAAGATAATTTAATTATTGATCTTATAGTATATTGCGTAAAATACCTTTTGTTTTGTGTACAGTAAATTAATAATGCGTCAAATTGGGGACAGCGCTCCTTGATGGGCGAGTCCTATTACTGGCTGAACGTACGACGCGTTGCGTGAGCTCAGTACAGAACACGCAAGCTAACCACTCAAGGTCACTGGCATATATCTGCGTCTTAACGCGGGTTCCGGTAGGAGTTGACTGGTAGAAATCGTCACGTAAGGAAAAAGCGTTATGTCCCCTCCATGCGACTTTCTCTCTGTCTCTTTCTATTACATACGAGTTTGTGTGTGTGTGTGTGTGCGCGTGCGAGTATCAAGATTCGAGCAGACGAGCATTGTGCGCGGCCGGTTATATAACCTCAATACTGTTATTGTTCATCGTCGTTATGACACTTTGGTCTATAAACACAAATGCATAAGTCGCTCGATTGAATAAGTGGTGGAGCAATTGGCTTATGATCGCATGTTTTATTCTCGCACTCAACAAATATTGATATAGTCTACTACAGTTCTATCCAGTCCACCTACATATTATATTTATATGTTATGTGACACCTAATCAATTGACGATACGGAGAAACCCTAGTTATCAAAACACACATGTTAGGTACAAACATAACCGCAATGTCATACAAAAATAATAATATGAGTTTCCTGCAAAAAAACCGCAATGACAATGTCCGAGTCAAGATAAAACGCAGTGAGCGCATATTGAAATGATAATATACTTAATACAAGTCACTGCTTATCATAAAACAATTTTCTCCACGATAACTGTGTGTAGGCTTATCTCGAAAACTTTCGGTGGAATTTAATACCACTCTTACTCACGAAATACGTCACGTAAGTTGAAAAAATGCAAGTCATGACGAATTCAGGACAAAAATGTTGGCGGCGGCGATCTCTCGCGTCCGGCCCTGGTTCGGAGCGAGAGTGCATGGGAGGCCGTCGCCTTCTTCTGCGAAGCAGTAATGCTCGCGACGGAGGAGGCGGAACGCGTGATGGAGGGGCAAGGTTTGCGCCCTCACGCACCTAGTCACCGCAGGAGACGCCCCGAGCGGCGGGAGTCACAGGCTGATTCCCGGCCACCGTTGGCGCGGGCTTGCGGACGGTGAGAGATGGGTAGCTCGCCGTCCGATAAGGACCAGGCCCGCAACTCTGGTCTATGCAAAGTTAGTACATACTTACCATAGAGTTTGTAGCTGGCAGGCGTGTACGCAGTAGCTGAGTGACCACATCGACGATACGTTGATGCAGCCGCGGGAAACGAAGCATTTCTTGTTGCACTTCTGTGCCGCAGTGTTGCACTATGCGCTGCATCTCTTCATGCACCTAAATACGATCATAACGTGAGTAACCAGTATCAATCGAATAGATCAGTTAGAGTGCGAAATATTATGCTCCAATGACTGAACTAAAATGTATTAAAACTTTTCACAGAAATTACATGCACAACTGCTTTTTTATTGATTTTAAAAAAGAGCCATAAAAAAAATGTATGGATGATAAATATCTATTCTAATCATTAATTTGCAAAGGGCTTGTAGCGAAAGTGATTACTGCCGCACGGGTTGATCGATCAAGTTAAGCTACGCTTGCCGCGGTTGGTCCGTGGATGGGTCCATCTTTCGTCGGGTACATCTAGATTATTTTTTTAATATTTATATGACGTGTAAAAGTGATTCTAATATCCTATTTACAGAATAAACGATTTCATTTCATTTACATACCAAGAACCCTCCGTGCCTCGGAAAGCACGTACGGGTCGTCAGAAGCCCGAAAGTCTGACGACTAGTCTTACCAAAGGGGATCGTATTACCCAGTAACTGGGTTATGGAGGTCAGATAGGCAGTCGCTCCATGTAAAATACTGGTATTCAGCTGCGTCAGGTTAGACTGGAAGCCGACCTCCACATAGTTGGGAAAAGGCGGGCAGATGATGATGATTTATTAGCGGTTCATACCAGTTCAACACAGCGAAGTGATGGATCTTCGAGCCTCCTGATCTGCCGCTTTACAAGCAGCTCGAACGACACTTCGGGAACGAACAGGGCTGGCCTTGGACCCGTTGCATTACGGATCGCGGTCAAAATATCCATGCGCGTCAAACCTGGTAATAAATTAAACACAATGTCATATTTATGGACCACGTAAGTCTCGATCCCGTGGGAATATCGGGATAAAAAGTAGCCTATCCAGGGTGTCAGCTACTCCCATAATTGTTTTTATCAAAATTGGCCTTGCCGTTTGAGCGCGAAGAAGTAACAAACACACTCACAAACCTTCGCCTTTATAATATTAGTGAGATGTGATGTGATAAATGTAAAAGGGCAAAAATGAATTACAATTCCTTGCTCATCCCACGGGAACACTACATCTTTTCGAGATAAAAAGTAGTCCCCGGCACGTAAGTTGGCAAGAGTAGTTAGATGCGCAGAAGTCATTGTTTAGATCTCTTTGGTGGTCAAGCGGGACGCGGGGAATGAGGGAGCACCGTTCCGAGCACGCGATTGGTGCGTCAGTCGACACTCGCCTCCCGCACCTCAACCCGCGTTCCGTTCGCTCCCGATTACACTTGCGTGCACTAAAATTATACCCATTTGTTTTTGTTACGAATTGTTGTTACTATTTTAATTTAAGTATATATTACGAGTGTATTTTTGCGGCAGCTACTAATGAAGCTTGTTGACCTTTAATTCTCGTTAACATTGTTTTTTGAAAGGCCACAATAACTAAAAATATTTTATTATATATTTTACTTATAACACCTAATAAACTTCACGAAGAAAGGAGTTGATCCTTTCTTTAACTTCTAAACAGACATGTTTAAAATAAATGATGGCAATAACCATAGAATAAATTATGACAAACACTAAAAGTGACCATTTTTTTGTTGCATAAGTGTACTATGTGCGAACTTACCCCCACTACCCCAAAACCTGGCCAAGCTACGTGCCCGGCGATTGTAGCTTATATGTTAATCCAGGGTATCAGATACTTCCATAAAAAAATATCAAAATTGGTCCAGCCGTTTGACCGTGAAGAAGTAACAAACACTCACAAACTTTCGCCTTTATAATATTAGTGTGATTGCCCGGCGGAGTTTTATCATTGTTACAAGATTTTGCGGCTTCACAGTAGTAATCTAGATAAGGTTGTTCATATCAGCTATCATCCGATTTGTTACGACGTGATTGAATTACCATCAAATCGTTTTAGACAGGGATCACAGATAAATAACGATCGCATCATTTACGAAAAAATGATTCATCAAATACTATTCATTCATCATTAGTTGAGATTTTACGCAAAGGAACTGCCCCACTTTAAAGATAATGCTACACTACAAACAAAGGCATTTTCTTTCAATTCCATCCATTCACTGATGAATTGATGATGCATTGTGTCACTATTATGACAGCCAAAAGGTTCAAATTACAATAATAAACTATAATAACATTTTGTAATGCATGTTTCAGATGAGTCACGAAATAATCAGTGTCTAATCTTGTCGTTCTCGGATTGCGCAATATAGTAGTAAGATTATGATTATAACATTAGCACATTTATACAACATGTCTCGGAATCAACGCACAACCTCGGGTCATTGTACTCATCATTATGATCAACTTTTACTATGAACCAAACCTGAAGTCGCGAAAAAATTATCAGCTGTTCCCTACATTTATGTTCGATTAAGTCGTCAAATGTAGCTAATAACAGCTGTTTTTGTTTCACGATTTCAGGTTTGGTCCCATAGTAAAAGTTGTTCATAATGATGAGTACAATGTCCTCTTAAGGGGTTGTGCGCTAATTCCGGGACATGTTGTATACTGTTATCAAGTATTTCCAAAGTTAAATTTTCACTCCTGTAATAAATTCGAATTTAGATTCTTCGCGGAACTAGACTAAAATGAAGTTATTAAGCGTATTATAAAGGAAGTGTTGTACACTTGGAAACTGAAAAACCACTTACCGACTAAAGGATGTATCGAATCTAATGTGCGTCCAAACGTCTCATGGAATATGTAGCATATTCTGGCACCTCCACATAGTTCCGTGGTCTCGATATTCCTTGCAGTACCTTCGATGGTGGAGCAGTAAGCGCTCGCGAACTTTGTGATAATCTGCAGTAGAGTCTGCGACTTATCCGACACATCTTCACCGTACGAGTTAAGAAGAGATTGGAATTGTGAGATCATTACGTTGACGCGAACCTGTCATGATGAAGAGGAAAAAATGAGCAAAACAGTTGTCACAGAATTAAGTAATATTTTATCAATTGTTTTCCAATAAAGGGGCGGAATAACTTCATCCTACCGCGACAAAATTCACATAAGATAAAGCATTATCATTATAATAATAATTATGCTTAGAATAATTTTGGTTAAAATAATACGAATTTGAATTTGGCGAAAACCCGATGTGATGACAAAAAAGTACAATGTTCATGGTTGGTTGTTGCATTTAATGAGCTATTAAAACGAGAAATATTCATAGATTCATATAAGTACATAGAGACCAGAGCAGTAGGTCAGAAAAATAAATACCTACAGTCAACTTTGCAATTTTACAGCAGGTACTTATTTATTCAATGTAATCACGTTAATTACCTTTAATTCCGGCAGACAATCCCTAATATGGTGCATCAGTAGTCTGTTCAAGGTCTTGGCCAAGTGCGGCGTGCCGTTGCGTGTGGCAATTGTAGGATATTTCCTTTGAAGGTATGTTGCTTCATCTTTGAGAGCGTCCTGATTATGAAACAATTGAAATCAATAGATCAATTGTTGTGATTATCAATCAATAAGCAATAAAATAACTGTATTGTAAGTATGCATTTAAAGTCTGCCAGCAATGTATTATAAAAATAGTTGATAAGGCGCCAATATTGCACATTTTAGTTGATTAATTTTTCGTGATGCCAACATCTTGCAAATAAAGAAATAGTGACAACGTTTTTAGATCTTGATGGTCCAAAATCAGAATAACAGCTTAAATATTCAATCTCACTTGCGTTACTTCTGCATCTGTACAATGTAAATGAAGTTGTAGCGAAATGTAACACATACCAATACAATTTAAAAGCCAAATATTATTGGCGTACGATTACTTAAGACATCTAATTGCCAAATAATAACTATTACTGAAAAATATGTGATTTCATAATAATACTTATATAAAAACACCTACAAATAATATAATGAAGATAATTTACCCCAATCGACTTCCTATCAATAATATCTTGTTGCGATCTGTTTACGACTCCGATTATGCCAAGTTTTACGGGAATGACGCGGCCGCATAGGATGTCTATGGCATCAGTTCCTGAAATAAATCACTATTTTAGTAACTATCATTGCTCCAAGGAAGCTACATTGGCTAATTTTATGATGAAACTTTAGTTAAAATTGACTTCCTACATTATTCAAAACTATTAAGTAAGTTGCAATTGATACAAATGTATCCGGTTACACTGGAAGCCGACCCCAACGTAGTGATACGACTTTAAGTTGAATGTATACTTGTAATACAGATTACAGAATTAGAAAAGGTATTTAGTGTAGACTTGAAAATACTTAGGGCAAGAAGACCTGCCGTGGTATTTATTATTCGTGTTCCAAAGGTAAAAAAAACAGTCCAAGAGTTCAATTACCTGCATCCATGAGATCAAGTTTAGTAACCACAGCTAATGTCCTCCTGCCATCTGGATCTACCTCTTTAGACATTTTTATAGCTTCACTTGTGGCCATGTCTGTGTTAGCAGCTGTCACCGCCAAAATTATGGAGTTTGGGTTGGCAATGTACTTTATAATAAGATTCCTAATTTGGTTTTCAATGTCTTCAGGCTGATCACCTATTGGTACCTAATTAAAAATATAAACAGATTAAATATTTCACCAAATTGATAGTAGGAGTTTAACTTGTAAACAACTGTTGAGTGACTTTTAATAACAAAACAATGAGTGGCAGCTTTGTTTACCTTCGTGATACCAGGGAGATCCACTAATGTGAGATTTACAACTCTGGTTGAGAATATCTTGAGACTGATGGGCTCTGGGCAGATGCCCTTGTTGTTGCCGGCCATGCGGTCTGTTTCGCGCTCGATCTCTTGCCTCATTTGATCGAAATCTGAGTAGATCTTGTCTTTGGTGTGAAGGAATTTGCCCCATTCTTCTAGATTTACAGTACCTATAACAATAGAGAGATATTGTCTAAGCATGGCAAGGAATGGTTTTCAAATCATAGACCAAATTCTTTTTTACACTATGAGTTAGTAAGGTAACATATTTTTACTAAATAACTAGCTCTTTTTATCATTTTCTTTTCATCATATTTACTATGGAAGTTATGCTGCATGCTAAGATTTTTTACATGCTGTCACGAAACATTATTTGTTTTATTGCAAACATTGCTCCATTTGAAATAAGATTAGACATTTAAATAAACCTTTTTTACAGTCCGTTCAACCGATTTTGACTTCTATTGCGTGGGTGGCATGACAAAAGGCAGCTGTAATAAACAGTTGGTATAGTAACCACGTTTTTGCTTTTAATGCCATCCTTCTGCCAATGGAATAGAAGTCAAAATCAAATTGGAACGGACTGTAAAAAAGTTTATTTAAATTTCTAATCTTATTTGAAATGGAGTATAGGTAGATACAGCTTTGTCGTATATAAAATAAAGATTATTAATGACATTGATTAATGATTAGTAATTACTGATCAATTACTAAACTTGGGCAATAACAAAAGCATGTGTTTTATCAAAAAAAATTAAATCCATTTAATTAAAAAGTTTATTTCTACAAACTTTTAATTAAATGGATTTAAAAAAATGGAGATCTTTATATGATTAGGTGGCATAGGAAGTAGATTAAACATGTAACAGGGACATGCTCATACAATTGATTACAAACAATAACTATTACAAACCTGTATTTAATTTTTGGGATAGTTGAGCTATTGGATTCCATGGTGATGTCTCTGTGTTCTGGATTCTTAGTGCTAGCAATACATTCAAATAAAAATATGATACTAATCAGGCTGCTAAATACAGTGCCACATTCATAAATAAAAAAATAAAGTAAGTAATCAAATTCTTGAGTACAGTTATAAAATAATGTTTTATTTTTTCAATAATTGTCAGCAGCAAAGCAGTTCACTCTTCATTTATGCTCACAATCAGTAAATAAATCAACAATACTTTATTAGTGGTATAAAGTCTGAGATCAATGCCATGTCCATGTAACATAACAAAAGTGACATTGAGAGCTGCACAATAATTTATTGATTGCTAATAGTCTAGTTAGCTAAAACAGAAACATAACATACAGTAGGAAGATCAATGCTCCATTATACTTATTTGACATTGAAAACTGCATCCAACAAACACAAAGACATGTTAGAATTCCTAGACTGCAAAACTCATAATGATTTGAACAATAGTATAAATGAATAACAATCAGTGGAACATAAGGAAATAAATGTTAATGGAATTTATGAGGCCTTTTCTCTATATGCCATAAACTGCAAAATTAAATTAAAATATTTTGTTTTTCCTCAAAACGGCAACAAGATGATACCACAATAACTTAGGCCAAATCATAAATATAAAAAAGCTATATATCTAAATTGTATATTTGTTAAGAAATTAATATTGACTCACCTTCTTCAGCTGAGCGATGTTCCTTACTGTCCTTAGGGCTGTAGACTAATTGTAGAATAAGAGGACGCCTAGTCACAATCCCTGGTCCTCGAGGCAGAAATGAACGCCCCACTAGACTTTCAATAACAGAACTTTTGCCAGAACTCTGTTAGAAAAACAAAATATTCAAAAACATTTTTCAACCAATTTTTCATTGTTGGTTATTGTTATAACAAATGACAAAATCAATGCACTTTTTATTTTCATATATTTCAGGAGTTTTCCTAAATGAAGATTGTAATCCTTGTTTTTCGGTTAACATCAAAATTAAATGTGAAACTTCATGATGTCGATGTTTGTATTGATTATAAATTAAAAGCGTGCCCATGCGCAAAGTATCTACATTTAAAATATCTTAGGGCAGCTTGAGACCAAACTGTGAATCAGGAATTCTATTCAGGAGGTCTTGGTCAATGACAGCGTAGTTCAATTGACTAAAATGGGGACAAAGAACTCCACTGACGCCTTTACATAACCACTACAGATATATCAACAGGAAATTCATCATGTGTACCTGCCATTCTAATCACGACTAGTAGCTCAGAATGATTAATATGTATTCATAGAAAAATTTGTTACCTGATTTCCTAAAACTACTATTTGAGGTAATTGGATGGCATCAGCTCCGACTGTGTTAAAAACGTCTTGCAACTTATTAATAACTGGTATAAGCGCTTCCATAGTTAGTTGCAGATTCTACCGTACACACAAATTATATTTCAATAATCCACGACAGTTTTATGTAATACGAAAAGATTATTTTTATCAAATATCAAAACAGACAAACCAACCGGTGAAAGTCGGCCATATTGATTTTACCACCCGCACCCCGCCACCGGCCGTTATTCTATTAGTGATGTGTATTATTATTTCTACTAATAATGTACGTTTGAAGTCGATTGTATTTATTTATATATTAAACATTTGTTAGCACCGTGCTGGGTGCTGTGCTGGTAGCACTATTTTACAATGCTTTATAGTTTATTGACAGAGTTGTTATTATCGGAGGAGTAAAGGTTTCAATGCAAACAAAAATATTTTTGTGGAACATCTTTTCTCCCGTTTTTTTTTTCTGTGGGAGATTTTATGAAAAGGGACGGACGTGTGTAACCGTCCGTCCCTTACGGACGGTAGTGACGGCTTGAGCATGGAATATGTAAGTACTTTTTATTAGCATGGAATTAGTAAGTTGAATTAGTGTACTTGTGGAAGTATTACTACTGGAAAGGAAAGTGAAGGGAAAGGAAAGTGCCACAACTGAAACCCAAGGGGAGCGGGGATATCATCATCATGCATTGAATAAAATTCAATTCAACAATATTTAAGACAAAGTAACTAAATAAAGACTTGGCTAAAAAGTCCCAGCAACCAAGCCATAAAAAAAGTCCAATTGTCAAAGTCCTCTGTCATCAAACTGAATCACTGAATTCTGAAGTGAAATTCACTGAATGAATTTGTAGGTTTTATTTTGCCTGGGGTTGGGGGATTTAATTACTTTTAATTTCGATTTATGTAATTGTCTATGTAAAAATTCGTCGCGAGGTTAAAGTTATAAATTGTGGATTTAATTAAACATGTTCAACGCTGAGGTAATAAAAATATTGCAGGCGTAACCTTACAAAATGCCGGGAGAAGTTTTAGACGTTATGAAGATGTAATTTTCTATATTTACAGGTAAACAGTGTGGATGCCAGAAGATATGCGAGTAATTCGCAATCTATACAGTTTGGGCCGTGGAATATATCGTACGATGTGAGCTGCATACTGCCTAGCGTGTGTTCCACAAAGGTTGTTTGCGAACGCGACGATGATCAATTTTGCCAGTTTTGTATGTAAGTGTTAGCCTTTTTTTGCTTAGGTATTAGATCCTATGCTGGCTGAAAGCTACATGGTATTACGATTCAACATGTAGGGTAAAAAGGCATATTGTGATAGAAACAGTATTTAACTCCTAGCACCCTCAACTTCTTTTCATTGTTCATATAAAAAAAAACATTAATTGATTTGAGAAAATCAATTTCCAGATACTGCAAAGAACTGAAGATACCACACTTTCCTGACATGGTGTTTCCTAAAAATGTTCTGAAGTTGACTCATAACAGTGGTGTAAATATATGTTTTAATCCTCTTGATTCTCTGAGATGTGTGGCCAGCAGGATGGAGGCCATTGAGGTTTCATGTGCAGAGGCTTGGCAGGAAGCTCGGTAATTATATTTATAATATATAGGATAATTTGTATTGTCTGCAATTTCTATGCCATAAATATTGTACATACTTAGTTAAAACTCACCCAATCAATAAAGTCAGCTCACGAAAAACTAGTTGTGACCAGGGACCATTTTGGTTACACATTGAAAGGGTTTTCGATAGGGTTTTTCTAAGCGGTTAAACAAAAACCCATACGATAAGGGTAAACCTTATGAACGGCTTCAATTAAATTTTGGTAACCCATTGAAAGGGTTTACGATAAAAACCCATACGAAGTGGGTAACCCTTTTGAAAGGCTTAATTTAAGCCATTCAAAATTACCCACACCGTAAGGGTTTTTGATTAACTGCTTAGAAAAACCCTATCGAAAACCCTTTCAATGGAAAGGGTTTTTGATAGGGTTTTTCTAAAATGATAACCAAAATGGTCCCTGGGTAGAATAGAGATAGAATTGGTCCTGCTACGCGTGCTGGACGGATATTGAAATAACATAATATCATGATTTTTTCATGTTACTGGGTTTCAAGTAGGTATAGAACACATTGAAATGGGTTATCAGGTAACCCTTTCACTGGGTTTCAAGTATAAAACCCATTCAATGGAATATCATGTAACCTTTTCAATGGGTTTATAGTATAAAACCCTTTCAATGGGTTACACCATGATAAAGGTAACCCATTGAATGGGCTACCCCTTCGAAAGGCTTTTCCCTTAACCGGGGTTGTGCGGTCCCTGGTTGTGACGCACAATGGTCCACATAAAGGACAAGACTTGCGGAAACCAAACCCTCTAACATAAACCTTAGTTTTGACTCTAATTATAAATACATCTCTATCCAAATGAAATAATAATCATATTTATTGTTTTAAGACCAGATGCAGCGAAAGCAAAGCGGCCATTTGACTGGACATTTTCAACAGATTACAAAGGAACCCTTACAGACAATATTGTCATAGAGCCAACCGATGAATCCATTGATTTCGATGTACTGAAACAGAAAGATCAAATCCTTTTCTATCATGATCTGACTTTATTTGAGGATGAACTGCATGACCATGGGGTCTCTAAACTGTCTGTAAAAATAGTAAGTATTTTTAATTTTTTACCAAAAAAAATAAGGAATGAGCATGTCAAATTACCGTGTGGTGAGTACCATGTGGTGCCGGATGTAAAGAATAGCACTATCACATTTCTTCCCGTGGGTATTGTAAAAAGGGACTTACTAGAGAATGGGCAGCAGCGTTCTCTATGCATTTTAACACCATACTGTGATTGCCAACCCACCTGCCAGCCTTTGGGGGAGGCCTATGTCCAGCAGTGGACGTCTTCTGGCTGAAATGATGATGATGATGTCAAATTGCTATTTTTGCCCTGTCTATACATACAACATATATAACTTCAAAGGGTAGAAACTCTTGGGCCATGTAGATTATGTTGAGATTTAAATAATGCTTTGAACTGGTCACTGACCTGTATTTTTTGGAAAAAATATTGCAACATATATGAAGTGAGAACGCCATGAAATAGTACAGGAACAGACTAGAGAATCATCCAAACTTACTGGCTATGCACTTAATGAATAGTAATTCAACATTCAAAGGTCTAAAAAGAAAGTTCCCTCGATATTTATAGGGAATATTAAACATAAATGGGTGCATGTCGGTGGACTGACTTGACTGACCCTTCAAAACAATTGATACATTCCTAACCAAATGCTATATGTTTGCACGGACCAGATTGCAAGAATACCCTTAAAATAAAAAGAAGTGAGCATTCATACATAATAGTAATAACAGTGAGATTATGTGTGATTATACTGATCTAGTTAATTGTTCTCTTTGTCAAACAATACATAATATTATGAAATATATTTTCAGAGAGTCATGCCTTCATATTGGTATGTGCTGCTAAGATATTTTCTGAGGGTGGATGATGTGCTGGTAAGAGCTAATGAAACCAGAATGTTTCATTGGCTCAACTCTGACTATGTTCTGAGAGAGTACACTGTGAAGGAGGCACAAGCAAAGGATTTAAATGTAAGTAAGAATGTCATGTTTTGCAGTTAAAGGCTTGCCTTGGGAAACCCTTGCTTATGGGAAATGAACATCTAAAAAACATTTTAAACTTTCTTAAGTAATTGAACACTATAAATGGAATTAGGGAATTGAAGATATGTGCCTACTAATAATTTTATTTCCCCACATGAAAGAAATACTGAGTATAATTCTCCAATTAAGTGCTGTTAACTTTTTTTTTTACAGATGCCTACTGCACTCATGAAAGATGCTGATGACGTGATACCAATCTTGCCAGTGAAAGAAAAAGCAACACACAAATTGATTGTGACTATACCACCAATTTAGGCTGTAGTGCTTTGATCTCCAATAATTATAAAATAAATAAGTTAACAATTATATATGTTGTAATAAAGTACCAGTTCCATTGGGTAGCATACAAATATTTTACTTAACAGCCTTAATTCTGAAAATGGTGGTGCTATTTTAGCAATAGAAAAGAGTACACAAATATGAAATTTTAGAAGTTTATTAGTTCCAGTTGATTGAAATACTTAATAAAAATATACATAAAGCAACTTTCAAATAATCATTCACACAGATAAACATAGTATTATGGAAAGTTCTAATGCAAGGAGAACAAATCGAAGAATAATGGGACAAATAATGAGGAGTTCACACAGTGGAGGTAAACAGATTCGGATAAAAATAAAATAACAAAGGTCTGTGAATGAAAATTATTCAGGATAGACAGTGCTTTTCACAATATTTAACAGACGTAAAAATACATCATTATATCATACACCAATGTGGCTTTTTTGGCTCAGACCTGGGATCTTTACTGCAAAATCTTCTGCGGCGGCATGAATTCTTCTTCTTCGACATGGCATTTTTAAATAATTTTATTCTGGTTCAGAAGATATTGGTGAACAATTCGAAGACAGCACAGCGGCTTATTAGAAGTGTTTTAACACTGCTTCCTGGGCTCGCCACTGCATGAATACACAATATTTGAGAATAAAGTCGCTTCCGATTCCAAATATATTTCAGAAGATTTATTCAATGAATTCTTTACGATTCTGAATTCAGTACCAATCAGGATCAGTGTTGTACCTACTGTACTTACGTGATGCAGCAATAAATAGTATATTTTAATACAAGTGCTTGTTATTAAACACCCTCTAAGGAAGGTATGAACTTCGAAAGTACCCTTTGTCTGACTTCCCAACTATAGGTATCTTCAAAATATCTGACATAACACAACACTAATAACAGCAACAAGGTGAAGGCAATCAACTCAAGATCACACTAATGGTGTACCTACCCTCCAGATGGCACACGCTCGGTCTGCTGGAACAGCGTTAATTCTATTGTCTATGCGAATGGAGGCGACAGTATTCAACTTGCTCTCACTTCAAGTTCACACCATGGACAGATACATAGTCGGGAGTTGAGAGGTTACCCAGTCCATCGACTGCCGGAACCGAGCTGTATCCGAACTCGGCACGCCAAAGTGTCGCCTGCGCGGCTAGACCAAAGATCCTTTTTTTTTTTTGTTCACGGGGTGGAATATACTCATGGATGTCCTCCGCCCTGCGGCGGGCGGAGGGGTCTGTCAGACTTACTGACTAAAAACCACCCCAGTGTTCCCCTCCCACACTTGCACCGGGGATCTTGGGATCTGTTATTACTTCCGCGATCCCCGGCTAGTGCCGGCCCGCCTCTGGCGTCTGGGGGGGGGGGTGAGGTGTCTGATAATTCCACCAATGTTGTGCTTGTCGGTAAATGTATACGTCCCTAAAAGGAACAACAGGGTTTTTGTTACATACTGTATAAATACACTCTGTGACTAAAACTTTATGGCGGCTCGGAACATGAGGCGAGTCGCTGCGGAGTAACAAATTCACGTGTTAGCGGGGCCGGGGGCGAGTGCGGTACTAAAGTGTATAATTATCTATGGGTACTGCGCAGCGATTAGCGCACTTCAGAGCCGCCATCAAGTTTTAATCGAGCTGTGAATTCGAACGAATTTTGAATTGGAAATACCAACTTATTTCGAACCATTTAAATAAAAAGTCTGTATATAAATCTGTGGGTCATAACTATACATATCAAATTATGACAAGCAGTTTAGAAGTAATGAGGGAACAGATGAACATACATACATACATACACATACCGGTCAAAATCATAACCCTCGCCATAGTCGGGTAATAAAATCGTAGCGAAGTCAAAATTGTACATTTAATATTTTTGAATAAAAGTAATTGCAATGAGGTCTGGGATCGATTCAAATGCCAAAATTATAATTTTTAGAATTTTTGTCTGTTTGTCTGTATGTATGTTAGAGCATCACGCAAATTCTACTGAACAGATTCTGTTCAAATTTTGCAGAGATATTCCATATATGCCTGGTCAATTGATAGGCTATATATTATCACGCTATTTGCTATGAGGGATGAGCAATATTGAATTATGTTTGTGTTCCTCTATGAATGCATGTTCCAGCATCACGAAAATTCTACCAGATAGATTCTGTTCAAATTTTTCATAGATATTTCCATAAATCTGGTCAGTCGGTGGACTATACATGGACACCGCTGACAACAGAGGGCTATTGTACAAATTTGCCAAATATTAATAAAATATAGGGACACAGTATATATCCTTCTTATTCAGTATAAGAAATATCTTTTAAATTGGTCCAATATTGGAGTTGGAAATAGGCGAGAGCCGAACCTCGATTTATGACTTTCTACTCTAAAAGTCTCCCCGCCCGCATTTCCTCTTAATGCAACGCGGGCGGCAGCTAGTACTTAATAAATAAATAATTTAGTGTTAAATGAGGAGATTTTGGCTCATACTCAAATGTTTATATTCCCTGTGAATGTAGGTATCTAATAAATCAAAGTTAAGGGACAACATAGTGTAAAAACTGTAGGATACTTATATTGTTGTTCTTATTTTATTGTTAATTCCAAAAATCTATTATTTATTTTGGGCGACAAGTCCTAGCCGAGTTCTTCGCATAAACATTGATTGCACTATCTCCTTGCTTATTTTATAATTCTACAGAACTCACTTCCCGTGAGATAGAAAGGCTCCCAAACAAGCAAAGCAAGCTCTCTAATAATATTTCTTTCCCATCTTCGCTGAAGTTTTTCTATAAAAAAACTTAAATAAAAAGCGCAATTTGAACCCAACATGTTAATTTCAGCTTAATATATGATAAAAGTAAAAAAGCACCGCCTAAAATCACTCGAATTAACGAAAAAATAACTAACGAATCTTTGTCTAGGTCATATATATAATTATGTAGACTATTTCGGAAGAAAGGTTTCTATCCCAAGCTGTCAACATCGGAGAAAGATTGTACGTCGTGCTCGACGTTGTAGACAGTTGTCTAGGGTAGAGAAGACAAGTCTTCACATTTGATTTTGTAATCGCCGTGCTACAGAAAGTAGAAAACTTTCTGTTGTCTACACTGAAACGCCATTTTTGTCTATTCTTCCGTCGACAAAACGCGTAGAGAGGGTTCTCGTGCTAAGCCTGCTGGTACACATCTGCCCAACCCTTCGGGGAAACAAGGCGTAATGTTATATTATGTTATTACATCGAGATATAAGTACTAACGTACTAGAGAAGCTACGTCAAATAACTGAATTGTCCTATTCTTCGTAATTTGAATCTTTAGTTCGCGCAGCGCTAAAATAATAACAATTCGTCTAAACCGTAACTAATTTACCACAGCGCTAGATTTGCTGCGGAAGTGTATTTATTCTCTAAAATTTATTATTGTCGGAAGTACTAGGCGCGAAAGAGCTAGAGAGCGACTGAGTGAGGTGCGGCGCGATCGCCGCAGTTGAACGAGACAAAGTAGGAATTTACGGTGTCTTCTCTAGTACGTTAGTACTTATATCTCGATGTGTTATTAATGTGCTTTGATTATTTACAAGATTTGTAATTACCTTTCTAGTGGGCACTCGACGCATCGGGATCGATCCTGTACCACTCCAATGCACCTGACGGGTTTTTATTATTTAAAAAATAAGCTTCTAGCAAGTCTAAACGTTCTAAATTAAATGAGGTCATTTTTGTCACAGAATTTTAGAAATTACAAGCAACTAAGCAACAAACCATCTAGATTCTGTTTTAAAAGCAAATTAATTATGACGCGTATTCGTTCGGAATACGAAGTTTATTTCTTTTTTGGTTGTTTTCGGCCAGTCTTCATTGTAGCGGTCCATCAAAAAAAATTAACTTTGAGTCTCATTTCCAACTAAATGTATGGGAAAAGTTTTTTACGATTTCTGACTTTTCTAGTACTCAAACCTCAGTTGGTCTAATAGAGGTTTTTGATCCTTATAAGAAACAGGATCGATTGTCATAAAAAAAAGTTTTTGTGAAAACTGCCCATTTTCCTGCTGACTGTACATTTTTTTTCAAAATCGGTGAATGCGGATCAAAATTTCTCAAAAATTTAAGGACAGTCTCCTAAGACCGTTTTCCTGTAGCTACAACGGTTATGGTAGCTGCCCTTACTGCCCCATCTCAAAAATCCATCCTGTATATTGTCACGCTATTTGATAAGGGGGATGAGCAATATTTCATTATGTTTGTATTCCTCTATAGTTTACAGTCAATTTTAAAAAGACGAGCCGAACGGTTAGAACATTGCAGATACAGTTTCAGATTTAATCATCACGCTATAACTATAAGGGGCTAAGCTTTTAAACATCATGACATACACAGGATGAATTTATGAGATGGGGCAGTAAGGGTACCTACCTTAAACATTGCAGCTACACGAAATCGGTCTTAGAAGACTATCCTTAATTTTTTGAGACATTTTGATCTGGAGACATAGATTTTGAAAAAAATGTACAGTCAGCAAAAATATGAGAAATTGTCATTAAAAAAAATTGGTGCCAATAGATCCTGTTTCATAAGAAGATCAAAAAACTCTATTAGACCAGGTATGTATGAGTACCTACCAGATGATTCAGAAATAGCATAAACCTTTTCCCATATATATCGTGGGAAATGATTCCAAGTTACTTTTTAGGGTTTTGTACCTCAAAAGGAAAAATAGAACTCTTATTTACCTCACTTCGTTGTCCGCCCGTCCCTCTGACTGTTTGTCTGTCTGTCAGTGAAGACCCTTTTTCTCAGGAACGCGTGGAGGTACCAAGTTTAAATTAATTTCAAATACGTAGGTCTACGGTTTCCGAACTCAAAAAAACCAAACTTCTAAGTAAACGTATTAAAAATACGGTCATTTAAGCGACATATTATTTTGATACTCGCAAATTAATCAAAAGCTATAGGGTAATTCCCGTTGACCTAGAATCATAAAGTTCGGCACAAAGCAAAGTCACACAGCACAAGTAAAGCAAAAGTCTGAAAATCGTTAATTGGTAGTTTTATCACATCATCATCATTTCATTGTTGGACATAGGCCTCCCCCAAGCATCGCCACTTCGAGTGGTTCTGTGCTTCCCGAATCCAGCGGATTCCTGCGGCCTTCCAGCAATACGTCTTCCGGGTACGCGGCCTCCACTCCGGAAACTTTCGGCCCTATCGGTCATATGTTCTGCATCATCTACTGTTATACTATTTTAGCTATAGTCGTTCGTCAGGAATAATCTGTAAGAATGCATCAGTCAGTGTATCAGTTTTGTGATATTAGGTAGAATATACAGGAACGCAGGCGTTCATTAATTCAATGAAAACGAAAAACTTCGCAAGCAATGGGAAATTGCTACTGAAGACTGCGGAATCGACTTCAGGACTAACTGCTTCTCAAACGGGCAACTGTACGTCGCTTGGTCACGCGTCACCAGTCCTGAGTCTCAGTATATTTTGGCTGCTGAGACCATAATTATAAACGTAATGTTGTAAACGTAAGGATGTATGAACGTAAACGAAGCAAAAGGAGTATGTAAGTAGCGTACCAGGTGGCGTTCTATAGTTTCTGCCACTTGGGAAGTAGGCGTGAGTTTACGACATTACGTCTGTATTAACCAAAGGTTTAGGCAGAGGTGTACCTACCTATAGTACACCCACATTTAATTTCGCCAGTTATGTTTAGTTCCCATGAAATACGGGGCGAGCCTATTGCCACTAACCGTGCACAAACTCATGACTTCGGACTTTTAACTGAGAAATTCCAGACGGAAAACCCAATATCACTTAGCCTGACCCGGGAATTGAACCCAGGACCTTATTCCCAACAGTAGAGCTTGCGACCAATAGACCAACGAGACAGTTTTGTATAAAAATGTGGTTGTTATTTTTGTATATTGTGGTGTCTTACGACTTCCACGCGAACGAAGTTGCGGGCAGAAGCTAGTTAATAATATAGGTATTATCGATTTAAAAATCGATCGTATTTTTACGTAACGTTTTCTTTGCGCGTTCCTACTAGACCCACTGTTAGGTAGATCTCAGCGTTAGCTGTAGTACACTTCGATTGTCTGATTGTTAAATTATTAGATGAAGAAGGCGTAGCGTAAGGTAGGCTGGCCTTGGGATCTATCCCTACTTTTTTCAGAAGCAGGCAACTTCATTCCACACGCACTCATCTAGGTAACCATAGACTGAACCATGGCAACGAAGGAAGACTGTGAGAGTTCTGTGCGAACTACCTACCATCTGCTGCCTTGACGACACCATTTCTAACTAACGCAGTAGGTACCTACGTGACTGATATCTAGACGCCAGAGTGACATTGTAATCGTTTTCTTTGTGTAGGTAATGATTATGATTATTATCGTGTTCATCAGAATGCCTACTGATAAAGGTCATATAGCTATGATTTTTTATCCGTAAAGGCTTCTACAGACCGGTGTGACTCGCGACGCGACACAAAGGCACCGCTCGTCGCGCGACACGCGGGGCCTTTGTGTCGCGTCGTGTGTCACGCCGGTCTGTAGAAGCCTTTACCCTTGCTAGCTCACGGTTACACACATTACCTACTATGTGCTGCAGTCATCTAGTTAATATACCTATGGAAATCATCTATTAGGTACTTATCTTAATCGTCTGTGCTTATAGGTATTTAAGTCAAATTAATGTAACGTAGATTACATCCGCCGTGAAACCATAGCAGTGAAACCGCAGTAGTTCAATTCAACTGGCTCGCGTCATGTTCCGCTTCTCGCATCCGATTCGAGTAGCGGAACATGCATGACGCGAGCTTAGGGGCACTATGAGCAGATTTTTTAAAAATTTTATTTATGTCAGACACAAGTGATCCATATTTTTATTAGTAAGTATACTTAAGAATTATGTTTGTACCTAATCAAGCTTTAAATACAATGATTTATACTTATATTTAGACCACACGACTGAAGTAAAACAGAAATCATCGTTCGCGTAACGCTAGCAAAAGAAGTTTTACTTCAAAAAAGCTGCGGTCTTGTGAGTGTATAAACAGCCAGTGTGAATTTAAAAAAAAACCTAAGCGGGACGGCCCGCGGCGGTGACGCGGTGTGTTCCATGTTTAAAATTTAAACAACATCCGTTCGCCTCTCACGATCACAGTTTCCGTAACGCTATCGTCATGCATTCACCAGTTTACTCCCCAAATTACTTAAAAAAAACCGGTCAAGAGCGAGTCGGACTTGCGCACCGAGGGTTCCGTACGTATATATGATGTTGATGACTTAGTCTCACCATAAGGGTTCATTTTTACCATTTTGGTACGGAACCCTAAAAATGGGAAAATGGTGGGAAAGAGTTGTTCTAGTCAAAACCATCCATGTAAAAAAAACAACGAATCATAAAAAAAAAATATGTAAATTTTCCTTTAATTACACGAGTGATTCACGAGATTGGGCAGCAGCGTTCTCTATGCATTTTAACACCATACTGCGATCGCCAACCCGGGCCAAGCGTGGCGATTATGGCAACCGCCCCCTATTTGGGGGAGGCCTATGTCCAATAGTGGACGTATTTCGGCTGGAATGATGTTGACTCATTCGATAACAAAATCGATTCGGCACGGAACTGTATCGAATTGCTTGTGATTATAGCTATGCAGGACTTACCTTGGTAATAGATAGGTACTTGTATCTATTGGTATTCTTTAAAGACGTAGGCCAGTAGGTGACGTCATCACGCCGCCGCTGCTCTTTATTAATAGTAGTTTATGGTGTAGCGGCATCAACATCGCCACATGCGAACGACGCGTCACACTGATGTCACGCAAAATCCTGCATCGCGCAAGCAGAGTTTACCGCGCAACTAGCTTATATACAACGTCCCGACATCAACCGTCGGGAGTTGCCCACCAGACACAACACCCGTCTGGTCGGAGCATCCTCCCTTTTCTATAAAGGATGAGTAAACTTTACATATTGAGTGATTTACCATGTTATTTTAAGATCACAGACTTTTTATAGGTTTTCCTGTAATCTATAAGTAAAGAACTATTTTCTGTATTTTTTTCAGCATTTTAGTTTGAGTAGTTTCGGAGATAAGGGGGGGGATGGTCATTTTTCATCTATTTTCTTAAATAATTTCAAAAGCATTCATTTTAAAATATATAAAAAAAAAATGTGTCCTTTCATTTGATATGTCACACGGATACACGGTACAGTCAGCAAAACTTTTTTTTTATAATTTTCTAATTTTCCCCCCATGTCACCTCCATATTCAAAATTAATTTATTTTCGTAATACGTCCGTGTTTGGGTCACAGAAGTTCCACCAAACCAAATACCAAATTTCAACTTAATCGGTCCAATAGATTCGGAGCAAATCAGCTGTGACAGACGGACGGACAGACAGACACACGAGTGATCCTTTATGGGTTCCTTTTTTCCTTTTGAGGTACGGAACCCTAAAAATGATCCAAAGGGAAAAAGGGCGCCCACAGACTGGTGACGCCTCAAAATCAGTAGTTTAGGTACCTACCGATAATGTCATTCACTTGAGTGATTTTAATCTTAATAAGTAGGTACTTAATTATAATCATAACGAATACAATACTAATCGATGACCGGAGCAGATAGAGTTGAATTTTATCGGAAACTAGAAACTTTTGCAATTTCAGTTCATTTTAACGAGTTAGTCCCAAGAGGGTATCAGTGTGCCCATATTTATTTGATTTATTTTGTACAATAATTATTTCGACTATTCTGTAGTTATGTGGCAGAAACATTTACTAGGGCTGGTTGCCTCATTAGGTTTGTAACTATGTGCAACCTTTAGTTATCATTAAATACTGCTACAAATAAAAATAACACTTGTAATACCTAATTAATTTTTTTTTCAGCGTTACTTCACTTGCACAATGGGCATGCCCAGATTACCACATACGATGTTCGATTAGGGAATCTTCTCCAAATGCAGCAGGGCATTGGATGGCCCCTACATCTGAACGTGGCTGAAGGCCACGAAGCTTTGATGCGGCTCTCTGAACATCTGGAGAACCAACAGACTTGTGAGGTTACCACCCCTGCAGGAGCCACGTTTAACGTTCACGAACCGCCCAGTAATAGGTTAGTACCTGAATAGATACAGTATATTGGTAGTTAGTACAACGGCACAGCATAACGATTTTCTCGGCGATTTTTTGTGAATGTAGGTATTTCTTTCTGACAAAAATCGCCGAGAAAGTCGCCGAAAAAATCAGAGCACGCTAATGTTGATTTCTCGAATATTATAGGTACGGTCAGAAATAAAAGTCTATAACATTTCAGTTTTTTGAATTTTAATTACTTAATGAGAAACATATTCTTATTATCGAGTCATTTTGTACCGATTTACATGATAAGTAAGTATAATGTATACAGTCACAGGCAAATGGTCGTTTCTGCGAACTAGTGCGCTTTCTACCGCGATCGTGACAATATTAAGAATGCCGTGTTGTTCAGTAGTTTCTTGTACAAACCGAACTCAAACTAAAAACTTTATAAATCATGGAATCACTTAACCTATACAACATGTCCCAGAATTAACGCACACCCTCTTAAGTGGTCATTGTACTCATCATTATGAACAACTTTTACTATGGGACCAAACCGGAAATCGCGAAAATAAAAATCAGCTGTTCCCTACATTTAAGTTCAAACAAATCGTCAAAATGTAGGGAACAGCAGATTTTTTTTCGCGATTGAAAGTAATGGCTTTTGCACAGCGCAACGATAGCGACCGATGTTTTCGTGTGAGTAAATGCATGCTGTGTTTGATGTGATAAGGTTTATAATTGATTGTGTAGTACGTTCTGATTTATTGCATTTGCGAGTGTGTGCGCGACTTCGTATTATTGCTTTTACTGTTCTGCATGTGGAGTTGTGGCGAGTGGTAGGGACAAACTGGAGACACCGGGTTCGGATACATTTTCAACTACCGGGCATATCTTCTTTCTTATATCTATGGTTAGGAGCCTGAAGGTACAGTCACTGTAACGTATAGCAGACTTGAAGACACAATCTCGCGGCGTCACCGCGTGATGGCGGTCGGCCTAATGTACGTACCTGGGCGTATCATGGATCACGATCACTCGTGATGAAATAGATCACGGCTATTAGATAGAGAGATTAGAGAGTGGTAATTAAGTAGGTAGATAGGTATTTAGAGGCATGGAACAGGGTGTAAAGTTCACTCATCCTCTATTGAAAAGGGATGATCCTCCGATCAGACGGGTGTTTTGTCTGGTGGGCAACTGCCCAACGATTGATGTCGGGATGTTGTATATATGCTAGTCGCGCGGTAAACTCTGCTTGCGCGATGCAGGATTTTACGTGACGTCAGTGTGACGCGTAGTTCGCATGTGGCGATGTTGATGCCGCTACAGGTATATAGAAGAAAAGTACCTACCGCTGACTCCGAATAAATTTGGATGATACAGGGTTTGAATTGGTTACCGAAACTCCGCAGACCCTGAAAGGTATCGATATCTAAATATGATTAAACAAAAACAAAACGACCGTAGTGTAATTAAAGGATGATTAGAGTCTGTGCTAAATATGCCTGTAAATACGGCAAGTAATGAGGGATCATTGTACATAATTCTTTCTGTTTCGCGACCGGACTTTAAGCACAAACATACTCTACCAATATAACTTTTGTGTGAAGATACGAGGCTTGGAGTGACGGCTGCGGCGTGAGGGTTAAGAACGTGGTCTTCGCGGATGTGGGGCGATGGCGCATGACTGCGACCAGAGGGAACCACTCCATCACTGGTTGGTCTGAAGTGCAAGTCGCAGGTATGAGAGTTCTTGTCACTGTATCTTCAATGTAATATGTTTGCCGAACCTTTCAAATAAGCAGTATCTAAAGCCTAAATATACCTAATAGGTAATTTGGGCTTTAGGCTTATTACGTAATAAACGGTTTTTTAATCAAGTAACTAATCAAATACACTGGATCGCAAAAATTCCGGGTCGCTAATAAAAACCGTGATATCTCCACAAATTATATATCTACCTAGATCGCTAGAATAAATAATATGTAGTAAGCAGGTTACTAATGCTTGTTCTAAATCTCTAAAGAGGTTTTATTTGAGCAAGTTACAGATTAGAAAAAAAAACCGCATTATGAAAAATTTCTAAATTTAAAATTAGGAATAGAATATTTTTTCTGCTTTTGTTTCAAAACGAGATGTCATTATAAATGGTTCCTTGGATTGATTCAGTGCAATATCATGTCGTTAACACCTGAAGAATGTACACGGATTATTACCATGGTACAAGAAGAAAGAAGTCAGCGTAGCACTGCTAGAACTGCTTTATCAACGGTCCAAAGAGTACTCCAGCGATTTCAAGAGACCGGCATGAACATCAGGAGACCAGGAAATGGCAAGCCAAGGTGCACAACTATATGAGAAGACCGATTCATCGTAAGCACTATGTTAAGAAATCGATATCTCACGGCTGCTCAGCTCCGAAACAGTCTTCAAGAAATTCTCCACAACAATGTGAGCTCTGATACGATTCTGCGACGTCTTCGTGAAGCTGATATAAAGCGTTATATATCAGCAAACGGCCCCAAACTGCTCACAGAACATCGAGTTGCCAGGTTACGGTTTGCTCGAGAACACATCCGATGGACAGATGAAGATTGGTCCAAGGTTATGTTTTCCGATGAGTCCAGATTTTGTTTATTTACGCACGACGGGAGACGAGGAGTATTTAGACGACCAGGAGAACGGTATCATCAAGCGTGTTTTGAAGAAAAGGTGCCATTTGGTGGAGGATCAATAATGGTTTGGGCTGGGATATCATCAGAGGATCGCACGGAGTTAGTGATCATAGAAAACGGTTCTCTGACTGCTGTCAGATACGTAGATATTTAGATGGATAGTTTTAAATGAGCATGCTGGTCCTTTCTTAGTGAATATGGGTGCAAATTCCATTTTTATGCACGATAATGAGCGACCACATACCTACTGCTCGTTTGGTCATTAAGTATATTCAAGACGTCGGTATAACCTGCATGGAGTGGCCAGCTCGCAGCCTTAAATCCCATAGAACATGCATGGGACGAGATCGGGAGATGCGTGAGAGAAAGGTCGCCTGCTCCCGTTACCTTACACGAGTTAAGGAATGCGCTAGTGTAAGAATGGGCAAACATAGACCGAAATCGTATTAAAAATTTAGTTTACAGCATCCCACATCGTCTTAATACGGGCTCTTGGAGGAAATACAAAATATTAAATTGACAAAAACACTTTTATTTTTTAAGTTTTACTGCGAAGTAACACACTTCGCAGTAGATCTTAAAAATAAAAGTGTTTTTTGAATTTCTTAAAAAAAAGAAACGTTGCCCCCCCACACTAGGAATTGCTCCTGTATTGTGGGTGCGTTTACAAACATTTATCTAAACTCACATACACAAACAGCCTTTCCTTTTAATTTTATTTTAATTTTTCTCAGGTTCCTGTATCGATACTGAACCTACCCCTAAGCTATGGCACGCAGTTTCTATAATACCCTGTATATTATTCAGTCATCTACAATATACGTTTCGCAAATTAGTCTTATGTATTTAAGAAACTATCACGCCATTTATTAGCGACCCGGAATTTTTGCGATCCAGTGCTACTAACTAATTAACGCATTACAATAGTACATTACGATACGTGTGACTTAAGTAGTCCATTATTACACGGCGTGAAGTTAGCGCCCGAGCATAGAGACTAACTTAAGTAACGAGTATCGTATACTATTTTATAACTCGTGTGACATAAACCCGCCATCTTTTTAATTTATTGAAAATATTTAATTAAAAAAGTATGGCTGTAAGTATTGATTGTTCATTTCAACATTGAGTTGGTAGACCATAAACTTGATGGTGCGTACTTTTTTGAGAGTTGACCAAAGTAAGTAATTTTTCTACCTACTAATGATTTTTAACCGTGTTATTACTCTGTAAGCAATCTGTAAAATTAAAAAAAACACACATAATCGCAAAAATAACATGACTTCTTATTCTTATTAAAAGTTGTTTGTATGCTGATTTATATTTCACCGTATAATTATGAACGTCGTTATTTTATAATCTATCGGTATTATTTTCGTTATATTATAAACTGTCGGAAAATTGTGAAATGCAAAAAACCATTTACAATTAAACGCATTCTTTTTTGATAGATTATAAATTTAAAATCTATCCACGGGAAACCGACAAATTGTGAACTAATCAAACTGGTTTCGTTTGAAATTGCGTAGTCACTTTTACTACAGCATGAAACTGTTATAGGCGAAATGCTAACCTGACCCCTCTTTTGAAATTTGTGTGCTGTGAATTTCTAAGTGTCAAAGAACATTTAAAAGTATCTTCTCTTGTTTCATAATCATCTGTGAAATAAGAAGGTATAATAGATTCGTTTTCGCACGGTGTAAAAATGGACCACTTAAGTCACAGAGAAGCGTGACCTAAGTGCGGGTTTAGGTCACACAGTGCTATAAAGAATTATTACTTAATGGTAGTAGGGAACATTACCATTATCAATTAGATCTTGTAGTCGCCTGTACCTAATCGATTGGAATAGGTATCTAATCAATATGCATACAATGTAGCGTTTCAGATAAAGGCTCATGATTAAGATATAGGTAGCATTATATCAGAAGCCGTTGGATTCGGGTCAGCATATCTTCATGAATTTAATTTGGTTAGGTAGGTAAGCAGTGACTAGTGTAATTGGCACTTATTCGAACAAAAATTACAGGATCAGTTTAGAGCAGAGATCATTATGTCATTACTAGAGATCGGATATTTGGATGCATATTTACCTAAAGTTAGTTTTTTTTCCGGCAAAGGATACAAAGTATGGAAATTCCGGGATCGCGAGGTTTCAGTAAGAACAGTGTGTAGGTAAACAATTTTGTATTCCTAAGTATAACAAATATTTACTATCTTTAGAACTAGGCAATAATTTTGTGGAAAATATAACACTTTTAAAAAACACTATTAATATTTCTTCAAACCTTTTATTCTAAAATGAAATATGTTTATTCGGGGATCCACAGTACAAAAGAGTAAATCTTAAAAATTCGTCAGTCCTGGAAACCGACACTTTATCCCGTACCGAAGCGCACTCCATACTAGTCAACTCTCAAACTTTAGGTGAATATGCATCCGAATATCCGATCTCTAGTCATTACATATAGGTACCAACCGTTAGAGATAGAAAAAGGAGATAGATTTTTTTGGGTTCCCTTGGGTATTGTATTTTACTAACTAACTTTAGGCCAAGGTTGGCCTGATCGGTATTATAAGTTAGTTCTTAGTGCGTTTTTAGGTTTTGATCATATTTCTCAGTATTCCCGTTAGACAACGTATAATTATTACTACAACAGCTGTAATATAGAGATCAGGAACAAATCAACGTGCGTTTCATTAATACACGTAACAATTTTTGGTGGGCCTAATCCCTGAACAAAAAAAAAATCTCCTTTGATTAGTAGAACTTATCTACTATACGAAGACTGAGACTGAAGCTTATGCAGTTGTACGATTGTCTAAGTTGCGACATTACATGAATCCATTTAGTAAACCAAATAAAGCTTCCGTTACTTTTGAATTTCAGTTAAGTATTTCACACTCTTATTTCAGACCAAATAACAAGTTACACTCCAGACGCTATATCTCTGCAAGATGGTCAGACTCACACAATTGTGGACCTCTCGTCTTTGAACAACTCCTACTGCCTGGTGGCTCAGCCATTCACTGAGAGTTTGTTGGTATCGGGGCAATGTCGTGTGACCCTGGATCGAACCACTAGGGCTGTGCAGGGAAGATGGAGCATTTTACTTGGAATATCTGGACGAGTGTCTGAACTGCATGTTGATACGACCGTTGCTGTTGAAGGTGAGTTTTGCACCGGGTTAAATCTTTTTTAATCGTTTTTCAGTGTCTTCGTTAGTATTTGGTTTGCTAAAACTTACAGTAGATAAACCCCTGTGTTAACTTGAACTGTGGGCTAATTGCGTAACACACTATCAGTAGGATTCGGTTTCAATTTGACAGTTCAACAACATTCATTGCTATATTTACGTTGTTAAGCCGACAAATTTTTCTAACATAAATGAAGCAATGGATTAGCAATATACTTCAACATCATTCCGATTCCGATTCAAGCTGTGTTACGCAATTAGGGTGCTGTAACTACAAAAATAGCTGCCATCCTAAGAAGAATAAGCAGTCTGGATAGTTTCTACCATCCACGAAGCCGTAATAATTTTGTAATTATGCCCTATGGCCAACCCATGAGTGGTGAGTACACTGAGTTAGTAATATAATTATGTATAAAGATTCTGCATACTATCAGTATTGCAGAGCAGTATGCAAACAATGCAGGATGCCTCTACACGTCGTGAAATACATCATGTCTCAGTGTTGCAAACACAACAGACAGTCGGACACTAGACATGCGGATTCAGTGCACGATTTATGATTTTACAGCAAACGGATCCCAGTATTTCAGGATTTAAATGTCGGAGAAATTCCTACATGGTTTATGTAATACAGGAGCTTGAAAATGAATACTAAGTACTTACGCTCTACTGATGGGATTTTGTACAAAACACAACAGAGTCAAAAATAACTTTATTTTCGGAAGTTGGAGTCTTTGGATCTGTATTTTAGTTTTTTGCCTCCGACTACCGAGTTATTCTTCACTTTGTAGTGTTTTTTTGGAAGTCGGCTGTTTTTTTTTGTAAAAAGCTTTTAATGCTTGTCACAATACATATGGTGCGTGGAACTCTGCATCGGAAAAAGCAATATTTTGTAAAAGGTGATGAGTTGTTGATATTAGGCTATTTTAACTAAGATAATTTACAAACTGACCCACTAAAAAGAGAAAAAAAAAGACTAGTAATTTTCCAGGTGACTAACAACGGCAGCGATTAAATATTAGGGACTGGGTACGGTTGAAGCAGAAGGTACGGTTGAAGCAGGGTACGGTTGAAGCAGGGTACGGTTGAAGCAAAGCTAATAACTCGTAAACTATTAGCGGTGCGGTGAGGGGTACAAGGAAAGAGACGTGGCTGGAAAGCCCGGACTTAAATCGCAGTGGCGCGTTGCACTTCGCGCTGTGTACGTTTCCAAGTTATTGTAGTTTTTCGACCAAAAGTAAGTATTATCTGTAGTATTCTTTTTCAAATTACTTTGTTGATATTAGCCATTGCATTTTGAGTGATTTTCTGCTTTAAAGTTAGACTTTGAACATTTGAAAACCGTGATTCATTTTTATGTTGTCTTTGTTGTTTGTCTATCTATGTTCGTTTTATTAGCGGTTGAGGGGGATGGGGACGGATGAAGCAATTTGTGGGCACGATTGAAACAATGATAACCTTTTTTTAGTATGGGGTATGTAGCCGACAACAGAGTATTTACCCCTGACCAGGAATATAAATTTTCAAATTATTTTATCAGCTGCCGCTGTGCGGATTTATACTTTAGTCTATCTGTCAAAGAAGTAAGAAAATTAGCATTCGAGCTCGCTGACAAATATAATTTAAACACACCTCCTAAGTGGTTCGAAAATAAGGTCGCCGGAGAAGAGTGGTTTCGCTCTTTTATGAGGAGAAATGTGGAATTGTCGGCCGTCTCTCCAGGGCAACAAAAGATATCGTAATTTCCTTAACACCTTATTAAAAAAACTTCTTCAAATCACTTACAAAAGATATCGTAATTTCCTGAACACCTTATTAAAAAAACTAAAGCGAACACATGGTAAAAAATTATTGCAAAAGGCCAGAAATAATCCTAAAGCCACTTGGAGGGCAATTAAAGCTATTACCAAATCTACTTCTCAACCGGTATCTCCCAAAGAGCTTCATCAACTCACTGATGATCCTAAAACATCAGCAAATCGTGTCAATCGCTTCTTCACTGAAATAGGTCGTAAACTAGCATCTCAAGTTACTACTCTCCCAAGATCTATCCCAAATCTAATTAGAACCCCTCCAAAACCACCTTGCCAGTCTCTCGTCATACTGCCGGTAGATGTAACACAAGTGGAAAGGCTGAACAGCACCTTGGGTTCTGATTGTGCCGCTGGCTACGACAACATATCAGCTAAAGTAATAAAACAATCGAGTTCCATTCTATCATCTCCCATCACACATATCTTCAATTGTGCTATTGATACTGGAATCTTTCCCAACGTCCTCAAGAAAGCGGTGGTGCACCCAGTGGCGAACTAAGCCAGTCAGAGGCCCGGGGCGGCAAAGCTCAATGAGGCTCCCCACTAGACATTGTTTGTTAGTTTCTCGATTCTATTCTATATCGAAAGAATCGAGAAACTTTACGAAACTTTACGGTTATTTTTCTAGAATACCTAAATATAAAGCTAAAAGCGTCTTGGTGATTTTTAGGGTTCCGTATCCGAAGGGTGTGTGAAACTTCTGTATATCATGTACTGTTTGTAGTTTTTAATTTCTTTAAATAAGGGTGATTTTCGGCAACTGCAAACAACAACTTTGTAATTCACAATATCATTAAATAATTATGTTGGCAATTTTAAAAATGTAAGATGAAAAATATTCTTCTTTCAGTATTTTCATTTATCGGAGCAAAAAAAAATATGACTGTCAAATAACGTAAATAAATATCTGTATTGACTACAGATATTTATTTACGTTATTTGACAGTCATATGTTTTAATGATGAATGTAATTAAATTAGACAATTACTTTACATAATGCTATAGCGCTTCTTTTGTTTCTTTTACGAAAGTAAAAGTGTTAAATCTTGTAAGATATGGTACGGAACCCTTCGTGTGGGAGGGAGCCCGATTCGCACTTGGCCGATTTTTTTTCCATAAGGGGGATGCGCTAAGGTAGTCCGCGATATTGAAATTTTCTTAAGTTTTTTGCAATTTGCAGGTCAGTAACAGGTTGTATGTTGAGTTATGATTCACGGCCTTATCAAATATGGCTTCACAAATTATATTCATTTGAATCGGCAATACAACTAATTCTTTTCACAAGAATCCTATTGTCAATAGGCATGAAAATAGTCATTCAATCAATACCTCATTGCATTCAATAGGATTGTATGAACTTCAAATGGTGAAAAGTTTTAAGTATTTCAATGACGATAGGACAAATTGAGTAAAACGCCATCTATTGCAAAGCTAAACTTTTAAGCTACTTTATAATTCTGTGGGTTCGAATTGAAGTAAAATCTCAACGGAGGATGCTGTAGCTGACCTTACTAAAACATTAGTTAACAACTTGGACAAAGGCATGAAATGTTATCGTATCTTCCTTGACTTATCTAAGGCCTTCGACACAGTCTGTTCCCACCTTGATCTCGGAAATGGAAAGCGTTGGGATTCGTGGCCTCGAATTGGACATATTTATAGATTATTTCTCTCATCGCACTCAACAGGTTAAAATCGACTCAACAAAGAGTGATGATAGATTTATCAGCTTCGGTGTTCCGCAGGGTAGCATCCTCGGGCCCCCTCTCTTTTTGCTCTACATCCATTCTAAATTTACCTGTGTCAATCACACATTCCAAATTGCGACATTTTTACGTACGCCGATGACACAGCATTGATAGTTTATGATACTGACTGGGATAGAGCAAGTAAAAGGGCGGAACAGTCGCTTCGCCTGGTAATGGAGTGGCTGTTGCTCAGGTGAGGCCGCCAATTTCAGCTGCCCATTTCTGTCCTTAGTTCCGGACATAAAATATTTAGGAGTCCACATTTACTATAAACTAAGCTGGCAACCCCATATTGATGCCCTGTGTAAGGATCAGAAAACTAATGTATATATTTAAGGAACTTAGGCACTCTGCTGATCCCGATGTAGCTTATGTTTCAACTGACCCCCATCACTGTTTCAACCGCCCCTGGTATGAGGACGGATGAGACAGTGGTACATTATTTTATTAAACTCTTCCTATCTAGTAAATATGGCAGTTGAGCCTCTAATTCTGATATGTATAGACAAAAGTC
Source organism: Tiliacea aurago (assembly GCA_948098905.1). Taxonomy (NCBI): domain Eukaryota; kingdom Metazoa; phylum Arthropoda; class Insecta; order Lepidoptera; family Noctuidae; genus Tiliacea; species Tiliacea aurago. Next base: position 11,744,277 of record OX402579.1, on the reverse strand, counting down.
TACTCTCTCATTTTAAGCGTTTTGTTTCAAAATGGCTGTGCTACGTGCGTTCAAAGCAAAATTGTATTAACCGTACCCAGTCTACCCAAATTTTTAATCTAAATCAACAAAAGTTATGTATTTTTTTATTTCGTTTACAAAGTCAATATAGTAACTACACACAGTATAATACTAATAATATAAAACAAATTGTCTATGGTTGGTATGATACCATCTGCTGTTAATGAATCATTTGAGTTAGGTTAGGTTAGAAAAGCGCCAGATCCCCTTTATTGTTGGTAATGAAATGAAATGAAATGAAATCGTTTATTCTGTAAATAGGATATTAAAATCACTTTTACACGTCATATAAAAAATAAAAAATAAATCTAGATGTAGCCGACATTTCCTATCTGACTACCCCTGAGAAGAAATGGCGAAACAAACTCAGGGGTCAAAGTCTCTTTTAAAGTCCAGACATAATCTTGGTCAGATCATGTGAGGACCATGTAGATCAGTGTCTGAAATGGTCTTTTGAGGAAAGAACCACGCAAATTTGAGCGGACCTGACCAATCAGTGTAAGCATTTGTCAGTAATCGTGCAGCTCAACTCAAAACTTAAGGAGCTCAACGACTCGACGAACAGTACCAAAAAAAGGACATTTGGGTAGGCCGCATAAAGCGCTCAAAATGTCAGACCATCATTAAAACTTAACTGAGAAAAGAAAGGAAAACATTTAAAGAAAAAAAAAAAAATGACCCACATAGTGCTCACATTCACAATAAATTAAAGTAGTAAATATAATACTTTTCAAAGTAAACATTCATGTAAAATTGTATACAATATTCTGCAATGTCAATATGTATATAAAATCATGCATAATAATTAAAATGTCAAGTTTTATCACAAGGCTAGCAGAGCGAGCAGCTCAATCCCAAACTTTTTTGTCCTCTAAATAATCAGAAATCTTATAGTACCCTTTTTTACAAAGTTTAGTTTTAATACAGATTTTAAATCGTTTAATGGGTAAGTTCCGAATGTCAGTAGGAAGTTGGTTGTAAAAGCGTATACATTGACCCATGAAAGAGTTGCCTACTCTGTGGAGGCGAGTGCGATGTACAGCAAGATTGTGTTTATTCCTGGTATTTAAACTATGAATATCGGACATTTTCTTAAAATTTGATTTATTTTTGTGTACATATAATAGATTTTCAAGTATATATTGAGAGGCTACAGTCAGAATATCTATTTCTTTGAATATTTCACGAAGTGAATCTCTTGGACCTAGATTGTAAATGGCTCGAACAGCCCTTTTCTGTAAAATAAAGATATTATTAATGTCCGCACATGTTCCCCAGAGAAGGATCCCATACGACATAAGACTATGAAAATAACTAAAATAAACAATTCTGGCAGTATCTACATCAGTAATCTGTCTAATTTTTTTAACAGCATAGGCGGCCGTACTAAGCCTTCCTGACAATTTTTCTACGTGTGGGCCCCATTGTAATTTACCGTCAATAGTTATTCCAAGAAAAACTGTCGACTCAACAGGGTCCAACTCTATTCCATTAAGTTGAACATTAGTAGTTAGCTGCCTGACATTTGGCATTGAAAATTTAATGAGTTTAGTCTTTTTCTCGTTCAGGAGAAGATTATTTACATTAAACCAATGGACAACTTTAGAGAGTGCATCGTTAACATGTTCAAAATTGACTAGCTGACGTTTGATTTTAAAAATGAGTGAAGTGTCATCTGCGAATAATACAATCTTGTGATTATCCCTTATGTGAAAAGGTAAGTCATTTAAATTCAGTAAATTCAGTTACCAAAACAAAAACTCGATGCCAGTTTAAATTAAAACAAACCTTACAACTGATTATTGAGCTGCTACTTTCTACTTAAAATTATCCTTCGCTGTAGCTGCCAACCCACTATTTTCGCTACCGGCTTTAATTATTTATTAATCCCGAATTCAGTTTAATTTGTCGCCGCGTTAAATACATGCCAAAAAAAAACACTACAATGTGGAAAATAACTTTAATTTTGGAAGTCGGTGTAAAAAAATAAAATACAGATCCAAAGATACTGACTTCAGATATTAAAGTTGTTTTTCACTTTATAGTGTTTTTTTGGAAGTCGGTGGTTTTTTGTTTCGAAAAAGTTTTATTTCTCCGGATTTTTGGTATTTATTACCGATATCTCGCTCTGATCAAATTGTTTGGTTGTGCATGGAATATTTTTGGGTATATGATTCTATTATCAACAAACAAAACATTTAACGTCACGATTACATTCATAACGTGAAGTGCATAATAATGTCATCACATTTAAGATTGGGTCTCTCGGAATGATATCGGTTGGCGATTGCATGTGAATCGTATTGATGCGGTGATGCATAGGCATGACTCCGATGAACCTGTTTCGCGACTAGGTCTTGTCCTCGACATTGCCTTATTTAAGGAAAGGTGATCTTGACATTAGTGTCGTGATTCGCATTAGTATTTTTGGTGGCCGAGCCTCTTCCATGTCTATTATACACAAAGGCTTTCACCGACATCAATCTGTCTCAGTTAGATAGCCAAGACACGACGACAGTTAATAAGTATTTACATTGTCAGATAGTCTACATGCGACGGAACTTGGCTTTGTAATCAATATATAATGACCAAGTACATAGTAAAAGATATCATTTACCGCTTTATTTATAAACTCTGCTTAAGGCGACGATAACCGACTCTTAATGATTTTATACTGAAGATCACGTCTAAACGAGTAGTGTTAATGATTTGAAAAAAATATATGTTAAATTAGAGCATTTTCTCAATAACTTAATATGTGAATATTTTAGATTATGTTTATATTACATAGTGAAATTAATTTGTAAAGTTATGTCTAACGCGGATAAAAAACTGAGAATGGCGCAAAATCTACCAAGCGTATTTTCCTGAAACCTTTACCAATTTAAAGATAATTTAATTATTGATCTTTTAGTATACGCGTTTTATTAAAATATCTTATGTTTTGTGTACAATAAATTAATAATGCATCAAATTGGGGACAGCGCTCCTTGATGGGCGAGTCCTATTACTTGCTGAACGTACGACGCGTTGCGTGAGCTCAGTACAGAACACGCAAGCTAACTACTCAAGGTCACTGGCATATATCTCCACCTACCGTAAAATACCTTTTGGTTTGTGTATAATACATTAATAATGCGTCAAATTGGGGACAGCGCTCCTTGATGGGCGAGTCCTATTTCTGGCTGAACGTACGACGCGTTGCGTGAGCTCAGTACAGAACACACAAGCTAACCATTCAAGGTCACTGCTAACCACTCAAGGTCACTGGCACATATGTCCGTCTTAAAGTTAAGTAATGGTTAGCGATTGTTTAACCATACATTTTTGACGTTTAAATGTCTCTTAACTTTAATCATCGTTTTTATACCGTTTATTCCGGACTTTACGTCGACTAATGAAAAGTTACAACGATAATTTTGCCGATATTGACATACATATTTGCATTGTCACTCGCACAGTTTAAAACAAGTATTAAAAAAAAAACCTTTTAGATTCCATAAAGCTTTAGTTCTTATATTCAGACATCTAGTTTATCACACGTTTTTTCACAAGACACTTTAATTAATAATAATAGACAATAAATATTGTTGCTAACTTTGCTTGTACCTTGCTGAAACTATTTTCAATGTTGTATTAATTTGTGAATAACGATGCTGGTTGCGTGATTGTGTTTTTATAAAATATCTATATATATATTAAGCGTTATTGCCGATTTATTTTGTTATCCTGAAGAAATAAAAATAAAATATAATGAATTGAATTTATTTCAGGTGAGCGTCTCGATGTGGGCTACGTTCGAGAAGCCGACGATCACAAACTTCATTTGTACTGTAATATTTTACACACGACAAAAAATATTACTTTTTGCCGTTTCCAAAAAACTTCGGAAACTTCTGGTTTTAATGTCATGGACGGTTTGAGTGATGGTCGGTACAGGTTGGTAGCTTTATGATTATCCTTTTGTTTGATTATCGCATCAGCCTACGATACTACATACCCGTTCTCGCCTTTGTTTGACCTATGGGTCAGGTCAGCCCATTTCGCCCTATGTAAAAAATATTCTTCTAGTTACTACGGCCATGGTGTCTTCAATCGAGAATGTGGGATGACAATAGAGTCGGTGACGGCCCAGGATTATGGAACTTGGAGATGCACAATTGGAGTTATGGACAGAGTCAGTGATGTCATTCATCAGTTGACACCAATGCAAGCACTTATTACTGTTCCTGTAGAAGGAGGTGAATAGTAAAAAAAAATCTAAGTATCATTTTTGTCCGTCTGCATCTGCATATTATTATAGGTTAATTTAAATTAACTGGCTCTTAAACTACCGCCTCGTTGGTTTAGTTGTCGCAAGTGCTACTGCTGAGATCAGTTCCTGGGTTCGATTCCCGGATCGAGCAAAGTGCTGTTGGGTGTTTCCATCTGGAATTTCTCAGTAGCAGTCCGGAGTCTGTATTTGTGCCGGGTTGATGGCAATAGGCTTGCCCCCTATTACATGGGACTTTAACTGTAGGTGCACCTCTGTCTAACCCTTCGGGAAATACAGGCGTGATATGTAAATATGTAAAAACTGGTGAAACTTCACACACGTGATGGTTATCGATAATCGAATGATGAAATAGAGGGGGGGGGGTGAAAATACATACAGCCGATTAGGATCGCCTGCATATATTTTGTGTGGTTTTAATATTTTTTATCCTTTTCAGTCTCGCAAACATAGAGAGTAGTCTTCAGTCTCGTATTTGGTGTTTACTTATGTTTTTCATGTTCGTTTGCTAGTCAGCAGCCTCTTCCAACCTTCTCCATTCCTGCCACTCTCTGGGCACTCTGCCCATGTCGTTCCAGCGACCTGTCTGATTTCATCGTCCCACCTTTTCTGTGGTCTACCTCCCTTTCTTTGGCCGTTTCTTGGGTACCACTTTGTTACTATTTTGGTCCATTTGTCCTTTCCTAAAATCATGTGTCCTGAAGTCCAGACCATTTCCACTTTAGTCTTCTGTTTTTTAGGGTTATGTCCTGAACCTTGGTCTTGTGTCTGATGGTTTTGTTCCTTATTTTGTCTGCTTTTTTGGCTCGTTTATTGCTGAGTTCCTTGTTAGAGCCCAGGTGTGGCTTCCATACATTAATACCGGTATGCAGGTGTTAAACAGTTTAGTTTTTGTTGAAATATGATGGTTTTTGTTTTTAATTCATTCTCTCAGGCCCCAGTATCTCTTTCAGCCGTTTGCTATTCTTCTCTCAATTACTTTGTTTATGGTGTCTTTTGGTGACATCAGCTGTCCCAGATATATATATTCTTCCACATAATTTATTTGTGTTTCGCCTATGCTAATGGTATGTTTTTCGCCGTTGGTAAGCAACAATATGTTCTCCCATTCTCCTAACTTCACTTAAGCCAAGGATATCCCGGTTGACCTTTTTAAGTGCATAAGTCAGTTCCGTGAGGTTATCTGATCTCAAAGTAAGGACATTTAGAGCAGTAATGTGTATTTTTGAAGCCTGGCGGCTTTGTTTATTGATAATGTTTTTATTTATATTTATATTGGTTGGAGGGTATTGGTCTATACTTTCCCCCACAGGGACAAGCCGGCTTGGAGAACTTGTTTGTTTGTATTTCGATTTCCGATTTTGGTTAGTTTCTGTTTGTTTTTTCGGACGTAGAGTGGGATCGTTCCCGCTTGAGCTGAAATGCATTCGTTTTTTAACCGACTTCACAAAAAGGAGGAGGTTCTCAAGTCGTCTGTATTTTTTTTTTTTTTTTTTTTTTTTTAATGTTTGTTACTTCAGAACTCCGTCGTTTATGAACCGATTTCGAAAATTATTTTTTTAATTGAAAGGATATACTTCCAGATTGGTTTCATTTTTTTCAAAATCCAGTTCTGATGTTGGAATCCATGAGTAATTGAGGGAACTCCTCAAATATTATAGGCATACCTATAGCAATTTTTATATTTTCATCAACAAGTCAATCATTTGCATTCAGAAAGTATAATTTGGTGAAGTGGAACAGATGAAGAAGGCCACAGATGGCCACCGGAACTTCTCAGTGATACGTAATTCACGGGTGGCGATGAGATATCTGGAGTAAGATAGTTAAGCGAAGCAAATTTAAATAAATAGTTCTGATCAAAATGGTACCATCAAACTGATCTGATGATGAAGCCGGATGGTAGGCACTGGAACTCCGTTAAAAAACAATGTATCCTACCCGTGTTTGGTCTTATTGGAATTGTCATGAGATGCACTCTGGCTATAAATGATTTTTAACCGACTACAAAAAAGGAGGAGGTTCTCAATATATATATATCTAGCCATATGTACATATAAAAGGAAACCGTGACTGATTGGTCTATCAACACAGCTCAAACCACTGAACAGATTGGCCTGAAATTTGGCACGTAGACATCCGCTAAGAAGGGGTTTTTGGAAATTTGACCTTTAAGGGTGGAAAACGGGGGGTTTTGTTTGCATGAAAAATCTTATTCCTAGGGTTAATTTAAAACTTGGACGAATACTTACGTAAGTAAATTATAAAGTTTATATTTTTTTGTTAATTTAACTTCAACGGATGGGATGTCTAAGCTTGTATAGAAGAATTTTAACGCGCGGTCCGATCAACTCGAAACTCAGTATTTATACTTAAGACCAAAAATGAAGAATAACTTGTATCAGGGTTTTTCGAAAATCTACCCATAACGGGGTGAAAAGGGGTAGTCAATTTTACAAGAGAGGATTTTACTACGTGGCTTTATTAACTCGAAAATTGGTATAACCTCTATGTCAAATAATGGAAAAGTCGCAAATCACTTTAAAAATTAACCTCTTTGGGGGTGTAAAGGGGGATGGATACAGTTTGTATGAAAAAAATCTTCTTTCGTTGATCTATTAACTTGAAACTTAGCCTGAATACTTCATCATCAGTCTCCTGCCCTAATCCCAATTAATTTGGGGTCGTCGTAACATGTCGAATTACACTATAGATTTAATACATACAAAAGGAAACAGTGACTGACTTACTGACTGATCTATCAACACAAAGCTCAAATCACTGAATTGATTGGACTATTTGGCACACAGATAGTTATTATGACGTAGGTAACCGCTAAAAACAGATTTTTGAAGATTTAACCCCTTAAGGGGTGTAAAATAAAACTTCCTGTCTCTGTTGTTTTCATAGCAAGTAGTAGTATATGAATTGGTGTGGGGTAGGTACCACTAAAAAGTGAAAAATAAAAAACTTTTTTACAAAAAAAACAACCGACTTCCAACAAAAACACTAAAAAGTGAAAAATAACTTTAATTTCGGAAGCACATAACATAACATCACGCCTTGTTTCCTCGAAGGGTAGGGCAGAGGTGTACCTGTAGTACACCCACATTTAATATTATATTTAATTAAATTTCGGAAGTCGGTGTCTTTGGTTTTGTATTTTCGTTTATGGCCACCGACTTCCGAAATTTAATTAAATATAATATTAAATGTGGGTGTACTACAGGTACACCTCTGCCCTACCCTTCGAGGAAACAAGGCGTGATGTTATGTTATGTGCTTCCGAAATTAAAGTTATTTTTCACTTTTTAGTGTTTTTGTTGGAAGTCGGTTGTTTTTTTTGTAAAAAAGTTTTTTATTGAAATGTCGGGTCGATTTTTCTGTTTGAGGTAGGGTTAAGTTCAGGGCTCAATGTTTCATTGCCAGACATTTTCCTCTTCCCACTTACTCTATTCCTTTGAAATGTTTGTTTGCGTTCCTCATTTTGTGTGGTACAATCATTTATATCCATACCCATCACGTGTTCTATTCATCGTTTAGCATATTTGCAGTTGTATTTTTGAACGTGTTCAAATTGAAGACTGCTGAATAAATTATGTGACTGCATAAGTAAGTTTTTTGATTGTAAGCACATGTGTCTTTCTAGCTACAAGGATAAGGCGAGAGCGAGACATACAAAGGTCTGAGTACGAAATGAGATCATTGTTCGTTCAGAAGGAATCCAACCTAACGCTAACGTGTCGCGCGGATGCGTCCCTTGAGTATTGTTGGTTCCAGCATCCGAATGGCTCTCAGTTCACACCTGTGGAGCGAAAAATTCAAGATGGACTGGGCTTTTGGTAAACTTACTTTTGTGGAATTCCATTTATGAAATTCATGTATCATGCTAGTTAAAATACTCCATCATCTTAGTGTTAATTTTTCACGCACAGGTACACTGGCGAGAATCTTCAGTCTGGTGACTGTGGAATCTCGTTTGCCAACGTTTCCATAGAAGATGCAGGCATATGGACCTGTCACATGGGTTACAAGTACCAACTGGGAATAGAGGTCATGGACCAAGTAGATGTTCGAGTGACTGGACCGTTAGCGGCTAATGAACAAGAAGTTGGTGCTGGCGTTGGTAGCGGTGTAACCTTGTATTGTCGCACCTCGAATGGACCAAGGCCTCTCGATTATTGCAGATTTTTAGCTCCTAATAATATTGGTATGAGTCTGGATTCTACGGTGAATGCGCACAAGTAAGTAACTACCATTGGATAATTAGTACCAATGGCTTTCGTTCTATTAATGAAACTTAATTAAATCATTCATGTTCTGGGTACAATCTCCAATAGAAATGGCAATTGTTATGATAGAAGTTACCTAAGAAATAATGAGTTCTAAGACGAACTTTTATGATAATTAAATTCGTCTCTAGGGCAACACACGTAGCCAAAATGAAGAATTTAAAATTTAGAGGTTTTTTGTTTTAACTATTTACAGTGCTATTCTAGATCGTTTTTACTTCACCCCTGAGAGAAGCTTGGACTACGGAGACTGCTCACTGACCATCAACCCTGTATATGAAGAAGACTTTGGTGAATGGACTTGTGCAGCTTTACTGCACGATCATGTGGTCGAGGCAAGCGACACTGTTCGCCTTTACGCTAGTAAGCTTTAAACTTGATAATGTTATAGATCCAAACTCAACTATAGAAAGATAAAATAAATATCATTGCAAAAGTTGTAAAACTCTTAACAGCTGCATTTTCCGATCGAGTTGGTATAGGTGTATAATCAAAGTTACCTACCTAATGTTGCACTTTTTTAGAACCACGCTGGCTGAATGAGATACAAAGACTAGAATTTATTCGTACAAAATATGTTAATTATTATTCTGCATTCAAAGCACTGACGATGTGAAATATTTTCGGTAATAAAAATAACCTATGATATAGATTACTATTCATAGAATCTAGTCAGGTCATAGACATGTAGAGGTTTTTATTGCCAAGGTCTTCAGAGCTATTTATTGCATTAAATTAATCTCTACTACTTATTTAATTACGCCACAATATGTGTTTTTAGGTGCCGCGCGGATGCCTCGTCTGCGGGCCGGTTTAATAGGGACATCAGTAGGAGTCGCAGTTTTAGCTCTAGTTTTAGCTGTTACTGTGTGGTACAAGAAAGGAAGACCCCTACCCGATATACCCAGGTCTTGGTCAAATCCAATACAACGGTTTAGCAACCGAAGTGACAACAATTCCTTTGGCTTGGAAGCGCCAACCGAACCCGAAGATCGAAGAGGCAGCGACAGTACGACCAGCAGCAACGAATTACAAACACAAGCTTGAGATCATGAGACCGAAGATGACATTAACGATGGCATTGAACATTACTAATGGATTGACTATGACATTAATTGCCTACACGATATATTTTTAAATAAAAAAAAAATATTTAAAAAATTTTTAGCTCTAATACATTATTTTGATTCTAATCACTAGATACATATTATAAAACAAAGTCCCCCCGTAGCACGTCTGTTTGTCTGAACGCGATGAACTCAAAAACTACCGAACGTATCTATGTTCTGGTTTTCACCAATGACGGAGATGAGGACGGAGTTATTCATGAGGATGGTTTAAGTCTATAATTCATTAGGGTTTTGTGTAAATTGGCTGAAATGTGACGATGATTGTTGAAGATGTCGGAAAAAGTCATGCCGCACTGGGAGGTTTACTGTCGTGGGTCGCGTTGGATTAGGGTACCTATTACATATCCCGATAGTACGTTCCCTTGGGATTTTTCCGACATCCACGCGGGTGAAGCCGCAGTTATAATTATGAGAATCGCTCGGAGGACACGGTGGAGCATACGGTGGAGGTCTGCCCGTCTTGGGTGGAGCACCGCCGTGTCCTCACGGAGGCGATCGGCGGCGGCGACCTCTCGCGTCCGGCCCTGGTTCAGGCCATGGTTCGGAGCGAGAGTGCATGGGAGGGTGGAGGAGTGGTGCTCGGGCAGAAGAGATATTGAGTTGGATAGAAAGGGCTTTGTATATTTTTGGTAGAATAGAGATAGACGCCAGACGGGTGTTGTGTCTGGTGGGCAACTGCCCGGCGGTTGATGGCGGTATGTTGTATATATGCTAGTTGCGCAGTAAACTCTGCTTGCGCGATGCAGGATTTCGCGTGTCGTCAGTGTCATGAGTGTTATTCCGTTAGGTGCCGGACGTAAAGAATAGCACCAGCCCATTTCTTCCCGTGGGTGAAGTAAAAGGTGACTAAGGGACTTACTAGAGAATGGGCAGCAGCGTTCTCTATGCATTTTAACACCATACTGCGATCGCCAACCCGCCTGCCAAGCGTGGCGATTATGGCAACCCCTCCCCCCCCGTTAGGCCTACCTATGTACAGCAGTGGACGTCTTTCGGCTGTAATGATGATGATGAGTGTCATGCGTAGTTCGCATGTGGCGATGTAGATGGCGATCATTTTGACAGTTCAGCAACATTCATTGCATTATTTACGTTCTTGAGCAGAATTTATTTTCGAACATATGAAGCAATGACAATATACTTCAAAATCATTCAGATTGTGATTGATAGTGTGTTTTTGCTTTGGTGCGCAATTAGGGTGCAGGTCTAATAAAAATAACAGTACATCGTTTGGTAAAAAAATATTTATTAATTTATGTTTAACCTATTTACAAATAACATCACCTTTTTATAAACTAAATACTGCGTATCTTATCTAAGAGTTTGCTTATAGAATAATTAATGATTTTACGTACGTAACAAGCATTTGGCTCGTGCATCTTATTAACTCGAATAAATCACAAAAGTTTGAAGCACTAAAGGCTGTTAAATGTCAAAACGGGCATATTATTTTTGACAAGTATAATTATTAACATAATAATTTAAAAAATCGAATTGGAATAGAAACTCGTCATTCATCATGCTATCTTATCAGGAATCGTTTGAAAACACCTGAGGGATAATTCCCAAAATTTTAAGAACGAACTTAACTTAGTGTCAATCTGTCAAAAATATCTCTAATTTCCCTACATCACGACAAGTTTTTAACATTGCATGTGCATGACGCCAAGATGAGATTGCGACCAGATTTTTAACATTTTTAAACACGGCCTTGACCGCTGAATATCACCAGCCTCAAATATCATAAATGACGAGTTTAACTGCACCTCTTAAATTAGATCACAGCTTAGTTTATTCGTCTGAATATCCTTTAATCATTTGTTGAATGGTGACTTTGGAGAAGAACTTGTTGATGGCCTTCAGGATGGTGCGCACGATGTGCTTGATGGCCGGCGGAGACAGCTCGTCCATAAACTGCTTCCAGTTCTCGTTGGCGAACTGCAGGGTTGTTTCCGCTGAGGGAGAATGACGGGTGTAAGGTTTGATGTACAGAATGTGCAGTTAACGGCTATATGATGTGTCTTGTTACACCCTGCATAGAAACTTTATTAATCAAGGATCATAGGTGCAAGTACCGTAATTACCAATGTGTATGGGATTAAGATTTTCTATTAGGAATTTTCCCAGTAGCAGCCTGGTGTCTGGGTTTGTGCCCAGTTGATGGTAATAGGCTCGCCCCCTATTAAATGGGGCTTAAATTAACTATGCATCAGAGCCCAACTCTCCGGGGAATAAAGGCTATGTTATGAAAAGCAATAAAGTTTATCAGGCGGAGATGGAGAATTCTTGTTTATGAGAGTGTGGCGAAGAAGCCTGCTACTAGCCTGTAGACATTACATTCTACGATGTCATCAAGAGGAACTTTACTCCCTGAAGCCAAGCGATGTCACCTGCTGGAGAAGCTTGTATTTTTCTACGTAAAATACAATTTAGCTGGAATTTTTTTGTAGGTATATCAAGTTTTTTAGTTACCATATACCATTCGCTGAGTTCGTGAAACTTCCGCTGAAATCTGCTAATTGTATTTAGATATCAAATTGGTAATAGATAAGGTAATAAATAAATTACGATAAAACAATGTAACGTACATTGATTGGTAATTTCATTCAATAAGTATAGTGGAAGTAATTATATCAAAATTGCCTCCATAATCTGAAAATCAGTTTCGCTGTATTTTTTTTTTACATAAACTACTTCGTGATACAGGGAAGATGCAGCGTAAAATAACCATTGGTTTTTGTGGTTATTTTTCCTTTACTTTACAGGGTGAATTTTTGATATGGGGCAGTAAGGGCAGCTACCTTAACATTTGTAGCTACAGGAAAACGGTCTTAAGAGACTGTCCTTAACTTGTTCAGAAATTATGATCTGCGCTCAAAGATTTTGAAAAAAATGTACAGTCAGCAGGAAAACGGTAAATTGATAGTAGGCATAATTTATGAGGCGGAGGGTCCATAATCATACTAAAATATTCCTGTTTGTTTCATTTCTGCCATGTTATCCTATTACGTAAGAACTGATAGGAACGAAAACATTATTTATTTATTTTTCACCAGAATTTCTTTTTGCTGTTTGAAGCCTCAGTATAAAAAGAGCACTGTTATAAGTTACAAACCTTTGCCTGTCGTCAGTACTCAAATTCTGAAATTAATCATCCATTACAATAATTGCTGGCTGCCGTCAGCGAAAAGGTCAAAACGTAGTTTTGCAGTAACAACAGGATAAAGTAAGACTAACTGGGGCAGTTAAACACATCTTCCTGACCGATCCAGGCCCTTGTAATTATAAATTATTATTATTTATTGCCCTTCCTTTTAATTTTAGAAATTAATTGTCATGAAATAGGTACTTACCAAGTTGCTTGTTCCCGTTGAACAGGTTCGTCAGGTCGAATGTGGTACGTTCAATTGTGTACTTGTACTTCGGTGCAGCTATTTTAACATGCTCGCCATTGCCATCCATAACGTGGACAAGTTTGCTGTCGATGTGAACTTCGACGCCCTCTGTGAATTGCGGTAGTAATATCTTTTTATCAGTTAATTTTTCATGTTTAATCGATGTTTGAATCTGGTTCAAAGATGAAATTGTAATGGAGATAAAGTTAATTTTAATGCAGTAACTAGAAAACCAGGTTCTAATTCAGGGACCATTCATGGAATTGGTGATACTGCTGGAATGAAAACTGCAGTTGGTACCTATGTAGAACTCTACGCCAAAACTGTAGGTATGTCTACCTAGGTATTCTTACACAAAATACATGGAAAAAAAATACATAAAAAAAAATTAAAAGAAGAAACGAGGGGGTTGGTGGTGGTAGAATTTTATATGACGTAGGTTGTACTTACGTGCATTAATAAATGCGGCTCCGTTTCCTTGGATTGGTAGAAGTAGGACTCTGCCATCGGCTATGTACTGAGCGGTTAAACTGAAGTCGCCTTTGAATGACAATGAGAATATCCCCTCGGTTTTACGGAACTCTGCCCTGAAACGGTAAAATATTGGGTCAAAACCAGTAGTTGAGTCGCTAGACAAAGACCATTGTCTTCGACAATTATTACTTACACTAATAATTTCTATAAAAAAATATGAAATGAGTAAAAATAAGAGCCTTTAACGATATTAGGATTGTTTTGTCTAATATTTACTCTACGAATCCTAGTAAGGAGCTGCATATTGAGAAATATATTATATGGTTTTTGTCGCCAATGTAATTTGGCATAGGCAAACTCTACCCAGGTCAGGTGCCCAGAGAAATAGTCTCAGAAATTGAATGAATAAGTGACATGATTCTAATAATAAAGGCTCGTACAGACTGGTGCGATATCGCGGGCGCGAGTAGCACAATTTCTTTGTCGGTGCCTGTCGCGCTTGCGATATCGCACCAGTCTGTACGAGCCTTAAGTCTTGTAATACTTAGGGTAAAAGCCAATGCCCATGGTTTAATTACATTTTTTTTGTACGTACCACAACAACAAATAACCCATAATTAGTAGAAAAATGCAGTCTTTGACACATTGCCGATATAAAATATGGCGGAACCCGTTTTTAAGCAATTACACGTTACGTGTGTTATATTATGTGGAGATTTTAATATAGATATTTGCAAAAATAGTAAAATATCAAACACTTTTCAAAATATACTGCGTAGCTATAACTTGATTCTGGGGACGCGATCTCCAACCCGTCTGTGTAGCGGGACTTGCATTGCCAACATCATTCATAATATAAGGGGAAGTAGCTGCGAGGTCACAGAATTGGCAATATCAGACCATACAGCACAACTGCTGAAATGTCGTGTCAAAAAAACCTGCACATTCTCTCATTGGTTTATCTACAAACGTGACTATAGCGATGAAAATATTAGAAAGTTTAGGGAATGCCTGCAAAATTTATCATTTCATGATGATCAATTAACAAAATCAAAATTTCGGTAATTAAAAAACCAAAGTGGATCACAACAGGACTGAAAAAATGTTCAAAACATAAAAGAGACATGCTATGGGAATATAGAAAGTCACCAAACCTAGACAATAAAAATAAACTTAAAACGTATACTAAAAGATTAAAACACATAATTAAACAGACACAAAAAGCACAAAACAATAATTTTATTAATACTACTGAAAACAAAAGCAAAGCTACATGGAGCATAATTAATAAGCAGAAAACAAACTACCCTAAACAAAGTATTGATAACATCAAAATTGACAGCAAAATTATAAATAACCCTGCACAAATATTAGAATCATTGAATAATTTTTTTATAGACCAAATTGAATCTGAAAGTGACATTAATCTTAATAGCAAATCAGCAATAAACTCTCATCCTAATTCAATATTTATGACACCCTTTGACATATTTGAAATTATTAATTCCTTGAAAAATACTAAAAGCACTGGATACGACGACATAACCACCGAGGTAATAAAAGCCACAGCTCCTATCGTTGCACCAATACTCAGCCACATTATCAATGGTAGCATTGAAACGGGCATATTCCCAGAAAAATTTAAAATCTCTGTTCTTAAACCATTACATAAAAAAGGCGATAAGCAAGATCCTAGCAACTACAGACCAATCGCCCTCATTCCGGTATTCTCTAAAATTTTTGAAAAAGTAATTCAAAACAGCATATATTCATTTCTAGAAGCTAACAAAATCTTGGTAAGCGAACAACATGGTTTCAGGAAAAATAAAAACATTGACTCTGCTATCTAAAAACTTGTTGATCACGTTCTAACTAACGTTGACAATAGAACTCCTGTAGTTGCATTATTTATGGACATGTCAAAGGCATTTGACTATGTTAACCATAAAATACTGAAAAATATGAAATTAGAGGCAATATCCTTGAACTTATCAAATCTTATCTGACTAATCGAGAATAAAATATGCCCGTATACAAGAACTGAAAAGACATGTCTCTACACATAGAAAATGCATTTTCGGTGTGCCGCAGGGCGGTGTTCTTGCTCCATTACTATTCATAATATATATTAATGACATGCCTAAAACTATTAATAATCCAATGATTTTATTCGCTGACGACAGTACAATAATAATCAAAAGTAAAGATGATGTGACATAAAGAAAGAAATAAATGACAACTTAAATGATATAATAACTTGGCTAACTGAAAACAACCTAAAAATAAATCTTGAAAAAACAAATTACATTTCATTTGAACAACAAACAAACAATAAAAAACCGGATATTCATTACGGTCACAAGACTATTAGTGAAGCAGAACACACTAAATTCTTAGGTATTTGGATAAATAAAAATATGAGCTGGAAGACACATGTTGAAAATACATGCAAAAAACTTTGCCAGTATTCCTATGCTCTCCATAACCTAAGAAAAGTGTCAAATCAGGCAACATTATTAACGGCGTATCATGGGTATGTTGCATCTACTTTACGCTACGGACTTACATTTTGGGGGAACTCGCCAGATAGAGAAATGGCGTTCAAAGCCCAGAAACAATGCATAAGGGCAATGAGTGGCATACAACGCACAGAAAGCTGTAAACCACATTTTCAACAGCTAGCTATTAACATTCCCGTGTCTATATATATATGAAGTGGTTATTTTTGTCAAAGCGAATCTACATCTTTATACACATCCAAGAAGTACGCGACACAAAAATAAAATATGCGTAAGACGTCTTAAAAAAAGCGATATTTAATAAAAACTTTTTGGGCATGGCACCCAAAATATACAATAAGTTGCCAAAAAGTATCACAGACCTACACAAAAGGGACCATTTTAAATTAAGTTTGCACGATTTTCTAGTTGCAAAATGTTACTATTCAATTAATGATTATTTAAATGAAAGATGACTGATTTTATCTGAAATGGGACCACAAATGTAATGACTTTTGAAATTTTTATTTGAACTGTGTATTTTTATTTAATTTTTTTAATTTTTGACATTCTATTTTTTAAGTAATTCAATTTAAAATGTATTCTTTAAATTCAATCTTGCGATTAGTACTCATTGAATTAATTTGCACACCTCATTAGGTTATAATACAATGTACCTTATACACCTGTAACACCTTATTTAACATGTATTATGCAAATAAATTATTTGATTTGATTTGATTTGTAAGATTTGTGACATGGAATTGTTGCATTGCGCCTATTGTATTGATTCTGCATTACTCATGAACTAGATAATAAAAAAATTGCAGTTTAGTCCACAGGTATCCAACAGTTCGAAAATTTCCGTATAATGTGTAGCGTGGTCTTGGCGATGGCGTTTCGTAACATAAATAGGTTTCAGTTATCATTGTTTATCGATTAAAGTGATGCAGGATAGAAAATACTTTCGGACTTAGCTCTTCAGCACACAAGGTCTTATTTGTTGAAATAAGAAGTACTTGTACACACGGCTACACATCAAGCTATAGGTTTCCAGTTTACGCTGACTTCTCATTGTAAGGAAATCCTATACAATGCGAGATCAGATTATACTGGAAATGTATAGCTTGATCTGTAGCCGCACGTACCTACGTGAACAAAAATAAAAACAGCCATGTAAGATGAATAAGTCAGAAAAAAAGCGAACAAAGAACACTATAGTACTGGGACGTGGACAACAATGAGTGTCTAATAACCGCCAGTTGCACGTACATATGTAAGTCCATTAAATTTAATTACCCATTAAAAGTAATGCTGTCTTTATCTAACGGACTGTATCAGAAAGTGACAGCATTACTTTTAATGTGGAATTAAATTTAATGGACTTACGTGCTACTGGCGGTACAAAAAATCACAATAATTATTAAACAACGAGTTAATTAAATATCGTGCAATTTACTTCAAATCCGTCAATTTGCATTGGCTTAGCCCATGCATAGCAGCTTCGGTGAAGGTCAGATTAAGCCCGCTGCCACTCATCTCGATGTTTTTCAAGTGAACAGGATCTATCGATGGGACGTTCATTTCAGGGATGCCCTTCGTGAATTCCGGGAGAGCGATCTGAATTTGTTCTTTGATACATTCGGTAAATGTATCACTCTTGAAGTCACACGGTGTGATGTAGGGAGCTGAAATGGAAAATTAATATTTTATACGTTTAGTTTTAGACAAATTCTAGATAGAAAAATCCAATATCACTTTTGCCCGACTCGGGAATTGAACCAAGGACCTCATGCTCAGCAATAGCGTTTGCGACCACTACACTAACGAGGCAGTCATCAATTAATCATATAACAGCTAAGATAAAAACATGAATTATCACTTATTGCCTACGATACTGTAAGAGACGTGACTTTTGACATGTGGTGAGGAAATTACAGCCGGATATTTTTTTTTTTTGGGTTTGCTAAGAATAATTATATTTCTATATATTTTAGAAGGCAATGTTATTTACAAACAAGAATATTTGGCAATCTTGGATTTGGAGTCGACATACACAAATGATTATTATACGAGGAATGTTATAATAATAGGGGTCCGATAATCCTACCTTGGGGAACTCTTTGTAAAATTCGGTCTTCTCAATTGGAGAGCTTACTAATTGTCGCGTGGCATTTTGCTAGTTTAACACAACATCATTCAGCCGAAAATGCTTGTATATATGAGTTATGCGAAGTTTTGAAATATTATTGCCATTATTGGTATTTTTCGATAATTATTCTTCTTGTAATGAAATTCTTGTTGAAAGCCTTCCAAAATTCCAAGGAAGGTTTTACATTTTCAATGGATTTAGTTATAACACGGCATAAAAAGCATAAAATAATAATAATTACGAAGGTACCTTTATATGAAAAACAGTGTAGGTATTATTAAGAAAGTTTTTATTTCCCTTTAATGGTTTTATCTGAAGTGTTAATTGCACACGGATAAAGGCCTCTACATACCGGCGCGACTTGTCGCGCGACGCGACGCGGCACAAAGGCCCCGCGTGTCGCGGAACGAGCGGTGCCTTTGTGTCGCGTCGTGTCGTGCGACAAGTCGCGCCGGTATGTAGGAGCCTTAACTGTCCACGAGATTTTACAAACATCAATGCATTGAGGGCTTTCTATGAGGCTCTTGTGAGTCACATATTTCGTAAGAGTTTAACTTCCCATATGTAACCTACATTTCGTGAGAAATTAACATGGTTTTATAGGCACGTTTACGCACGCATAATTAGATCGTTTTCTTGTAGCTACAACGGTTAAGTTAAGTACCTTGCTGCCGTCTCAAAAAATCATTGTGTATATTCAACTATAATAAACTGTTTATTTTTTTCATAAATTCCTCTTAAAATATCACAATTATTAACTGTGTTTTTTTAAATTCCTCTTAAAAATATCACCATATTTAACAACGTATTTTTAAATATAAGTACACTTATTTGTTTTATATTAATTAAAAAAGTATGCCACATGTTTTTTAACTTACGTAGAAATGCATCTTTGCAATTAGCGACGTATACGAGGAGAAGAACCACAAAACTATTTACTGCAAACATTTTCTTGATTTTGCTAAAAATAAGCTTTAAATATAATTAAAACAGTGCTACTGGTAACATGTAATCTATTACTTTTTGGCACAAGAGTTCAGCACATACTGTGCCCGCAAGGATCGGGTCAACTTATATATGTTAACTAGTCGATTCTCTTTTCCTTACGATAAGAAAAAAATATAAAGCGTATATTCATGGTGACATCATAGGTTTTACAAAGAATCAAAATGGTCTTGGTGGGAAAGTGAAGCATCATGTTGAGCAGTTTTGTTTTATTTTCTAAAATTTGTGTTTAGCCGAATACTAATGTGTAATAATGGTGGATTATTAACCATTAAAGACTGGTACTTTGACTGATGAATTGTATAAAACTGACGAATTTATTATGAAACTAGCAAACACTGAAAACTGTCGAGTTGACGCAACTGTCTAATCCGCAAAACTAACCAATCAGCGAAACTGACTAATCAAATCAAATCAGTTTATTGCAAACATGTTGTACAGACGTTGGAATAAGAATAAAAGTTACAAACATGCACTCTGTAAGGGCACTGCAAAACAAAACAAAAACAAAATGTAAAAATGACCCTCCTTCTGGAGCAGTCGGGTAATAATAAATTACATTACAATACAATAGGTACATTTTGTATCATTTGTATCATTTTACAATTTCAAATCAATAGAATAGAATAATTATTGTTTATTGTTACTGTAGCTTTCAAATTATATTAGTATATTTATATAATAATTAAAGAATAAAAAAAATAAGGTAAATCAAAATAAAATGTATCAATTGAAATAAATTAAATATGTAGGTATATATACAAACAATGGTGAACAATTTATTCCATTACTTTTTATTTATTTATATTTCCTTTCTTCAAAAAACTCTTGCAATGTGTAGTGCACTTCTGGTTCAAATGAGTGAACAATTTTGTTTTAAATTTTACTTTATATTTCTTATAAAGACTTTGGAATGTTAATATTATAAATCTTGATATACATTACACACTGAATGGAAATGGATAGTTTTGAAACCGGTAATGCTAGACCGTTTTGGTGTCACAAGTTTCGTGGCTGGCAGTAATGATCTTTATTTAAGGGGAAAAGTGATATATTTTTCTTGGCAAACAAACATTTTTCAAAGATATACAGAGATGCGAGTAGTAGGATGCGAATAGTAGGATATTGTGTTCTGTAAAATGTGGTCTAATACGAGTAATTTAAATAAACTGACGAGTGAGGGAAACTGACCAGTGATACGGAGCGGACTCGTTCCCATAGTCAATAGTGTATTTATTATTATAATACGTTTTGTGGATGTTAAAAGCAGGGAGACCACTGTGCCTTCACAAAAAAATTGGATTGTGACTCTTCAAAGTTATTTAAGGCTGTAGCAATTCTTCCAAAAGAAAAACGTGAAAATATGCGCCCGCGCTATTTTAGCTCAGATCCAATGAAAAACTTTTTTGGACAAGTGCGTATTATTTCATAAATAATTACCCGAATTGCCACACCTTCGTCAACACCTTGAGATCATTACTAATAACGAGACTTATTAAATTTCACTCAGATGCTTTTAATTGTGAAGATGACCCAACTGATCAGCTGGATAAACTGAAACAGCTATTTGTACCTTCCGCAAAAGATGATGTGCAGTATCTGGGCAAAATTAATGTAGCACCCCATACGTCAGGAACGGTGCCGCGATCTGCTGCTCAGGAACGCCTCAATGTACGCACCCTCCTGTACATGCAAGAGCATAAACAGGAGGGTGCGACAATTGCGTTGCCGATTTAACAACGCGCGAGGTTAGTGCTATACAATAATTGGTTGCAAAAAAAAGAATATAAATCTATTAAGAAAATGAATTGACCTACCCTTCTGAAAATGCAGTGAGAGCGTTTGGAGTAGTCACAGAGGAAGCAAATGAGTACTTAGAACATTCTCCAGCGAAGAATAATACTTATTTTGATAATAATTATATGTACTCATTTGACTTCCTATCTTGTGAAACACATACAAAAGAAAATGAAAAGGCCTTCCTTGACTGGGGTAGTATTTTTTAACTGGTGTTGTATAGTGAATAAAATTATGAAAGGTACATTATATATCCCGACTAACAGGAAAATCTCTTCCGAGAATGCAACTTAAGGCATATAATAAATATAAAACAACGTATAAAAATAAAAATTAGAATATTTAGGTACATATTGCTCAGTAGTTCCTCGTATTTATTACGTTACCGATGAGCTCATAATTATATGAACTCATTAGTTTTGCCGATTTTTTCATGTTTTCAGTTCCTTTCCTACAATGTGATACATTACTTAAATATTATTTACGCAAATAAACTATATCTCAGCGCGTGAAAAGATATGAGCGCAGTCCTCTCGTCAAAACTTTTTCTATAACTCTATCGGCCGAATGCTCTTGACCGACTTAATTGTAAGTCGCCAATAAGTATCATGCTGTGTGTATTATAGAAATACATGAGTATTAGAGGGTACGAGTCCGCCTATCACTGGCCAGTTTCCCTCGCTCGTCAGTTTATTTAATTTGTCAGTGTCGTTGATTAGTCAGTTTCGCTGATTGATCAGATTGATCAGTTTTGCGGATTAGACAGTTGCGTCAACTCGAAAGTTTCCAGTGTTCGCTAGTTTCGTTAATTATTCAGTTTTATTAAATTCGTCAGTTAAAGTACAGTCTTGTTAATGATTATAATCCACCATTATTACACACTAGCTTCTGCCCGCGACTTCGATCGCGTGGAAGTCGTAAGACATCACAATATACAAAAAACAGTCACATTTTTATTAAAAACTGCCTCGTTGGTCTTTTGGTCGCAAGCGCTACTGTTGGGAATGAGGTCCTGGGTTTGATTCCCGGGTCAGGCAAAGTGATAATGGGTTTTCCGTCTGGTTTTTCTCAGTTAAAGTCCGCAGTCTGAATTTGTGCCCGGTTAGTGGCAATATGCTCGCCCCCTATTACATGGGAACTAAACATAACTGGCGAAATTGAATGTGGGTGTACTATAGGTAGGTACTCCTCTGCCTAACCCTTTGGAGAATACAGACGTATTGCTATGTTATTTTTATAAAATATAAAAATACATACACAAACTCACGCCTACTTCCTATGGGGGTAGGCAGAAACTATAGAACGCCACCTGCTACGCTCCTTACATACTCCTTTTGCTTCGTTTACATTCATACATCTGGTCATATACGCACGCCTGTTCCGAGTACTGCGCACCTGATCTTTCTGAAGAACATCACCAACTAGGTCACTATACTCGTATTATGTCCTTCTAGGGTGTCCACTCACATCTGCCTTGTAAATACACTTTGTTAGTCGCCTTTCATCCATCCTTTCAACGTGACCAAACCATCTTAGCATAATCTTTTAAAATGTTGTCACTACATCTTCTTTTAAACCTTACCGTTGCCTTATCACATAATTTTTCAGCCTATAATTCATAGCCACGCCACACATGCTTCGCAGAAACACATTTCCACAGCATTGATTCTACTTTCATGCTTCTTTTGCCAAACCCAACATTTACTTCGATGCATAAGCGAGGGTACCAGCACACCATTGGGAACAGCCAGCCTTGCCTTTTTGGGCATCGACTGGTGGGTCACAATCGCAGTATAGCACAATTCACTTTATTTCCCGCATTAACTCTTTATAATAAAACTTCCTACTACGTTTGTAATTATGGTCTCTACAGGCAAAATATACAGAGACTCAGGACTGGTAATGCGTGACCAAGCGACGTACCGTTGCCTGTGTGAGAAGCAGTTCGTCCTGAGGTCGATTCCGCAGTCTTCAGTGGCAATTTCCCATTGCTTGCGAAGTTTTTCGTTTTCAGTGAAATATTGAACGCCTGCGTTTCTGTATATACTACCTAATGTCACAAAACTGATACACTGACTGATGCATTCTTACAGATTATTCGTGACGAACGACTATAACTGAAATAGTATAACAGTAGATTATGCAGAACACATAATCTACTGTTATACTAAACGTTTCTGGAGTGGTGACCCGGAAGATGTAACGTTGGAAAGCCGCAGGAATCCGCTGGATTCGGGAAGCACAGAACCGGTCGAAGTGGCGATGCTTGGGGGAGGCCTATGTCTAACAGTGGATGTCTTTCGGCTAAAATGATGGTGATGTGATAAAACTACCAATTAAGGAATTACAGACTTTCTCCTTTACTTGTGCTGTGAGACTTTGCCGAATTTTATGATTTCAGGTCAACGGGAAGTACCCTATAGGTTTTGATTAATTTGCGAGTATCAAAATATGTCGCATAAATGGCCGTATTTTTTAATGCGTTTACTTAGAAGTTTGGTTTTTTTAAGCTCCAAAGAACCGTAGACCTACGTATTTGAAATGAATTTAAACTTGATACCTCCACGCGTTCCTGAGAAAAAGGGTCTTCACGGACAAACAGACAGTCGGACGGACGGGCGGACAATGAAGTGAGATAAATAAGGGTTCCGTTTTTTTCGTTTTGAGGTACGGAACCCTAAAAAGTAAGTTGGAGTCTCATTTCTCACGATATGTGGGAAAAGATTTTTGCGATTTCTGAGTCATCTAGTACTCAAACCTCAGTTGGTCTAATAGAGTTTTTTGAAAGAAAAGAAAAAGAAAGAAAAATTGTTTATTCTGCACAAACAAAACACACATTACAAAAATAAAATCGTCCTGTTGTTATGAAACAGGATCTACTGGCACAATTTTATTTTTAATTCCAATTTTAAATTTTTTTGCTGACTGTACATTTTATTCAGATCAAAATGTCTCAAAAAGTTAAGGATAGTCTTCTAAGACCGATTTTGAGGACCCTTACTGCCCCATCTCAAAAATCCACCCTGTGTATGTCATGATGATTAAAAGCTTAGCCCCATAAAGTCATAGGATGATTTTTAAATCTGTAACTGTATCTGCAATGTTCTAAACATTCGTCTCGTCTTTTTACAATTTACTGTAAACTATAGAGGAATAGAAACATAATCCAATATTGCTCATCCCCCATAGCAATTAGCGTGATAATATATAGCCCACCGGCTGACCAGACTTATGGAAATATCTATGCAAAATTTGAACAGAATCTATCCAGTAGAATTTGCGTGATGCTCTAACATACATTCAGACAAACAGACAAAAATTCTAAAAATTATATTTTCGGCATTGGAATCGATCCCAGACCTCGTTGCAATTACTTTTTTCGAAAATATTCAATGAACAATTTTGACTTCGCTACGATTTTATTAGAAATAGATTAATATTCAGCTAAACACAAATTTTAGAAAATAAAACAAAACTGCTAAACATGTTGCTTCAATTTCCCGCCAAACCATTTTGATTCTTTGAATATACGCTTTTTATTTTATTTTTTTCCTATCGTCAGGAAAAGAGAATCGACTAGTTAACATAAATAAGTTGACCCGATCCTTGCGGGCACAGTATGTGTTGAGCTCTTGTGCCAAAAACTAATAGATTACACCCGTAGCAGTGTTTTAATTATATTAAAAGCTTATTTTTAACAAAAACAAGAAAATGTTTGCGGTAAATAGTTTTGTGATTCTTCTCCTCGTGTACGTCGCTAATTGCAAAGATGCATTTCTACGTAAGTTAAAAAAGCATGTGGCATACTTTTTTAATTAATTTAAAACAAATAAGTGTATATTTAAAAATACCTTGTTAAATATCGTGATATTTTATGAGGAAATTATATAAAAAAACGCAGTTAATTTTAGTTGATTATATCATACCTAAAATTTCGATAAGTTTTACCGAAAAACTCTGTAGTAGCCCGGAGTCTGGGTTTGTGCCCGATTGATAGCAATCTCACTTTTCTCCCACAACGTGGAAGTAAGACAGTGAGGACATCACTGTCATAATTCCACGTATTAACTATTATTTTCAAAGGAAATGGAATTAAGATTTTTGTGGCCTGAGCCATAATTATGGAATTGCCTTTTTTTTTGGGTGGGAAATTATCAAATAACTTCTCCCGCTTTGGGCGGAGCGGGAGGGCGTGTCACACTTTAACTGACTAAAACTCACCCGTGTTCCTTGAAATGCCTGTGTGCCAGGGCCGCGATATCCCTTTCGGACAGGGTTAAATAACGGAAATAAATGTAAAACCTTCCTTGGAATTTTGGAAGGCTTTCAACAAGAATTTCATTTCAAGAAGAATTATCGAAAAATACCAATAATGGCAATAATATTTCAAAACTTCGCTTAGCTACCTACAAGCATTTTGCTAGTTTAACACAAAATCACCCCGCGAAAATTAGTAAGCTCTCCAATTGAGAAGACCTCATTTTTCAAAGAGTTCCCCATGGTCGGTTTATCGGACCCCTATTATTTTAATATTGCATGCGGATATTTTTGTATGTAATTTAATCATATTTATTCTTATAATTGGTTGTATAGGCATTATATTATGAATACTGTTTATTTTATTTTATTTTGTTGTTCAACTCATTAAACCTGACTTGAGTTCCGTACGTATTTTTCGGGTAACCACTGAAAATCAGCGCTGTGTTGTGGGTCCCCCATAGCACAGCATTATGCTGAGTGCAAGCCTTTTTGTCACAGTCATGACGTGCAGTTGCCGACTATTTGTTATTTTTGTGCTCGTGATTATAATGTAGATAGGTTTTTTTTTTAAATGTTTATTTGCTCGAGTTTATGTTTTCCTAAGCACGTGCTTCTGTGACGAATAAAATTATTTTTCTTTCTTTCTTTCATTTGTGTATGTCGACTCCAAATCCAAGATTATAAAATATTCTTGTTTATAAATAACATTCTCTTCTAAATATATAGAAATATAATTATTCTTAGCAAAGGCAAAAAATTAAAATATCCGGCTGTAATTTCCTCACCACGTGACAAAAGCCACATCTCTTACAGTATCGTAGATCATGTTTTTATCTTAGCTGATAAATGATTAATTGATGACTGCCTCGTTAGTGTAGTGGTCGCAAACGCTATTGCTGAGCATTAGGTCCTGGTTTCGATTCCCGGGTCGGGCAAAAGTTAAGTGTTATTGGATTTTTCTATCTAGAATTTCTCAGTAGCAACCCAGAGTCCGTATTTGTGCCCGGTTGATTGTAATAGGCTCGCCCCCTATTACATGGTACTTAAACATAGCTGGCGAAATGTAGGTGTACTACACTGCCTCTGCCTAACCCTTCGGGAAATACAGATTTGATGTTAAGTTTTGTTTGATCTTCGATATTCTAATGATGCGGAAGGCGGAGGACATGGTGTTTTGGCATGTCCAGCAGTGCATTGCGATAGACGTAGTCGATTTTTGATTGATTCTAATGAACAACAAAGTGCATACAATTTAATATATACAACATAATTTTTAGTATATGCGAAACCTGAATATAGTTTGTTCAGAATAAGGAACTAAATCGATTTCAATAATTTTTAAACTATGCTATATTTTGTCCCAAAAATATTTAAGTGTGATGGAAAATGTTATCACCATTTACTTACTTACCTACAATAAAATCGCCGTACGCTTAGGTACCTACTGCCAAATTATTATCAACGAGCGCAAGACGACCCTGGCGGCGATAGGATAGGATAGGATAGCAACCTTATAACTTTGTGATTTTTCATGATACAGCTATAAAATTTTATACATAGTCTTTACTTAAAAATACTAGATACGTGTTTCGGGTTTCACATATACTAAAACTAATTTTGGATAATAAATATCTTCTATCAGACGTTCCAGGTAGAGAACTTTATTCTCAAATTAACATAATTAAACTAGATACCAATCAGAAATTGAAAAAACTTGTTGCATAAACTTGGTATTTGCCAGAGACTGGAATTTTAGGATAAAAATAAATCTAGGGTTTTCTCATAGATAGGTACTTTGTTAAAATAAATACAATGACATGTAACTTTGGCTTCTGTGGACATTCTCGATAATTCTAATTAATTAGTAGATATTCTTGCATACTTTACTGTTTTTGCTCTCGGTTTCCATCTGCCTCCAATTACCAAATACCTTTGTGGTTAGGTACCTATTTTTTGTTGACAAAAAATACATAGTTTATTGAAACTTAAATCAAAAAGACAAAAGTTAAAATTGCTCACCATTTTAAAGAAATATGGCACCGAAATCAGTAGCGTGCTAATAGCGAGGTTTTGTAAAGAGATGCACTTGGCAAAGAAAGCGACGACACTATTTCTTTGCGTTCTGAACTTATAACCCATAGTTTGTTAAGTTTTAAAACTAACAATAAACTGTCCACATTATTATCTTTACACAGGTACGTAAAATTTATTCAAAACAAGCTATTATTTCATCTTCATCATCTTTAAGGTTTCTCTAAGTATTTCATTTAATTCTTTGAGTCAAATATGATCGCTTCTATATTCCCCGAAGGGTAAGCAGAGGTGTGCCAATAGTAGATACCCTCACATTTTGCCAGATATGTTTTAAGTATCATGTGCCTAACCAATAGGGGGCGAGCCTATTGTCAGAACTAGGCACAAATCCAGACTCGATAATTTAACGACCTATATTCCGTTGGTTTAGGTAGTTAAATAAAGTTAAACAAAAAAAAACACGTGACGAACAGCTGTGAATTAACCGACTAAACGTAATACCTGTCACTTCAGTTGTCATGCTACTTCACAGGCTCTTCAATTTCGCAAGGAATTCAATTTCGTTGAAGTTTTGAGAACCTGTATTTTTGGGCTCTTTACAATAGACAGATTACAAAATATTAGAGTATTATTATTTATTATTCTAATTAAAAAATTGTGCTCAAGCAGTTACATCAACGAAGAGTAGTGAGGATAGAAGTAGTATGAGAATAAAAGATAAAGTTTAACATACATTAAAAAAAGAGGAAAGTATCGTAAAAAACAAAAATCCATTTTATTTGGTTATAGGTTACAACGTGTTTTTAAACAAGAAAGTGTTATCTATAAAAACCTTTTTAACGATTTGTTTACCTTTATTTAACTACTTAAACCAATGGAATATAAGTGCCTAGCAACTCTTAGTTCATAAAAAGTAGACGTATAAAATATTAATTTTCCATTTCAGCTCCCTACATCACACCGTGTGACATCAAGAGTGATAAATTCACCGAATGTATCAAAGAACAAATTCAGATCGCTCTCCCGAAATTCACTAAGGGCATCCCTGAAATGGACGTCCCATCGATAGATCCTGTTCACTTGAAAAACATCGAGATGGGAGGCAGCGGGCTTAATCTGATCTTCACCGGAGCTGCTATGCATGGGCTAAGCCAATGCAAATTGACGGATTTGAAGTAAATTGAACGATATTTAACTAACTCGTTGTTTAATAATTATTGTGATTTTTTATACCGCCAGTAGCACGTAAGTCCATTAAATTGAATTCCACATTAAAAGTAATGCTGTCATTTTCTGATACGTTCCGTTAGGTAAAGACAGCATTACTTGGGGAATTAAATTGAATGGACTTACGTGCAACTGGCGGTTATTAGAGATTTATTGTTGTCCACGTCCCAGTAATATAGTGTTCTTTGTTCGCTTTTGTCTGATTTCTTCAACCTACATGGCTGTTTTTATTTCTGTTCACGTAGGCACAAGTAAATACTTCTTATTTCCACAAACAAGACCTTATAAGCAGAAGAGCTAACTGAAAGCTATATATCGCCAACACCACGCTACACATTGTATGCAAATTTTCGAAATGTTGCATACCACTGTGGAAACTAAACTGCAATGATTGTCTAGTGTATGATTCACGCAGAATCAATACAATGCCACAATTCCATGTCACAAATCATACACGTGTTTAATGTGATTGTTTATAAACGGGTTTCGCGATATTATAATATATATCGACAATTTGTCGAAGACTACACTTTTCTAATTATTACGGGTTATTTATTTTTGTGGTACCTACAAAAAGATCGATTAAAACTATGGGCATTGGCTTTACCATGGCTAAGTATTACAAGACTTATTATTAGAATCATCTCACTTAACCCCCTGGCCACAGCCAAGAGCGTCGCGAATTGCGGCGCAGCGTGAGGCGCGGCAAGCGGTGAGTGGCGAAAACAAATGGTAGACAACCTATGAAGTATGCCACAGCTACCGGCGATGGGAATTGCGGCACGACCTGCGGCGCTTCGAGCAGGCATCGCACGACCGAAACAAATAATTTTGTTTTTATCGCGCGTTGAGCTTATAAAAATAATGGATAGGGAACAATTTATTAGTGAAATACTGAGTAGACCAGCAATATGGATGTCAAAACATCCACAACATAAAATATAAGCATGTTATAAAAACATTTTGGGTCGAAATAAAGCAACAATTAGGTACCTGGTAGTGGTAAGTATTTAAAATTTAAATAAATACTTACCACTACCAGGTACCTGTAGTCTTCGACAAATTGTCGATATATATTATAATATCGCGAAACCCGTTTATAAACAATCACATTAAACACGTGTATGATTTGTGACATGGAATTGTGGCATTGTATTGATTCTGCGTGAATCATACACTAGACAATCATTGCAGTTTAGTTTCCACAGTGGTATGCAACATTTCGAAAATTTGCATACAATGTGTAGCGTGGTGTTGGCGATATATAGCTTTCAGTTAGCTCTTCTGCTTATAAGGTCTTGTTTGTGGAAATAAGAAGTATTTACTTGTGCCTACGTGAACAGAAATAAAAACAGCCATGTAGGTTGAAGAAATCAGACAAAAGCGAACAAAGAACACTATATTACTGGGACGTGGACAACAATAAATCTCTAATAACCGCCAGTTGCACGTAAGTCCATTCAATTTAATTCCCCAAGTAATGCTGTCTTTACCTAACGGAACGTATCAGAAAATGACAGCATTACTTTTAATGTGGAATTCAATTTAATGGACTTACGTGCTACTGGCGGTACAAAACGCTTATTTAAGTTTAATTACTTTTAATTAATAAAAAATAATTAAAAACTAATTATATTAAATTAAATTGTTATTCTTTAACAACAATTTAATTTAATTGAATAAATTTAGATTGAAAATTAATTATTTTTATTGCATGCACGAAATACCTACGTGAATGTGTGTGTGATAATCGTCGAAGACAACGGTCTTTGTCTAGCGAATCAGCTACTGGTATTTGACCCAATATTTTACCGTTTCAGGGTAGATGTACGTAAAACCGAGGGGATATTCTCATTGTCATTCAAAGGCGACTTTAATTTAACCGCTCAGTACGTAGCCGATGGCAGAGTTCTACTTCTACCAATCCAAGGAAACGGAGCTGCATTTATTAATGCACGTAAGTACAACCTACGTCATAAAATTCTTCTGAATAATGCATGACTAATATGTATTTTTATTCCATGAATTTTGTGTACCAACTGCAGTTTTCATTGCTACAGTATCACCAATTTCATGAATGGTCCCGATTTAGAACCTCGTTTTCTAGTTACTGCATAAAAAGTGACTTTAATTCCATTACAATTTCATCTTTGAACCAGAATCAAACATCGATTAAACAAGTAACCTACATAAAAAATTAACTAATAAAAGGATATTACTACCGCAATCCACAGAGGGCGTCGAAATGCACATCGACAGCAAACTAGTCCGCGTTATGGATGGCAATGGCGAGCATGTTAAATTAGCTGCGCCGAAGTACAAGTACACAATTGAACGCTCCACATTCGACCTGAAGAACCTGTTCAACGGGAACAAGCAACTTGGTAAGTACCTATTTAATGACAATTAATTTCTAAAAGTGCCTGGATCGGTCAGGGAGGTGTGTTTATCTGCCCCAGTTAGTCTTACTTCTACGTCAGCCAGCAATTATTGTAATGGATGATTCATTTGAGAATGTGAGTGCTGACGTGACGAACAGTGCTCTTTTTATATTGAGGCTTCAAACAGCAAAGATAAGATAAGTGTATGCTTTGTGTATGTGTGTATTTATTGTATATATTAATGGTACACCACTGACTACCTGCAGTATTGTCACTTCTGCTCCCTTTAATCCATCCAAAGGTTGTCTGTAAAAGATCGCTTTTAGCGATGAGACCGCCCATTATGTCACCCTGTGTAAAATTTAAACATTTATATCTGTAACTTTTATGGTGTACATAATAAAGAGTATTCTATTCTATTCTTTTCAAAGGGAAATTCTGGTGAAAAATAAATAAATAATTATTTCGTTCCTATCAGTTCTTACTTAATAAGATAACATGGCAGAAATTAAACAAACAGGAATATTTTAGTATGATTATGGACCCTCCGTCTCATAAATCAATGTAACCGCCATGACTATAAAGGAAGGGAAAGTTTGTAAAAGAAAAATAACCACAAAAACCAAAGGTTATTTTACGTTATGCATCTTCGCTGTATCACGAAGTAGTTTAACTAGACAAAAATACCTCAGCGAAACTGGTTCAGTATATAGAGACAATTTTGATAATATAATTACTTCCACTATAGGTACTTATTGAATGAAACTATCAATCAATGTATGTTACATTGTTTTATTGTTGTATCACACATTAATCTATTATCAATTTGATATCTAAATACAATTAGCAGATTTCAGCGGAACTTTCAGGAACTCAGCGAATGTTATATGGTATGAATGAATGAATGAAATGCATCGACCCCAGCATGGTTTAACCAGACTCGATTGCTCGAATGAACCCAAAGATTCACCCTAGCCCCTGAAGCCTCATGTTTCATGAGACTACAAAGACCATTGTATCACAAAGAGTAGACCCGGGGGCGCGGTAATATAAAAAAAAACGAGACGACCGCTCGCTTCAACGTCCCCCGAACCAATCAACTCAGTGAATGGTATATGGTAACTGAAAAACTTGATATACCTACATAATTTTTCCAGCTAAATTGTATTTTATGTAGAAAAATACAAGCTTCTCCAACAGGTAACATCGCCTGGCATCAGGGCATAAAGTTCCTCTGGAGGACATCGTAGAATGTAATGGTCTACAGGCTAGTCCGGTCTTCTTTGCCACACTCACATAGACTAGAGTTGCTCAATCTCCACATGATAAACTTTATTGCTTTTCATAACATAACTTCTTTATTCCCCGAAGAGTTGGGCAGAGCAGAGATGTATAGTATGTTTAAGTCCCATGTAATAGGGGGCAAGCCTATTGCCATCAACCGGGCACAAACCCAGACTCCAGGCTGCTACTGGGAAAATTCCTAATAGAAAATCTTAATCCCATACACATTGGTAATTACGGTACTTGCACCTATGATCTTTGATTAATATAGTTTCTATACAGGTTGTAACAAGACCCATTATAATAATATAGCCGTTAGCTGCGCATTCTATACATCAAACTTTACACCCGTCATTCTCCCTCAGCGGAAACAACCCTGCAGTTCGCCAACGAGAACTGGCAGCAGTTGATGGACGAGCTGTCTCCGCCGGCCATCAAGCAGATCGTGCGCACCGTCATAAAAGCCATCAACAAGTTCTTCTCCAAAGTGACCATCAAACAAATGATTAAAGGATATTCAGACGAATAAACTAAGTTGGGATCTAATTTAAGATGTGTTAAACTCGTCATTTATCATATTTGAGACTGAAGCGATGAAGGCTAATTCCCGTGTTTAAAAATGTTCGAAATCTGACATGCAATGTCAAAAACATGAAGTAGATGTAGGGAAATTAGAGATATTTTTGATAGTGACACTGGGATGCTTCGTTCTTAAAATTTTGGGAATTTCCCCTCATAAGATCCTTGATAAGATAGCATGATGAATGACGAGTTTCAATTCCAATTAGATTTTTCTCGAATTATGTTAATAATTATTGTGCTTTTAATTTAACTTTTTTGATTTCTTCGAGTTAATAAGATACACGAGCCAAATGCTTGATACCTACGTAAACTCTTAGATAAGATACGCAGTAATTAGTGTATAAAAAGGTGATGTTATTTGTAAATAGGTTAACATAAATTAAAAAATATTTTATGTCCAAACGATGTAGTTAGTGTTATTTTTATTAGACCCTGCACCATAATTGCGTAACACACTATCAATTACATTCTGAACGATTTTGAAGTATATTGCTAATTCTTTGCTTCATAAGTTCGAAAAATTTGTCTGCTCAACAACGTAAATAATGCAATTATGTTATTGAACTGTCAAAATGAAACTTGTGGCGGCATCTACATCGCCACATGTGAACTACGCATGACACTGACGTCACGCGAAACCCTGCATCGAGCAAGCAGAGTTTACCGCGCAACTAGCATATATACAACATCCCGACATTACCGTCGGGCAGTTGGCCACGTGGGGGCCTAAAATGGACGCATTGGCAGAATCATAATATTATCTGCGTAGAATTCATACATAATCAGCCTATATTGTTCCCACTGCTGAGACACAGGCCTCCTCTCTTCGAGAGATAGTGGGCTGTAATCTACCACGCGGGCCCAGTGCGGGTTGGTAGATATCACATGTCTTCGAGTTGTTGGTTCTAGGACATGCCGGATTCCTCGTACAATTGCTATGGAATTATCAAATAACTTGGAGCGGAAGGGCGTATCGGACTTTTACTGACTAAAACCCTCCCGTGTCCCTTCAGATGCCTGTGTGCCAAGGCCACGATATCCATTTGGGACAAACTCGCAACCCTGGCAGTTATTGGCCCTACCGGACCCCGTCAGTTGGTGCTGACATCACATAAGTGTATAATCTATGGCTGACATCTCTTTGAGGCGCACGTGGAACACAACGCGCCGTCGACTGGTCCTTATCGGACGGCGAGCTACCTATTTAGTACAGAAAATGTGGTTGGATAAATTATCATGGGATGACTGACCCCTGAAATTAAATTACAATGGCAGACCATTATTAAAACTCTGCCTCTTTTAAATGAAGTTTGTACCTATTCCTCGAATTGTTGTGTATCATTCATACAAGGAGTTGGAACTACATATATTTAGTGATGAGTCTTTTTTTAATTGATTTATTTAATCCATTATTATACAGGTTTAGTTTAAGATAACACCTCCAAACTGCAAAACAATTTATCGGCAGTAGGTTCTCGTGGATTTTTGCACGAATATTTACTTGATTACTTATACATGATTAAACTGAAAAATACATTTAACTAAATTTAACAGAATTAAGTTAAAGCTAAGTTAAGCTAAGACTATGGCTCTGTAGGCAAATACTCAGTAGGTATGTGAATACAGAGTAGTTACCCATACAACCATAGATTCTATAACCACAGCCACTACACTCGCGGCATCAGCCAACGAACGCCGCGAGACCATCCCATAGTACCTACTCAGTATAAGGTAAGCAAACTTATGGATCGGGACTCACGACATCAGCTGACCGAAGCGCCGATCAACCGCAGTAACTATGGACACATTGACATATAATGCTTCCATAAGACACTTTTGAGGTGGCTTTAACTTCTGACACGATCGATTATTCCTTCAGGCAAAAGCAGGTAAGGGATCGTCTCGTACGCTTACCATAATAATTATGTACATTTGGCACCTGTAGTTTATTTTTCTTTGCAAGTCGGGTTGGATAGTTATGTACT
The DNA here is from genome assembly GCA_948098905.1 of Tiliacea aurago. Classification (NCBI taxonomy): domain Eukaryota; kingdom Metazoa; phylum Arthropoda; class Insecta; order Lepidoptera; family Noctuidae; genus Tiliacea; species Tiliacea aurago. The sequence continues at coordinate 11,709,448 of OX402579.1, read as the reverse complement.
TTTTCTTTTTTGTGTTTGTTAATATTATGTTGTTCAAGAATCATAGGCATTTTTACTTTTAGTCTGAGCGCGCGTATGGTGCGTGCGTTTATGTTTGCAGTATTAATGATGCTGGTGAGTGCATCGTTCGGTTACATATCGGCCAAAAGTCGAGTGGCGCCAATTAAACTTACTACAATTCCAAGGTTGGAGTTGTATGGCGCTGTAGTGGGAGCTCGTCTGTATGAGAAGGTTTTTAACTAACTTCGTCTTAAGTTCTCGCGCGTCTTTTGTTGGACTGACTCGACCATCGTATTGGGATGGTTACAGATATTGCCTTTGAAACTCCAGGCTTTTGTACGCAAGCGCATCGCTGAAATTTTAGATCAGGCGGGTCATTGCACATGGCGGCACGTCCCAACCAATGAAAACCCAGCAGACCTACTATTTCGTGGTGTGGATAGTAGTCATTTGCAGGGTCCTGACTTTCTCCAACAAGATTAAAGTAGTTGGCCTTCGGAATTTAAATGTTTAGAATTAGGCTTACTCTCCGAAACTCGAACTGGTGTCACTCTAAATGTTGTCCTTGACACTGACCATAAGGCATTTATTATAGATTATTTATTTGAAAGAAAAAAAGAAAGAAAGATATTTAATACTTTTCTTTTTATTGGTATAGATTATAATCGTTTTTCTAACTATTTAAGACTTTTACGCTCCATGGCATACGTGTTGCGATTCATCAAGGCGTGTGTAGCGGTATCAACATCGCCACATGCGAACAACGCGTCACACTGACGTCACGCAAAATCCTGCATCGCGCCAGCAGAGTTTATAGCATATATACAAAATCCCGACATCAACCGTCTGGCAGTTGCCCACCAGACACAACACACGTCTGGTCGGAGGATGCTCCCTTTTCTATAGAGGATGAGTGAACTTTATACCTGTTCCTCATGCCTCTAAACGTGTAAACACCAATCGCCACAAAGTAAATTTTAACTGATAACGAATTAAAGAAAGCAATACACGTTTTAATCTATCAGTGTGAACAAGAATAATTTCCCGAACGTAAATTACTTTTAAATAAACGCAGTTTGTCAAAAAAGAGCTTTCTATTATAATGTATAATTAGATGACAACAATCTAATGGGTGTCGGAGGACGTCTCGATAATTCAGATTTTACACATAATAAACGGCATCCTATAATTTTACAGTCCACTCATACTTTTACTAAATTCTTATTTGATTTCGAATACAAAAGGTACAAAACACAAAGGGACAAATATTGTTAGCCGATTAGGGTACCCGGTGTACGGTAGTGATCTCGTCCCGAGGTATAGCAAAGTTGATGTTGATACCTATGCCCTCGAGTATAGTGTAAAGATTCTCGTCGCACCTCTTCGGAACGGTAGATAATTCCAAGTTACATTGCCTGGCTTGTTGCTCGAGGTAGCCTATTTTTACTTCGAGGATTTTAATTGCACATTGGTTCAAAGACCGCTCTTCTAGAATAATCAGACGTTTTAAATAGTCGTCATATTGGTTCGATATCTATTGAGTCGATGTGTGGATGTGTCGAAGCGTAGGCTTAGGCGGCGTACGTTTAGTTGGAAACAAACTGTTCGGTTCGATCCCAGTAGTTGGTAGCAAACATTATCGTACATTCACGATTGCTCTTAGTAGATGCGTAGGCGCTGCGGCAACGCACTCTGACGTAGGAGTGGGGTGGGGTCCGCACGCTCGCGGTCGTTGATTTTGTCGAGCGATAACTAATCTTGTTGGCGTGGTGGTAGGGCCGACTGCGAATTCGGGGGATAAAAGTTCAAATCGGGGTGGAGCTCCACTGAGTTAAATCCGACACGCGGGGCCTTTGTGTCGCGTCGCGTGTCGCGCCGGTTTGTAGAAGCCTTTAAATGGGCGATTGACAACCAAATCTGTTACAGTATATTGTTCGTGGTGTAAAATGTCGTGAAACGGAACGTAATTTTTTTTAAATTTTTTTTGGAAGTCGGTGGTTTTTTGTTTCGAAAAAGTTTTTTTTCTCCGGTTTTTCGGTATTGATTACTGATCGGTTCACATTGTTTGGTTGTGCATGGAATATTTTTGGGTATATGATTCTATATTATGAGACGAAAGTCATCAAACAAACAAACATACAACGTTAACGTTGTTAACGTGAAGTGCATAATAATGTCGTCACATTTAAGAATATAATAGAATAGAATACTGTTTATTATGTACACCATAAAAGTTACAGATATAAATGTTTAAATTTTACATAGGGTGACACAAAGATAGTAGATTTAAGGTAGTTTTCTCTCAGAATTTATCTGTTGGCGATTCCTTGTGAATCGTATTGGTGCGGTGCCGTTGACGCATAGGCATGACTCCGATGTCCGAATAAGGTCACCGTCGCAAGCACTTGTTGAACCTGTTTCGCGACTAGGTCGTGTCCTCGACATTGCCTTATATGAGGAAAGGTGACTTGACATTAGTGTCGTGATTCGCATCAGTATTTTTGGTGGCCGAGCCTCTTCCATGTCTATTATATACAAAGGCTTTCACCGACATCAATTTGTCTCAGTTCGATAGACAAGACACGAGGACAGTAAATAAGTATCTACTTTGTCAGATAGACTACATGCGACGGAACTTGGCCTTGTAATCAATATATAATGACCAAGTACATAGTAAAAGATAGCCATTTAGACGAGTTAATCAGAGGGAATTTAAATCTGTTGCTATAATGAATTGATTTATTTCAGGTGAGCGTCTCGATGTGGGCTACGTTCGAGAAGCCGGCGATCATAAACTTCATTTGTTCTGTAATTTTTCGAGTATGATCATGCTGACTAGAAATCAAAACGTCTATGCCAAGTATTGCTTAAACCTTATATTGACTAGGAAGCACAATGCCTACCTTGCATTATGTCTGTACAGTATTTGAAGTAAACCTTATTCTGACTATGAAGGTTAATTATTAAAAAAAAATGGTTAGGTTAGGTTAGGTTAAAACCGAGGAGGCGGCGTTCGTCCAGGACTGGCTCACTCGTCCTGTGGAGGTCCTGGACGTGGACGCCGCAGCGCTCCAGCTGAGGGGGTCCCTGACAGAGGTGTGCAACTCCAGCATGCCCCTGTCTCGCGGCGTACCTCCCCGACGCGCCGTCTATTGGTGGTCGGAGGAATTGGCGGGGCTTCGGACCGCCTGCGTAGCGGCCAGGAGGGCCTACACGCGGAGTCGGAGGCGCAGGCCCCGAGACCTAGCCGGCGAGGGGGCCCTCTATGCGTCGTACGTCGATGCAAAGAGGGTCCTCAAGTTGGCAATGTGCGCGGCCGAAGACTCGGCGAGAGCCGAGATGCTGGAGGATCTCGATAGAGACCCGTTCGGGAGACCGTACAAGGCGGCGCGGAGTAAACTGCGCCCCTGTGGTCCTCCGCTGACGGAGACCCTCGAGCCGGCATTGCTGGATGGGGTGGTCCGGTCCCTGTTTCCGTCCAGGACCGACTTCACCCCGCCAGTGATGGCCCCCCGCGGGAGGCGGTTCCGTCGGAGGAGGAGGTTCTCCCGGTGACAGCGTCGGAGCTCTACGCGGGGGACGGTGTTCCCGCAAGGGTGGTGGCCATAGCCGCCTCTCAGATGGAGGAGGGGCGGCTGTGCCTCCTCCGAAAAGAGGGACGCCCGGCGGACTCCCCCTCGGCTTACCGGCCCATCGTTTTGCTCGATGAGGTCGGTAAGATGTTCGAGGGGATTATCGCCGAACGGCTGAATAGTCTGCTGGGAACGGTGGGGCCGGACCTGTCGGACGCCCAATTCGGTTTCCGACGGGGTCGTTCGACAGTGGATGCGCTGGCCCTGCTCAAGGGCCAGGTGAAGGAGGCCGTGGAGGCGGGGGACGGAGTGCTGGCGGTGTCATTCGACATTGCCAACGCCTTCAACTCTGTCCCCCACTCGACAATCTTGGAGGCGCTCAGGTATCACGGAGTGCCTCAATACCTGCGCACACTCTTGGCCAGCTACTTGGAGGACCGGGTGGTCCTCCTCGCGGACAGGACGGCCAGAGTGAGGCAGTATAGTGCAGAGTCCGGTGTTCCACAGGGATCGGTCCTAGGACCACCGCTGTGGAACATTGGATTCGACTGGCTCCTGCGGGGGACCCTCCTCGTTGCCCGGGGGAGGAACTTCAGGGAGGCGGCCATTCTGGCCTCTGCTGGCGGATCCTTAGTGGCTGGAAGGATCCGCCACCTAGGGCTGAAGGTGGCACTGCACAAGACGGAGGCCGTGTATTTTCACGGTCCTCGGCAGCGCATCCCACCCGGTGGACACATTGTCGTGGAGGGCGTCAGGATCGGGGTCAAGGCCCAGATGAAGTACTTGGGCCTTGTACTCGACAGCAGGTGGCGCTTCGGCCCACACTTAAGCGGGCTGTCGACGCGCCTGCTGAAGGCTGCGAATGCTCTTTCCTGGCTCCTCCCGAACCTGGGAGGTCCGAAGGCGCGATGCCGGCTTTTGTATGCCGGCATCCTCAGGAGCATGGCCCTTTACGGGGCCCCGATTTGGGCGGACTCCCTCCACAGGAGGGAGAACGCCACTACCATCCGTAGGCCCCAAAGGGCCATTGCACTGCGGGTAGCGAGGGCCTACCGGTCGGTGGGCTTCTCGGCGGCGTGCGCTCTGACCGGCACACCTCCTTGGGAGCTCGAGGCGTGGGTGCTGACCAGAGTGTACGAATGGACGGCGCGGCGTAAGGCGCTCGGGGAGCCCCCCGCCGCAGAAGAGCGGGAGACCGTGCGGCAAGAGGCGAGGGACGCAATCGTCCATCACTGGACGGAGGACCTCGCCACTGCCGTTTTCGGCCGCCGAACTCTGGACGCGCTCGGGCCAGTCCTGAAGGATTGGCTCGAGCGGTCCCACGGTTTCCTCTCTTTCCGTCTGGTGCAGGTGTTGTCCGGCCATGGGTGTTTCGGATCGCACCTGCACCGGATCCAAAGGGAGGAGACCCCGTCGTGCCATGACTGTGGCGCGGCGTAGGACACGGCTCAGCACACCCTTGAGGTGTGCCCAGCCTGGTCCGAGCTGCGCCGCGGTCTGAGCGCAGCGGTCGGGCAGGACCTCTCGCTTCCCAGCGTCGTCAATCGGCCTGGACAGCGGTCGCCTCCTTCTGTGAGGACGTAATGTCGCAGAAGGAGGACGCGGAGCGCGCGCGGGAGGGCGACCCTCTCGCAGCGCCGCTCCGCAGGCGAAGACGGGGCATGAGAAGGCGATTGTACGATCGTCGTCTTATGCCCCCTGGTGGTGAACAGCGGGAGACGGGTGCGGGGGCGCCTTCTCCTGCATTGCACAGTTCACCATCCACGTCGGGCGGGAATGACAGAGCGCTCGCGGTCATTCCTGGGCCCCTCCCCGACGGGGGGGGTGTGTCGGGCCCGCCTGCAAGGCGGGCGGTCGTCAGCGGGGGACTGGATGTTATGGCTCTGCCGGATTCCCAGTCCTCCTCCTTGCAGACGAGGTAGGAGCGCCGCTGGGTCGTTTAGTGGGTATACCGGATTTTCCGGGGAGTCCCACATACCCCTCCCATCCCCTGATGGGGGGGCATGCGTAATGCATTTTTCCCAGCGTCAAAAAAAAAGAAAAAAAAGGTTAGGTTAAAAAGTGAGTAGCTACTGCCACAAAACGACTGGATTATATAGAAAAAAATATGGAAAAATAATAATTTGTATATTCTGTATTGCTTTTTAGGAACATTGCTTGGTAGACATTTTGATCTCCAGGCGATTTACTACTTAGAAATTATTGCATTTTAGGCATTGTGCTTGTTAAACATTTTGATCTTTAGGCGATTTACAGCTTAGGCAATTTACTGTGTAGACATTAATTTTAGGCATTTTGCTTCGTAGACGAAATGAAAGTTAGACACTCTGATCATAAAGGTAATATTTTACACACGACAAAGAATATTACTTTTTCCGTTTCCAAAAGACTTCGAGAGTTGCTGGTTTTAATGGTACGGTTTGAGTGATAGTCGGTACAGGTTGGTAGTTTTATGATTATCCTTTTGTTTGAATAACGCTATATACTTACCCGTTTACGCCTTTGTTTGACCTATGGGTCGCCCTATTTAAAAAATATTCTTCTAGATACTACGGCCATGGTGTCTTCAATCGAGAATGTGGGATGACAATAGAGTCGGTGACGGCCCAGGATTATGGAACTTGGAGATGCACAGTTGGAGTTATGGACAGAGTCGGCGATGTCGTTCATCAGTTGACGCTAGCTACTAATGAACAAGAAGTTGGTGCTGGGGTTGGTGGCGGTGTTACCTTGTACTGTCGCACCTGGTCCCGAATGGATCAAGGCCCGTCGAATAATGCAGATTTTTAGGTCCTAATAATATTGGTATGAGTCTGGATTCTACGGTGGATACGCAGAAGTATCCCACCTTTGGATACTTAGCTTAGTGCCAATCTGACAGCATGGTTGGCGCAGTGGTGAAGCAAATAACTGCATCGCAAAAAAAAATGGGTTACGTTCTATTAATGAAACTTCATTAAAACATTCATGATCTGGGTACAATCTCCAATAGAAATGGCATAATTAAACTCTAATGCAATTGTTAGGATAGAAGTTATCTAAGAAATAATGAGTTCTAAGAGGAACTTTTATGATAATTAAATTCGTCTCTGGGGCAACACACGTAGACAAAATGCAGAATGTAAAACTTAGAAGTTTGGCTTCCCTTGAGAGAAGCTTGGACTACGGAGACTGCTCACTGACCATCAACCCTGTATGAAGAAGACTTTGGCGAATGGAATTGTGCAGCGTTACTGCACGATCATGTGATCGAGGCAAGGGACACTGTTCGCTTTTACGCTAGTAAGCTTTAAACTTGATAATATGATTGATCCAAACTCAACTATAGAAGGAGATAATAAATATCATTGCAAAATTACGTGGCGATAATTTAATTGCGTGGCGATTATGGCAAACCCCTCCTTTTGGGGAGGCCTATGTCCAGCAATGGACGTCTTTCGGCTAAAATGATGATGATGATGATTGCATGTAAAACTCTTAACAGCTGCATTTTCCGCCCGAGTTGGTATACGTAATCAAAGTTACCTTCCTAATGTTGCACTTTTTTTAGAACCATGCTGGCTGAATATGACAAAATATGTTAGTTATTATTCTGTATTCAAAGCTCTGACGATGTGTATTTAATTTAATATTTTCGGTAATAAAAATAACTTAAGAGATAGATTAATATTTCTTCAGAGCTATTTATTGCATTAAATTAATCTCTATCTCTTTTATTTAATTACGCCACGATATGTATGATTTAAGGTGCCGTGCGGATGCCTCGTCTGCGGGCTGGTTTAATTGGGACGTCAGTAGGAGTCGCAGTTTTAGCTCTAGTTTTAGCTGTTACTGTGTGATACAAGAAAGGAAGACCCCTACCTGATAAACCCAGGTCTTGGTCAAATCCATTGCAACGGTTTAGCAACCGAAGTGACAACAATTCCTTTGGCTTGGAAGCGCCAACAGAAAGCGAAGATCGAAGAGGCAGTGACAGCACGACTAGCCATTTACAATCTAGGTCCAAGAGATTCACTTCGTGAAATATTCAAAGAAATTGACATTCTGACTGTAGCCTCTCAATATATACTTGAAAATCTATTATATGTACACAAAAATAAATCAAATTTTAAGAAAATGTCCGATATTCATAGTTTAAATACCAGGAATAAACACAATCTTGCTGTACATCGCACTCGCCTCCACAGAGTAGGCAACTCGTTCATGGGTCAATGTATACGATTTTACAACAAACTTCCTACTGACATTCGGAACTTACCCATTAAACGATTTAAAATCTGTATTAAAACCAAACTTTGTAAAAAAGGGTACTATAAAATTGCTGATTATTTAGAGGACAAAAAAGCTTGGGATTGAGCTGCTCGCTCTGCTAGCCTTGTGATAATACTGGAAAACTTGATATTTTAATTATTATGCATGATTTTATATACATACTCGCTGCGCCCCGCGGTTTCACCCGCGTAAGTCTCGATCCCGTGGGAAAGGTGTATAAAAAATAGATAGTAGCCGATTCTCAGACCTACTGAATATGCATATAAAATTTCATAAAAATCGGTCAAGCCGTTTCGGAGGAGTATGGTAACTAACATTGTGACACGAGAATTTTATATATAAGATTGACATTGCAGAATATTGTATACAATTTTACATGAATGTTTACTTTGAAAAGTATTATATTTACTGCTTTAATTTATTGTGAATGTGAGAACTATGTGGGTCATTTTTCTTTTTCTTTAAATATTTTCCTTTTTTTTTCTTTTTCTCAGTTAAGTTTTAATGATGGTCTGGCATTTTGAGCGCTTTATGCGGCCTACCCAAATGTCCTTTCTTAAGTATTGTTCGTCGAGTCGTTGAGCTCCTTAAGTTTTGAGTTGAGCTGCACGATTACTGACAAATGCTTACACTGATTGGATAGGTCCCCTCAAATTTGTGTGGTTCTTTCCTTAAAAGACCATTTCAGACACGGATCTACATGGTCCTTACATGATCTGACCAAGATTATGTCTGGACTTTAAAAGAGACTTTGACCCCTGAGTTTGTTTCGCCATTTCTTCTCAGGGGTAGTCAGATAGGAAATGTCGGCTACATCTAGATTATTTTTTATATGACGTGTAAAACTGATTTTAATATCCTATTTACAGAATAAACGATTTCATTTCATTTCAGCAGCAACAAATTACAAACACAACCATGAGATGATGAGACCGAAGATGACATTAACGATGGCATTGAAAATTATGAATGGACTGACTATAACATTAATTACCTTCACCAATGGCGTGTCATCTTTTCAGCCAAAAGACGTCCACTGCTGGGCATAGTCCTCCCCCAAAGGAGGGGTTTGCCATAATCGCCACGCTTGGCAGGCGGGCTAGCGATCGCAGTATGGTGTTAAAATGCATAGAGAACGCTGCTGCCTATTTTCTAGTAAGTCCCGTAGTCGCCTTTTACGACACCCACGGGAAGAAATAGGGGGTGCTATTCTTTACGTCCGGCACCACACAGACCACCAATGACGTGTGTTACGCAATTATGGTGCAGGTCTAATAAAAATAACAGTACATCGTTTGGTCAAAAAATATTTATTAATTTATGTTTAACCTATTTATAACATCACCTTTTTATACACTAAATACTGCGTATCTTATCTAAGAGTTTACGTAGGTACAAGCATTTGGCTCGTGTATCATAATAACTCGAAGAAATCACAAAAGTTAAAAGCACAGTAATTATTAACGTAATTCGAGAAAAATCTAATTGGAATAGAAACTCGTCATACTAGCTATCTTATCAAGGATCGTTGGAAAACAGCTGAGGGGAAATTCCCAAAATTTTAAGAACGAACGTAACCCAGTGTCAAAAATACCTCTAATTTCCCTACATCTAAGACAATTTTTTGACATTGCGTGTCACCGAGATGAGCATGCGACCAGATTTTGAACATTTTTAAACTCGGAAATTAACCTTGATCGCTGAATATCACCAGCCTCTAATATGATAAATGACAAGTTTAGCACCTCTTAAATTAAATCACAGCTTAGTTTATTCTTCTGAATATCCTTTAATCATTTGTTTGATGGCGACTTTGGAGAAGAACTTGTTGATGGCCTTCACGACGGTGCGCACGATCTGCTTGATGGCCGGCGGAGACAGCTCGTCCATCAACTGCTGCCAGTTCTCGTTGGCGAACTGCAGGGTTGTTTCCGCTGAGGAGAATGACGGTTGTAAAGTTTGATGTACAGAATGCGCAGTTAACGGCTATATGATGGGTCTTGTTACACCCGGTAAAAAAGCTCTATTAATCAAGGATCATAGGTGCAAGTACCGTAATTACCAATGTGTATGGGATTAAGATTTTCTATTAGGAATTTTCCCAGTAGCAGCCTGGAGTCTGGGTTTGTGCCCAGTTGATGGCAATAGGCTCGACCCCTATTACATGGGACTTAAACATACTATACATCTCTGCTCTGCCCAACTCTTCGGGGAATAAAGACGTTATGTTATGAAAAGCAATAAAGTTTATCATGTGGAGATGGAGCAACTCTAGTCTATGTGAGTGTGACGAAGAAGACCGGACTAGCCTGTAGACCATTACATTCTACGATGTCCTCCAGAGGAACTTTACGCCCTGATGCTAGGCGATGTCACCTGTTAGAGAAGCTTGTATTTTTCTACGTAAAACATAATTTTGTTGGAAAAATGATGTAGGTATATCAAGTTTTTCAGTTACCATTCGCTGATTTCGTGAAAATTCCGCTGAAATCTGCTGATTTTATTTAGATATCAAATTGATAATAGATAAATGTAATAAATACGTTACGATAAAACTATGTAACGTAAATTGATTGATAGTTTCATTCAATAAGTATAGTGGAAGTAATTATATCAAGATTGTCTCTTTATTCTGAACCAGCTTCGCTGAGGTTTTATTTTTTTTACAGGTCTACATAAACTACGACGTGATACAGGGAAAATGCACCATATAATAACCATTGGTTTTTGTGGTTATTTTTCCTTTACAAAAGGTCCCTTCCTATATTATAGTCATGGCGGTTGCATAGATAGTAGGCATAATTTATGACGCGGAGGGTCCATAATCATACTAAAATATTCCTGTTTGCTTAATTTCTGCCTTTTACGTAAGAACTGATAGGAACAAAATCATCATTTATTTATTTTTTGCCAGAATTTCCCTTTGGTGTTTGAAGCCTCAATATAAAAAGTGCACTGTTATAAGTTATAAACCTCGTCGTCGTCAGCACTCAAATTCTTAAATGAATCATCCTTTACAATAATTTCTGGCTGACGTCAGCAAAAAGGTCAAAACGTAGTTCGCAAATTACAGTAACAACAGGACTAACTGGGGCAGTTAAACACGTTTTATTTCCTTGACCGATGCAGGTATTTCTATTTCCTTTTTATTTTAGAAATTAATTGTCATTCAATAGGTACTTACCAAGTTGCTTGTTCCCGTTGAACAGGTTCTTCAGGTCAAATGTGGTGCGTTCAATTGTGTACTTGTACTTCGGTGCAGCTAATTTAAAGTGCTCGCCATTGCCATCCTTATCGTGGATCAGTTTGCTGTCCATTTGCACTTCGACGCCCTCTGTGGATTGCGGTAGTAATATCTTTTTATTATTTTATATTTCATGTAGGTTACTTGTTTAATCGATGTTTGAATCTGGTTCAAAGATGAAATTGTAATGGAATTAAAGTCACTAGAAAATCAGGTTCTAATTCCGGGACCATTCATGCAATTGGTGATACTGCAGCAATGAAAACTGCAGTTGATACCTATGTAGAACAGTACGCCAAAACTGTAGGTATGTCCCATCAAGATAAATGTTATATATATATACATATAATGTAATTAAATTAAATTAAATTAAAATTCATTTATTAGAGATAACAGGAATCCATATTGTGTTAGTATTACAAAAACAACTTATATTCTAGTGTTAGTAGTAGTTAAAGGTAGGTATAAAATAAAATAAAATACAATGATGCACACTCCACGCAGAGGACGAGCAGGCAAGAAAACATGTTTCCTACCTGAGCAACCTCCAGATAAAATGCCGAATATTTGGAGTATAGCTCTCCGCCCCAGCTCTCAGGATATAGTAGCGACTACCTCGCACTCTGCTCAACAGCGACGCAGTTTTTTTACGGATTATAGCATGAAAGCCATCTGTGTGGGTCTCAGCAAACATTTCCGAAGCGCTGCAGAAACGGGGCAGTCGCAACAACATCCTGAATGCATTATTATATTGTACGCGCAGGGCATCCAGCGATCTCTTGGTGTAATTGACCCATAGATTGCTCGTATAAAAGCTCTGACAGTAGGCCTTAAAAAGCGTAATTTTTACTTGGTCAGAGCACCGAGCAAATCTACGGGCCAACATGTTACCTCTGACCGCTAAAGCCCTACGCTCCCTCTCTATGTCTATATCATCCTTAAGGTCCTCGGTGATGAAATGTCCAAGATATTTAAATTTGGACACCCTGTTTAACGTGAGCCCATTCAGTCTTATTATTTCCGGAACAGAGTCCGGACACCTACCCGCGGCTTTAAAAATCATATATTCACTCTTGGTGACATTATAAATCAGTCCGTGTGAGGCAGCATAATTCTCACACACTCTGAGCAATTCTCTGATTGCCCCAGCAGTTGGGCCCAGCAACACCATATCCTGCGCGTAGTTGATGTTATTGACGCTTACTCCAACTCCATTTATTCGACATCCAATACTCATGCTGCTGAGCTCAGTGATGAGACCATCAACAAAGAGATTGAAAAGCCTGGGGGATGTTAAACCCCCTTGTCTCACACCGCATTCCAATCTATATGCTGAAGAGAGAGTGTTAGACCACTTTACCTGGTTCTTTTGATTGGCATACCAGTACTGGAAAATTTTCAGTATTTCAGCAGGGGCACCCCTGTCCCTCAACTTGTCCCAAAGCACATCATAGGAAACAAGATCGAAGGTCTTTGAGAGGTCAAGGAAACAGGCGTACACCGGCCGGCGTCTTACGATCAGTATAGTATTGAACAGTATGCTTGAGACTCAAGATAGCTGTTTCAGTAGATAGTCCAGGCTGAAACCCGAACTGTGCTTCATGAGGATTTAAGATATTTTTTAAACATACTGTCCAACACCTTAGCCATGACCGTTGCCAGGGAAATCGGGCGATAATTCCCTTCACTGGATATGTCCCCTACCCTGTTCTTAACAATGGGAACCACAATAGTTTTCATTAAACTTTCCGGCAGGTATGAATGGCTAACACACATCGCATAGAACAGTGACAAGACCCTCGGAACGTGGACCCCTGCATATTTCAAGTGCTCGATGCTATGTATATATGTATGATGATGCTTGGGATATATATATATATATATATACCAAGCATCATATATATATATATATATATATATACCAAGGTAGTCTTACACAAGATACATCAAACCAAATTGAATATGTTGTCACTATGCTTATCACGAAAACACATAATAGGAATGCATTATTCATAAGAATTTTAATATGACGTAGGTGGTACTTACGTGCTTTAACAAATGCGTCTCCTTTTCCTTGGATTGGTAGAATTAGGACTCTGCCATCGGCTACGTACTGAGCGGTTAAACTCAAGTCGCCTTTGAATGTCAATGAGAATATCCCCTCGGTTTTACGGAACTCTGCCCTGAAACGGTAAAATATAGGGTTAACAACCAGTCGTAAACGTTGAGTGGCTAGACAAAGACCGTTGTCTTCGCCGATTATTATTTACACCAATAATTTCTTTAAAAACATGAAATTAGTAAAATTAAGAGACTCAATTATATTAGGATTGTTTTGCCTTATATGTAGGTACTCTATGAATCCTAGTAAGGAGCAACATATTGAGAAATATTTTGTATGGTTATCGCCAATCTAATTTGACATAAGCAAACACTACCCAGGTCCTGTCAGGTCCTCAGAGAAATAGTCACAGAAATGGAATGAATATGTGACATGATTCTAATAATAAGTCCTGTCTTAGTCAGTGTAAAGGTCAATGTCCATAGTTTAATTAGTTATTAATGTACGTACCACAACAACAAATAACCCATAATTAGTAGAAAAACGCAGTCTTCGACAAATTGCCGATATAAAATATCGCGGAACCCGTTTATAAGCAATTACATTAAACACGTGTATGATTTGTGACATGGAATGGTTCTATTGCGCCTATTGTATTGATTCTGCGTTACTCATGCAATAGACAATCATTGCAGTTGAGTCCACAGGTATTCAACAGTTCGAAAATTTGCATACAATGTGAAGCGTGGTCTTGGCGATGGCGTTTCGTAACTTATATAGGTTTCAGTTATCATTGTTTATCGATTCAATTGATGCAGGATAGAGAATACTTCCGGACTTAGCTCTTCAGCATACAAGGTCTTGTTTGGGGAAATAAAAAGTACTTGTACCTACCGACGTGAACAGAAATAAAATATAGAAATAAACAGTCATGTAGGATAATTAAGTCAGAAAAAAGCGAACAAAGAACACTATAATACTGAGACGTGGAAAACAATGAGACTAGATATAAAAAAAAAAACAATAACTATTAAACAAAGTGTAAATATCGTTCAATTTACTTAAATTCCGTCAATTTGCATTGGCTTAGCCCATGCATAGCAGCTTTGGTGAAAGTCAGATTAAGCCCGCTGCCTCCTATCTCGATGTCTTTCAAGTGAACAGGGTCTATCGATGGGACGTCCATTTCAGGGATGCCCTTCGTGAATTTAGGGAGAGCGATCTCAATTTGTTTTTTGATACATTCGGAGAATTTATCACTCTTGAAGTCGCACGGTGTGATGTAGGAAGCTGAAATAGAAAATTTATATTATATACGAGGATTTTTATGAGCAAAGAGTTGCTAGGCACTGACAAGAGGACACCCTATATTATATTGTATCTGTGGATCGCCCCTTATTAGTAAGGCACATGATAATTAAAACAACTGGTGAAATGTGAGGGTAGCTACTATAGGTATACTTCTGCTTACCCTTCGGGGAATACACGGGTGATCTTTACCTCAAAGAATTAAAATTAAATAATTAGGGAAACCTTCATGATGATGAAGATGAAATATTAACTTGTCTTGTTTTGTTTTAAATATGTACCTATAATGATAATATGTGGCCAATTTATTGTTAGTTGTAAAACTTAACTAACTATGGTTGTAAGTTCAGAACGCAAAGACTGAAGAGAGATAATGAGCCATTTTCTGATAATCATGGTCACTTAGTCAATAGTGTTTAATTGTTTTTTTTTATGGCTTGTAGTAAATAAAATCTATTGCAAGATGAGGTAATATAATAACAGTCAGTTAGTAGGTATCACTATCATCGTGGAGATCGCGAATCGGCAAACGTAAGAAAGAACGCCCTCAGGCTATTTGGAGCAACTACCTTCACAGGGTTGGCTCGTAGCAGTTGGATTAGAGTTACAAAATGCCGATGGGAGAGTAAAATAGTTTAAATAAATAAAATAGTTTTCTTTACGGTGGTTAGGTACGGACTTATCGTATCTAGGTTTAGGTAAACTCTTCATTCAACTCTGTGTAATTGTTTTAAACCTCAGACATTTTATAAATATCTACGTATTACCTATTGATTTATAAATAATTGAAGACACGTTGTGGTATTGATGCAATTGTTTCTTTGAAACGCGAGAAAATCCCAAGTCGTGGTGAAATCACGTGGAAATCTGCATACATTGGAAAATTACGTGTTTAAAAGAATTGTGGAATTGTTGTTGTATTGTTTGTATGTATTGTTGTGTTGTTGTTTGGAATTGCCTTGTTGTTGTGTGTTGTAGTTTTATGGCAGTTTTCTAGTCCATGTCATGTAGGTAGCTTGGACAACATCTTTTGGTTTGTTTGTTAAGGGCGTCGTCCTTATATGCTTAAGTACATATCTCCATTTTAATTGCTCAATAACTCATAGGATATTGGGACATTCAACACACGCGGCGTGTCCACATCAACCGTGACGGCGCGACGTTGACGATTGATTGTCAAACCGGTTACGTATCTTTTACCTTGTCAAACTCCGATTAAACAAACAAAATCACTCGATTTTATTTGATTGATGGCATTTATTCGATAGAAAGGTAATTATTACCGAATTTATAACGTGGCCTGCAAGCAGTCAATTATTAGCTGAAATGTCGAACCAAAAATGACATTGCGTACTGGTAGATTGGAGGAGACAAACTGCCCCATGAATGAATGGGGGAACCGGTAAAAAAGAGGATAATATACAACATTAGTTTTTTTTTTACACTAAACTCGAAAAGGGGTCATTGTACTCATCATTTTGATTTTTTTTTATATAGGACCAACCTTGAAATCGCGAAAAAAAATCAGCTGTTCCATACATTTGTGTTCACTTAAATCGACCAAATGTATGGAACAGCTGATTATTTTTTCGTGATTTTAAGGATGGTCCCATAGAAAAAGTTGTTCAAAATGATGAGTACAATGACCCCTTTTCAGATACCTTTGCGGGCATACCTACTGATGGCTTAAGGCTTCCGCGGATAGGCGCGACGCGACTCTAGGTGAACAATTTCTATAAAAACTTCATGAAACTTCTTCTACCAGTAGGCATCGCGTCGTGCCTGTCTGCGGGAGCCTTTTTGTTCCAGCTATTGTGTGGTTAAGATAGTCTTCATTGTTTTTTTAATGTAATGACTAGACCTAATGTTAGATATAATTATTATAATTATATAAATATGGAACATTTATAGTCGGGAATTTCGCTTAATAGTTTTTGCGTCATACCAACAGACTTCCTTTACGTACTTACTTAATTTTGAAGTATACTGAACATTTTATTCAATCTATCTATTTTAGTTATTTCATTATATGAATTAACAAAAATACCCATACAACTATAAATAATCTGTCCAGTAACTAGCCCTAGTGTACACGATATGCAATCAACTCTGTTATCGATTTCATTTTTGCTGTAGTGTCGTCGCTTTCTTTGCCCAGTGCATCCATCTCTTTACAAAACCTCGCTTTTAGCACGTTACTGATATCGGAGCCATATTTCTTTAAAAGGGTTACATGTTTAACTTTTGTCTTTTTGGTTCGAGTTTCAATTAACTATGTATTTATTGTCAACAAAAAATAGGTACCTAACCACAAAGGTATTTGGTAATTGGAGTCAGATGGAAACCGAAAACAAAAACAGTAAATTATGCAATAATATCTACTAATTGATTAAAATTAACAAGAATGCCCACAGAAGCCAAAGCTAAACATTGTATTTATTTTAACAAAGTACCTAACTATGTGAAAAATTCTAGATTTATTTTAATCATTAAATTTCAGTCTCTGGCAAATACGGTTTTGGCAACAGGTTTTTTTTAAATTAAATTCTCTACCTTGAACGTCTGCAAGAAGAGATAATTAACTTTTATGCACTTTGTTGTTCATTAGAATATGGAAGATAAATTAATCATTTATCAGATAAGATAAAAAACATTAATTATTACTTATTGCCTATGATACTGTAAGAGATGTGGCCTTTGCCATGTGGTGAGGAAATTACAGCCGGATATTTTTATTTTTTGCCTTTGCTAAGAATACTTATATTTCTATTATAATATAGAAGACAATGTTATTTACAAACAAGAATATTTTACAATCTTGTATTTGGAGTCGACATAAACGAATGATTATTATAATATTAAAATAATTAAATAGCGGTCCATTTATTAATTAAGGAACAAAACAAAATGTAAACAGAAACATCACATCCGGATTCATCCGGTTCATCACATCCATTTGTCCGGATGTTGAAACACTTTTAAGCAATATATATATATATAAATATATATTTTTAGTAATGTTGCCCCACACTAGGAATTTCTCCTGTATCGTGGGTGCGTTTACAAACATTTAAACTCACATACACAAACAGCCAGACCCGGAACAACTACTTGTAGGTCATACAAATATACGTTCCGTGCGGGAATCGAACCCGCGACACGCAGCGCAGCAGCCAATCGCTTAACCACTGCGCCAACCGTGTATTACCAATATTACATTGGGGAACTCTTTGTAAAATTAGGTCTTCTCAATTGAAGAGCTTACCAATTGTAGCGGGCTGATTTTGTGTTAAACTAGCAAAATGCTTAATATATGAGCTATGCGAAGTTTTGAAATATTATTGCCAATATTGGTATTTTACGATAATTCTTCTTAAAATGAAATTCTTGTTTAAAGCCTTCCCAAATTCCAAGGAAGGTTTTACACGGCAAAAAAAGCATAAAATAATAATAATTATGAAGGTACCTAGAAATTGAAAACAGTGTATTATTAATAAAGTTTGTTTTACTGAAGTGTTAACTGCACGCGGATAACAGGATGTGGACGAGATTTTAATGTTCTGCGCGACCTTGTAAATATTTTATGAGTTGACAACATTTTTGAACTTGAACTTATTCTGAACCTGACTATCGTGTATCGACCGACCATGTAGCCTCTTGCTTTCTGTATTCATTTTTTAGATCAGTACATATATTTTTTTTTTTTTGTTTGGGTGGGAAATTATCAAATAACTTCTCCCGCTTTGGGCGGAGCGGGATGGAGCGGGAAGGAGTGTCAGACTTTTACTGACTAAAACCCACCGTGTTCCTTCAGATGCCTGTGTGCTAGGGCCACGATATCCCTTTCGGACAGACTAGTAAACCTGGCATACGTTTGTTTTATACCTACTCAAATATCTTGTTTTAATTTTAAATATACAATATAATTTAAATTCTACATAACTACATAGATACTTAGTTTGGTTTCATCCAAAGTTTATAAAAGAAACAGTCGATAAAAAAAAACCTGCTGAGAAGTTAGCTGTCTTTGAGAAGCTATCCAACCGACTCCCAGGATGTGTCAAATAAATTATTTTTTATCTTAAAAGCAAACGGCATCTTCCTTTGACGCACGTATTTGCAATCCTACCAGAGATCCAAATCAGCGATTTTTTTTAGTTCACAATATCGTAACTGTTATTTGTGATGCTTTTATAGGTAGGGGAGAGTTTGGTCGTACTGAAATAGTTGAGTAGGTACTTTAACAAGGGTTCCCTATGTGAGTTCGAAATACTATTCTGCGAAATAATATTTTTATGAATAATAATAGAATAAATGATGATAAAACACTAGTACCCAATGATGGGTTAGATGCGTTACCCGCGCTCAATATTGGCAAGGTAAATACCAGGCAGTTGCCTGACATGAAATTAGTCGCGCGCCATCCAGTGACGCGGCTACACATCACAATCACTCGCAATTCTCAGCAATTATTTGTGAAGAAAATGCCTTCCCGTGTCTATACACGATGTACAAATTACACTACTACTCGTACTGTGAGAGTACGGAAAAACGTCTCATTTCATGCTTAAGTACCTACTTATTGTATTTTTTTATTTTAAGAAAACGTTGTTTTGTTTTGTACTTGTACAGCCCGTCAGCCATTTTTCCTGACTGCTGCGACCAACGCGTACGCGCCAATGAACATGCAGCAGCTAGTGACGTAACTAAATATGTAAGTTCATCTCTTTCTAACAACAATTATCGGTATAGGTCTTTCCTTTTCTTCGCGCACTGTATGATTGTAGACAAGTATGTAGCTACATTCATGACTTTCAATGTTTTATTTTACGAGTATGATGCCAATCGATGCAAACTGCGTATAAGGATTAAAAGTCTCTTGCAGACCAACATAGGTTAGAGTAGGTACTAGATAATCCATTAATTGCAAAAAACTTTTCCCATACATTTCGTAAGCGCTTAACTCTTTTCCTATAGGTACCTACATTTCGTCAGAAATTAACATGGATAAATAAGCACGTTTATGCACGCATAATTAGATCGTTTTCCTGTAGCTACAACGGTTAAGGTAAGTACCTACTTGCCCTTGCTGCCCTGTCTCAAAAATCCATCATGTAGAACTATAATTTTACTGCTAGGGGCAATAAAGCCTCTTCGTTTTTGGATAGGTTGTAATGTTTATTGTTTGATATATCGGTCTGTATTAGCGACATAATTATGGTAGCGCCAAAACGGTGACATTTATTTCCGTTATTTGATGTAGGCAATGCCATAATTATGGCTGAGGCCACAAAAAAACGCCTTTCCATTTCCTTTGAAATTATTAGTTAATACGTGGGATTATGATAGTGAGGACATAGGGTCAAGTCCCCACTGTCATAATCAAACGTTGTGGGTTAATTAGGAGGCCCAAATTCTTTGGCTTGAAGGATAGTTGTAGTAGTGGCCTGTGGAGTGCCTGTGGCCTGTGGAGTGTTGTAGTAGTGGCCTGTACAGAACAGAAAGAAGAATATGACATTGTAGTAACCTTAAAATGGTTCCTATAAACCGCAAATAACACTGCAATAAATAAGGTTTCTACATTGTTTTAAAAGATTTATTCCGTTCTAATACCAACAAACTAATACCACTGGTATTTGTTTGAACTCGTATTTATTTTCTATTCCGAACGGATACCACTCTTTTAATAATTAAATTTAATGTGCGAACGAATACCAACTACTTGAATTTGGTACAGTCAGCTCAGTCAAACCTAATCAATTTTTTTTACACGCTTTTAGCTGATTATACAAAAATATGATTTTCTGTGATATTTTATTATTGTTAGATTATAAGTAAATTAATCACATTTGGATGTTTGTACAATTTTTTTTTGCTGATTCATTGTTAAGTGAATGATGGTGATGAATGACTGATTTGATTATTTGTAGTTTTTAGATTATAAGTAAATTGTTCTTGTTTTGATATTTTTGCAAAAAAAAAACATTATACAGATACAAGGATTATTAGTCATATTTTATTATTGAACTAAACGTTTGCTAACAAATTTTTTTTTTTTTGGATTTATCTGATTCTTTTTTTAATTAAATGTCTCATATTTACATTTACACACAAAGCATTTTTACTGCCTGTACCTTATATCTTTGAAATTGTTTTGGTATTAGCTTAAATACAATGGTATCCGTTCGGAATCGAAATTAAATATGAGTTCAAATACCAGTGGTATTAGTTTTTTGGTATTAGACCGGAATAAATCTTTTAAAATTATTAACAGGTCTAGAACTTGTTATTGGCTTACACGTGTTCATTTAACTTTTTTTGTTGCTAAACTATTGCAACTTAGACCACATGATTATTATATCTAAGAGTAATATTACGTGACTGTGTTTAGAAACAAATTTATGATAGTTAATCTTTTCAAAACTGATTGTTGATAACGAATAAAATGTGTGATTAAACACGACAGACCCGTCATTTGGAAATTTACTTGAAAAAGGAAAATAAAATTCATTATAACATAACGTCTGCATTTTTCCGGGGGTAGAGAAAGTTGTACAGTAAACCATATACAAGTTTAAGTTGCCAGTTGTGTTTAAATCAATGTAATGAATAGAGAGAAACGCGAGTATGGCATTGCTTTCAATCGGGCACAAACCCAGACTCCGGGCAGCTATAGACGTATCCCTGACAAAAAAAAAAAGGAAAGAATCAATAGTTTTTCGGTAAATATCGAAATTTTATGTATGGAATATTAACTGTTTATTTTTTTTATAAAATCCTCTTAAAATATCACCATTATTAACTGTTTATTTTTATTTATAAATTAATCTTAAAATTATGTTCAATAAGGTATTATTAAATAAACATATAATTATTTGTTTTAAATTAATTATCTTAGTCACATGTTTTTTACTTACGTAGAAATGCATCTTCGCAATTAGCGACGTACACGAGGAGAAGAATCACAAAACTATTTACTGCAAACATTTTCTTGTTCGTGCTAAAATAAGCTTTAAATATAATTAAAATAGTGCTCTGGTAACGTATAAATCTATTACTTTTTGGCACAAGAGCTCAGCACATACTGTGCCCGCAAGGATCGGGTCAACTTATTTATGTTAACTCGTCGATTCTCTTTTCCGTACGATATAATATCATGATCATTGTAATTATTTGCCAAAATAGTGTACGCAATTATATACTATGTTTCTTACTCATAAAGACTATAATACTATGCATTTACGCGGTCAGTGCTTGTGTTAGGGTTACCAAAATGTTAAATTGTTGTAAATCTTTATTGATGGAATATTTCATGAAGGGACTTGGGTAGGTACCAAAAGATTTATCATTAATTTTGTCAGGGTCCCATAAGTTAACGGATTAAGCTTTAAAGTTTTTTTTTTTTGTAAGAACAGATTATTACGAGTCTCTATTGTTTCCAGAAAATATTCGAGACAAAAACCTTCACAATTTAGCAAATTTAACTTTATAGTTAATGAAATGAAAACTTCTTGAGGAAAAAACACGTTGCGCACTTTTTGGGTGAACAAAAATCATGGAACTCGCGTCATCGCCAGTGAACGCTTCGATACAATTCACAAGTTACTTCGTTTTCACTTCTATCGGCAGTCCACAAAGACGGCCCCGTTTTTTTTATGTTCTATTTTGTTTTCTTTCGGTATGTGTGCACGTCTTTGTCGATTGTACCTAGCCTTAAACTAATAATAGCAGAAGCAAGCAGCCTATAATGTTTTTGGGACACAGGCCTCCTCTCGATGAGAGTGAGTGGCATTCCACCACGCGGACCCAATGAGGGTTGGTAGATGGCACATGTATTCGAATTTTTGGTTTCCTCAAGATGTTTTCCTTCACCGTTTTGAGAGCCGTGCTTATGAAATTATTTACACAAAGTAAAGCGGCGTCTGGGTAACTCGTAATTCGCGGCCGTTACCACTAGGCCACCATGCTCCCAAGATTGGAAGGAAATTTTCTATTAGTTCCTTTAGAAGACAACCCTAATTAGTTACAAGCAGGCATGGTTGTAAAAAGTAAACGTCTATGTTTGTAATTTAACCTGAAACATTGTCGTTTGTTATTGTGTACCTAGCTGTAGAGTGCATAGTGCTACAGATATCTATTCATCAACAGCAATCACTTTTTATCGGACATCTTAACATAAAGGTGACCTGTAATACAGGTTTTTATATAAACCTACCTAGCTCAGGCTCCAGTTTCTCACAAAATTAGCTCCTTGTTCGTGAACTACTACGTCAAAGTTTAGCATTTAAATGTTTATAACATAAGTAGAGAAAATAAAGTTTTATATTATATTATTATTAGAGAGGAAACACCGGGAGGGGACGCCCTAGGAGGACATATAGTGACCTAATTGGTGATGTTCTTCAGAAATGTCAGGTGCGTAGTACTCGCAACCGGCATGCGTGTATGACTAGATGTATGAACGTAGGCGAAATAAAAGGAGTATGTAAGGAGCGAAACAGGTGGCGTTCTATAGTTTCTGCCTACCCCCATGGGAAGAAGGCGTGAGTTTATCATTGTATCGATAATGATTAAACTATGAGAGATGGGAAACTAAATGAGTGTAATTATGATGACACTGACGATGACGCCGACCTGTGGTTATTTTTCTTTTTTAGACGTAGCACGAGATGTGTTTTGTGATGCTACGACCGCGTAGCAAGAGAAAGCCTTTCCCTTGCTACGAGGTCGTAGCACTCGTAGCGTCTTCTGAAGTTCTGACAAGTCAAGACCTCTAGTTTTCAACGTAGCACTAGTGTCATTCTTATTAGTGTTTTTCGATTATGCTGTTAATTCCGTATGTCTTGGGTTATAGGAATAGAAGAAGTGTTGTGTAAAAATTAATTTAATTCCTACACGACTTTGTTTAAACTCACACTTTAGGTGCCTACGAGCCCCCGCACATTATGGCCACCAGTCGCCGCTATTAAACGCGACCACCAGTGGTTCAGTCAGACCACTACACGCCGCCAGCAGTGGCAGCCACTGGTGGCTGGATGCGGCCTTCAGTGGCTGCCACTTGCGGCGGTTGTTCAAGTGGTACTCGACAGAGGCGGACGTGTGTTTGTTAAAAATGGACGCACTCTTGATTTCATTATTGTTGCATTATACTAAGACGTAGAAAACGTCGCAGGTCACAACAAGACTAGACCTGAAGAAGCCGACTACTGTGGCCGTGTGTGCGCGAGTCGATCGGCAAAACGCGGCC
Organism: Tiliacea aurago; assembly: GCA_948098905.1. Taxonomy (NCBI): domain Eukaryota; kingdom Metazoa; phylum Arthropoda; class Insecta; order Lepidoptera; family Noctuidae; genus Tiliacea; species Tiliacea aurago. The sequence goes on along the minus strand of OX402579.1, from coordinate 11,685,743 downwards.
ACAAGTAGCGAGCGCGGTCGGCTCTCGCAGCTTGTGGCTCGGACGCGGCCACTGAAACGCTCGGTGTGCGCTGATGCTATACAAAATGTATGGAGAAACGCGTCCGCAACTTGTGGCGGCCACTAGTCGTTCTAATGTGGTCACCACTAGTGGCTCAATGTGCGGGGGCTCTTAATGTTTGCTCGATTTTTGACGATTGACACCTGTGGTCAAACAAAATCGAGTAAATGTGTAAACAACAGACTATCGACATAGTATTTTTAAGGTTCTGTAAGTCAGAATGAAAAAACGCAACCCTGATAGGATCACTCGTCTGTCTGTCTGTCCGTCTGTCACAGTCAATTTTCTCCGAGTCTAATGGACCGATTAAGTTGAAATTTGGTACAAACATGGTTTTCTGTGACCCAAACACGCACATGTTACGTATTTTTTTACGGAAGGCAACAAAGAAAAAAATGTTTTGCAAATTGTACCGTGTCACATATCAAATGAAAGGGCTTAATGTGAGGGTCTTATTTTTTTAAATTATTTAATAACAAATAGTTTTAAAGTTATTTAAGAAAATAAATGAAAATTGACCATTAGGTAGCTTCGAAGTTACAGACTATAGAGCCGAAAATTTTGAAAAAAATACGCAAAATAGTTATATACTAATAGATTACATAAAAACCTATAAGAAGTCTATGGTCTTAAAATAACATGGTACAAACTTACATTTGCAGTTGGAATGTATGGGAGAACATGTTTTTCAACTACAATGTTAAGTTTTAACGCGTTAGGGAGAGGCAAGGTTCGCGCCCTCGCGCCCCTAGTCGCCGCAGGAGACGCCCCGGGCGTCGGGAGTCGCAAGCCGATTTCCGGCCACCGTAGGCGCGGGCTTGCGGACGGTGAGCGATGGGTAGCTCACCGTCCGATAAGGACCAGGCCCGGGTCGACGGCGCGTGTATTCCACGCGCGCCTCAAAGAGTTGTCAGCAGCAACTGGCGGGGTCCGTTAGGGCCAATGTCTGCCAGGGTTGCGAGTTTGTCCGAAAGGGATATCGTGGCCCTGGCACACAGGCAAATGAAGGAGTATTCCTTTATTTGCCTGTGTGCCAGGGCCACAGGGTAAAAACACAGTCAGTAAAAGTCTGACACGCCCTCCCGCTCCGCTCAGAGCGGGAGAAGTTATTTGATAATTTCCCACCCAAAAAAAAAAAAAAGGGGTAGGTTCAGTACCGATAAAGAAACCCAGGACAAAATAAAAAAACAAAAAATATTGCAAGATTCAGGTTGTTGATATTTAGAACCTACTAACTTAAAATAGCAATCGTTTAGAATTAAAATTATTTTATTTGACGGCCCGTTAAAGTACGAAGAGACTTATTTTTATTTATTTTTTATGTTTAATTAAATTTTTTGTTTATGTATTTTTTTTCCGTGGGTTCCTTTATCGATACTGAACCTACCCCTAAGCTTTGGCACGCAGAGTTACTTTAACACCCAGTATAGATTGCTATTGTAATAAAGCAGGTTCATTTTGAGGTATCTACTTTAGCAAAGTTCAGAGTAATCCATTATCACTGAGGTACCCATATAATTATGATATCACATTTGTTTACTTTTCTGAGACAAGATTTTGTTTCAATAAAACGAGCAAAATGTTGAACGTAGTTAGCGGCCTGTATGGTCGTTGATCTACAGGTATGCCTGTAGATTTTATTTTTAAGACGCAGATATATTCCAGTGACCTTGAGTGGTTTGCGTGTTCTGTACTGATCTCACGGAACGCGACATACGTTCAGTCAGTAATAGGACTCGCCCATCAAGGAGCGATGTCCCCAATTTGACGCATTATTAATTTATTATAGACAAAACAAAAGGTATTTTAATAAAACGCGTATACTAAAAAATCAATAATTAAAATATCTTTAAATTGGTGAAGGTTTCAGAAAAATACGCTTGGTAGATTTTGCGCTATTCTCAGTTTTTTATCCGCGTTAGACAAAACTTTACAAATTCATTTTACTATGTAATATAAACATAATCTAAAATATTCACATATAAAGTTATTGAGAAAATGTTCTAATTTAACATATATTTTTTTCAAATCATTAAAACAACTCGTTTAGACGTGATCTTCAGTATAAAATCATTAAAAGTCGGTTATCGTAAACCCGAACCGAGCATACTAAATGGCAAATGGAAAATTTAGGACAGATTTATTTATAAGAAATCTTGAAATTCTAGTTGTTACATTTTTTTAAGTAAACATTAAAACATAAATCATTAGTCTTTTTATTATAATTTTAAATGTTCTTTTTATTTTCTTTAAATAATGGTATAAAAAAAAACATGAATATTTAATAATATAACTTCCAGAATACGAAGACTGGTCGCAAAATCAAATATCTACTTATATAAAACTTATTACATAATTATATGTCGATAAGATTTACATTGAAGTGATCAAATTATTATATTGAAGTGATGAAATTATTATTAAAATGTAGGTACCTAACCAGCAACTGTATTCTCACAATTCTGCTTCAAAACCTGTCTAACAAAGCTAATCTTAGACTAAATATAAGGGGACTCAACATGTAGGTTTTAATGTCACACCTATTAACTCATTTGATGTCTGCATTGCATAAGTTAATAATTCATTTAATTGCATTCCTTACGTCATAAAAACTATTCAGTATTCATTTATTTGCGGACAATGGTAATAACATTAGAATTTTGCTTATTTATAGTTTTAATAATAATCTTGTTACCAAACTGTAGGTATCCGTCGCGAGAAATACCTAATTGAATAAATATAAAACACCTGTGCCAAAGGAGCCAAAAAAATGAATCCAGATGTGTACACACGGCTACACACCAAACTATACATTTCCAGTATACGCTGGCCTCTAATTGTACGGAAATCCTATACAATGCGAGATCAGCTTAAACTGAAAATGTATAGCTTGATGTGTAGCCGTCTTTACATCCAAAGGTCTCTACAGGGTCATTTTGTATGCAATAACAGCTACTTTTTCATGGTAGGTAGTCAGATTAAAATACAAAACCCTGATAACTAACGAAACGTAAAACCCATTTGTTCGTTTATTTTGAGTCATCTACGTTTTGCAAAATCATTGTTAATGATTTAATAGTGACTCTGTCTTTATTAAAACAATTGATGGTGTGGAGTCAGAGTGTCAATAAAAATAAAAACAATAGCTATTAGATCGCGGTGAGCTTCTCAAATTGATCAACAGGAAATTAAACGTTCCCAATTTACGGAATAAATAATAAAACAATTGTGCTAAGAAGACAATAATGACTGTGTCTGCAGAACAGCTACTAAGGCTTTGCTTAAAACTTGTTTTTAATGTATAAAACAGGTAGCATTTTAAACACGCAAATCATCAATTTACTTAGATATGTAACCAATTTAGTGTTCAATAAATACCAATCAACAGTGTCAGTTTCTGGCTACAATGATGAATTTTACGACTAATCTGATGAATTTATTAACACTTTTTCTTCTTTTTTATATGTTGTATATTCTCTAAATTATGTTGTCGATGATATTGGTGCACGGTAAAACTCTAAGGAGTTTATGTTTGCGCCAAATTAAATTTATAAAAATATAAGTGTACTATTGAATGAATAAATAAATAAGTTTTTTAACGATGTGAAGTCAGCAATTTGTTGTCAATGTTTTTAACTTTTGAAATGTCTTCTGGTAAGCTTACTTCTGCAAGTTGAGAGGTTTGTACGTCGACCCTCTCCTCTATAATAGACTAAACTCGAAAACAAACATTTACTCCCTGAACTACACAAATTGTAAGAGAATTCTCAAGGAGGCTCTCCAAAGTATGTCTTACGAAGACACAGAGAATTTATTAACTGTGTTAAAGTAAATATGTATACTCACCTACGATAAGTATTTATCAAATTTAGAAACTAAGAGTTAAGCTACTCAACATAATTATAATTTAATTGTCTATTGTCAACTTTTAGATTATCTGTTAATTTTATAAAACTATTTTAGCACTTTTCACTTGAAACACAGGATTACCTAGTTCAGGCACTTAAGTCTTAGGAATATAATTTACAATTAAACAAAACTGTAGTACTAATTTTTATGCCTTGTAATTTTTTGAATAAATATTATTATTATTATTAGGTTGAGAGTTGAGGCCGAGATCTATAAACGTCAGTTAGCACGCGCTTTAGGGGATTATTTATAAACGTTGATTAAAGTTAAGAGACGTTTAAACGTCAAAAATGTATGGTTAAACAGTCGCTAATCATTACTTAACTTTAAGCAACGGTTATAAATAAAGGAGTTAATTTTGAAAAACATGTTCCTGTCTCAAAGTCAAAGTCATTTATTTGTCAGAAACATGGAATGATGGAACGCACTATATACTTTGGAGGCTTGTAAATGGCTTGTCCTTATTTTACCTCCCTATTACTCGTGTATTGATAGCTCAAAATCCCATACCCATACACAATAAAATAAAATAAAATATTACGAAAAGGTCACCATTCATTAAGTGGTATACAAATATTAGTTAAAAAAAATCAAATAAGTGAGTGAATAATGATAAAATAGATGAATTAATATTAATTGGAATATATTGTATTATATTATCACTCTTAGCTAAAAATAATCCTTAACCCATTACAATATTGCCAGTTAAAAAGATTAAATAGATTATTAATAAATGTATTTAAACAATGTCACCTTTATATTCTCAATATTAATTTGCTAAGTCAAGTTGTTATTGTATTAATTCAATAAAATCATTTAACACCTTTATATTCAATATTTATTTGCTAATACAATAACAAACATGACTTAATAAATTAATATTGAGAATATAAAGGTGACATTGTTTCAATGATAAAATGTTTTTATAGCTTACATTTTAAGCTATAAAAACATTTTTCCAAAAGCCATCCACATTTACGTAACATAATCTCTATCGTGCACTTAAACTTTGACAGTTGTGCCACAGTGACAGGAATAACGTTTGCAAGGTACGTACTTAGTAACGTTTATAGATTTCGGTGCAAGCTGTATTAAAACTCGCAGCAAGTTTAAGCTGAGAATATTTCCGCGGTGCAAGTCGGTCGTGGGTCGCGGCCGTCAACTTGTGCAATTGAACTTGCAAATGGAGAAGTGTGAATGAACCGATGTTCTTGTAAGAGTTCAACGAATCAGCTGCCGTTGAAGGAAATATAAAGGCTTAAAATAACCTTAACCTATGATTTCTGCTAGCTCGATGGGAACTTAAGCGTAATTAAGTTTATAGTGATTGAGTGGAAGGAGTTTTTACAACGCAAGGTAGAAGTAATGCGATACCGTGCCATCTTTTAATTTTTCATGTTCAAGGAAACTTTGGTGAACTTGCTAGCAGCTAGAAGATATCAAATCGATTATATTTCTTTGTATTCAAATCAAACCAACAACATATTTTATTTCACATAAACCTACATGGGCACATAAGAAACGTCAGAAGCTAGGTGCACGGTTCCAATTGGTCGTTGCCTATGGAGAAGAGCCGGCAAGAAACTCCACGGTTTCATAAACCGTTTTGCAATGGCTTCCACCGATCTTATCATAATATTATTTTAAAGGGGTTTTAATTGGAATATTGGCAGTTTATTAATTATAGTGAATTTACCTGTTCAGTAGGTATTCCAGGTTTACATACCTCGAAGGTAGACTACTGTTTGTCTGACCTACAGATATGATCTATACCCTAGCTAAACAATTATAAGCTGTAGGTCACCTAGGACACAGAAATCTACATTTCTAACATTGTAAATTATCTAGGTCACTCTTAAAATTTAAGAGCGTTTACGACGTACGGCATTTCATACAAACTTTCAAGCCCTTTTTTTTCGAAATGACTAAACCGATTTTAATGAAACTTCATACGCATAAGCAAGATACAAAGGTCTAAAAAGTTAGTTAATAAAATTTTCGAAATGTCTTATTTAAAAAACACATAACTGGAAATCTCTGTTTCTATTGAAAATAACATCGGATCGAAAATAATAAAATTAAAATCGGTCTAATTTGGCTGTAACTCAATTTTTCGAAAATAACGTTTTAGACCTTTGTATCCTGCTTATGCGTATGAAGTTTCATTAAAATCGGTTCCATCATTTCCAAAACCAAGGGTTTGAAAGTTTGTATGAAATGCCGTAAGTCGTAAACGCTCTTAAGTATCTTGTAGCAACTGTAACTGAAATTATTTTATCCGTGAGATGGAACAAATCGGATCTGAAACCTAATTTGTTTTTTCAATTGGAATTTGAATTTTCGTACAATAATGCCAATTTCAATTACATAACAGTTATTAAAAGAGACCGACTTGAACAGTGATGTCGACATCTGCATCTTTTATCGATTCGACTAAGTGAACTGTGTTGGTCGTGCTGTGCACTGCATCACGGGAAAGCAACCTGTTACACTAATTTTCACTAACACTAAGCGACACCTAAACGAATGCTTAAATAAAAGCAGACCGTTTCATTATCAACTTTCGGGGCTGAGCCGAGCGTCGAAGTGTGTAACTGGAAATTGTCATTAGAGCTAGCTCCAAGCGTAATACCTAGTTACGATAGTAGTCACCTACCAGTCGTGGTTTGGTGATTGAATGGACCCATGACAAAAAAAACAACCGCCTTCCAAAAAAAAAACACTATAAAGTGAAAAATAACCTTAATTTCGGAAGTCGGTGTCTTTGAATCTATTTTAGTTTTTTGCCACCGACTTCCGAAATTAAGGTTATTTTCGAAGTCGGTTAATAACGGAAGATGGATTTTGAAAGCCACACTCTTATGTTCAAATCATTTATTTTTCAATCATATATTAATTATTAAAAAAGGCAAAAATGGCGACCTGCCATACAAAGTTTCATCCACTATTAAGGAAAGAATTTTAAAAAATCATTCTCGAAGTCTAGTACAAAATTTCATGCTTCTAGCAAGACCGACCGACGTGAAAATAAGATTTTTTTAAGAAGATGCTTGATCGGAGGGAATGTTGCGGATACAGATTTTTTAACAGCGGATGCGGATTTTAGGTGGCTCACATCTGCGGATGCGGATCTCAATTTTTTTTAAGGGAGTCATCGATGCGTCAAGGCGATGTTTAAAATGTATTACTTTTATTGTAAATTGCAGCGCTGTTTCGTTGTATGTTGATCATAATTAAATTCGCGGCAATTATAATAAAAAAATTACTAAATTATAATCATTTAAAAATCAATAAACTTTCCTTATTAATTGATTTCGATGGATAGAAGACTATTTCATGCAAGTGTGACGATTTACAGCTATAGGTAATGATGATTTAAATGATTATAATTTCCATTTTGTTGATTATGAAGTTATTTATGTTAATCCTTTTCCACCCACATCTGCATCTGATGATCATGAGGTCTAAATAAATACGAGAGCTCCGCAATTGCGGAAGCGGATGCGAATATCCGCAACATCCCTGTATGAAGATACGGAATATTATTGATAGTCAAATAAGTAGTAAGTAGGGTTATAATCTACCCCCGAACACATCTCAATGAATCTGTTGATCGGCATTTCTTATCGTGTATGTCAGGGTTTACAAGAAACTTATTTTCGTACAAGTCGGTTCCATTATCGCCATTGACATTTGACACAGAAGGTTTATGAGCTTCATTCTGTTTCCGCTTCGTCAGAAACAATTTAAATTTACGTTACTGAGATTTCTTGAAATACCTACCTAACGAGACTGTCCATTGTATTATTTAATGAGTCAGTATTTATTTATATGTTACTACTGCCCGCGACTTTGTCCGCGTGAAATTTCTTGTTCCTCCGACCGTCTGCGAGGCTTCTTGTCACAGTCATGACTTGCAGTTGACGACTATTTGTATTTTGTGCTCGTGATTATAATGTAGACGTGTTTTGTGTAATGTTTACCTACTCGAGTTTATATTTTCGTATGCACGTGTTTCTGTGACAAATATAATTATTTTTCTTTCTTTCTTCTTTCTTTCTGCGTCGCATTGCATCGCCCGCCCGCGCTAGTACTTCATTTTCGCATAGCGTTCTTTCTGACATTTTTTCGTTTTGCACGGCTCTTAAGGGTCTTAGCGTGATGTTAAATAGCCTATAACCTGCCTTAAGAATTGGGCTATCAAATGCACAAGGAATTGTTCAAATCCGACTAGCAGTTCTAGAGATTACACCCTACATACAAACTTACAAACAAACAAATATTACCTTATACCCTTCTGAACTGAATTTATACTGTTAATTTTTTTGCCAAGCCAATTTTGTCACCCAGAACTGGGTAACGGCCTCCCAAATTTTTTTCGATCGCATTTTTCTTCACGTACACACGGCTACACATCATGCTATAAATTTCCAGTATAAGCTGATCTCGCATTGTGTAGGATTTCCGTACAATGAGACGTCAGCGTATACTGGAAATGTATAGCTTGATGCGTAGTCGTGTGTACCATCTCCAACTATTATATGTTATTATCTATAAGTAGAAGTACATAACTAGCCTTATATACTTAGGGTCCGATGACACGTACCGCAACCACAACACAACACACACTACAGTCAGTGATCTCCATAACCCGACCCCTTTTCCCCTCTTCTTCTTTGTAAAAGGGGTCAGTTAATGCAGAGCAGTGACCGTACGTGTCACCGGGCCCTTAAATAAATAAATAAAAACCTTTATTTCCACCAACAAGGATCATAGGCACAACATTTTTTACCAAATAAAATATAACAACACACTTTAAAAAATAAATAAAAACACAATTGAAAAGACCACTGAAGCATAATATAAGATTAAAGCCTACGTTGAAGACTTTGACAACACCCACACACTTTTCTGAACTTTGGCAATAATTCCTTCTGCACATGTGGCTTCCCATGGTACCTCATTAACGGCATAACTATGTAAATGTCTTATAATCTGCTCCCAAATTACGTTTGTTTTTTTTTTTTTTATTACATATTTCTTTGACATAATCTTTTCATTATTTGACATTAGGTACATACTTACAATTTAATTTTATGAAATTCTAAATTAATATTTTATATAAATTCTTTTGTATTTTGTGAATGTAAGACTGTCGATTTGTAGACTATTTTCTATTTTGATAAGCACCTGGTACTTGTTGACAGGCCTACAATATCAGTAGCCTAATACACTGTTCCCCATACCTATTAACACTGTACTTTGAAAACATTGTAAAAGCCAATTATTTTTAAAACGAGTAACAGTGGAGTTTTTTGCTGGCTCTTCCCGTGCACGTAGCTTCTGACGTTTCTGTGCCCATGTAGGTTATGTGTTGCTTATTTTAATTTTAAATCGAATCCAATGAAATTAACACATTTGTCTCCAAAACCTTTCATAACAATAGTGCTAGGCTAAAGGAGACTGACCAGACTTAGTATCACTATTTTTAGGGTTCCGTACCTCAAAAGGAAAAAAGGAACCCTTATAAGATCACTCGTGTGTCTGTCTGTCTGTCACAGTTGATTTGGTCCGAATCTACTGGATCGATTAAGTTGAAATTTGGTACACATATGAACTCCTGGGACCCAAACACGGACGTGTTACGTAAATAAATTAATTTTGAATATGGAGGGTGACATTTAGGGGGCAAACTAGAAAAAAAAAGTTTTGCTGACTGTACCGTGTGACATATAAAATAAAAGGGCTTGCTTTAAGAATTTCACATATATTTTTTTTTAAATTTTAAAATAAATACTTTTGAAATTATTTAAGAAGTTAAATGAAAAATTACTATTCCCCCCATATCTCTGAAACTACTAAGTTTAAAATGTTGAAAAAAATACAGAAAATAGTTCTTTACCTTTAGATTACAGGAAAACCTATAAGAAGTCTGGAATCTTAGAATAACATAGTAAATCACTCAATATTGTGCGTATAAACTTACATTTGTAGTTGGAATGTATGGGGTATCATGTTTTTCAACTACAATGTTAAGTTTGTTATTGGGATAAATTCATCCCAACTACGGAACCCTTCATTGTGCGTGGTCCGACACGCACTTGGCCGGTTTTTTTTTTCTGTGGTGACTTAAGTTTATATTGTTGATAATTCTATTATTTTATCTAGTAACGCGAATCTTTAGTTTTTATTTCGATTTCCTATTTTACCCACACATTGTATTTTTTCACGCAAGAAACGTCACATGTTATTGGTAAGTATGGCATTCAATGAGTATGTAGGTAAACAATAAAACCTTGACTTACACAAAATAACTATATTACGCATCCATTGATTGAAATTATGGTTGAATAATTAGTACCACCAGATATTAATAACAACGAATTATTATTATTACTAAATACTGGTATGCAGTTGCATCCGGTTAGACTGGAAACAGATATGGTTGGGAAAAGACGAAAGAAAAGAAAGAAAAAGAATAAGAAAGAAAAAAGGGGAAAGATTGAATTATTATTATTACATTGTAATAGCATTTTGTTAACGTGTTAAAATAACGTAGGAAAATCTTTTGGTTGTACGAAAGGTACAATTATTCGAGATCTTTACCTGTCTGATTCATCATTGTATACTCTTTGAAAACAGCACAAACATTCCATGCACGCGCATCAGCAGAATATCCTGGCGACACAACGGAGTCTGTAGACAACAGACTCCGTTGTGTCGCCAGGATATTCTGCTGATGCGCGTGCATTCTAGCATTATATGCACGACTCATTCATTTTTATCGACTTCCAAAAAGGAGGAGGTTCTCAATTCGTCTGTATGTTTTTTTTTTTAATTTTTTGTTGTATGTTTGTTACGCGATTACTCCGTCAATTTGAACCGATTTTGAAAATTCTTTTTTTGTTTGATAGGGTCCTGAGGTGATCCCATTGCCACCAAATCAGAATCTGATGAGGGAATCCCATGGAAATCGAGGGAAACCCTCAAATTTTATATGCAAACTTATAGTGATTTGGGAACTTTTTATAGTAACTCGTGCATTTGCTCTCGGAAAGCACCATTTGGTACAGTGGAACTGATGAAGGAGACCACAGATGGCCACCGGAACAATAAAATAATGAGTACCTATTTAACGGGTTGCGATTAAGCAATTTATGCTCGTCACTATGCATATGGTGAGTGGCAGTTCTCCTGGTTCTTAGCAGGAGAACTCCTAAACAATCAACGTCCCAGCAACAGGAAAAGCAATATTTTATAAAAGGTGATGAGCAGTTGACATTAGGCTAATGTAATTTAGATAAATTCAAAACTGAGCCACTAAAAATAAAAAACTTTTTACAAAAAAATAACTTTAATTTCGGAAATCGGTGGCAAAAAACTCAAATACAGATCCAAAGACACCGACTTCCGAAATTAAGGTTATTTTTCACTTTGTAGTGTTATTTTTGGTAGTCGGTTACTATTTTTTTGTAAAAAGTTTTTGTTTTTTTAAGTACAACCTCGAACGGTATTTAGGTACATTATTTTATTTTATTATTATTATATAATTACAATTGAATGATTTAATTTAGTTGTTTTGTTTTTACGTATAATAAAAGGCCATTATTATTTTGCAAACTGGACTCAATTTAAGACGACAGGTAAACCGCTGTCACTGTCAGACTGCATACCAAAGAAAGCGAAGCGCGATGACAACGCTTGTAATTTATTGTAAAATATAAAGCATTTATTTATTTACTCAAAAATGAGTTGAGTAATCGAAAATAAAAAGCAACCAAGTTCTGCATACAAATAAGACGTTCTTGTTATTAATTAAATACCAACCGTACGTTGATGTTTAATACAGATATTTTGGATTGAAACTCAAAGTAAAGGGTTAGTTTATCGTTAATTTGTATCAAGATTTTTTTATCTAAATGTCTTTTGGTAACAACCAAGTTCTGAGAAATATGTTCAAGAATAACATATATTTTTTCCGCTACCACAAAAAATAAAGATTTGGCAATTTTTTTGTTTAAGACGTACTTTTATCATTTGCCTCTTGTTAGCGCATTAATTAACTATGTTTTAAATATTTGCTTGTATGTCACATAGATTATTTTAAGTGAAGACCGAAATTGTGCCAACACTTTCAGCAAATAAAAATGCACCTACATTCTGATTCACTTTAACTTTTTGCTTTTCTTGACAAACAAGTAAATGTTGTAACCTCGCCTGGGTATAACCACTTAAAAAAGGATTTATTGGTAACACGGTATTCAATAAAATGCTTTTGTCACGTGTTTGGGTATTTATTTGTAATCGTAACCTTTTATTTTTCTGAATAATTTTCAGCACTTTGATCTATTGTAACGTTGGTAAATATTTGCTCAGTAATTCACAAATTAAGTTGAAAAAAAAACAGTAATCTTCGTTAAAAGCGGCTTATTTCACATCGACTACATTTTCGTGGAATCCAACAAATTGTACAAATTGCTAAATAATGTTCGATGAACTGTTACATGTGATTTCTCGAGTTTGTGCTTACTTCTAGAGCCTCCTCATGCACCTTTATCTGTTGGAATTGACGAGTATTGGAAATGCTTAAACGTCATTTTGACTAGTTCGTATTTTAAATTTGCCAAAGTCAAAAGTCAAAGTCAAATTATTTATTTCAAATAGGCACTTAGGAGGCACTTTTGAACGTCAAAATTTGCAAAAAATAGAATTGATTCTAGTTGCCCCTTCCAAAAGATAGTTTTGTTTGTAGAAGAATGGACAAGAAACTCCACCGTCACTCTTTTTAAAAATGTTTTTCAATATTTTGTTTAAGTAAATTAATTATATAAATATATGTGAAGACGATGCACTTAAAATAAAATTACTATACCACGATAGGTAAAAATAATTAAAAATTAAGCAATGACATATTTAATTATATGATAGATACATGGTGCTCACATATTTACAATCATCAAAATTACAAACATCGTAAAATTATGTTTTCCTAAAAAAAATAATAACTCAGTGTGTGAGTTATGGTAATCACAAAATGTAAAATGAATGTCATAAAAACTAATAAATTAAACAATTAAAATAACAACTTGTTTGATTTTGTTCTATATTGCCCTATGGAGCTGGACCAGCATGTTTCCAAGCATTCTTATCTTGGATATAATCCTCTAATTTGTATTATGCTTATTTACTAAGTGTACTTTTATTATGTGTTTTAAATTTTCTTTAATTTAATTGCAATAACATTAGATCATTCGATTGTAGACCTACATTTTTATACATAATTACCACGTAATGCTGATAAATATGATAAAATGTTAAATTACATTTGTAAGCCCGAAAATCATCCTATATATTAAACCATAAATCTTTGAGTCACCACAAATGTTTCATACCGATACTACATTATAATAATAATTTAAACGTTTCTTAGTCACTTGGTCAATATCCATTTGTAATTTTTCAACTTGTGATACAGAGAGAATATTCCGTTTTTACAGATCTATAAATGTATGCTGCTCTATGTAAATGCTGTCCATTAACGATCACTTTATTTTTATTTTGTATTAAGTTAAATATCAAAAGTAATATGCAAAACGTGGCTAACCTTTTGTGGTTTTTATCGCGATGACCCAGGGGCGAGTCAGTACGTAGTAGTTGTGTATCCACTCGTTTTTTGTTTCCGGGGTGGAAAAGCCTCATGGATGTCCTCCTCCCTGAGGTGGGCAGAGGGGTTTGTGAGACTCTTACTGATTAAAAACCACGCAAGAGTTGCCTTCCCACACTTGCACCAGGGATCTTGGGATCTAATGCGACTTCCGCGATCCCCGGCTAGTGCGCACCCGCCTCTGAAGGCCACCTGAAGTCTGGGGAGGGCCGACGTCTGAAAGGGGCGCGCGTGGAACACTACGTGCCGCCACCTCGGGTCCTGTAGTGCTATTCTGTAAAAATCTCATCGTGAAATCTATAAGTGAAGTGGGCTGTCAATAGTGTCAATCCCTCGCCATCCGTAGCATCACTGGTGAAAGGACAGCTCACTTAAATCTCACTTCACCTAACATTTCACGGTGAGATTCTTACAGAATAGACCGGCTGTATGGTAGAAGGCCGCGGACGAAGTGTGCGTCCACTGCGCCAACAAGTTTAACAGCGCTGCTGCTGCCTGTTGTCGTTCGCCTCGTATCCTGGCCGACGACACGTGTAGCATGTCTTGGGCTCCAGATCGTCTTCCGACGATCTTGCAGAACCACGTAACTGAAGTTGCATAGAATAGAATACCCTTTATTATGTACTAGCTTTTGCCCGCAGCTTCGCTCGCGTTAATTTAGAATTTGACAATCAATTCGGGTTGTACACTGCTTGTTGTTTGCCTTTTGGCGGCAAAAAACTCTTAACACACTTTTAAAGTTTCTATATTAATATAATTCAATCATGATTCGAAAGACACGTGGCGCCATCTATTATCATAAGAAGGTTATTGTTGTTTTCCTCGGGAAAGGTACTTTTTTTCGGAATGAAAGGTACTCTATGTCCGTTTCTGTACAGGATGATCGGTTCAGTGGTTTAGGCGTGAAAGGGTAACAAACAAACTTACTTTCGCATTTATAATAAATATTAGTTAGGATACCATAGAAGTTACAGATGTAAATTTTTAAATAAAACATAATAAAGGTTCTGTCCGTATTGTCTTAGCTGTAAACATCACCCAATCAGTCAATTTATGGAGCAAACCGGTAACTACTGCTATTGTCTTCAGGTCGAAATTTTGGAATCACTTAGCGTCACTTAGCAACACCTCGGAACCTCTTGTGAGTTTCAGTTTTGTAACGGTCTACTTGAAATAAAAAAAAAAACACAATTTTCTTCATCGGAGCTTATCGATTCACTAGTATATTTACGTCTGCATTTCCCTTAAGGCTCTGTGCATGAAAAAACCTTCTTTTTTCAATTCTTATGTAATTGTGAGAAGGCTTGAAATATGTAATTGAAACATTGAAGGCAGACAGGCGCGACGCGACAGCGTGATGCGACGCTAGTAGCAGAATTTCAGTGAAAACTTCATGGAAAGTGTCGCTCTGCGCGTTGCGCTGCCTATCGCGTCCGTGATATCGCGCCAGTCTGCACGAGGCTTAAGTCTGTGTGACTATTAAAACAGTTTACGTGGTGCTAAGCCATTCGTGTTATTCACAGCACCTGTTAATAGTTTCATCACGTTTGCGCTCTCGAAAATATAGTTTACTAGCTGACCCGTGCCCACTCCGTTGGGCGGTAAACATTTTTACTCTATGACACTCACAAATAACGTGGCTTTCTATGGGTAAAAGAAAAAACTTCACATAAACCATCTACTAAATAGTCCGAACAAAGCCTAAACCTTTTTTAGGGTTCCGTACCAAAATGGTAAAAAGGAACCCTTATGGTGAGACTAAGTCTGTCTGTCTGTCTGTCTGTCTGTCTGTCACACCTGAATATCTCGAGAACTACTAACGCGATCAACTTGAAATTTAGAATAGTTTTAGATGACGTTAGCCCAACTACTTTGCAAACAAGAAAGAAATAAAAAAAAAAAATTTTTTTTGCAAAAGGGACTGAAAGAGGGTCTTAATAATTTGAAGTGGGGCTACTAGGGCATGTGGGGTATCATATAAAAGAGCGCTGTTTGCACATTTTCAAACATTTTTTAATTTTTTTTAGGCAGCGCAGTTTCCGACTTTTGATGAAAAATGTAAAAAAAAATACCGTTCCCCCCCTCTCTTATCTCCGAAGTTTGCATAGATAAAAATCTGAAATTAATCTATGTGATAGAAGTTTATGTAAAGATTACAGGAAAAATAAAACGATGTCTCTAAATAGCACAGTTTTTCAGAAATCATCAACATCATATATACGTACGGAACCCTCGGTGCGCGAGTCCGACTCGCTCTTGACCGGTGTTTCTTGATAGGTGAGCTCGTTCTCGAGTTATAAAATTACAACGAAAAGTGGCATTGATTTTTATAGATATATGTATATTAGATTTCGCCTTTGATTTACTTAATGAAGATATTGTATAATATTGAATTAACTACCTATTTAAACATAAAATGTACAATAATCGTATCAATTATAGAGCTTTTCATAGTATGAATTCTAATGTGATAAGTACATAACAATCATTTCATGATACGTCACGTCAAACCCAGCGGAAAGGCATCCGCTGGGTATGACTGAAATTATGTTAACGTCTGCTGGCAACACCAAGTAGGCACTTTGTGTTGCCAGCAGACGTTAACATAATTTCAGCCGAAAGACGTCCACTGCTGTCCATAGGCCTCCCCCAAGCACCGCCACTTCGACCGGTTCTGTGTTTCCTGCATCCAGCGGATACCTGCGGCCTTCACAAGGTCATCGGCCCACCTCATAGGAGGCCTTCCAACGCTACATCTTCCGGTACGCAATCGCCACTCCAGAACCATTCGGCCCCATTGGCCATCAGTTCTGGGAGCAATGTGTCCTGCCCACTGCCACTTAAGTTTGGCAATTCTTTGGGCTATGTCGGTTACCTTGGTTCGCCTGCGGATCTCTTCATTTCTGATTTGATCACGTAGGGAAACTCCAAGCATAGCCCCCTCTTTGCCCTTTGGGTGACTTTTAGCCTTCTGATAGTTTACTCGTCCACAACTTCGAGTGTAGCGTCTCCGTCGTTAACACGTTCGCGTGAGCAACGTCTTCCGACGTCGTGTTGGTAATTATATGAAATGGCGCAACGTTACGAGTATATGACGGCCTCTAGATTGTCATATTTATTTCGACGGAACGTCTTTGGACGTCTGTTTTACGGTCAAATTCCTATGGCGCATCTATTTTGCGCCGCAACTCATTCGATTTTCATAGGCTATACCGCCGCGTGACAATAAAAAATATTTTTGTAGTTTTGTACGTACACATGTAAAAGTTGTAAAAGTTGCGCGCACACATGCGCAACGTCTTATGACGTCCTCCCTTGCACCATTATCCCCACTGGCAGTTAGGCTGCACGTTGCCGCGTCCAGCCATAACTTTGTAGGAGAAAGAGTTGCGCCTCAATACAAGCATTCAGAGATGAGGTTGCTCACGCGAACGTGTTAAATTACGTATAGGTACTCCGAATAAAGACGTTAACATAATATTATGTTATATTGCACAGTGCTAACAGCTTACTCTGCCATGACACCTAGTGAGATATAGCTTTTAATTATGTCTTCAGCAGATTTACGACGGCTATTGGTAGAAGACGCTGAATAAATTCGTATGCACGATAGTGTGTAAAAATAAATGATGCTCACGCAATTTTAATCTGTTTTATATATTTTGCAATAGACAACAGCTGATTAATTATATTTATAAATAATAATATGTTATTTTAAGTGATTTACCATGTCTATTGAAGATTTAATTCACTATCTTTGGCATTCACTGGATGTCTTTATCAAGTCACAATGAATCATCGACTTTGCTATACAGGGTGGAATCCCGACATCGACGCGAATCCGTTTACCATGGATTCAGTACGTCATACTTGAACCCCCTGCGTTGAAATTTCTCGTCGGCAATTAAAAAAAAACAGCTGTTTCCTACAGAAGTGCAATACCTACTCGGTCAAAATGTATGGAACAGTGAATTTTTTTTTTGATAACTGTCTAGAAAGTTTAACGCCCCCTGCGCAGCTGCATAAAACTTTCTAGTCAGTTATCAAAAAAAAAAGTCAAGGTAAAAAAGGTCAAGAATGATGTACTGAATCCATCGTAAACGGATTTTATATGGAAGTTACCTACATTGCCAAAACTACAAGCCGAAACAATAGAACAAACGCGATGAATTTATAACCTCGTTTCTTGAACCCGAAAACATTATACCCTCATATTATGTAAGGTGTTTCATACTGCCCTGGAGTGTCGTCATTTGCAAGTGGATATCTGACCCTCAAGGCTACAGAGACTTGCTAATAAATCTGCATCATTATTATGTTCGTGTGAACTGAGGGACCACACTGGGAATTCGCGAAATGAAAATCCTAGGATTTAGTAGTAGACTTAAAACAATTGTAGAACGAATCTGGGAATTTGTAAGCAAATATATTAAAAACTACGACCCATAAAGCGTGGTTCCTAAGTTCTCACAGACGATCAGCCAGATCTCGGAAAGTATCTTAAAAAAGAAGGTTTTGTGAATACAGACATATTTATATAATAAAGAATTTGTAAAGATATTAACTAAATAACAGACTACAAAGCATTAAAGATAAAAAAATATAACGACTCAACTGTGGTCCCTCAGTCCACATAACAAAGATAAATAGGTATTTTAGTGAATATTACTTAAGCACACGATTGTTGCCAGGAGGCACGGACCCTCATTAGTGATCGAACTTCGGAATAATTCCAAAATGTTAGACCCTTCAGAGATGATTGTATGACCACAATAGATCTGTAATTCCATTAAAACTTTATAACAATAAGTTTAGTGCGACGCCTGCCGGGAAACGCGCGAATATTAAATGAGGTGCGTTTCGATTCAGATTAAACGATCAGGCGTTCGCGTGCAGTTAATAAAGTTTTCTTTCTGGGGTGGTCTGCCGTGGTCATGGCCTTGTTGTCTTAATTAGCTGTTTATTGTATGTTTATCGAATACTCCTTATGTATCTAGGTTTAATGAAGGTGATTTTATTGGAGTACCTACATATTTTTACAAGCAAATATAGTCGAGTTAGTTCTAAAACTAGCAGATTTTTTTCTTTAGGAGTTTTTGTAAAAAGTCTTATATTATAAAATAATGAATACTTACATACTTTAAGTGTATCTAAGTAGAAAGTATACCTAATGGAGTTAAAAAAATGTAATAACTTATCTAAGTTATTACATTTTTTTAACTCCATTATGTAAAACCTCTGGATTATCGTAAAAATACCCACAGACAAACCAAATTAGGATTTATTTTTCCCTTTGGTCTTATAATAAATCCATAAAGATACCTTACACTTGTGCAGTAAAACCTTTCAGCCAGGCTTGCAGCGATACGATATGGAGCGCTGAAAGCCATCCTGTGTACACTCGCTAGTTTCAGAGATGTAAAAGCTTGAACAATTTCAGTTATTCGCGAGTCGCAGGCGAGGAAGGATGCTTGCCGTTCCCGCTTAGCCGACCAAACGATCGTTCGGAAGTTCCTAACTTTGTGTCAACTTGTGATTGTGAAATACTGATACTGGAATTGTAAATGAGTTTTAAAAATTGGTTCGTTCTACTCTTCAGTCACAAATAGGCAGTGAGCGAAGGAAATAGGATTTGAACTTGTGTAAGTAAGCAAATTAATCATTTGAATATTGATGAAGTGGAGCAACTCGGACTATCGAAGAATATATCAAACCTAACGATCTTTTTCTTGAGGAAACTGTATTCGTATTGAAGTGGTACTTTATTAGGTACATAAACCGAGTGCTTTCAGTATTGGCATGATAAACACTACGCTGCCGCCGCCGCTCGCCCATTTTCATGGCATTACCTAGACGTACTGGAAATCTGGTTCTACTTATGTAACTCTACGGCATTGCAGGTTATTTATTTAAAGTTATTAGCCTCTGTTTTTCACAAAATTGTAATGTTTTTTAAATAGTAGTATGTTGCTAAAAATCATGTTATAGTACCTACCTACTGAGTCATTATTCATTTTCTTTTTCCTTTTTTGGGATCGGGAAATAACTGTAAAGATAATTTTACTTTAAATATTAACTTAACTTATGCTAAAACAAAATATTTCAAATACCAATGGGTTTCTATAAAATGCATTTAAAATAACTATATTTACGTACACGGATTTTTACAAAACAATCATAATAATTATTTTGTTTTCTTATAACATAAAATTATAGTATTATATTATATAAAATTATATTTTACTTATAAATAAATGAAATAAATTTTTATTATTTTCCAAAAAAAAATGCAGTATGTTATGTTAGCTAGACATTATAATATCTTAGATACATCCAAATCTGTATTGCAGTACATCGCTGACCAATGTAGCAAGCATGTTGTTTGAACTCTAATACCTAAATCTGCCTAGCCTGATGGTTTCTTACGAACCACCTTATTTACCCAACAAATCGGACGAAAAACTTGGTAAGCAAGCCACGTAGACATACCATGCGTCAGCGGTTCTCTTTATTTATAGCGAAATCAAGTACATTAACGTCTCTATTCATCAGTGCCCTCAGGTTATGGATAAAAGGTTCGCACCAACACCTTCGAACGTGGTACACTCATTTATAAAAGTCTGATAAGCACAGCAACGAATTTATTAAACAGTATCGATTACATAGGTATAATTATTTAAATCTTGAAGATGTTTGGTAATTTTACACATTCAGTATAACATTTGCACATTCAGAATAACATTGTGTTGTTATTATAATGTAGACAATATGAATCATCAAAAGTCTGACTCTTGGCAACTACCTGACTTCCTTAGTTATAATTGCCAAGTCGGGAGGGGCACAAAGTTTGAGGTGAATGTGTTAGCTAGCCGTTGTAGAGTAGTATAAATAAAAAAAAAGTAAAAATCCTGGATTCTTTAGACTGACCACTCCGGTCAGTCTAAAGAATCAAGGATTTTTACTTTGTCAACCTCGACAACGGATAAAAGTAATGGAAAATGCTGCACTATTGATGACCTCAAGACATTTCCTATGTGTTTCGACTTTATTCAAGCTAAAAGGATTTCGATTCCGATGTTTTCATAACAAAGAAATGGCACCTCTTTTGTTATATTAACAATATTCATAAACCTGTTTATAAAGATCATCTTACCTTCCGGTGTGGCAATGGACAATAATTAGACACATTTTCAGTAATACGGTCACGTGCTTCCATAGTTCTAGCTAGAGAGAATTTGTTCACATTATTTCAGTTAGTAGGCCACGTCCACAGTTTGTTCAGGACGCACTGAAGTGAATATACTATGAAAAAAATTTGAAAACTGATTTGTGAAATCTTTTTCGTACGTTAGCTCGCATTGATATAATACGTCATGCCTGTATTTCCCTAAGGAGTATATTCAAAGGCGTAGGTGTGAGTGATGACGGCATTGTGACCACATATCGGCCACAATTTCAAATTCCGTCTCCGACTGTTTTTAACACCTTGTCCGACTCTTAATGAAGGCTCTTATTTATTGTATTGTTTATTAAGTGTTGCCCAAAGGCAGGTAAATTCTTACGTCGTATACCACCATAATGTGGGCAGCAATCCATTTCCTAACTATTAATGGTTTCCCGCAAATCAGTAAATTACCGAGTTCGATTATTTTCACTCCAGTACGCTGTGCCAGTAACTATGGTAGGCTAACTTGTAGCGAATATGCTCTAGTCACGATTACCAATAAGACGTACTTCATTTTTATTATAGATAAAGGTGCTTGATTTAGGACTCATGAAATAAGACTTTTATAGTCACGGATGACAAGCAAACAACTGGAAATTAGTCACTTCTAAAGTACAGTAGGTAGTCTAGGATTAAAGGAAAAGTTATCGTGTGTCTAACTTTAGCCTGACTTTGACTACGCTACAAATCAAGAGCTTTCGCAGAGCTGTAACAAGATTTAGGACCTAAAGATCTGGGTCCGAAAGATTTCTTCAATATTTGAGTAGGGTTCGACGGTGGAACCACTCAGTTACTCTTATTTAAACGATGTACTGCAGTGCGACAAAGTAATTTCATTGATTTCATTATTGCTAAACTGTCTCTCCGGTGGAGTTATCGAATTTGCCTGTAAAAACTGCCTATACAGGGTTATTTTTAAAACATCAATATCCTCTTAAGGGGTCATTGTATTCATCATTATGAACAACTTTTACTATGGGACCAAAACTGAAATCGCAAAAAAAAACCAGCTGTTCCCTACATTTATGTTCGAATAATTCGTTTAAATGTAGGGAACAGCTGATTATTTTTTCGCGATTTAGGGTCCCTTAATAAGTTATTGACGTTTTAAAAATAACCCTGTATATTTGATGTATGTACCATGATTGTACCTGCTTAAAACCGAAAGTGTTTTAGTAAAATACAAATTCAAGAGTTGTAAAGCCTTCGCCAAAATCTAAATCAATTTCAATAAAGATACAAAACTCCACAATTTTGCTTACTTACAGTTCCACAAAATGACTAACAGATGCTATTGAACTCGAAACAAGAAATGGTGAAGTTATTTGCAAAAGTGAAAAGGACCTGACAATATGTGTAAAAACGTGAAGAACGTGTCATGGGAGACGGAAACCCTGATGGGCACTCCTCCGAAGTCCAAATGGGGGAGTTTCGAGCCCAGGGCTGCGCTGTCTCATGTGGGGCTGTTCGTGGCGCTCATGCTGTACACGGGTGGAGGAGGATTGGTGAGTACCTACTACTCATAACATTTTCTCAACACTTGACATGCCCAGACTTCCGGTTAGCCAGCGCCGGGTACTTTTTAGGTGGTGAAAGGTATGAGTCAGTACCTATGAAAGCACCTATGTATCGTTTATTCCCGTTGTCCCCGTACGCCGTGTCCCGTCCTACGGGGACAGCGGTACTTCAATTAAATATTTAAAAATACTTCCCGTTGTCCCCGTGGTTTGGTTTTACATTCAAAAATATCTTTCTGGCCCCAGTGTGGTCACAGTTCTAACCTAACCTAACCTAGCTGTTTCCATTTGTCCCCGTTAGCCGAATGTACGTTATGGAGACAACGGGAAATAAATTTAATCACGTCCCGCTGTCCCCGTGACGGGGATATGGCATACGGGGACAACGGGAATAAACTCTATATATGTACCACAGTCTATCGGACTTACCTAAAACTTACATTGAGTACCAATTCGAAACGTTTGAAAAGCCTTTGTTTCATTCACCTTTTGCGGATAAACATTAGTATTTCAGCTACTTGTTCTTGTGTTGCGGAAAACATGTTGGCATGGATTGTTGCTGTGTTGCTGGCAACCTGTTAATGTTTCGTATTCATGATAAACAAAAGTTGCGCAACATTGATGCCAGCAACAATTTGCGGGAAAGAATATTGTACAACTTTTGCTCAACTTTCTTTCCAATGATGACAAGGCTTGAAGGAAAAGTATTAACTAGCTTTGCCCACCGACTCGTTCAGCGTCAATTTGGAAAACCCAAACATGCACTGAGACGTAGATAAACGTATTATTGTATATAGGATTATGGAGAAAATAAATTAAAAGTCATTATTACTTAACAGTGTGAAGACAAAAGTCTCAAAATCGACTTTAACTAAATGAATCTCAGTTAAAAGAGCTCGTAATGCATTTATTTAATATTTAAAAGATGTGTTCTTCACATCGTGAGAAGGTATACAATACACACGGTCTGTATCAATAAAATAAATCACATTTTATGTCAATAGCTAAAACTTAACCATTCCTTACACATACAGTACCTACTTAAACTTAATTATTTTCTTACTTTTATAGTCCCATTAAGTTACAAGAACGTATATTGTTAAAAGATTTGGTGCTTTAAAAATCAGCAAAATCTTCTTCAAAAAGGCATAGAGAACTTTCTTTTAGTTTTTCATCTTCGAAGGGTTCAAAATTTGCTGTATCTCCGGGGGATTTCACGTTCGGTACAAATGGAGGTTTTATCCGACTATTCAAAAGATTGTCCCAATCAATTTCTCTAAACCATTTGTGGTTCTTAAAATCCAAAACACCATCTTTAAGTACGCCGTAACGCCTAGATACATCTACTTGAAGAACACGTTCAACTAAGTCTTTTAATTCTGAAGTAAAATGTCCCGGGCACTTGTATTTTCCAGCTACAATTTTCTCGTAAATTCTCATGGGGTCTGAAGCATAGAATGGTGGATGGCCAGCGCTCATTTCATACAGTAGAACGCCAAGTGACCACCAGTCCACCGACATGCCGTACCCCTTACTGAGTATAATTTCAGGTGCCAAATATTCTGGAGTTCCACAGAGCGTCCACGTCCGGCCACGTATTAACTTACAAAACCCAAAATCGGTAACTTTTAAATATCCCGTTTTGTCAATTAAAATATTTTCTGGTTTCAAATCACGGTAAACTAGCTCACATGAGTGAAGATATTCCAAAGCGAGAATTACTTGAGCACCATAAAATTTCGATGAGGTTTCCTCAAACTTTCCCATCTTACGTAGATGAGTAAACATTTCTCCTCCAGTTATGAATGGCAAGACAAAATAAATATACACGTTATCCTTAAAATAATACTTCATGTAAACAACAAAAGGGAAGTTCATACCGCACAGAATCTTCTTCTCGTAATAACTGTGCTCAATTTGCTTTAATTTAACGACTTTTAATTTTTCTAATGATTTCATAGCATAGTATTTACCAGAACTCGTATGCTTCACGAGGTAGACTACTCCAAAGGCTCCATTGCCAAGAACTTTGTATATTTCAAAGTCAGTCAATTTCGCATTACTTACCGACTTTTCATTCCATGAATCTCTAAAATCTTGATGTAGCTTATATAAATACCGTGTGTATTGTTCTTGTTTTGCTTGTGAATATCCACTCTGAAAGTCTTCGCCCATACTGCTTTCGTGTCCTAGCCGAGCAGTTTGAATTACTTGCAGAATATTACAAATTAATAAAACAAGATACCGATGGCCCGAACAATAAAATATGTTTAGACTGAAATGGCATCCCACATGAACGCATGCCTCTGAATACTGTTATAACAAATGAATATTATTTTGTTTTTTTTTCTGAAGTAAGGTGAGGTTTCGTTGCGGTTGCGTTGGCGTTGCCTCCTTCGTTGTGAAGGGCGAACTTTGTTTCACAAAAGTTGATCCTGAAAAAACGCGGGAAATTTAAAAAAAGCTGCATGACTGAGTTATCACTAATGTCACTGAGTATAGTACGAATAAATAATTTTGATACTTGGCAAAAACCATATAATTATTATGTTAATTGTCAAGTGTGTTACTTTTAAAGTGTCAGTTACTTTTGGAATAGACTATAAGTCAAAACGCGACGTAATTTACGCCCTTGGCTTGTATGACATCTGAAGTCATAATAATTATCAATAGGCATCATCATTTCATACCAAAGACGTCCACTGCTGGACATAGGCCTCTCCCAATGGGGGGTTTGCTATAATCGCCACGCTTGGCAGGTGGGTTGACGATTGCAGTATGGTGTTAAAATGCATAGAGAACACTGCTGATTTAAGAATAATTAATTAACATTTTTTTTTGTTTTTCTAGTTTTTTACATTTAAAAATGGAGCCATACCTACTGCCGCCATATTGATTTTTTCAAAAATATTTATAGTCTATGTCACTCGGGATGATGTAAGGATTCTAACGATACCCCATACTAAATTTGATCAGGCATTTAAAAGTTATGGTGGTACAAAGAAATGCATACATAAAAACATACATGAACCCTAAACACATTACACTCCTTTTTGGGCAATCGTGTAAAAAAAGAGTATGTTTTTCGATATCGATCTTTTTTGTTCTACCATCATGATTTATCATGGACGTATAACTTTTTTTATACGGGTTTTATTTAAAACAACGTTTTATCTACCAGTTTTCATCATCTCTTGCATTCCACATTATTGCAAGCACTCTGCATGATAAAGTGGGACTTGAGTAGCATCACTAACATAACCGGTTATGGGCCCAGTGACTTGCAGGGAGATGTCTAATGGTAACAAGAGTTCTCATAGAGAGCAGAACTCAACTGTGCCACAAAATACAGAGTCTTCAGGTTGCCCTCTATACAGAAATTGGATGGTAACAGCAATTACAAACAGGAGTTAAATCTTGTTCACGATGGCTTGTGGGAGTATACAAGAGTTACACCTGAAACGACCGATGTGCAAGGTGAAAAGATCTACTGCATTCCACAATTATTGTAAGCACTCTGCATGCTAGTAGGACTTGAGTAGCACCACTAACATAACAGTAATACCTACCTAAGTACCTATAATATACCTAGGGAATGGTGAGATTTTGTTACTACTATGAGTAGGTAATAAGGACTAATTTCAAATTCAACGATCCATTCGTGGCTTTTGAGGAAGTGACACCACAATTTAACCGGATGATTCATTTTTACCACAGTCACATCTACGACAGTGGCGTCCCACAAATTTCACAGATAACCTGTGCGTTCACTATAACGTGACGCGTGACGCGATTGGTAGAACTGAATTTAGTCCGTTTTAATGCTTTAGTTTTTATTATAAGGTTTTAATAGAAATTTAAAATTGCGACTGACGAACAGAACAGAACTACCTATCACATGACTGCAAAGTTCAATGCGTCCGATCGCGTCACGCCGTCACGCGTTATCGTGAACGCACAGGTTATCTGTGAAATTTGTGGGACGCCACTGTCGCAGATGTGACTGTATGTCGTAAACCCAGGCTGGGTTTACGACGCCGTACTATAAAGGTCTACGAAGATAACGCAGTGATATTCCTATCTAGTAGGTACATACTAATTCCATGCTAAATACAGATTCAAGAGCAAACCATA
This sequence comes from Tiliacea aurago, assembly GCA_948098905.1. Taxonomy (NCBI): domain Eukaryota; kingdom Metazoa; phylum Arthropoda; class Insecta; order Lepidoptera; family Noctuidae; genus Tiliacea; species Tiliacea aurago. The sequence continues at coordinate 11,659,234 of OX402579.1, read as the reverse complement.
GATAGAAGTAAAAAAAAGAAACATAAATATCTGTAATATAAAACGTCGGCTTCTTGGCGGGAAAGTGAAGCGTCATGTTCAGCAGTTTGTTTAATTTTCCAAAATTTGTGTTTAGCCGAATATTAATGTGTAATAATGGTGGATTATTAACCATTAAGTGTTTGTGAACGTGCATTAGTGTAGGCAAATAAAACAAAACATTGCAACTTCGCTTCAAGTTCTCTCAAGAAGTCCGCGTGAGGTCTCAGTAAAGTGCCACATCTTTACTGAAACTCAAGGGGAGTGGGCGGGGATATCATCATCATGCATTTATAATTCATTTCATCAATATTAAACAAGAACTAAAACGTGACATTGGCTAAATGCACAAACCGTGCGAAGCCAGAAGGAAAAAAAATAAAAAATAAAATATAAAACGTCAACGTCACAGTCCGGTCATTGTCATAGTCTTTTTATAAATGTACTCTGTGACATGACATATCATCGAACGTTGTATACATTTATTATTTATTTATATTTTCGAGGCGTTTTAGTTATTTAGATAATTTTTTTAAATGGAATTTTCAATTGCATGTAACGAGGTATGCCCAAATACTCTCAACAATGTCATGAAGAACACAGACGATATTTAGACATGCTAAAAGAAGATTTTTGTAGACGATTCAAAGAACCCCTTGTAGTTGAAAGGTCACCAGAAAACTATGACAGAATCAAAGCAATCGGTAACGGAGCTTACGGGGAAGTATTTTTAGTAAGAGACAAATGTACGTTCGCCTACCACGCGATGAAAGTTGTCGATAAAACCATAGTAGTTGAGAGAAAGCACGTAAAACACTTAATACTTGAAAAGGATATTCTTCGTTGTATTCAGTTTCCGTTTATAGTAAGCCTAACCGCTGCGTTTAAAGACAACTTATATCTATATTTTATCTTGCCCTATGTTTCTGGTGGGGAAATGTTCACTTATTTACAGAAATTTGGAAGTTTTTCTGAGAACTTGGCAAAATTCTATTGCAGTCAAGTAGTGATGGCATTAGAATACATGCATTACTGTCGCATTATTCACAGAGACATAAAACCAGAAAATATATTAATAGACAACACTGGGTATGTTAAACTGTGCGACTTTGGATTTTCCAAAATAATAAAGAAAAAAACTTGGACATTATGTGGAACACCCGAATATTTGGCACCAGAGATAATTATGTCTAGGGGGTACGATTTCGGAGTCGATTGGTGGGCGGTCGGTGTTTTGGTTTATGAAATGGTTGTCGGAATCCCGCCATTTTTTGCATCAGATCCTACCAAACTTTATGAAAAAGTGTTAGAAGGCCAATATAAATGCCCAAAATCTGTGAGCCAGGAGTGTAAAGGATTACTCAGAGGCTTTCTTCAAGTGGAACCATCAAAACGTTTGGGTGCTCAAAAAGACGGATTATATACCATTAAAAGTAACGCATGGTTCGCTGAAGTAGACTGGTCGGGAGTCCTGAGCCAAAGAGTACAACCTCCGTTCATACCTGAGGCGCAGGGTCCGGGAGAAACCACAAATTTTCCCGAAGTAGCCCAAACAAAGCTTAAAAAGACTTCGAAATGTCTCTTTGCAGAGGAATTCAAGGACTTTTAAATTGTTTTGAAAATTTTTGAGGTTCTTTAATGCTTTTAAGACAACTTTTAATAATATTGTTTACAATTTAATCAATCATGCTGCTCTAAGCTAACAATAAATGTAGATCATTCTGTGAAATATACGCATTTTCTGAACGAACCCGTAACTATTACTCTAACCCTAAATACCCAACCTGCAGCTTGCACGAAGGTATGCACGTACATTAGTTTTAATTCTTTTCGTTTGAAGCTACGGCACTGAGCAGACCATTACTTTATTTTTTATACGTATTATAACAGCACCATTAAAAACTATATTTAGCTTACCATTTTATGAAATATTTAAATCAATATCTTTTTAATGTAAATTGTCAGGGTGTGGTGGTCGTGACGGCCCAGTTATTAAGGCTCTGCCTCATGCATGAGGCTGTGGGTTCAAATGCAAATCCGGGTACAGTCCGCGAGGCCTAAGCTGAGCTTTGCATTTGTGTGAGTGATTACAGTACCTACAAGAGGTGAAGTGTGGAAGGTCGCGGCGGAGTTGCGTCGCATACTATACCACGTTATGTTGTTCTCATACGTCACACCTACACTATCTATGTGCACTTACACAAATGCAAAGATCAGCGTAGGCCTTGCGGACTAAGTACCACTGAGACTAATCTATTCATATGTACTTTCTGAGTTTTATCTTGGACATTAGTGACATCGGTGAAGGAAAACAACGTGAGGGCGATTACAAAATCAAATGTGAAGAGACTTGTCTTCTCTACCCTAGACAACTGTCTACAACGTCGAGCACGACGTACAATTTTTCTCTGATTTTGGCAGTTTGGGATAGAAAGAAACCTTTCTTCCGAAATAGTCTACATATAAAATGACCTAGACAAAGATTCGTTAGTTGTTTTTTCTTTAAGGCGAGTAATTTTAGGCGGTGCTTTTTTACTTTTATTATAATTATAATAGGCTGAAATTAACATGTTAGGTTCAAATCGCGTTTTTTATTTAAGTTCTTATATAGAAAAAACTTCAGCGAAGATGGGAAAGAAATACTATTAAAGAGCTTGCTTTGCTTGTTTGGGAGCCTTTGATCTCCCGGGAAGTGAGTTCCTGTAGAATTATAAAATAAGCAAGGAGATGGTGCAATGTTTATGCGAGGAACTCGGCCAGGTCGTGTTCGATTATCGTCCCATGACCTGTATTAGGATATAGAATTTTTGTCTGTCTCGGTACCTAATACTATAACGTCCACACAGAGCAAAAAATCCAACCCAACACAATTTTTTTTTTTTAAATATAGGGATTACTATAGTGATAGCCTTTTACAGATATTTTTTTGTTTCTTCTTAGGTGTTCCGAGCTTTGGAGTATCCCGCAGAAATGGCCAAGCAGGAGTTTCATAGAGAGAGACTACTTACAGAGAGGTGGAACCTAATACGTTTCGTGTCTGAGCGCAGTAATAATGGCACGGACAATGACGGCGCTGAAAAAATACTCAGCGATTATTTAGCTGTGTATGAAAGGGTAAGTTACTTGTGTCAATACAATAAAGTTTGGCTACCATACATGGTTAGTCCCACCTACAGATCCATCTGATCTCACCAAAATCAGTACTGTGTGTGGCTATTATGGCCTCAACACCGCTGGTACTATTAGGATGATAAATGATTTCGAGCATGTGAGCATCGGACCGTGATCCGGACAGACTGACCTGGAGCAGATTCGTCTGTTCAGATTTATCTCTTACAGTGTAGTATTCTTAGGAAGCGTAAATAAATGATTTTTATTTCTGTAAGTAAGTGGGTTTCTACAAACACTTTTACACGTCAATCATATTTTAAAAACTAGATGAGGTCGGCGTTTCCTATCTGACTACTCTGAGAAGAAAGGCCGAAACAAACTCAGAGGTCACAGTCTCTTTTAAAGTCCAGACATAATCTTGGTCAGATCACGTGAAGGCCATGCAGATTGATGTCTGAAATTGTCTATTGAGGAAAGAACCACACAGGTGGAGTGGACCTGACCAGTCAGTGCACGCATTTGTCAGTAATCGTGCAGCTCTCAGAACTCAGAACTTAAGGAGCTCAACGATGCGATGATATATGACGCAAACTACCAGACCATGATTAACACTAACTGAGAATAAAACAAAAGGAAAAAATAATGCAATAACCCAGTCGTAACCCAGCGTAGGGATTAGCATAATAAGAAAATAGAGGCCTGTGCCCAGCTGTGGGTGAAGTCGGACTGTGGCTCATGATGATGACCCATAGGATTAATGAAATGCACTTCATTAGAGATCCATGAAAAATATTTTAAGTTTAGTAAGATTACTTTTATGGAATTCAAATTCATTAATCTTTACTTTGATACAGTACTTTATTATTTAATAGCTATTATTTATTTATTTATTAAGGTACCAAGTGCCAATATACCCAATCACAATACTAACATAAAATTAAAACAAAAATTAATACCTACATCATTAAAATCCAATAGATTAAAATTCATTATATCATTAAAATACATTATATTAAAATTGAATAGTAATCAAAAATCTTAAATTTAAATTTAGAATATTTATCGTCGGTTGGCGCTCCGATGAACTTCGACCCAATAACTGTGGATCGGACTGCTCCAATCATCACTAACGAAGCTTTTGCCCGCGGCTTTTCTCGCGTGGATATCAAGAAATATCCCACGGGAACGTACTACCGGGATTAAAACGAAACGAAGCGATCGCATACCTCATAGCCGAGAAAAAGGTCATTTACTCCTAAAGCTGCGCCTGCCGCGCCGTCTACCATAATTATTTAGTTACGCGTAATTTAGAATCGGTGATATACTTTAAAGTATTTATTTAAATGCTAAGATGTAAGGCATATTTTAATCTGAATTAAATGGCCAATTTAAATAACATATTTTATTGGATAAGGATTAATATAATACCTGTTTAAATAGCTTCAGAAATAACAATGAAATTGTTATCAAATTCTGAAAGATAAAAATGGTTACGGTGGGTCATTCTTAGAAGATATACATAATATATTATTATTAGGCTATCACGGACTTTTTTGTTGAACTTTTTAAGATGTAAATTGTATGTGGCTCGTACGGTTTACGTGGCGCACGTTAGTAAAGCTCCCAGTGGGCATGATTTTTTCCAACAATAATCGATATATTTCAGCCAATTTATACAAAACCTTTAATAAACTATACATTTGAACCTTCCTAATGAATCACTTTGTCCATTGGTAAAAACCGTTTGAAAATCCGTTCAGGAGTTTTTGAGTTTATCGCGTTCGAATAGACAGACGCGGCGGGGGGGGGGGGGGGGGGTGCACTTTCTTTTATAATATGTAAGGATACTGATACCGCAAACTTGACCTAATATATACCTATTTTAGAAGACACTATTTGTAGAAATCGTTATTCCACGAGAAAATCTTTCACTCTTTTGAATTTCGTGACGTGTACACACATTGTACACACGCGACTGTTCTTTATATAAACACGAAGGTATTGAATCTATGGACCTTGTATTTATTAGAACCGGCTACTGCAAACACTATTCATATATTTATTCTTTCAAGTTCCAAGAGTAATTTACAATATTTAATACATTATACACACAACAGACAATAACATTAATTAACATTACAATACAATACAAAATACAACCATCGCACTATAAACACTTACATTAGTGACCGACGACTGTAGGTAGGTGACGTGCAAGTCACTGCAGCGTCTAATGTAAGGACAGTTGAGCCTGTCCGCTATCATCATCAGTACGCTGTTGGGGCTGCCGCGCACCCTGCGCACCAAAGACGCGCGCTGTTTACGCATCGTTGCATAGAAGCAGTCGACGCTAGCTTCGGCAAACTACACTTACTATACTTTCCCTTTGCTCCACATAATTGTTTAAATTATTCATTTATCATTTGAAAAGGTGCTGGAAGAAGCGTCCTCGAGTGGATTGGCGTTGGAAGTGGAGAATAATTTTCCACCACTAGAAGAAAAATGGAGTATACTACAAGCTGTGTTTTTCTCTTCGACTGTGCTCACCACAATAGGTGTGTACGACGATGTAAGCATATTATTTATTTGGCACTTGAACAAGGATTTATGAATAATCACGTGAATATTAAGTAGAAAAAAACTTTCTTTGTTAAAAGGGAATGCCCATTTGAGACCCTCAGTGGATATTAGACTAGAGAAAAAATACTTTATGCATTAATTTTGCCATTCAAAAATATTGATTTACTTTCTTCCAAATGAGCGCCAATATAATCTACAACAATTCGTTAAAAACAGTAACTCTATTGAAAAAAACAGAAGTTTTTTGTTTTTTGGTTGGGCAAGATATGAATCAAATATATCGCCTCCCGCGCCATTTTCAGATGATTTGCTAATTGTGTATATGAAAATGAAGAGAATATAGATATTTAAAATAGCAAATGTGTTTTATTTGATGTCCACCTTGGGCCTAGAAAACTATGGAGCGTAGGCTTTCCCTTTCATTGTCGATATAATCTTGGATAGAAAGACTTCTTCTATGTCGCTGTTTGTTGCTTATATTCGTTTTGGGTACTTGAGTAACTTAATTGTATAGATATACTTATAGACTACTCTACTATACTCAATTTAAAATAAGATTAGAAATTTAAATAAACTGTTTTACAGTCCATTCTACCGATTTTGACTTCTATTCAGTAAGCATACGGATGGCATTAAAAGCAAAAACGTGGTCATAATACCAACTGTTTATTACAGCTGCCAATTGTCATGCCACCAACGCAATAGAAGTCAAAATCGGTTGAACGGACTGTAAAAAAGGTTTATTTGAATGTCTAATCTTATTTCAAATGGAGTATAGGTACACACGGCTACACATCAAGCTATACATTTCCAGTATAAGCTGATCTCGCATTGTGTAGGATTTCCGTACAATGAGAGGTCAGCGTATACTGGAAATGTATAGCTTGATGTGTAGCCGTGTGTACCACCAGTGACCAAATAAATGGTTCATTTGTTCCAATGTCTGTCAGCGCACAGAGATTAGAGCCACATTTCAAAAGAAGGGCATTTAGGCTTACATGGATTCACGATAGTATTTCAATCATTAATATTATGCTTCGAATAGGATTTGGATGAAATATGTTTTTTTTAACATTGAACAACCAGACTAAAATTATTTAACGGAACCAATAAATTGGACTTAAAACTAAAATAACTAAATTATTCTTGTTCGTTCCAGAAACAAAAGCAGTGGGACAACGGGAATAAATTTAATATTATTTTTTAAATTCCCCATTCCCCATTTCTTTTCCATTATTTTCCTATTTTGTTTAGCCAGGGAAAGAAGGCGTGTTTTATGTATGTGTATGTATGTACATATTAAATTCCCATTCGATCCACCAGGTGGGACGAACGTGGAATTCACGCATTTTATAGACACCAAACTTCAATAAAATAACTCAATGTAAAGTGTTACATTCTAATTACAAACGATAACTACTCTAAATCTTCTCAACTCATCTTATCTTCATCAACGCTGCATTAATGTTTAGTTATTCATTTATAATAATGTTTTCAGGTTACGGTAACATAGTCCCGGAGACCTTCTGGGGCAGGTTATTTTGTATCGCGTACGCGCTAATTGGAATACCTCTAACGTTGACCGTCATCGCTGACTTGGGACGAGTATTCGCTACTCTGGTCTCTATCATTGCTAAACAACTACCTGCGATGCCTAGTAAGTACAATTTATGCACATGGATTGGTTAGTTAAAACATATACCAACCTTCCTGCAGTATTATTTAAAAAATGGCCAAAACAAAGCATGAAAAATTAAATTTATAATTTAAAAACCCCCAACGTAAAAAAGAAAAGCGAACGTTTAAAAAGTCAAAAATAATCCTATCCTTGAGCCATCAAATTCGATTGAGTAATACCTATATATTATTATATTTTAATTATAGAAATTGATGGATGGCACGACACGGTTTGCTCATTGAAATGGCGCTATAGTGTCGCGGCGGGGCACCCCTCTTTTTTCGTCGGGGGTTAACAACTGCAAGTTGCACGCATCGTGGTCTTGAATTTGACTTCTTTGATAACTTTCAGAATGCTGCAGTCGAGTTTCTGAAGCAAACCCTGCAGGACAAAGATCCTTATATGCCTTTGGGGCTGTAGGTTTCCTGTTCCTGTACTTGTCGGCCGGGGCAGGCTTGTTCAAGATGTGGGAAGATGATTGGACTTTTTACGATGGATTCTATTTTTGCTTCATAACCATGACCACTATTGGATTCGGAGATATCGTTCCTAGTAAGCATATTATTTCTTATAATATTTGCTTATACCACATCTAAAATAATTCTTAATTCAGTTAACATAATTTGCAAGCTGAATATTGCTTTTTGTCGTAAAGTCAATGAACTGGTTTCGAAACACTTTTTTGCTTTTCCCAGAAAGACCAAAGTACATGTTGATATGTACGGTATACATTTTAATTGGCTTGGCACTTACTTCGACAATTATCGAGCTGGTGCGCCGGCAGTATGCCCAGTCTTGGCAGCAGCTGCGGGCGCTATCCGGCCCGCTGGCAGACACTCTGAGGAGGCTGGGCGACGCTGGCAGAGGGGTCGATGTCTCCGCGCTACACAGCGACCTCCGCAAAGTACTCACCGTGGTAAGTACCTATTTATGTTCACTTTGATACGAAATGGGGTCACTGAAATGCATCTTAAGTTATTTAAATGTTGGCATAAAAGTTGCAGTGAAATGCATTCAAAGATTCAAACCGGGAGATCAGAGGTTTGTGATGACAGATGTTCGATGATAGCATAAACACGGGCTACTTTCAAGACTTCGTGATTGATGCCTTGTTTAAAGAAACAAATAAGTACTCATATGTGTAAATGTTTAAACATGTAAACATTCAACCAGCTGTCGTAAAGATATTTAATCTAATAAATATGAGATTTGTAGAAGATTTTCAATGATTCAACGATATAAATGTTTCGCTAACCCCAAGTGATGTAATAATATCTTTACTTAACTGTTACTGCTGGTATACTGTGATTGTGTGTCATGTTTATTTAGGTCAACTCCATCCTTTAGTTTTACTTGTTTTTGTTGGAACGTAAACTCCAATTTGGATTTGTGAATAACCCACTTCTTGTTTAATAATACGAATGTAGAACCTTGTCTGTTACAAGGTAACTAAAGGATGTGTTTATTGGCTGCACACTGATTATTGTCAGCAGTTTATGATAGTGGACAGTATAGTTTACAAAATATATATTTTACAGAAAAGCTATACCGGTCCCGATACTATGGTAAAACCTCGGACCTCACCTCCCAAGGTATTTTGCCAGATTTCGACAAAGTAACTATATTTCTGGCTTTTGGGATCATTCACAGTTACAATATACATTATGTACATAATTATTCCTCTTATTTTGCTGCTTACAATTTTTACTCTATTGTATTAATCACAGCGTCATTATGCGGAATGAACACAAAATGAGGCACGACTTGCAAAAGTTCATACGCCAGTACTGCAATATCGTTATTGAAATAAGTTTTAATGTTGTTCTTAGATATATTAAGGGGCCGGCATAGCATGCGTAGTTTAAACAAGCGTAATACCAAAATAATTTGTAAATAAAAAATATTCTTATGGTAGTGTGTATTTATTTCGATTGGATTACAGAATATCTTTGTTCCCAAATATATATTTAGAAAGGACAATGATATAAAGACGAGATAAGAGAAATTTAAAATTTCTATAGAAAACTTATTTTTCTTTAACTCTTGTTTAAATCAGTGTCCATTCAAAATATATATTTGGGAACCTAGATATTTTGTATTCCAATCGGAATAAAGACACACTGCCTTAAGAATATGTTTAATTTACAAATTATTTTGGTACCTATTACGTTTGTATGAACTACGCATCCATCGCCGGCCCCTTAAAGCTGATGAAATTACGAATGATGCTCATCACCAGCGCAGTATAATATGAGAGAATCAATCAATACTTCGCTGGTAATGGCTTGTATAGAGCTTGCCTAACGCCACGTCGAGGCCGCTTCAATGTCGCAAGATACATACACCCTTTTAGCTTTAGTGCTCAATAAAATTCACGTTTCATGCAGTAATGCTTGCCTTATTTTCTAATGCTTTTTACACTGCGAGAAAAGTATTACCGCTTTTCTAAATTGAAAATGCTGGCTGTCCGTTTTCAATGTAGTCAATGCAATAAAAAAAAAACCGGCCAAGTGCAAGTCGGACTCGCGCACGAAGGGTTCCGTACCATTATCTATAAAAACGTTGTATGGGCCCCTTAAATATTTGTTTTATTTTAATTTAATTATTTAGTTTTAAAATTAATATATAACTAAAGATTCTGTGAATATTTCAAGCGTCTACCAGTTGCCGTTATCAATATCGATCAAAAACGAGCGAAAAATCACGTTTGTTGTATGGGAGCCCCCTTAAATATTTATTTTATTCTGTTTTTTAGTATTTGTTTTTATAGCGGCAACAGAAATACATCATCTTTGAAAATTTCAACTGTCTAACTATCACGGTTCATGAGATACAGCCTGGTGACAGACGGACAGACAGACAGACTGCGGAGCCTTAGTAATAGGGTTCCCGTTTTACCCTTTGGGTACGGAACCCTAAAAACGAGCGAGATGTGTAACATCTGACATCTCACCTTGGTAATAAGCAACTGAGCAGTGACAGAAATTAACCTCAAAATTTAAAAAGCTTAATACTAAATAATAGAATAATTGTTAATTACAAGTGGTTGCCCCGGGGCCGCCTTCTACTTACAATCTCTATAATAGTACTTACTAACGCCATGAGTACACTAATTCCATGCTATTATAAAGTACTTACTAATTACATGCTATTAAAAAGAACTTACTTATGCCATGCTCAAGCTGTCACTTCTTGTTACACACTTCCGTCCCTTTTTCACGAAATCCTGTGAACAGAAAGGGAGAGGAAATAAATACACATAAAAAATTGGAGTTGTTAAAAATTGTTATAAGTATTCTCTGTAGTGCTTTAAATAAGATATTTTATATGGGTCTGTTACGATCGTGGCAAAAAATATCAGTATCGAATTTTACAATCCATACGATGAATGTCTTAGCGTATTTTTATAGTTTCCGATCTAGTGGTCATAAAACTGGGAACTATTATAAAAGTGCGTCAGCGTAGCGACCTTCATTCGAAAGATCCGACAGTTTCGTCGTTGTTGGCCGATTTTGTTTTCCGACTTGATAGGGTTCTTTCCTTCGTCCGTAGTTCTGCTGGATAGGATAAATTATATTGATGTTATTTCCGAGGACGTCTTGTAAGTTATGAACACTTTATTATACCCTTCAATTACAAGCTCAGCATGTTCTACACAACTACACACAATACATGTATGTCCTCGCGTATATTATTGAAAATGCTCTTTGTAGTTCCAGTACAGTGCCTCAAGAGCAGGTGAGCAGTAGGTATATAACCTACTGCTCACCTGCTCTTGAGGTGATTTTAGGCGGTTCGATTTTATAACAGGATGAACTACTGATCAGCTAAGTTGAGCAAAAAATAGTTTTGCAATATAGGGCATAACATGTTCGGTAATACAAACTATGTCTTACAGCTCAACTAGTTGGGCAATCTAGTTGAGCAGTGGGGAAGAAGTGATGTAGCTACCAAAGATTTATACATGTCTAGATAGACCGTCTAACTGTTTGCGTCCAACTGTTGGCCGCAAAATGCACGCACACAAGAATAACACAATGACGTGATGCGGGGTGTAAAACGTAGCTGTCACGCACACCACAGCCTATCAAAGTTGGCCTGTCTGTTTTAATTCTTTTGCAGTGCGACATTCCATCTAGACATACAGGATGGAATTTTGAGATGGGGCAGTAAGGGCAGCTACCTTAACCTTGTAGCTACAGGAAAACGGTCTTAGGAGACTGTCCTTAACATTTTGAGAAATTATGATCTGCATTCACAGATTTTGAAAAAAAATTACAGTCAGCAGGAAAATGGGCAGTTTTTACAAAAGCTTTTTTTTATGCCAATCGATCCTAAACAAACTAACTTGGAGTCTCATTTCCTACAAAATAAATGGGAAAAGTTGTTTGCGATTTTTGACTTTTCTAGTACTCAAATACCAGTTGGTCCTATAGAGGTTTTTGATCGTTATAAGATACAAGATCGATTGGCATAAAAAAAAGTTTTTGTGAAAACTGCCCATTTTCCTGCTGACTGTACATATTTTTCAAAATCTGTGAATGCAAATCATAATTTCTCAAAAAGTTAAGGACAGTCTCCTAAGACCGTTTGCCTGTAGCTACAACGGTTAAGGTAGCTGCCCTTACTGCCCCATCTCAAAAATCCAGCCTGTTTATATAACAGTTACATTATAGCGGGCTAGTTGTATAATTGAATTCTAGTGTTGCTCGTTGCTTAAATGTGGCCAATAAAACACATAAAGCTTTCATGCAACACATGCGGTTACCAACATTGTAGATACTTACATAACTCTTTGTGGTACACGAATAGTAGTGGGGTCATAAAGTTGTTTAAATGATGCTGCGGTGTACGAATTGAATGTTTAGAAAAGTGTTCTCTAGCAGCAATGTTTTTCTTAATATTTCCCGCTATCTGTATAGATAAAAATGAATGGCTAAATGTGTTGCTAAGCGCCAAACTCGAGAACGGCTAGACCAATTCTGCAATTTTTCTTTAGTCCGAGTCCGAGGAAGTCTTAAGTCCGAGGAAGATTCTTATGAAGAGAAAAAATTTAAGAGTTGTCGGGAAAAATGGAAAATTCGGGAAAACTGAAAGTGCATTTTCTATGGGAATTTTATATGCATAATTCATAATTATTAAAAATTTAAAAATGTCAATATTTAGGACAGGACAACGTGTCATGTCAATGGGTCAGCTAGTTAGAAATATATTATTTATGATGGTCAAAAGCTTCGATTGCTTTGAATGTAGACAAAAAGTAGTTTAAAAAAGACGATGAAACGTAACTGAAACCTATTGCCATGCAAAATTAAAATCTTTACAAAAAAACATTCTGTAGGTTCCATTCCTTAATCTCGTAGCTTAAACCTAAAGAATTAACTAAAAACAAAAGCATTTGTTACAAACGGTAACAAATGGAGCTCGCCGTCAAGTTATTTTCTTTTAGTGCTTGCTCTTTGAATTTTTGAACGGAAGAGTTGCCAATTCCAATTTCGAACTTTTATTTAGCTCTACTGCTGCTTCCACAAAAAAAGGAATATTAATTAAGTATACAAGCTGAAATTCAAAGCTTTTTAATCTTATATTATTTATTTTCAGTACCTAATTTCAGAATATTTGTTATAGGTGACTATGCCACGATTAAGCAGCGCCGGTGGGAATGCTCTCACTGACAAACGAAGACTGGAGTGGGAGGCGGCAGTAGAAGCCGTCATTAGGGACATCACAGCCCCAGTGCCTACTCAGAAACCTCCAATAGTTCAGATCGTCATTTACGAGTCATCAGTGTAGAATATATGAATATTTGAAAGTAGCTCGACGTGCTGTCTGAATGAATATTTCTGGTTATAATTGACACAAGTTCAATAACACATTAATAAAGAAATGCTTCTATTATTGCCACTACTGATGCCATTATTTCCAATTATAATACGAGGCTTGATCACGGCCGCTCTCGTTCCGCGTGATATTCAGACATTACGCGTTAAAGTTCAAGGTTCTAGTTACCCTTGTTTGCTTGAATTAAGGCACTCAATACGTTATAGTTAAAATACTGGATCGTTATGAATACTTTTATAAGGGCAGAGTTAATGAGAGAAGTAATGCGAAACTGTGAAACTATGAGCATGTGGTTCTGTTCGCGTGCCAATGTCAGAAAAAGAAGTGACTCGTTTATACGCATTTAACGTTTTGTTTGACGTTTTTTGTTAAGACGTTATGACCGGCGGCGTATTGTCTAGACGAGTGTGATGAATACATTTATTTTTATAGATTACTTTTAATGATTTGTAAAAGTGTTTGTGTTCCGTGACATTAAGAATTCGTGTGTTCCGTGACATTAAGAATTCGTGTGTTCCGTGACATTAAGAATTCGTGTAGTGTAATTCATTTAAGTAGTGTTATTTGCAAACGCGGTCTTTGAATTTGTCTGTGTCCTGGGATAATAAATGATGCAGTTCGTGGCACTGTGTTCTCGGTAGTGTCGCAATAATTAACGTGATGTAATATACCTTTAGATAATAAACACCCATTCACACATGTGCTTCTCAAAAAAGACACACGACGAATATTATCGTGACCACCATTTTTCTTTTGAATAATCAAGTGAAAATTCTTGTAAGTTTTTCCGAGCAGCCCCCGATTTAGATAAAGTTTAGACATTGTAAGTGTAATTGTCAAATTAATGATCATTTGATTGATGTATCTCTCTTAAATTAACATCATACATCTATTTGGTACCTACATATTTATAGTCGGAATGCAAAAAATGTAGCAACTGCAAAAATATTTATAACATGTTTAGGTAGGAATGTGTTTTAATTACTAATAATTAGCCGTTGATGTATGAACGACGACGTTCTTATTGCAAAATTATGGAAATAATATTCCTATAATACATTTTATTGTTTTAATTATCTAGAATAATTTAATTTAATATTTATATATCGAGAGTTGTTTTTAGATCAATTTGTATTTAAAAACGAGAAAAATATTTGAAAGGTTAAATAAATAATTAGATGCAAGTGCCTAATTACATTTTCAGAATAATAATTTATTTCGTCTGATTTGGTAGAGTGTAGAAGATATCAAGATGCTAAATGAATTTCGCATCCGCATCTGTTTCATTACAATTTTACAAAATATATCATAATTCTGTTTTCGAGATTGATTCCGTAAATCATGATGTCATATTATTCAGCGTTTTATACAGCTATAAGATATCTTTGCATTGGATTTGTTTAAGTTTTTTTTATAATCTTCAAAATAAAGAGAAGTGTGGAAAATCTCTTGGAAAATTTACGGATAATTACGAGTATGTAAACCTAAATGATGAGTCGGCGAGATAACTCGACAAGGCGTGTGTTAAAGCTTGTGTCAGACCAAGTTTATGAAGAATAGATAATATGGTTGGTATCGAAATAATATGTCAGGTACAGTAGGATGTATGTAGGTGAATACCAACGTATTTAATTTAGGTTTACTAGAGATAACATTATAAATAGATAAATAAGCACAGTCTTAAAAGTGATACATGTTTTTTGCTTGCTTAGCAAAAGTATTTGGAAACCAAATTAAAAGGATATAAGTATTACTTTGAAGCATAATTCATGTCCCGGGTTGGTACGTGTAGAAACAGTATAGTTAAGGACCTTGCTGATAGAATGTATGTTTCCAAGACCTACAAGCGGTGCACGGTGGTTGGAAAAGAGTTTGGCCGCGTAAATGTAACAAAAACTGGCCAAGTGCGAGTCGGACTCGCGCACGAAGTGTTCCGCACCATTATTATAAAAATGGCAAAAAAATCACGTTTGTTGTATGGGAGCCCCTTAAATATTTGTTTTATTTGAATTAAATTATTTATTTTTAAAGTGAATACAAGCGTCTACCTGCTGCCGCTATCAATATAGAGCAAAAACAAGCAAAAAAACAAAAAACACGTTTGTTGTATGGGAGCCCCCTTAAATATTTATTTAATCTGTTTTTTTTTGTATTTGTTGCTATAGCGGCAACAGAAATACATCGTCTGTGAAAATTTTAAAAGTTCATGAGATACAGCCTAGTGACAGACGGACATACAGAAGGCGGAGCCTTAGTAATAGGGTTCCCGTTTTACCCTTCGGGTATGGAACCCTAAAAAGACGCGAGTTTATGATTGTGTGCCATTTTATTGTGTTTATTTTTGTTTTTGTATGGATCATGTGGTCTACAATAAAGATTGTTTATTTATTATTATTTATTTATAATTTTGTTCAGAAGATTAATAGCAAATTGTGTGCAATTTAGATTTAAGTATTTATTTCGTAAGCCTTTTATTATTAGCATTTTGAATAACTATATGAAATTGTATTATATTAATGCCCTTTCAAATTCAGACTTAGTAAGGCGTCAGTATAAATATCATGATAACTAAATATGATGGATGATGGACTTCAATTTTCTTCGAAGCAGATTAGCCGTTTCACTATCGGAATGATGCTAGTTCTATGCCAAGCCAAATGCTGGAAGCTAGTGTATGGCGTGTTCTCTACCCATTTGATGAGGGAAATGATTTTATGAGTATGCACTCATACGAGTAAAATCATTTCACTCATGAGTGCATACTACATTCATCTAATGGGTTTCCGCTGTGAACAGATGGCCGCTTTTCTTATCCATCTCAAAATCGTTTGAAAAGACATTAATTGTTTAAAATTTAACATAAAGGCAACATATCTAGCTGTAACTAATATCACACCGCATCCCGAATAGTGTAAGCATTTTGGCAGATGTTGTAATTTCATGTTACAAATAGTCTATCTGTACTCGATGATAGAATAACGATCGTATTTTTAATGCAGTTTGTTACTTTACATACACAATATGAACTAAAGCTGGAATCTAAATAAATGATTGTTCAATAAATTATTTGCGTTTATAAACGTGTTTTATTTACTAACACTACAATGATTAAATGGTCTAGACATTGTGTACACACGAACATAGTAGCCTAATCTTCATGTAATTCAGGAATAGGAACTTTGGGAGTAATCTGATAAAATTTAGATTTCTCCCAAAATAAAGTGTGTGGAAAAGGTTAAATTAAATCATCAAGCGAAATTCCGCGACGTGATGGGTAGGTATAAATTAATCCATGTACAGCAGCGTAGGCTTCACAAGTCTTAAGCAACTCTCTGATTGCCCCCGCAGATGTACCCAGCAGCATTGCGTCGTTGGCATAGCTGATGTTAATGATGATCCCATCCACACTGCATCCGACACGCATATTGCTGAGTCCCTCTATGAGGTTGAAGAGCCTGGACGTTATGGCAAATAATTTAATTTATTGTTTTGTGTATCGTAATGTTAATTACTTTGCACATTTCATCATTCATCGTTCCAGCCGAAAGACGTTCACTGCTGGACATAGGCCTCCCCCAAAGATGCAATAATCGCCACGCTTGGCAGTCGGGTTAGCGATCGCAGTATGGTGTTAAAATGCATAGAGAACGCTGCTGTCCATTCTCTAGTAAGTCCCTTAGTCGCCTTTTACGACACGGGAAGAAATGGGATGATGCTATTCATTACGTCTGGCACTACAAGGAGCAGCCTTTGCACACCTACTATTATATAATATGTCCCGGAATTAACGCACACCACCAAACACCTGTATTAGAATATTATGTTATAATTATAATACGTACACTGAAGTTTTAATGTTATGTAGAAGACATTGCATAAATTTATTAAATTAGTTATACTCATTGTGGCAGAAAAAAAGTGGTCACATTACAAATGTATGCAGTCGCATATGTATACGGGTCTAGCGTAGTAAGTACTTCTTCCATTTTGGTTTGTTTTGACTGTACAGAGGAAGACGTAGTTTTACTTATTTTTTTGATCAAAAAAATATAGAAATCTATTCAGTAAACGATTCTGAACACACTCACTCTCTTCTTCTCTATTCTCTACTTCTGTGCTTTCATTATGTGCATTAATTCAGTTACACATTGTATAGAATCAAGATTTTATAACTGATCAGACAGTTGTGCTGCTGGGGAGTTTGTTGCGCCACTTCTTCTTCCCAGCTAAAGCACTATGAAGTGGTGAAGGGCCGTTTTAGGGGACTGTCTTATATAAATATGACGTTTAAAAAGTTCTGATTCGCAGCATAATTCTCATTGAATAAATTATTTATGATTTTGATTGATATTCCCACACATTGAAAGAAGAATTTCATTAATACGATCAACTTATAATGTTTTTCCAGCTAGTTCATCCATACGTTGAGCACCCAGTCCTCGGAGATCTACACGATAAATCTTATTATACCAAGCATTAGTTACAAGTCATTACTAAAGGCTAATGCGAATAACATGTATTTACTCGGAACTATTCGCCCATTTGGTAATATCCTCTATTTCCTTATTCTTGGCGGTCAACCATCTTGTATCAACGTTCGGTATTTGTGGTGTATGCGGTATATTTGTGTTCTCCTCTAACGTTATAGCCCAATGAAATATATCCCTCTATTTGTACTGAATTATAATTTATTACGTAAACATTTCTTTACTCTATATCGAACGGCGTCGATAGCTCGCTATTTTATACAAAGTCCGAAATAAAACATCTTGTTAATAGTCATTCTTTATAGAGCGCTTAGCGTTGAGATACTAACGAACACTCGTGTTTTATCGCCATTATAAATCATAATGATTGTTTGTTATTTTTGTAGCGGTAGTTCATAAAACAACATTACCGACGACGTAGCTGCTCTCATTTATCATAATCCTATTATTTGAATTGTACGATCTTATTAAGACCCTTTATCTAACCGGGATTTATATATCCAATTTGAATTGTTTAATGCGGTAACATTTTTTTTTACGAATTTACGAAAAAGTTGCCTGTAGGTATTTAATAAAATACCTACAGGGCAACACTTAAATTAACTGGAAGGTTTATACCTTATAAATCAGATTTATTCTTTAATATTTAATCTAATTAAACTACTACACGGAACAGTACTCGGTTTATCACCAACCCCCCACGACCCTAGTTCTATGTTTGTTATAAATATATTTATTGTTTGATACATTTTGTAGTTTCTTTGTGTGCAGATACTAACCCACCCTTACATCAGAGCTTTTGTTCTTTCAACTAGACGGACAAAATCTTATTTGTAACAGTTCTGTTTTTGAGCTTTTCTTGAAAACCCACAACAATGCTGTATCTAAGAGTATCCGAGGGAAAAAGCTGTATCAGAAGTTACCACAAAAGAAGTAGAATGTTTCCGATCTCTGGCTACAAAAGGTAGGCAGACCAGCTATATTTCAGTGGCATAATTAATATCCGTAGACAAAACAAAATAAGATTTCGTGACTTCTTTACAACTGAAACGATAATGGAAAATACATGTGTCGACGGCAAATCCTTTGTTTTTAATAAATAACCACGCATACATTTACGTTAATGCGAGGGGAATTCCAGAAGCTATTAATAACGGACGTGTTTATTGATGATAATTTTTTAAATTTATTCGAATGTTGTATTTAGTAGGTAAACTGCCATCCTGTATTATATTTCAGTATAATGCCACTGTTGTACGCTTATGTCAGTGACTCAGTTCCTTGTTGGTGCTTCATTCAAGTCGGTCCAATATTGATTTCATAAATATATCGGTATCGAAACTACCGCTTACGCACTTACGATTACTGAGAACAGAAAATAAATCATATTAAAATTATTGACTACCGGAAGCCTCTATGGAATAATGGGAAAATATAGAAACTTTATGATGTACTTCGTGTTTATAGGAAACATCTATTTCTATATATGATAAATTATTTGTAGATTATGTTTGGCTAGTAAATGAAATAACATTTGATTTTATCAGAGTAATATAAATATTATAAAATCACAGTTCAATATAATTATGGTATAGGGTGCCTAATGTTTTGAACACTGAAAATGAGTCAGTTTCATCTTTGTGAACTAAATTAATATTGATGTATCCTTGTATTTTTACCGTCTAACATGACATCTGTGGAAACTGAAGAATGACTTGCCAAACGGAATTGACGAAGCGTAGAGTGTAGTGTTACGTGGGGCATTTGGTATGTGAATAAATTACCTAACTACCTACCTACAACAAAAGAACTCTTTTTTCGTGAAAAATAGAACTTCCCACGCTGAAATAAAACATTGAGATAAGTTATAAGAATAAAGAACGAGTATCGATGGCGCCAAATGACAATAAACGATAGCCCGAAAGGAATGTTCAGAATACCCAGAATTTTGGTGTCATCTTCAACTCTGACAAGTTTGACGTTGATAAATTATTTCGTTATATAAATAGACACTTATCTATTTATATGTAAGTATAACAGAATCCCAGCCCAGTGTTATTGCGTAACGGCAATTCTTTTCCTTCCAATGTTCACAATGTTCGTTTATTATATCCGGTTTCAACTATCTATCTCGCCACAATGGGTTTGACAAATGGACGCTTCCATTTACTAAATCTACGTTGACTGTAGTTCGTTGCAGGGGTGCGACACAATTTGTCATAACCACAATGCTCGCATTCAGATTTGATGTTACGATTCGCCGCCGCGCCCTTGCGATTTGTTTGGTTTATGACCCCATTCAGAAAATGTGTCGATTTATACTATTTTGTGACACTTGTGATCTATTGGCATCATTTACGTTTAGGGAGTGATCGTCGGATCGTGTTTAATGGTGAGTATAAATGTTCAATGGCGCAGGTGAACATCAAAGTGTTTGAGCTCAAAAGAAGCATTCAACACAATTTAGATAACAATAACAATGTGATTAACGACTTTCTTGATGAGTTGTAAAAAGATTGAAGAAGATAAAGTAGGTATGGCTTTTTATTTATACTACATAACTGTGTATCAGATTAGTTTTAGTAGGTACTTAAAAATATTCGATAGGTAATTTATTTATTATATATAATTTATCACTCGAAATGAACCCGCGGGAACACTCCACCCAATCACATTTTGAATAGGTCGACTGGACCCACTGCCCAATTTCATTATTAGTACAGTAAAGCCGAATCTTTTAGTTTTATTTTTATCACTTAAAATATACCAAGGTTATTCAATTAAGTATTTACACTTACGCACCACACTTATTCACTAACACTAAAATTAAATATTTTTTTACTGTAATAATACCTAAATTAAGTGCACGAGCACCGCTAATAGTTGATTTATACAACTACTACGTTGATTTGTATAATTTTATTCATAAATGTGCTTTTATCTGTCTGTGATTTTTAAATAGTAGTTATTTTTTTCTGTTTTATATTTGAGCATTACATTTAGTAAATATTCTCGCTATAAAAAGGTTTGTCTTGATTTTACTTACATGTATTGAATTTAAAAAGATTTTAGATTTTGATTGAGAACGTTTAAACCTAATTGAATTCCGTTTTATTGTATTTTTACTAACAAATTTTGCGTTCGACTGTCTCCACTGGTAGCTATAAACAATAGTTTTTTTTTTTTAAGTTGGAATGTGGGTACAGTTAACCAACAAAAATACATAAAATAAATTATGTGGTCAAGTGGACCCGCGGATCCAGCGGTGCGGGTTCAGCTCACCGAAGACTCGGGCTTACCATAGTCTGTATAAAAACATTTTCAGAGAATGATTCAGTATTTCTTCGAGTCTTCCATGATATAAAATTATTCAATATAATAAATCATTAAATAGCGCTCTCTCGATTTTGGCGGCAAGCGACCATTTTCTGCAATTTGCGCCTCATTCAAGCTATCAGATGGAGTAGATTTCTCATATTATTGGATTCCTCGAGAACTCATATTATTATTTTGTTTAAAAATGATAATAAGTCGGAACAATCTTTGACGTTTCTAATATGAAAATGGCGCCGATTTGCTGATGGCGCCACGTGCGCGTGGTGAAAATTAGAACTACATATTTCGTCTCATTTTCTCTTTAGTATTAAAGTGAGACAAACGTATTGAGCAAAAGCGCTTCTAAAGGTTCGATGATTCAGCTTATTTATTCTCGTAATGTGAAACTCTTTGGTGGAATTCTTATACAGGGTTACAGGGAAAGTCGTACTGAATATTAAAGGATGTTATTATTCAGGTCATTTCCGATGAATTTCATTCTGAAATAAAATGTCCGAAACTTAACCGTTATGGAGATATTAAATTTTAAAGATTATTTTTAAAAACCCTTTATTTTTTGGCTTTTAGTCGTTTTCTTTGGGATTAGAGCTCCTAGAGTCGGGTTTTTTGATGTATCTAGTTAGAGGACATCTCCATTACTAAAAATGATCAACAGAAACTGAACCTACTACTAACAGCTTAAAAAACTGCTCGACAACGGTTAGCATTATGAATTTTCTAATAGAGTGTTCTTAACTTTAACAGGCTTTTAATAAAAAAAATTGTATAGAACTTATTCTGCGAATAACTTTACAAAGTTCTACGTCTCTTTAGCTATTCAAAATTACTCGACTAAAAGCCAAAAAATAAAGGATTTTTAAAAATAATCTTTAAAATTTAATATCTCCATAACGGTTAAGTTTCGGACATTTTATTTCAGAATAAAATTCATCGGAAATGACCTGAATAATAACATCCTTTAATATTCAGTACGACTTTCCCTGTAACCCTGTATATTTATTAAGGAAACTAAAAAGAAACCGTAAACGATACGCACGTAACGCACGGTGTTATACAACGGAGGATGCGGTAAAACAGGTACTTAGGCGAGGTTACCTATTTTACTGCACATTCCGTTGTTTGGTGCGTAATTTTTAACTTTCAAACAATGTTCGTAAATGCATTTATTGAGCAAATGTATTGAAAAAATCATTTACTAATTCGCCGTCAGAGATTGTTGTGACTTTGTTTCATTACCTGTTGTACTGTGTCCATTGTAAGCGCTCGACTTTTGTAAAAACCAACTTACCACACTAGTATCATGAATAACTATTTTGAGCAAATGTGTTGAAAATAATTATTAAATAAAACTTCACGGACATTAGTCTTGATTGGGAATCGAACTGTTCCGTGGGTCTGTTTACGAGTTTACTTCTGTACATGTTACTTGCTAGGCATTATATATTTTTTTCAATTAAACAATGGCTTAACCCATCATTACGTTAATGGGTCGGTAATTATGTTTTTACTGATTCGACGTAATGAAGCAATTTGTGTTTTAAATTATTTAGTTATAGCCTTTATTTTGTATACAGGTGGACTCGATTTCAAATTATAAATATCTTGATGTAAAGACTACGAGGAAATACAAACGTTATTTAAATTCTTGGAAAACTGTCGTTTGATTTTAAAAATACACTGCCGTGCAAAGTCGAAAGATAGTTTGACTCTTGAACAAGGAAAACGCAGGTTGGCTTCTGAAAACTGAACTATCATTACGAAGCCAAAGCCAAATATGTAGATTTTTAACAAACATATTGTGCATGCTTTAAGGCTCGTACAGACTGTTGCGATATCGCGGGCGCGACAGGCACCGACTAAGAAAATGTGCTACTAGAGTAGCGTCGCGCCCGCGATATCGCACCAGTCTGGTGGACAAGCCTTTACACAATATATTCCTGAAAAATCTCTACTTATTGTTTGTAAGTTTCACGGTAGGTATTATAATGTTGTGAGCAATGTTTTTGAACACCTTGTATTTTCTGTAATAACATGTTATGTTTTTGGATTGCTGTAATTACCTACTTAATATAAATACAACACGGATTGGTAATGTTTTCATTGAGATACTCGTATTAATGTAAAGCAGTAACTTTTGATTGGAATCCTGTTAAACCGTTCGTACGGACAATTATTACTAATAAAAATGCTGCTGCAGTTCGAAACATGTTTCAAACGAATAAATACTTTATTGAAATTAATCGGTTTGAGTATAGACAGTGATGATGGTAATAAAACTATGCGACAACGTTTGAGAAAGCACTGGATTTATTTAATTAACACGTTTTCGTTCAACTTATCCGTTTCTGGTCAATTTATATGGTTAATACAAGGGTTGGTGTTTGGCTGTACTCTGTGGGAAATTACTTACTTATTACCATGCCTCACGTTATGCGTACTTGGAGATTTAAAAATTTACTTCTTCATTCGACATATGCACCACGTGAGTGAGTTAGTCAAGATGTTGAGAGATTTGCAAAGTAAGGCTGCAGAGGATAACGAACAAATTGTAGAGGAATCGAAGAAATGGCTGACGTTTTTGTCTTCAATAACTAAATTACTGTTGTATTTAAATATTCTTGGCGTTCTGGCATTTGCATTGGGACCATTTTTCATAATTGGTTCCTATTACTTAAGTACAGGTGAACTTAAACTAGTCCTACCTTTCATTGTCTGGTATCCATTTGATGAGTTGGATACAAGAATTTGGCCGTTTATATATTTTAATCAACTGTGGGCTGGTGAGTTCGGCTTACAATTTTTTTTCTCATAATTATAAACTTTACCCATATAAGATTTATCAGTTTTTAAATAAACCAAGGCAAGGCAAGTCATGGAAACATAAACAGTGCAATTCCATGAAATAATGCACGGATTTGGAAAATCCATTTGGAATAATATTTATACTTTACACTTCTCTGGTAGTGATTGCATTTCGATCGTGTGATCAGTGGTTTATATGAGCTGCCATAATGGTGGATTTATAGCGAAACCGCGACCTCAAATAAATCGTTCTTACGGCTTTGTTATTGGCAGCCGTTCCACATAGAAGTGTTAAAATGATATCAAGCTTGTGGAAAATTGTTTATTTACATAATTTTATTGATGATTCTTTACAGGAATTGGAATCAGTGTATTTTTATATTAAATATTCATAATATTATGTCAGACTTTATTTTCAGCATGGGTAGCAGTATTTTCTGTTTACGGGCCAGATTGTTTCTTTTTAACTTGTTGTACGTCTATTCAAATTCAATTTCTGATACTGCAACACGACATGGAGCGGATTGTGAAAGAAGACGCGAGGAACAGACATGATATCACACTAGATACATTTAAGGCAGAGCTTGTGCAACTTGTCAATAAACATCGGGACCTGATACGGTATGTAATTAGTCGCTCTACAAACAATAGTGGTCCATGGACTTAATGGATTCCACATTACTGAAAGTCAATTTCGTTCGACATCGGTTTGTTTTGCTAGATCAGCTATTTTGGTATGACGTTCCCTAGTTACCAGTGTGCCTACTGAAGGAGTTTCCATTATATTCGATAATAGCTGAAGCAAAATGTGGATGATATCAAGACTCTATAAAAGTTCAAAACACCCATTCCGGAATGTCCTTTATAAACACAGTACAAAATATCTATTTCATTGGTGTTGACAGCAAAAGTGGGTACTCCCAGTTCGTACGGACTGTTATTTAAATCGGCATTTTTTGAGTCACAGTGGAAGATTGCCAAAACGAGTCTGAACTTCGTCGCCGCTTTGGCTAATTTATTTATGTAGAGACCTAAAGTTTTTTTCAGCTCACTACTTCTTTGTCTTTATATTTGTTTGTTTTATTATAGCAAAAATATGTGAACTCACGATCTATTTATATCTTAGTCTGTTGACCCACTAACTTTGGTGATTATTTTCAGATGTGTGAGCTTATTAGAGATTGTTTACTCTAAATCAACTTTATTCAACGTTATGACTAGCTCCTTGATCATATGTGCTACGGGATTTAATTTAATGGTAATTTTTAATTCTAATTTTATGGTTTATGGTATAAGAACTTTATTTCTTAAAAAGAATTAAGATTCACTTATATGAGAAAAAACTTATTTCTAATTAGATTACATTAGGTGACGCGATGGTTACACAACAAAAATAGTTTAGATTAGTACAGTACTCGAAGAAATTTTAAATCCGCTATAATGTGTTTCTTTAAAGATTTTTTTAAAGTACATGGATTTTTGATCTTTTACATTCCGGGACAATTTGTTGTAAAGCTGTGCTCCTTCATACAAAATAATACTCCTGCCGTAGTTTGTTCTAGGCGCCCGCAAGGTTATGTCATTTGCTTGTCTAGTTCTGTATCTGTTTATAATTTGTGATTGTTTTGTAAGAGTTATTTGTGGGTGTAAGTTTTTATTTAGAATGTTATGTACAAGTATACAAGTATTATACCTATATATCTGTGAAATATTCATGAGCTTTTAAACTTATACAAGTTTACAGCACTTAAATAAATGGGCTAACATTTTGTTCCAGGCTATCAAAAATCTAGTTCTAATGGCACCTTTCACTGCCTTCCTTGTATATGGTTTGCTCCAGATATTCTTTTATTGTTATTACGGTGATTACGTGATGAGATCTGTAAGTGAACATAACCTATATTAGGTATTATTTGTTCTATTTTTAGTTTCTGTGGTAATGTTTTGTTATTTTTCCAGAGTATGGGAGTAGGCGATGCTGTTTACAAGACTCGCTGGTATGAGACAGGAGTGATAGAGAGAAAATATCTTTTGATTGTTTTACTTCGGTCAGTGTTACATTATTAGGAATTTCAAAAATAAAGGTTCGGGTTCGATTCCCGCACGGAACAAATATTTGTATGACCTACAAGTAGTTGTTCCGGGTCTGGCTGTTTGTGTATGTGAGTTTAAATGTTTGTAAACGCACCCACGATACAGGGGAAATTCCTAGTGGGGGGCAAAGTTTAAAAAAAAAAAAAAAAAAAATAAATGAAGAAGAAAGGGGAAAATGTTTATAATTTTCTGTTATGAGACTTGTGTTTTTGTTTATTCAGTTAATTTTAAGTTAACGAGTTACCCAAACATGGTAATGTAATAAACTTTCAGAGGTCATTATCAGACTAATTTTATTTATTTTATGAAACTTTAGAAAAACTAAAATATTAGTGCCGACTACTAGATTTCTATCTATTGTAATTTCTATTTTATTTTTGGTTTCAGATCTCAAAAACCGTGCAGATTAACGGCTTACGGTTTTACTGTCATTAATTTAACAGCATTTACTCGGGTAAGATTAAAATAAATAATAGATATGTTTACTGACAACAGAGGAAAATCCTTTTTCACACTAATATTTAACTATTTATTTTCAGATACTAAGTACTTCTTGGTCTTATTTCGCTCTTCTGAAACAAATGTACGATTAATATTTCATCAATTGTATTACTTTACTTTAAACACGCCACATAATGATAGCATTATAATTCAATTAGTATCTACAACATTATTTTTAGTAGATGCGAAACCTGAATATAGTTTGTTCAGAATAAGGAACTGAATCGATTTCAATAATTTTTACACTATGTTTTTTTTTCCAAAAAATTTAAGTGTGATGGATAATGTTATCACCATTTAATTACTTACAATACAATCGCCGTATACGATTAGGTACCTACTGCCAAATTATTATCAATGAGCGCAAGACGACCCTGGAGGCGCGGGGGCGCCGCGCCGTGAGCATGTTTTTGTACGGACAACCCGGTAACATAACGACCTTATAACTTTGTGATTTTTCATGATAGCTTTGAAATTTTGTACATAGATTCTTAACATAAAAATACTAGACACGTGTTTCGGGTTTCGCATATACCTACTAAAAATAACGTTGTAAGTATATTTATTAAAATTAAGACACAACACATTACATTACACAAAACACATAACATTGTATAATTTACTGATAGAATCGTATTATAAACAAACTTGTCAAAAAAAAAAAGTTTGTACTTTTTTTTTTTTTTTTTTCCTTCTGGCTTCGCACGGTTTGTGCATTTAGCCAATGTCAAGTTTTAGTTCTTGTGTATTGATGAAATTAATTATAAATGCATGATGATGATATCCCCGCCCACTCCCCTTGAGTTTCAGTAAAGATGTGGCACTTTACTGAGTCCTCACGCGGACTTCTTGGGAGAACTTGAAGCGAAGTTGCACTGTTTTGTTTCATTTGCCTACACTAATGCACGTTCACAAACACTTAATGGTTAATAATCCACCATTATTACACATTAATATTCGGCTAAACACTAATTTTGGAAAATTAAACAAACTGCTGAACATGACGCTTCACTTTCCCGCCAAGAAGTCAAAGTTTGTACTTATTTTGTATACTCAGTATGAGGTGCTGACATTACCTACTTTTAAAACCTTCATAAGATTACCCCTTTTAAATATCAGTACTTTTGCTTCAGTTTTACCAACACATCAATCGTAGTAATACCCCTATTTAATGTTGGTTTAAAATTATATCCTATTGCTTTCTTTTAGTGTTGGTTGTGTGTAATTATCCTGTGAGGTGTTATTAACACCTTTAAATGCACGTTTACAATAGTTCCACATTAATTGTTCGTTTCTACAGCATGATTTAAATATTTCTACAAAAATTGCCGAAGACTGTGCAAATAGAATAGGTAGGTAAATGTGCGAAATTAGCTATTTACTATGCTTTTCGCTAGTTGCACGTAAGTTCATTAAATTTAATTCCCGATTAAAAGTATTGCTGTCTTTCTCTAACGGAAAGTATCAGAAAGCGACAGCATTACTTTTAATGGGGAATTTTTAATGGACTTACGTGCAACTGACGGTATGATAGCAAATATGTTTTTAAATATTTGTTTATTAACGAATACTACATGTAAGTAGGTACTTCATGTAGGTACTTACCTACATGAAGTTATCTACACCTACATTTCATTTCTAACTAGGTAAATTAATTTCTAGAATATCATCCTAAAAAGTTTTGTTAGTTTTTTAGGGTTCCGTACCTCAAAAGGAAAAAAGGAACCCTTTAGGATCACTCGTGTGTCTGTCTGTCTGTCCGTCTGTCACAGCTGATTTGCTCCGAATCTACTGGACCGATTAAGTTGAAATTTGGTACACATATGAAATTCTGTGACCCAATCACGGACGTGTTACGTAAATAAATAAATTTTAAATATGGAGGTCACTTTTGGGCGGCAAATTAGAAAATTTAAAAAAAAAGGTTTGCTGACCATTCCCCTTATCTCCGAAATTACTGAGCCTAAAATTTTGATCAAAATACAGAAAATAGTTCTTTACTTATAGATTACAGGAAAACCTATAAGAAGTCTGTGATATTAAAATAACATGGTAAATCACTCAATATTGTGCGTACAAACTTACATTTGCTGTTGGAATGTATGGGGATCATGTTTTTCAACTACAATGTTAAGTTTGTTCTTGGGATAAATTCATCCCAACTACGGAACCCTTCATTGTGCGTGGTCCGACACGCACTTGGCCGGTTTTTGTTTTCTTTGTCACTACACTTTGTAATGTAAATTATTATTCATACCCGCTGTATAATGTAGAATTAAACTTAATTCGCTAGGAATTTCAAATGGAAAGCTTTCATATTCTTAACCGGTTGTATTGAAGAGTTTTCCGCCACGCGACACAACTGCGAAAATGCTCGAACAATTTCAAAAATGTTTAAAAAGAGTAAATTTTTATTTGAGGTTCCTTGGCTTGAGCCTAGATAATAATAATAAGAATAAAACTATTTTAGAACTTGTCCGTACTAACAGGATATACTCCGCACACTTCATTTCACTAAATCTAGAAGTTCTTGCACAGGTGTTATGGATTTCAGAAGCCATTTTAACTGGAAAAAGTTTTGTGG
This sequence comes from Tiliacea aurago, assembly GCA_948098905.1. NCBI lineage: Eukaryota > Metazoa > Arthropoda > Insecta > Lepidoptera > Noctuidae > Tiliacea > Tiliacea aurago. The sequence goes on along the minus strand of OX402579.1, from coordinate 11,630,202 downwards.
AAATAACTCGTCTGATTCCGTGCTTTATTCTTTGCTTTATAAGTATTTTTAAATCTATTTCAATTCTATACTATGCGCATTATAATAATGAATTCATTGAAACTATGGAACGCTTGCTTGTGAATCAAATGAATACCGAAGATGAAGGAAATCTCTTCAAAAAGAAAGTGATTGATACGGAAGTTTCAATGCTGACAAACATTACAAAGAAGATTATTTATTTGATTATAATGGGTTTGTTAATGTTCGCATTGGCACCTGTTTTTATAATTCTGCCGAATTATTTGAAAAATCATGAAGTCAAACTTGAGATGCCCTTTATAGCGTACTATCCATTCAATGAATTTGATGTCCGGATATATCCTTGCGTTTACATGCATCAGGTGTGGTCAGGTAAGTCGCTGAATCTACATACAGTTCCATTCTTATGTAGGAATTTATGGTTTAGGTAAGAAAAGTGCCTCTAGGTTCATGCCAAAGGCAATTTTCAAAATACTCTTTGTCTTTGTCTTTTTTTTTTTTAAAACGTTGCCCCAGTCTAGGAATTTCTCCTGTATTGTGGGTGCGTTTACAAACATTTAAACTCACACAAACAGCTAGACCCGGAACAACAACCTACTTGTAGGTCATACAAATATTTGTTCCGTGCGGGAATCGAACCCGCGACACGCAGCGCAGCAGTTAATCGCTTAACCACTGCGCCAACCATGTCGTCAAACTCTAAGATGACTTTATTAATTTAGGTTCCTATTTATGAGAAGATGGATCGCTAGACCTTTCCTTGAGAGAGTAATTAATTTAATTGTTTTTATTGTTATTAGTTTTTTCATAAGCGACATAGGAAGGTGGTTTTGGAAAGATTATCAGAAATAATGAGTTTATTTTTCAGCAATTGTCGCCATGATTATGGTATACGGCCCCGATTGCTTCTTCTTTACTTGCTGCACATTTCTTCATATTCAGTTTTCTTTACTGAACTATGACATGGAGAGAATTGTAAATGAAGACTCGCACATATGGGACGGACTGAAATTCAAAAAGTTAGCAGTTCGACATATTGAATTGATGAGGTAAAGATTCCTTATAAATTAGGTGGTAGAGTACCTACATAATTATTTTCCTTGAAAAAGATATTGAAAAAGGCGACCAAAGGAGAATAGGGAAAAGTGTCTTCAAGACGCTGCGTGAGTGTGCGTGATCCATCGCCGTCAGCTCGAAGTCCACCGCGCACGTGATGGATGGATAGCAGCATATGAAATAATGTTTTGCTCCGTTGGTGTAATTGCTGTATGGCGTTCCAGTGGGGGGATAAATAAATATCATGAAGACTTCCCAGCTTCGTATGCTTGCTCCTCATAACAGTAAATCAACAAACCGTATGAAAATGTAGTGTTCGTTTCCATTTTGAGCGGTCAATGGGCTAACTAGTTTTTTTCTAAGCATGGCGTAATCACCCATAAAATTAAAAAAGTTAATGCCTCTCAATAAACATTTTTAATACTACTTTCAGGTGCGTCAATTTATTGGAGGATATCTTTTCAAAATCAATATTATTCAACGCTCTATCTAGTTCAGTAATTATATGCGTGACTGGATTTAATGCCCTGGTAAATAATTTATAATAATACCTACCTACTTACATCTAATGCCCAGGTCACACGAGGCAAAGTTTTAAGCCAATAGCATTGCTGTGCAGTGTCTTAGTATACAACATGTCCCAGAATTAACGAACAACGTCTTAAGGGGTCATTGTACTGATCATTACGAACAATTTTTACTATGGGGCCAAACCTGAAATCGCGAAAAAAAGTCAGCTCTTCCCTACATTTTGACGAGTTATTCGAAAATAAATGTAGTGATTTTTTTTCGCAATTTCAGGTTTGGTCCCATAGGAAAAGTTGTTCATTGTGATGAGTACAATGACCCCTTAAGAGGCTATGCGTTAATTCTGGGACTTTTTGTATAGAGTAAAAAGATCCGATTGGACACTAGCATCGCCGGCCACATGAGGCTAGTACACAAGCCAGGTTAGTAAAATCGGTGATTGGGGATGCTACTAACTCTTGGAGTTTCTTGCCTGTTCTTCTCCATAGAGATCTACGTTTTGGAATGGGCAAATAGCTATATCTTTCTGACTAACTGACCGACTCTTTGACAATTCAAAAGTGCCTGTAATTGGTTTAATTGAAATAAATGCTTTGAGTATTTTTTTTTTATTGCTCAAAAATAGAACCCCATCCTATTAAACAATCACACTAGCTTAGTATGTTTGAGGGGCTTGTGGCTGAGTAATAAGAGTGGCACGGGTCGATTGATCAGGTTAAGCTACGCTTGCCGCGGTTGGTCCGTAGATGGGTGACCATCTTTATATACCAAGACCTCTCCGTGCCTCGGAAAGAACGTTGTTGATCCCGGCTGTTATTTGTAGATATTTGAAATAAACAATTTGACTTTTGACTTTGACTTTAAGATTGTCAAACTTTTTATTGTTTGATTACGAGGCTTTTGGCTATTTTGTTTGTGTGCAATTTATGTTATTTCATTGTAATGTGCGTTTTGTTTGTGTAGAAGAAACTAATTTTCTTTCTTCTTTCTATCCTAGCTTCGAAAAATAACCTCGTGTAACCTAAGCATTATGGATCAGAAACCTTTAGGTGTATTTAATTTGATTAAGTATTTTTTAATTTAATTTTAGGTGGTGGATAATATTGTGTTGATGGCATCCTTCACTGCGTTTTTAATTTTCGGCTTGATGCAAATATTTTTGTATTGCTATTATGGCGATATTATTATGAGAGCGGTAAGTTAATTACACACATAGGTGCTTCCTAGAGTTAGTAAATCTTAACATGACCTAAACCTAAAACTATTTATTTGTATAAATAAAATGCATCACAATGGCGTAATATTAAGGGGTTTCGAATTCTAGATATTATCTAAACCAGTGGTTCTCTAACTTTTTTGGCGACGGAATCCTTTTGGAAAACAAAACATTTGCTAGCCACTGATATGTTTCTGCAACGTATTCCACATTGGGCACCCGCTTAAATGGCACCTGAGCAAATGGCACTTGAGGTATTCCACATACGGCACCTATCGATATTTTTCGCAGGTGTCATTAGTGGAATAATTTGTTATTTAAAATTGTATTCCAAAAATGGCACCTACGGATCAGTACGTACTTACTAGTGTTGGGCCTTTTTTTTTTAGGACCTCAAAATGAAAAATTCTTTTTTTTTTGTAATTTTAATTTTTATCTCAATCAGTTTTCTTAAAGACATGTATTGCAAAATCAGCCTCATGTACCTAGCAATAGAATTTAGAAACAAATACTTTTTAGTTTATTTAGGATTATTTCTCTTCTTAGTGCGCAATGTGGAATATGTCGTTTCTGCTTTCCTAAGAGTTAATTTTAATGTTTTTGTTATTTTTCAGAGCAAGCAAGTGGGCGACGCCATTTACAATAGCCAATGGTACAACATAGGAGTGACAGAGAGGAAAGGATTCCTCATTGTTTTGATAAGGTGTTGTTATTTTGACTATAATTCGTTTATGTTTGTATTATAATGGTGGGTGTACCTACTAGAAGGTACACCTCTGCCCAACCCCTCGGGGAGAGGCATGATGTTTATGTCATGTTATATTTACTCTTGGTGATTCAGGTTTTTATTCTTTTCAGAGCCCAAAAGCCCTGTGAACTAACGGCGAATGGATTTTTCAGCATTAATTTGCGAGCTTTTACGACTGTACGTGAGCCATTATAATGTTAATAATTAATATTGTTACCAATAGTATTAATTTATAAAGATGTAAATTGATACGTTCCCATTTTCAGATATTAAGCAAGTCGTGGTCATACTTCGCTCTTTTGAAAACTTTGTATAATCCTGAATAAAAATCTTGATTATGAGCGCCCTACAAATGTCTTCTTCAAAAGATCAACACAAGAATATTATGACAATTGTCTTATTTATGATAAAATTTAGTTTAGAAAAGCACGCGTTGTATAACTGAATATAAGTTCTAGACGATGATATCATAATATTTTATTTAAATGTTCTCAATCACTTTATTTGTCACTCAAACAAAGTTCGCTAAATGCTTTTAGAAACTTTGCTCAAAACAACGCTTGACAAATCGAAATGTTCTGAAAGCCGACGTTTAGCAGTACGTACCTACAGTTTCACGCCAGTTGAAGCTGAACTCCTGAAGCCGTAAACTTGTTCCGTGGAAGCATTGTGAATCGCTCAAAGCAGGGAGAGACTAACATTTTGATATTAAATTACCAGAACGATAACCTTTGCAGTAACAGGAAAGATATACTAAAGCATTATCGTTTCGTTCTATTCCATTGTTTTGGCATTCGTATTATTCAGGCCATATCTTACGCCCTCTTTCTTATTTGGGTTCCGTATCTAAAAAGGAACGATAAACGGAACACTTCTATAAGGGTTCCGAGTGTGTCTGTCTGTCCGTCTGTCACCGATTTGCCCCGAATCTACTGGATCGATTAAATTGATATTTGGTACACATATGAATTTCTGTGACCTAAAACATGGACATGTAACGTAAATAAATGAATTTTGAATATGGGGGTCACTTTTGGGGGGTAAATCAGAAAAAATAAGTTTGGCAAACTGTGCCGTGTGACATATCAAATGAAAGAGTTTGTTGTAAGGATTTCAGGTATATTTGACGTAATTTTAAAATAAATACTTTTAATGTTATTTTAGAAAATATATGAAAATTGACCATTACCCATAACTCCGAAACTACTGCGCCTATAATTTTGAAAAAAATACGGAACATATTTCTTTACTTACAGATGATAGGAAAACTTATAAGATGTCTGTGATCTTAAAATAACATGGTAAATCACTTAATATTGTGCGTACAAACTTACATTTGCAGTTGGAATGAATGGGGGATCATGTTTTTTAACTAAAATATTTTGTTTTTGGGATAAATTAATCCAAAGTACGGAACCCTTCATTGTGCGTGGTCCGATACGCACCTGACCGGTTTTTTATTAAAATTCACATCGTACACTTGATACGTTTCGTTTATTCTGAGAATTACGGAACAAGGTATTCTCAATTCATTTATGTAGGTCATGAATGCGGCAGTTGTTACCGGTGCGCCAAATAGCGAAGAATCCTGAAGTAGGCACGCCGTCTCATAAGACAGACAGCAGTGAAATAATAGTTAAATAAAATTAGCCTACTGGCTATACTTGGCCTACTGAGCCATTGTGAAAAGCAGTAAAGCTTCTGATTTATGGGACACTATTAACAGATGTCTGAGACATCGTAAACAGCTTAAAAAATACTTTTAGCCTAAATGAAAGTGTCGTTAATGTGATTTGTATATTTTTTATGGTAGATAACTATAGATATTATAAGACTAAGGGGCTTTATTCGTAAATGATTAGCGACTGTTTAGCCATACCTACATTTTGATGTTTAAACGTCTCTTAACTATAAGCAACATTTTCCTAATCGTAAAAAATTATCAAATAACTTGTCCCGCTCTGGGCGGAGCTGAGGGCGTGTTATAATTTTACTGACTAAAACCCACCCGTGTCCCTTCAGATGCCTGTGTGCCGGAGTCTGGATTTGTCACCGGCAATCGGCTCGCCCCCTATTACATGGCACTTATACAACATTCGTTTTTGTTTACACTAAACCCGAAAAGAATCGTAAAAAAATCAGCTGTTCCATACATTTGTGTTCACTCAAATCGATAAAATGTATGGAACAGCTGATTTTTTTTCGTGATTTCAAAATAAGTTGTTCAAAATGAGGAGTACAATGATTTCATGATTTCAAAACTAAAAATATTGTTGTATATGTGACTACTTACAAGCTCAGACCAAATAATAACGAAGACAGCGCTGCGCTGTCTACAGCGACTTAAGGCCGGTTTCGTAAACATGTGTGCACTTAGTGAGGTGTAGTTTGGTTGTAAATGTGTGCGTGTGAGCGTGTATGCACAGAGCGAGGTGTAGTTTTGGCATGCTGCACTGTATTGCTCGCAACGCTACGTGTTGGTTTTTTATTTGGTCTGAGCTTCCTACCTGTTACAAATTAAATGTCACGGCTACCTTCAGATTTTGGCAAAGGCAAATACTTTACCGGAAATATGAAAGGTCATTAACATTACCCTTGGTATCTCAGTTTTGGTCAGTACCTATCCACCGGCAGTGATGTACATCGATTAACTCATGTGTGATAGATAGGTGCGTCCGTAATTAACAAGGGTGTGACTAAATTGCCGTAATTGTCGCCGAGTACACACGACGCGAGATTTGTAATTAAAAACAACATGTCCGGACGTTTATACAATGGAATGTTGTTTTTAGTTCGTTCATAACATTGATACAATGTTGTTGTTGTTTTTGGGTGACAAAAACCTTGCTTTTAGTGAAAGATTTTGTTGGATGATGATAATTTTAGAATCTTCATATTTAATGACTAACGAGTAAATATAGTTCAAGGATATCTTTTATTGAATTCTACTGAATGGCAGTTATTTATTTGTTGCTATATGTAAGTATATCAGTTTTGATAATCAGTATGCGCAACTGCAAGTCTGAAGTCTGAGTTGGGGAAGAACAAAATTACGGAATCGTGACTTCAATCCAAAAATCATTGATGTAGATATTAAGGCAGACGTGGAGGTGGCAACTGAGTTTGAAATGAGTTTGAAAAACCGGTCAAGATATTACATAATCTTTTAAAGATCTTGATATAAAAGAAAAACTGCTGACCTTTGGGGATTATCAGTACATACCATGTCTTCAATAATTGATGTTATTTCACCCTTTTTAGCAATTGTTTTTAATTCTTGAATTGCATCTGGTGTATTTCCTGATCTGATGAAACTTATCAAAGTGATTCCACTGTTCAAATCTAGAAGCACAACACTGATCCCACGAATTTTCAGTCTATTTCTATATTACCTAATTTTAAAAAATACAAAAACTAAAAAAAACAGAATTTTAAAACAAATGTTAGGATTTTTCAATCCACATAATTTACTTCATAACTATGAAACAATTTGTTTTTAGAAAGGTTCATTCAACTACAGACAGGCGTAGAATTACTGAGAGCAAGAGCATATTCGAGGCCTGGGAGGAGTCGCAGGATGCTTTTGGCATCCTCTGCGACTTGTCTAAGGCCTTCGATTGCGTACATCATGCACTCATCAGAAAACTGCACCACAATGGTATGATGACAGTGCTCTCGATCTTCTTATCTGAACAACAAAATTCAGAGGGTTGATATGGCAAGAGATGTGCAGGATCTTCGGTCACTATGAGCGTTCCGCAGGGTGAAATTACAGATAGAAACAAGAGTAGACCTATGTCTACTCTTGTTTCTAAATTTATATAAATGACGTACCTTATCACATACGGGATGATCACAAGATTGTACTATTCACAGATGATACTGTAGCGGCATCAACATCGCCACATGCGAACTACGCGTTACACTGACGTCACGCAAAACCCTTCATCGCGAAAGCAGAGTTTACCACGCAACTAACATAATTATATACAACATCCTGACATTATCATCGGGCAGTTGCCCACCAGTCACAACACCCGTCTGTTCTGAGGATCCTCTCTTTTCCATAGAGGATGAGTGAAGTTTACACCCTGTTCCTCATGCCTCTGAAAGACTGCCCTCATTTTTTAAATCAAACGTCAGCTATATAAGTTTGAACATGTTAACGATGCACTTTCTAATGTTGTCCATTGGTTTAATGTAAATTTCACTGAAACGGAAAAAAGACTAAACTCGTTAAATTTTCAACGCCAAATGTTAGGCAGGTAACTACCAATGTTCAACTTAATGGAATAGAGTTCGACCCTGATGAGTCGACAGTTTTTCTTGAAATAACTACTGACGGTAAATAACAATGGGGCCCACACATATAAATATTGTCAGGAAGGCTTAGTTCGACCGCCTATGCTGTTAAAAAAATTCGACAGATAACTGATGTAGATACAGGCAGAATTGTTAGAACTATCTTTTGTATTGTTGTGAATGTGAGCACTCTGCGGGTCATTTATTTTTTTCTCAGTTAGTTTTAATGATGGTCTGGTATTTTGAATACTTTATGTGGCCTACCCAAATGTCCTTTCTTTGGTATTATTTGTCGAGTCGTTGAGCTCCTTAAGTCCTGAGTTGAGCTACACGATTACTCACATAATTATGCTTGCTCTGACTGGACAGGTCTACTCAAATTTTTGCGGTTCTTTCCTCAAAAGACCATTTCAGACACGGATCTACATGGTTCTCACATGATCTGACCAAGATTATGTCTGGACTTTAAAATAGAATTTGACCCGTGAGTTTGTTTCGCCATCCATTCTCAGGGATAGTCAGATAGAAAATGTCGACTCCATAGCTTATCTTTTTTTTTAATATATGACGTGTAAAAGTGATCCCAATATCCTATTTACTGAATAAACAATTTTATTTCATGTAATTGTAATGGAGTCTAATTTCTTAAGAACAGTCCCTACCGGAAGAAATTCTGTACGAAACATTATAGCAGCAAAAACTTTTAATGACATAAATTCCGCATTGCTCGAAAAGCCAAAACATTCCATTTTATATACATTAATAAATATTCGCATAAAACCACGCTTGCGAACTTGTCGTAAAATAGTAAAAAAACGTTGGCAAAGTTAATTAAAAATTTATAGCCGAGTCGTGTTTGTTGTCGTAGTAACACATGTGCTGTAACTGAAAGAAAGATTTAATAAAACGGAGCGGACATGAATGTAATTTTGTTTATGGGCTTATCTAAATGTGGCTGGCTTTAATCCTCACACAAAATTAAGTCCTTTCTGTTGCTTCTATAACCCACGAACCTAAATTATGTTCTAGTTAGGGCTTTGGCAAAGTTTTGCTCATTATACCAGAATAGTATACACAATACACACACTCAAAGAACTAGTGCGTGTCAGGCCACGCGCAGTCCGGGGTTCCGTAGTTGGTAGACTATTACTCGTTAACTTCTAAAGCCTACTTAGCTGAGAGCTGTGATAGTTTTCCTTTTAACTTCGTTATATTCAGGGTCAAAGCGAAAAAACCGGCCAAGTGCGTGTCGTAAAATGAACGGTTCCGTAGTGGGTATTAATTTACCCTAAGAACAAACTTAACATTGTAGTTAAAAAACATATGCTTTCATACATTCCAACTGCAAATGTAAGTTTGTGCGCACTTTATTGAGAGATTTACCATGTTATTTTAACATCATATACTTCTTATGGGTTTTCCATAATCTATATGTAGAGAACAATTTCCTGTATCTTTTTTCAAAATTGTAGGTTCAGTAGTTTTGGAGATACGGGGAATGGTCACATTTCATCTATTTTCTTAAATTCTTTTAACAGCATTTATTTTAAAATTATAAAAAAATGGTATCTGAAATCCTTACAAGCCCTTTTATTTGATATGTTACACGGTACAGTTTACAAAACTTTATTTAACATTTTCTAATATCTACGAGTAATAGCCCACTAAAAGTGACTCCCATATTCAAAATTCATTTATTTAGGTTACACGTCCGTGAGGGAGTCATAGAAGTTCCTATGTGCACAACTGTTCAATGATTTACCGGAAGACATAAAGAAATGTAATAATATTAACTTATTTAAGAGGAAACTCAAAAAACACGTATGTACCTACCCTATAACGTCACCATCGCCCCAGACGCAAATATTGTATTATGAAGAAACATTGTATCTCATTATAAGTGAACTATTTGTTATTCATAAGTTCTTATGAGAAATAAATATCTTTAAACCTATATGTGTACCAAATTTCAACTTAATCGGTCCAGTAGATTCGGTGCAAATCGCCTGCGACAGACGGGCATATAGAAAGACAGACAGACAGACAGATGAGTAATCCTATAGGGGTTCTGTTTTTTACTTTTGAGTTACGGAACCCTAAAAAAGGGTGAGTGACCTCTGGTAGTGTTGTTACTGGGACTATGAGTTCAAAAAATCTGTTTTATTTTAATTTTGACGTATTTAGTTATCAATGCCCATCACGTTTGTGAAGTATACACAAAAAAAAGTTTTTTAAACAGATATTGACAAGTGACTCCAAAAAAAAGAACTCATCAAATCAATTTCTTTATTTTTTCACTTTGTTGGCCTGATTAATATTATATGCCCATTCCAAATTACAGCTTTCTAGTACTAAGAGTCTCTGAGCTAAGACGCGAACAGACAAAAGGACGGCCATGGCGAACTATAACCGCCTTATTACAAAACAAGATTTATATTTTGACATGGCTTAAACCATGGAGCCAGTTTTTGTAATAAGAACGTAACTGTGATTGAAATACCGTTCTTTATACAAAACTGAAAACTTCGTTCGGTACTAAGTTGTCAGTTTTGTGTTTAGGAACTTTACCATAGTCGGAATAAAGTTCAAAATTCAGTAATGGCTCCATGTTTTAAACCTGGGTCTCAAGATAAACCTTGTTTTGTAATAAGGGGGTATGGGTTCTGTTGACTACGGAACCCTAATAAACACAAACAAAAAATAATCCATCAAAAGATAATTCGCATTATGTGGCATTCTCGAAGTGTTAAATGCTAACTACGACAATGTTTGGGAACTACGACAGTTTGGGAAAAGTTGCTTCAATTAATCAATATCTTTATTGTGGATCATATGCAAGTACACAATACAGGTCTTAAAAAAAAATTGAGATCAGCTATGTGCCGCCCTTAGGGCATACAATAGTTACATGCTTCTTAATGCCCTGCCTTGTTTAAAGAGAGAAATTCTTCGTGTTTCGTATAGTTTAGTTCAAAGGCTAGCTAAAACATTCCATATTTGATCCTGCCTTTCATTTTATGATCAATAAGCATACAATAAGATATCAAAATACCTAATAAGTGACGTCATGAACAAAGCTGAGATACCGCACTACGGAATAAAATAAGCTGACGTCACACAGCGAATTCTCAGCATTGAATCCCGTCGAATCCCTGCTCAGTATCATCTGGTAGCGTAAACTCGGCGATCTGAGAGATGCTCCTGTAAACATTCGCTTACACAAATAATGTCTATAATATCATCAGGCTATCCATTGCAACGTTTTAGCTGATTCCATGATACTTAAATTAACGCTTTAGTGGTATTTTCAAAGTATTTCGTGTTTAAATGTTGAAAGGAAAGTTATGTTTCTCAGCTCTCCGCATAAAATGTAAAACATTTTCCAAAGTTTGAAATTGCATTCGCGTGGTGAATTGAATCCTAAATGGATACACGTTCTTCCAATATTTTGCATCTTTACGTTTTCATGAGTCCCGGTCGACTAAATATTATGCTGATGCTAGACGCTTCATGATAAAATGAGGCAGGATTCGACCCCGTGACCTTTCGATCGGCAGTCAACACCCCAGTCGTTGAACTAGGGAATAGTTATTACTGCTTGCATTATTATTGTTAGCTTTTGGCAAAGCAAAATGTCTAGTAAGCGCACCGTTGACTCGGGTAGGGAAAATAGCGGGCAACATTTTTGGAAAACCTGTATTAGATATGATACTTATAGTAAAAATCTTCGTTCCACCAACAATCGTCTTCTACGATGTCCTTCTCACCGCTCTGGTTTCATTCATTCTTCTTTCTTTGTCCAGGCGGTTTGTCTTTGGAATGCGCTCCCTCTGAGCATCAGGATGGCAACCGGACGGTTAACATTTAAAGTGAAGGCACGGGAATATATTCTTAAGAAGTTGGCAGAATCATCCCAGCGTTGATTCGTTTTCTCCTCCACCAATCATTATTTCTCCTGACACTTTTTATTTTATTTCTAAGTATGTATGTATCTATGTAATTGTATATATTTTTGATTTTCTAGTTAACTATCCCCTATGTTGCACCTACTATGTTTTGTCTCTGCATCACCCTAAGGTTGACTGGTAGAAAATGCCTCAGGCATTAAGTCCGCCTTTGTACAGTCTTTTTTTTACTTGTGCATAAATTTTTAATAAATAAATATGATACTTATTTAATCAAGTGATAAGGTTCGTAAGTTTTATGGTACTTTTGTAATAAATACAGAATTTATCAGTAAGACATAATTAAGTAAGCCTCAACGCAATACTTAATGCAAGCTTGCAAATACCTCGTCGACGCCGGAACGAAAATAAGTTATTTTTACTTGCAGTCTTAGAGCGTCTTAGCTCCCATTCTACATTAAAACCTTGATTAGAAGATTTCATTTAGCCTTTTATTCGCCCTCTTTTCATCTTGGTCTGCAATGTAATTTTCTTGTACAATTTTATATAATAGTGTGAAAGCTCCGGTTCACAATTTAATTATGAAGTTGTAAACGCGGACAACTATCATACTAAGATTGTGGAAACTTTGTTTTTAGCTCGGGTAAAGTTTCACTATTATGTGGCTACACAGGGTGCTTCACCGGTATGGCTTTTCCCTAATATGTTTTGAGGAAAAATATGTTCTGCACATACGAAGACAAATAAGTTATTTTTAAATAAAATAAAATAGTCTTAGACCGAATGGTATTGTATTACTTTTAATATTTTTTAGACTACAATATTATTATTCTGTTGGGTTAATTATTTGGTGTTATACGTGTTTATGTCACTTTATGATTATGAACTTCTTTAGTTTATAATCTATGTAGCGAGATAGATTATAAACTATGCCACTTCCCGTGACCCAAGGGCTTGCTTTTACCTTGGCCAGAGGCTAAGAATTGCCATTGACAACGTGGAAATGCTGCAATGCCGCCAGTATCTTGGGTAAATTACTAGTCGGCAGCGACGCGGAGGAATTTTTCGACCCCATATTTAAGTTTGTTAATAGTTTTAGTTGGATATTGTATAATCTTAAAATAAGATAAAATAGTTCGTAACATAAAAAATAAAAATTTTGAAACAATCTAGCGAGATTATACACTATCAAAAAATTTATAATCTATCCATGGCAAACCGACAAATTGTGAACTGGTATCAAACTGTATGCAGCATGCGGCGACCGCACCTTGCACTAATACTAAATAGCCAAGTAACTGCGACCAACTTGGAAGAAGCGCTCGCTCACACTGTCGCGCCGGCCGTTTCCGCGGCACCGGTCGCTTCGCTCGCTCGGCTCGCGCGTGGTTTGTCACAGTTCTAACCTAACCTCACCGATATCGTCGGGGTGCCCTGGCTTAGTTACTGGGACCAATTCGGCTACCGCCAAGACCTACCAATCAGGGACGGTTCACAATTTTACGGGTGATCAAATCGGAGAGATTTTGAACCCAGCGATATAAGTGCAGGTTCGTTCACAATTTGACGATTTGACATTGATACATTCATTATAAACTACCAAAAATAATTACGTTTTATTGTTAGAGTTCGTAATTTTTCGATAGTTTATAATCTCATTAAATAGAAAACGGTGCTTACAATCTTACGGTGACATTTATTTATTTTATTAAAATATTACCATTTATTATTATTTTCGTCTTTTACGATTATGGTTGAGGGAATAAAGTAAAAGAAAACTTACTGTGGGATATGTAAATAATTAGGCCTGTAGCTGTACCTACATTCATTCCAGCCGAATGACGTCCACTGCTGGACATAGGCCGCCCCCAAAAGGAGGGAGGGGGAGGGTTGCCATAATCGCCACGCTTGGCAGGCGGGTTGGCAATCGCAGTATTGTGTTAAAACGCATAGAGAACGCTGCTGCCCATTCTCTAGTAAGTCCGTTAGTCGCCTTTAACGACACCCACGGGAAGAAATAGGGCGGTGCTATTCTTTTCGTCCGGCTCCACACGTAACACCATGTACCTACAAACTGTTAGTTATTGTGGGTTTGTTTAAAAAATATTTGCTGCGTAAGCTGGATTAGCTAGTATGTGAATGAACGTACACCACATAGGTACACACGGCTACACATCAAGCTATACATTTCCAGTTTAAGCTGACCTCTCATTGTACGGAAATCCTACACATTGCGAGATCAGCTTATACTGGAAAAGTATAGCTTGATGTGTAGCCGTGTGTACACAGATAGGTAATTAGGTATATCAACTTATCTCGAAATATAATATTTCAAAATAAATTTTAGTTTGTATATTTCATGTCCATGTTCGGTTGGCAGCTGGAATTAGTGAATTCGTAAAATACATATTGCTTTAAATCGATGATGGTCCCTAATTCGTTTCTTATAACATAACTTAACATCACGCTTCGTTTCCCCGAAGGGTTAGGCAGAGGTGTAGGTACCTGTAGTCAGGGACCATTTTGGTTACCCATTGAAAGGGTTTTCGATAGGGTTTTTCTAAGCGGTTAAACAAAAACCCATACGATATGGGTAACCCTTATTAACGGCTTAAATTAAGTTTTGGTAACACATTGAAAGGGTTTTCGATAAAAACCCATAAGGTGTGGGTAACGCTTTTGAACGGCTTAATTTAAGCCATTCAAAATTACCCAAACCGTATGGGTTTTTGATTAACTGCTTAGAAAAAACATATCGAAAACCCATTCCATTGAAAGGGTTTTTCTAAAATGGTAACCAAAATGGTCCCTAGGTAGAAAATAGAGATAGGATTGGTTATGGTACGCGTGCTGGGCGGATATCGAAAAAACAATATTATGTTTTTTTCATGTTACTGGGTTTCAAGTAGGTATAGAGGTAGGAGGAGAGAGGGAGGGGGGGAGGTAGGTTGGTCTGGTGGTGGTAGTGGTTGGTGGTGTTTGATTTGATTAGATTTGATTTAGAACCCATTGAATGGGTTATCATGTAACCCTTTCACTGGGTTTCAAGTATAAAACCCATTCAATGGGTTATCATATAACCCTTTCAATGGGTGTCTAGTATAAAACCTTTTCAATGGGTTACATCATGATAAAGGTAACCCACTGAATGGGTTACCCCTTCGAAAGGCTTAACTCTTAACCGGGGTTGAACGGTCCCTGCCTGTAGTACACCCACATTTCGCCAATTATGTTTAACATTGTAATAGGGGGCGAGCCTATTACCATCAACCGGGCATGAATCCAGACTTTACTCGTTTCTTTTATGTATGTAAAACACATAAAGAGGACTAATATCAACTGAAATTCGTTTGGTATCTAAATAAATGTTTTTCAGTAGGTATTTAAAGTTAAAGTAAGTAGGTTTTTTTATGAAAAAACACCAGAAAGCTTTCGCTTTAACGAATACAAGACACGTATGCTAATAAACATCTTATGAACTACAGAGGCTGTCTGCCTCATTTCGTCTAGACCGTATTTTATAGAAATACTGGCTCCTAGCTCGTTGCCAAGTTATTCCAACTATCGAGTCAAGGCCACTATTTAGCCTCCTTATGTTATAGCTCTAATCTCACGAATGATCTAAGAAACAAATAAGTCTTAGAGTGTGTAAATTGATTAGCAGCTTTTAGGCTCCCGCAGACAGGCGCGACGCGACAACAAACTAGTAGCACAATTTCTATGAAAACTTCATTGGAAGTGTTGCGCTGCCTGTCCCGCCCACGATATCGCGCCAGTCTGCCCGAGCCTTTAATGAAATATTTTATAAACATGCGAAAAATTTCAGAAAATTGAAGCATCCTGACTCGGATTTTAAAATAAGCTGTCTTTGTCATTTTACTGTGAGAATACAAGAGCGAGCGAAGTGAGCTAGAAACTAGAGTATCCTGATTCGGATAGGTTAGATTTTCTGTGTGATTTTACTCATTGAATGCAAGAGCTTGGGAAATAGCCCGCGTCTGTAGCTTAAAACCTTTGCAAATCATAAATTACGATAATATTCATAAGGTATTCATTAATTACGGGCTTCTTATCAAAGATAATTTGGGGTGTTGGATATTATTTTTCGAGTATTACGCCATGTCCAGGAATACCTTTACTTGGGCCAAGTCGTCTCTTTCCAGGCGAGGCAAGATAAAGAAATCACAAGACGAACGGAAAACGCCTGGAAGAGCTACTGGTCCATGAAGGAACCTATGGCATGGCATTGAAACGCAGGCTCATGGACATGTGTATTCTTCCAGTCTTAAACTATGGCATAGACTTGGTCTTTGACTAACATCCAGAAGTCCAAACTCAAGGTGTGCTAACGAGCAATGGAGCGTAGTGTACTAGGCGTTAAATTAAGAGGCAGATAATCGCCGTTGACCTTGGCCATACAAATGCGCGTCGCGCTCACGCCGCGCCACCATTTACTTTCATAGGGAATATTTATTTTTAGTAACGAAAATATGAATATAACGAAACAGGCTGATGGAAACGGATTAAAGTACGGAAACGCGGTAAGTTCGATACAGGCTAGCAGAACGACCTCACGCGCTCGTGTCTGATCAAAAAGTGCCGTCTCAACTCAATTGTCCTATGTCCAACGACAACTAACAGCTGTCAAACCTGCCACGCCTGTATCGACCTCACCCAAGCACACTGCTTGACGTTTCCGACAAACGATAATAGATGACGTTGTTCTATATCGCGATAGATGGAAGGAGTGGATGGAGGCCTTTCCCCAGCAGTGGGACAGCGTAGGCTAGGGGAAAAAAAAGTATCATATTTAATCAAATTTAAAAATATTTGAAATCGTTATTGTTTGAAATGCTGTTGGAATTCTGCATCATATTGGTAGTCCTGTTGTAATACAATAACAATATGTAGTGTGGCAATAAATGGTTCTCGAGAACCATCCGCGTGGTGAAGTTGACAACTGCGAAAATAGCAACGCGCGGGCGGCGCGTCTTGCTGGCATATTGCACCGAAGCGTTCGCTCTCTTTACTGGCGGGCACAGACGGCTTAACATCTACCTAACATTTGTTGTACACACAGGTACACATCAAGCTATACATTTACAGTATGAGCTGATCTCGCATTGTGTAGGATTTCCGTACAATGAGAGATCATACTGGAAATGTATAGCTTGATGTGTAGCCGTACTAGTACCTAAGTGTACCTATTTTTAATTAGGTTTTAAATATTTTTGTCAATATTTTACCTTGTTTTTCTGGGCTCTTACAGTAGATACCTATATCGTAGTTCAAGTCACCAAAGACACCTCAAATAAATACATCACAGACTAGCATAAGTGCATAAATTAAGTATAAACCCAAGTTTATACTTGGGTTTATACAACAAAAACACATTTAATATCACACCACGCTTGGATGTTAGAATAAAAAGAATATGTTTATTTGATATCAACCCTTTTTGTTCTTTGTAAATTTATTTTTCTACTTTTTTCTTTTTGTATGCTGCATCACCTCACAGACTGATTACCTTATAGGTTGTCAAAGAAAATAAAACAAAAATATAAGTTTTATCTTAGCTTATATATACTTAAGGCGGAAACACATTATTAAAACGCGACGCGACGCAACGTGTCAACACCCGATTTGCACCGTGCACATTACCAACACGCGACGCCACGACATACTAGCAAATTCTGGATCCAGTTAGCTAACAGCAGTGGAAGTGTAAGGTTATGTACAGACGCCAGCAGGTCAAGCTACCCGAAACTGTCAAATTTTCCCAATCAACCTTGAACCTTATGATTTAGGGATAAAGTTGAAAATCTATTAAAGAAATTTGACAGATTGTAGTAAGTTGATGTGCTGGTGTCTGTACTATGGATTTAATAAATAACGAGTCAGATGAAGACAAGGAACTTCAATAACACAACTTCTTAGACAATTTCTTCCCATGCATTATTTCTCACAGTATGATCCCTGTATATAGCTAAATTCATGTCATATTTCTCACAGTATGATCCCTGTATATAGCTAAATTCATGTCATATAGAACAGGATATCGTTTTATCAACTCAATTAATTGTTCGTCGGTCATTTCGCAAAAAAAATGCAAAAAATAATATTAAATTGGCATAAATTCCGTTTGGCAGTTTGAAGAACAGGGATGGGGTCAAAGAATGCACCTATGCTCTGTGTCAGTTCTCGAACGACTGACGAGCAAAGAGTAGAGTAACTATATACGGAAAGAGTAACAACTCTGTGGTAAAATTTGCATGTACGGAAAGTGGTGCCACCTTGAGTTTGGTGGGTGAACTAAGGCTCTAATATACATATAGGTATGTATACTAATAAGTATGTATACCTATAGGTAGGTGTATACAAATGAGGATTTATTATTCAATTTACAGACATCTTACTCAACTTTTTGTCCTAGTATTTTTCTCTTATTTACAAATTACTTTTGTCTTCAATAGTGAACGAAGTCAAAAGTACCAGAAACTGAGAAATTAGGACAATCTGTAGAGCGAGTCTGTTTAGGGTCAGCTGGGGGTGGGTTCACCTAATTAAAAAAAACACATAAGATGTTCAGATTAGTGTCATTTTATTAACATCAAACGACTTAATATTTTTTCGTTTTGTATTTGTTGTAATACAGCTGAGCTGCGTTTTTTGTCACATCTCCACCTTCGTAGGTGATTTTTCCTTCTAATATTCTATTTATAGACCTGCACCAACTATAAATAATTATATGTATGGAAGTGTCAACAAAACATTGTTTTACTTTTTCATGATGTATTTCACAGTCTATAAAACTAAAATCGGTGAATAATTCAATGAAACTTTTTATTCTTTCTTTGATGTTCTTTTCGTGGCAATCGTTATTCAAAAATGCAACAGTTGTTTCTTGTATTTCTTGAAAACAAGCTACTAGGCAGTCGGAGGGATAGCTGTATGTATGGCTCAGAGGTAGTTAAGTTGTGAGTTGACGAAAACCACAGATTTCACCTTAGTTCAGTATATTTGTAAAGTTACACGTAAGTTATGTTTGGATGCTAATCCGCGGTTATAGCGCTACGGCAGCTATTGGTCAACTCATTTAATAAGTATAAGTAATTATAAAAGTAAACTAAACGAGTAGCGTAAAGTAGGTTGCGGCGTTAGCAATTTGCCTGTACGTGAACCGTACATGCTCCCGAGGGAAAAGTGGGATGAGCATCCATTACAAAGCAAATAATTATCTAAGAAAAGTGCAAAGTAAATAATAAAAGTTAAATAGTAAACAAAAGTTAATGTGTAAAGTTATAAATGTAAAAGTATAGGTATAACACTCAATTTAAATCGTCAAAGTGAAATACTTTCTTCGGCTGTCTTGCTTCGCTGTAAACGGGCTCCGCTGCTGTCGAATGTATTTCTTGTAGCTCGATGTCTCCTCCAAAGTTCTCCCTTCCTCTAGGTGTCACTCCAGTTTTGGAAGAGAGTGTTTTGATGCCTTTCTTTGTTTTGCACCTTCGTTTGATGATATGATAGAGGGCAAGCACAGCGATTCCTCCCAACAACAAAGAAGTAACCGAATAGAGATAGATGTCGTGATTTGACATGTCGGATGCCTTCGGTAATATTTCCCTGTTTTTCTGGAATGTCAACTGCTGGTCTATTTTTCTTATTTCTACAGCAGTTGGTGATCCTTGTTCGGTTATATTCAATTTGGCATTATTCCAGCCGTGGTCAAATATGTTGTTGATTGTTGAGTTTAAAGTAGGTATTTCGATCTCTGGTTCCATGTTGTAACTACTTCCCAGCTGATTGTGTGTAAATATTGTGGCGTCGTTTTTCTGCAGTAAGCATTTTGATTTCAAGGAAATCACTCCAGTCCCGTCAATGACCGCAGGCGTAACTTGACCGTTACATATGACGCGCATCAGCTGTTTTCCGCACAGTGTAAATAGCCACATGTTCGGTTTGTGCAGCTTTATCCAGGTTTCCTTGCATGTTACGTCTTTGAGGACGCATGATAAAGACTCTTGTTGGTTGAAGACTTGGGCCTCACATGGAGCGTACTTGTCGTGCATGTTGTAGACAGGATTACGTGAGACACATAGGAATTCGTCTTCTCCGTATGATGTACATTGCCGCATGTCTTGGTCTTCCATTGTTATGTATGAGTTCTTTAAAAAGTTGATTGCGATGAAGCTTGAACTTGCTTGCACGAGTTTTAAACGTCCTTGTGTAAGGATCGGTGTTGGTATAACTCGGTATATTTTGTAGTCCTCATCGCTCAGCAAGGGGATGTGTATTTCAAATAGCATAAAGTTGTTTGTCATGCGAGCCTTCACGTGGATGAGGTCATAAATATTTTTCAAATCCCTTTGAATGTCCTTTACCGGTAACGACAATCCCTGTGGCAACCTGCCTGATATTATGTTGAGCTGTTCGATCAGTTGGTTAGCGGGAAATAAATGTGTATCTAAATGTCCTCTATAAATGTTGGCGAGAGCATTTATCAACATTTCCACTATTCGATTTAAATCACTAAAAATCAGAGTTGCCGTCATGGCTGCGGTATTTATGTCATTCATCGTGAATAGCATTTGCGCCCTGTTTACTATTTTTGTGATGTCGCTGCTAGTTTGGTTTATGTAGGCGTACAATGTTTTGAATTGTTCATCCATAAAGGCAGTGTCTCTTTTTATAATGTTATTTTCAGCCTCTACAATCAGTGTTTGGTTTTTCATAAGTTGGAGTAGGTAGTCATCGTTTGATTGTAGGTTCTGTATGTCTTTTTCGTACTTTTCGGCAAAGTCTGCGTCAAGAACTCCAAAAAGAGTTCTTGATAGTTTCCCAACTCCATCAAAGTAACCTCGTTTTGGTCTTGAGTGTTGAGTGAGCAGCATAGAGTTGTAGTCGGTTAGGTGACTCAGTTCATGACGTAGGTGGCCGACAATTGTTTCACAAGGCGTGTAGTCATGTGATATTCTTTGGCATAGTTTATCTATTTGGTTCACGTAATCATTGATTCGATCAGTTGCTTGCCAGTATGACGTTAAGTTATAGTAAACCAATAGATTCCATTCGTCATGTATTAGTTGTATTGTCCCTGCTTCATCGTAGTAAATCGGATGATTGCTCGGTATAGGTGTAACCTTCCAGTTATTCGTCGTTGGCGCAGATTGTGCAATTCCCGTCATCGCTACTATGGATAGGAGAACAAGTGACAGCCAATTGTTTTTGTTTTTAGCTGTGCCTCCTAGTTTTTTGGTTTCCGGAGTAGGTGTCCTTTTCTCTTCCTCTTCGTTTACTCTTGTTTCTTCTAGTTTCAGCGGTAATGGTGAAAGCTTCGTTATTGGTCGTTTAAGTGAACCTTTTCCAGTTTTCAAGGTAACAACTCGTACTCGACCATCGGCGCCTGGATGTAGTTCCTGGACTCTTCCTAAAGCCCAGCGCCCAGGAGGTAAGTGTTCATCTTTTACTAGTACTAGGCTTCCTTGTTTCAGGTTTTCTTTTGGGTGCTGCCATTTGCTACGGGTTTGGAGTTGATGTAAATATTCGTTCGACCAGCGCTTCCAGATGTGCACGTTCATTTGTTCAACAAGCTTCCATCTGTTTCGTAGATCGTGCTCAGCAAAGTCTTGCTCTTCTTGTGGTAGTGACAGGAGGGGGCCGCCAATGAGGAAGTGGCCTGGCGTTAGATATTCCAGGTCTTCGACATCCTCTGTTAATGGGCACAGCGGACGAGAGTTTAGACAGGCTTCAATTTGATTAAGTAAAGTAGTGAATTGCTCGAAAGTAAGCTTCTGTTCCCCCAGTACTCGATGTAGGTGATATTTCATTGATTTGACGGCAGCCTCCCACAGGCCTCCAGCTGTTGGCCATAGTGGCGCGTTGAAATGCCACTCAATTTGTAAGTGGCTCATCTCATCGGTGAATTCAGAAGTCTTAAACGTATTGTGTTTTTCAAATCCCTGTTGAAGAAGTTTTGCTGCGCCCACAAAATTCGTGCCGTTGTCGGAGAATACGTGGCGGGGTGTACCCCTGCGGGCACACATCCTTTTGAATGCGGTGAGGAACGTTTGCGTAGTCAGGTCTGACACCAATTCCAAATGCACTGCTTTGGTCACCATGCATATGAATATTGCTATGTAAGCCTTGCAAGTTGTAACTCCTCTTCCTTTGTTGATTTTCACATCAACATGTCCGGTATAGTCTACACCCGTGTTCGTGAACGGTCTTGATGGAGTGACACGCTCCTTTGGTAAGTCTGCCATCAGTTGGACGTTTCGGTTTGGTTTGAACCGATGACATCGGATGCATTGTCGAAGCCCCTTCTTGACTGTCCTGCTACCTCCAATGACCCAAAATTTCTGACGTAAATGAGCCAAAGTGAGCCGGGCGCCACCATGGAGAGTGTCACGATGAGCCTCTTGAATAATAAGCTCCGTTAATCTTCCTGTTGCCGGAAGAATAATAGGATGTTTAGCTTCGGGAGATAAAGTTGAGTAGCCTAGTCGCCCCTTCACGCGCAGTATTCCACTGTTGTCCAGAAATGGGGTTAACTTCAGCAAGTTGCTTTTTTTTTATATTGGTCGGTTTTTCTTTAAACATTCTATATCGTCGGCATAGTTTTCCTTTTGAACGTTCTTAATAACCAATTCTGTTGCTCCCATTATGTCTTGTGTTGTTAAGCACAAAACCTCCTTTTTATTACCGTAGTTGGTTAAGTTATTGGTTGCGTTTAGTGCGCGTTTTTGCTTACGAATATTGCTGAGTCGTAGAATCCATCCAAGCACTCGTATTACGCGTTTATAATTACTGTTTTTATTCAGTAATGTGTCAATTATTTCACATTTCTTGTATGTGACAGCGCAGCAGTTTATTTCTCGCAACTCAGTGTTTGTTGTGTAGGTCAAGCGATTGTCTTGATGGTTTTGTAACGTATTTGTTTGTAACCATTCTGGCCCATTCCACCAAAGTTTAAAATCGAGAAGTTGTAATGGTGTTAAACCTCGAGTTGCACAGTCAGCAGGATTTTCTTCTGATTTCACATAGTCCCAGCAGTTTGCCGAGATAATGCTGTTTATTTGTTTCACTCTGTTAGCTACATATTTGTCCCATCTGTTTATATCGCCCTGGAGCCAAGCTAAAACGACCTTGGAGTCGGTCCAGCATCTTATGTGTAGGTTTTTCGTGTAGAGAGTGTTTCGCACCTTTTCTAGCAGTTTAGCTAGTAAAACGGCCCCGCAAAGTTCCATTCTAGGTACTGTTATCTTATTGCTGATTGGTGCAACCTTTGTTTTTGCCGTAATTAGCGAAGTCTTGTATTCGCCGGTTTGATTTTTAACTCGGCTATAAATGACACATGCATAAGCTTTTTCGCTTGCGTCGCAAAACCCAGATATCTCTAGGTTGTTTTCTTGACATTGCAGCCATCGTGGTATGGAAAGTTTGTTAAGCACTGGGATATCTTTTCTCATAGTTTCCCATTCCGTTGCGAGATCTTCGGATAAACGTTCATCCCAGTTGATTTTGCTTATCCAGATTTTTTGGAACAGGAGTTTGGTTTTTATTGTAAGTGGCGATAGTAGTCCAAGTGGGTCGTACAGTTTGCTAATTTCGCTCAGTAGTACGCGTTTTGTCTGCTTTTTCTTGAGCGGTAGATCCCATTGGTATGTGAAGCTATCGTTGTCTTGATTCCACCTCATGCCCAACATTTTTGAGTTTGTTGTTTCTTCTGGGCTAAAGTCTATGTTCGTATTCTGGCTCTTTTGATCATCTCGCAAGTCCTCCAAGATAGTTGGTTCGTTCGTCTTCCATTTTCTCAAGTTAAATCCTCCTTTTTTTAGCAACTCAATTAGTTGTGTTACCAGTGTTTTCGATGCAGCAATAGTATCTTGCCCGTAAACCAAATCATCCATGTAGAAGTAGTTTTTTAGGACGTTTCCTGCTTCCGGGTAAGTATCTTTTTCATCTTCTGCGAGTTTATGCAGAGTGCGCATTGCCAGATAAGGTGCACTTTTTGTTCCGTAAGTTACTGTGCCCAACTGCCAATCTTGTAGAGGTTCGTTAGGGGAAGATCTCCAGACTATAGTTTGCAGATGTTGTTGTTTATCGTTTAGCCAGATGAACCGATATAGTTTTTCGACATCTGCCGTGAAGACGTATCTGTATGTTCTCCAGTTAATAAGTAGTGTCAGTATATCCTTTTGTAAGTTCGGACCGCAGTACATGTGATCGTTGAGACTGCTGTCTCCTTTTGTCTTGTACGACGCGTTGAACACTACTCTTAGTTTTGTTGTAGTGGACTCAGCTCTTAACACGCCATGGTGAGGTAGGTAGACTTGGAACTTACTTTCTCCTGAGACAGGTTTCATGTGTCCCATAGCGATGTATTCGTTCATAAAACGCTTGTATTCGGTACTGAGTTCTTTGTTTTTTGACATTTTTCTTTCCAGTTGAAGGAATTGTGCTAATGCTTGCGACTTTGCGTTTTTTAAGTTTGCTTCGAAGTTAGGTTTCATTGGCATTTGTACCACATATTGTCCGTTCGCCAGTCTTGTGGTAGTTGCGTTATAATGTTCCTCACAGTGTTGTTCCTCAGTAGTTGATGATGGTTTGTCTGGAATTTCCTCTGTTTCCCAAAATCTTGTCATGTTTTCGAAATCGTTAAGTGTCACCAAGCAGTTGAATGTCTTTACATTCCCGCATAGAATCCAACCCACTTTAGTTTGTTGAGCTACTGGGTATCTCTTGTCACTCCTGATGACGCCGTTCAGGATAAGTTCGGAATAGATGTCCGCGCCCAAGAGTAGGTCGATCGGACCCGACAGGTTGAACTGTGGGTCCGCTAGTTTTAAGTTTTCTAAGTAGTCCCAGTTGCTGATTGAGAACGATGCGGTAGGTAAGTTGCTTATGAGTTTTTTCATTATTAACGCTTCAAAGTTGAATTTGTAGTCTGAATGTATTGACTGACATTCTAAGTTCATTGCCCCTTTGCAGTTGCCGCTAAGGGTTCCCACACCCGATACAACAGCGCTCACTTTTCGTCGCTGCAATCGGAGGCGTTGTGCCGCGTTTTCTGTTATTAGGCTTACTTGGGAGCCTTGGTCAAGTAGACCTCTCAAGTTTACGAAGTTTCCGTCAATTGTTTTGACTTTCAGAAGTACTGTTGTCAACAGCACTTCCCTCTCTTCATTCGTTAAGTTATTGACCCCATAGGACGTCGATGGGATCGAAGATGGGTTTTTCTCCCTTGTTGCTTGTTTGTGGCTTGTTAGCTCAGTTTCATCTTCATGCATCAGTGTGTGGTGTGCCTTATGACACAATTTACACGTCTTTCTTGATTTGCATTGTTTTTCTCCATGGCTGAATAGGCAGTTTTTACAAATGTGCAATTTGCGAATGGCGTCAATCCGTTTGTTTATGTTCATCGCCAGGAATTGTTCGCAATTCATCAAAACGTGATTAGTTTTGCAAATCGGGCATGTTTTTGCTGTCGTGAAGAAGGTTTTTGGCGAGTTTTGTGACTTGTTAAAGTACGATGACCCCTGCGTTTTAATCTTGTAGTTGTTATTTCGGTTTTCTGACCCTTTATGCGGCTGCTTTTCCGTTTTCCATGGTTTGCTAGATGATTATAATTTTTGACTATTTCCTTGCAGAGCTTCCAGTGACATGAATTTTGATTCCAAAAACTTGATAAACTCTTCTAGGTCGGGAAACTCCCGGGGATGTTTGACCTCCTTTATATATTCGTTATATGTAACGCTATCTAGTTTTTGAACCAATAGGTGAACCACGATCGGGTCCCAATTGGTGGTGTCTAGCCCGATGTTTTTCAGCCCGTTCAAGCATTCCATCATGATGTCGTGAAGTTTCCGTATGCTTACAGCGGTTGGTTGCTGAATACTAGGTTGATTCAGAAGCGTGTTCATGTATGAGGTGAATAACAGCCGTTTGTTGTCGTAGCGGTGGGCCAGCATCTCCCAGCAAGATGCGTAGTTCTCAGCACTGATGCCAAGATGCTGAACCAGTTTCTCCGCCTCACCTTTGAGTTTTGTTTTTAAGTGCTGCATTTTTTGTGCCTTTGAAAGTGTCGGATTGTTGTGTACACTTTCAAGATAGAGGTCCCTAAAACTCATCCACTGGTTATAGTTGCCATGAAAATCCGGTATTTGTATGTTTGGCGTAGATTTCTCATAATGCGCATTTTTCCATATGTTGTTTTGAAGTTGCCTTTTCAGGTCATCATAGTGGTTTTCCGCTGTATTATATTTTAGTTGGTAAGTTGAGTCTTCATCTTGTAAAATATAGTCTAACTCCCAATTTGCTTTTTCTATGTGCTCCCATTTCGTTTTCAGGGTGCTTAACTTGTCTTCCAATTCCCATTTTTCCATTGGTGTTGCCAATGCTATGGTGATCTTCTCCACAGTGCGTTCGAATGCTCTAAAGTTACAGTATTGTTGACGCAAAAGATCTTGTTGTTTCTCCGTCGACTCGCTTGTTCCCCGAGGAGGTATGTGGAATTGGATATCGTCGAAAGTAAATTTCGATTGCCCCTTCCCTTGGTTAGGCGTCGCAGGTGGTTGCTCCGTCTTACTAGTAGACGGAGGTGGCAATTCAGACTTACGTTTCAACATGTCTTGCAGCACTTCTTCATACATCTTCTTCGTACTGTTGAAAATGTCGTCATTGAAGTATTGAAGGTCTGTCGCTCCAGACTCTTCCAGCAGTTGGTGGTTATGAACAAACTTCTCCCAGTTTTTGTTCAACCGAGAAAGACGCTCCTCCAGGTATGCCAAGTTCTTCCTGGTGGCACTGTCCTTCTTGTAGTTTGTGCAGATAAGTTTTAAGTCTCTGAAAGTAGTTTCCTGATGACTTATCAGTTCTGCCAAGCTCTGAACCATTTTTGTTAGTTCTTGGGTTGACCGTTGGTGGAGTAAAGTTGTATCACCACAGGTACTAGTTCACCCAAGTTGCGAAGTTTTCGCCGATAGTTCAGCTGTAGCAGCAGACGTGATCTCTGCTAGCTCGTAAGTTACAGGCACTCAGTGTAGATCACCCTCCTTTACGCTATGTGCAACGTCTCAATGCTACTGGTGAGACCCGCTTGTGGGAGGCCAATAGCACCGATTTGCTAACGTAACTGGGATATACCACGCTAAGCACTCTGCTGATGAGGAGACACGACAACTCACGAGATGATATGCCATGTCATCCGGCTCGAAGGACCACTTTTATGTATGGCTCAGAGGTAGTTAAGTTGTGAGTTGACGAAAACCACAGATTTCACCTTAGTTCAGTATATTTGTAAAGTTACACGTAAGTTATGTTTGGATGCTAATCCGCGGTTATAGCGCTACGGCAGCTATTGGTCAACTCATTTAATAAGTATAAGTAATTATAAAAGTAAACTAAACGAGTAGCGTAAAGTAGGTTGCGGCGTTAGCAATTTGCCTGTACTTACGTGAACCGTACAAAAGCCATTTCTTATTTTGGCAATATTCTTTGGCACGTATATATTTCATTGTTCGAATTGCCCAGTAGTTTGCTTTTACAATCTTTACAACCTTTGACGACTTTTTGTAGACACTTCGTCAAGGCCCACCCACAGACATAAGTTCTTTGATCAGCCCCTGAATCAGAAATATTTCTTGTATTTTGCATAACATTTAGGGGCTGATCAATTACAATACTTTGGGATTGCAAGGGAGCATTACCTTTTTCCTTATTTTTAAGGAAAAAGGAGAGAGATTGTAGACAGTCATTAGAATCCTCTTCGCAATTGGAGCCTACTGAATGATTCGTGCTGAAATTATTTAATAATAATGTTTTAAATGCTCCCTCAAATCCCACACAGTTGGGTGTAACATTTCGCGCACCCAAACTTCGAACACATCCAAAGAAATTTTCGAGTGGGTCTTGGTTAAAATTGCGTGTCAGCATCGCGTCAAAGGAATATTTTTTTGATAATAATTGCCAAATCGATTTAAAACCTTCTATTGTTCTAATAAAATTATTTAAAGTTGGGACAGACTTTTCAATTTTCTCATCACCTTTTTTCACCATAAATTTGGCAGTTTTTAACATTATCAACGCATCTTGCCATAACATATGATGAAGAGAATCTCGCTTTACAGCAGCTCTGTATATTTTTCCATTTGGCGGCGTAAAAGATGACGCGTTAAATGTGTCAAACAATTTGTCTATTAGCAGTATAAACGGTATTAGATCCCGACATTCTGAGGGACAATCTCCTCTTGCAATTACATTATCAGTAGCAACTGCCATACTACAACTTAATACTTGAGCCGCATTTTTCACCCTCATTTTTTTTATTTTGCCAGGATCTATGTGTTCATTGGTCAAATTGGGTAGCATACGCAACTCTCCATGCGACCTGTCGGCTTCAAAAACCCGCTGAAAGTATTCCCACTTTACTATTTTTAATACATTTTCGTGCATATAATGCATTTCTTTATTTAATAAATTATTTCTAATTCCTTTTAATAAGTGGGGAACATCAAACAGCGGGATTATATCATATTTGTTAACACGTCCTTTCGCCATTCTTTTCCTGCTTGGAAATATGCAGTTTTGGCTTCGGAGATTAAGCTATTTATAGTGCTTACATTTGCCGAGCTTTGGTCGCATACAGTTGCGATTATGTTTAGACCAGTAGCTTGTACGTTGGCTATAACGTCTACTAACATTTCTTTAAGTTTTGATGTCTTTAATGTTTGGGTAAAGTAGTAAGCTACTGGTTGTTTGTAATTTTTCCTCACCCCTTTGACCATGAACACCAAAACATGATTGGCAAAATTTGGCATCTTACATTTCCCATCGTTCTCAAAACCAACAAGATCGTCTGTGTATACATTGTAATGGATATGGGGAGATATGGACATTTCATCAAATACTAACGTACACAGACGATCTTGTTGCAACATTTTCGACACTGTGGACTTTAACTCTTTAAAAACGATTTAATTTATGCCTGGAGTCAATTTTACTTGAGCAAGCAATGACTTCAGGACTTTCTTAGATGGTAATGTAAAATGTTTACACATTAACTTGTAGGCTTTAGGACTTTTCTTAAAAATTGAAAGCGATAAAATCTTTTCTTCCAGGGTAAATCTATGCCCCTTCTTTTTCTTCCGTCCTTCTATGCATTGCATTCGAGTAAACAATTTAGCCGACTCGGACATGTTACGAGTTAATTTCTCAAAATCTCTGTTCGCACTATTCTTTTGGATTTGTTTAATGCGCAACTTGAAAGTTTTAAGTTTTTGGCGCAATCTCCTGACTTCATTTTGCGTTTGTCTTGCTTTTCTAGCACACTGCGTTTCAGCCTTTTTCTGCAGAAACTCGACAGTTTTACCTGAAATATTAAATTTAAAATTTTAAAACATACATATTTAGGATGTTCAGGTATATTAGATAAAATTGTTTACGTAAGAGACGAAAGATTTGCTAAATTCTATGAATTATGTATAATGGATGGAAATAAAAAGTTGTTCGTTTTTTGTAGCCTATGGTATGTCCCAGTGCTGAGCAAAGGCCTCCCTTTTTGCCTTTCAAACTTCACTATCTTGTGCAGTTTCCCACTGCTGCTCTTGCCTGCCCACCACCATATTTATTATTATACATATTTAAAATGTGAGACTTATAATAAACCTCAAGGTCAGTGTTGCACTATCCTTATCTACCAAAAGTTTAGATAAACTCGAGCTCGAGGGACTCGTGGTTAGGAAACAGCCGCACAGGTCAATCAATCAAAGGTTAAGCTACGCTTGCCGTGGTCGGTCCGTAGATGGGTGACCATCCATTTCATACCGAGACCCCTATGTGCCTCGGAAAGCACGTTAAGCCTTCTGTCTCGGCTATCATTTGTAGATTTTTGACATCTATTATGGATAATCAGAAGCCCAAAAGTCTGACAACCACTCTTACCCAAGGGGTATAGTGTTGAGCCAGTAACATTGCAGAGGTCAGATAGGCAGTTGTTCTATGTAATATATGCATATGGTTAGACTGGTAGTCAACCCTAACATAATTCGGAAAAGGCTGGGCAGATTAATTGAGTTTGGATAAACTTAACAATACACACATCATGTTAAATGGATAAACAGCCTAAAACATCCCACCATTTGGAAAAGAAATTATGTATGCAAATGATAAATTAAACCAGTTAGGTAGTGCTATGTGAATATATAACAAACAAGCAGACAGACCAGTTCACATTTATAATAATAATTATAAAAAAAAACAAAGTACCTGCATCAAATTTTGTCAATGGTATGGGAGCATGGCACTTTTCACTTGACATTAAACAGGTAGATCCAGATGGCCCTGAGAATTCTGTAGAACCAACAGCGGATGAAGGTCCAGATCTGGATGGACCAGGTAGGTGTTTAGTTTAAACCGATGACCCAGCCACGTTGATGATATCAATCATAGGTCCGCCATGACCAGATTGTCTTCTAGGTTGACAGTAGCTATGGTCTGTCTCCACAAAAGTACTGATTGTTTGCTGAACACCTGTAACATAACATTGCAATATTATAATCAGTTGAATTACTTTTTTTCTGATATTTCTGTGTTTTGATGCAACTTCAGTCTGTGTGAAGTAACTAAGATGTTCCATTTTTACTACGTAAAATAGTTGTTTATAATTCAGTAACATAAATATTAAAACTATATCTATGTTGCCTTTTTGTACCTTTGATACTTTGAGAAATAAGTCTTTTAATTCTTTTTTATTAGAGAATTTAAGTAAAGGAACAAAAAGTGCCTTTATTTTGATCCCAATGAAAACCCACCATTGAGTAAATAAAATAATAATTTAATTGGTTTCTGTATTAATAGAGCAAAACAGGGATCCCTTACATTCATTATAATAACCTTCAGATTAACTTTTTTATTATTAAACAAAAAAACGCAATCAAAGTTTTGCCATGACACCTGATAGGTTAAGTTGACAAATCTCTTGTACAGCAGCAGCTCACTAGTCTTACAAGGATTTGGTTCAAATGCAAAAATAATAGATCCCAAATCCCTGTTTATTCCACAATTTTATTTTCAGAGTACTTTTATGTTACTCTGACGAGTACAACAAATCAATAAAATTGATAATCTGAATCAATTTGGTATTGTTATAAATGTTATTTTCTCACAAATATTGAGCTAATTTAATTCTACTTACGATTCAAATTAACTGATGGTATGGCTGAACAAATAAGATGACCTCCAGTTGTCTTGAATGTAGGATCAAAATGGTGATCACATATTCTTTTGTTCTTGTATATCTTCGTACGGTCCCTTTCTGTAACCTTGCTGCCAACAGCCGCTATCCAAGCAGCGAACAAATTAGGTCGGTTTTCAGGGTTTGGAAACCGGTGAAGGGGTACACCGTATGCAACTGAAAATGGAACGAAATTTATGAATATCAGAGTATGACTAAATAAAATGAAATTATGGAATAACATAAAACTGTTTTCTTGCTTCTAGTAAATACGGTACGGTATGGTAATAAACACTCACCTAAAGCATCACAGCCAAAAATACAATATCTTCTTCGGAGTTCACTCATATTAACAAAACAACAAAAAACAAAGTGATAACAATAATATGAAATAAAAACAAAACAAATAACAGTAACAAGACTAACAAGTAACAATTATTAGAAATAGCTGAGTTAGTGAGTTTAACTCGGGAAGCGCATCAACGCCGGTAAAACCTTGGTAAAACCGGAGCTGACAATGGCCGAATGGCGACAATGACATTTGTCTGACAATTTACAAACAAGACAAGATGGCTGCCAAGTTTTGTTAACCCACCAAACTCCAGATGTCGCTGTCGCCCATGGAAATTGATGACAGTGCTAAGTGTGCCCCCCCTGCTGACGAGTGGCGTTGGGTGTTGTCTAGAAACATACCGCGCGCGCCGCGTCGGATGGCGTGTTTACCCCCACCATGGGCAACACACCGATCTGGCACGTCTGTATCGGGTGGCGTGTGCGCGCATGGCATCGCGCCGGATGTTCATAGTGTGACTCTGGTCTATAGAAAACAATACATTTGATTCGACTCAACACGCATCGCGTTTCATCGGGTCGCATCGCGTTTTAATAATATGTTTCCGCCTTAACTGTTTTTTATTCATCTTCTGCATTCCACATTATTGCAAGAACTCTGGACGCTAGTGGGACTTTAGTAGACCTTTTGTGGCATGAGGAACAGGGTGTAAAGTTCATGGTTGATGTCGGGATGTTGTATATATGCTAGTTGCGTGGTAAACTCTGCTTGCGCGATGCAGGATTTGCGTGACGTCAGTGTTACGCGTAGTTCGCATGTGGCGATGTTGATGCCGCTACAGACCTACTAACATTGGGTTTGGTCATGGTTCCCTGATATATCTAAACGCAACTCTCCCCGGGAAAAAATCTGGGCTAAGGACGACAGCCTTTTGCAGCTCGAGAACCTCGAGGATGTAGGACTTAAAATGTTATAGTACTTCTCGACTTCATCCGCGACAGCTTCAGCAACGTCCTTCCATCGGTAGGTACTGAAGGTGAGTGCAGGCAGGCCAAGGAAGCACTTCCTACAATTGATGGCCGCCTCACGAAACGAGTTTTCCGACTAACGAAGCAACAGCTGCGTACAATGACAGCAGCTATAACTGGCCACGGGTCATTTAATAAACACCTCTTTGTCATAGGAGTCACAGACAGTCCGCTGTGCAGGGCCTGCATGGAGGATGACGAGACAGCAGCGCATCTGCTACTATACTGCCCAGGGGTCGCCACATACAGGGCAAAGTACTTCGGTAACCCAGGTAACCTCTGTGAGATTGTCAGTAACACCAAGACGTTGCTGGCGTTCCTTGAGGAGCTGGGGTGGATCGAATAATCGTTTTTCCCACCCGTACGCAAAATACGCGCATATTGACGTGGAGTTGCGGACACCAGCCCGTATTACCTATCGGTAGGTACTGATTTGGCCTCAATGACTGTGGGTCCAACCGGGAAATATGCAGATGGAGGGTGAGCACTGCAGCTCAGAAATCCTCGCTTGCAAGATGATACGTCGTTTGTTGTCGTGGCGTCGCGATTTGACTGGTTTTAGAATCTGTACACACAGAGTACATTAGTATATAGGAGGCTGTACTTTCCGCTTCTGTATCTCAGATGTGTCTCATCAATCGACTAACTAGGAACAACTTTGGCGGAGGCGTGATGTTTTCTTCGTGTCTTATTCTTTTTTGTGGCGAGCGTCATCAAAGATGTTAATGAACTTGTAAAACATTTTGGTAAAAAAATATTTCTTATTTTCTTTCGCAATCCACACAATCATGAATGACACAACAACTGTTTCACGTTGATCGAGAAGACTAATAAAGTCCATTTCACGAAAGAAGTCCCGCAGACGTGGCGCTGCAGGCATGGGTTATTTTAGGAATGTTGCTAACTTAGCGTATAATAATAATTAGTTCCACTTATTTCCGCGGGACTTCTTTCGTGAAATGGACTTTAAGTTTAACTCTGAGCTAATTCTTAAAGTATTGGCCAGTTTTAATTAAGAAAAGGCGCAAACCGTTTGCATCGAGAAAACTGAATAAAAAACCGGCCAAGTACGAGTCAGACTCGCGCACGAAGGGTTCCGTACCATTATCTATAAAAATTACAAAAAAACACGTTTTGTTGTATGGGAAAATTTTATCCCTTAAATATTTGTTTTATTTTAATTTACTTATTTATTTTTAAAGTCAATCATTTTAAAATATATCTACATATTCTGTGAATATTTCAAGCGTGATAGACGCTTGAAATATTCACAGAATTCTACATTCGCTTGTTACCGTTATCAATATAGAGCAAAAACGAGCAAAAAAATCACGTTTGATGTATGGGAGCCCCCTTAAATATTTATTGTATTCTGTTTTTTAGTATTTGTTGTTATAGCGGCAACATAAATACATCATCTGTGAAAATTTCAACCGTCTAACTATCACGGTTCGTGAGATAGAGCCTGGTGACAGACGGACAGACAGACAGACGGCGGAGCCTTAGTAATAGGGTTCCCGTTTTACACTTTGGGTACGGAACCCTAAAAAACTAAACTTAATGGCGTCCAAAAATAATTTTGACTGAAAATGGCCTGTAGAACATTTAAATAGTTTTCATTTTATAACTAAATAGGTTTTATTACGATAATTTTATTCGTATTTGTGCCCGCAGAAAATAAAATACTTCGGTATCAAATGAAATAAAGCAGATACCTAGGTACTTTAATATTACTTTCTGCAAAATAAAAAATATAAATAATACTTACAGGGTTATTTGTTACAGCCAGGGTTTCCATTGGTTCTGTCCCCATTAATCATTTTAGATAGAACACTAAATGGGGTCGCTGTTAAACGATATTCTTCACCCAAGTGAATGAAACATCGTTTTTATTATTTTCATTATATCTAAATATTTCTAGAGTAGGTACAATTTATGTACCTAGGTTACCTATTTTATTGAAGCAATATGTACAATGCCAATTTTTAAGGTCATCAGATAACTTGAAGCTTAAAATGCCTATGCATTCTACAACTTCATTTTCAAGGCCGCTCTTTTCTGAAATGCATTGCTAGTTCAAAAAAAACGCGCTTAAAACATTACTTGTCGTTGTGTCGCTCGTAACTGTAATTATAGTCTTTATTTATTTTCGTTGCATATACATTTTAGTATGTATATATTTCTGTATCTATATCTGTATTATTTAGGATATGTAGGTATATTATATATGTGTACTTATTTATTTTAGTTTAGTGTGTACTTATTATTTGCACCAACACGACAGGCCCCACTTTACGTCTAGGAAAATCACTGTCCATTCCAAGGTTGCATGGAAGACATCGCAGAAAGCGATAATGCTGCCTATGTATATTTTGAGATGTTTGATTTATTTATTTTTTACATATTTTTGTGATGTACAATAAAAGCATAATATAAATAAATAAATATTTCCAATACTATAGCAGCACAAAAGCCAATAAATACCTTCTAAATTTTTAATTCCTTAATATAAAAGCAACGATTTTAGGGGCGATGATTAAAATTGCAACACGACGATTTCTTTCATAATAATTCTTATTTTCTCTTCGCTCTTAAGGCTCCGTGCACGAAACAAAACATTTTTCGTCAATTTCTTATCTAATTGTGAGAAAGCTTGAAATAATTGAAACATTAAGTCTGTGTAACTATAGCAGTATAGTTTCGTGGTGCTAAACCATTCGAGTCAGTCATAGCACCTGTTAAATAGTTTCATCACTTTTGTACTCTCAAAAATATAGCACGTTGCGCCTTTGATTTCCTTAATGAAGATATATTATAGAATCATAAAATAAAATTTTGATTTTATCTCAAAGATAGCTGATGCCCAGTCTGTGATTTTTGTTTATGTGAATATTGTTCAATGTGAGGTGTAGTCGTAGCTCGCCACAAGATCTCCATCCGTCTGGATCTGTTAGATGACAGTCTGGCGCATTCATTAAAAGGGCCACCTCATCGGGACCTTCCGCGTGGTCTATATTTACACTGCCTTGCACTACTAGACGCCCTATGGCTTCATAATAATTACCTGAAATATAGATAATGTAGGTGGGTTCTATTTCTGCGTTTTTTGCTAAAATTAGTGGATGCGATATAGTAGTAGCAACTATAGTAGTAGTATTAGTAATATGAGTATTAAAATACTCATGAATAGTTACACAATTTTACTTAAAATTCATACAATTCAAATGAATACCGAGCATTTGGTATTTAAATATTTTGACTTAAGCGTCACGGATGTCTGGGAAAACATGACGCAGGGTTCACTTGGGACTTGAGGCTATGTTTGGGATATTGGGGATCAAAGGTGGGTTTTCCACTGATCGTTGTATTACCAGTAGACATACCTATCTTTGGTCGTCTCTTCATCCGCCTTTTCCCAACTATGTTGGGGTCGGCTTCCAGTCTTAACCAGATACAGATGAATACAAGTATTTTACATGGAGCGACTGCCTGTATGACCTCCACAACCCAGTTACTGAGTAACACGATACGATAGGGTGGGTATCTTAGCTCGTCTACCCTGCTAAAAAATTAATAAATATAATTCATACAATTCTTAAACAAACTGAAAAAAATCCACTATGTATTCGGTAATAGAATTCAGAAGTCGATATTGCTACGAGTATAATATGAAATGGAAAAATCCGAGCTAGCATCAAATTCAAATTAAGTATCTACCACAAACAACTTTCCCGGAAAGAAAATTTGGCATGTTAAGAAGTGGAAAAGCTTTCCTATTGACATCATGTGAACGATTTTTTATTCTCACGGTATTTAGTAATATTCGTGTTGCGTGGAGAAATAACGCGGCAACTAATGGCAACGTAGGATGTCGTATGGAAGCAACAATTTTACAGTAGGCGCTATATGCGTAACTTTTTAAAAATATGATTACTGGCCACTAGCCCTACCACTGTGTCAAATTAATGTCACCAGATAGTGTCATAGATTACACACTTATATTAGTGTTTCTCACAAGCACATACAGTAGGTATGTTTTTCTCTGGTATGACGTTACCACTTATGTAACTAAGAACGTACTTACTGGAAAAAAAAATTGTAATAGAAAAATAATCTTGAATAAAACTAAAATCTATTTTGACACCACAAAAACCTTAATTGGCTTTCAAAAGTTATCCTCTTTTGACGCTCGTATATTATAACTTAATAGATCGTTTTTTCGCAATTAACATTCGTCCATAGTTTCCATAAAGGGGGTCTATTCTGAAGATAAATCCGAAGTATCGGCCGAATGTTCAGCCATTTCCTGACTATACGGCTGACTATGGCAGACGACGGCGAAAGAAAAAGAAAAATGACAATCAAAGAGATTGGATTGGATTGGATTCATTGTATTTACCATATACAATGTACCTATATTCTGGCAAATAAAGAATTCATTCATTCATTCATTCATACGTTGAAGTCAAAAGTGTGACTTGAAGTCAGGTAAGGACTCAAAGTCAAAAAAATAAACTTAGGAAGTCAAGAACAGGCCGAACATTCGCCTGATACTTCGGGTTAAGGGGACGATAACCGACTTTTAATGATTTTATACCAAAGATCACGTCTAAACTAGTAGAGTTAATGATTTGAAAAATAAATATTATAAATTAGAGCATTTTCTCAATTACTTAGTATGTGAATATTTTAGATTATATTTATATTACATAGTGAAATTAATTTGTAAAGTTATGTCTAACGCGGATAAAAAACTGAGAATGGAGCCAACTTCTACCAAGCGTATTTTTCTGAAACCTTCACCAATTTAAAGATAATTTAATTATTGATCTTTTAGTATACGCGTTTTATTCGTGTTATATGCGTCAAATTGGGGACAGCGCTCCTTGATGGGCGAGTCCTATTACTGGCTGAACGTACGACGCATTGCGTGAGCTCAGTACAGAACACGCAAGCTGACCACTCAAGGTCACTGGCATATATCTGCGTCATTAACACTTCGGAGTAGACCCCCAGGTCAAAATACTGCAACGAATTTTATTAAGGTTCATTTTATTTTAATTTATTACATATCGGGAATTTTCCGTGACTTCTAAAACAAGAAACGTTTTCAACTGAGTAACTTATTTTGTCAGCAAGGCAACTTAGAACTTTATTAATTTAAAGTAAACGCTTTGTTTTATATATAAAACAATAATAATTGCTTATTCAGCAATGGGGACATTTGCATGCTGTTTAGGTACCGTTCAACTCCAAATGTTTCGCATTTTGTTTGTCTAAGGAAATATTCATTTCCTCTAGTGACCTCTCCGCTTGGAAACGAGAATTTTCTTGTTTTCCTATATAATGAGAACCCATATTTTTGCAAAAAAGGATTTTAATTTGGCATTTAACTTAATGAAGGAAGGCCAAGAAATATTTTCATGAATATTTCTCCATTAATGAAAATATTCAAAGGATATATAATTTTTTTGTCAAAATGAACCTAAGACATTACAGTCTATGAATACGCATTGTATATATTGTAAGTTAGAGATCTTGTGCAGAAGATGCATAAGCATAACCAGACTGCTGCAATCATTTATCATAATTGAATACAAATTCTCAGATTATCATGGAAGATCTACATATTGCCTATACTACTCCCAAAAATTCCAGATTTTCCTTCCTTTCACATATTTCGCCTTTCAATATTCACAGATTCAGTAGTCATTACACGGTTCATATGAAAAATATTTAAAGAAACGCTGAAAGGTTTCCAATCACATCGTGACGGGCGGTTTTCACAGGCGCGAGGCGTCATGAAAACAATATTGCTCAGGATACCGCCTCGTCATGTTTCCAATTTTCATGAAGTACATAATATAGTTCTAGACATTGTGGTTAGGAACTCGGCAATGAACCCACATACGTACCAGGCGCCAATGTATTATAAGTTAGGAATACCTATTCAAAATTCGCTTATTTTTTTGTTTATATAAAAACCCTGCTAATATCTATCCGCTTATTGAGACCATTAATCAAAAGGTAAAAATGAACTTTCATTCAATGACTTACCTAATGCTAAAAAGAAGACCGTATTTTTGGTTTGGCTGGTCATGTAAGAGTACTTGTAACGGCTGCTGCCACTGTGTAATGTTTTTGTAGGGGCTTCGAAATAATCGACTTTTTACTGGTACAAATCTGTTGTATTTTTAACCCTCGACGCAAAAACGACGGGGTGTTATAAGTTTGATGTGTCTGTCTGTGTGTGTGTGTGTGTCTGTGGCATCGGCATCGTAGCTCCCCGAACGCATGCACTGATTTTGATTTTGTTTTTTTTTTGTTTGAAAGGTGAATTTGTCGGGGCTGTTCTTAGCTGAACTGCGCTGAGCTTTGATGGAAATCAGTCCAAGATAGCCGATTGGCCGCCGCCACAAAATGACGGATTACATATTTTTTCACAACTCCCTCAATATTGGTATCAAATAATAAAAGGGCTTGAGTAGTAGAATACTCGTACTACACATTCTGACAAATTTCAAATCCAAGATGGCCGCCACCACAAAATGGCGAATAACTTTTTTTTTCACAACTATCTAAATATATTTATGGGTATCCAATAAAAGGGCTTGACTAGTAGAATAATGTACACTATCTTGAAAGGGAATGAGGAATATTAACTAAGTTTCAAAAACAGGAAATTAACGTTTAATTAAAACTTTAAAAAAGCCCCGACTCCAATAAAAACCTCTAAAAAGTAAACAAATAATATGTATTGGCCCTATAAGTTTAATATAGGTTGTGGGTAATGTTTTGATCCAAGCGTCGTCGTCACGGCGGGGGACGGCTAATGAAAACGCCAAACAAACGAAGCATATACCTAGTAATAATGAATGTACCTATACTATTGTAGAAAGGATAGACAAACTCGCACCCGTGGCAGGCATTGGCCCTATCGGACCCCGTCAGTTGGTGCTGACACCTCTTTGAGGCGCGCGTGGAACACAACGTGCCGTTGACCCGGGCTTGGTCCTTATCGGACGGCGAGCTACCCATCGCTCACCGTCCGCGAGCCCGCGCCTACGGTGGCCGAGAATCAGCCTGCGACTCCCGACGCCCGGGGCGTCTCCCGCGGCGAATAGGGGCGCGAGGGCGCGATCCTTGCCTCGCCCTCACGCGTTCCGCCTCCTCCTTCGCGAGCATTACTGCTTTGCAGAAAGAGGTGACGGCCATGCACTCTCGCTCCGAACCATGGCCTGAACCAGGGCCGGACGCGAGAGATCGCCGCCGCCGATCGCTTCCGTGAGGACACGGTGGTGCTCCGCCCAAGCCGGGCAGACCTCCACCGTACGGCAAATGACCTCTGCGCTACAGTTCTTTAAGTA
Organism: Tiliacea aurago; assembly: GCA_948098905.1. Taxonomy (NCBI): domain Eukaryota; kingdom Metazoa; phylum Arthropoda; class Insecta; order Lepidoptera; family Noctuidae; genus Tiliacea; species Tiliacea aurago. The sequence continues at coordinate 11,590,508 of OX402579.1, read as the reverse complement.
CAGGTTGCTTCAAAATGCTTTTTTATGAAATTGTTAATAAATCAATAAATAATAACGTTTTAAAATTTAAATATATTTATAAAAAGAATAGGTGCATTAATGTCGCCACTACAGCGGCACGCTGTATACTCAAAACTGAAAAACCCCGCCAAGTGCGAAAGTTTTGCACTTCGATGAGAGCCATTGCCATGTAACTTATCGGACACTTGAACTACATTTTCACGACAAATATAACTGGCATAATATTTTACCCGAGAATAATGATACTTATTAAGCTTCAAATATAGCCTTTATTACTCTATTGTGTATATTATTCGAAAATACCGAACATTGTTTATGTTAGTGCTTTCCATTTTCAGAGTTCTATGTTCATAACTTTACTCTGGTTTGTTATTTTGTCGCTGTACTAACGGTTTAAAGTTTATAAAGCTTTTTGCTGTAGCGGATGTTTATCAAATAGTGTTATGAAAGCCAAGCTCCCTTAATTATTGGCACACACGCCATTATGCAGTATTATATTGTGGATAAATGATTCTATACTTAAAGCTCGTTTATTTATGGGTTAATATTGAACGGTAATCTTTGTTAAATGGTAATAAAATCCTATCAATGACTCTGATGTTTTGGGGTTGAAATTATCAGTAGTCACCTTTGCGTGTGTTTTATCAGAAGAAAAGGCTATGTTAAAGAAATATATGACTGTAAATATGTTTCTATCAGTTTTTGATCAGCAACTTTCAGTCAACAATCAGTCAACAGACCGTTTTAGTGTCGCGTCGCGCCTGTTTGCTCGCGACGCGACACTAGTAGCACAATTTCTATGGAAACTTCATGCAAAGTGTTGCGCTTCGCGTCGCGCTGCCTGTTACGCCCGTGATATCGCGCCAGTCTGTACGAGTCTTTATACTTAAAATACATAGTATTTTTCTACTGTGAAAGTTAAGTTGTTATAAACCTCAGGTATCACACTTTATTTGCACTTTTATGCCACTAAATAAATATAAGGAGCAACAAATTATGTAAAGATAATTAAATAAGTAATCATATTCTACCCTGTAATTTAGTTTTATAAATGCGCAGATGTGAGTAATATATAGGTATTGTACTGATTTACTTACGAGTTTGTCTGTATTTGGTATACCAAACACAGACATATATCACTGAATAGTTATAACGATATCTATAGAATTGTAACGTTCATTTGTCGTGACTTACATCAATTAATCTTTATCCCCTACATATTATCTAACTGCAAGGACATTCGTCTTTTCGTAGAATATAATGAAATAGGACCAGCCCATTTATATGTGAGCTTAATCTTTTTGGTCACTCTACTTAATACGTACACTCTGTGAATTGGTCACGTAGCGTTATTATCGTTGTTATTTTGATAAGGAGGTATGGTGTTTCACGAAACCTGGGAGTCTACTCGTATTCCGCATAAATTCCAACATGGCTGCTTATAGAGAATGTAAAGAGTTACCCAAAACGATGAATAAATACTGAATGCTGTTAAATGAAAGACCTTAAAGAGTACTTTCTGAAAATATATCTATATATTTTCATAAATTACTCTTGATAACCTGGTTATCTGTAATTATACAGACACCCCAAATAAGAAGAAACCAATTATGTTTCACTTTGACTGTTTTCAATAGCACTAATTTCATTAAGAACGGCCCATAAAAAACATATCTGTAGTATTTTCCCAAACAAAAGAAGTGAGTGAGTGTGAGGAACGAGAACGAAAAGAGTGAGGAATCTACCCTCGATGATCCCGAACCCTAAAACAATTGAAATAAAAAAGAAAGTTCAAAACTAAAACCGCACTACGACAAAAATGCCAACTATAAAGATATAAATAAGACATTGAAGTAATTTTTTTTCCGGAGCCGAATTATAGCCGGAGTGACGTCATCATTGAAGTAAAGCCAGACGCATCAATGTATAATTAAGGCATAACTCGTACAGATAATGTGTATTGGTAATACCATCACCGATTGTGGACCAGACTCATGACTCGCAAAATAAAGAGTCATAGCTATTTTTAAACTCCATTTCACCATTTTCATGTAATAGAGATTTACAACCGTAACAAAGTGCTGTCTCTTAACAAATACAGAATAGTTTGCAGCGTAAGTTTCAGAGCTTAAAACTTTAGATATAAATTCAAGCCTCCGTCTTTGTTTCAGTTTTATTGCGGTTACTTTTTGGCTAACCCGGCTTTATGTACGATTATATTCGTTTACTTACACAAGTTCCTAAGATCAGTTAAGACTATTAAAGTGAGTTATCTGCCCTCTGAAGTCACTCAAAGGGCAATGGAGAGGGCTATGCTTGGAGTTTTCTACGTGATGATCGAATCAGAAATGAAGAGATGCGCAGGAGAACCAATAGGTAACCTACATAGCCTGAAGAATTGCCAAACTTAAGTGGAAGTGGACATTGGCCGGAAGGTTCTGGAAAGGCGACCGCGTACCGGCAGACGTTACGTTCGAATGCCTCCTACAAGGTGGACCGATGACCTTGTGAAGGCCGCAGGAATCCGCTGGATGCCGAAAGCAAAGAACCGGTTAAAGTGGCGGTGCTTGGAGGAGCCCTATGTTCAGCAGAGGAGGTCTTTCGGCTGAAATGATGATGAATGATCTGGCTCTATATTGGCTGTGAAATGTTTAATAGACATTTTTGTGTTATGAGGCCGAGTCAGGCAGACTACAATGAGTTATTTAATCTGGGTCAGCAATAAACTGTCCTATGTTTCGTATCCCTCAAATCCCTAACCGTCTTATTACAAAACAAGATTTATATTTTGACATGGCTTAAACCATGGAGCCAGTTTTTGTAATAAGAACGTAACAGTGATTGAAATACCGTTCTTTATACAAAACTGAAAACTTAGTTCGGTACTAAGTTGTCAGTTTTGCGTTTAGGAACTTTACCATAGTCGGAATAAAGTTCGAAATTCAATAATGGGTCCATGTTTTAAGCCTGGGTCTGAAGATAAACCTTGTTTTGTAATAAGGGGGTAAAGGTTTAAATAAAATGAAGCTTGAATTAATGTCTATAGTTTAGTCGTGGTGATTTGAGGGACTCTTGTAACCAGTCTCAGCTCAATCAACTCCCTCAGGATGTGCAGCTGCACAGGAGGGGAGTAGGTTCTAGTACATGTTTCACCGGAGACCCTTTTTTTTTGGTTGAGAATTTATCAAATAACTTCTCCCGCTCTGGGCGGAGCGGGAAGGCGTGTCTGACTTTTACTGACTAAAACCCACCCGTGTTCCTTCAGATGCCTGTGTACAAAGGCCACGATATCCCTTTCGGACAAACTCGCAACCCTGGCAGGTCACCGGAGACCCTGGTGTCCTCTTCTAGATGTTGTAAGGCTGACCACAATCAATAGAATAGAATCAAACTCTTGTAACCAGTCTCAGCTCAGTCAACTCCCTCAGGATGTGCAGTTGCACAGCAGGGGAGTAGATTCTAGTACATATTTCACCGGAAACCCTTTTTTTTGTGGCTGGAAAATTATCCAACAACTTCTCCCGCTCTGGGCGTCTGGGGTGTCAGACTTTTACTGACTAAAACCCACCCGTGTTCCTTCAGATGCCTGTGTGCCAGGGGCACGATATCCCTTTCGGACAAACTCGCAACCCTGGCAGGTCACTGGAGACCCTGGTGTCCTCTTCTAGGTGTTGTAAGGCTGACCACAATCAATAGAATAGAATAGAATACTCTTTATTCTTAATTTTTTTTTTTGTTTTTATTTTGTTTTTTTTAATCATTCTGCCCAGCTTTTTCCCAACTATGTGGGGACGGGTTCAAGTCTAAACTGATGCAGCTGAATACCAGTATTTTACATGGAGCGACTGCCTATCTGACCTCCACAGCGCACTAACTGGGTAATACAATAAGTTTTGGTAAGACTGGTTGTCAAACTTTCTGTTGACCTGTGACGACTATCAAAGATCTACGAATGACAGCCGGGAGACCACCGACTTGCTATCCAAAGTACTTTAGGTATGAGGAACAGGGTGTAAAGTTCAGTGTTCCTCCATAGAAAAGGGAGGATCCTCCGACCAGACGGGTGTTGTTTGTTGGGCCACTGCCCAACGGTTTATGTCGGGACGTTGTATATATGCTAGTTGCGCGGTAAACTCTGCTTGCGCGATGCAGGATTTGTGTGACGTCAGTATGACGCGTAGTTCGCATGTGGCGGTGTTGATGCCGCTACAGTACGTAGGAGCCTCGGTATGTAAAGATCATCACCCATCCACGGACCAACCCCGGAAAACGTAGCTTAACCTGATGGATGGACTCATGCGGCTGTTATTAGTTAGCCTCGAGCTCCTACGATAAGGCTAACCACAATGTAGTTTTAATCGATGCTTAATACGTATAACCCTATGTGGTGTTTCTCATACAGTTTTTCTTTTCAGAGAAACGTTCTTTGTCGTTGGTTCTATTTATGTTTTACTAGGTGCACCCCGCTGTTTTACCCGCGTAAGTCTCAATCCCGCAGAAATATCAGGATACATACATACCATACAAAATGTTATCAAAATTAGTCCAGCCGCTTGAGCGTGAAGAAGTAACAAACACAACTCACAAACTTTCGCCTTTTTATTTAGTGTGATCTCGTATAATATTTGTCCAAAAGTAGCTAATTTATTCGTGCACCAAGCCAGTTCCTTGAAATCTATGAATATGACAGGCTATTAATTTGATAAGTTTTGGGTTTCCGGTAAGTTTCTTTCTTACATACCGCGTGGAATTAGGTGAGCCCCCCAGCCAAGGACCAGTGGAATCCTTGTGTTGGGAAACAAATGTCACACTTACCTAGGTACAGGGGGTAACCCTAGGAATGACTTTTTAAATCCCCCATACTCGTGGGAACAAAATGGATAAATATAAAAAAAAAAACAAAAACCCAAAAGAGGTGGAAGAGGAGAGGAGTGATGCGGAGTCGGAGTCCGACGCCGCATCTGGCGCGACGGGCTCTTTTAAGAGTCCGAAGCCCGTGGAGGTGGGAGCATCAAAGAACGCAAAGTTCTTAAAGAAGAAACGCTCCAAGCCAGGGAACGGCCAGGGGTCGTCCTCTGATGGCGGGCTGAACTCCGCCCGGAGGAAAATTGGCCGGCGGGGAGGGGTCAGAGGACGGGGTGTGGGCAGAGAGCTCACCACCCAGGAGGCCAGCGAGCCCAGCCGAGCCAGCCCTGCCGAGTCGGAGCTGGAGCTGGAGCCCCAACTTGGAGAGACCAGCCGCAGGGCGGACCTCACTGAGTCTTCGGGTGGTGAGCCGGACGCCGCTGGGAGCTCCAAGGCGAAGGGAGGGATCAGCAGCTTCGAGGAGGTCGTGGTAGCAGCGATCAGGGGTGTGGGCTTGAAGAGGATTCAGTCCTCTAAAGACAAGGCCATACCTGCTGCCACGGCCTCCATAATGGCGGCAGCGAGGGCCCTTCAGGCCGGGCCACCGTCGGACGCAATTTCAGAGATGCGGGCGGAAGTCGGCCGCTTGACGGCCGCTATGGAGCTTCTCCGAAAGGAGAATGAGGAGCTCCGAGCGGACCTGGCCCGGATCCGAGGAGCTGGCCCCCGGGAGGTGCCCCTAGTGGGAACGCAGCATGGGTAGGGCCTGCCCTTGCCAGCGGAGGACCGGGTTTTGTCCCTGGTGCGGCAGGAGCTGGCTGCTTTCAACAGCCGGTTCTCCATACTGGAGGGCATTGTCCTGCGCCCCCCGCTAGCGGCGAGCAGGCCGGCCACCTTTGCGGCCACTGTAGCTGCCACGGCCAAGCCTTCGGCCAAGCCCGTGGCAAAGCCTGCGGCAAATCCCGCGGCCAAACCCGCACCGGCGAAATCGGTGCCACCCAAGCCCAAGAAGGGCGGGACGGTGGCACAGGCGGGTGCGCAAAAGACGAGGGCCCCAGCCCTGGCAGCGGAAAGGCTCCCCACCCCCGCCTCCTAATTCTTCTCCGGCCGACGCTGAATGGCAAGTAGCCGGGGAGAACAGGAAGGCGGGTAAGGCCAAAAGGGCGGCCAATAGAAAGGAGAGGCGGCAACGGCGCAAGAAGCGAAGCGCCGCGGCTAGGCTCCGCGGCCCGAAGTCCTCAGCTGTAGTAATTACGCTACAGCCGGAAGCGGAGAAGAAGGGCGTCACCTACCGCGAGGTGCTCGCTAAGGCGTGGGCGGCAGTGAACCTGGAGGAGATCGGCGTTGCCGATGGCTTCCAGATGAAGGTCACTGCGACGGGGGCTCGGATGCTGGAGATCCCCGGTGCGGCCAGCGGCCCTACTGCTGACACCCTAGCCGAAAGGCTTAGAGCGTCCCTAAATGCGGAACAGGCCCGGGTGTCCAGGCCTACCAAGTGCGCTGACATGCGCATTTTGGGCCTGGACGATTGCGTGATGGCGGAAGACGTGGCCGCCGTGGCTAGGACGGGAGAATGCCCTGCCGAGCAGGTGAGGGCGGGCACTATCCGTCCTGACAGCACGGGGATGCAAACCGTTATGGTGAGCTGCCCCGTGTCGGCGGCCCAAAAGATAGCCGGGGAGGGCCGAAGGATCCGGGTAGGCTGGGTATCCGCGCAGGTCAAACTGCTGGAACCCAGACCTCTGAGGTGCTTCCGCTGCCGGGTGGGTAACACGTGGGAGTATGCTGCACCTCAGAGGTGGACCGCAGCGAGGATTGCTTCCGCTGTGGTCGGCCCGGTCACAAGGCCTGCTCTTGCGAGGCCCAGCCGCACTGCTTTGCATGTGCGGCGGCTGGCAAAGCAGCCGATCACTGGGCTGGAGGCAAGGCCTGCGCTCCCACCCCCAAACCCAGGGGCAGGGGCAAGCCCTCCACCAACGCCGTCACCGCCGCAGCCGCCACTATTGCCGCCGCCGTTTCCGCATCCACCGTCGTCGCTGCCGCCACTAATACCGCGGCAGGGCCTTCACAAGGGGCCCAGGAGGGAGCTAAAATGGATTGCCAATAAATGGCCCCATTACGCCTCCTCCAGGCAAACATCAACCACTGCGCTGCCGCTAAGGATCTGTTACTCCAGAGCATGGCGCAGTGGTCGATTAACATCGCCGTGGTCGCTGAGCCGTACTTTGTCCCGCCCAGGGACGACTGGGTGGAGGACCTGAGCGGCTCAGTGGCCATTATGTCGTCGGCCGCCGCCGGTACCCCGTCCCTCGAGGCCGTCAAGAGTGGACAGGGTTGCGTGGCAGCACGGTTCGGGGAGATTGTCGTGGTAGGAGTATACTTCTCCCCGAACCGAACTCTCGCCGAGTTCCACAACTCCCTAGGGGAGTTGAGAGTCGTCGTCGTCGGGTACCATGCCCTCCCTGTGATCGTCCTCGGGGACTTCAATGCCAAGAACGTGGCTTGGGGTTCCCGGTATACGGACACACGGGGCAGGATGGTGGAGGACTGGGCTCTGGAGACAGGCCTGGTCGTCCTAAACCGGATGCGGGGTGAATCAGTGGTGTACATCACGTTTGCCAGCCCCGCTCTGTCGCCGCGTGTCATTGACTGGCGCGTCATGGAGGGGGTGGAGACCTATTCCGATCACCGGTACATCCGGTTTGAAGTCTCCGCCCAGACCTCGAGCGCGCTGGTCCGACAGGCCCCGAGTGGTCCACGGTGGGCGCTGAAGCAGCTGGACCGGGAGCTCCTCCTGGAAGCCTCAATCGTGCAGGCCTGGGTGTCATCACCGGACAGGCCTGCCGACATAAACGACGAGGCGGAGTGGTTCCGGGAGGCCATGTCTGAAATATGTGACGTGGCAATGCCCCGGGTCCAGCCCGGACGTGCTCGGCGCCAGGTGGACTGGTGGTCGCGTGAGCTGACTGCTTTACGCGAGGCGTGCGTTGCTGCGCGCCACCGGTACTCCAGGCACCGCAGGCTCCGTATCCGCCCTCCGGATACGGTGGCCATTCAGGCGGAGCTGTATGAGGGGTACAGAGCGGCGAAGACCGCCCTCCGAGATGAAATCCAGTGGGCCAGAGGACTGGCTCGCGAGGAGTCGCTGGAGACTCTCAACAGGGACCCGTGGGGACGCCCCTACAAAGGGGCGAGGGATAAACTCCGCCCATGGGCTCCCCCGCTGACGCAGAGTCTCCGGCCCCAGCTCGTGGAGGACGTGGTGAGCGCTCTGTTCCCTTCGCGAGGGGAACATACTCCTCCGCTCATGGCTCCGTCTCCTGCGGTGCCCGATGCGGACCACACTGCCTACGACGACGACGATGCTCCGGAGGTGACCGAGGTAGATCTGAGAGTGGCGGTACGTAGGCTTAATGCCAAGAATACCGCCCCAGGACCCGACGGCTTGCCTGGAAAAGCCTGGGTCCTGGCCTTAGAGGCTCTCGGGCCTCGAATAAGGGGGCTCCTAAGCGCATGCTTGGAGAGGGGCCAGTTCCCACTTCGTTGGAAGACGGGGAAACTGGTCCTCATTAAGAAGCCAGGGCGCCCGGCGGACTCTCCGTCTGCTTACCGGCCCATCGTGCTGCTCGACGAGGTGGGCAAGCTCTTTGAAAGAGTAATTGCAGACCGCCTTGTCGGGCGGCTGGTGCGGGTGGGGCCGGATTTGGCGGAGAGCCAGTTTGGTTTCCGCAAGGGGCGCTCTACAGTGGATGCCATCATGCGCGTTCGAGCCCTCAAGACGGGGGATGCTGTTGCCCGGGGTGGGGTTGTCTTGGCGGTGTCTCTTGACATCGCCAATGCCTTCAACACCTTGCCCTGGAGTTGCATAAGGGAGGCACTTCGGTATCACCGGATGCCAACCTACCTTTGTCGAGTGGTCGAGGCCTATTTGACGGACAGGGCCGTCATCTACCCCGGTCACCAAGGAGAGTGGAACCGGCAAGAGATGTCGTGCGGTGTCCCACAGGGATCGGTCCTGGGGCCGCATCTGTGGGACATCGGGTACGACTGGGTGCTGCGCGCCGACCTCCCTAGCGGCGTCAGGGTAGTCTGCTACGCTGACGACACGCTGGTCCTGGCGCAGGGGAGGTCGCATGAAGCGGCGACCGAACTGGCGGCACGTGGCGTTGCGACAATCGTCGATAGGATCCGGCAATTGGGACTCGAGGTGGCCTTGCACAAGTCCGAGGCCATGTGTTTTTATGGTCCTCGGAACGCGCCACTGTCGGGTTCCCAGATAACGGCGGGAGGAGTTCACATCGGTGTCGAGTTGACGATGAAGTACTTGGGACTCGTCCTCGACAGCCGGTGGAACTTCGTGGAGCACTTCCGACGTTTGGCTCCTAGACTGGAGAGGGCCAGGGCTGCTTTGAAGCGGCTTCCGCCCAATCTAGGGGGTCCAAACGCCTCCTGCCGGAGGCTCTACGCGGGGATCGTGCGGTCCATGGCCCTTTACGGGGCACCGGTGTGGGCGCGTTCTCTGAGGCTGCGACCAGCCCAGCGGTTGAACGCGTCCCAAAGGGTCATGGCCATCAGGCTGGTACGGGGTTACCGCACGGTCTCCCGTGAGGCGGCGAGCCTCCTTGCCGGACTGCCGCCGTGGGATCTGGAGGCAAAAGTCCTCGCGCACATCTGGGAGTGGCGCGAGGAGGCGAAAGGCCGGAAACTCCGCTGCCGCGAGTAATCGCAGCACAGCGGACGGAGCTCCGGCGGGATCTCATGGCGGCATGGAGAGTGCGATTGTCGCAACCCAGCGTAGGGCACGCCACAATTGTGGCGATAAGTCCCCTCTTTGAGGAGTGGCTAGAGAGGCGCCACGGCGTCCTCACCTTCCGCCTGACGCAGGTCCTCACCGGACACGGTTGTTTCGGGAGGTTCCTGTTCAGGATAAAGCGGGAGGAATTGCCCGGGTGTCACCACTGTGTGGATCGCCCGGAGGACACGGTGGAGCATACGGTGGAGGTCTGCCCGGCTTGGGCGGAGCACCGCCGTGTCCTCACGGAGGCGATCGGCGGCAGCGATCTCTCGCGTCCGGCCCTGGTTCAGGCCATGGTTCGGAGCGAGAGTGCATGGGAGGCCGTCACCTCCTTCTGCGAAGCAGTAATGCTCGCGAAGGAGGAGGCGGAACGCGTGAGGGTAAGGCAGGGTTCGCGCCCTCACGCCCTTAGCCGCCGCAGGAGACGCCCCGGGCGTCGGGAGTCACAAGCTGATTTCCGGCCACCGTAGGCGCGGGCCTGCGGACGGTGAGCGATGGGTAGCTCGCCGTCCGATAAGGACCAGGCCCGGGTCGACGGCGCGTTGTGTTTCACGCGCGCCTCAAAGAGATGTCAGCACCAACTGACGGGGTCCGTTAGGGCCAATGCCTGCCGGGGTTGCGAGTTTGTCCGAAAGGGATATCGTGACCCCGGCACACAGGCAACGGAAGGAACACGGGTGGGTTTTAGTCAGTAAAAGTCTGACACGCCCTCCCGCTCAGCCCAGAGCGGGAGAAGTTATTTGATAATTTCCCACCAAAAAAAAAAAAAAAAAAGGGTGTCAACTACCTCCATACAAAATGTTATCAAAATTAGTCCAGCCGCTTGAGCGTGAAGAAGTAACAAACACAACTCACAAACTTTCGCCTTTTTATTTAGTGTGATCTCGTATAATATTTGTCCAAAAGTAGCTAATTTATTCGTGCACCAAGCCAGTTCCTTGAAATCTATGAATATGACAGGCTATTGATTTGATAAGTTTTGGGTTTCCGGTAAGTTTCTTTCTTACATACCGCGTGGAATTAGGTGAGGTTCTTGAGGAAGACTGTTCGTAAAACGAGCACGTATTCACAACTTATATTATAGCTAGGACTCATTTGCATTATACAGTCCCCGATAAGACAATTATTCATCGTTTATACAGTGGGTGGCAAATTGAAGTTTAAAATGTAAATGGAATATTCGGAAATTCTAGTAATCTTAATAACTGAAATCGTTTATTTCCAACTCTCTTTATTTCGTTGGCACCCCACACTAGATCGTGCGGTCCATGGCCCTTTACGGGGCACCAGTGTGGGCGCGTTCACTGAGGCTGCGACCAGCCCAGCGGCTGAACGCGTCCCATAAGGTCATGGCCATCAGGCTGGTACGGGGTTACCGCACGGTCTCCCGTGAGGCGGCAAGCCTCCTTGCCGGACTGCCACCATGGGATCTGGAGGCGAAAGTCCTCACGCACATGTGGATGTGGCGCGAAGAGGCGAAACGCCGGGGTGTAACTCCGCTGCCGCAAGAAATCGCGGCACAGCGGACGGAGCTCCGGCGGGATCTCATGGCGACATGGAAAGTGCGATTGTCGCAACCCAGTGCTGGGCACGCCACAATTGCGGTGGTAAGTCCCCTCTTTGAGGAGTGGCTAGAGAGGCGCCACGGCGTCCTCACCTTCCGCCTGACGCAGGTCGTCACCGGACACGGTTGTTTCGAGGTTCCTGTTGAAGATAAAGTGGGAGGAAACGCCCGGGTGTCACCACTGTGTGGATCGCCGGGAGGACACGGTGGAGCATACGGTGGAGGTCTGCCCTGCTTGGGCGGAGAACCGCCGTGTCCTCACGGAGGTGATCGGCGGCGATGATCTCTCGCGTCCGGCCCTGGTTCAGGCCATGGTTCGGAGCGAGAGTGTATGGGAGGCCGTCACCTCCTTCTGCGAAACAGTAATGCTCGCGAAGGAGGAGGCGGAACGCGTGAGGGTGAGGCAGGGTGCTCGCCCTTCCGCCCTTAGTCGCCGCAGGAGACGCCCTGGGCGTCGGGAATCGCAGGTCGATTCCCGGCCTCCGTAGGCACGGGCTTGCGGACGTTGAGCGATGGGTAGCTCGCCGTCCGATAAGGACCAGGCCCGGGTCGACGGCGCGTTGTGTTCCACGCGCGCCTCAAAGAGACGTCAGCACCAATTGACGGGGTCCGAAAGGGCCAATGCCTGCCAGGGTTACGAGTCTGTCCGAAAGGGATATCGGGGCCCTGGCACACAGGCATTTGAAGGAACACGGTGGGTTTTAGTCAGTAAAAGTCTGTCACTCCCTCCTGCTCCGCCCAGAGCAAGAGAAGTTATTTGATGATTTCCCACCCAAAAAAAAAAAAACCCCACACTAGGAATTTCTCCTGTATTGTGGGTGCATGTACTATAATTTAAACTCACATACACAAACAGCCAGACCCGGAACAACTACTTGTAGGTCATACAAATATTTGTTCCGTGCGGGAATCGAACCCGCGACACACAGCGCAGCAGTCAATCGCTTAACCACTGCGCCAATCGTGCCATCAAACTTTTAGTACCTAGTAGTATTTGTGTTTGCCGATTTGTGGCGTTCGATAATTATTGTTTGTAGTAGGTATAGTACGAGTACGTACTGCTTACCCCATGAAAGCGTTGGCTTCAGCATTAATTATGTTTAACGTAAGTGGTTAAATTTCATAGTTTTAAATCAAGTTGTCTATAAAGCTTTGTTTAAAATTAACTTCTTTTGGTAATTAAGTACCAATTTCACCAATGAAACTGAATGCGATCAGCACCTAAACCACGTTTAAGAGCTGTCAGTATCATTATTTTTTTTGGAATAATGACACTGACAGCTCTTGAACTCGGTTTAGATGTGCTGATCGCGTTCAGTTTCCTTGGTGAAATTCGCCCTTAGTTTCAGTAAAATATATGTAATCGTTTGTTCTTCTTCGAGAATAAAGCTTGATTTATGAGCATATGACATGTTAGTACAATTTCAAAAGCACCATACTACGAGTATACGAGTTTCTTTGTTGTTCAAGTGTTCTTTATGGTCGTTCCTTAAGTCGTGTTTAAATCTTGAATTTGGAGCCGTATGGCGTGCAAATATCAATTCAGAACTTCGAAGAGATCCTATGAAGGAACCGTATGGCGTGCAAATATCAGTTCAAAACTTCGAAGTGATCCTATGAAATACGACAGAGGTACGCGAACAAAACCTTACTGAAATCTCTGAAACGTATTATTTGTTAGTGTCGAACAAGTTCTGTACACCCTGAGATTTATTGGCGTACCCTAATCTGGTTTGGCGATTTGAACAAAAAGGATTCCTTTATATAAATATCTACGAGAGACTGAAAGATAGATGATAGCTATTGTCTTGAGATTTTCTTAAGAAAACGAAAGTATAGACGTCTACTCAGCGAACGTGCTACGTGTTGATAGCTCTCGATATTAGACTGTGAAAGGGTTTACTTGTTTGCTTCGTCATCCTAACTTCCTAACTAATATTATAAATGCGAAAGTAAGTTTGTTTGTTTGTTACTGTACAGTGCAAGCACAGCACAGTTTTCCTATCAATATGTCAGCATTTTACCTGCGCCAGGCCGGCCACCTTAGTACACGAATAGCAATCATACCGCGTGCACTCATTTATCATACTTTTATCAATAAATATCTATTGAACAGTAATCAGTGTATCAATCAGCATCAACTCAAGGTGTAAGGTCACTGAACCATATATCTTAATGGTCCGTCGAGCCAGATGCGGTTGCCTTTTCACGCCTAAACCACTAAACCGATCATCCTGAAATTTGCATATATGTTGTCCGGTGCACAGAAACGGACATAGAGTACCTTTTAACCCGAAAAAAAGTACTGTTCCCGAGGAAAACAACAATAACGTTATGATAATAGATGGCGCCACGTGTCTTTCGAATCGTGATTGAATTATATTATTATATAAACTTTAGTAGTGTGTTAAGAGTTTTTTGCCGCCATACAACAAGCGGAGTACAACCCGAATTGATTGTCAAATTCTAAATTAACGTGAGCGAAGCCGCGGGCAAAAGCTAGTTTTGTATAAATTAGGATACTATATCTGCGGGTTATCGACTGGGAGTCTCTGAGTGGGAGTGTCATGGACTCCTACAACTTTTCGTTATATTATGTGGCGACAATATCGGTAACATCGAAAATTTCGAATACTTCTATCTACTGTGTGTTGAAATTAATAAAATAAATAACTACCAATTCACAGAATTACTTACAATATATATTGATCCCTTGTTAGTTCATGAAATATGTCAAGTATAAAAATGTCGTTTACTTCTTACGTAACACGAAGTTCCCTTAAATGATGTCCACTGCAGTCGGTAATTCACAAAAAAAGTTTCCAACATATAAAATTTATGTGCGTCTTCCTGCCAACACAATACAGAGTTCGTTCTTCCGTCTTCATTTGTAACTGAGCCGTATTTAACGACTCGTATCGAGTTCCAGAACCCAATTTTGCGAAAAGACGCCCAATATATTAGAATAGAATTCATATAAATGATAATTTAGTAATATGTATGGAAATGGCAATAATTTAGCTTTTCAAATCAAAGGAAAAAAAATAAGTTCTCATAACTTTGTTCGCGTAAATTGCCTTGTTTATTTGAACAGTCACAAATTTCCCCTATTCATGGTGAGAGGACTTTTACCTGCTTACACACATTATGATGGATAATAAATTAAAATATTTCTATTAAGTACTGTCAGCCTCGAAAATAAGTCATTTAATGGTCTACAATCTTTATTGTATAATTTTGTACCAATCAATGTGTAGCCACAACCCTTATTACACACTAGGTACTTAATTGTACATATTACTATACACTACATATTGATACCTTCGGTAGCACGCAAATTGTTGTCAAACAAATTATTTTTTTGTTTATGTATATTTCACTGTATAATTATGAACTTCGTTAGTTTATAATATATATATATCACTGTATTATTACCGCTTGCGACGTAACGTACCTTGCGCTAATACCAAATAGCCTGCGTAGCTGCGAGCTACATAATAGGAAGTAGCACTCACCGGCCGCTACAGTGGCCCAGCTCGCGCACGGTTGGTCACCGTTCTAACCTAACCCATTTCACCCAGTTCACAATCTTTCCAAAGTTTATAATCTAACGGAAATAATACCGATAGATTATAAAGTAACGCTTCTCACAATCATAATTATACAACTATATCTTTTGAGGCTGACGTACATACCTAAATATATCAGATTGACATCACTTAAAATGTACCACCAACTTACTCAGCAGATTGATAATTTATTATACCCTATTTCATAGGATGACTGACTTAACCTATTAGTTAGTAGGTCGGATAACGAGTAAGGTACATGATGTCAAATGCAAGCGTCATAAAAGTAAGACTATACATTGAAGACAACTCCGCATTAAAAGTAAATTAAGATTTAATGTACAGGCACAGGATCTTGTCGAATAAACTTTTATTGCTTCTATTCCATAAGTAGGCGTATAAGTTGAGTACCTACTTACGGAATAACCCAGTGACGTCTGCATTCCAGACCAGTTTTTGCTATGACGTCAAGCCCTTCTTTATAAAATCAAGAATTACGTAAATAACTAACTGACAGGTGAATGAAATCTACGATAGGTGGACATAGGATATTTCTGGAAAATAATAACACCACTGCACTGTGACCGTTTGAGTTAGCCTGCACTATGAGAAGTTCCCATGCAGTGAGTTACGTCTCATTAAAAGCAAAAAAATAATCAAAGCACACTGGTACACACGGCTACACATCAAGCTATACATTTCCAGTATACGCTGACCTGTCATTGTACGTAAATCCTACACAATGCGAGATCAGCTCATACTGGAATTGTATAGCTTGATGTGTAGCCGTGTGTACAATACAAATGGATTCATACAATCGCTTAACTTAACATCCGATAAACCTTCAGACTGTTAATTTTAGTATCGTTGAACGTATCTTTCAAGTGTTTTAATTTGCGTACCTTCTGTTGCAATCGTGCTGCGGATATGCGAACGTGTTACGAAACAACTTGCTTAAACGTGAATTTACCCTATAACGAAGACTGCAAAAATGTTAATGTAGATTCTATTTCACGTTTTAGGCCAGTGTATACTTTCCTGGCGTTCGTATCGTTCCTTGGATTATGCGAAACAGCCCATATTCTTCAAAGGTTAAGTACGCCAGTCTTTTGTTAATCTACACTTTTCACTGAATAAAGTCCCAATGTAAAGCCGGGTCCAGACGTGTGTAATGTGTAATGTAATGTATCGTGTAATGTAATGCGAATAGTGTGGACGGCATACAAACTCAAAGAGAATCCTGTATGTCTGCGAGAGCCTTTGTGTTCGCGCTAAAAACCAACAGCCGATAGACCAGCGCGAGCGCCAGCCCGAGCGTTACATGTACTCGTAACGCTCGTAGAATTCGCGTTACATTACAAAACAACATGCGCAATATTACTTGTGTTGGCAAGCTCCAGCGAAAGAGCCAAAATGGTCTCCGACACACGACACCCTTTGCAAGACAGCATCCTTATGCCACAAGGGCTGAAAAGCCGAAACAGTTTTTTTAAAGTGTGTCGTCCCACTCACTGGTGAGCGATCAAAACGAACACTAAAGCTGTGTCGAGACAATGCTTCCTTACCCAAACTATTCGTCCCACTTGCTGAAAATATCCCACCTGGACATGAGTAGCCTTGGCTACCTGGAAGTTTTTAAATGGACTCCGGACACAGGTTGGCCGCAGCAAGGAAAACCTGTTCAGATGGAGATTCATAGATGACTCCGCCTTGGAATGTAAATGTGGTGCTGTTCCACAAACGATGGGACACTTAGTATCATGTCCTGCGTGTCCTGTCAGCTGCACGTTACAGGAACTGCAGATGGACGCTAGTGATGGCGCTAAACACATAGCTGAATTCTGTGCCGAGTCCATTTAGATTGCCATCGACACGCTAAGGAGAAGGAGACTACACGGTACATTATATTACACACGTCTGGATCCGGCTTAAAAAGCACTAGGAAGCCAATACAAACTCGGATCTTATTGTGATCATATTATTAAAAAAAACCGGTCAAGAGCGAGTCGGACTCGCGCACCGAGGGTTCCGTACGTATATGATGTTGATGATTTCTGAAAAACTGTATTTGGAGACATCGTTTTATTTTTCCTGTAATCTTTACTTAAACTTCTATCACATAGAATAATTGCAGATTTTTATCTATGCAAACTTCGGAGATAAAGGGGGGGACGGTATTTTTTTTTACATTTTTCATCAAAAGTCGGAAACTGTACTGCCTAAAAAAAAAAATGTTTGAGAATGTGCAAACAGCGTTCTTTCATATGATACCCCCCCACATGCCCTAGTAGCTCTACTTCAAATTTTTAAGGCCCCCTTTCAGTCCCTTTTGCAAAAAAGGTATATTTTTTTAAATTTCTTTCTTGTTTGCAAAGTAGTTGGGCTAACGTCATCTAAAACTATTCTAAATTTCAAGTTCCTAGTATTAGTCGTTCTCGAGATATTCAGGTGTGACAGACAGACAGACAGACAGACTTAGTCTCACCATAAAGGTTCCTTTTTATCATTTTGGTACGGAACCCTAACAAACAATAATGTACTTTGCCAACTTAAACAAACACCCACCCTCAAAATCTAGGAAGCCAATACAAACTCGGACCTTATTGTAATCATATTATAAAAACAAACAATAATGTACTTTGCCAACTTAAACAATCACCCTCGAACCTCAAACTATCGCTGGAGCTTTTGAAACACTCCGAACCGTGAAGCAATTTCAATTAAGCACTAGTAGCACTACTTTTAAAGTTAATTTAAAGCTAAGTACTTATCCATGTATTTACTGCTACTCTCAACTGTAGCTACTTAGTCCTTAATGTACTGTATTAAGCCATCAATGAGCACGGTAATTTTAGCTTTATCTGGAACATTGACCACAACAACAAGGGGGACGTTTCAAAATAACTGACACTCAGGAGTAAATGAAACGTGCTCCTTTTGCTTTCACGTTTATTGTGTAAATAAACATAATTTTTGTAGACCTTACTATGGCTATATTAAGAGCAAAAATAAAAATGAATTGAAAGAGGCATATTCAGCCTATAATGTTCCCACTGCTGGGACTGGGACACAGACTTGTAATACACGCGGGCCCAGTGCGGGTTGGTACGAGTAGATGTCATATGTCATCGAATTGTTGGTACTACCTACGACATGCCGGTTTCCTTACGCTGTTTTCCTTCTCCGTTTTGATGATGATGGAATTATTTACACAAAGTAAAGCGCCTGCTTGGGTTCGTACCCACGACCGACTCGTAAGTCAGGGCCATTACCACTGAGCCAGCACTGCTCAAACTGAAAGAGGATAATATCTTAAAACTTCCGTAAATAAGCTTAGTGACTCATTTTGCTGATGATGGTATGCAGTTCCAGCTTGGCCCATCGCCGCAAGGTTGCCTGCTTGTCGGTCTTCTATAGATTGTACTTCGGTGAGTGTGCCCAAGAGCTGCACGACCTCATTCCACCTCATTCCCCTTCAATTAACGGACATCTAGATGCACTGCAGGTTATCATCCCTTCCTTCTTGCTATTCCACCAACTCGCACTAAGCGTTTCCAATGTCTTTTATAATGCGCAGAGTAAGAGAGTGGAACTCTCTACCTGCGTCTGTGTTTCCGAACGCATACAACCCTAATCTCTTCAAAGTTAGCGTGAACAGGCTTTTTCTGGGTAAGCTCACTCCATCGTCGACATTGTCTCTGTTATCTCTGCCCTAGACTAAGGTCAAGAGCAAGCACATCCTAAATAATAATAAAAAAGTTGCTTCTCCGTATTTGCAAACCTATGTCATTTTTGGGCACTAAGTATAAACTTCAATTACTTTCACATGATCTTCTTCCTATCCTAGTTTCTTGACTGAACTTTAAGCAAATTTTCCTTCCAATGACCCAATTTTGCTAGTCTTACTTCTCCAAGGAATACAGAGGATAAGACATAAATTAGTAAGTTAATGTCCTAACAGCTTTATAGCTTTAAATAACGTTGTTTCGCAATGCAGTTGCGGGTTTGTGACTGGCTAGCCGACACGCCATGCGCCTGTGTGTCCGCACACGGCACTGTGTCGCCGTTGGAATCACTTGGACTGAAAACATTATTAATGGAGAATATGGCAACATAATGCATTCACTTTATTGTTTGGACCAGATTTTAAATGAGTACCTATTTTCGAGCATCGCTATACGTCTGCCAGAGCGCGGAAGATATGGAATTATTTAACCTACTTATTGTAAATTCGAGCTGCTTATTCCCAGGAACATAGAGCATCCAATAATAGTTTTCAACACTACATAAGCCCTTGGAAAATATTGCCTCTAAATAAGTACAACTGAGAGAAGGATTTTCTACGAGACATCGTAAGTCTTATCGATAGAATTTCATCTGAAATATTTGAAGCGTGTGTGTTCTTATTACCTGTCATCGATGGGATTATGGATAGCAGGCGTGTGGGATATCGTATCCTGACATTTTTCAGGGATAAAGAAGGATGGTGGGCGACGTGCAGTGTGATTACTTGGGTATTTTAAATAACTTCCGCTTGCATAACTATAGGCATAACTATGTAAATATCTATTGACTGCTCCCAAATTACGATGTCTATTTTAATTTTATTTTTTTACATACTTCCTTGACATAATCTTTTCATTATTTGACATTATACAACCATGTTTTTAGTATATGCGAAGCCTGAATATAGTTTGTTCAGAATAAGGAACTGAATCGATTTCAATTATTTTTACACCATGTTATATTTTGTCCCAGAAATATTTAAATGTGATGAAAAATGTTATCACCATTTAATTACTTACAATACAATCGCCGTACGGTTAGGTACCTACTGCCAAATTATTATCAATGAGCGCCAGACGACCCTGGAGGTCCGCACCTCCAGGGTCGTCTCGGGCGCCGTTAGTATGTTTTTGTACGGACAACCCGGTAGGTAACATAACATCCTTATAACTTTGTGATTTTTCATGATATAGTTTAAAAAATTTTGTACATAGATTCTTTACATAAAAATACTAGACACGTGTTTCGGGTTTCGCGTATACTAAAAATAATGTTGTATACATACAATTTTAATTTCAACTATTTATTAGTGGCTTTTGTGGACAGGATATTAATTCAGATTTGTTGCAGTTGTAGTGGCAATCATGTCACTTGGTTTAAATAGGTTTTTATTTTTATTATTTAAATAATAATATATTTTATATAGATTATTTTTAATTTGTGAATGTGAGAACGTCGGTCGTAGGGATTAATAGACTGTAGATTTGTAGACCATTTTCTATTTCGTTAAGTACCTGGAACTTGTTGACGGGCCTACACTGTCCTCCCAATACCGATTAACACTGTAATTTGAAAATATTGTAAAAGACAATTATTTTTAAAAGAGTAACCGTGGAGTTTCTTGCCGGCTCTTCTCCTTAACCTCTCTTTTGCCGATCGGCCTTAATGAGGCCGATGAGGCCGATGTTAATTATGCGAGATTCGCCAATCGATCTGCATCAGTCGGACTGATTCAGTTTGTTCGTGGCAAATCCCATTTTCGCGCCAAAAAGCCGACATAAGAGAGATAAGCAAACAATTTGGAATCGTGCACCAGCTTCTGACGTTTCTTAGGTGCCCATGCAGGTTTATGTGAAGTAAAATATTTTGTTTTTGATCACGCTTGAGCACATCGAAGTTCGACAAACTTCATTTTACATTACTTCATCATCAGGCGATTCAATGATAAAGATAGCCTTCTCCACATAATGAAGAACGACTAAGTCTAAATATTGAAAAATATGAGCGATAACATTATTTATTAAACAAAATTAGGTACTGTACCATGAATGTTACACATAATCCCGAAGAAAACTACCAGTGCATCATAAAGATTCACGCAAAAACGTCTAACATTCCTAACAAATATAAATTCCTCGCAGCTTATGAGAACCGTTTACAAGAAGATTGATGTCGCGGGTGATTTAGAAAATGGTAATGAAGACAAATTGCGGCGCGTAAGGACTCAAAACTGAAGATAACAAGTTGATGAACGAATTTAAATATGTATACCTACGGGTTTTGTGAAGAAAATTATTTCATAGTGGGTGACATGCAATTCTAGTGATACAAAATATTGGTAACGTACTTTGCTAAGAAATGTTATTAAGGGGCCGGCGATGGATGCGTAGTTCATACAAACGTAATACCAAAATAATTGGTAAATCAAACATATTCTTAAGGTACTGTGTCTTTATTTCGATTGGATTACAGAATATCTATGTTCCCAAATATATAAATATTGAAAGGACAATGATATAAAGACGAGATATGAGGAATTTAACTTTTCTATGGAAAACTTATTTTTCTCATAACTCTTGTTTAAATCAGTGTCTATTCAAAATATGTATATACTTGGGAACCTAGATATTCTGTATTCCAATCGGAATACAGAATAAATATTTCAGTTTAAATATTTTAGCACCCAGACGACGACTGGCGGCCTTGATATCTTGAAGAAGATCATGTGTAAAAAGAGATTAATTAGTAAGGTCAGGACAAACGGCAGTAATGTCCTCCCTTCCCTATACTTCCCATTTACCAAGTATGGTGAGTGGTGACGGGTGATTAGGGCGATTTCCCCTATGTTCAGCAGCGAACGTGTATGGGTCTGTGATGAGTGTGATGACTGATGATGATGCGACGCGAGTAAAACGATACTCTAGATATCGATTACTTGAGGGGTTGTCAATTCTGTCGAATTGCCAAACGTTTAATCGCAAGCTGATTTCATTAGTACCTTAAGTCGATCCAGAAATCAGAAAAAAGTAGCACCTAATTAATGTACAGTAGCCAGCAGATCATGGTATACCAAACAGTCAAATTTATACAAAATATTTTAAAACTTAAAATGTTGATGGTTAAGTTCAAAATTGAATGAGAAAAAAGGACAGTTGAGGAAACTTGATGTGCTGGAGAATAGTCTCCAGCACATCAAGTTATCTCAACTTTCTTTTTTATTGAATTCCAATTGTATTACTTAGGTATAGACCTAAGTAATCAAATTGGAGTTCGATATACTTATAAGATGAAGTAGGTACCTACTGATGTACTAGATATTTTCAATGCTTTTATTCTCAAGATATCATAATTAAATTATGTAAGCCTGACTCAATTTCGACTTGCGGAATTTGAGTGACAGCGATCCAATTAACTTGAAGTTTTTCTTTTGTGTTACAATACTGAAAATTTTTCTTGATCTTAGCATTTTACCTGTGTATTTTGTTGTACTTACTTCCCATAGAATATTAATAGTAAATACTTAACGGTTAACAAACCGATACACGATGCTACTTTGTAGTAAATACTTACCGGTTAACAAACCGATACACGATGCTACTTTGATAATGACAAAGATAATCGATACAAAGTAACTGGTACAAAATTAACTCATAAAATAAATAGATTATAGTAAAAAGAAATCGTCCAACAAGTTTGTCGGACCATATAAAATGCCATACCGCCGGCCGCTACAAGAGTTTTCATATTGCATATTTGCATGACCATAGTAATATTTTTGTTTGCTTAAAACCTCAATACTTAGATCAACCTTAAGCACTTTGACACCATTGCTTGACAATGTCCCAGTGCGAATAAAGGTGGACACGTACTTAGCTTCATTTCAAGATCCGCACGCGAATTTCTTTACACTTTGCATGAAATCTTGAAACAATCCTTTTATGTTGTTGATTTGTTTATCTGTTGATCTAACCTCATCGTTCGTAATTTATGTACCTACCACAACTTCTTATTGGAATTGGTTGGTGATTTCGGTATAGTCGATGCACGAACGAGAAGGCGTGACGTTCACTCCTGAAGATAAGTGAAAGCATGATTGACACAAAAATGCGTGGTGCTGCTCATATGGCAATCACTGATCTGGTGCATGTTCACCTTTAGCATTGATCCTCAATATTTGACTGTGTTTGACAAGCTTCTGTGCACAGCAGAACAATCTACTACTATACTCTATGGCACAGAAGCTTGTCAAACACAGTCAAACATATTTGTGTCAAACGAAGCATTGAATAAAATAAAAAATTGTAGTAAAATGCAGAAAACGCGGAATTTCAGTTAATGAAAACATTCAGCATGACTTTGTAAGTTATAAGGTGATAAGAACTGTTTAAAACATGCCGCTTTCTGGAAATTTTCGACGAGGTCAGTGTTTATTACTTCTGTGACCATAATAACAGTTACCGTATCCTCTTGTCTTATAATCATAATCATAATAATAATCATAATCATTTTTTATTTGTAAAACATAGGTATTAGTGAATACAGTTCTTAAATTAAAGTTTTAGGTCGCTATGTTATGCCAAGAGGCGTAAAAATGTGGTTGCATGCAAAATAAAATATTGATCATGCGAGAGGTAAACAAATTATTTGGTAGTTACCTATGTCAAAATTAATAGAATGATGATAAATAAATAAGAACAAAAATTATAAATGTCACAATATGGAATAATTTCGAGTCAATGCATAAATAAATTATCATAAATTACAATTAGTCAAAATATTCAATAAAAATTTTGTTTCTCCAGTCAAGTAAGACTTATTTAAGGCTATAATTTATCATTTAGAAATTCATCAGTCGTATAATAACATTTTTCAATTAGTAACAGTTTTAATTTTGTTTTGAATTGTGTAACACTCAATTTTTTTATGACATCTGGTAATTTATTGTAAATGCACGGTGCCATGCCTAAAACGCTCTTTCTAACTAGGGCAGTCTTACAACGCTGATTGCTTGAAGAGTTTGCGTATTGGCGACGAATCGCAACATCTCGTAACGTTGACACTTTTTCAAATAACCTCATGTTTGTTTTGACGAAAACACAAATTTCAAAAATATATAGTGAGGGTAAGGTAAGTATTTTCAGCGATTTAAATAATGGTACACAGCTATCGTCAATTTTCAGACCACACATTGATCTTATGCACCTTTTTTGTGCTTTAAAAACGATATATTTATCAGTAGAATTGCCCCAAAAAATAATACCATATCGCAAAATTGAGGCTACTAAGCCGTGATATGCAACTAGTAGCGCATCCATATTTATTTTTCTAGCAATTTGGAAAAGTGCGTATGCTGATTTATTTATTTTCTTACCTAGGTCATCTATGTGGGGCTTCCAGTTAAGTTGGTTATCAAGGAATAAACCTAAGAATTTTGCTACTTTTACTTCTTCAATGTCACAATCACTATGTCTGATATTTACTTTTGGTACTTCAGTTCTTTGGTGAAAATGCATTATTTTTGTTTTCTTTAAGTTTAGAGGTGCTAAATGAAAAGCTTCACCCCATTGCTCCAATGGTTTAGTGAAATTAAGGTTTTCACATTACGGCGCTTGAGTGGTTCCTGCACATTCGTTCAGAACACTTAAGCGTGTAATTAGTAATGTGCGTCATGTGTGGAAAGGGGCTGCGACGCTGTTACGCTCAGGTTAATAAAATCCAAAGAAAGCTTTACATTGGGAACAATTTAAAGCTTTGATCAAATTCTAGGTAAATGGGTTTGCTCAAACTTAGCTACGAGACTACAATGAAATGAAGGTTAGTCATGAAGATTATCAAATGGTGAAGGATAGTTATCTCATAGTCTACGTCTTGCCTACAGCCCTTCGCCAATAAATGGCCTTCATTTATTAAAGCTGCTCAAATAAATCAAGCCTGAGTGTGCTTAGATTAGTTTGACTAATGCATGGTTTCAAGTTGAAACGTCAAAGGATCTACGACAGAGATTAGCTTGTTCCTTGGATTTCCACGGAATCCCGTGGTTAAAAAATTGTAACTTAATGCACGTAAACATTTTAGTCAGTTAGGTACAGTCCGTCATTTTTGTACCGAGGTGGCTGGGTCAGACTGGATGCGAAAGGCGGACGACAGGGTGTTGTGGCGCAGCCTGGGAGAGGTATAGCAGTGGACTGCGATAGGCTGAGTTGTTTAATTGATTGATTTTTGTGTCAATATTCTAATATTTCGCTATACATTCACAACTTTTCATCACACCTTCGTAACGTTTACATTCAATTACTGCGAATCATTCGACCATTAATTCTACTCAACACATTTATGTTTCATAATATGTCATGATACATTGCCATGTATTACCCCTTGGCCACAGCCAAGAGCGCGAGCGTCGCGAATTGCGGCGCGGCGTGAGGCGCGGCAAGCGGTGAGCGGCGAAAACAAATGGTAGACAACCTATATGTGTCAACCTAAGTCACAGGCCACGCTGGCGCGACGCGTCTTGCGTCTGCGATGAGCGGCAAAAAAAATAATACGGGTTGAACGGGGGGCACCATGTTGGCGCGCCTGGCGTGCGCGTCAGGCGACCGCGACCAGCGGAGGGAATAGTACGAGTTCGCGCGTCCTGCGTATTTATTAAATTTTGTTGAATTATCAGCGATGATAGATAAAAACCACGTGTCACGCGGCCGCTTCAACGAGGTACGCTACAGCGGCAAGACGCAGCGTCTTTACTCCTCCCGCTCCCTCAGGTCGCCCCCGCTCACCGCAGTAGCTTTAGCGTGGCCTGCGGCTAAGTATGCCACAGCTACCGGCGATGCGAATTGCGGCGCGACCTGCGGCGCGTCGAGCGTCGCGCGAAACGCGGCGGCGACGGGCTGCGCGGTGCGCGAGTGAAACAAATGTAGGGGCCGCCTCCACGAGCGAGAGAATCGCGACGATATTATCGTCGTGCCACGTATTTCTATACACTCTCTTAAGGCCTGGCCACAGTCTCTGCGGGGCTAGCACGGCCGTACCCAAGACGTTTGTGACAAGATATGATATAATGTATCATGTCTTACAATTTATCTTAAATGCTAGCACGGGGGAACCATGTGACATAATCTAGAGGACATGCTTTTCTTGTTGCAAGAGCGAGCACGGCCTACTGTGACTGTCTGTGACATGACTTGAGGCACACATTTAATCACAGTTTGGGTTGATACAACCGTTTTGTCTTACATGCTAGCACGGCGGAGTGAGATAATTTCTTGACGTGTGACATAAATTCTTGACGTTTAGTTGGGACTCTATTATGTCTTATTTGCTAATACGGGGACACCCATTTTGTCACAAATGTTACATTTTGACAGACGAATAAGAAAAATTTATCACGTTCGTTCGGAGGGGGTGATAAGATTTAAACATTGAAAAAAAAATACTAAATAGCAATAAATTATTATAAGTATGTTCTTGCCCGAAAGCAAGAGGCCCAAAGTAGAAAAATATTCCGAAAAAAACATTCGGGATTCCCAAATAACCCGTTCGAGTTGCCAGACGGGAGTTCCAACGGATTTTCAGCCTGAAAAAGTCTATGGTGTTTTATTTGTGTAAATAATTGCGCGTGGACTTGCAGCCTATAAATGAGGTGGATGGTTTGCCCATTCACATGTTTTTTTTACCATACTATTATTTTGTTATAGTTACTATTTTATAACTAGTTTAGTAAGCCGCTAATGACTAATGTCTTTTTTTGTTTCAACTGTAATGTTCGGACAGGCAGCGAAATCATGGCGAGATCAATAATAACTTGATAACGATTCAGAGTTGTCCCTAAGCTCGATAGATGGCATTGGCGTCGAGTTAGATTTCGCTATGGTTTCGTTACCGGCATTTTCCTTAGTAGGATTGATTTTGTTTGTTTTGTGTGAGCCTTTGTAACAGTATTTACATAATATTTAAAATTATATACTTTAAAGACACCGAATTGTGTTCAATTATTTACTGCGCCCATATCCCATAAACGGACCGAAAAATCAGTTTACTATACCACACTATGAAGTCAGTAACAAGAAAAGCATATCACGCCTCTAAATTATATCACATGGTTGACCCGTGCTAGCATTAAGCATTTGTGATAAAACGGTTTTTTCATCCAAATTGTGATAAAATGTGTGATATAAGCCATGTCACAGTAGGCCATGCTAGCCCCGCTGGCTGTGCGTCGCGCGGTGCGACGAGAGGCGCGGCGGGCGGCGCGATTTGCGGTGGTATGCCACAGCTCGACTAGTTGCGACCGCGGCGGCGTCAGCGGTGGACGTATTTAGAGAACGGCTAAACTATTAAAATGGCCCTACCAATCTATGAAATTAAATTGCTGTATCTAAATTAGTTACTTGTAAAAAATAGATCATAAATACTTACCACTACTACCAGGTAATTGTTGTTTTATTTCGACCCACAATGTTTTTATAACATGCATTTTATGTTGTGGATGTTTTGACATCCATATTGCTGGTCTACTCAGTATTTCACTAATAAATTGTTCCGTATCCATTATTTTTATAAGCTCAACGCGCGATAAAAACTATTTGTTTCGTTCGTGCGATGCCTGAATGCGTCCACCGATACCACCGCGCGCGCCGCTCTGAGCTGTGGCCGTCTCGATACTCGCTAGTAGTGCTAGTACATTTGTTTCACTCGCGCACCGCGCAGCCCTTTGCCGCCGCATTTCGCGCGACGCTCGACGCGCCGCAAGTCGCGCCGCAATCCGCATCGCCGGTAGCTGTGGCATACTACATAGGTTGTCTACCATGTGTTTTCGCCGCTCACCGCTTGCCGCGCCTCATGCCGCGCCGCAATTCGCGACGCTCTTGGCTGTGGCCAGGGGGTTAGGGGCCGTCTCCACGAGCAAAAGAATCGCGGCGACGATGCGACAAGTGGCTGAGTGCGAGCGAAACGTCATCGTATCGCCGATTCACCGCGTGCTCGTCGCTACTGGCGGCGCACCCGCCGCACTCTCGCCGCGGAACGTGGCGCTCTCGCAGCAAGAGCGCGGCGTGCGCGCTGTCTTAACGCGGGCGTCCCAACGCTTCGATTCCGTTACGAGTCGTTGCGGACACGCGGCGATTCCGTTACGAGTCACGACGATACGCTGGCGGAATAATCACTCGTTCGTGGAGATTACCCGACTTAGAAGCGCGGATCCGTCGAGATTCTCTCGCTCGTGGAGGTAGAAGCTGGGAAACCTAATGAGATTTATATAACGGAGTCGACTATTATCCTTACGCGACATTCATAATGTTTTGTTTTAGAAATGCTGGTGGCATTAAATAACGCAAAGAAGAACAAAGAGGGTCGGAAAGCAGGAATCGAAAATCCTGAAGGTAGCGACGGAGGTTCTAACAGTGAAAACGCTACTAGAATTGAAGTGTCAGCTGCTACTTCAACGGAATTTACCGACCCTACCCAGAAAACAGAAGACAAAACTAGTAAAACTAACACTCCCCAAGACTAGTCAGGAATCACCGTAAAGATGTCAAAGCCAACTTCCTACTGAGGACCCAACAATGAATAAATAATATATTGGGATTTTAATGCGTTGTAAAATTAATAGAATAATAATTATACATGATAATATGCGCAACGCATGGTATATGCGTTCCTAGCGAAGCATGTCTGGCGTGACTATGAATGATAGGCTGAAAAATGAGGTGATAAGGCAACGGTGCAGTTTAAAAAAAGATGTAGTGACAAATATTGAAAAGAGTATGCTTAGATGGTTTAGTCATGTGGAGAGGATGAGTGAAAGGCGACTAACAAAAGGTATTTATAAAACAAGATTTATATTTTGACATGGCTTATACCATGGAGCCAGTTTTTGTAATAAGAACGTAACAGTGATTGAAATACCGTTCTTTATACAAAACTGAAAACTTAGTTCGGTACTAAGTTGTCAGTTTTGTGTTTAGGAACTTTACCATAGCCAGAAATTCAATAATGGCTCCATGTTTTAAACCTGGGTCTGAAGATAAACCTTGTTTTGTAATAAGGGGGATAGTGACCAAATTGGTGATGTTCTTCAGAAAGGTCAGGTGCGTAGTACTCACAACCGGCGTGCGTGTATGACTAGATGTATGAACGTAGGCGAAGCAAAAGGAGTATGTAAGGAGCGTAGCAAGTGGCGTTCTATAGTTTCTGCCTACCCCCATGGGAAGAAGGCGTGAATTTATGTATGTAATTAGGTATATAGGTACTAACTAAAAGTATCAAGTTGTAATATGATTTAATTATCACATCGATAGGTAACTTGAACAAATAAAGCGTTATTTATTTATTTATTAAAACTTTATGCACAAGTAAAAAATACACTGTTTAAAGGCGGACTTAATACCTGAGGCATTTTTCTACCAGTCAACCTTAGGGAGATGCAGAAACAAAACATGGCAGGTGCAACGTATGAGATAGTTACCTCGGAAATAACTATAAAATAAAACCGAAGAAAACGACTCCAGAAAATCACCGCCGAGATGTTTCGGCCAACTTTTGACGAATATGTTCACGTGCCTTCACTATAAAAAGATAACCGGCTGGTTATTCTGTTTTATGTGAGCAGTTTAATTTATTTTCGCGGACACCACTATGTATGCTATTACCCTACAGCGCATATTACCGACTGGCTATAGTATGTGCTTTATATCTTCTCTGCTATACACCCATGGAACCAATAATAATGGACCATGACCTTCTTCGATTCGTTCCTTTTTTGCTTGGCGCGATGTAAAGAAACATTCACACTCGCTAGACTTTTCATGCTCATAAAACGAGTCCTATTTATTTAACCTACTGATGTATTACACAATCATTGTTTTATTGACGATTTATCTGTATCGACAGTAAATCGTAATGGTGGTGATTAGACAGACAAGGGTAGAATTGATCGAAATAGTTTGGCGACTCGGTGAGGCGG
This sequence comes from Tiliacea aurago, assembly GCA_948098905.1. Classification (NCBI taxonomy): domain Eukaryota; kingdom Metazoa; phylum Arthropoda; class Insecta; order Lepidoptera; family Noctuidae; genus Tiliacea; species Tiliacea aurago. Next base: position 11,560,968 of record OX402579.1, on the reverse strand, counting down.
GCGCGACACGCGACCTTTCGGCGCCAGGCGGAAACGCCCTAAAAAGGTTAAGTTGAAAACATACGAGTTTTGGAATTTGTTATGCTCTAAAAAAACACTGCTTATGCTACGAATCATAGGTTTATTTATGAATTTCCTTATACTCATGAACGCATAAGGAAATGGCGCATGGCGCATGGTTTTTTTCCAAGAAATGGAACAGATTACATAAGTACTTCAAACTGAAGTTTAGGGGATGCTTTCATTAAGTTAATTACTAACCCTTAGTTGATAAGTTCTTTGTACTAACCAGTGGACCAATGTTGTCAAATTAATTATATAAAGTAAAATAATAATAATAATTAACTTTTTAATAAATTATCAGGTCTCTTGGTTCCTACCTAAAATACGGATTCGCTGTTATTTTTCGTGTGACCTAACGACACGACTGCTGAAAATGAAAGTGTGACTACAAAATTTATGTTTATTAGTTTTTTTGACCATTTATCAAGCTCATATTCTTTATTGAACCTTGATTGCCTGTCAGGTAGATACCTAGTTACCATTTTAATAACAAGAAATAAAAAACATTATTACAATATTCGTAAGAAAACCTAATACTGAATACCATAACTACACTTTTCTTCTCTATAAAACTGTAGCCACAAGAAACTAATTTGGTCCCGTTGGCTAATTGCGTAACACACTATCAGTAGGAATCGGTTTCAATTTGACAGTTCAACAACATTCATTGCGTTAGTTACGTTGTTGAGCAGACAAAGTTTTCTAACATATGAAGCAATGGATTAGCAATATACTTCAAAATCATTCTGATTCCGATTCAAACTGTGTTACGGAATTAGGGTGCAGTTTTATATAATTATCGTTTTGAAGGCGACTCGATAGGCTCTAGGCCATGCAAAGCACCACCTTTCAGTGCCGACTTAGCCTACCCGATTTCTTAATTAAATGTAAACAAACAATACGTCACACATTTGCAGTTAAAGGATCAAGGTCATTTTGGACCGAGGAGGCGAAACGCTGGGGTGAAACTCCGCTGCCGCGAGAAATCACGGTACAGCGGACGGAACTCTGGCGAGATCTCATGGCGGCATGTAGAGTGCGATTGTCGCAACCTAGCGCTGGGCACGCTACAATTGTGGCGATAAGTTCCCTCTTTGAGGAGTGGCTGGAGAGGCGCCACGGCGTCCTCACCTTCCGCCTGACGCAGGTCCTCACCGGACACGGTTGTTTCGGGAGGTTCCTGTTCAGGATAAAGCGGGAGGAAACGCCCGGGTGTCACCACTGTGTGGATCGCCCGAAGAACACGGTGGAGCATACGGTGGAGATCTGCCCGGCTTAGGCGGAGCACCGCTGTGTCCTCACGGAGGCGATCGGCGGCGACGATCTCTCGCGTCCAGCACTGGTTCAGGCCATGGTTCGGAGCAAGAGTGCATGAGAGGCCGTCACCTCCTTCTGCGAAGCAGTAATGCTCGCGAAGGAGGAGGCGGAACGCGTGAGGGAGAGGCAAGGTTCGCACCCTCGCGCCTCTAGTCGCCGCAGGAGACGCCCCGGGCGTCGGGAGTTGCAAGCCGATTTCCGGCCACCGTAGGCGCGGGCTTGCGGACGGCGAGCGATGGGTAGCTCGCCGTCCGATAAGGACCAGGCCCGGGTCGACGGCGCGTTGTGTTCCACGCGCGCCTCAAAGAGATGTCAGCACCAACTGACGGGGTCCGTCAGGACCATTGCCTGCCAGGGTTGCGAGTTTGTCCGAAAGGGATATCGTGGCCCTGGCACACAGGCAAATGAAGGAACACGGGTGGGTTTTAGTCAGTAAAAGTCAGACAATTTCCCACCCAAAAAAAAAAAAAATATATATTTTTAAAAGCTGGGGCAGTATAGATATTTTATCTTTAACTAGAAGAAAATTAAGTAAAAACTTATACGAGGAGAAACTTATACGATACGAGGACAAATCCTTTCAGCAATAAAAGATCCCACTCTTGTGTTGCAAAATGTCTTAATTCTCCGGATTTTGCCAGTTCCGATGGAAGATCCAAAACGTGATGCAATTCCAAGTCCAATATACGAAAGCTAAGTCAACTAGAGTAGAAGATCCAATCGGCGTCCGTAAGCAATGCAAAATATCAAGAAATTCAGGAAAATAACACAAAATCGCATAGAACATAAAGTCGTCGTCGAAACTACAACACTGTCTGCTGCACAGAAAACTGTGAATGTCAATCTTCCTTTTATTTATTACTTGTCAAAAATAGGGAGGCCACTGGCCACTTAATCGATCAATTTATGCAGTATCGATTTTTTGTTTTTTTTTTGGGAATGACATCTCGCTGTTCAACCTATGAGGTTGTCGTGTGCTTAACCGGGCTTGTCGATTTTTAGACGTAAAATCATTGCTTTTAAATAGTTGACATTGACTGGGATTTCATTACGATTAAAAAATTAAATCGATTTAGATCTATGTACTAAGTTAAATATGGGTATTGGACTTCTCTAGTAACGTTAATAATTACAGAGGCGTTCAAAATCAATATTTTATACTGCGTTCTGATAAAGCAAAGTTATAATTTTTAATGTGTGGATGTTCAATTTTTCGAAGAAAGTCTGACCAAATATTACGCAGCAATCAGTCAGTAGAGAAATACCGGATTCTCTGGATTTTTCGAATATTTATAAATAAATATAAATGAAGTCTCAATCGTAAGAGGTAGAATAAAATCAAGACAATTGGGATTAAACTGTATTATGTATACATCTTAATTATTAATGACACATCTGGGTTAGCCAGCATTAGAGAATATTGCTGTATTGTCTTGTTGGTCGACGCACACTAGGATGTTGTGCTCATGTCATGACCATAGTTTGGTATCTTGGATGAGCCAGACATGAACAAAATGTAGCTGCTCCTGCCGCATTCCTTGATGATCCTTTGTGATTAGAGAATTATAATAAAAGTATATACAATTAATGAGTTATTTTATTGGCATATGTGTTTTAAATTAGTTATTTTGAAGTAGAGAGCTTGAGCTACAACCTCCCTAGAGCAGTTTTCAAGAAATCATGGAAACTCCTCTATTATCGGGGACAGATCCAATAGTTTTTTTTTGTGTCCATATCTATTATTATGGTATATTATGGTACCTACTTATGATAAAGATAGATATGTAGAGTGCGGTCCAGATGAGTCTACAGCTGCACACGGCTGAGGGTGCTGCTTGGTACTAATGTACGTTGTAATAATATGCACCGTTAGGAGAAGACCGAGGCCGATCTTGGACTCGCACAGACTAAGGCCCGGTTTCCACCAAAGCGGAGAAGAGCGGAGAGGAGAGATGTTTTGTGAACGACCAATAAGATACCATTATCGTACCATCGCATCGAAATAACGATAGCTTATTGGTCGTTTACAAAATATCTCCTCTCCGCTTTGGTGGAAACCGGGCCTTATTTATCTTAAAATACACTTTGCTTATCTGGCCTGCATTTGACATAAATTGTAACATGTAAAAAAACAGGCAAAAAAACCTCTCAATGGGGCCGGCAAGTGAAAGCTGATCTCAGATGGCGCCACTACTGTACGAACCCTTGTCCGTTCCGATTTAGAATAGTTTTAAATTGCATTAAAAGGTTCAATAAAATTTCTTACATTATAAGTTATGTGATCCAGCCGATGCAGGTAGTTTAACTAGGTTACATACAAATGAGAGTAAATAGTTTTTGAAGACCTAGTCAAACTTAAAATAATAATTTTTAAGTTTCTCATCTCGAGGAAACTGGTGGCTTCCAGTTTCTTCACAATTTGGTATACCACATCTAGGCATTTTCTCAATAATAGTCTCTAATTATGAATTCACTACTAATTCCTTACTAAAACTGCTTTGTTATTGGTCTTTGTGCTACTAGCGCCACTTTGACAGTTGTCGGCCCCATTCAAAAAGCCACAGATTAATAATACACCACTTAACCTCAAAAAACATCTTTCTTAATTATCCACTTAGAATAAACAAACATGGCCGCTAAGTGTCATCATCAAATCAAGATGGCGTCCGAGTTCCAGGTATTACATAATCAACACGTGGGTGGTCCCCGAGCGCCAGATATTTGAAAACTAGGTCCGAAACGGTATTCAATGGCATTAAAAAAAAAACACCTTTGACTCTCACATCTTTTAAAAATATATTGAAGGCCGTACTTAGTTACATTTATATAGGCAAATGAAACCACGTTTGTTTCATCAAGGGACGTTTTGTTAAATTTTACTAGTCCAAGCATGTTAGGAGGGTGGCCATGATTCTTTGCAAAACGATGAAATTATACGTTCATCAATATTTTCATTACTTATTGTCATAATCACAAAAAAAAAAAAAATTGCTTGAATTTATATTTTATCCGCCTTATTACAAAACAAGATTTATGTTTTGACATGGCTTAAACTATGCAGCCAGTTTTTGTAATAAGAACTTAACAGTGATTGAAATACCGTTCTTTATACAAAACTGAAAACGTAAGTAGTTCGGTACTAAGTTGTCAGTTTTGTGTTTACGAACTTTACCATAGTCGGAATAAAGTTCGAAATTCAATAATGGCTCCATGTTTTAAACCTGGGTCTGAAGATAAACCTTGTTTTGTAATAAGGGGGTATAAGTTTAGTCAATACCTATATGATGTCTATGTCGACTACAATAGGGCCGCTGCCGATGCGGGCTCGTAGGATACTTCTTCTTGTATCAACCAGACTTGGTTTGGAGGATTTCGGCCGCAAATCTGTATACTCCGTCAATGTGTTGAATAAAAGAGAATTGCGAAGGTATAACAGAAAAGTTTTACAGCATAAGCTTTAAAGCATAAGTTATATGGCATAACATTTAAAATAATATAAATAATACAAACCCATTTACATTGATTCCCCTGGGTGTGCTGAAAAGAGCATTAAAATTAAGAACAAATTCAAGTCTGCCTAACCTATCCTACTAATATTATAAACGCGAAAGTTTGTAAGTATGGATGGATGGATGGATGTTTGTTACTTCTTCACACTCAAACAGCTGGACCGATTTTGATATCATTTTGTATGGAGGTAGCTGACACCCTGGATTAACACATACTTTTGATCCCGATATTCGCACGGGATCGAGACTTACGCGGGTGAAACCGCGGGGTGCAGCTAGTTTATAATAAGGCTGTGGGCAAATATTATTATTACTCCTTGTCCTGGGTTCAAAGTGCTAAAATAGATTGGGCATTCCGTCAATCTGTCTTGATACCTACTATGAAAAAAAAATGGTTACGCTGCCCCAATAATACCTAGTAGCGAATATTAATTATATTGCATCAATCAGTTTCATTTATTCTATCGTATGTAGTTCACAGCTGGACAAAGGCCTCTCACAAATTGGGCCTCAGCATTCGTTTTTCTGTCTATCATCTAGCTTGCATTCCTATTTGAATAAAATACCTTACGTTTGCCGATTTGCGAATCGGCAAACGTAGGGTAGGACGCCCTCATGCTAGGTGGAGCGACGATCTTCACAGGGTGGCTGTTAGTAGCTGAATGGGTGCTGCCGAGAACCGAGTTCAATGTCGTGCAATTGGAGAGGCCATTATGTCCACCAGTGGACTGCTTCAGGCTGATGATGATGAAGAGGTTGTTTTTCTATAGAAGAAATTTCTTGGTAAACACATATCTTTCTGGCTTGATCAAAATAGACTATAGACTTAACAAGCAGTGATTGGTTCCGAAACCAGGGAGACAAAGACTCAAAAGCGGCATATTTTTGCCCTTGTGCACCTTCGTAATTCAACTTAGTTTATACGAACTCCCAAGCTCCTATACTCCATTTGAAATAAGATTAGACATTTAGATCAACTTGTTTACAGTCCGTTCAACCGATTTTGACTTCTATTCCGTAAACATAAGGATGGCATTAAAAGCAAAAACGTGGTTACAATACCAACTGTTTATTAAAGCTGTCATTGGTCATGCCACCAACGCAATAGAAGTCAAAATCGATTGAACGGACTGTAAATAAGATTTATTTAAATGTCTAATCTTACATAATTCAAACCTCAGATTATAGAAAAGAAGCAGATAGACCGCGCGGAACACCGAGAGTGCGGCCAACAAAGCAAATACAAATTCAAAAGCGAATACACTCTCGATACAGTACAGCACGAAGCGTCGCATCGTTAGTACGTCACGGGCTCTAACAGATAATTTCAGAATAATGCCGTCTTGTATTTTTAAACATTGTAAAAACTGTTCCCAAAAACAAAAGAAATAAGTTGGAGTATCTTTCATAAGTACAATATTGGTTATTTGTCTATTTGGATTTATTTTACGTGTTTATTGTTAGTGACATCTTGAAACACAAAACCTTAAAAAAAATCATTCGGTGTTGCTAGTTTATATTGAAACATTTACCCCTAAGTTAGGAAATAAGTATAAGCTACAGGAGTATCGATTTACAAAAATATTTATGTCGATAATAGTGTTTTATTTATCGCCTTTTCTGGTTATTACGTTGATAAATAAATAAGTATGTATGTGTCTTCGTAAGTGTAACTAGTTAATGGATTTTATAATACTTATTACATCAGTCGATTTGCTATATCATGGGTTATATGACGTCACCATAAAGTAAATATAGCTACCAAAAACAATAAAATGTTGGTGTCTCAAAATAAAAATATATCGCAAATGTATCGTTTGTATGGGTATTGTTAATCTGACGTATACTGTTAATAAAAACAACAGATTTAAGAAAAAAAATACTTCTTTTTTTTCATGTAATGAAATATTATGGCTAATTTTTTCATTCTCCTGGCAACCGTACACACACATAGAGGCACCTGTTCTTATAGTGCTGTCACGTGGCTGTAACGCACACATGTCTACAAACGGGCCTCACTTTATTGTTCCGCGCGGTCTATCTGCTTCTTTCTATAATCTGAGATTCAAACGGAGTATAGATGTCGTTCTTATAGCTTTTGCGAGAACGGAACCAAAGGTCAATGTAGGTAATAAAAGGTTGCGCATATGGGATTTATGGAAATAAAGACGATTGAAGTAGAACGATAAAATCCGACAAACAGGGGTTGGCCTCTGTTTGTCGTATTTCAAGGACGAGGATCGAGGACGTAACTATTTATTATATCACCAAAGAACAAAGACATCATATTAATAAATTGTTTTGATCAGATAAGGGCAAAACAAGATATTTAGTTGTTTGAAGACACTCATAATTATACTGCCTGTACCCAATTCAGGGATGTTCTGAGCTAGTCTACAACAGCATATTAGTCAAAGTCAAAGTCAAAGATTTACTTATTTGCAAAACTAAGTGTACATTTTGGTGTTATTTTATATTATAGGTGCTTACAACTTAGCGGCCTTTTCCAGGCATCGCAAATTTGAGGGTTAACATTAAAATCAAACAATCATTATTCAAATCTACTTATTATACTACTTACTTATACTTATACTTTCTACATATAATATACATTTTACTATTAATTATTAAATTTTACTCATTGAAATTATAATTACACATGTTTTATAATTCAATACTTAATAATATAAATACATTTTTTATTAATTAGATCGCCTTATTAATTTATTTAGAATAGGAAGTCGGTAGGTAGTAGTATATGTGTGTGTAGTGTGTGTGTAATGGTTACTGATTTATTTATGGTTTAAAAATTCTTCAATTGAATAGTAACAATTTTTTTAAAGATAGGTTTTTTATTTATGGTTAAATGGGGCAAGCCTGGTTTCATTTTTAATCTCTTGAGGCAGCTAATTATATAGTGAATGTGTGCAGTATTGCCTATTACGGTGATAGATACTCGTACAATCATGTAGAATGTAATGAGCAGAATAATATATCCTGGAAGAAGTTTTGTTCCTCCTTATTGGCCGGCTGAAATGAATACGGACGAGGAACAGAGCTCCCACCTCTTTCTTGCCTTTATTGGCCGGCTTGAGTGGAGATTCACAAGAGCAAATGTGCTCGGAGGGAGGAAGTATTCCCGTAAGATGCTGGTAGGGATCTTAAACGTATTTCCGGGACTGTCCTGAAAGCCGTGGGATACCTCTCCACTCCTCAAAAGCATCTGAGAAAGTCAGGACATGTTGCCCCGTTGTCGCTACGACACTATGTATGTCAAAGCGACCGTTTTCGGGGACCCATTATTGAATGTGCAAGTCACCACCTGCCATTTTATCTGTGTATCTTCTTAATACATATAATTCTTCTTCTTCCTAACCTAACCTAACTCTTCCTAAACGGCTGGACAGATGTGGTAGAATTTTTTGTATTTATATTTGAACGGGTTCCTGGATGGTTTGAAAAGACAATAAAATTGGACCCGGTAGGTGGCTGCTCTCGGTGGGTATAAGGCGGTATGAAGTTCGCCAGGTCAGCTAGTTTTATATAATACCTTGTTCAGGCAGGGGTCATAGTCTTTCCATAGTTCTAAATAACCAGTTCACTTTAGCCACCCAAACCCACAATATATTTGTTTCCATATTAGGTTATAGTCCTACACCAACCAAATCTTGTCCTTGGGAACACTTGCCTAGTGCAAACAGGGATAATCGTTGGTTGGTGCCTCATTTAAATTAAAACGTCTAACGGGCCTCTGCGAGTTGGCTTCGGCCCCTCGTCCAAAGGTCCGGGACCCCAGGGTCTCAAGAAATGTCAAGACACAAAAAAAACAAAAATTGATTAATGCTCAAAGTCAAAGTCAAAGTCAAATTGTTTATTTCAAATAGGCACATAAAAGGCACTTTTGAACGTCAATATTTACAAAAACATAGAATTGATTCTAGTCGCCCCTTCCAAAAGGTAGTTTCGTATGGAGAAGAATGGGCAAGAAACTCCACCGGTACTCTTTTAAAATCTAGTACAATATTTTTATAGGTACATTAATTATATAAATTATATGTGAAGACGATGCACCTGGAATAAAATTACGCCTGTAGGCGGTGTGAATGTGTTGTTTTGGTGCATATGCACTGCGTATGTGTGTGCTGAAAAATGACTCGAAAATATTCGCCGTGACTGACACGCACGAATGAAGTCGCGTGATGTGACAACAGATCATGTGCTTCCTATAGGAATTTTATGGGCAAGCAACGGCTATCAACGGTTTGCCAAATTACATGAAATAAACTAAAAATTCACCGCTCTTAGCTGTACGTAACGATATACCGAGATAACGTCGAGAGGCGGTCGGTCCCGGAAAGTGTTAGGCTTATTTTATGGACAAAATAAAACCTATCCCATTCGAGACGGATGCAAAAATTATCGAGCTCGCTTCGTGGAGCTCACCCTCCTGAAAATAAACTTGCGCCCATGACTTAGTTATTCAAAATGTGGAAAAGGTCACAATGAAATATTATGATGTGGGGTCGGACTGGACTCCACCGAATTCATCATACAATTTAACGAGAACACTCGTAAAAACTAACAAGGTCTCTTTATTGTATCATATTATTTGGGGTTTTCCTAAAACATTCTACTTTGTTTTGAAATTATCACATTATGGAAATGAAGTTGAACGTTCTTTGTAATACTCATTTATTCAATACTTCGTTTTCGTTACAAAATACATGAAAAAGAAAACAAATTGACAGTAGTATTTTTTAAATAAAAAAGTAAAAAAATAGCTACTGTTCTGAGGCTGTGGTAATTTTTGACAAACTGTTTAATATCAAATCTTGTCAACTTTGAAAACATAAGTAATATTTTCAACAAACAAAACGTTTTATTAACAGCTTGCGAAAACAAAAATCGATAATGGCTTCCTGCAGTACTGGGTATCCGAAAAAGCGAACTCTGCCTAAACTAATGGCATGTATGACTAAAACTAGTTTGGAGTCATTTCGAAGCAGAGCTTTGTTTAATTTTGCATTTCTCGATTCTAATGCCGTGCGAAGGTATGAACGATTACAAATATGGACCTACTCATCGCACAGCTTCGCAACTCTTGTTTAATAAATAAATACGGTGCGTAAATATATTATAAGCCTGGTGCTCAGTCTGCGACTTGATTTGCCCGACCTGCGAATCATACCCACGTTCTCAGTCGTTCTCACGTTCAGCAGTCGCACCTGCTGTGGTAGAACGAACGGAGCTTTTGTTAGAAGGAGATATTTTTTTTTACAGTGTTAGACCTGGGAAAAATGTAAGTAGGTACTTATGCACTTAGAACATTTTTTCATCTTAAATTTTACGTTTTTCTAGGCGTAAATTTCCTTTACACGAATGTCTCATTTTTGAAATGAGAGAATCTGGGTATGGAGATGCGTCAGCGTATCTACAAGACCTAATTTATGATAATGTACAGCTTGTTAATGAAGACGATATCGGTATTGTAGTGGACCTAAGAAAAAGAGATGATTATTTGGAACACATCTCAGAAATTCTGCAAAAAGCGGAAAAGGAACACGAAGAAGGTTTGTACCTGCTTGGCTGATTGGTTATTTATTATTCCGTTTATTTATTTTCTTCCGTAATAAATACATTTTTACATATTTCTTAAAACAATATACCAATAAAAATTTTAAAATAAAAAAAATGGTCCGCCGGTGTCGGGAGCAGGGTCCAAGCTGCCGGTGGTTAGAGCTCCAGAGACAGGAACCTCCCAGGGGTCGTCCATTAATCACGTGATGTTGTCTACACCGAAATCTCCTCTTCCCGAGCACGAGGTCACACCTAGACTCGGGTTTCTTCGTACACAGTGACTTGTCCATAGCAACGGGGTATTCGCTAGTGTTGTGTATTACAACCCAGTTTTACCGTATTTTTTGCGTTTCGTTCTCAAAAAAATATATGAAGCAAAGTGTTTTTAACGATACTTTGTTTAATAACAAAACGCAAATTATCTATTTGATGTTATAATTTTTGATTTATGACTGTGGCGCATACAAGTTAAAGCCCCCTTCTCTGCATGACAACACAGTGTAAAAACTGTAGGAACGTTTGTTGTTCTTATTTTATTGTTAATACCAAAGTGTCTCCCCGCCAGCTAAATGGTTGTTTCTGGATATCGAAAAAAAAAAACAGTACTATTTTGATCTGCATTCACAGATGTTGAGATGTAGCTGCCCATCTCAAAAATCCACCCTGTATAACGAAATTAAAAGGAAAACTATAACAGCTAAGTAGGCTTTACAAGTTAACGAGTAATAGTCGCCAATTTAAATTTGCAGTTGGAGAATTAACCTTGACTTATATCGATGTATGGGAGAAAATATTTTTCAATTACAATGTTAAGTTGGTTTTTGGGATAAAGTCAGTCAGCCAACTACGGAACTGTTCATTGTGCGTGGTCCGACACGCACCTGGCCAGTTTTTCTATATAAAAACTTAAATAATATCGGCGATTTGAACACAATTAGATGATAAAAGTAACAAAGCACTGCCTAAAATTACTCGCTTTAACGTAAAAACAACTAACGAATCTTTGTCTAAGTCATTTTTTATGTAGACTATTTCGGAAGAAAGGTTTCTATCCCAAACTGTCAATATCGGAGAAAAATTGTACGCCATGCTTGACGTTGTAGACAATTGTCTCTTCACATTTGATTTTTTTATCGCCGTGCTAAAGACAGTAGAAGACTTTTTACTGTCTACACGGAAACATCATTTTTGTCTACTCTTCCGTCGACAAAACGCTTTTCTACAGTTCTCGTGCTAAGCCTGCTGCAACTAAAGTCGGCGAGTCAAGGTCACGTGCCGCTTTTCGGTTTAGAACTCGCGCGTTCAACGAAAAAATTGGTACACGTTATATCTCACTACACACCCTCCCTCCCCCTTGTGAGCCTCACGTGATTAATGGACGATCCCTTACAATGTGAGCCGTATCGAGCAGTACTTACTCTGAAAATGTTGTGGGAACCCCACAACATTTTCGGTATAGTGGACTAAAACTGTTTTCGATAACCATTAAAAATCCTTTTATTTAGAAAGAAAGTACAGGCTCGCTGCCTTCTTCATAAAACATTTGTTTTCTCTTCTTGCCACATAGAAAAAGCTCAATAGTTTTAGAATTATTGGTATACTTATTAGAATGGTTGTATTAGGTTCAAAATCTAGTGTTCAGGGACGGCGGACTTGGGGACGTCCGCCGCCCCCTATCACACTGGACCCGAGGTGGCGGCGCGTAGTGTTCCACGCGCGCTCCTTTCAGACGTCGCGGGGGGGTCAAACACCTCACCCCCTCCCAGACATGAGGTGGCCCGCAGAGGCGGGCCGGCACTAGCCGGGGATTGCGGATGTAATAATCCCAAGATCCCCGGTGCAAGTGTGGGAAGGGAACACTGGGGTGGTTTTTAGTCAGTAAGAGTCTGACAGACCCCTCCGCCCGCCCCACGGCGGAGGACATCCATGAGGATTTCCCACCAAAAGGTTGGGTTATGTCGACCGACCGGGAAATCGAACCTAACCTCGCTCAGCAAACACGCACAGACCTGCCTTCGTCCTCTGACGAAGATCGTCTACTACTGAGCTCACCTCAGATTGAAGCGCCTTATATCTGAGGTGAGCTCAGTAGTAGAGCATGTGTCGCGTAGCGCGACAAGTAGCGTCGCGCGACTAGTCGCGCTACTTGAATTTAAAAGATAATTTATTCCTTCGAGCATGCCGACTAGCCGGCAAAACCAAGTACCTAAGTCATTGCAATGTAACTCTTATGTCATTGCAATAAGGTATAAATTAGGATGATTGACATTTGCAAGGTCCTATAAAATTTTAAATGTAGTAATAATTATCTCTCTTGTGTTGCGTCGCGCTAGCCACGCGATATCGCCGCGATATCGCGTCAGTCTGAAGAGCCTACAGTGAACAAAAAAAAAAAAAAAAGGGTTCAAAATCTGGTAGTAAAAGGGTAAATATAATACAATCGCGTAATGCCCTTAAAGGCATAGGATGGCTTCCTTAGACATAGGATCTTAGTTGATATTTTAAGTAACGTGTTGGAAAATAAGTGTTTAATATATTAAAATCTATTTATTCCACCGCCAGACCACCCTAAGAAAGAATGCATGCACTTGCTCAATCTAGCGCTCCACTATGCTGAAAGGGAAAAGGGCATTCTATGGCTGGCCGAGAAATTCTTTCAAGCAGCGATTGCGGTATCGAGTCAGTACCTTATCGATGGTGGTCGGTTGAAAGCTGTCTGTAAATACCACTTTGGAAAGTTCCTGCTGGACAAATGTAAGTTGATTCTATGATTGAATTTATGGTTAAATGATATTTCCTAATTAATAATTTATTAGTTCCAGGAGCAGAACCAGAAGAACCATTTTTATTACTGACAGAAGTGAGAGATAGTGCTATCGGAAAGGTCATTTTTTCATTTAATCAAACTAATAATGGCCCTAACCCAATGATATTATATTAAACAGATAAGTTATGAGCGCGCAATCGTGAAGACTCGAAAAAGTCCTAATTAGGACGTATTTGTTAGTCCGTGATGCCAACATTCGGTGATTGGTGGCCAGAATAATGTTCATTTACATTCACGCGCAATTGACAACACTAGCTGCCCCTCTTTTTTTTTGTTGTTTTTATCAAGCCATCTCTTTTCTATAATTTTTCCTTGTAGTGAAATGTAAAATGAATGAAAAGTGGGTATGTGTGCTGCCGCTGCAGCGCGGAACACTTTTTTCGGTTGTTTTGTGAGTGTATAGCATATCTGTTTAATACAGGGTTATTTTTAAAACTTCAATAACCTCTTAAGGGGTCATTGTACTCATCATTATGAACAACTTTTACTATGGGACCTAAACTGAAATCGCGAAAAAAAAAAGCCAGCTGTTCCCTACATTTATGTTCGAATAATTCGTTAAAATGTATGGAACAGCTGATTTTTTTTTCTCCATTTTTGGTTAACTCTGTATAATATCATTGCCCTGACCGTAATATTTATAGTGGACTAAGAAATAAAGGAGTTGCAAAGTTTGCTAATAGTTTAACCGATCATAACTAGTTTTAACAACTTGTTTAGTCAAGTGGTTTCCACTAGTAAAAAAATTTAGTACAAAAGCACTTCTAAACATTGCATTCACATAATAAAGTACTTACATTTATCACTTCTGTACACACTTTATTATTGAACTAGCTTTTGCTCTCGGCTTCGCCCACGTGGAGGTCGGAAATTATCGCACGGGAACTACCGGAATAAAAATAATATAATCAATCATGATTCGAAAGACACGTGGCGCCATCTCATCATTTCAGCCGAAAGATGTCCACTGCTGGACATAGGCCTCCCTAAAAGAAGGATTGCCATAATCGCCACGCTTGGCAGGCGGGTTGGCGATCGCAGTATGGTGTTAAAATGCATAGAGAACGCTGCTGCCCATTCTCTAGTAAGTCCGTTAGTCGCCTTTTACGACACCCATGGGAAGAAATAGGGGAGTGCTATTCTTTACGTCCGGCACCACACGGAACGTGGCGCCATCTATCGAACGTTATTGTTGTTTTCCTCGGGAACAGTATTTTTTTTTCGGGATGAAAGGTTTCGTTTCTGTACACCTGACAATGTATATGCAAAATTTCATGATGATCGGTTCAGTGGTCTAGGCGTGAAAAGGTAACAAACAAACTTACTCGCATTTATAATATTAGTTAGGATTAGGATAATATCATCATGACTTGCAGGAATGGCCCTTATATGAAGCTGAAGAAGAAGGTGAGGAAGTTCCTTCTGACACCGTGTTTAAGTCCACTTCCTTACAACTGCTTAGGGTCCTCCTCAACAAAGCGCGAATGGTGCGTAAAGTGGACACCCCTAAGGCTGAGAGATTGGCTCGTTTAGCTGAGAGAAGAGCTAAAGATGGTTAGTTAGTCATTCGTTCGTACCGTGGTAAGTGGGTTGGGGTTTGCCACAGTTGACAAAGCCTTATCTCTGCTAATTTGTCATGTCCAATAGATGAGTAGAATATTTTTTTGGAAAATTTCTTGTTCTTTTGTTGGGCAAAGTCCAATATGAAGACTAATGGCAGCCATATTAATTATGTTAAGCTAGTTAAACGATCGAGCTGGACCCGAGGTGGCGGCGCGTGTAGTGTCACACGCGCGCCCTTTTTAGACGTCGCGGGGGGGATCAATCACCTCACCCCCCCCCGAGGTGGCCCGCACAGGCCAGGGATCCCAAGATCCCCGATGAAAGTGTGGCAAGGGAACACTGGGGTGGTTTTTAGTCAGTAAGAGTCTGATAGACCCCTCCGACCGCCCCAGGGTGGAGGACATCCATGAGGATTTTCCACCCCGTGAACAAAAAAATAAAAAATCTTAAACGATCAAGCTGGAGGAAGTTCGGATTTTCACCTTATATTACATTTACCTATATTTGAAAAATTTTAGCCGGCGCAATACATAAAACAGCAGAGGCAATAATAGAAATCGGCATTTGTCAGTTAATGATGAACAACTTGAATAACGCTCAAAAGACTCTTGAGAGAGCATTCAAGATACACGAGCAAAGTAACAACATAGAAGGGCTCTGCGAGGTTAGGATGCACATGGCAGCTGTTATGCAACGGTACGCACCTTGACTTACATTTTACAATCATTTAGAATGAATAGAGTTGCCTATTAAAAAATTTTGTTACACAAAAAAACCGACTCCCAAAAAAAACACTAGCAAGTAAAAAACTTCTTTAATTTTGGAAGTCTCCGGTTATGTATTTTCATTTTTGTTCCACCGATTGCAGAAATTAAAGTTGATTATTATTATTATTAAACTTGATTCTTTATTAGCTGAGTGTTGTTTTCTTTCAAGTCGGAAACATTTTTGAACTTATGTCCAAATCGAGCGTTACATAAAACCTATCTGGTACAGATTGGGTAAGCATGAAGCTGCGGCCAAGTTGCTGACGGAGATGGGAGCCAGTGCCATGGAGCATGGCCTGAGGAGACAACTCGGCCGGGCGCTGCATCTGCTTGGCGAGCTTCATCTGAGAAGGGAGAGGCCAGAACTGGGCACCCAGCATCTAGCTGAAGCATTTCTTTGCTTCATGGGCTTTCATTTTGAATCAGTATGCTAATAATTCCTTCATATTTAAGTCTTCTTTACTGCGCAATCACACACTTATATTATAACAATACTTCATGGGAATTTGGTTACTACAATTCAGTGACTCAGATAAAACACAATCTTAAAGTAAATTTGTTTTTTTTTTTTAGGTGAATAGTTGCAGCTTCTTAGATAAGATGAAGGAGTCACAACATGATATGGGAGCGATATACGGGGCCACAAAAAAAATATTCGAAGAGGAAGCGGAACAATCAAGACTTATGATGGCTATTTCTGCAGGTATATGACCTGTGACATTTGTCTTGAAATTTAATCTTAGATATGGTTTTTCGCTATTTTGTCCGTGCAAAGCTTTGGCACACGGTGTGGTGGTGGAATTTCGTAAATAGTAGATCGTTATACAAGGGGCTAAAATTACCCATTATATACGAGGTAGTTTTACTCCCGAGCTTTAGCGAGGGAGTCAATAGAAACCGAGTTATAATGGATATTTAGCGCCCTATGTTACACAATACTTTTCACTACGATTACGAGAAAATTAAATATGGATTATTGACATTACCTTAATTTAAATACACAGCTAATTATTTACACCAAGAAGATACTAACTACGAAAAAAAAATTACAACATGAAAAATATAAAAAGTAAAAAAAAAAACACTTAAGCGTCGAAGTACTCGTCCGCATCGCTGTCATCCGGAAACGTGCCCAGAAGACTGGCAGCATTGCCACGTTGAATGGCAATGCTAATTCTTTGGCCGAAGAACGAGCCAGCCCTCTGGTCACGTGAAGTGTCGATCAGTCGGCGAGAAATTTCCTTAAAAAGGAGACGCGCACTCGGGCCCCATGACCCGAGCGTTACGACCCCAAACGGCTCAAAACTGTAGTTACCCATAAGATTACAGTATTTGCGCCGCTTGAGGGTCTCAGCAGCCGCAGCAGCGGAGCCAGCACAGCCAGCCGTGCTTGGAATATGAGATGGCGCAAGGGTGTCGACACAGGTTGCGTCCCACACCAGAGGCCTACCCACCTTCCAAGGCAATAACGTCATGCCGTCTGGTCTCTTCCCATCGTCACGTACCAATCCGTTTGGTTCTAATACCGCTGGTACGCCGGCGGTGACAAGGGTTCGACGAATAATATCGTTGATGCTGGCGTGCCGAGCTATGCGACCTGCGCTCCTGCAACAGGACAGGCCATGGTGTCCAAGACCGTCGACGGCTTCACCGCAATGACACCGATGCGAAGCAGCACAAGGTGCGCCCAAGCGGAGACACGTAACGAGCCGAAACGATGAGTCATCCATCATAGTACCTATGGTGGATGACGGTAGCGCCTGAAGCCATAAACCTGACTCCCATTCTCCCACAGCCAGCAGACGGGCACGCTCAGCAGTATTAAGTGACGTGTTTATCAGGGTATTCCGAATAACACTGCAGAGCGGCACGTCCCACCGTCTCTGGGAGGACGGGTTGTCAGGCAAATCCGTATTGGGACAAGCCATTTTCCAAGCGTTCAAAGCGTCGGTCAAACACGGTACCTCAAAATCAACCAGTGAGGAAGATAGAATGTTCCTGGTTAATTTATCAGTACTGTGGACCGAGGAGATGAAGGCCGGTAAACTGATACTTGAAATTTTGCGGACGCCGAGACCTCCCAGGCGAATGGGAAGTGTGGCTTGCTGCCACGCTCGGTCGTTCAGGGCCACATTTAGGATAGAAGTTAGTGTGTTCCTAATAATTTGGTCAATTTTTCTAAAAGTTGTGGATGTCTCCATAGATGTGAGGAGCGAAGGCTATAAGTAAATTTTGGTCCAAAACAACAGTATCGAATGAGTGTGAAGGTCGAATGGATGTTAATTTTAAAAAGTCTTTCCGAGACATCATTAAAATTTTGTATTTTCTCCTCAATGAACGCTGGAAAGGATTCGTCAAAAATTGGGGAGCCCAGGAGGTGAAGAGAATTTTTTTCCGTAATTTTGATATTTGGTGCTATTGTATTAAATTTTTCTATGGTAGTCTGTCTGTCAGTGGTTTGGGGAAGATAAATTTCACATTTTGAAAAGTTAAGGTCAAGGCCAATGGAACTGATTTTTTCTTTTAAAAAAGTTAAATCTTTTATGACTGTGTCTACATCACCTCCTAGGGTTCCGTCATCCAAACACCAAACGTTGAATTCAGAATTTAGTTGTCGAATAATTGGATTTATTGCCAAACTAAAAATGACTGGCCCAAGGGGGTCACCCTGTTGACATCCAACAGCTGATCTCAAAAGCTTGTCTTTATAAAGTAGTTTAGAGGGATGCCGGTAACATTGATAAAGAAAAGTGTAAATTTTGGGTATTTCTTTTTGAACTTCTGTCAACAAGGTGTCCCTGTTTACGGAATTGGAAGCGTTCTTAATGTCAACCTTAAGGATGACCTCACCTTTACCACTATTGAGGTAGGTGGATAAAGCGTGTACCGCAGCCTCACAGCCCCCTTTAGATCCGAAGCCCAGCTGTAGGGGCTGGAACTTGCTGGCCAGTGTTTCTCTGTAAAAAGCACAGCAAATTTTGGCTGCAATACGACGATAGGTGGACCCTACGACAATGAGACGAATGCCGCCATCCTTCTTGCGCAGGGCGCATAGGTTTGCCCCATACAAGATATCAATGACGGCTTCGTTCACATTGCCGGAGAGCATGAGATTAATGAGGGCCGTCAGCTCCTTCAAAAGGGACTCACCAGCCTCCCCGGCACCTGAACAAATTAGGTCCTTCAAATGTTGAGGAGTCAAGCCGTCGAGGCCGCCGGCGGAGCCACTTCGAAAGGAGCAGACGGCCGCACATACTTGTTCAGCTGTAATTTCAAGTGAGTTGTATTCCGGATCGGGTGAGTCAGGAAAGGAGAGGTCATCTGCCGGGGCGGGATGTTTGCTCTCCAGAGCTGTAAGTGTCTCTGGTGAGTACGGCGCAACCACATCGCTGCTAAAGATGATCCTAGCTGCACCTCTGATATCACCATCGCCTAGTTTAGACTCTACATGGTGCAATACTCGTAAACCTCTTTGGGGGAGGTGGGCTGTTAATTTAGAGTCGAAACATTCACATTACCTTGAACACCTTGACGGCAACAGATTGAAAATTATTTATTTTCCTTTCTCTTCCATCTGCAAATATCTATGGGTCTCCATTCTCACTAGATGATGACATTTTCACTGTTGTAAAATAAACTACAGTCACCAATTCAATTTGTAATTAGATAAAAAAAAATCTAAAGATTTCGCGCCTATGCCTTTTTTAATTTCTTCTGTAGCCGCAAGCAAGGAACATTTATACTCATCTACGGCGAGGCCGCATCGCATTGCACGCATTCTACCGAAGAGCACGCCGCTTTTAGTTCCATTTTCAAAAATAATATTTTCTTCTTTTTTTACGAAGCAGTATTATGTTGAGTCTTTATTCATGATTATTTTAATTAAGATGAATTCGCAGCTCTAGCTAGTTCTTAGGTTTTTCGCAATTCGCAGGTCAGTGTCAGGTTGTATCTTTATCACAATATGATTCGCGACTATAACGTATATGTATTTACATAATTATAATCATCAAAATCATTGATACAGCTACAGGTATAACTGCGGATTCACCTTAAGAATAATGACTTTTTGGTTTTGTAGGCTCGTTGGTAACAGACTAGAGAATGTTAAGCTATTTTAGCCCCTGGTACGCTAAAATGACGGAGTTTTTGACCAAGAGTAGTGAAAAGATTATTTTCAGTTATCAGAGATTAGTTCAATCTGTTTATGACATTAACTTTACATAGCAGGCTAAAGTAATATCTATTGTAATGTTAATGAACCCTGATGTGGTGTAGGTATAATTGGTTTGTTTTTTTTCAGCAATCACGATTATCTAATTATGTTACAGGTCAAGAACTAATGGCCTCCTATTTCAATTTGTTGAAGGAGGCCGGTGGATGTTCAGTCGCTAAAATGAAAACGATTGAGTGGAAACTATCGCATTCGGGCTGGTGGGTCAAAAGACGTCACCACGACTTCCTGCCGTGTATTTGTCTCGTACACAACCGAACTCCATTGGATGTGATAAGGTACATATTATTTTACTCAATAACGACGTACAAAAGGTATTACCTACTAAATACTGTTCTTTTATAAAAACAGTATTGCTGTACTGACTACATTCTATTTTTATAGGATTCAATTAGCATCCAAGGAGTGCCAGGTTCAAGTATCATCTACCTATGAACTCGGCCAGGCAAGCCTCGGCAGAACATCAACGATCCAAGATATCAGGACACGACACAGCAGCTACCGTGATGGCTCATCTAATCGGATCTAAATTCGCATAGAATCCAATACTAATATATAATTAGTACTTCTAAATATTATTGTAATTATTTATGCCATAATGAAACGAATTATTTACACTTTCGTTATTAAGGGGTCTCATTTATTCTAAACAGGTATTTAGAAATAAAATGTAGTTTATTTAATATAAAGTTTATTAGTTCGTCTCATTCATCCATCATACAACGTACAATGGGTATAATTAAAGGCTTCTACAGACCAGCGGGACTCACGACGCAACACAAAGGCACCGCTGAAGCCTTTAAATGTCTATTTACAAAGAACCCGTCTTCTCCCCGTATGTAAAGGTCTGCCACCGATATAACATCTTTCTTGACAATAACAATATGTAACCAAATAATTTTATTCTGTGCTATCAGTACAGGCTTAACAGAAATGCGAGAGCTATGCGTTTATCTTATAAAATTAAAATTAAAGGAGATAGATAACGGTCCTATATAAGCATGGCCCAGAAATTAACACGAATAATACAAAATTAACTATTTTATTATCTATTTATTTAAGGAAAAACAAACAGTAGCACAATAAAATATCAAAATCTATCTTAAATATTACATTTTAAACAATTATACTACCCTACGTTCTCCACATAATACAATGTAAAATATTTAAAAACTAGCTAGTAACACAGATACAATACAGTAACATGCTAATGCAGTTGCTATCGAATACAGAGTTTCTGTAAACTGAGTTTTTTAGTTATAGTAAAATTATTTTATTTTATATTTATTTATCAACCTAGAAATTACATCTTTAAATAAAAAAAAAACTATCTTATTTTTAAATAAAAAAAAGGAAAAGTAGGTAAATTATGTGCGTACATTAAAACATACTTTGCTGATCCTTTAGGATTGCTTGGATTTGCTTCCTAAATGCATTTTTACTAAGAAAAAGTATGTCGATTGAATTGAACTCATTGATATTTGTTTGTCTCAACCAAACGATGAAGTGGTGAACGCAAGCCAGCGTTGGATTGAAGGCTTCTACATACCGGGGCGACTTGTCGCGCGACGCGACACGACACGAAGGCACCGCTCGTCCCGCGACACGCGGGGCTTTTGTGCCGTGTCGCGTCGCGCGACAAGTCGCGCTGGTATGTAGAAGCCTTTACATGAAGCTATAATAGGTGTTTCATAGCCCTGTATGTTTTTATTCGTCGTGAAACTTTGTGAAGGGACATAAGATCTTTCTCAAATCTGATAACTTCAAAAACTAAATTCAAACTTGTTGCGGAGTAATCCACTGTCTTCCAGCAGATTGAATTTCTCAAATCTGACTACTGTATCCCAAAATATTAATTTGCTATTATAGAACTATATTTTATAGAAAACTGGATCTCCGTTGGAAACCAGGCAAAATCAGAGTGGTCCGAGATGTGATTTATAGGTATCACTCAGAAATGCAAGAAAAGATAACCAGAAACACAGCCAATTATATTTTTGAAAATATAAATATATTATTATGCCATTTATTTAACAAATAAACTCACGCCTTCTTCCCATGGGTGAAGGCAGTAGCTATAGAGAACGCCACCTGCTAAGCTCCTTAAATACTCCTTTTGGTTCGCCTACGTTCATACATCTGGTCATATACGCACGCCGGTTGCAAGTTCTACACACCTGACCTTTCTGAATAAAATCACCAATTAGGTCACTATTTATTTCCTCCTAGGGCGTGCCAGCTGCGTGCCAGCTGCCGTGCTGCGGGCAGTGGGCAGGGCACATTGCTCGCAGAACTGATGGCCAATGGGGCCGAAAGGTTCTGGAGTGGCGACCGCGTACCGGAAGACGTAGCGTTGGAAGGCCTCCCACAAGGTGGACCGTTGACCTTGTGAAGGCTGCCGGTTCTGTGCTTCCCACATCCACTGGATGTGGGAAGCACAGAACTGGTCGAAGTGGAGGTGCTTGGGGGAGGCCTATGTCCAGCAGTGGACGTCTTTCGGCTGAAATGATGATGATGATGATGAGGGTGTGCCAGCATTTCCATCTCACCTCTGCTTCGTAAATACCTTTTGTGAGCCGCCTTTCATCCATCCTCTCAACATGAACACACCATCTAAGCATACTCTTAATTTTTTGTTGCTACATATTCTTCTTCAGATGTGATGCTTGCCACACCCCACATTAGTTGTTTTCACGGGTCGAAAACTAAACGATTTTTTTTAATGTTCATAATTGTCAGGATTAGGTTAGTAATGGGTTAGTATAAAAGAAAATTTTGGGAAAAACTGCTCGGGTCGTCTTAGGTCCACAGGAAATTCGGGTAATTATCAATGGTGCGAATTAATTAATTATTTATTAGTTAATTAGGTGTAATCAGCAATACATTACATGGGGAAGGGTATAAAAATAATATTATATTTACCGTCATCTTTGATGACTTGGCGGCCGGGCACACAACACTTGTTTCAAGACATTGTTATTTATACACAAAACAATAAAATAATATGGTCTAAACTCCAATTTACGAAAGGCATACGCTACTTTGTTCATTAAAATCACGGAGGAGTACAGGGGGCTCAAATCGACGAGATGTAGAAAGTAGAGACACGATGGGAACGTTTATCTTCCAAAATTTTCTGTAAATACGGAGTAGCGAACTGAGCTCGACGTAAATTACACTCAAAACCAGGAAGCAAACGAAATAATTACAAAAAATATGCGCAGCCGCTTATATTTTTGCAATGAAATGTCAATAATTCATCCTGTCCTGGCAGGCCACAGCGTGTGAAGTCATTTCATATTTGTAAATTCTACTAATAGTTTCTTTTTTGATCAATATGAACAAACGATTAATAAAATAGGTACTATGATTGGCTTTGATGATCGGAGAACATTTACGCATCCGATTCGAGTAGCGGAACATGACGCGAATCAATACAAATTGAACTACTGCGGTTTCGCTGCTATGGTTTCGCGGCGGAGGTGTGCTACCAGCGTAACAAATGCAAAAAAAAATAACCAAAAAACATTATCTACTCTAATAGGTAAAATAGGTCAAAATCAAAGATTATACGCTTACTCTTCTACCTGCTTCTACTCGTACCAAACTATACTACCAATTGTTTCATGTTTATGCTGGCAACACTGTTCATTTTTAATTTATGTTCTCGTAGATACTTATATGGCGCTGAATAGTGAGAAATTAAAATGTATGGCAGTTGCCACCCTGTTCCTAGGGTTGCCACCTCTTGTTAGTCTAACTTTTATTTTCCATTTGAACGAACCTACAGACTTCAAAATGGTCTTGAATATTGAACATACTTAAAAAAAAACTCTGCAGTCTATTTTAAAATTGAAAAACGTTTCGATTTCTACCGTAACATGTTCTTCATTTAATTAAGCGGTATCTTTATTTTGTCCATATAATATGTATCGAATACCTAATATACTAAAAACACGCTCGCAGGCGGATGGACAAAACGTATGACTCTGTTTTCTTCAATGTGTCCCCAACTCCCTTTACAACTGTTGAGAAGTATGTGACACTTCTGAATTTTAAATTCCGGGAGAATTTTGTTTATTTGAAAGTCCTTCCGGGAGCCAGGAGATTTAAATTTTCATTGTTGAAAGCCGGGAGACACCCGGAATTTCGGGAAAGGTGGGAACCCTACCTGTGCCCCAAATGTAGCCAGCGGCAACACTGGTCCCCGCGCCACGACAGTCAGCTGTTGCACGCCTTCATCATTTCAGCCGAAAGACATCCACTGCAGGACATGGGCCTCTCCCAAATAGGGGGGGGGGGGGTTGCCATAATCGCCACGCTTGGCAGGCGGATTGGCGATCTCAGTATGGTTTTAAAAATGCATAGAGAACGCTTCTGCCCATTCTCTAGTAAGTCCCTTAGTCGCCTTTTACGACACCCACGGGAAGAAATGGGATGGTGCTATTCTTTACGTCCGGCACCAAACGGCACAGCACGCCTTACACATAATTATATTTTTGTTTACTTTTAGCTATGTTAGCTACTACTTGACAACCACAATACCAAAGCTGATGTTAAGATGTTAATTATTTTTGATTTTATAAAACTATTCAAAATGTGGCGACTCTCAGGTCACAATGAAATATTATGATGTGGGGTCGGACTGGACTCTACCATATTCGTCATAAAATTTAACGAGAGCACTCGTAAAAACTAACAAGGTCTATTTATTGTATCATATTATTTTTGTTGTCTTCCTATATCATTCTACTTTGTTTTGAAATTATCACATCATGGCAATGAAGATGAACGTTCGCTGGACAAGCAGATAGGCTTAATTATATTATTTTAAACAATTACATGAAATAAAACATAGCTATTACATAACTAAGCGTAGCTATAGACATATCTATAAGCATAGCTCTAAATAAACATACCTAATCGAATTAAAGGATATAATTTATTTTTTCAAACATGATACTTACATAATATATAACATTAAATCCTCTTTTATTCAATTCTTCGTTACAAGACATGAAAAAGAAAACAATTTGCCAGTAGTAGGTATGTTTGAAATAAAAAATTAAATTACTATCAAAGATCACTACACTAGTGTATTATCTAAGTGTATATCTATGGTATTATCTATGATCACTATATCACATACATCCTCATCTTCATACATCTCCGCTAGGAGTAAATTAGTGTTCTGTGACCTGTGACATACATTCCTTCATTCTTTGCTATCTAATCTTGTCAACTTTGTAAAAACTTATAATTTTTTGTAATATTTTTAAGTAACCGTTTTAATAACAGTGTGCGAAATCAAAAATCGATGATGAGTTCTTCCAGTATTGGGTTTCCGAAGAAGCGAACTCTCCCTAAACTAATGGCATGTATGACCAAAACTAGTTTGGAGACATTTCGAAGCAGAGCTTTGTTTAATTTAACATTTCTCGATTCCAATGGCGTTCGAAGGTATGAATGAACGTTTACAAATATCACCTAGTCGATCGATCAACTTCGCAATTCTTGTTTAATAAATAAATACGATGCGTAAATATATAAGCCTGGCGCTTAGTCTGCGACTTGCTTTGCCCGACCTGGGAATCAAAAAAAAAAAACCTAAGACAATTATGCATGTCTATTATGAAGCAAACCTACTTTTATTGAATTAACAACAACCGAGGCCCTCACGTTCAGCAGTCGTACAAGTGACGGAGCTGTGAACTGATCTTTTGTTAGAAAGAGATCTAGTTTTTTGCAGTGAAAAAGCTGGGGAAGATTTAAGTATTGCTTATAGAACGATTTTTCATCATAAAATTTTACATTTTTCTAGGCGTAAACTTCCTTTACACGATTGTCTCATTTTCGAACTAAAAGAATGCGGGTATGGAGATGCGTCAGCGTATCTGCAAGACCTCATTTATGATAATGTACAGCTTGTTAATGAAGACGATATCGGTATTGTAGTAGACCTCAGAAAAAGATATGATTATTTGGAACACATCTCAGAAACTCTGCAAAAAGCGGAAAAGGAACATGAACAAGGTTTGTACAGTCAGCCCCAAAAAGATGTAATGTAGAATGTAGACAATAAAATGGCTCCTTAGCCATTTTATTGTCTACGACCATAGTTCCACATCATTGTATCTACCGTACACGTACAAAACATAGTATACAATTTATTCTACTAAAACAAAGTAAAAAAATGGTCGCAAAACATCTATATACCCTATGACCAAAACATGGTAAACTACATCCCCCTTATTACAAAACAAGGTTTATCTTTAGACCCAGGTTTAAAACATGGAGCAATTATTGAATTTAGAACTTTATTCCGACTATGGTAAAGTTCCTAAACACAAAACTGACAACTTAGTACCGAACTAAGTTTTCAGTTTTGTATAAAGAACGGTATTTCAATCACTGTTACGTTCTTATTACAAAAACTGGCTCCATGGTTTAAGCCATGTCAAAATATAAATCTTGTTTTGTAATAAGGCACCATAAGACTCACAAATACGTATGCAGTAATCATTCAATAACTAGGTTAACAAATCTTGTTCTTTCTATTCAAACGTTCAATTTCGAGATGAAGTGCTAGAAATAAGTATTTAGTTGAAAATACGATGCCAGCTAAAGCACTAGGAAGTGGTGAAGGGTAGGCGTTTTTGGGGGACTGTCTTATGTAATTTTTGACGTTCGAAAAGTGCTGATTCTCAGCCTAGTTTGAATAAATGATTTTTGAGTTTTGTCATTAACAATTGCTTTTTACCCTAACGCGTCAGACTGACACATTATTACTGTCATGATAACCATCACATCTTAAGGTAGTCACGTAAAGTAAAGTAAGTACTCACCGGGATTTGCAGGTAATGTAACAGTTCAGAGTATTTTATCAGTGAATGCGTCCAGGTGAGCCTGGCGAGCATTACAGTGCGTACCTGTAAGTAGCAGTAAGTCCAGAAAACTGAGCATTATACACACATGAATCGATGTAACATGTACGAATACTCATTGTTCAAGCCGTTACAAAACCGAATGCTCCTTAGTCAGTGCGTCGAGCTGGCGCAGTATTGCTACGCATTGCTCAAAATCAAATCATAGAATGATAATTATACACGAATACCCGGTGAGAGACCTTACAAACCCTAAGCAACATTCTTTATGAACATTCATGATTTACCTATTTGTATTTCAAATCAAAAATTTAAAACCAAATGCTGACGTCATGCATGAAATGAAAATGAAAAAAGTAAAATTGTTGTTCCTAAATGAACAACAATTTTCATTTCATGCACACGTTTTGACATGTGTAAATTATTTTAATAAATTAAACGAATTTAAACCCATTATTTTAATAAATTAAACGAATTTAAACCCATTACCGTTTTTTTCTCCGTTTCTGACGGAACACGTCAGGGCCGGGTATCCGGAAATGTGTGGATAACTCTTCGTGCTTTCCGAGGCATGGAGGGGTCTCGATATGTAATGGATGGTCACCCATCCACGAATCGACCGCGGCAAGCGTAGCTTAACCTGCGATCAACCCGTGCGGCTGTTATTATTTAACCACGAGCCCCTCTTAATACAGTATTACATATTTCTTAAAAAAAAAAAAAAAAAATGGTCTGTTGTTGTTGGGAGCAGGATCCAAGCTGCCGGTGATAAGGGCTCCAGAGACAGAAACCTTACGATGCGAGCCGTATCGTGTAGTATTTAATACCTTCTGAATCAGGCCCTTGATCCAACCGCCTAACACGAGAGAGTCTCGAAAGATCTTGATCGAGGCTTTCGGCATCAGGCCATTGGCCGTTTCGACATATTATTTTATTATTCAATGACGTGAAGTGTTGAAGGACCCTTTCAACATTTTCGGTATACGAGGCTAAAATTGTTTTTGATAACCATTAAAAAATACTTTTATCTGGAAAGAAAGTACAGGCTCGCTACCTTCATAAAACATTTGTTATCTCTTCTTGCCACATAGAAAAAGCTCAATAGTTTTAGAATTATTGGTGTACTTAGTAGAATTGTTGTATTAGATTAAAACTCTGGTAGGAAAGAGTAAATACAATCGCGTAATGCCCTTAAAGGTATAGGATGGCTTTCATAGACATAGGAACTTAGTTGATATTGTAAGTAACGTGTTTGAAAATAAGTATTTAATAGAATCTATTTACTCCACCGCCAGACCACCCTAAGAAAGAATGCATGCACTTGCTCAATCTAGCGCTCCACTATGCTGAAAAGGAAAAGGGTATTCTATGGCTGGCCGAAAAATTATTTCAAGCATCGATTGCGGTATCGAGTCAGTACCTTATCGATGGTGGTCGGTTGAAAGCCGTCTGTAAATACCACTTTGGAAAGTTCCTGCTGGACAAATGTAAGTTGATTCTATTATTGAATGAATGGTTAAATTATTGTTTGAGGTGTATTCTTAGTTCTTAAGGCGCTGACAAGAGGCAAATGTTATTAAAAGTTGGCTTGTCTTAAACAAAAAAATTGCCAAATCTATATAGTTTGTGGTAGCGGAAAAAATATATGTTATTCTTGAACTTATTTCTCAGAACTTGGTTGTTACCAAAACACGTTTAGAAACAAATTAACGCTAAACTAACCCTTTACTTTGAGTTTCAATCCAAAATATCTGTATTAAATATCAACGTACTGTTGGTACTTATTTAATTAATAACAAGAACGTCCTATTTGTATGCAGAACTTGGTTGTTTTTTATTTTCGATTACTCAACTCATTTTTTAGTAAATTAATAATTGCTTCTTTGCAATAAATTACGAGCGTTGTGTCATCGAGCTTCTCTTTCTTTTGTATGCAGTCTGACAGTGACAGCGGTTTACCTGTTGTCAGCGTCTTAATTGCAAATAGTGGACTATAAAATATAGGTGTATTGCAAAAGGCAAAATAATTAGTTTTAGCAGAGCAACAATGACCGTTCACTATGGAGATTTTTCGATGTGAAGTGACGCACGCCAGCGTCGGTCGGCTGATTGGCTCTCGCCGCCTTGCCATCCCGCGCGTCGCGTTCGTATACCGCGATACCATGTCCGCGCGTGTACAATGTCTTTGCTAATTAATTATTTATTAGTTCCAGGAGCAGACCCAGAAGAACCATTTATGTTACTGACAGAAGTCAGAGATAGTGCTATCGGAAAGGTTAAGCGTCTTTTTTCATTTAAATAAACTTATTACTTACCTATTTATACGGTATTTTCCCTAACCGTAATATTTATAGTGGACAAAGTAATACAGCAGCTACGGAGTTTGCTAATAGTTTTAACCGGTCAAAGACTGATTTTTGCAGTCAAAAGTGGTTTCGACCGATAAACAGTTTTGACAGTGACATATTCATTGAGTATACAAACAATTTAGTACCAAACGCACTTCTAAATACTCTTACTGCGTTCACACAATTGGACAATATCATCTTGACTTGCAGGATTGGCCCTTATACGAACCGGATGAAGGAGGTGAGGAAGTTCCTCCTGATACCGTGTTTAAGTCCACTGCCTTACAACTGTTTAGGGTCCTCCTCAACAAAGCGCGAACGGTGCGAAAGGTGGACACCCCTAAGGCTGAGAGATTGGCTCGTTTAGCTGAGAGAAGAGCTAAAGATGGTTAGTTAGTCATTCATTCCTACCGTAGCTTTTTTAGTTAGTTTTCAATGTACATAATATATTTATTACCCAAATATCAAAATTACGAAAAAAAATTCTCTTCACCTCCTGGGCTCCCCAATTTTTGACGAATCCTTTCCAACTTTCATTGAGGAGAAAATACAAAATTTTAATGATGTCTCGGAAAGACTTTTTTAAAATTAACATCCATTCGGCCTTCACACTCATACGATACTGTTGTTTTGGACCAAAATTTACTTATAGCCTTCGCTCCTCACATCTATGGAGACATCCACAACTTTTAGAAAAAGTTGACCAAATTATTAGGAACACACTAACTTCTATCCTAAATGTGGCCCTGGACGACCGAGCGTGGCAGCAAGCCACACTTCCCATTCGCCTGGGAGGTCTCGGCGTCCGCAAAATTTCAAGTATCAGTTTACCGGCCTTCATCTCCTCGGTCCACAGTACTGATAAATTAACCAGGAACATTTTATCTTCCTCACTGGTTGATTTTGAGGTACCGTGTTTGACCGACGCTTTGAACGCTTGGAAAATGGCTTGTCCCAATACGGATTTGCCTGACAACCCGTCCTCTCAGAGACAGTGGGACGTGCCGCTCTGCAGTGTTATTCGGAATACCCTGATAAACTCGTCACTTAATACTGCTGAGCGTGCCCGTCTGCTGGCTGTGGGAGAATGGGAGTCAGGTTTATGGCTTCAGGCGCTACCGTCATCCACCATAGGCACTATGATGGATGACTCATCGTTTCGGCTCGCTACGTGTCTCCGCTTGGGCGCACCTTGTGTTGCTCCGCATCGGTGTCATTGCGGTGAAGCCGTCGACGGTCTCGGATACCATGGCGTGCCGAGCTATGCGACCTGCGCAGGTCGCATAGCTCGGCACGCCAGCATCAACGATATTATTCGTCGAGCCCTTGTCACCGCCGGCGTACCAGCGGTATTAGAACCAAACGGATTGGTACGTGACGATGGGAAGAGACCAGACGGCATGACGTTATTGCCTTGGAAGTTGGGTAGGCCTCTGGTGTGGGACGCAACCTGTGTCGACACCCTTGCGCCATCTCATATTCCAAGCACGGCTGGCTGTGCTGGCTCCGCTGCTGCGGCTGCTGAGACCCTCAAGCGGCGCAAATACTGTAATCTTATGGGTAACTAACAGTTTTGAGCCGTTTGGGGTCGAAACGCTCGGGTCATGGGGCCCGAGTGCGCGTCTCCTTTTTAAGGAAATTTCTCGCCGACTGATCGACACTTCACGTGACCAGAGGGCTGGCTCGTTCTTCGGCCAAAGAATTAGCATTGCCATTCAACGTGGCAATGCTGCCAGTCTTCTGGGCACGTTTCCGGATGACAGCGATGTGGACGAGTATTTCGACGCTTAAGTGTCTTTTTTACTTTTTATATTTTTCATGTTGTAATTTTTTTTCCTATTTAGTATTTAAGTAAGTAAATATTATATTCCTTTATGGTAAGTCGATTGAGGTTTGCCAGAGTTGACTAAGACAAATGTATAAGCTACGCTGTACATTGACCTTTGTGGTAGTTTGCACGTCACATTCATATAATATGCACATCAATATTGTTTAGCTGTGCATTTCTGCAACAAAGCATTACAGTGTAGCAATAAATCCATCAAGGGAATCGTTCGTCTACTCATTTACATAAAATATCATAACAAGTACATTTTCACTGTTGGGCATTACACCCCAACACCGAATCTCTGGAACTTTGTCACGTTCAATAGATGGGTAGAATATTTTTGTTGCAGGGTAATTTCTTGTTATTTTGTCGAGCAAGAGTCAAATAAGAGGACTAATGGCAGCCATATTCATTATGTAGAACTACACTCACGAGCAATAAACTGGAATCACTTCATCGCGCGTTGCTCAAGACAATTTTTTACAATTTCTATGCCATGAACTGTGGATTGTGGAAAGTTAATTTTGTTAGCCCTCAAGTGATATACTTGAGGGCTAACAAAATTAACTTTCCTTCTCATTCTAAAAAAATGATTATAAATTTATTGAATTTCCTACCTTTGAGAATTATTGCAATAGGTCGAAGTTGTGGACGTCTATACTCCGTTGAAATAAGATTATACATTTAAATAAACCTTTTTTACAGTCCAATCAACCGATTTTGACTTCTATTGCGTTGGTAGCATGACAAAATAATGGCAGTTGTAATAAACAGTTGGTATTGTAACCACGTTTTTGCTTTTAATGCCATCCCTATGCCTAAGGAATAGAAGTCAAAATCGGTTGAACGGACTGTATAAAAGTTTATTTAAATTTCTAATCGTATTTCAAATGGAGTATAAATGAATAGGAAGTAATATGAAAAGATACAATTTTTATTTACAATTTATGTTTGCCCCTTAATATTTTGTGTTACCCCCCCTGGCCCTAATGACTGCCTGTAAACGGTTTTTCATTGACCGAATGCGTTTCCTGATGGAATCCTGTGGGATTTCCTGCGACTTTTCCACTAAACCAGTTTTCAGGTCTTCTATTGACGCCGGAGCTGGACATCTTCCTCGTACCCGCCTTTTCAGCTCGTCCCATAAATG
This sequence comes from Tiliacea aurago, assembly GCA_948098905.1. Taxonomy (NCBI): domain Eukaryota; kingdom Metazoa; phylum Arthropoda; class Insecta; order Lepidoptera; family Noctuidae; genus Tiliacea; species Tiliacea aurago. The sequence continues at coordinate 11,528,901 of OX402579.1, read as the reverse complement.
TTCAATCGGATTTAAGTCTAGTCTAAGGGCTGAATGCTAATGTCTAGTGTGGCAATCCCGACTGCCACAAGGTACTGTGTAGTCACTGCAGCCATGTGGCAGCGGGCATTCTCGTGCATTAGCAGGAAATCTTCACCAATAAACCGCGTAGGGGAGCACATTTCCTAGCAGAATGTCGTTGATGTATCTTTCTGCGGTTAGCCCCCTCCCCGACCTCCACCAGGTATTAATATCAACTCCGTTTTTGCTTCAATAGATATCCCCGCCCACATCATACAGGACCCACCACGTATGCCACTGTTTCCGCAAAATAGCATTTTGCGAATCGCTCACCCGGTCTCCTATAGGCTCTCTGTCAACGGTCGCTACCATGCAGGCACATCCTGGATTCGTCCGAGAACAGGACTCGCCTCCATTGGTCGATATCCCAATCTAAGTGATCGCGAGCAAACTGAAGCCTGGCTTGTCAGTGGGCTGGATACAATTTAGGTCCCATGGCTGGCCTTTTCAGGGTCAAGTTCACTTCTTTGAGTCCTCGAACTTCTCTGTGATGCTGCTGGGTGTCCATGCCGGCCCGTTTTTGATTTCGGAGAGAAGAGGTGACAATAAATCGGTCATCTCTCACCGAAGTGCATCGCTGTCGTCCAGATCCTGGTCTCCGGACAAAGTTTCCAGTCTCCCTGAACCTCTTTTATACCTTCGAGACACAAGACTGGCCCAATGAAGCTGTCGAGCGATAGTACGCTGAGACAATCCTTCCTGGATTAGGATGACGACTTGAGCGGCTTCTATAGGTGTGGTTTCCATTTTCTTTTACCTTCAGTATTCCCAGTGACGTGAAATATTTGACTGATGATCAATTTTCATAAACACCCCTTAATATGGTTTCAGGACTACCAAACAATATGGTGTTTTGTTTTAAAAATGTATGTTTTTAGGGTTCCGTAGTCAACAAGGAACCCTTATAGTTTCGCCATGTCCGTCTGTCTGTCTGTCTGTCTGTCCGTCCGTCCGTCTGTCCCCAGCTTAGCTTAGAGACACTTAGTACTAGAAAGCTGTAATTTGGCATGGGTTAATATGTTTTCATATTAATCATGCCGAAAAAGTCGTCAAATAAAACCATGAAAAACATTTTTTTTTAGGGTACCTCCCTTTCATGTGAAATGGGGATAATATTTTTTTCTCGTCCATTCCATGGAGTGGGGTATCGTTGGATAGGCCGTTCAAAAATATTGTGGGTTTGTCAGAACCATTTTTCAATTAAGGGATCCGTTTGCGTAATATTAAGCTTTAAAGTGCTATTTTTTGATAGAGTCAAGTGTCCCCCCCCCCTGCCAGCTAAATGGTTGGTTTTGGATATGTGAAAAAATTCATGGCAATAGTATATATAACGAAATTAAAAGGAAAACTATCACAGCTTAGTAGGCTTCAAAAGTTAACGAGTAATAGTCGACCAACTTAAATTTGCAGTTGGAGAATTGACCGTATTGTATATCGATGTATGGGAGAGCATGTTTTTCAACTACATTATTAAGTTTGTTTTTGGGATAAATTCCTCCCAACTACGGAATTCTTCATTGTGCGTGGTCCGACATGCACTTGGCCGGTTTTTTGTTTTACGTTCCATGACATAGGTGAATAAGTAATCTTTGGTTATGATATTGAAAAAGCTAATAAAATTGCCTTTCAAATGATATGCCACAGTCCATAGTTCATTGCATAGAAGTTGTAAAAATTTGTTTCGAGCAGCGGACGATGAAGTGATTCCAGTTTATTGCTCGCGAGTGTAGTTAAACGATCAAGCTGGAAGAAGTTCGGATTTTCACCTTACATTACATTTACTTATATTTGAAATATTTTAGCCGGCGCAATACATAAAACAGCAGAGGCAATAATAGAAATCGGCATTTGCCAGTTGATGATGAACAACTTGAATAACGCTCAAAAGACTCTTGAGAGAGCATTCAAGATACACGAGCAAAGTAACAACATAGAAGGGCTCTGCGAGGTTAGGATGCACATGGCAGCTGTTATGCAACGGTACAAACCTTGACTTACGTTTTAAAATTATTTAGAAATAATACAGTTACCTTATAAAAAAACTTTTTACACAAAAAACAACCTTCTTCAAAAAAAAACACTAGTAACAAATAACTTTATTTTTGGAAGTGTCTTATTAGTTATTGTCCTTTTTGTTGGCACCGACTTCTGAAATTAATTATTTTTCACTTTGTTGTGTTTTTTTGAAAGTCTGTTGATTTTTTTTGGGGGAGGCACAACAGCTTATCAATTTTGGCTATAAAACAATAGTCGCGAAAAGTATTTTCTATCGAGCAAGTTCTATTAAACCTAGTATCGTGCGTGCGACGGAAACATTATAAAAGTTGAATTGACGAACATTTTTAAGTCAAACGTTTGTATGTAGGTAAGTGCTGTATGCAATTTGTAGGAAATATAGGTAGGTATATTTTTAACGAATTTAAACATTACGGTAAAAAATATATGTTGTATCGATGAGTGACCGAGATGCGAAACATCGGGTCTTCTTCAAGATCCGACATAGTTCAGATAGGTGTGGGCACTGCAATGGGTACTCGAACGAAAAGGACATTCGAATTTTAAATCACTTTAATAATTAGCGAATAAAATAAACACGTGGGTCGGAAACAAACACGTGCGTTGGTACTGGCGTTTGTCAAGACTGTTCGAGCTCGACTGTCGAAGGCCCTCCACCGCCGATCGTGTCCAAGGCTTCCAAGCGGTAGGGCTCGCTTGCGTTTCCGATCACATGATTATTCGTTACGAATCAAATTGTTAGATGGCGCTGTCCGCTGTACTGTGGCGCCATCTATCCACGACTGCATTATATTTGGAAAAAACAAAAATGTATGTTTAGTTACTCAAACATTAATATTGCAACTTCTCATACGAATAATATTCCACTTTACTTAAAATATACATTAAACAAGAATATTACATTTGCAAGCCCGCTTCTGTTAAATACCTACATGCTAATCGTTTAATGAAAATTATAATTCTTGGGCTCTAAATTGTAATAAAATAACAATTATTTATTGGTTTCAAATCTCTTCGACACAATCTCATTGTTAAAATTGACGTCTCACATGTCTTTTGTCAAAATCATGTCGTTACTCCACCTGTGTTCACCTGTATTTAGAGAATTTCGGAGAAATTCTTCTTTTGTATTTATTTTTTGCTCTCCATTGATTATTTTTTGGCTGAGTTTGTGGGATATTTTGCTTCTCACTTCTTAAACATTTTTGAACTTAGTCCAAAATCGAGCGTTAAATAAAAGTTATCTGGTACAGATTGGGTGAGCATGAAGCGGCGGCCAAATTCCTGACGGACATGGGAGCCAGTGCCATGGAACATGGTCTAAGGAGACAACTCGGCCGGGCGCTGCATCTGATTGGCGAGCTTCATCTGAGGAGGGATAGGCCAGAACTGGGCACCCAGCATCTAGCTGAAGCATTTCTTTGCTTCATGGGCTTTCATTTTGAATCAGTATGCGTATAATTCCTTCCTATTTAAGTCTTCTTTACTGCGCAATCACACACTTATTACAACAATACTTCATGGGAATTTGGTTAATACAATTCAGTGACTCAGATAAAACACAATCTTAAAGTAAGTTCGTTTTTTTTTTTAGGTGAATAGTTGCAGCTTCTTAGATAAGATGAAGGAGTCACAACATGATATGGGAGCGATATACGGGGCCACAAAAAAAATATTCGAAGAGGAAGCGGAACAATCAAGACTTATGATGGCTATTTCTGCAGGTATATGACCTGTCACATTTGTCTTGAAATTCAATCTTAAATGGGTGATAGACGTGCGAGCAAGTACGCGTACTTGTGGCTCAGCGATCTGTTTCGCTCGTGTGTCACCCTAAGTACACGTACTTTCAAACCGCCGAGTAAGTTCGTTCGCGATCCAACATGGTTGAAATTATGCTCATAGCCCGCCTTGGCTCGTAAGTCTGTCATTGCCGCGAGTTGCGAGCCGCCATTTTGTTTTTTATATTCTGTGGGTGCGCATCGCTTGTGAGATGTGATATTTAACATGTTATGCTTCATTTATGTAATTTTTGGTTATTTCGAAGCAAAATGAGTGATTTGATTTGCTCTGTTTTTGTAAGCTAGTGCTTCACCCATACTCGCCGACTTCGTCTTCTTTTATTGGTTTTTAAAATGTGATATGATATAATTCCCAAATAACACAAAGCTTTCTCTGTCGACGACATCGCGATACAGTGTGAGCAAGCTTCACGTTTGTCACCAACGTCGAGCCGAGTTAGTTTGCGAACTAAAAAACCGCATAATTTAAGTTCGTACGTCTATCACTCACTTAAGACATGGTTTTTCGCTATTTTGTCTGTGCAAAGCTTCGGCACACGGTATGGTGGTAGAATTTCGTAAAAGATTATTTTCAGTTATCAGAGATTAGCTCAATCTCTTCATGACATTAACTTTAAGGGCTTCTACACACCGGCGCGACTTGTCGCGCGACGCGACTTTGCAATATATATCCATAGAACTATTTCTATGAAGTCGCGCGTGACACTACACACAGGAGCGACTTGTCGCGCCGCGAATCAGATATATCGCGACACGTGATGCGTCTTGTGTAGGCTCTTCAGACTGACGCGATATCGCGGCGATATCGCGTGGCTAGCGCGACGCAACACAAGAGAGATAATTATTACTACATTTAAAATTTTATAGGACCTTGCAAATGTCAATCATCCTAATTTATACCTTATTGCAATGACATAAGAGTTACATTGCAATGACTTAGGTACTTGGTTTTGCCGGCTAGTCGGCATGCTCGAAGGAATAAATTATCTTTTAAATTCAAGTAGCGCGACTAGTCGCGCGACGCTACTTGTCGCGCTACGCGACACATGCTCTACTACTGAGCTCACCTCAGATATAAGGCGCTTCAATCTGAGGTGAGCTCAGTTCAGGTCATCAACCGATTACGATAGTTTCGGCTTACATGCCGCCCACCGCGACCACGAGCCCAGACGGTCTTCAAATGCTGTCTCGCGATCTTTCGATTCTTTTCGGCCTGAGTGAATCCGTTATCGTAGCGGGTGATCTCAACGCCAAACATCCGTCCTGGAATTGTAATACCACCACGTTTCGAGGCCAACATCTGTTTGACCTCACCGCCGTTTTAAATTTCGATATCATCGGCCCGATGAATCCTACTCACTACCCCCATATCCCCAGTCAATCCCCGGACATATTGGACATAGCGCTCCTAAAGAATATCAACCTACGGTTGGATTCGATAGAGGCGATGGACGAACTGACTTCTGACCACCGGCCGGTCGTCTTAAGACTGGCCCCTCGCGACGGACTCCTTGACCCTGACCAACCCCCCCTCACGAAAGTAGTCACGGACTGGCGGAAAGTAAGCGACCGACTGAAATCCACCACATCCCCGATACTGGATTCTATCCCCGATCAGTTTGACTCGATCGCCGACACGACGGCCGCGATCGACTCACTCACGGAACACGTACAATCAGTCCTGAGCGATTGCTCGAAGCAGGTTCCGGCGATGGACCCCCATCGCCGAAAGCTGCCGGACGATGTGCGTGAACTGCTGACTGAGAAGAACGCGGCCACTCGTGCATACAGTGTCTTTCCCTGTGACGCTAACAAAGTCTTCATGCGCCAATTACAGAAATCTGTAAGGAAGCGAATGAAAGAACTGCGTGAGGCTAACTGGGACAAGATGCTGGGCGAACTAGAGCCCACTCATCTTGCCTTCTGGGAGCTTCAGAGGAAACTCAGATCCCCGCAAGTAGCTTCAATGCCCCCTCTGACACGACCCGACAGGACGATAGCATTCGACGACACCGACAAGGCTGAATGCCTGGCTGACACTCTCGAGACTCAGTGCTCGCCCAGCTCTCAACCAGTAGACCAAGCTCACCTCGCTGAGGTGAACGCTGAAGTCGAACGTAGGGCGAATCTCCCTCCGGTCGAAGACCCTGATTGTCCTCTGGCTCCCGTCACCCCAGACGAAGTGCACGACATTATCAAGGGTCTGAAAACCCGTAAATCTCCCGGATCAGACGGAATCACCAACAGGGTGCTCCAGCTGTTCCCCGCTCACCTGATCATGCTAATGACCACCATCTTCAATGGCGCTCTTAGCAACAACATTTTTCCTCAAGCTTGGAAAAGTGCCACGGTCATCGGTATCCCGAAGCCCGGCAAACCTAAGACCGAACCTTCCAGTTACCGACCCATCAGTCTGCTCAACGTCTTCGGCAAAGTCTATGAGAGGCTTATTTATAAGCGTCTCAGAGACTATGCCGAGACGAAGGGCCTCATCCCAAACGAACAGTTCGGGTTCAGATCCCAACATTCGTGCGTACAACAGGTCCACCGTATCGTCGAGCATGTAAGCGCTGGCTTCCAGCGCGGGCTCATGACGGGTGCTGTGTTCTTCGACATTGCGAAAGCGTTCGACAAAGTCTGGCACAACGGCTTAATATATAAGCTCTACAAACTCGGTGTGCCCGATCGTCTCGTGCTCATCTTACGAGACTTTTTGTCGGACCGCACCTTCCGCTATCGCATCGAGGGTGCGCTATCCTCCCCCCATCCGCTCCGCGCAGGCGTCCCTCAGGGCGCTGTGCTGGCACCGCTGATATTCACTATATTCACTAGTGATATCCCCAAATGTAGAAAGGCGCAGTTAGCTCTGTTCGCAGACGACACGGCCATCTACTACTCCGGCCTCAGGCAAGACAATATCGCCCGCATCCTTCAGGCCGAAGTCAACAGACTCGCGGCCTGGTTCAGGAAGTGGAGGATTGAAGTCAACCCTGATAAGAGCCAGGGGGTCCTATTCTGTAGGCCCCGGCGATCACCCGCCCTGCCCCAACCGATCACCATGTTCGGCAAGCCTATCCCTTGGGAGAAGCGAGCCAAATATCTCGGTGTGGTCTTAGACCATCACATGACGTTCGGCGAGCACATAAAACAGGTGCGCTCGCGCGCCAGTTTTGCTCTCGGCCGACTACACTCCGTACTCAACCCGCGCAGCAAGTTGTCACTTAAGTGCAAATTGCGTATTTACACCGCGTGCATTCGACCGATCATGACTTACGCCTGCGTAGTCTTCGCTCACGCAAAGTCATATCACATCCATAAGATGCAGACGCTTCAAAACCGATTTCTCCGTAGAATTACGAAAGCTCCTTGGTTCGTTCGGAACGAACAACTTCACGTAGACCTTAAGATGCCTACCATCAAACAGTTTATGAAGCGCCTTGCAAAGCGCTTTTTCGAATCCGCGGAACGTCATCGCAACCCCTTGGTTGTGCAGGCCGCTAGTTACAGGCCTTCTGCCATTAGTCAGACTCGCCGACCGAGGCACACTCTCTTAGATCCGGATGACCCCATCACTCTCCTTCAGGAAAGCAATAGGGCCACGAGTACAGTGCACAAATTACACAAACCGACCTTCCGTCCTCGCCGCCGAGGTACCACGCGAACTTCCCGAGTAAATGGTAATAAAAGTCCTCCCCCCCGTCCCTTGAATGTCGATGCGCCAGCCGCCCGGTTAGAGGCTGAGAGCGCCGTAGCAATAAATATAATATCCCCTGATAATAATCATGATCAAAATGTTGATCCAGCCCGTCCCCAAATTGTTAGTAATTTTGTGATCCCCCAACGACGCCCTGAGCGGAGGTCCGTACCCCACAGGGGGTGCCCTTAGTGCGCTGTCGTTTAGTTTTTAATATATATAATTTGCGCCCTGGCTGGAGGCTTTAAGATTAAAAACCTTAGGGCAGCCACATGAATATCCGGTTAAGTAGCAACGACCTCTCTGGGTCTGCTACGAGATGCCATACCTATAAAAAAAAAAAAAAAAAAAAAAAAGTGAGCTCAGTAGTAGACGATCTTCGTCAGAGGACGAAGGCAGGTCTGTGCGTGTTTGCTGAGCGAGGTTAGGTTCGATTTCCCGGTCGGTCGACATAACCCAACCTTTTGGTGGGAAATCCTCATGGATGTCCTCCGCCCTGGGGCGGGTGGAGGGGTCTGTCAGACTCTTACTGACTAAAAACCACCCCAGTATTATACGCCATACAAAATGGCATTTCGTTCGTATGGTGTCGAGCGTGGTGGTGGGCGCGGGTGGAAGCGAGTCGTCATGCCATCTAATTCTAGGGATTGACACTATTGCCAGCTCACTTCAAGTCCACTTCATCTAAGTTTTTGTGGTGAGATTTTTACAGAATAGGTCGAGGTCTGTGCGTGTTTGCTAACCGTGGTCCTAGCTAGGTTCAATATTATATAAATTTTATTAATTCAAATATTTTTTTTATTTCTATTAGCTTCCAATAGGTCTCATTGGCTATTGAGTTTTTTACTCGACTGCGTGACGTAAAGGAGGGTGTTTATAAATCATGACTTTAGCCAGTTTTACCAATTACTTAAACTTAAACATTTCAGTGTGTGATTAGAACCATTCTAAACCCTGTCGAAAACATTTAGTTTTTTCCAAAGTAAAATAAAATTATAAGCAAAATAGTAGACAAGTCATTGCAATGTGACTCTTATCTCATTGTGATAAGGTAATGTTTGACGAAATTAAGTAATCAACCAATCTGCCTATCCTTTTCCTAACCATGATGGGGTCGGTTTCTAGTGTAACCGGATACAGTATTTTACGTGGAGCGACTGCCTATCTGGCCTCCACAACCCAGTAACTGGGTAATACCATACCCCTTGGCCCTTTGGTAAGACTGGTTGTCAGACTTTCGGACTTCTGACGACTTGTAACGGCTGTCAAAGATCCACGAATGACAGACAGCTTATCGTGCTTTTGGAGGGACGGAAGGACCTTGGTATGCAAAAATGGTCACCCAACCGCGGACCAACCTCAACTATCTAGTAAAAAGCGAAATAAACTAATAAAATAATAATTTCTCCATTTCAAATTATAAAAGACCTTGCAAATGTCAATCATTCTAATTTATACCTTATCGCAATGATATAAGAGTTACATTGCAATGACTTGGTATTTGCGGCTGGCGGAATGGTAAAAAAAAATACCCTTTGAAACTGCCGCAAGCCAGCCGCTACTGCGCCTAGCTGTACCTATATTATTCGTGGATTTTGACTCAAAATTCGAATTTTTTATAATTTACCAACTTCACAAAAAGGAGGAGGTTTTCATTGTTTTCAAGTCGGTTGTATTTTTGTTTATGTTTATAAGTAGTAGGTAGGTACCTCAGTACTCCGTCGTTTATAAGCCGATTTGGAAAATTATTTTTTTATTTGAATAGATTATGCTTCCAAATTGGTCCTAGTTTTATCAAAATCCAGTTCTAAGGATGGGATCCATGAGGAACTGAGGGAACTTCTCAAATATTATAGGCATACCTACTACATATAGCGATTTTTATATTTTCATCAACCGGTCAATCATTTGCATACAGAAAGTATCATTTATTGAAGTGGAACTGATGAAGAAGACCACAGACGGCCACCGGAACTCCTCAATGATAAGTACTTACCTATTTCACGGGTGGCGATAAGATATCTCTATTCATTTTTTTAAGCGACAATGACGAAGCAAATTTAAATAAATGGTACCATCAAACTGATCTTAGGATGAAGCCGGTAGGCACCGGAACTCCGTAATAAAACAATGATCCTAGCCGTGTTTGGGCTTATTGGAATTGTCAAGAGATGCACTCTGGATATAAATGATTTTTTACCCGACATCAAAAAAAGGAGGACGTTCCCAATTCGTCTCTATATAGGTAGGTATATTAAGTAATACTTAATTATGTTCGGGTATAACTTATTTGTTTATGAACCGATTTTTATAATTATTTAATTTGGTAGATGAAACTTGTGCCGACTTGCGCGGTCCCATATAAATTTTATTATTCTTGCTTGGGTACCTAGTTTTGAGTTAGCTTAGCAATAATAGGTAATTTACGTATTTAATTCAATTGGTGTAGGTATGTTGATGATGCTATAAAACTTCCTGTCACTGTTATTTACAAAGCAGGTAGTAGTAGGGTAGGTACCACAAAGTGAAAAATAGGTAAGCACAAATCTTTTTACAAAAAAAAAATCGTTTATTGCCGCCGACTTCCGAAATTTAAGTTATTTTTCACCATAGTGTTTACTTTTTAATTTAAATTTCACGTCAAAAGTTTATTTTCACAACCACATTTCCAGTACTTACCTATAAGCTGACCTCTTATTGTAAGGAAAGCCTAATACAGGGTCAAATTAAATTAGTTCGCCAAACTCCGCAGATGTTATGGGTATTGTATACCAAAAAATTAAGTTACTTATTTCATTTTTCTGACTACCCGTAACCAGGGACCATTTTGGTTACCCATTGAAAGGGTTTTCTATAGGGTTTTTCTAAGCGGTTAAACAAAAACCCATACGATATGGGTAACCCTTTTGAACGGCTTTTCAAAATTACCCACACGTTACCGTTACTAAAATGGTCCCTGGGTAGAATAGAGATAGAACTGGTCATGCTACGCGTGCTGGGCGTATATCGAAATAACATAATATTATGATTTTTACATGTTACTGGGTTTCAAGTACGTATAGAACCCATTGAATGGGTTATCATGTAACCCTTTCACTGGGTTTTAACTATAAAAGAAAGAAAGAAGAAAGAAAATATAACCCATTCAATGGGTTATCGTGTAACCCCTTCAAAGTGTTTCTAGTATAAAACCCTTTCAATGGGTTACATCATGAGAAAGGTAACCCATTGAATGGGTTACCCCTTCGAAAGGCTTAACTCTTAACCGGGGTTGTACGGTCCCTGGGTAGAATAGAGATAGAATTGGTCATGTTACGCGTGCTGGGCGGATATCGAATTAACATAATATTATGATTTTTTAATGTTACTAGGTTTCAAGTAGTTAAAGAAAGAACCCATTGAATGGGTTATCATGTAACCCTTTCACTGGGTTTCAAGTATAAAACCCATCCGATGGGTTATCATGTAACCCTTTCAATGGGTTTCTAGTATAAAACCCTTTCAATGGGTTGTTACATCATGAGAAAGGTAACCCATTGAATGGGTTACCCCTTCGAAAGGCTTAAACCTTAACCGGGGTTGTACGGTCCCTGCCCGTAACGACTAAGTTTAAACAACATGTCCCAGAATTAACGCACAACCTCTTAAGGGGTCGTTGTACTCATCATTATGGACAACTTTTACTATGGGACCAAACCTGAAATCGCGAACAAAATATATATTTTGTATTTTTATTTTTTTATAAAAATATATTTTTTTTTTAAATGCTCTATTTTAAGAACAAACAATGAATGCATATAAACTTAAGTAATAAAATAAATTTTGCGGCCTCTCTTAGATCCGGATGACCCCATCACTCTCCTCCAGGAAAGCAATAGGGCCACGAGTACAGTGCACAAATTACACAAACCGACCTTCTGTCCTCGCCGCCGAGGTACCACGCGAACTTCCCGACTAAATATTAATAAAAGTGCTCCCCCCCGTCCCTTGAATGTCGATGCGCCAGCCGCCCGGTTAGAGGCTGAGAGCGCCGCAGCAATAAATATAGTAACCCCCGTTAATAATCATGATCTAAATATTGATCCAGCCCGTCCCCAAATTACTAATTTTGTGATCCCCCAACGACGCCCTAAACCGAGGTCCGTACCCCACAGGGGGTGCCCTTAGTGCGCTGTCGTTTAGTTTTAATAAATATATTTGTACGCCCTGGCTGGAGGCTTTAAGCTTAAAAACCTTAGGGCAGCCACAGGAATATCCGGTTAAGTAGCCACGGCCTCTCTAGGTCTGATACGAGATGCCATTCAAAAAAAAAAAAAGCGGCGCGCCGGCGCGAATAGGTACCTACAGCGCCTTTTTTAGGGTTCCGTATCTGAAGGGTGCCAAACGAATCCTATTATTAAGCCTCCGCAGCCCGTCCGTACGTCTGTCTGTCAGCGAGTTGTATCTCATGAACCGTAATAGGTAGACAGTTAAAATTTTCACAGATTGGCGCTAATCATCGCATGTGTTTACGCTCTGTTCTTACAACTGTTTTTGAGTTTTTTAATAAAAAAATTGTTTCATCATGGGTTCCACATCCACAGGTAAGATATACACCAATTTGTTAAACATATATGAATTCGTATTATGAGAAAATAAATAAAATATGAGTTGAAAAAAGTAACTAAATTTGCAAAATTTTTTAACGTTTAATAGATTCCAAGTTTTTCCCAGCCAATTACAGCCGTCCATGTTTTTTTGTGAAACTCGAGAATTTATCTAGCTTTCGAATGAATCTAGTCTCAATATTCGACTCGCCTCGACTTTTGAGTGATGTAATTTTTTCATTTACCAGGTGTAACCCGAGGAATAACTCGCCTTCATCTTTTCGACCTTTTATGTCGTCATAAACTGGTCAATCAAGCGAATAAGGGATCGTCTATTGCTCGGATGGTGGACTATGTCTCTTCAGATATTCCAGGACTTCCAGTAGAAGTTATTAAAAATAAAATAAAGGTGTTTTCTGCTGTGCTAACCAAGAAATGGAGTGCTATTAGGAACAAAAAGAAGTTTGTTTTAAAATGCAACGACTGGCTGCAAGAAGAGCTTTGGTCAGTACAAAATCAAGATGCTGGACAACCTGAATGTACACCTGCTCGATCTGCTGTAGCTCAAAGGATGGATTTTGTTGGTTTAAGTACATCAGCAAAGAAAACCCGGACGAAGACATTGGTGGCGGGCCATTCTCCGGAGGAGCTTGCCTATGCCACTCAAACAAGTTTCACAAAAATTGGTAAGCGGAATATGGCCACTGTTATAAAGGCAGTAACTGTGTCGTCACCTAAATCACTTCGGATGATTAAAAGAAGGAAAATAACGCAGAGATTTATACGTCCATATACTCCCGATGAAGCATTAGCTCTGATAACAAATTCCAAACTGAGCGTGGACCAGTATAAACAGATTCGCAGAGGAGCTAAAGAGAGAGGGTGTGATATATACCCATCATATGATAGAGTTCTGACAGCACGAAAAGAGTGTTACCCGAACGACATAATAATAACTGAGACGAAAGGCGAAGTTAAGCTGCAAAGTTTGCTTGATCATACAGCACAAAGACTAGTTAAAGTTCAGCTAGATGTAATAGCAGGTGTAGTGATCGAAGATGGAAACAGCAAATTCTACCTTAAATCAAAGTGGGGATTTGACGGAAGCAGCAGCCAGTCAGAATATAAGCAGCGGTTTACAGAAGATGCGGCCGCGTCAGATGCAGATATCTTGCTCACATCGCTAGTTCCACTACAGCTAGTGATGAAGAGAGAGGAAAATGAGACAATTCTTTGGCAAAACCCGAGATCTTCATCCACTCGCTTCTGCCGCCCGATACGTTACCAGATGTTGAAGGAAAGTCTAAAGGTTCTAAAAGATGAAGACGACTACATCAACAGACAAATAGCTGCTCTGAACCCTACGCAAATAGACATCGGGGATCGAACGGTCAACATTGAGCACATTTTAATGGAGACAATGCTAGATGGAAAAGCCGCCAATGCACTCTCTGACAATAAATCTTCCCAGACTTGCAACATATGCAAGGCAACACCTAATCAAATGAATGATATTGATGCGGTCATTCAAAGGCCATGCAACAAAGATTTGTATGCATATGGATTGTCAACATTGCACGCCCATATTCGACTGTTTGAGTGTGTGCTCCACATATCGTATAGGAAGGAACACAAAACATGGCGCGTGACTAAGAACATAAAAGAAGCAGAGGAAGAAAAAAAGCGCGCCATTATAGAAGAATATCGTCGTCGAACTGGGCTTCTCGTCGATACAGTAAAGCAAGGTAGCGGCTCAACCAATGATGGCAATACTGCGCGGACGTTCTTTGAAGACCCTGCTCTCGCAGCTGAGATCACTGGGGTTGACAAAGATCTCATTACAAGATTCTCTATTATACTCAAAGCCCTTTCGAGCTCGTACGATGTAGAGCCAGAGGCCTACAAGGAGTATACACTTGACACGGCTATACTCTACGTCACCAAGTACCAATGGTACAAAATGCCTTCTAGTGTACATAAAATATTAATTCACGGAGCTGATGTCATCGAATCCATTGTGCTTCCTATAGGTCAGCTTAGTGAAGAAGCTCTAGAGTCTAGACACAAAGACTGCCGTTATTATCGAGAGCATAGCACGAGAAAAATTGGAAGGAAGCAGACTATTGAAGACCTGCTACATGCTCTGCTCATCTCCTCCGATCCATTAATATCCAGTATCAGACCATTGCCTAAGAGAAAATCGGGTACTTTGGCGCCAGAAGTATTACAATTATTGAAAGCTCCTGAAGCGCCTGATAGGACGCACTCGTCCGATGAAGAGGCAAACAGCGAATAGACAAAGGCCAAAGGCCTTTTTGATTTAAAGTGCCGCAAAAAAATACTTTTTTTTTTAAAGACTATGTTCATGTACACACTATATAAATACAACATATACTTAGTAATAAATGTGTTTTTTATCGTATAAGTCCATAAACATGTACCTACCTACATTAAAATTAAAAATTTCATATAAAAATCAAAGTGGCTCGTAATATAATCATTCCGAACACTGTGGCGCGGCGCGTCGCGCGACGAGTCGCGCCAGTATGAAAGGGGTTGCGTGATTGCGTGTCGCAATATCGCAGAATCGCCACGCGACGCGTCGCGCGACAAGTCGCGTCAATGTGTAGAAGCCTTTACATAGCAGGTTATAGTAATGTCTATTGTAATGTTAATGAACCCTGATGTGGAGTAGGTATTATTGTTTTGTTTTTCCAGCAATCACGATTATCTAATTATGTTACAGGTCAAGAACTAATGGCCTCCTATTTCAATTTGTTGAAGGAGGCCGGTGGATGTTCAGTCGCTAAAATGAAAACGATTGAGTGGAAACTATCGCATTCGGGCTGGTGGGTCAAAAGACGTCACCACGACTTCCTGCCGTGTATTTGTCCCGTACACAACCGAACTCCATTGGATGTGCTATGGTACGTATTATTTTACTAAATAATGACGTACTAAAGGCGTTATCTACTAAATACTGTTCTTGTATAAAAACAGTATTGCTGTACTGACTACATTTTATTTTTATAGGATTCAATTAGCAAACAGGGAGGGTAAGGTTCAAGTCGACAAGTCGACCTATGAACTCAGCCAGGCAGGCCTCGGCAGAGCATCAACGATCCAAGATATCAGCAAACGACGCAGCAGCTTCCGTGATGTTAGATCTAAATCGACTCAAGTCGCATAGAATCCAATACTGATATATAATTAGTTAATTATCTACCTACAATCTTCATATTATTATATTTATTTTTCCATTATTTAAACGAATTACTTACACTTTCGTAACAATTTATTAAGGGGCCTCATATTGTTCTAAATAGGTATTTAGAAATAAAATGTAGTTTATTTAATAGAAAGTTTATTAGTTCGTCTCATTCATCGTACAACGTAAAAGGGTATAATTTAAATGTCTATTTACAAAGAACTTAAACTAACCGCATAGTTAAATAACATTGAGCAAAACATGCAAATGGTTGCACCGTCTTCAATACCTTCCCGTGTGTAAAGGGTCTGCCACCGATATAACATCTTTCATGACACTAACAATATGTAACAAAATTATTTTATTTTGTGCTATCAGCACAGGCTAAACAAAAATGCGAGCGCCATGCGTTCATATTTACATAAAACTAAAATTAAATTTAGGAATCATAAACATGCAACTATTCAGCACGCTTTGGTAGTTTTGCGTGGTTCAAGGCGGACCTTGAATCCTTCAGCACGCTTCAAGATGATGTCAGCTTGCAATTTGAAGTCAGACTCTTTAAGATCTGAGTGGACGCGGAAGTTCCTGAGTATCGTAGACAGGATAATCTTCAGCTTCAACATGGCGTATTTACGACCTTTGGAAGAAACACATAGATTGAGTACAAAAACATTTAACACATCATGGATTATTTTAAGATGTTGCTACTTTTTAGGGTTCCGTACCCAAATTCCAACTAATGGTGCACGTGCACGGACTAATTACGGCAAAAAACAGTATTAGTGGAAGGAGCACAACTGTTCAATGAATTATCGGAAGACATAAAGAAATGTAATAATATTAACTTATTTAAGAGGAAACTCAAAAAACACGTATGTACCCTATAACGTCACCATCGCCCCAGAGGCAAATATTGTATAAATGAAGAAACTTTGTATCTCATTATAAGTGAACTGTTTGTTATTCATAAGTTCTTATGAGAAATAAATATCCTATGGTAATAAACCTAATGGCAAAAAACGTCATGTCTGTCTGTCTGTCTGTCCGTATGTCACAGCCAATTTTTTCCGAAACTATAAGAACTATATTGTTGAAATTTGGTAAGTAGATCTGTGAACCGAATAAAGATTTTCACACAAAAATAGAAAAAATCAATTAATTTTGGAGGTTCCCGATACTTAGAACTGAAACTCAATTTTTTTTTTTTCATCGATCCCATTTTTATGGGGTATCTATGGATAGGTATTCAAAAATGATATTGAGGTTTTCACTTTTTTCTAAACTGAATAGTTTGCGCGAGAGACACTTCCAAAGTGGTAAAATGTGTGTCCCCCCCCCGGTAACTTATAAATTAAGAGAATGATAAAACTAAATAAAATATAAATGATGTACATTACCATGTAAACTTCCACCAAAAATTGGTTTGAACGAGATCTAATAAGTAGTTTTTTGTAACTTAAGAAAACTGCTGTAATGATGATCAAAGTTACAACAAACTACAAGAACTTTTATATTATGTTACTTGCTGCTACGGAACCCTTCATGGGCGATTCCGACTCGCACTTGGCCGCTTTTTCGTTCGTGTACTTACCGACGCAACTTCTGGGCCCAGCGGAGAAAGGCACGAATGCGTAATAATGACGGTTGGCAGATCTTTCAGGCAGGAAGTTGTCAGGGTCGAACTTGGTAGGGTTAGGGTACACGTCGGGGCGACGGTGCAGTTTGTACGTCGCCACTACAACAGTGGTACCAGCAGGCACTTGCTTACCGCAGGAGGCTGTTGAAATATAAGGTTTTATCAAGACGTCGGTTATTAATGTTTCAACAATACAGCGGAAATAGAAACTATTACTTACGAAGAGTGATATCTTGTTTAAGGTGACGCGCAATGATTGGCACTGGTGGGAACATCCTCAATGTTTCCATGAGGCACCTTTCTAGGTATTTCATTTCCAGAGTATCCTGGAATGTGGCGGGGCGGTCTGAATCACCAAAAATCTTGTCGAGCTCATCGATAACTTTTTCTTGAATGTCCTGGTGGACGCCCATCATTGATAGGAAGAAGCTGCTGCCGGCAGCAGTTGTGTCGTGACCCTGAATGAAACATTACATTTAATGCATGATTTAATATTCTACAAAAGACATCTCAGTCTACTCTATTCACTTAGAATATTTACCTCAAACATAATGGTGTCCACTTGTTCTTTAATTTCCTCGTCGGAAATAACAACGCCGCTCTGTGCACTTTCGAGGAGTAGGTCAAGGAAAGCCAGACGTTTCTTCTGTCCTACATCGGCGTCATCCACATCCAAGTCGTCCTTAAGACCAGCCGACTGTCCGAATGACAGACCCTCCACGGATGTTGTTTTAGTGGCTTCCTCGGTGGTGGTGTTGTAGTCTTGCAAGATTGTTGGCCTCTTGCCAGAGTTGAATTCCTCCTTCTTCCTTCGGATAACCTTAAAATTCATAATTACAATGAGATAATTGCTTTAGTACTGTAGGTATTAAAGTCAATGTCATAATTATTTATATGCGGTTCATTATAATGCTAGTTTATTCCGTCACCTTTGAAGATCGCATCAATAACTAGTTTCAGTGTTCGATAGGTCATCAAGTCTAGGACGGCAAGGTAATTCGAGTTATAACGATGTACATTTATATTTGTAACTTTGATGGTGTATATAATAAAGAGTATTCTACTCTCCTATTAAGTAATATGGGCGTTACCTTCTTTGTCAGTCCGTGGATGACGTCAAGAAGTTTGGTCTGCTTCTTTGCGTAGTCGGTGAGTCTGAAGAGAAGGTCTGGCCTGAGCCAGATCTTGGTGTGCCTCAAGTGAAGGATGTCACACATCTTCATCACAGCCATAGCATATTCGAATCCACTCTGGTCTTGTGTGGATTTGCTGACACCCATAGCGGTCTCTAGAATAGATAAATACAATTTTGTAATTAAACAAATCTGTCCTTGCAGTACCTAGTAAAAAGGTTAATTAAACAAATTAATATTAAACATATAAAACATAACATTTGAACCATAGCGTTAGTTAGTTTGGCGTAGTTGTTGTTTGAGTTATGTTTGAAACTATTTGCAGTATACAAAGTGGAGACAACAATACGACAATAAATGAAAACACTGGCAATACTAATGCTTTAGAGTATTTTGGAACGATCAAATAAATTTTAGCATCGAAATTAAAAAAGTATTTTTTCCAACCAAATAAATAGCAGTGGCGTGCTGACTATGGGTTTTGCCAATCTTTGACTAGCTATAGCGACTAAACTATTGGGTATATTTGATTGAATTTTCGTGTGCAGACTGCGAACGTCATTAGTTAAACGCAGTTGAATTTATTGTCTTAATGTCGTCTCCACGTAGTATAATGATAGTAGTTTTAAAATTACAGTAGTTGGATTGTTATGGATAGGGCGATATTATGCGGTGCAAATAAATGCGGCTTGATTTTATTGACACAAAATTAGATTAAACATTAGCTAATATTAAACTCCTACTAATAAAAGAAAGAGTTTGGACGTCCATTAAATTCAAAACAATTGCATAAGAAGGATAGCAATAAAGGAGCGTAACGATCGTCGCCAGGAATGGCGAATATTGGCCATTAGTACGTGAGCTCGTGTGGGGTCGCCAAACCTGACACCCAGTAGTACTACGTGCCCGATGAATCAGTGCCGAGTGGTACCACGCACGTACCAATGATTCAATCATACTTCCATCAACATTGACCGTAGGGATTCGTCTTTATGAAATAATGGCCCGGCACAGTGTTCTTGATGGCAATTCAAATCTCGCACTGAGATGCATAAGCTATCGAGAACTATTGCGGTTTCAACTGCTTTAAAGTATAACTATAATGCAGGACTTTAACACATTGTAAAATACAATCAAGTCGATTATTATGGCGTTTGATTTTGAAAGCGTGACTGGTGAATTAACAAAAATACGAATTCTGTTTGGGACAAGGTTTATAGCTAATAATAATACAAATAAAAGTCTTCACGTCTAATGGCCTTCATTAAGCTTTGTTAACCCCTGAATAAGGTTAAATTAGCTTGGAACTTAACACGCAAAGTTGTTTTAGTTCCTTCCGAGGCTTCGTTTTCCGCTTAAGGAAAAACATGAAGTAGATATAGTACTGCAAGTTTAGGCGGGTCTGCATCTGCACTGAACCGGATAAATTGTTCTACGCAAATTACATAATTACCACCATAAACATCACGGATGCAATCCATACTACTATTTAGTGTTCTATTTATCTCAACTTCCTTCTAATGACTATTATTATTATTATACGCAATAAGGCGATTACTAGCTACGTGATAAGTGTGCGTAGTTTGTCTCTCGGAATTATAGTTGCATGGAGTTACTTCTTAAAACCACATAATACGATCATGCAATAAGCAATACTTAGTCGTTGCAGCGGCGCGGCGGCGGCGGTGCGACTCGCAAATATTGTGCATTAAACATAATTTTGTATAAGACTGAGTTGAATCAACACGTAGGTATTCTTCGTAGATTTCGCAAACGGTTTAATAGGTTCTCGGGGCATTTGCTTCAAGAACACGGTCTGCTGGCCATGTGAGGGCCGCCGTGTTGTCACAGCGTGGCTGGCTACGTGACATTACATACAAATTGCTCTTTATCCTGCTTTATTTTTGTGCAAACACCTTGAGATTTAAGACCATTTCCACTTAACGCGTTCAATCTAGTTTTGGGGTGCTTTTAGCTTGATTTTAGTTTTTGTTTGCGAATCAGCGGATTTAAAGCGTATTTGTTGTATTATCTTGAATCATATTTATAGCCCCTTCACATTTATTTATATGTGACTTGCGAATCTAGGCAAATGAACTGCTGATGGTACTAGATAGTCAAGTGAAGGTTGCCAGTTAATTGAACACCTATCGCTTGCTATATATTTTTATATCTTTAGATCTTGAGAATTTTTAGAATTTCGTAGTGTTCTGTAGTTGTCGATTCAGCTCCCAATGAGTTTTTGTTGGAAATCAGACACACATAGCTATATTTTACTAAGAATTGAATTGAATTGAGTAGACGAGTCATTGAGAGGGAGTATATTCAAATTATAACTATTCGGCGCACGCGCATAGTACCATTGGTAACAAAAACTAAATGGTCCTACGCATGTCCAGTAGCACGGAGGCGAAATAACATTGAAATGAAAAGAAATGTTTATTCAAAGTCATTGTGGATACAGGTAATTTATTGACTTCAATGAATACAATCGATTTTTTTGTTTTTAGTTATATTTGAATAATTTGAAACCATTGTTGTATTTTTCCGCCTCATTTCCATTTATTAGTATTGAAATTAAGTTTTTCAATGCAAAAACTGGCGTAAATAGGTACCTACTGCCCCTAATGATAAGGCAAATTCTAATATCACTATCCAACAACAATGAAATCAATTAAATCATCAATTCTTTTTTTTGTAGAGCTATTTTCGGAAATAACGCTTTGCATTTAACTACTGGTACGAATTTCGGAAAGGCTTCCTCTGCCACAGAAAAGTCAATAGCGACGTTAATCTCATTTTAAAAGAGACAAAAAGTCTACTTACCAAGTAAAATTTCCACCGTGCATTCGCTCATGTAGTCATGGCAGTCGAACTCTCCAGCCTCCTTCTTCAGTTTGCTAACTACGGCCCTCGAGTTGGCGTTGAATAGGTCGATGAAACTCTTCAGCACATTCAAGTGGAAGGTAGGAGCGATCAGCTTGCGGTGAGACCTCCATTTCTGGCCTGAGATTACGAGAAAAATAAATGTCAGAATGGTTCACAAGACTTGGCCATTTCAAGCATCTTATCAATGCTGGTATCGTTAATAATTACGAGTTAATTGAGACTCCTTTATGGGGCTGTAAAGTACTTCCTGAACTTTGTTTATGGATATGGTTTGTTTATGTCTAAAGTGGAACTAAAAGAAACAACCTTATTTGCACACGTAGGCTGCCTCCTGGAATTTTTGGTCTAAGATAAAAATCTTTTCCTCAATAAAACTTAGCCAATTGACATTCTAGAATCGTAGACCACTTTAATACAGTTTGACGTCAGAGTTGGACGGTGACTTTGAGGTAACAATGAAGTACATAATTTTGTTATAATTTATTTCGATTTACTACATCATAATGTAGGTATGATGTAGTCAATTAAAATAAATTAAAACTAACCTGCTAAATATTTAGCAGGCTATTTTTATCGCTTCGTTTCGCGAAATAACTGTACCCTTTCAGTTATTTTACCTTCGGTGCCGAGCTGACCGTTTCGGAAGCATTCCTTTGCAAAATTAATAAAACATGTTTTAAGATACACTCACCAGTACTAATCAGCAGACCATTTCCGAGCCAGGGCTTGAAGAATCTGTATTCATCAGCTTTGTCGATGTGTGTGTGGCTACTGAGAATAAGCTCTACGTCACGAGGGTCGTACAGGAACACCAGGAGACGGGGTCCGATCCAGATCTTCACGACAGACTCGCCGTCGAAAGGAATGCTCTTCTCGATGACGTTTCTGAAGATGTCTGTAGAAGGGAATAAAAATAATACAGTCCAACGTTATATTTCTCTTTCAACTTAGATTAAATGCTCTGCATTCGGAGGATTTATTGAATAGTTTTAGCTTACGAACATTTCTGCTGATTATGACTGCTTTTGTTGGAAATGTAGTTTGAGTGCCTGAGTGGAAGGGTGATTGCTTATTTCAAGAGCATATTACTATTTAAGTTTTCGCAGCATCTCATTTTTTTTTAACTTTGCCCCACACTAGGAATTTCTCCTGTATTGTGGGTGCGTTTACAAACATTTAAAACTCATATACACAAACAGCCAGACCCGGAACAACCACTTGTAGGTCATACAAATATTAGTTCCGTGCGGGAATCGAACACGCGACACGCAGCGCAGCAGTCAATCGCTTAACCACTGCGCCAATCGCGTCGTCATACGAAGTCAAATTAGAAGTTTCATAGCTTACCATGAGAACCACCGGTGAACTCCAGCGCATTTCCAAGGAGTGGCAGGCCAGGTGGTCCATATAGCTTGTCTGCGAGTTCATACATGTGTCTCCTCGACATACGCCAGTAGGCGTACCAGAGGATCAGGGCTGGTACTAGCAGGACGTAGAACATGTTGGTGGCCGCCCAGGTGCTGGTAGGCACCACGCTTTCGGCAGCCGCGTAACTCATATTGGGATGATTTTATAGCTGTGGATTTTAATTAGAGTTAACAATCTGGGCTTTGAAGAAAGTGACTTAAGAATACCTACTATGTACTTGGAGGGTCGATTAAACACGATTTATGAGTATGTAAAATACTTTGTAAGATGAGAACTTAAAA
Source organism: Tiliacea aurago (assembly GCA_948098905.1). NCBI lineage: Eukaryota > Metazoa > Arthropoda > Insecta > Lepidoptera > Noctuidae > Tiliacea > Tiliacea aurago. The sequence goes on along the minus strand of OX402579.1, from coordinate 11,506,165 downwards.
CTGCAACCAGCGTGCGTGTATGACCAGAAGGCCAATTCTCGTAATTTAAAACGTTCAAAATCTAGTCGCAATCTCATCTTGGCGACAAACAAACGTCAAAAAATTGTCAAAATTTAGGGAAATAAGAGGTATTTTTGACAGATTGAGACTGAGATGTTTTTAAAATTACTAGAATTGCCCCTCAGATGTATGAACGTAAACGAAGCAAAAGGAGTGTGTGAGGATCGTGGCAGGTGGCGCTCTGTATTTTCTGCCTACCCCATGGGAAGAAGGCGTAAGTTTGTATGAACTTGATAATGAACTTAAAATAACGACAGTCCCCATTACGCCTCCATGTGACGCCATAGCGTCTCGTTTCACAATTTCTTACCAAATGAAATGTAAATTGATTACAATCTTGATATCGTTTTCAACACAAATGATAGATCTTTATCAATTAAAAACACTGTTTCTAAAACGTGGTTCCTGACTAAACTTAGGTTAAACAATCAGTTTTATGAGATAAGTAGATAACAATGTTCATAAGTTTTGCATCTAGGAATGAGTACCATTTAAGTTCATAACATTATGCATAGGCACTAGTATAAATGCCTAGTTATTATTATTTACGTTCATGTTCTCTATAAATGTAAATATTGTTATTCTATTTACACAATATTACGGACATAAAATGAGAATAAGGTTGTTAACTACGAGTACCTATTACAAATATTGTATCTAATACTTTGCTAAATTGTAAGACAAACTGGGTAACCCGAAAATATTTGGACTAGAGAGGTCAGGCTGATTGGTAAAAATTATAAATAAAATATTTGGACTATAAGGCTGCCTGTCCACCAGAGCGGGGCGAGGCTGCGGAGCGGAGAAACTGAGAAATATTAAGGGGGATGCGCTAAGTTAGCCCGCGAAATTCAAATATTCATTCGTTTTTTGCAATTTGCAGTAGTAGGATCTAATGATTATAATGATGTAAAGCCATATTTGTTATGGCCGCGAATCATATTTAGATCCACATACAATTTGTTACTGATCAGCAAATTGCAAAAAATGAACGAAAATTTTAATTTCGCGGGCTTTCTTAGCGCATCCCCCTTAACCAATAGGATTACAAATCCCTGTCCACTTGCAATCCTATTGCAATCCTATTGGTTAATATTTCTCCGTTTCTCCGCTCCGCAGCCTCGCTCCGCTCCCGTGGACAGGCAGCCTAAAGATTTATATTACCTAATCTAAGTATAGTTAGGTGACGTAAAAGACAACGTATCGCCAAACACAGTATCTATGTATTTGGCGATACGTTGTTTTTTACGTAATTATTAATTCGATACAAAAAAAACTGGATTATTTTAAATGGAATTTTTACGGTTTCGTTAGAGCAGTAAACAAAAATATTCCATCTGGTGTGACTATTATTTTACACAACATAAGTAGGTAATAATATTATTATAGACTTTTTCTACCGACGACACCAGACATTCGACGAAGTTGGGCAAAAAAGGGGTACGTTGCAATTATTTCTTTAGAGCTAGGCCTTAGGGACTATATCCCATTAATACCGCTTACGCTCTTTGCTGTGACCCTCTAGGTCCTTATCGGAAATGTGGCTATCTGAGAATATAAATAGATAATTAAGTTAGATCTTTTATCTTCGACTATCCAAAGGTATATACACCGTGGCATTTTAATCGTCTTCCAATGGCAGCCCACTTCATGTATCCAATGACTACTAATCATTCATGAAAGTAAAAATATTGATTTAAAAGCTTCTACATACTGGCGCGACTAGTCGCGCGACGCGACACCGGTAGAACAATTTTCTTGAATTTTTGTTCTACCGGTGTCACGTCGCGCGACTAAACTCGCCGGTGTGTAGAAGCGTTTACACTTGAATAATTAAAAAAAATATATATATATTATATTTATGACGCATGACGTAGTTTGAAACATCCTGTTACAAGCACGGTGCGAGCCTTGCGTTCCAAGGGGGGCGCGGAATGGAGCGCAAAGCGCTCATAGCAGGGTGTTTCAAACTACATCATGCGTCATAATGATTTTTATTTTTTATTATTTAAATGTTAATCAATATTTTTTTTTACTTTCATGAATGATTAATTGATTAGTAGTCATTGGATACATGAAGTGAGCTGCCATTGTAATACGATTAAAATGCCACGGTGTTTATATATTTACAGTAGAAATTTTCATACGCATTGGCACATTTATAGAAGCTTTAAGAATGTAGCCGTAGGTGCACTTGAATGAAGCCACGTGCTTGACTATAGCCTAATATTAATGAAGAAGTAAGCTATCAAGTCCAACAGATTTCAGTATGCGTAAACTTTAAACAAACAGGCATGTAATCACAATTTAAAATACGTAAATAATTGAATTTTCTACGTACATTGGTATTAATTATTTGTTGAATATCAAACGTGTTTTGAATTACAAATAGCTTATACGATTATTTACATACTGGATTAACCTCTAAGTTATTACTATTAAACTAGTACCCACTATGTGTGTAATTATTAACATTAATTGTGTGCAGTATTAAATGCACGTGGATTGTTAATTAAATGCAGTTAATTGGTGCGATCAAGTTTATAGGGTATTATAAAAAGTAGTAAATAATGCTTCCTTTACAAATTAATTGTATTCTATATCATACTGAAATGATCGTGTGTATCGAGTAATTACGTCGCAATTGACCATCGCGACGTAACTAGTGAAGTAATCATACGACTCAGTACTCGATACTCACGATAAATCGATTCAATAAAATGTCAAAACGGGCCTATTATTTTTTGATAACTTTACGTCAATATTTATGTTGACACCTACAAAATTAAATCAAAATATTTTCTCCCACGGTGAAAGATCTCTCTGTGGTTATTCTTTAAACGGATTTCAGAGCTTGACTTTATGAAATATCTGATGGAATGGCTGGTAGTTAAGTTTTGTTGAACTTTGTTACTGCCTATCTCCATAAAGTTAGTATTGTAAGGCCCAAACGTACCGAAGAAAATTGCGTTGAAGCCTACCTTTACGATATCTTTTACAGGTGTACGTTTGTGGGTAACATAATAACCCATTTATGTAAAGGAAACGTCAATACTTTTGTAAACCTTCTTGAAGTTTTCGCAATGCTATTCGTTTGTATTTAAGCTTAGCGTGCTGTCACTCAGTACTCAAGCATTACTTAAGACTAGAGAAACTATTTATAACTTTTATGTTTACGCGCTGATAAAAGTTTAGTGTTTAACTTTATAGTACACATTAATTGGCAATAAAACACCGCATAATATAAAACGCTGCTAAAATCAATCATTTAACTATTTGTTCTGGTAATAATAAATGCGCTTAGGTATTTGAATTCTACTTTTTGCTGTTTTATGTAATGAACTATGCTGAATCATTCTAAGTATTTTTCTTGAATGCAATGGGCTTATTTTTGAGAATTTCACTACATTATTTACTAACGTAATGTCACGTCGTCATAAAAGTGGGCTTTGGTAGAAATCCAATTTACTTCAGATTACAGGTTCAAAATCCCGATCTAATCACAGAGGAAAATGAAAGTGATGGTGACCATAGGGTCCTAAATATAGTTAAAAATAACCGTGACCACTATTGGTACTTTTTTGTATAAACCCTTTGGTTTTCCATTTTTAGGGTTCCGTACCTCAAAAGGAAAAAAAACTAAAACCTAATAGGATCACTTCGTTGTCCGTCTGTATGTCTGTGTGGCAACCTTTTTTCTCAAGAATGCGTGGAGGTATCAAGTTTAATTAATATCAAATACGTAAGTCTACGGTCTCTTAGAGCTCTAAAAAAATCAAGCTTCTAAGTCAACGCAATAAAAAAATAAGGCGGTTTATGCGACATACTTTGATACTCGCAAATAAATCAAAACCTATAGGGACCCCCGTCCCACTGTCGTCCATCTTCCCGTTGACCTAGAATTATGAAATTTGGCAAGAAGGAAGGTCTCACAGCACAAGTAAAGGAAAAAGTTCGAAGTTCGTTAATTTGTAGTTTTATTGCATAAAAATATATTTATTTGCGATTACAAACTTACATTTGCAGTTGGAAAATTAACTGTGGCGTATAACGATGTATGGTAGGTAGAACATGTTTTTCAACTACTATATTAAGTTTGTTTTTTGGGATAAATTCATCCTAACTACGGATCCCTTCATTGTGCGTGGTCCGACACGCACTTGGCCGGTTTTTTCTCACTAATTCCGGTGTTTTGACGGATTCTACGAAAGTAAAATATTCTATATTCTTTCAACAGTGGCCTTGATCTTGGACGTGATTTTTCATAATTAATGCTAAATTTACACTTGTTGTTTAATCTATTAAGCTATTTATTCCGCAAATACAGCCTAATTTATGCTGAGCCAATCATTCATTAGAATGTATTAAGGTAAAGATAAATTCCTTTAACTAAGTATGATTGTGCGATTTATAAGTTAACCATTGCCAATATTGTCTTATTATTTGCATATTTCATGTAAGGGTTATGAATAACTTTAGCTTTAGTGCTAAAATCAGAGGGAATTAAAGAGTGTTCTGGATATGTATAGCGACTAAATAAGACTTAAATAAAGAAAAGGAAAAAAACACAGAATTTGAAACAAACAGAAAAGGAGAGGTATAGTTTAATTGATTTGACAAGACAGCTTTTTAACCAACGACTAAGATGAAGCAGTCCAAATGAAGGGGAACAGTCAAGTTTACAACGTTTAGCTAAGTGGTGCTGGTTAGAACAAGATGGGAATTGCTACACCGACAAAATGGCTGGCACTTAAATTATGGATAGATGGATGGTTAGGTGCACGGTTGAATCAATCATATTGTGAAAGATTCTTAGATGACTACAATTTGATCGTACGAGAACTCATTTATTGCAATATTATTGACAGGTACGCAAAATATGCGCTTGTACGTAAAGAGTGGAGTTGTGGACATCAGCCCGTTTTATGTTCAACACATATTGTGGTTTCCTCCTAACATCGATGTTATTAATCTTATTCAAATGTTTTATACGCGGTTAAATGCTGGCCTCAACAAGGTAAGGAAAGTAAAAGTCCCTTCTTGTCCTCTGACTTATTATGATTGGTGTTATATACGTAAATAATAAATGTTTTTAGTATTACAAATGTGAAGAGTACTTAATGGTTATCTTATAGATGTTGTAATTAAGGATAATGATTAAATGCATTAATATAACGAGCTTTGTATAACAATCACAATAATACGCACAGTTGATTTCACAAGTAAAATGTTAAGGATTACTTTGGACCAGTTTAGACTTAGTTAAGATAAAATGAACTGATCACTTTTGTGAAAGTAGGAAAAATTTTATATATTTAACAGTTTAAAAATTTACTAAATAATATGAAATGGGTCTAATTATGTTTCCCTTCAATTTAACCAATTAATTTTTAAATTTGAACTTGTGAAACCAAACTGAAATTACTAACTGCTTTCAATTTCACTAGGTATATTAAAAAATGGCTCCCTACCTCTGGTTAAGAATCACCTCCACTGCGGGGTAGACAAATTGTCCTATCCCCAAACGACACTCAACGTGTCTCACTACAGACTATCTACGAAACTCCTGCGCAACGGTCTATATACACGCGCATGACGTCAAGAGTCGTCACCGCTGCCTGATACTCATACACTACATTAGTATGCAAATCTTATTTAAAAAAACTGCAAAGTAAAATTTGTTTATTTTGCACACATTTCCAAAAATCGTTTTCCATATTGGTAATAAAAATATTCAGCACAATCATTAGGAGGAAATAATTTTGGCGTTTTGGGAAAAATTTAAATACTTAGTAGCAGAAAAGTCTTGGTTGGATATTTAAGGAAATTAACTATTTACGTCAATGTTTTGTTTACTAAGCGTTATTTAACGAGGCTATGGATTTCCAAGATCAGTTAAAGGAAAAATAATAAATTGATCTGCTTATCATCACTTACAAATTGTAAAGGCGCTTACTAACTGCTTCCGGGAATACTAATCCTGACTATAAATATCTTAAATGTTTATTAATGACAGTGCGGGCTGCGTTGATTTAATACATTTAACGTATAGTATCAACAAAATAAGCGTTGCCCTTTTGGCAATTCTAAAATAAAGTGCTATATCGAATTGGGCGATCAGCACCCTAATTCTGAAGACATTTTGAATCACCTGAATGATTTTGAAGTAGATATATAGCTTATCCGTTGCATATGTTTGAAAAATTTGTGTGCTCAAACAACGTCACGCAATAAATGTTGTTGAACTATCAAAATGCTACTGATAGTGTGTTATGTAAGGTACGAGAACCCTCAGGTCTATCCTATTGACGTTTTGGATGTAAGAAGCTGCTAAGGAATCCTTGTATCAAGAAAACATCACGACATTTAATTGCACTTGCTTCAAACGAGGATAGTCTGCGAAGTGGGTGTGCAATTAATGCAATAAAGCAATTATTTCTTTGATAACAGTGATATAAAACATAGGTACTGCGCGTAGAGTCGATCAGTATTTTTCTTTACCTATTTCTTCTAATCAGCCTATTTTAGTAACAAAGCAGGAAATTGATAATATAAAAAAAATTGTTTGGGTGTTGAAAGAATACTAAGCCTAACCTAATATTGTATAAACATTTTCCCACAGCTTCCAGTGAACAATCATCTTTATAATGAACTCGAGAAAATGGCTTAATGAGAACAAAACTAATTAAATTCCAGTGCGGATATATTTAATGTCTTCTAATGTTTACGAAGACAATTTATTTGAATAGAAATTATCACTGTTATTTAAACGTGCCATCAGTAATGATAATGTAATACAGTAATAATAGATATATTTTTACTTACACAATCTATGTAATAGGACAACGTTTTCCCAAGATTATATTATATAATATATATAAGTATAGATATAATTATAAAAGTGATGAAAAAACACGATGAAAACGAATAGTTAAATATGCATTTCTTTTGCGTATGTTAGTTACTTGAATTTACATACGCAAATGGATTAACACTTGTTTATGAAAAATGTAAAAGAAATTCGTAGGTATCGATACATACCGGTTCTTCAAACTGTATTTGTACACACAGTTTCACATCAAGCTATACATTTACAATATAAGGTGACCTCTCATTGTACGGAAATTCTATACAACGCAAGATCAGCTTATACTGGAAAAGCTTAATTGACGTCGTTTTGCAGAAAAAGCAAGGGAAAAATACTCTGGTGAAAGATTTTATAGGGTGATTCGTCGATGCGTCACATCTCATGGGTCTAAAGCAACCGATATATTTTAATGCAGCATCCACAGGGTGGATTAACCTCAATGTTCATCACAGAAATATAACATCAGATACACAAATAACATAAAATATTGATATTTTGGTACGGTTGAAAACGAACTTCAACTAGACTAACTTCGGTCTTAAGGTAAATTAAGGTTAACGCCGATAGCACACCTCTGCCGTGAAACCATAGCAGCAGTAGTTCAACTCAACTGGCTCGCGTCATGTTCCGCTACTCGCATCCGATTCGAGTAGCGAAACATGACGCAAGCCAGTTGGATTGAACTAATGCGGTTTCGCTGCTATGGTTTCGTGGCGGAGGTGTGCTACCAGCGTTTTTAATCACAATCCAGCAGTGTAACATTTTCAGGGTAATCGAATGTTAATTTCCATTTAACGCTGTTGTTTATACCTACTCAGGTCTAGCATAATGTTACAAAGGTCAATCAATCTGCCTAGTCTTGTCCCTAGGGTTGGCTTCCAGTCTAACCATATGCAGCTGAATACCAGTACTTTACATGAAACGACTGCCTGTCTGACCTCCACAACCCAGTACCTGGGTAATACGATACCCCTTGGTAAGACTAGTTGTCAGACTTTCGGGCTTCTGACGACCCGTAACGACTGTTAAATATCCACGAATGACAATCGGGACCAACGGCTTAACGTGCTTTCCGAGGCACGATATTATGTAAAGATGGTCACCTATCCACGGACCAACGCCGGCAAGCGTAGCTTAACCTGATGGATCGACCCATGGGGCTGGTATTACTTAGCTCTTCCAATTATAATAAATACAAAGCAAAATACAGGGTCAAATTAAATTAGCTAGCAAAACTCCACAGACGTGATGGGTATCGATATCTAAACACGATAAATAAAAATAAAAACATATATTTTGTTTGGGGTCAATGACCGCTGGAAGTATAGTTACTTAAAGTATGAGTTGATAAAATCAGTATTTTTTTTGTATTGTCGTGTTCACGTCTGTGAAGTTTACACGAATAAAAAAATAAATGTAAACTGATATTTCAAGCAACTACACTACAAGTTGCAGCAGATCCCAAAAAAAAAAACATCAAATTAATTACATTTTTGTTTTATCATGATATGATATCGATACCCAACACGTCTGCGAAGTTTCGCTCGCTAATTCAATTTGAACCTGTATATAAACTCACGCCTACTCCCCATGGGGGTGGCCAGAAACTATAGAACGCCACCTGCTACGCTCCTTACACACTCCTTTTGCTTCGCCTACGTTCTTACACATAACATCACGCTTGTAATTCCGCTAAGGGTTAGCAGAGGTGTGCCTTAGCATGTAAGTACACCCACATTTAACCAGTTATGTTTCAGTCCCATGTAATAGGGGGCAATCCTATTGCCATCAACCGTGAACAAATCCAGACTCCGGGCTGCTACTGAGAAATTCCTGATAATGGTCATAGGTACACGCACGCTGGTTTCGAGTACTACGCACCTGACCTGAATAAAATAATGCTAATTAAAAAAAAATACATATAATATATGCTTTAAGTTTCGAGTAGCAGCAGCTTGTAAAATCATTGTTCTGCATAAGAATCTTTTTTTTATTTATAGTGTCCTATCGTAGTTAGCTCTGAAGTGCCTCTACTGCTTAACCGAGTTTTGGCGGGGCCAGAAGGGCCTCTCGCCCGGTTATAAAAATAAATTAAGTAAACTCCGTCTCACGAAAGAAGTCCCGCGGAAATAAGTGGAACTAATTATTTATGATTCCGTCGCATGCCGGCAGCGCCACGTCTGCGAGACTTCTTTTGTGAGACGGAGTCTAGCACATTTATGGGCGTCCCATAGTGGGACTCGAACCTAGGCTTAGGGCGCTACTGACTACTGTACAAGAGGGGACTTGTAGCATCTGTTTATTATTATTAGGGACATTTATTTGTACTACTTGCTCCGCTCGGGCGGGCGATGCATAAAAATCTCTGTTTCAAAACATTTTATACGGAGCAAAGTACCTACAAGTAAGTCCCGGTGGCCATTTTAACTTCACAGTTACCTTGCAAACTTTATCTCTCGTAGTTTACAAACAAAAGAAAGGTGGAACAAAAAGATGCTGAAAGCGTAATTTGCTAGAAGTTCAGAGTATGCATTGTTCCGACTATGTAAGCATTTCGCGAGGCTATTTGCGGGGTCGGCAATTTTCGGTACGTTTGTACCTAGACACATTGTTTGCCTCGTTTAATTTGGGCGAAATTGACCGTGTTCAGGTGCCGATAGCCGAACTAATTACTTTTATGTTCATTATCTTCTAACAAAAAAAAAATAAGGTACTTGCGTGCGGAACCTGGCCTAAATTACGGCCTTTTTTTATTCGATTATTTAAGCAAAGCTACGTACACAAGGTTTTCACTTCATTTGTTCGTTCAGATTGTATTATACTAATTGTAAAAAAAACGAAAAACAAGATTTAGGTAGGTATTAAATTATTAAAAAAAAAAACGTCGTTATTATTGCTACTAGACCATAATGAATGGTCATCATTCATCAGTTCAGCCGAAAGACGTCCACTGCTGGACATAGGGCTCCCCCAAGCACCGCCACTTCGACCGGTTCTGTGCTTCCCGCATCCAGTGAATACCTGCAGCCTTCGCAAGGTCATCAGTCTACCTTGGAGGAGGCCTTCCAACACTTCGTCTTCCAGTACGCGGTCGCCACTCCAGAACCTTTCGGCCCCATCGGCCATCAGTTCTGCGAGCAATGTGCCCTGCCCACTGCCACTTCAGCTTGGCAATTCTTCGGGCTATGTCGGTTACCTTGGTTCGCCTGCGGATCTCTTCATTTCTGATTCGATCACGTAGGCAAACTCCAAGCATAGGCCTCTCTATTGCCCTTTGGGTGACTTTTAGCCTTCTGATAAAGCCCATTGTGAGCGATTGGTAATGAATAGCTAATAAATAGTGCAAAAACTACGGATGAACATATACTGTATATCTCGCAATAATGTGCTGGATTATCCCACAGATTTTCTGTTAATTTGAAAAGATTTATGACTAATATGACTTCTCTATGGATATTTCGTAAACAGAACTAACTTAGTTCGGTATAGTAATTCCCTGGTTAAATAATTAATGCATTTTTTTTTTGGCTGTAAGTAATTATTTTATTTATTTATTTATATAAATGCCTTAAAACTATCATTACAGGTCTTAACCTAATGCGATAGTCAAGTCACACACACAAAATTATAACTAAAGCCAAAAAAAAAAACATCTCACGATTATAAATATTATTGTTTGTAACAAAATGTAAACCATAGTACTTTTGCGAATTCACCCCAGTGACATGTAAATATATCAATTTCGACCTGTATATAATTGATGGTGCGAATTGCACGAGTTAGAGAGGTTTTGGCCAGCAAGTTGGTCCTGGCTGTTGGTACGACCAGCAGGGGCGGGGGCCGTCGCCTCCACACATAACGATCGGGTACGTACAAATTCAACCGCTGCAGGACTTTCGGGTTGTGCTCTATGCCTCGGAGCAGTTTCACCAAGTACGACACCAGTACAAATTCCCGTCGCAACCCGAGTTGATTGTACTGTGTGTACTGTATTTATACCCAGTACAAATAAAGTGGGGTACATCAAAGGGTAAAATGGGTGTACCCCATAAAGTTTTTTGTACAGGTCGCGTTTTGACGTATTCCACATTGGACACCTGAGGTATGCCACAAACGGCACCTATCGATATTTTTCGCAGATGCCATTAGTGAAATAATTTGTTATTTAAAATGTTATTCCACAAATGGCACCTTTGGATCAGTCCGTACTAGTGTTGGGACGTTTTTTCTTTTTTAGGACCTCAAACTCAAATATTCGATTAAAATCAGTGGAGAGTTAATAACATGAGAAAAACATTTAACTTCTTTGTTTTTAGTCATTTTAATATCACTATCAGTTTTCTTAATCACATGTATTGCAACATCAGCCTAGAGTACCAATAGAATTTAGAAATCAATTGCATAGTAACGCTGCTGCCCATTCTTTAGTAAGTCCCAACGCCTACCCCATGGGTTTTAAACCCACCATTTTAGATGTTCAGAGCTAGCGAATATTAAGTAGACGTAGTAGAGTTTACATTACGTATGAATATTTAAAGGTTCCATGGTTAATTTTTTTTAAAGGTGTGAGTAAGTAAGTAAAAATTTGTACTGAACCCTAAAAGTTTGAATCTATTCCCCATAACAGTGCAACGTCGCGACGATCTTTGCACTGCTAGGTGAATTGCTATTTTAATTTTATATCGTAAAGTAATCATGACTATTATATTTAATAAGCTTACCTTATTAACTAAAAGACCGACCGAAAGTTCTAAAATTATTCATTGTTAAGAAATTCAAGATATCTAAAAAATTGTAGTTGCCAAGTGTAGTTATGTAATTATTAATACAGTAACTGCCAACTAAGTATAATATAGGCTAGGTTAGTACCGACGGGCAGATTTGTTTTTATGGCAATAACTACGCTATTATTCTTAGGATGGTCCGGAGTCTGGTTCTGTGCTCGGTTGATGGCAATAGGCTCGCCCCCTATTACATGGGACTTAAACATAACTGGCGAAATGTGGGTGTACTATAGGTACTTACACCTCTGCCTAACCCTTCGGGGATTGCAGGCGTTTTGTTGCACAACATATCATCACGCTCGTTGTGTATCATGCTTCTTAGGATTGGCGAAATAATAACAAAAAAATTAAAAATGTATTGGTTTTATTATATTGTTTTTTTTATTCAACAAAATTTACTTTGAAAATACACACAATTATGTGACTAGTAAGGAGGTGTTCATGAAATCAGGCATTCATGAATTTTGTTAGATGCCCGAAAGGCTTTGACCTTAAACGGTCACTGCCCTCATCTAACCGATGTGTGTGATTTATTAATCTGTATGTTAGTTAGGTAACTAATACTAACAAAGCAGTTTTGCATTCACGTACGGTGTCTGGGCCAATACCATAATAATTTGCAGGGCAGTTTAAGTGCGGCGCAAGTCAAGGCGTTAAGGCTTCTACATACCGGGGCGACTTGTCGCGCGACGCGACACAACACAAAGGCACCGCTCGTCCCGCGACACGCGGGGCCTTTGTGCCGTGTCGCGTCGCGCGACAAGTCGCGCTGATATGTAGAAGCCTTTAGTTAAGGCTGCGATAACCGACTTTAAATTATTTTATACTGAAGATCACGTTGTTAAATTAGAGACATAATTATAGTACTAGAAGTAGGGATCTATTAGCTCAACCAGGTTTCAGACTGGCAAAAGTAGACTCATCTTTCATGGGGTACTGTTTAAAATGTTATAATAAAATCCCTCCCCTCATACTTCAACTGAATGAGACGAAATTCTAATCTTGTATAAAACACACACTATGCAAGCAGGCATATTATAGGTTGGGGGATTACATCGCTGAAAGAAATGCTTGGCTCAATGCTGGTCCAGCTCCACAACCACAACTAATTTATTAATATTTGAAAATACTGTTGGAGCTGATGAAGATTGGAATACTATTTTTTTCATTGTATAAACTCGAATCTCCTTTGTATTATATAATTGCATATCACAGGTGTGAGTACTATGTACAATAGAGCTACCATTTACCGGGTAACTATGTCTTTCATTGACTTAAATGTGCCCTGGCGGCTGAGAGTATGTCATGCTCACTCAGATGTCTCGCTGATGGTGGCGTGTGTGTTGGATCATTTAGCTCCCTTCAAAATAGTTGAGCTGAATGGTGCTGATCCATGCGTCATGTTTGTGAACGGGCGCTGTCAGTTGGGACTGGTCATCTCTTAGCTGCCACGGCTTAATTTTAATTATTTTAATTTTGAATTGTTTACTTTTTATCACGGACGCTTCTGACGTATTGCATCATTCTCACATGTTTAACCTCAATATGAATGATGTAACCAATATTTTGTATCAATATTTTAATTTAAAAGAGTGTCCGTGGAGTTTCTTGCCCGTTTTTCTCCATAGGAACCTACTATTTGGAATGGGCAACTAGCTTCATGTTTGCAACTGACCGACTTCTTGACAATTCAAAAGTGCCTGTCAATGGTTTAACTGAAATAAATGCTTGAGTTTGAGTTGAGTTTGAGTTTGAGCACTTTCTCAATAACTTAATATGTGAATATTTTAGATTATGTTTATATTACATAGTGAAATTAATTTGTAAAGTTATGTCTAACGCGGTTAAAAAACTGAGAATGGCGCAAAATCTACCAAGCGTATTTTTCTGAATCCTTCACCAATTTAAAGATAATTTAATTATTGATCTTTTAGTATACGCGTTTTATTAAAATACCTTTTTTTTGTGTATAATAAATTAATAATGCGTCAAGTTGGGACAGCGCTCCTTGATGGGCGCGTCCTATTACTGGCTGAACGCACGACGCGTTGCGTGAGCTCAGTACAGAACACGCAAGCTAACCACTCAAGGTCACTGGCATATATCTGCGTCTTAATAGTTGCAACACACATGATATAAAATCCCTGAACATAGTATGGCAGTACTAATTGACGTGTAACATCGTTTTCTCGCTTTCTTTGGGAGTGATTTCGAAAAAAGGGACGGAAGTGTGTAACAGGAAGTGACAGTTTAAGCATATAATAAGTAACTACTTTTTAATAGCATGGAATTAGCAAGTACTTTATAATAGCATGGAATTAGTAAGTATATCCTATACAACATGTCCCAGAATTAACGCACAACCTCTTAAGGGGTCATTGTACTCATCATTATGAACAACTTTTACTATGGGACTAAACCTGAAATCGCGAAACAAAATCAGCTGTTCCCTACATTTATGTTCGAATAACTCGTCAAAATGTAGGGAACAGCAGATTTTTTTTAAGAACGAAACTGTGCCACATCACTTCAAGTTCTCTCAATAAGTCCGCGTGAGGTCTGAGTAAAGTGCCACGTCTATACTGAAACTCAACGGGAGCGGGCGAGGATATCATCTATCATGCATTGAATATTCATTTCTTTATTATAACAAACTTTTTACTTGTTACCTACCTAATTTTACTTGACACTGGCTAAATGTGAAAACCGCACGAAGCTACAAAAAAAAACATGTAGCACAATATTTTAGCATTTGCTGTCAATGCGTGTCACTTTAGACAATTTTTTTTCTTTACGGTCGCGCTTGGTCAGTTCCTACCCTAAAGTGTCGTGTTGCAATAACTTTAGAACTGCCTTTGTGGTTTAAAATTAAATTAAGATTCAAAAATGTTAAATTAAAAATTTCTTGATTATCATCGTTTAGTATGACGACAGCTTATAGTTAACATGTACATTAGTATAACCCACAAGTAACAATGAGTATGCGTAATTGATTACATTTATTTATTACAAAAGGTTTAATTAGGAAGTGTCTCTTTTAAACATTCTTTAGTTTATGTATAGGTACGTATGTAATGTAGATAACTTAACTTAATCGTAACATAAAAATCACACAGGCAACAATTAAGTACCTAGTAATGTAATTATTGTAAGTCTTGGTTTCTGGCAATCTCCGAAATAATTCTCTTAATATGTATTTGTCATTGTTATTTTTGTTTTGTTTATTTGACTTAATCTTGATCTTGCTCTGTATGTTTCGAAGGCTGCCACATTAGCTCGAAGGTTCAAAAACCATAAAAAAATTAACCCAAAATTGGACTAAGGTCTTCATTCGGATCATTTTCTTTTTCTTTAATTTCCCTAATGTAACTTTCAGCATTCACGTTACGCTAGGGACACAAAAACTTAAATAAATCTTAGGTAGAACCTTTTTTGTTTTTTTTTTGTAAAATAAAGGTCATGATATTGCGTGTAAGTATCGTTATGTATGATCACGATGATCACATCTGCCATCTAATTGGTAAATACGTCTCGGTATCAGAAATTAAAGGGGTGAAAAGTGGACTTCTGCGTGAGCAACACTTTGGCAATAGTGAAGGCTTATTCCGTGTATCCACCCTAAAACAGCCACCCTAACGTGGATACTCGGAAACACGTGTCCATCTACCCACCCTAAACTGGGTAATCGGAATTCACTTCTGATTGTTCTTCCGACTTTTATCTAAGTACAGTTGACAGTGGAACAAACTTAGCTATTAAAATAAAAACTTGCATTTCTAAAAATCACATTTTCATTAAAAAAAAATAATTACTTATCTACCAACCAAAAAATAAATTAAAAAGAGTACACCCGTGCGAAGCCGAGGCGGCGCAGGTAGTATTTTATATAAATTATGCAATACGTCCAGGAAATAACCAACTAAGTAACAAACTAAGATACAAATTCTGAATAATCTGAATAATCATTATCATCATCATTTCAACCGAAAGACATCCACTGCTGGACATAGGCCTCCCCTAAAGGGTAGTAAGTCCCTTAGTCGCCTTTTACGACACCTACGGGAAGAAATGGGATGGTGCTATTCTTTACATCCGGCGCCAAACGGACAGTCTGAATAATAAATGGTACCTATTACCTGATAACGTTATTTTTTGGACTTTAATTTATTTATAACGTAGGTATATAGCTACTGTTTCAGAAACATTTTGTCGCTCTGCATGTTAAATAGAGGTCAAGGTGGCGAATAACTAAAATAGGTTTTTTTATTTCTATACTAGCGACCCGCCCCTGCTTCGCATGGTTTTTACCGCTTGATAAAACATCGTACAAAAAACCATAGTGAATAGAATAGAAGAATAGAATACTCTTTATTATATACACCATCAAAAAACAGATATAAATGTTGAAATTGTACATAGGGTGACTGATACAATGAGCCAACCTTCTTTATCGTCCATTGGTGAAAACCGTATGAAAATCTGTTCGGTAGTTTTTGAGTTTAGCGCGTTCAGACAGACGTAGTCGGGGGACTGTTTTATAATATGTAGTAACAGTTACAGAACGTGGTCAGCTGTTCAAAGTAAAGGGTTATTTTTACAGTAAATAAGTATTGCAATTATGGTCATGTCTTCTTATGAATGTAGGTAGGTCTAAGCATTCAATAATTATTTGGAAGTTTAATTTGTGTATTTGTGTATAAAGGCTCGTGCAGACTGACGCGATACCGTGGGCGCGACAGCAAGCGCGTCACTTTCCATGAACTATTTATAGAAATCGTGCTACTAGTTTTGCGTCGCGCTGGCCTGCTGGAGCCTTTACGCTGGTAGCACACATCCGCCGCGAAACCATATTACGAAACCGCAGTAGTTCAATTGTACTGGTTCGCGTCATGTTCCGCTACTCGAATTGGGAAATATGCGAGTAGCGGAATATGACGCGAACCAGTACAATTGAACTACTGCGGTTTCGCGGCGGAGGTGTGCTATCAGCGTTAGAGCGGGGGGGCACACGATGCGTTGCGGCGGCGGTGCGGCGCTGGAGCGGTATCGCTGCGTCATCTTACATAGAAATATCTGTGGCATGTCTCACCAAGAGGAGGCGGGGAGGGGTGAATGCGTTGCGACGTCGCGGTCGGAGTGGTTCTGCTCAGTTGTTTATGCGTCACAAGGAAGGGCACACGCTCCCTCGTTTCATTTTTTTTCTTAATTTTTTGTTTATTGTGATTGAGGTTTTAAAAAATTAGTACCAACATAGAAGATATTGATATGGACTACCTCATAACATTAGTCCAAGAAAGGGATTAACAGACTGTCCAACGCTGCTGGGGCGCCGGCGGCGCCGCTGCGACATAACAACGTTGCGGCGCCGCACCGCTCGTGTGCCGGCCGATACGGTGAAATCATTACGGTGCGGCGCCGCAACGCATCGTGTGGTCCAGGCCTAAGTGTTTGAATTGTGTCCATAATAAAAGAAGTGATTTCCATAATATAAATACACGTAGTAAACATGAAATTGTGTTACCCAAATTTAGATTAACTAAAACAAGCAAGTCATTTCTTGTAAACAGTATCCGCTTTTATAACAAGTTGCCACAATCGGTTACAGAACTTAGTGATGGAAATTTCAAAACGCACATTAAACGTGCCCTTATCAAAAACGCATATTATAAGATTAAGGACTACGTTGAAGACAAGGAAGTTTGGCATTAATTCCTTCTGTACATGTGGCCTCCCTGGCACCTCATTAATGGCAAAACTATGTAAATGTCTATTAACAGCTCCCAAATTACGAAGTTATTTTTTAATTTAATTTTATCTTTTTTTACAAACTTCACTGACATAATGTTTTTCTTATTTGACATTATTATACCTACAATTTAAATTTCCACAAGGTTCTAACTTTTATTATTTTAATCATATTTTATATTGTTTTTTTTTGTCAATGTGAGGACGTTGTAGGCTTATTAGACTGTAGATCTGTAGACCATTTTCTATTTTGTTAAGTACCTGGTACTTTTGATGGGCCTACGCTGTCCTCTCATACCTATTAACACTGTAATTTGAAAACATTGTAATAGCCAATTTTATTTTTTTAAAAGGGTGACCGTGGAGTTTCTTGCCGGCTCTTCTCCATAGGAAACGACCAATTGGAACCGTGCACCTAGCTTCTGACGTTTCATAAGTACCCATGTAGGCTTATGTGAAATAAAAATATTTTTGATTTGATTTGTAAAGTGAATGTTATTTCAGATTTCCGCTTTTAGATACGAAAAATCGGCCTGCGCAGCCTTTTCCTAACTATGTTGGGGTCGGCTTCCAGTCTAACCGGATGTAGCTGAATACCAGTATTTTACCAAAGGTCTATTTTATTCAGTTCAGTACCTACCAACTTAACATTTTCCAAATCATTGCAGTAGATATCAGTACCTGCGGGCCGAGTACGGGCGTGTCAAGACGTTTGTGACAAGACATGATTAATTATGTCATGTCAATTTGTACTAGCATTTTATGACAAAACAGTTTTATCGCTCAAACTGTGATAAAATGTGTGACTCAAGTCATGTCACAGTAGGCCGTGCTCGCCCCGCTGTGTAAGTTGTGTTAGTTAGTGTTATTCTGTAAAAATCTCACCGTGAAATCCTAGGTGAAGTGAGCTGTCAATAAAGAAAGAACGAACAATGTTTTATTTGGGACACGCACCAGAAATACAAAATTAGCATTTAAACTAACAATATACAAAAAAAAAAAACAATCAAGACTTGTGCGATGCAAAAAAGGCTCCTATCTCAGCATAATGCTGCGAAGTTTTAAAAAAATAAATACCATAGCGCTAGTATTCTGATAGGGCCCGCTGTGATGCCGCGGTGAGTCCGCGGCATCACAACGGACACAAAAAAAATAGCAATAGCAAATAATCATTAACATCATCATTTCAGCCGAAAGACGTCCACTGCTGGACATCCGATCGGCCTCCCCAAAAAAGGGGTGAGATTTGCCATAATCGCCACGCTTGGCAGGCGGGTTGGCGATCGCAGTATGGTTTTAAAAATATTTACAGAACGCTGCTGCCCAGTCTCTAGTAAGTCCCTTAGTCGCCTTTTACGACACCCACAGGAATAAATGGGATTAGCAAATAATACCAAAAGCAAATACGCAATAGAATAGTGTCATTCCGATTCCTAGCATCAGGTGGAATGACGGCTCAGTTAATCTCACTTCACCTAAGATCTCACGCTGAGATTCTTACAGAATAGGCGTCTTCATATTTCAGTTTATTCAAACATGGCTAGAAGGAATCCTACCCTTTTGAAGTTTACTTTACGGGCTTTAGTGTAATTTCTTAGAGTAAATATTGAATGTTTTTGGCTTCAACAGCTAAACATTACCTCTATGGACCATGGACGATGCTTGGGGCGGTGTAGGGCAATTTATCTGCCATAATTAAGTAGTTACTATAAACAAAATAACATGTTTACGAGATACAGATCCGGAACTGGGGGCCTAAAATCGCCACCGACCCGCTGTATGTTGGCAAAAAAAGCGTCGATACGCTTGAGTTTGACGCTTGTTTTGCCAACATACAGCGTGAGCCCTGTAGATTATTTGTAAAACAATCATTGGGATGCTGTCTGTAGTCTAATATCAAATTGATTACATTTTTAAAAGAAACAGTGAAAATGAAAATTGTTTTTAAATAGATGACCTAAAGAATTGCCAAGCTTAAGTGGCAGCGGACACACATTGCTCGCAGAACTGATGGCCGATGGGGCCGAAAGGTTCTGGAGTGGCGACCGCGTACCGGAAGACGTAGCGTTGGAAGGCGTCCTGCAAGGAGGACCGATGACCTTGTGAAGGCCGCAGCTATCCGCTGAATGCGGGAAGCACAGAACCGGTCGAAGTGGCGGTGCTTGGGGGAGGCCTATGTCCAGCAGTGGACATCTTTCGTCTGAAATGATGATGATAAGATGTCCTAAAAATTTGTCCTGCACAGTTACATGAAGTTTAAGAGAGGTCATCGCACCTTATTTATTTATAATCTGGTTTAGGTCTAACCACGAAGCTAATTCGCAATCAACCTCTTCCCAAACTGAAATAACTCATTTATCGTCGTGTTAGTTATGTCGTAGAGTTAAACTAAGCCGCTTTTTATCGATATAATTAATGTTCGTGTATTTGTAGGTACATTTCCACGCAACTGACGTCAGAAGGTGACCTTCGGGATTAAATGCCGTATCTCTAGAACCTACCCAGGTGTTCTAACACCTGGGTATTTTTCCTGGATTCTCAGTGCATTGTCCTTGAGATATGAAAAGCAACGGCAATTTGTTTTTTGCCGTTATCTTTGACTTGATTTAATTTTTTTTAGAAGGACAGTTATAAAAACAGAGCGGAAAGACCGAACCTACGCTTTATAAATCATGTTTAGTTGCAATTTGAAGGATAGCTACAAAAACGAAATGTGAAAAAATCATATTAGTTGACATGATATGTGATGACTTTGCAGTCTGCGTCTAACTCGCACTGATATGCATAGCCTAACGTAACAGTTTTTAAAGAGGTCGCGGTCAACAGGGGGACTGCCCTATCTCGTATGCTTGGCAGATAATAGATAGTAGGTAATAGTCTACTTTTAGCACACAGGAGAATACGCCCCTGGTTGTTTTTGGTGGTTCAAGATGTAATTTCGTTAGTTTTTTTGCAAACCGATATTACTTTAATTGTTTAGAGCCAGATAATTGCATAATCTATTATTGTGTAGATATACAAGCTTGGATCAAAACACACCTCAAATAATTAGATCAAAAACATGAAGGTCTGTTATAATATAATAATCATAAGTTCCTTATTCACTGAAAATGTAGAAGTAGCAAGACCTTTTCAGACAGTCTCTCTATCCATAATAAATAATATATGTATGGCGAGGGAAAATAAAACTTTATTAAACATATATACCCACATCTTTTATTAATAATAAGTGTACCCCTAATGTCACAGTATACTTTTTTTTTTGTAACTCATAAGTATTTAGTATATACGGCAATGTTATGGAAGCGCGAAGTCTCCTAATACAGACACTGTTTTGCTTAAAAGAAGACTCCGAACACATTTAAATGTTCTATTCTATTCTATGATAATTGTGACAAAAACTATTTTGTATTTGTATTTTGTATTTGTATTTGGAGCTTACAACATAGACAGCGGAAAATAAATAAAATAGCTATTTACCTACCGAGTAAATTTTTAAATGCATTACTCGTTTTGACCTTTATGCGGCTGATTATGATAAGGGTGTTTATTACCTATCACGTGCGCAACAAGGGTCGCGCTGCCTGTTGGTACGCACGATATTGCGCCAATCTGTACGAGCCTTTAAATCGTAAAATATACAAAAACAAAGCTTAAATTGCACTTACTACAACGGACAATCACACTTTGCAGACGGATTTCTGATCTATTTATCTTTTTACAGCAGAAAGAAGGAAGCGCTGCTGCACATAATCCTGTTAAATCCTATATTCGATTTAACAACATCCAAGAGCGAAGCGTTAATGGTCCTTATTATATTGGACCTTCACGACTAAAGCCGTAATACTTTACCGGACAACTAAAAAATTGGTAGGTACACTCATAGTGAGACTTTTTTTTTGGTTGGGAAATTATCAAATAACTTGCGAAGCGAGAGGGCGTGTCAGACTTTTGCTGACTAAAACCCACCCGTATTCCTTTTATTTGCCTGTGTGCCAGGGCCACGATATCCCTTTCGGACAAACTCGCAACCCTGGCAGGCATTGGCCCTAACGGACCTCGTCAGTTGCTGCTGAAAACTCTTTGAGGCGCGCGTGGAATGGAACGCGCGCCGCGTCGACACGGGCCTGGTCCTTATCGGACGGTGAGCTACCCATCGCTCACCGTCCGCAAGCCCGCGCCTGCGGTGGCCGGAAATCGGCTTGCGACTCCCGACGCCCGGGGCAGACGCCCCGGGCGTCGGCGACGGCGACGGCTGCGGCGACTAGGGGCGCGAGGGCGCGAACCTTGCCTCTCCCTCACGCGTTCCGCCTTCTCCTTCGCAAGCATTACTGCTTCGCAGAAGGAGGTGACGGCCTCCCATGCACTCTCGCTCCGAACCATGGCCCGAACCAGGGCCGGACGCGAGAGATCACCGCCGCCAATCGCCTCCGTGAGGACACGGCGGTGCTCCGCTCAAGCCGGGCAGACCTCCACCGTATGCTCCACCGTGTCCTCCGGGCGATCCACACAGTGGTGACACCCTGGCGTTTCCACCCGCTTTATCCTGAACAGGAAGCTCCCGAAACAACCATGTCCGGTGAGGACCTGCGTCAGGCGGAAGGTGAGGACGCCGTGGCGCCTCTCTAGCCACTCCTCAAAGAGGGGACTTATCGCCACAATTGTGGCGTGCCCAGCGCTGGGTTGCGATTGCGACAATCGCTTTCTCCATGCCGCCATGAGATCCCGCCGGAGCTCCGTCCGCTGTGCCGTGATTTCTCGCGGCAGTGGAGTTTCACCCCGGCGTTTCGCCTTCCCTGGCTCGCACACATGTGAAGATCCTCCTGGGCATACTGAGGATCAAGTTATCCAGCATTTCTTGCGGTAACCTGTCCCATTCTTTAATAGCGGCTTCTTCTGATCTCTGGCACTCTCTGGAAAGGTGGCTGAGGGTTCCAAACAGATCGCGTAAGAGCATCCCAAGCGTGCTCTATTGGGTTTAAGTCAGGTGAGCCGGTAGGCTAGTCTAACCTTGTGATATTGCATTCTCGGAGAGCAGCATTGACTCGTTGAGCTCGATGTGCGGGCGCATTATCATCGACCAGTACGAATTGGTGCCCATGGTTTACTCGGAATGGTCGGACAATTCCATCTATAGCGACTGTTTTGTACCCATCTGCCGTCATGGAGCGCTGATACGCGATCAAAGGCGTTCTAGCTCCAATCATAATTCCACCCCAAAAGGACACCGATTTCCCGCCTTGCTGAACGGTTCCAGTGGCAGTTCTTTGCCTTTCAGAGTCCCCAGGTCTTCTTCAGACACGGACACGTCGGTTAATTGGGTGATTACTACTCGTAATTCGCAATTTGTCAACGAAGAGAAGTTTTGTCAAATGTTTTTCTCCTCATCTTCTTCATTTTCCCGGAGCCTAGCCGACTGCAATCTCCGTTGCTGACGTTGCCGTAAATTCAGAGGTGCTCGCCAAGACCGCCGTGCTCGTAGTCTAGCCTGGTGTAAGAAAGAAAGAAAGAAAAATAATTTTAATTGTCACAGAAAAAACGCAATTCCGAATGGTCTGAGTGCTAACTTCAAGTCCAGAGGTGGCCCGCACTTCTGCTATTATTTTAGTGGTGTTGATTGCTGGGTCGCGGGCTGGCAGCAGTCTGATATAGCGCTTCTGAGCAGCAGTCACAACAGTTGGGCGACCACTACGGAGTCGGTCAGCTAAATTGTCCATGCCGGAGTACCTCTGCAACATGGCTCCGACACAGGATTGGGATACAGCGAATCTACGTGCTATTTCTCTCGAGGAATATTCTTCTTTCCTCAAAGTTACATTTCTTGCTCGTAAAACTTTTAATAATCCTCTTGGCAACTGTTGTGTGCTTTTAAAAATAATTAAGAGTTGTCTTTGAAGATTTTATTGATGTATTTAATTATGTGATGATGTTTTGAGTTCCATCACCGTATGCACAAAAGACATGAAAATATAATACTGTTTTTGGTTTGGAAACATTATTTACGGTTTTAGAGATACACTGCTTAAAAAAACCACAGTTTGACCATTTTTAGAAATATCCGCCTTAAAACAAATCATCAGCCGAAACAAATCCAGGCGAATGCCTGGATTTGTGCCCGGTTGATGGCAATAGGCTCGCCCCCTATTACGTGGGACTTTAACTTATCTGGCGAAATGTGTGTGTACTATATAGGTACACATCTGCCTAACCCTTCGGGGATTACAGGTGTGATGTAATGGTATGTTGTAAAATTTCACACAGACGAAATCGTGGGCTAGAAGCTAGACATCTTTTTAAAAATAGATAATCTAATGCCTAATCGTTTTCTTGAGAACGAACGTGTCAATCGGTTGTTTGTCGATCATCTTTACAATGACAAACAGTCACCTTTACAATGACAAAAAAGTTCTTGAATAAATAGTGACTTGCCAATGTCAATGCGTAATTACAATATTTAATTTAATTCATTAAAACACTTCCCTAATCATTACATAAAAATAAGTACAAAAACAAGGTGACCGATCCCTACAAAACGTGAAATTGAAAACATTGGCATGAATACTACGTTCGCAATCAGAAAAATAGCCCCGCTAATTAACATTCAGTGTTCTAGCGCACGCCACAATTGTGGCGATAAGTCCCCCCTCTTTGAGAAGTGGCTAGAGAGGTGCCACGGCGTCCTCACCTTCCCCCTGACGTAGGTCCTCACCGGATACGGTTGTTTCGAAAGGTTCTTGTTCATGATAAAGCGGGAGGAAACGCCCGGGTGTCACCACTGTGTGGATCGCCCGGTGGACACGGTTGAGCATACGGTGGAGGTCTGCCCGGCTTGGCCCTGGTTCAGACCATGGTTCGGAGCGAGAGTGCATGGGATGCCGTCACCTCATTCTGCGAAGCAGTAATACTCGCGAAGGAGGATGCGGAACGCGTGAGGGAGAAGCAAGGTTCGTGCCTCAAAGAGATGTCAGCACCAACTGACGGGGTAGGATAGGGCCAATGCCTGCCTGGATTGCGAGTTTGTCCGAAAAGGATATCGTGGCCCTGGCACACAGGCAACGGAAGGAACACGGGTGGGTTTAGTCAGTAAAAGTCTGACACGCCCTCCCGCTCCGCTCAGAGCGGGAGAAGTTATATGAAAATTTCCCACCCAAAAAAAAAGTGTCAATCTCCAATAGGTTATAATCAGAAACCGTACAACCCCCGGCAAAGAGTTAAGCCGTTAATGTGGTTACCTTTATAATGATGTAACTCCTTGAATGGGTTCTACGCTTGAAACCCAGTAAAAGGGTAATCCCTTCAATATGAATAACCCATTGAATGGATTCTATACTTGAAACCCAGTGGAAGGGTTACATGATACAACAACAGCACTGAAAATCTACTATAAAAATTGGTATAAACAAGGCACATAAATAATAAAGCGCACATAATAACTGTACAAATGCAGAAACATACATTAAACATATACACATACTAGACTATACTCATACCTAAACACAAAACAACACAGACAATTCCAATCATGTAACTTAATTAATATAACTGTAAATGTACTGGTTTTTGCTTATACAGTATGTAAATAATTCTAAACTATTGTGACTCGTAACTGGAACCTTGTGGAATCCGTTATTCTTAGGTTGAGGAAGACTATCCGCTCGTGATACCGTTTTATACTAGTACGAGGGGATAGGGCGAATCAGTCCAAAGACAACCAATCCACCATTTTACATTCTCTAACTGTTCATCTGCCTAAGTTGTATTGTTAAAATAACTTTAAACGATTTTTGGCTATCTTGTGTTATTATTAAGTTACTTTGTATGGTTGTCTCATATTCATGAATAAAGAAAAAATTTACTTAAAAAAAAAATGATAACCCATTAAATGGGTTCAATACTTGAAACCCAAGGACATGAGAAAATCACAATATTATGTAATTTAGATATCCGCCCAGAAAAGCTAAAATGAACTGTATGTTACATGCAATAATGATCACAGATAGGGATCTATTATCATTATTGCATGTATTAAAGAGTTTATTTTAGCTTGGCTTTAGAGAGCGGCTTGTAAACAGGGGTACAAGCCGCTCGGTAAGTAGCCTCAAAGGCGTGCTATTCCATTTTGCAATCTATGCCCATCATCGAGAGATCATGTTACATTGCTCCGAGTCGGAATGTTACGCTGTTATCGTTTTTAAGAGTTGAAAGTGTAACCCTTTGAAATGGTTCAAATTAAGCCGTTCCAAAAGGTTACCCACATGGTATAAGTTTTTGATTAACAGTTTAGAAAAACCCTATCGAAAACCCTTTCAATGGGTAACCATGGTTCCGTTTGGTGCCCGACATAAAGAATAGCATCATCCCATTTCTTCCCGTGGGTGTCGTAAAAGGCGACTAAGGGACTTACTAGAGAATGAGCAGCAGCGTTATCTATGCATTTTAACACCATACTGCGATCGCAACACGTGCCTGCCAAGCGCGGTGATTATGGCAACCCCCCCATTTGGGGGAGGCCTATGTCCAGCAGTCGACGACTTTCGGCTGGAATGATGATGATGGGTAACCAAAATGATCCCTGGTTTGAAAATACTTACCTAAAAATACCTACTTCCATTTACAATAGTAAGTATATAGACAATAACAATTAATACTACTAAAGTAACCGTCATCAGAAGCTATAAATACATAAAATTGCAAATTATACAACTATCAACTTTAAACTCAAGATATCTAAGTTGATTTATGAATGAAGAAATTATCGCTAAACGTCATAAAATAATTTTAGTTGCAATGGAAACTGAACCATACGCAATTTCAGTTAAAGTTTTAAATCCCAAAGTATGAAATTTATCTCGTCTCATGGCGTTGACTTTATGTACAATAATAATAATTATAACAGTTTTTGTGCAATAGAGTACAGTCCATACGTTTGTGGTTTTACATTTCAGTTTTCCGAGACAGACTTCAGAGGCTGGCAAAATATTAACGGGCATGCGTAGTTCTTACAAACGTAATACCAAAATAATTTGAAAATCAAACATATTCATAAAGTAGTGTATATTTATTTCGATTGGATTACAGAATATCTATGTTCCCAAATATATATTTTGTAAGGACAATGATTTATAGACGAGATATGAGGAATTTAAAATTTCTATAGAAAACTTATTTTTCTCATAACTCTTGTTTAAATCAGTGTCCATTCAAAATATATATGTTACCGGCCAAACCCGATTTCAGGACAAACTAGTTTAGCCTAGGCTAAACTAGTTCTTCCTATACGCGATAGGATTAACTAGTAGGTATAGCCTAGGCTAAACTAGTTTGTCCTAACCCCGATAGGATAAACCAATTGGAATAAAGACTACCTTAAGATTATGTTTGATTTAGAAATTATTTTGGTATTATGTTATGAACTACGCATCCATCGCCGGGCCTCTTAAACAGGGTCGAAGTTTGGTTACGATCTTATACCCTAGCTTGCACGTGTCGACACGTGGTACGAAAGAATCGTAACACGTGTCGACACGTGCAAGCTTAAGCAGCATGACCTAGAAACATACATATATTATTGTGGGTCAAAATAAAGTTAAACCAAGTTTTACATACAGACAGTGTAAACTCAGTTTGTTAACCTAAACGTTTGCACAATGATAAGCTAACAATACTAACACCCGTAATAATAAACAAGTAAAAATGATTACTTCAGTAAAAGTAAATACTCAAGTAATGATTTTTGTTCTATAGTTTAGTAAGTAATTGCTTGAAAATAGAACTGTCAAAAGTTAGAATTTTTAGCCAAGTAATAGTCACATTTTTCTTTACTTTTAAGCATTGAGAACTCGACCATTTTCCGTTTGATTTTGCGGTTAGTCGCCTGTTACGACACCCACGGGAAGAAATAGGATGGTGCTATTCTTTACGTCCGGCACCACACGGAGCATAGGCGAACATAGGCTGATTATTATGAATGTAATAGTCTTCTTTTTGCCGGACATAAAGAATAGCACCATCCCATTTCTTCCCGTAGGTGTCGTAAAAGGCGACTAAGGGACTTACTAGAGAATGGGCAGCAGCGTTTTCTATGCATTTTAACACCATACTGCGATCGCCAACCCGCCTGCCAAGCCTGGCGATAATGGCAATCCCCCCCTTTTTGGGGGAGGCCTATGTCCAGCAGTGGACGTCTTTCGGCTACAATGATGATGATGATAGTCTTCTTTTTTATTTAATTATTTCTAAAGGAAAGAAGTGATTGTTGCGAGAATGTCGTGACAAACGTTTTATTTCACTTATTTTCTTTAGAAATAATTAAATGAATAATAAAAAATAGTTTATCAGAATATTCTTTTTTTTTAATCTAAGTAACTTAAAGATGTTAAAGTAAAATAACCTACATAACAAAACGCAGTAACTGAATGTTACCAGAAAGAAACAACTATCAAGTGGTGATTCTTACTCAAGCATTTACTCAAGTAACGTGGATTACTCGATTAAAGAATATGATTTTGTAGTGCAGAATTCTATCCTCAAGTAATGACTTCACTAAGCAATTACTTAGCAGCAATTAATTGCTTGTTTATTAATACGGGTGTAAGTATGCGGTCACAAACCCTTGCAGTACATTACAATAAATGATTACAGGTCTCTATCCAGCAGTAGATACGTCATGAAAACATTTTTTTTTAACTCGTAGAACTCATACGGGGTTATTACAAAACAAGGTTTATCTTCAGACCCGGGCTTAAAACATGGAGCCATTATTGAATTTCGAACTTTATTCCGACTATGGTAAAGTTCCTAAACACAAAACTGACAACTTAGTACCGAACTAAGTTTTCAGCTTTGTAAAAAGAACGGTATTTCAATCACGTTCTTATTACAAAAACTGGCTCCATGGTTTAAGCCATGTCAAATATAAATCTTGTTTTGTAATAAGGCGGATAAAGTTTTGTCTTATAATCACGGGTCTCATTGTTAATACAAATGACATGCGTCCAGATTTGGAACAAATATCTGGGGCCATATGAATTATATCCCGACGAGGAAATAAAATCCACGACCTTTGAGTCAGTTAGCAGGTAGGTAGGTAATTCAGGGTACTTTACTTTGTAACTTAATATTTTATTCTTGTTATTCAAGAAATTGTGCGTAGGTATTTTATTCCACATAAAACATACGACCTAACGTGATCCATGTAAATCAATCGTGTTACTGCTGAAGTTCCAACTATTCATATTTTCAAAAACAGATAGCATAAAACATACTAATTATTATATATTATGCCTCAAGATTCGCGAACCGATAGCCATGGCGCGGTGTCTACGCTGCGTAGCACAGCGCCTACGCGGCTTCTACGCGCCTGCTACGTCGCGCCAACGGTAAACAAACCCAGTGCGAAGGCGCGCGGAAATGGTATTATATAATTTGTGCTGATATTTTATATACAGTTTTTCGCTTCACACAGAAATACTGTAAGTATTCCAACCTCCATATAGGTTACTTCCCAAAATAGAGATTTGGTACTACAAGGCTAGAAACAATAGTCCCAAGCTGCCGTTCTGCAGCTTGGGAAATAGTTTTAAGAGCTGTCATTTTCTGATGTCGAATGTAAGGGCGCTTTGCACACATTGCCATTGTAAACGCGGCCAAAGAAATCTGGTGGTGCACAATCGTCTTGAATACGAATCAAATACGGATAGTGCGCAGTTGCTAGGACGTGAATTTTTCACGTACCGAACACGAATCGAATACGGATAACTGCACAAACGCCCTAAATGTTCTGAAGATAGTTTCTGTTAAACGGGAGAGGTTGGTTTACAAATTGAAGATAACGACTACTTAAAGTTTAATTTTTATCACAGGATTTATGTTTTTTGGGGTAGGTACGATTATAATAAATGCTGAATAAATGCTGTGGAAATGCGTGAGTTTATGTATGCATGTACGATTATAAACTCGATATCCAAAACCCCTATAAAAACACGGATTCCTTAAATTTGTCAAGTCCGTCTGTCCGATCGTGCCAAACAGCCATTTTACTCGGACAATATTTATACAGGGTGGAAGGGACATCGACGCGAATCCATTTACCATGGATTCAGTACATCATTCTTGACCCGCGTTAAAAATTATCATCGGTTATTAAAAAAAAAATTCCCAGTTCCATACATTTTGACCGAGTAGGTATTGCACTTCTGTAGGAAACAGCTGTTTTTTTTTTTAAATTACCGACGAAAAATTTTAACGCAGGGATGTACTGAATCCATGGTAAACGGATTCGCGTCGATGTCCCTTCCACCCTGTATACATTATATCGATGAAAATTCGACGAAAAAGGTCTTAGCATCGCTAAACAATGGTGTAGTAAAATTGCGATAAACATAATTAGGGGAGGGGATTTTTTATCCCTCGGTTACATGTATGGGAAATGCCCATACATGTAAAGTCGCCAGCACATCAAGTTATCACAAATTGCAAATTGTCTCATTTGATTTTTTACTTAACCATCAACACTTTAAGGTTTCAAATCATTTGGAGAAATTTGGTTTGGTAACCTAACCGAGGGATGAAAGAAGAAATCTTTGCACAAAGGTAAGGGTGCGGCTATTGTTGAATCTCATAATTAAAATGATAAAGATGTTCTAAGTGACTTTGGTTTTATAATCAACAACTTTTGAGATATTGGATATTTTCGGTAACAACCGCAGAATTAACTGTGTTTTTATAGTTTTTTCGTGAAATACTATGAATTACAAACTTATTTTTGCAGTCGATAAAATTAATGCTGTGGAATGTGCATGTGTAAACATTCATCCCAACTACGGAACCCTTCATTGTGCGTGGTCTGACATACCAACACTAGACCAGTTTTTTTAAGTGTCGTTGGAAACTATCAGAAAAAATACAATTTTTAATAGGTAACTAAGTAAACTAATAGAAACAAAAACCACAAAACTCATACAACTAACAAAAACTATTTACATGTAAAAGTGTTTGCGGATTAACCAATAAACAGAATGAATTTATCATCATTCCCAAATTTGCTAAGCCAACCTACTAAAAAGTACTGGGCATTCTGTAGCAAAATTAACAGAAAGTTTCAAATAGGCGCGCAATTAAAAAAATTCAGTAATTATGGTCATAGATCCTGTCTGTTGACTCGGTTTCATATTATTAAAAAAAAACGGTGAAGTGCCTGTCGGACCACGCACAGTGAAGGGTTCCGTAGTTGGGATGAATTTATCCCGAGAACAAACTTAACATTGTAGTTGAAAAACATGTTCCCCTATACATTCCAACTGCAAATATAAGATTGTACGCACATTATGAGAGATTTACCATGTTGTTGTAAGACCATAGACTAAGACCCAACGTAGTAACTAGATTTTGTAGTAATGTTTTTATTATTTATTTAGTAGTTTATTATTACCCGACTGCTTCCGAAGGAGGGTTATGTTTTTCGAGTGTATGTATGTATGTCTATTTCTTTGGCACGCTATATAGGCTAAACGGCTTAATGGATTTTAACATATGAGGTATCCTTAGATTCGTTTTAATTGTGGGAGTGACATAGGCTATAAAATTTTACTATGGCATTTGCGAATCAAAAAAGAGAGGGGGAATAAAAAAAATAATTTACGATTTTATTAATATGCGTATCAAATAAAAGCTAGTAAATAGCCAATTCTAAATATATATATTTTATAACACTTTTAAGCTACTATTTTGTCACAAACTACAAAAAAGTATATTTTCTTTAATAACAAAATCAAAGCGAAGTTAAAATTGTACATTGAATAGTTTTGAAAAAAAGTGATTGGTTTGAGGTTTGAGATTGTTCTAATGCAGAAAAATGTATGTTCCAGCATCACGCAAATTCTATTCGGATACATTCTGTTAAAATTTTGCATATATATTCCCCCCTATAAGTCTGGTTAACCGATAGGTAATATATTATCACGCTATTTACTATGGGGGATAAGCAATATTGCATTGTTTGGTTTCTTTCCTCTAAAAAAGACGAGCCAAACAGTTAGAACATTGCAGATTGTTACAGATTTAACTGATTATCATCACGCTATATCTTTATGGGGCTAAGCGGTAAATCATCATGGCATAATTATGCAGGGTGGATTTTTAAGATGGAAATTAAGGATATCTTAACCGTTGTAGCTACACAAAATCGGTCTTAGGAGACTGTCCTTAAAATTTTGAGACATTTTGATCTGCATTCACAGATTTAAAAAATAAATTACAGTCAGTAAGAAAACGAGCAATTTTCACTATTTTTATGCCAATAGATCCTGTTTCATATGAGCGAGTAGACCAACAGAGATTTGATGCATCGGATTTGGTACACTTGCGCGAATGACATTTCTGCTAAAGACACTTGCGCGAATGACATTTCTGCTAAAGACACTTGCGGGAATGACATTTTTTGCTAAAGACACTTGCGCGAACCCACTTGTGCGAAAAGATGTCATGATTTTGTGATGATTTTTTGTCATGGGTGTCGTTTTTATCGTTTCCAAGGTCTTTGATAATAAAACTGGGGTCAAAATCAAAATTCAACATGGCGCCACCGAAAATTTGCAACTTTTTCGTCGGGCACTGACAACAATAATGGGGTCAAAATCAAAATTTAAAATGGCGTTAGGCATTTTCATAGGTGTCGTTTTCATGGTTTTCGAGGGCGCTGACGACGATAATGGAGTCAAAATCAAAACGCAAGATATTGCCTAAGAAAAACCGGAACCCTTCAAGGATCACTTCGTTGTCCATCCATCTATCTATAATATATGTCTGTCTGTCAAGACCCTTTTGGCATTGGCAAACAATGGGGAATTGCCACTGAAGACTGCAGAGTCGACCTCAGGACTAAAACTGGTTCTCACACGGACAACTGTACGTCACTTGCTCCTGCGTCACCAGTCTTAAGTCTCTGTGTATTTTGGCTGTTAAGACCAATACTACAAACGTAGTATACAGGGAATTTTTATAAAAAATAACATAACATCACGCCTGTATAAGGGTTAAGCAGAAGTGTACCGTATAGTACATCCACATTTCATTAGTTATGTTTAGGCCCCATGTAATAGGGGCAAGCCTTTTGCCACTAACCAATTCAGACTTCGGACTGTTTCTGAGAAATTTCTGATGAAAAACCCAATAACACTTTTCCTGACCCGGAGTGAACCCAAGACGGCCTCGTTGGACTAGTGGCCGTTTTCTATAAAAAATGTGGCTATTCTACTACTTCTACGCTACTTCCACGCCAAGTCGCGGGCAGAAGCTAGCTTTTCTAAAACCTATCCTATCTTGCTAAGTCGTATAGTTTTTTAACTTACCAATACTTAACTAAACAATATGTTCATTAATAACACTAAAAAGCTTTAAAAAAAACTAATTATTAAAAAAAAAATAACCCGACTGCAAAAAAATTAACTGAAAAGATGGAAACAAGATGAAAAGAAAACCAGTATCGTATAAGTATCAAAAATAAATAAATGCAGTCGGAGGCAAATTTTAAGGCGTTCGTAACATCCTAGATTCCGACTGCATTTATTTATTTTTGATACTTAAACAATACTGGTTTTCTTTTCATCTTGTTTCCATCTTTTTAGTTATTTTTTTTGCAGTCGGGTTATTTTTTTTTCAATAATTTGTTTTTTTTGTATGATGATTTTGTCTCTGGGTTGTTTGTTGCCTGAAAATAAGTCTATTATTATTATTATTAAAGAACTATTCTCTGTACAAAACAAAAAAAATAGACCCAGTAGTTTTGGGGATAAGGTGGAAAATGATACATTTTCAACTATTTTCTTGAATAACTTTAAAACTAATTATTTTAACATATTTGACTAGCTTCTGCCCACGACTTAGCCCGCGTGGCGATCGACTATGACGTTGAAAATGCTGTTGCAATAGAAATAAATTAAGAACCAACTGTTAATTTTTTTATGCGTAAAGTATTTTTAATCAAATTTTTGTGTTATTTCATTTGTGTTTTGTATAGTCATATAGCTTTTGCCCGTGGCTTCGCCCGCGTGGATGTTAGAAAAATTCTAATCAAAATCCGAAACATACATACAGACAAATGGACAAAAATTCTAAAAACCACATAGTGATGGGGCATAGTGGTGCGGTTTTCAAAATATGGTTTACATGAATCTGTAGGTTTTAATGCACTTATTACCCGCATACATTTCTTTTGTGCTTTGAAAACAGTTTCTCTCTCAGCAGCACTAGGTACCCCAAAACATTATACTATATCTTAGTGTGGAACCAACATAAGCGTGGTAAGCAAGACAAACTTTGTTATTTATTTATGAACATATTCTCCCTATTTTTTAAGTTTATTAACTCAAACTACGTAACTCACACTAAGTAACTTGCTTAAGGAAATGATGGGGCTGACATGACTTGTTATAGGTTCCAAGTCCCTAATAAATAAAGAAAAAAATAATAAGATTTTTCATACAATCTAAATCATAACAATAAACTTAACATATAAAAACAAACTTAACAATGTAGTTGAAAAACATGTTCTCCCATACATCGATATACGTCACAGTCAATTCTCCAACTGCAAATTAATGTAAGTTGGTCGACTATTACTCGTTAACTTGTAAAGCCTAGATTTTATTCAAAATTTTAATTTACCACTTCATCGGCGTGATTAATTTATGTATGGCATACCAAATTACAGCATTCTAGTAGGTACTAAGGCCCGTATTTATATACCGTTACTCAGTACTCAAGCATTACTTAAGACTAAATTCAACCAATCCAATGGCTTGAATCTAGTCTTAAGTAATGCTTGAGTACTGAGTAAAGTGCTATAAATACGGGCCAGTCTCTGACCTAAGCCGCACGGATGGACATGGCGGAACTACAAATAAGGGTTTCTTCCTGCCAGGGTTGCGAGTTTGTCCGAAAGGGATATCGTGGCCCTGGCACACAGGCAAATGAAGGAACACGGGTGAGTTTTAGTCAGCAAAAGTCTGACACGCCCTCCCGCTCCGCCGAGAGCGGGAGAAGTTATTTGATAATTTCCCACCCAGAGAGAAAAAAAAAGAAAAAAAAAGGGTTTCTTATTAACTATGGAACCCTAAAAACGATTAAAATTACATTAGAAAAGTATAAAACATTATTTAAAGCAATGTGTTTTTAATTATTGACAATTTTATTCCAATTTCCAAGTATCGATTTCTGATATTGGTCTCATTAATAACTCGAGTCTATAGATAATAAAAATTCAATAAAACTAAAAACCCAACTGCGTAAAAAGTGAACTTGAAGAAAGATGGAAACAAGATTTATTTAAACAATAAACAATCTCATGCAGTCGGAGGCATCTTCTTAACAATAACGATTGCCTCCGACTGCATGAGATCGATTCGCTTTTGACGCAGTCGGGGTTTTAGATTTTTTATTTTCCAATTATTATTTAAAATAATATAAAAAATAAAAAAGCCTTTTATTTCATGCATTAAAAATATCTTCTATTTTTTTTTTGTTTAACATTTTGTTCTTAACTTTTTTTTATTTAACACTTATTAATTAGGATTATACGACGGTAAATTAGGTTACTCACTTATAATCAGGTCATAACGGCCTCTAACTCACTCACTCCAAAAGTTCGGGATAGTTGTTTTTATCGTTTCTGATTAAAATTACATTTAAAAAACTTATAATTTGTATATATTTTTGTAATCACCTTTTAAAACACTTCATTTTGATATCCCACTCGATAAGCTTGTGAGATATTTTTTCTTTTTCCAAAACACACCTTTTGGTGCCAAAAATCTGCCATTTGATTTTTTTACCATTTTAATATACCCAGTGACACTCGCGCAATAAAGACGAATCTAACGACATATCACTTATCAAAATCGATTCAGCCGTTTAGTAATTACAAGGGAACATAGGGACAGTCATACTGTATATATACATACATGACATATATACATACATACATACAGGTCAAACACGTAACCCTCCTTTCTTAGCTTCGCCGCAGTCGGGTAAAAAATAAGAGCGTGTCGGCACGCACAATGAAGGCTTCCATAGTGCAGATAGGTACAAAACAGTCGCTATAGATGGAATTTTCAGACCATTCCGATTAAACCATGGGCACCAATTCGTACTGGTCGATGATAATGCGCCCGCACATCGAGCTGAACGAGTCAATGCTGCTCTCCGCGAATGCAATATCAGAAGGTTAGACTAGCAGGCCGGCTCAGCTGACTTAAACCCATTAGAGCACGCGTGGGATGCTCTTAAGCGAGCTGTTTGGAACTGTCAGCCACCTCCCCAGACAATGCCAGACATCAGGGAAGCCGCTATTCAAGAATGGGGCAGGTTACCGCAAGAAATGCTGGATAACTTGATCCTCAGCATACCCAAGAGGATCTCCGTATGTGCGCGAGCCAGGGGAGGAGTTATATTGTATTAATAAAAACCTTCTATTAATAAATTGTTGTATAAGTTTGTTTAAACGATATCTTTCTTTCTATCAAACTGATACAATTACATTAGGATTGAATTACTCAATTTTTGTTATTAAAAAAAATAAAAAAGAGTTTTATTTGTAATTTCAAACAGTGAACTTCTATTTAAAAAAACATTACGTAATCACTTTTTCTTGATAAAGTAAAATTTATAAAATATACCAGATTTTTTTTTTATGTGTGTATGTAAAGCCTGCTGCCATCCCCCTGCAGCTAAAATCTGTGCTGTATACCTTGATCATGTAGTACCTTCGTTGTGAAGTTGCTACATGTCGTCGCCACATGATTGGCGACCTTCACTGAGAGACTTTGAAATTTCTTTCGCTGAAGGCTTATATATTATACATTTAGAGGTTACCTTGAAATTAAAGGCGTTAGGTGAATGAGGAGTGACTTTAATGATACAAAAATATTAACAGCAACATAAGATTGTTGAACCAGAAACATGGTGCAACCCTGGCAAGTAAATTGAAACAATGGTCACATTCCCCCTTATTACAAAACAAGGTTTATCTTCAGACCCAGGTTTAAAACATGTGAAGCCATTACTAAGTTGTCAGTTTTGTGTTTAGGAACTTTACCATAGTCGGAATAAAGCTTGAAATTCAATAATGGCTCCATGTTTTAAACCTGGGTCTGAAGATAAACCTTGTTTTGTAATAAGGGGGATAGTGTTTACTAGTAGGTACCTATTAGATTTCCAAATGGTCGGCTAATACGTAAATTACTTGATTATTTAGTAATCTTTTTTTGTACATCAATATCTAGTTCAGTTTCACATATTTGGTAGCATGGGGTGGTCGTTTTTCTAGAAGCGACGAATATCATTTTCGCATTAGACGCCGGTTTTTCATTCAAATCGTCGTAAACAAATCCTAAGTTGAACGACAGGCCTGGAGGAATCCTCTTACATCGAGAGAGGGATAAATTTGTAAACCTCATTTGCTCCAAATCAGGGATGAGTTTGAACAGTCTTATGAACACCGGCTCCAGAGTAACATTGCAAAACTTAATGTGCTCCGTTGTGATAGCCCCTCGCTTATATTCGAATCTGAATACAGTGGGGTAGGACACAAGGTGATTTTCACAGATATACGATGCGGTTTTGTGAAGAGGACTGGAAAAATATTTGGATATTTCTATGAACCTTGCAACTTCAGCCTTAAAAGCTTCGTTCGAATGAGATTTATCTGGAGCTTCTTCAATGAGTTCAGCTCTTGTTTCCTCCTGGACTGGCTGTAGGTTTGCGATTACAGATTCTGATTCTATATATGATTCTAAACTTGGCAACTTACGGTTCTTTCTGCAAAGCGGTGATTTTTTTCTCCTAGGTTTTTGATTCATTGCTATTTAATTATAGGTACTGGGTCCTAATTTAAATAATCAATTTTACACACGTTATCCGCACAGAAAATTTTGTTTCAATAGAAGCTTACAAAAAATATAATAATGTCTAAAATGTGCTCTGACAGGCTACGTTTTTTTTTCCTATGTAATATACACTTGTTTGATACACTTGTCGAAAAAAAGGTATTAACATAGATTATGAATTTTCTCTATTATCTTACTTTCTAATCCCAGGATTTGAAAGTAATATAATAGAGAAATTTTTGGTTGTTTTCGTTTGCCAAAGCCAAAAATGTAAACAACAATGGCCGCTCGAAATTTAGTATGTTTTTAGTTGGTTCAGTGATGTGGTTATATAAATTTTTCTTTTCTCATACTCGGAAAGTAGTGTTTGTTTGATCTGAGTAGCGGGTGGAAAACGCTGCTTCCACACCGCGTGGAAAACCCACCCTTGGGCGGAAAAGACTCTTCCATTTATCCACCCTAAAACAGCCACCCTAAGGTGGATACGCGGAAACGCGTGTCCATCTATCTATCCACCCTGAGCGGGGTCGATAATCGGAATTCACTTCTGATTGTTCTTCCGACTTTTTACCCCAAGTACAGTATTATTACTTATCTACCAACTAAAAATAAATAAAAAAGAGTACACCAAAGTAATTAAACAAAACTATTTTCAGCTAAGAAATACATACTTCTAATGTTCACTAAGTATCTTCGACCAGTTTCTATCATGTTTCTCTAAATGACTGTACACAGCCGAGAGGGAAAATCGGAAGAAAAATATTCCGATTATCCACCCCGTCTAGGGTGGATAGATAGATGGACACATCATGAACTCGCACACATGAACTCGCGTTTCCGAATATCCATCCTAGGGTGGCTGTTTTAGGGTGGATAAACGGAATAAGCCCATAGAAATTGCTTCCCTCCCTAGGGCGGGAATGAATTTTAAAAATAGATCTTTTGGTTAGGTTGTCGGCTAAGAAATTTTTACATAATTAAGAAAAATAATGAATAAAAAAAAATGCTGCGGTCTTGTGAGTGTACAAAAAGCCAGTGTGAATTAAAAAAAATACCTATTAAGCGAGACGGCCCGCGGCGGTGAAGCAGTGTGTTCCATATTTAAAATTGAAAAAAGACTATATTATAATTTGACGGAATACTAACTCTGTAAGCTGTACCAAAAATCAAAATCTGGGTTTTATATAAACTAATATTTGATTAAAAATGTGTTCAAGCTTTTCTGAAATGTTGACCCCAGATTCGGTTAAAGACGAGGCGAATACAGTAATCGAAAATCTTTTGCCAGAAATTTCAAAGGAAAGATATTTAAATTTAAATACCTACATACAATGATTAAAGGAAGTGGCAAGCAAACAAGAAAGTAAATAATTTAAAAAACAATTTTTTTTACTTTCCTTTAAATTCTAAATTAAAAGTAGAGTGTTTAACACGCGTGAAAGTCACCAATTCCTTTCGACTCTTGTATAACAATCTACTTTAAGTTCATCAAATGTTCCAAAATAATTATAACTATGTTATTTCCGCACATAGAGTTGATTAAATTATTTGATGTTTACTCCAAATTAGTAGTTTTATTGATAGATCACTTTATAAGTATGTCAAAAAATATTTTATGAATAGAAAATTCTACAACTACGCCAAAGGCTTCTTCTCCGCATGATGATGTAAATGCAATGCAAGTATAAATATAAAAAAAAAACTTCATGATTTGATTAACCCTGACCTCAAGCGTCCCCACGATTAATAAAAAAATACTGATAGGTACTACTGCACAACAATGTGATTTAGGCTAATTTCATGAAATATGTCGTTTTTCAATAAGTGACACACAAGCAATATATTCACATAAATGAATAATTTTAAGGGTATCAAAAAAACATAATAATATCTAAAATGTGCTTTGACAAGCTACGTTTTTTTTCTATGTAATAGACACTTGTGTGATGTGTCGATAAAAATATATACATTTATAAATAACATAAACTATTAATTTTGTCTAATATCTTGCTTTCTAATCCTTGGCGTTTTCCAAAGTCAAAGATGTAAATAACAGTATGTTTTTTATTTGGTTTAGTGATATGGTGGTATAAATATTAAGTTCAGAGGTTTTTTTTTTGGGTGGGAAATTATCAAATAACTTTTCCCGCTCTGGGCGGAGCGGGAGGGCGTGTCAGACTTTTACTGACTAAAACCCACCGTGTTCCTTCAAATGCCTGTGTGCCAGGGCCACGATATCCCTTTCGGACAGGCTTGTTACCCTGGCAGGCATTGGCCCTTTCGGAACCCGTCAATTAGTGCTGACGTCTCTTTAAGGCGCGCGTGGAACACAACGCGCCGTCGACCCGGGCCTGGTTATACAAGCGGCTTACGCCATAGAAGCCAGGAAAGTTACGGACACCCGTATACGTATACTGTCCGACAGTGCCTCAGTTCTGCAATCCCTAGAGAAAAAATATATTACCTCCAGACTAACACTAGAATGTCACAATGCACTGGAGTGAGTGACGGTGTGCAACCGTAACACAGTGACACTGCAATGGATAAAAGGACACAGCGGATCACTGGGTAACGACGCAACTGACGAACTTGCTAGGAGAGCATCCAGCGCGTCAGTCTGGGGACCCGAACCCATCGTACCCATCCCCTTTAACCAACTACGCAGGTGGCTACAGAAGTTCACCCACACACAAGCGGAGAACTGGTGGACCTCGACACCGGGCTGCAGGCAATCCAGGGAAGCCATGCCGTCCTTAGATAGCAGGCTAACCAGGCGTTTGCTACGCCTCGACAGGAATGGCCTGCACGGGACACTGCTCACAATACAAACACTTCAACAGAATAGGCATAAAGGACAGCCCTCTGTGCAGGGCTTGCATGGAGACTGAAGAAACTACTCTTTGACTGCACAGGCGTCACCCAGATAATAACGGAAACCCTCGGGTCACCCAGATCCTTCACAGATATTCTATGCAGACCAGGAGACCTAATCAGCTTCTGGAGGGAGGTGGGCTGGTTGGAATAAACAACCGACGGCCGCCATGGCCCACGCACAATGGTCCACATGAAGGACTAAGTGCGGAAACCAAACCCTATAAACCATAGAACATAGACCCGGGCCTGGTCCTTATCGGACGGCGAGCTACCCATCGCTCACCTTCCGCAAGCCCGCGCTTACGGTGGCCGGGAATGGGCCTGCGATTCCCAACGCCCGTCTCCTGCGGCGACTAAGGGCGTGAGGGCGCACCTACCGAATCGGTAAATGTTACAATTATAATTATATGATTATAATAATTGATATTATAATTGTGTGTATCTATTGTATATGTTAATGGTACACCACTGACTACCTGCAGTATTGTCACTCCTGCTCCCTTTAATCCATCCAAAGGTTGTCTGTAAAAGATCGCTTTTAGCGATAAGACCGCCCATTGTGTCACCCTATGTAAAATTTAAACATTTATATCTGTAACTTTTATGGTGTACATAATAAAGAGTATTCTATTCTATTCTATTCTATTCTATATTATTTTCGCACATAGAAATGATTGAATGATTTGATGTTTTCAGTTCATTTTTATTATGAAAAATTGACTCCAAATTTGTAGTTTTATTGATAGATCACTTTATAATCTCCTATTAAGTTCATCAATCGGTAAATGTTACAAAATAATTCTAATTATGTTATTTCCGCACATAGAGTTGATTAAATGATTTGATGTTTACTCCAAATTAGTAGTTTTATTGATTCACTTTATAGGTATGTCAAAAAATATTTAAAATTCTACAACTACGCCAAAGGCTTCTTCTCCGCACGATGATGCAAATGCCATGCAAGCATAAATGTTTAAAAAAATACTTCATGATTTGATTAACCCTGACCTCAAGCGTCCCCACGATTAATAAAAATTTACTGGTAAGTACTACAGCATGACAATGTGATTTACGTAAATTTCATGAAATATGTCGTTTTTGATTATGTGACACACAAGCAATATATTCACATATTATTTGATAATTTGAAGGTCATTTTGTCGGAGATATAGAAATCGAGAGTTTCGAAATATTTTGAAAGTTTCAGTTTCACTGTAGGTATAATACTAGCCTACATTGGTAATGGGAGCCAAACTTTGGGTCGGAATCTACCTACGTCGTTATCCGTTAACAGTTACCATAACTAACGACTACTTAGTATTGTAAGTGCCTTTTTTTTTCGGGTGGGAAATTATCTTCTATCACCCGTGTTCTTTCCGTTGCCTGTGTGCATGATATTCCTTTCGGACAAACTCGCAACCCTGGCAGGAGTATTGAAAGTGCCTACTGGTATAAGTACTAGCAAGTTTGACTCAATTCTGTACTTAAGGGTCTATACTACCTCAGCGCCACCTCACTCTTTATTTCGCTCGCACAAGTAGCTGGCGGTCACGCGAGCAAGCGAGACAGGGTGGCAGGGAGAAGACTCCAAGGCACCGATATTTTAATTTACTTATTTTTACGGTGTAAATAATGGTAATTAAAAAAAAAATAACATAAGACTATTTTATAGTTCAGTTAATATGCAAAGTTTCATTAGTATTTTTTGAATACCGGTTTATGGTTCGGTTTGGAGGTAACTTTGGTTTTTTTTTCTATGAAGAAAATTTTATGGAATCTTGTTTTCGTCAAACATAGTACTTAACATTAATCCTCAACTTTACCATATATTTATTTCAAAATGAATGCTGCAGTATTTTCGACATAACAGAGGATCATTCTAAGCCATTTGAGGTAGTATAAGCTCTTAAAGTACAGTATAGACATCTATTTGTCATTATGACCAATTACATAAAATTTAAATACATAAGTACCTAGCAGAAATAGGAAAAAAATGGGATGAAATGGCGGCAGGTCACGGGAACAATCTGCGACTCCCGCATTCCTCTTAAACATAAGGAGAAGATATATAAAACAATGGTTAGACCTGCTGTCTTTGGATCAGAATGTTGGGTCACAAAAGGGATGAATGAAAGGCAATTGCATGTAGCTGAGATGAGAATGCTAAGAGGAATGTGTGGTGTGACACGAATGGATAGAATAAGAAATGAGTACATAAGAGAAAGTCAGTGGAAAGCATGTGAACATTATGACTATTTTTAAGAACTTGTGCACACATGTGATATGCAATAAAGATTGAATTTGAATTTGAATTTGATGACCACTAATAGAGAAGTGTGGAAGAAAGGGACATGTTGCGGCGACCCCAAATACATTGGAATAAGTTCAAACTCAAACTCAAACTCAAAGCATTTATTTCAATTAAACCAATTACAGGCACTTTTGAATTGTCAAAGAGTCGGTCAGTTAGTCAGAAAGTTGAAGCTATTTGCCCATTCCAAAACGTAGATCTCTATGGAGAAGAATAGGCAAGAAACTCCAAGGACACTCTTTTAAATCAAGATATTACAAAATCCTGGGTACATTATTAAGTAATAAGTAAGGGTATAATTAAGTTTTAAGCATTAGTAAGGGCAGGAGAATGATGACCTAGCAGAAATAGGAACTGCCACCGATACCTGAGTAATAATAACCAAATATATTTACAACAAAACGTATCAACCTGCCCTAGTCTTTTCCCAAGTCCTATGTTGGGGTCGGCTATCAGTCTAACCAGATGAAGCTGAATACCAGTATTTTACATGGAGTGACTGCCAACTGACCTCCACAACCCAGTAACTAGGTAATACGATATCCCTTGCTAAGACTGGTTGTCAGAGTTTCGGGTTTCTGACGACCCGTAACGACTGTCAAAGATTTAGGAATGACGGCCGGGATCAACAGTTTAACGTGCTTTCCGAGTGCGCGTGTCCTTTTTAAGGAAGTTTCAGACACTTCACGTGACCAGAGGGCTGGCTCGTTCTTTGGCCCAAGAATTAGCATTACCATTCAACGTGGCAATGCTGCCAGTCTTCTGGGCAAGTTTCCTGATGACAGCGATGCGGACGACTACTTCGACGCTTAAGTGAACTTTTCTTTTAGTTTTTTTGTTTAGGTATCTCGTTAGTACCTCAACACAAGTATTAATTTACCTTAATATCCACTTAAACAAATAAGCACATTAACCAGCAAACTTAATTTTATTTTACCTACTTAAAACAAAACATTTGAATTTGACACAATTGTAGTACCTACAGAATCCTAACAAAATGTAATATTAATTCTTCAAATCATTAATTAGTAACTGGATATATTAATTATAGTCCAATAAAAAATTCGTGATTTTTAAATCCCGGGATTATAATAAAGGCTCATGCATACTGGCGCGATATTGCAGGCGCAACACGCGTCGCACTGCCTGTCCTGCCCGCGAAATCGCGCCAATCTG
The DNA here is from genome assembly GCA_948098905.1 of Tiliacea aurago. Classification (NCBI taxonomy): domain Eukaryota; kingdom Metazoa; phylum Arthropoda; class Insecta; order Lepidoptera; family Noctuidae; genus Tiliacea; species Tiliacea aurago. The sequence goes on along the minus strand of OX402579.1, from coordinate 11,462,464 downwards.
CACGATCCTTAAAACGTCATTATCATCATTCCGGGATTTTAGAGAAGGTGCTCTATTAATCAACTTCCTAACGTCCCTTTCTTTTGTTTAGAAATCTCCTGTCGATGAGCTGGGTCACACACTCGACTCTGAAAGCGGCTGAAGTCAAACCACGGCCCGAACACTGCAATCATTCTGTTCCAGCTTCATCGTCCACCCATAGGGTGTAAGTGGTTCTACCAACACCTTCAGAGCCAAAGTCAACCTCACCTGCCAGCGGTACTCCCTGCTAAAAGACCGACGAAGCTCTGACATGTCCCTCCATTCTATGTTACTTAGTCCCTCGAAGTTTAGATAAGTATTTCCGCTCTCTGATAATGCCATCATGCGAAAGAAAGCGGCCTCCTTGCTACAGCGCCTGCATGGTAGTGACAACAGCATTCTGAAAATGATCGCTGCCAGAGCGGACTGTCCCCACAGAGTACTGTATTTATTTATAGAGAGTAAGGGTGGAGTTTCTTGCCCATTCTTCTCCATACGAAACTACCTTTTGGAAGGGGCAACTAGAATCAATTCAATTTTTTTGTAAATTTTGACGTTCAAAAGTGCCTTATCTATCAACTTAGACTATAGCAGTCCACTGCTGGATATAGGCCTTTCCCAGGCTGCGCCACAACACCCTGTCCTCCACCTTCCGCATCTAGTCTGAAAAGCCAAAATTGCCTCATAAGAGTCATAAATGCCTATTCGAAATAAATCATTTGACTTTGACTGTCCCTTTCAGGGATACTGGGTGGGGACAGTCATAGGTCTGATAAATAAGTAATTTGTAAAACTAACAATACTAACCTATATATCTAAGCACTATTGTTACTAACACCAAAATATTAAAAAAAATATGGACCTTCTTAGTCTGAAATAAACTTTTATTTAATTTAATTTATTAAGTAGTAACATAATCACAACATCGTAATGGTAACGTACTTCGATGTTTACAACTAATAAAAAGTTGTAGTAATTGAAACATGGCGATATATTTTGCATGTCCTTGTTTATGTAGGTATGTATCTATACCAGGTCAAGGCTCTTCAAGATCAAGTACTTCATAATAATAATTCATTATGCCTTCACAAGGAGAGCTGACCCAAGACAAAATTTAAACATTTATATCTGTAACTTTTATGGTGTACATAATAAAGAGTATTCTATTCTATTCTATTCATCCCCACTTACCGTGTAGAGTATTTATGTATACTTACTTACACATGAAAAATTACAGCTTTCTATTACTAAGTCTCTAAGCTGGCCGAGCCGCGTCGCGGACAGAAAGACAGACAGACGGATGGACGGACACGGCGAAACTATAAAGGCTTCTACATACAGGCGTGACACGCGACGCGACACAAACTGTGACTTGTCGCGTCGGGTCACGTCGGGCAAGTCGTGCCGGTTTGCACGAGCCTTGAGTTGATCTAAGTGACGCATGGCAAAAGGAGATCGTTCCGATTGACGTCATATTACTGGAACTCGGCTACGCCAGCTAAATTATAATCATTATATAGCTTTGTAGGCTTATAGCAATGTAACTTCTCAAATAAGGCTTTATTATGGCTAATCAAACTAGGCACAGTATTGCAATAGCTCATCATTTAATAAGTCACAACATAATTTTAATCTATCGTTAACAAAATGCACACAATAAGATAAATAATGATAAAATAATCAGTTCTCTAACACAAGACATAAATAATATTTCCGAGGTCTTCCAAGAAGTTTCTATTCCATAACCAGCGATTACCATATTAACATTTTCCTTTTTATGCTTAGGTATGTTGTTTAACCGCAATAAGCACAGTGAGTTGTATGTTCCTATATCTTACAATAGATATGAGTTTACCAGAAGTGATCATCGCATCAGTGGTTCAGCAGCTTCAATATCATCAGGATTGCGCCGGAATATAGCAGTAGATGCGACGCTCTGCTAGAGCCTTAGAGTGTCTGCCACCAGCCATTGTCACTCTTATCCAACCTTTTCGGTGATTCCAGTAAATCCGTAAGAAAACTAGACGGCGGGCGGCGCCACTTGCTGCGCCGTGACGGCCATTCAGAGGTACGACCGTCCTCGGGCGTTCATGCACTAAAGTTGTTCTGGAATAGAGAGAGTCTCAATCACTCGATTATCCGCTCATCCATCCTGGCGATCAGGCTAAATCCCCTGTTTCCTAGTCTTGGTCTCACCGTTAGACAACATGACATCAATCACTAAAAGCATGTGCATTATACTACGACCATCACAAATCATGGACATCTTTCGATCAGTCAGTTGCATCACATCACGTCATTCGTCAACCACCTGGACCGGACAATTACGTTCGACCATCCCCATGCAGGTGGCATGGACTGAACAGTACCGTCCCTTCGACCAGTTACACGCCCAGTTTAATCACGTCATATATGAATATCATCAAACACAGTCGTATACCAATGTTAAATCTTACGAAACAGTCAAAAACAATCTTGCTCCACATTAATCAAATCAGATCGTTTGAGTCTGCACACAACACATCTCTGATACCTATCTTATTCTCATCATCGTCACTTCCTCCTGTTCATTCATGATACTATCAGAAATCTTGGGTCAATCAAAACGTTCAAAGGTACGCATGGACCAAGGATGCATTTTATCACGAGGTACAGATATAATATAGTCTGAAACACTATACAATAATGTAACAAAAACCCTGTTGTTCCTTCTACCTACGTTTTAAGAATCGGTATACATACGTAATAAAGCAAGTCATTTATAAAAACTGTTCAACAAACATAATTAAAATAAATAATGAATTATTAATATTTGTAATGTTTAACTGATTTTCTACCTCTTTAGTTCGTTGATTTTGACATCTCGAATAGCCAATGCTTAATTTTTGTTAATTATATATCCACCAATGTTGTGCTTGTAGGTAAATGTATACGTCCCTAAAAGGAACAACGGGGTTTTTGTTACATACTATATATTGTGTGAAATATATGAAAGTCAGTGGTCTGTAAGGACCTGCCTGTAAATATCTCCAAATCAACCACGAAACCTCTATTACGAACGAAACCTCTATTATTCTTGCTGCACTAGTTTGAGACGCGCTTTGCAGTTCAGTTTCAAATACACATCGTGATTAATTCTACCGAAGTACGTGTAAAAAAACCCACACACACAACCATATTTTTTGAACTCTGTTAAAACTCGTAACCCTCTTAGGTAAGGTCAGTGACAGTTCACACTGACTTCCTTGGCCTGCCACGGTTCCACACCGCCCTTCCTGTCATGGCAAACCATTGAAACTTCAACAACCTTTCCAGAGATGTTTGTGTCTATTATTTGAAATCGTTTTGCTTTTAATTCCTGGTTTTGATCAGTAATAATAATCCCAATCGACGCTTGTTCAGACACTGTCAGATATTCAAAATAGATGAGCTCGGGTAGCAACATAAGCCTTCAACTCTCTACGCTTCTTTTCACATAGCACTGATTATAAATCCAGTAGTTAGTTAGTCTTCAGTACCCCAAGTGTAAGTTTGCAAGAGAGTAAATGTAACTATCTCGTTTGCGTTAAGATTTTTATTCTCACTCTTATACTCTTAGCATTATGATCCATCCGTCAAATTTTAACGCAAACGAAAAAGTTACGTTTACTCTCTTGCAAACTTACACTTGGGGTACAGGTAACTCAGTTATTGGTATGCTTAGTATCATAGTTCTTTCGAATTCCATAGGCGCAGTGCGCACTCTGACGCAGTTTTCTGCCATCAGATTTGAAATGGTCTTATTATTTATTTATTTAATTTATACTTAATCAAAACGGTACAACACCAATTACATTAACTAACATAGAAGCATAAAAAGAACCAACTCTCTCTCTCTCTCTTCTTGAACTTGTTTGGGCTTTGACCATCTAGACAGCAATGCTTGCTTAGCGGCGCGGTCTATGTAAATTCCTTTTAGTTCAGACTGGTCAAATATGTGCCAACACGATCTTTTGACGCTTTAGTAAGTACCACCAATAATGTGACATCTTCAAGATATTTTTTTGCGCTTTACCCTCTGAATCATCAGCGTCGAACTTTATACAATATTGTTCTTGGTACACACGGCTGAAAGTGTTTACAACATCGCTTAAACTCGGCAAAGCAGAAAACTCAAACTCAAAGTATTTATTTCAATTAATCTATTTACAGGCACTTTTGAATTGTCAAGGAGTTGGTTAGTTAGAAATATGAAGCTAGATGCCCATTGCAAAGTACGACGCTTTGAAATGGGCGTGGGACATATGGAGAAGAACGGGCAATAAACTCTACGGACGAAAGACGTCACTAAAATATAAAAACGACGAAAGACGTCAGTAATATATAAAAGTACGTAGGCGTGTTTTCCTAGAGAGCGTTTTTTGTCACCGTAAAGTCAAACCCAGCTGCTATCATTACAGGCGTCACTGCGGCCGTTAAATGGCGGCCACCGCTCTTCTCAGAATCCGTAGCTTTACAAAGTAATTTCAGGAAGTGACCAAAGCACTATGCCAACTGGTAGTTTTTAGGGTTCCGTACCATAAGGGTAAAACGGAAACCCTATTACTAAGGCTCCGCCGTCTGTCTGTCTGTCTGTCCGTCTGTCTGCCTGTGTCTGTCTGTCTGTCTGCCCGTCTGTCCGTCTATCACCAGGCTGTATCTCATGTACCGTGATAGCTAGACAGCTGAAATTTTCACAGATGATGTACTTCTGGTGCCGCTATAATAACAAATACTAAAAAATTGAATAAAATAAATATTTAAGGGGCTCCCATACAACAAACGTAATTTTTTTTGCTCGTTTTTGCTCTATATTGATAACGGCAACAGGTAGACGTTTGAAATATTCACAGAATATGTAAATATATATTGACTTTAAAAATAATAATTAAATTAAAATAAAACAAATATTTAAGGGGGGCTCCCATACAACAAACGTGTTTTTTTGCCATTTTTATAGATAATGGTACGGAACCCTTCATGCGCGAGTCCGACTCGCACTTGGCCGGTTTTTAAGTTTTCATTATATGATATGATTTTCCTCATGGGTGTCCTCCACCCTGGGGTGGACGAAGGGGTCTATCAGACTTCTACTGACTAAAACCACCTCGTGTTCCCTCGCACACTTGCACCGGAGGCTACGGGGGCACTTATAGAGCTGACAAGAGGCAACTGATCTAAGTAGGCTTGACTTATACAAAAAAATTACTAAATCTATATAATTTGTGTGACATGACATTTTCGTAGAAGAAGATCACCGCATCCCACGACGCTGCGCCGCCGACCATAGAACGAATCACAGCCGACAGCGACAGGTCGCTTCCCAGCTGAATACCAGTATTTTACATGGAGCAACTGCCTATCTGATCTCCACAACCAAGGGGTAATATACCCCTTGGTAAGACCCCCAATACCCCTTGGTAAGACTGGAGTTTCGGGCTTCTGACGACTCGTAACAACTCAAACTCAAACTCAAAGCATTTATTTCAATTAAACCATTGACAGGCACTTTTGAATTGTCAATAAGTCGGTCAGTTACAAATATGAAGCTAGTTGCCCATTCCAAATAGTAGGTTCCTATGGAGAAGAACGGGCAAGAAACTCCACGGACACTCTTTTAAATTAAAATATTGGTACAAAATATTGGTTACATCATTCATATTGAAGTTACAGATGTGAGAACGATGCAATACGTCAAAACGTCAAACTGTCAAAGATCTACAAATAACCATATTACATACAATAATCACAAGAAGTAAACCCAAAAATAAACTAACAGTACCTCAAACAAGAAATTATCATGACAGGCGAACAGTAACATTTTTAATTACCATAATACTCGTACCTTTAATAACTTTCTTTCTTTCTTTTTAATTATACGATTTTTTACATAGACTAAGGTCCGGTTTCCACCAAAGCGGAGAGGAGAGGAGATGTTTGTAAACGACCAATAAGATATCGTTAATTCGATGCGAAGGTATGGTAACGTTATCGTATTGGTCGTTTACAAACATCTCCTCTCCTCTCCGCTTTGGTGGAAACCGGCCTAGAACCGGTTTTGTAATGAGCGGCCCAGTAGCGAGCAGCTCAGATTCGAAACGTAACATGTGACTCACGTACTTACTGGTAAGTAGATGTTTACCGGCAGTACTTAATGGTAGATGTTTACCGGCTTAAATAGTTACGTGCAAAATATTATTCATGTACAGTACTCGTAGCAAGCACATCAGACTATACCCAACAAAAAAAAAACAAAAATTTTTGGTTACCTTTATATAATCTACCTTTGGTGTGAATCGTGCTTTTGGTGCCGGACGTAAAGAATACCACCATCTCTTTTCTTCCCGTGGGTGTCGTAAAAGGCGACTAAGGGACTTACTAGAGAATGGGCAGCAGCGTTTCTCTATGCATTTTAACACCATACTGCGGTCGCCAACCCGCCTGCCAAGCGTGGTGATTATGGCAACCCCCCCCCCCTTTAAGGTAGGCCTATGTCCAGCAGTAAATGTCTTTCGGCTGAAATGAGTCAAGATTAAAAAAAATGAAGTATTTTCGTGTTTTGTCGCTGATTGTACTGTATTTTTTGTTGTTTTTGCGAAAACCGAAAAAAATAATTGCTATCAATGGGCCAATGGAAATATACCTACGTCGGCCTGCTCCGTAGGTATCTAACAACATAGAGTGTGCGTAAACAAGCGGAAACCTATAATTTATTACTCGTTTACCTTCGCAACTTTAAAACGGCTTTTGACCCTAATCGTTAATCCGAAATACTACCGTCAAAAACTATACTTACATAACATAAATAACATAATTAAGGGTCAGAATTGTGTAATATTATTCGTAACTAAAATTCACAGCTTAGGGTTCAGTAGGGCGCGGGCTTGCGGACTGTGAGCGATGGATAGCTCGCCGTCCGATAAGGACCAGGCGCGTTGTATCCCACGCGTGCCTCAAAGAGATGTCAGCACCAACTGACGGGGTCCATTAGGGCCAATGCCTGCCAGGGTTGTGAGTTTGTCTGAAAGGGATATCGTGGCCCTGCCACACAGGCAAATGAAGGAATACGGGTGGGTTTTAGTCAGTAAAAGTCTGACACTTCTCCCGCTCCGCCCAGAAAGGGAGAAGTTATTTGACAATTTCCGACTCGAAAAAAAAAGGGTTCAGTAGGGACCTATGCATAATATTTTTGAGCTATGATCAAAATATAAACAGAAAGTAGAAAAACAGCAGCATGACAATTTTCAGGGACTCTCGAACCACAAAATTATAATAAATGTATAGATATATAGGTACATTTTTATAAAATAAAGAAAATGAAGGGTCCACTGCAATAATGATAAATCTCCAAAATATATTTAAATCAAAGTAAATACGTCATTCAGACACTTATTCTATACAGTTAAATAGTAATCTCGATTTCAAAGTTTTCAAACACAGCAATATCACTTACAGTCCCGAGATAAATACGTTTAAAAAATATGATTCACGGCTAAAACGCTCAACATCACGGTGTTCACAGAAATAATGATAAATGCGCAAATTGTAATTGTTTGCCAAAGGAATAAAACGAATAAACATTAATAAATGTTACAATTAACATTAATAAATGTAAATGTAATGTAACAATTAACAATAATAAATACTATTTTCACATCTTTAAAATCTGAGATTTCATTCACCGTTTATAAAATTAAAAAGCAATTAACTCAAAACAAAGTAAAGAGGGCATTTTACCATTATTGCAGTGGACCCTTCATATATTATATCATCTTTCGCTTCAGGACTTCTGTATCATCTTGTACTGTTTGGTACACTAAAAGTCCGATGTAACATCGAAAATATCTTGAAGATTCGGAAAAGTTTAGCTAAGTCTATTTATCTGCCTATCTGCCCAGCCTTTTCCCGACTATGTTGGGGTCAGCTTCCCATCTATATCTAATACGATACCCTTTGGTAAGACTAGTTGTCAGACTTTCGGGCTTCTGACGACCCGTAACGACTGTCAAAGATCCACGAATGACAACCGGGACCAACGGCTTAACGTGCTTTCCGAGGCACGGAGGAGTCTCGGTATGTAAAGAAAGATGGTCACCCATCTACGAACCAACCCCGGCAAGCGTAGCTTAACCTAATGGATCGACCTGTACGGCTGTTATACAGGTTATACTTAGCCACGAGCTCCTCAAAGTTTAGCTAAGTATTTAAAGAATAGAACCTTTAACAAATCTAAAACACCACGCATGGCTGGTTATTTCCTTTGCCTCGTGCTCTGATTAAAAGTTCAAGACTGCTAGGAAAACCTGTAGTTATACGAGTTCGGTTTAAATGCAATTACTAGTAGTACTCGTACCTACTAGCAATTATGCATGGATAATATTTGCTACTGGAAAATAACTAAATCTGTGAGGTCATTAAATTATACACTATTGGCTTTATTACCAAACAAGGTTTATCTTCAGACTAACGTTTAAAACCTTTTTATTTTTGGGTGGGAAATTATCAAATAGCTTCTCCCATTCTGGGTGGAGCAGGAGGGCGTGTCAGACTTTTACTGACTAAAACCCACCCGTGTTCCTTCATTTGCCTGTGTGCCAGGGCCACGATATCCCTTTCGGACAAACTCGCAACCCTGGCAGGCATTGGCCCTAATGGACCCCGTCAATTCGTGCTGATATCTCTTTAAGGCGCGCGTGGAACAGAACGCGCCGTCGACCCGCGCCTGGTCCTAATCGGACGGCGAGCTACCCATCGCTCACCGTCCGCAGTCCCACGCCTACGGTGGCCGGAAATCGGCTTGCGACTCCCGACGCCCGGGGCGTCTCCTGCGGTGACTAGGGGCGCGAGGGCGCAAACCCTGCCTCTTCTTCACGTGTTCCACCCCCTCCTTGGCGAGCATTACTGCCTCGCAGAACGAGGTGACGGCCTCCCATGCACTCTCGCTCCGAACCATGGCCGAAACCAAGGCCGGACGCATGAGATCGCCGCCGGGCAGATCTCCACCGAATGCTCCACCGTGTTCTCCGGGCAATCCACACAGTGCTGACACCCGGGCGTTTCCTCTCGTTTAAACCATGGACCCATTATTGAATTTCGAACTTTATTCCTTCTACGGTAAAGTTCCTAATACAAAACTGACAACTTAGTACCGAACTAAGTATTCAGTTTTGTATAAAGAACGGTATTTCAATCAGTGTTACGTTCTCATTACAAAAGCTAGCAGTGGAATTCGCGTTATCGCGACAGTGTAGCCGTAGGGCCATAAACAGTTGGTATTGTAACCACGTATTTGCTTTGAATGCCATACTTATACCTTTTTTTTTTGCCCAAGTCGGGCAGACTTCCACCGTATGCTCCACCGTGTCCTCCGGACGATCCACACAGTGGTGACACCCGGGCGTTACCTCCCGCTTTATCCTTTACAGGAACCTCCCGAAACAACCATGTCCGGTGACGACCTGCGTCAGGCGGAAGGTGAGGACGCCGTGGCGCCTCTCTAGCCACTCCTCAAAGAGGGGACTTATCGCCACAACTACATACTTATACCTACGGAATAGAAGTCAAAATCGGTTGAACGGACTGTAAAAAAGCTTATTTAATTTTTTTAATCTTATTATATTTCAATGCATCACACAGCCTTCACTGCTAACATAAAAAAGAAAACAACCCGAATACTAAATTGACATAAACTCAATTTTAACTTGCTGTGGGTTGGAACGTTTTTGTATAAGTAGGTACCTACGCCCAAATAGTGAATTGTTAAATAGATAATGAATTTTAAAGAATGTAAAAAAAAATAGGAATTTGTTTCTTGACTCCTGTAGGTATATTTTAATAATGAATAAGTTTTGAATTACGTGCATTTTAAACCTTCTAAAAGTCGAACAGACAGACACTAAAAGTGACATTATCATATAATGTGAATAGATAATGAAGATGCCTACAGAACTTATTTGTCATAAATGTTTCTCTGAATGCAAATACATTACATTATCTCTTAGAATAGAATAGAATACTCTATAATATGTAAACCATATAAGTTACGGATATAAATGTTTACATTTTACATAGGGTAACACAATGGGCGGTCTCTTGCTACATCTGCAGCATCTTTATAGGACTGAATCGGAATTTGTTTATTCGTTATAGATATTTTCAACTGGGCATTTTGATTGAGACGGTTGCTCGGTTATCATCATAAGGCTCGTGTAGCATTGGCCAATAAGGGGAGGAGGGGCATGGGGGCCATAGCCCCCCAAAAAACCCAAGAATTCCATATTTTGGATTCAACTTTTCGATTCAATTGAGGTACACTTTTACACAGCATAATTATGTAGCTATATCAGGAAACAGATATTCTTTACAATAGGTGAGTTTCTACTTCTCGGTTAGTATATATGTTACCGGCCAAACCCGATTTCAGGACAAACTAGTTTAGCCTAGGCTAATCTAGTTCTTCCTATACGCGATAGGATTAACTAGTATAGCCTAGGCTAAACTAGTTTGTCCTAAGCCCGATAGGATAAACCAGTTTAGCCTAGGTCGAATCGGTTTATCCTAGTTAGAATTTACATGCTTTAGGATAAACTGGTACGTTCTAATCTGAAATCTGATTGAGCGTGCTGCGGGAGCGGCGTGACCGAAACGAATCGCAGCAAAACCGACTCCACGTAGTCTTGTCTCCCCTACCCCTAGAGTGTTATTTAAAATCGCGTAGGCGCGTAGGGGCGAGGCGGCCCGCGAGCTGAGGAGCAGGTGGTTTCAACGCTTCCCACCACGGCCGAGGCTGGCCGGCAGAGCCGGCCAGCAAGCCGAAGCCTCGGTGGTGAGCGTGAAACACATCTGTGACGATAAGCTCGCATGGGACCGCTGGAGCCCTGCAGCGCCGGAGCCGTGACAGAAAACATGCCTGCTGCATGCTTGCTTGCACGTTTAACATATTAGACTAAATAGACTACCTGGTTTATCCTATCGGGCTTAGGACAAACTAGTTTAGCCTAGGCTATACTAGTTAATCCTATCGCGTATAGGAAGAACTTGTTTAGCCTAGGCTAAACTAGTTTGTCCTGAAATTGGGTTTGGCCGGTAACATATACAAAGATATAACAAGCATGCACATAGGTACATAAGATCACTAGCAAGCAACCGACCTCGTAACCACGTCCACTTGGGACCTTGAAATGAACATAAATCCTTAAAAATGCTAATTTTTACACTCTTGGGTTGAATTTCTAAAAATGCTGAACACGTAATTTTCCATCAAGCAAATGGCTTCCAATTTTCATGGTTTTAACTACAAAACTAAGTAACGGAATTCCTCTAAGTAGGTAAGTACCTCGAGGGATAAATTTGAAAAATATGTACTGAAGCACATCTTATTTATTTTCTGACCGAAAAGCTAAAAATATATGCTATCAAATTTCATGGATTAAATTTGGAGTTTTTTTTATTTTTCTTTATTTATTATTAGGGACTTTTATACAGTTGTTTATGCCAGTCCCATCGGAACTTATTATGTAAAACGTAACAACACAAACTTAATTAGACTTTAAGCAGCTTCGGAGCTAATTTGAAGTTAAATCGAAAAGTAAGCCGAAAATTGCCGAATTTCTATAGCTCCGTACCTTGTCCGAATGGCCCCCTTCAGAATGAGGAACGATGGATGAGATCATGAGAATCTGGATGCGCCCCTGTCGTGTAGTGACGATGGATGTAAAGCTTCGAACTAATTGTGTATCGGAATAAACCTCAAAATTGAACTAGTTAATGCCCAAAAACGTATTCCCATCACTTGTACCTATTGCCCTAAACGAAATAAATCTAATTAATTCAATTCTTGACTTTTGATAAGACCGTTAAAGTTCTTCCTTGCAGCGACATCTCTCGATAGACATACAAGCTAGTTGCTTTCTGACTGTTGTCGTTTCGTTTCTTTTTTCCGCGTTTTTGGTGAGTTCTAGGTAACAAGTACGTATGTAAGCGTGTAGATGGCGCTTAAACCAATTGTGCGTAAGTTGGCTCTAATGGCTCGCGTTAGGTCGAAAAAAATTGCACTGTACTGACTTTTTGGGATGTTGTTAGGATAGATACCAATAGTGTAAAACCAAGTTTGAGGCTTTGAAAGACCTGTGGTAACTGCGTGGTGTCCGAAAAACCTCGAAAAGTTCGGATTTTTTTCAGTTTTTTGCTAATTACTTCTAAAAGCTGGGATGAGGATGCCTCCTACGGAAAAAATATATCGGGTTCTATTAAATCTACAGAGCTACTACGGCTGCGAAATTGTATAAAATTTTGTATACTTTAAAAATGTAATGATGACTTTTTCCGAAGGATTCACTTTCTAGAAGTTATCTGCAAAAAATTGAAAGAAGTCCGAAAACTTCAAGATCTTTCGAGCACCAAGCAGTGCAAGCTTGGATTTACACTATTGGTATATATTCTAACAACATCCAATAAAATCAGTGCAGTGCATATTTTATGGTCCTACAATGTTTTGAATGACGACTACAAGTGGATTTGAAGAAAAAACCAATGCGGATTATTTAGCCACAATACTCTATTTTTGAAGCGAATAATATAGGTATTGTCTAGGCTAAAATTAGTAATTAAATTAAATTAAATATCTACTAACGGCCCAGTACCTCTTCAACATTGTGAAAAGCAGATTGTAAGTAATCTGATGTATAAGTAGTCGTCGGATGGCATTGGTTTGTTTGAGTCAGCAGTCAGAAACAGTGAATAACGTGTCATCCTGACGATCTAGTCATGATAATAATAGCGCCTAGCATCATTCTGTTCGCAGCAGAACTTGGAAGTCAGAAAAGAAATGAATGTTACATCAGGCGCTTAAAAACGCCTACATGTATAGAGAATGCTGCTGCTCATTCTCTAGTAAGTCCCTTAGTCGCCTTTTACGACACCCACGGGAAGAAATCTGCCCGGCACCAAACGGAACACAAACGGTAGGTACTCGGAATGCAAATACTTAAATAGGTATCGACCAATTTAAAACTGCACGTCCCCCTCCACTAAAATGTATATTCCAAACATTTAAAATGTGTATGCAACAAGCAGTGGAGGAGCATGCAGTAGACGATTTCTACCTACCAAGCTGTTGAGGTTATTGAACTCATCATTTAAATAAATAAAAAATTACCTAGAGCAGTTCAATGCCAGTAATAATGTTACTTGGGCTTTTTTTGAGGTCCTTTTTCGCGTCCTGCCCGCTAGGTGGTAGGTACCTATACTGGAGAGTCAAGCCACATTTTAATTATGTCAATCATTTCAGCCGAAATATGTCCACTGCTGGACACTAGGCCTCCCGCAAGCACCGCTTTGACCCTTTCTGTGCTTCCCGCATCCAGCGTATTCGTGCGGCCTACACGAGGTCGTCGGTCCACCTTGTAGGACGCCTTCCAACTGTTTCAACGCTACTTCTTCGTCAGAGGTGAAAAATTGTCGACTTAAGAAATTTTCACTTCAATAAAATAACGATAAGATAAGATAAGATAATGATTTATTTTCTCGCCACAATATAGGTACAGTAGAAAAGTATCAATACATAAAGGCTTATATAATATACTGTGGGAGACTGGTGCCTAAACTAGACGTGAGTCTGTATTTCAGGACACCAGGCCTCCACCCCTTGGGTATTACTTACATTTTACAGTTATGTACTAGTACAATAAGAAGTGCTGGAATTAACAAAAAACCTATTTTCATTTATGCAAGGTGTTAGTATGGTTAGTAGGTGTTTGTGTGTATGTGTATCTGTGAGTGAGTGGGGGGTGTGTGTGTGAGTGTGTGAATGAGATAAAATGGTAAAGATGGGACAGCAAGTAGTTTTTCGGTTTCATCATAATTTAACTCCCTAAGATAATCTAAAACACAATTTAAACGATGCACAGTATACACAAATAAAACTTTACACGAGGTCAATTTAACTTCACTTACTGCTACTACAGCATGTCGACGCGCGTGGGAATGTCGGTGACACGGACCCATAAGTTTTTCCTCTACAAAAAATCCTTCAACGCGCCTATGGAATGTTTCACTTCAATAACTTGTCTATCTGTATTTGTAAAAATTATATCATCGTGAATGGTTTTTAATGCTTGTACAGTTGCAAACTTTAAAAGATAACTTAGAATTCAGCTTCCAAAAGTCATCTTCATCTATTATTCTCTACTTTAGTTATCGATACATGGCGTCTACAGATAGGTACTGTAGAGGTTCTATGATAATGCCGTCATCCTAACCGCTAGTTGGCACTGGCAGCTTAATAAAATAAATATTTAAATCAGAATATAGATTTGAAATGATGGATTGTCAGGGAGACAGACTTAAGTTAGCTCTAAAACGAAAATGTACCTATTGAAAATTAAAAGAAAATATAATCTATTTATTCCAAAAGGACTATCATTGAATAGTGTAGTACGTCCCACACACTACAGTACCTATTAACATTTCAAATGCCAACTCCAATATGTCTAATATCCTAGGGTGATGGAACATAATATCCCAGGGTCCAGGGTCGTGGAGTTGCACGTCTGTCAGTCAGCATTTAGCGATCTTCAGATATTTAGTCATGAATAAGAAGATGACATGATAGCAGAACAATTGTGGCCCAGTGGTAACGGCCCCACCTAACGAATTGTAGGCCGTGGGTCGAACCCAGCGCTTTACTTTGTGGAAATAATTTCATAACCACTGCTCTCAAAACGGTGAAGGAAAACATTGTGAGGAAACCGGCATGTCCTACAATCAAAAATTCGAAGACATGTGATATCTACCAACCCGCACTTGGCCCGCGTGGTAGATTACAGCCCACCCGAGTGGGCCCGAGTGGGCTCATTCCATTGCTAGGACACATGCCTCCTCTCTCCGAAGAGAGAAGGCGTGTGTCCTAGCAATAGAAATAATAAAGGCTATTACGAGTATGCTAACAAGATGACGTTTGTATTGGGCTTTCTCTGAGATACCCAAAGACATCGTTAAAGCAGGCACCGAAAACAAAAAAAATAAGTATCACTCACTTCCACAAAGTTCATTGCTCCAGCAATTAACGACCCTAAAATACCGTCATACTTGCACCGCAAAATATAACCTAGAACTTCTCATTGTTCACATCGGCACTTAAAGATAATAACAGACTAGATGCCAGCGGTTTGTTACACGATTTAATTACCTATTATGTGAAAAACTATGAAGGTTAAAGCCCTCATAATGAGTTCCCGAGTGTGAAACAGGTTAATTAGCGGATATATTCGCGTTCGGCCGCGTCGGAGTGTTTTGGTCAGGACTCGTCGAGTGCCGTTATATTAAAGTGGGACACGCGACTCAATGCCATTGCCGTCGTGAAAGAATTGTGTGGACAATCCTTAAATCTACTCAACGTTGTTTAGATGTTCTATTAGTATCGGGTTCTTTGTGCTGCTGTTTCTGTTTTGCGAGCATATGAATAATTTCCATGAAGAGTAAATGTCAAATATTGTGATTAAGTAAGGCTTAAGTTGTGTAGGCGTAAAGTGGATGTGGTAGTCCTTCTGAGGTAAGATGCGTAAAAAAGTTACGAAACCTGAACAGCAACACCCAATATTTTATATCGAATTTGTCTTGATTCATCGTATATTTACTTGTGTTTTAAATAAATATGTAACTCTGCCGTGAACTATACTCGAGTCGATATATAAAATTCTTCATATCTGAATACCTACCGATCTTATAAAGTTGTACACTTACAATTTTTTTTATAAATTAGGAAACTGTTTTCGATAAACATTGATTAAAAGGACGGGCATTGGGTGTAGGCATTCTAGATTTAATTGAATATCCCCAAAAAACTTAACAACACGTAGGTATACGTACATGCGCAGCTACATTGCAGGGTCCTGATTCAGGACTCCAAAGTATATCAAAATCATTTCTTCTCTATGCCTAAGAACATTTACAGGAAACAGTATTTATACAGGGTGTAAATAAATTACGTGCCATAGCTTAGGGGTAGGTTCAATATCGATAAAGGAACACAGAAAATTAAATTAAAAATAAATATAAATAAAACCATTAAAAAAATATTGCAAGATCAACCTAATTTAGTACCTACTAACTTAGTAATGAACCATTTAAACAAATAAAATAATTTTAATTCTAAACGATTGCTATTTTAAGTTAGTATGTACTAAGTTAGGTTGATCTTGCAATATATTTGTTTCTTTTATATATATTTTTTTTTTGTTTTTCCTGGGTTCCTTTATCGATACTGAACCGACCCCTATGCTATGGCACGCAATTTCTTTAACAACCTGTATAATAATATAATAGTGAGGAGTAAATCTTCATAAAAATAAGTAGGGATACAGGATAGGCACTTACAAACAGTAGTTGAATATAAAAAAAAAGAAAAGAAAAATATTTTTATTTGGGACACACAAGAAATTCGAAAATTGCATTTTAAAACTACACACAAACTACACTATACACAAAACACACACTACCTATATACAAAAAAAAACAATCAAGACTTGTGCGATGCCAAAAAGGCTCCTATCTCAGCATAATGCTACGATATTTAAAAAATAAATACCACAGCGCTGGTATTCTGATAGGGCCCGCTGTGATGCCACAGACTCACCTACGGATACATATAAATCTCACTAGGATAATAAAAATAAATAGGTATATCAACACATACAATAAAAAAAAAAGGAAATAAAAATAAATAAAAACGTAACTATGTAGAATAAATATTACGACTCACGCCCGACACTCGAAACATCACTTGTCCACTATAAGAGGAAGATCCTGAAAGATATTGTAGAAGTTGCCAAGATATTACCGCAACGTGTGACCTAATCGCAATAAAATAACAACTTACGAGTGGCGCACGAACGAGGAAACTACCGTTATAATCGAAAACGCGAAGACCATCAGAAAATGAGTTTGTTTCTACAAATCCACTTAATACCAGCCCACGTACTAAGTGGGTTAAGTCAAAACGTCCTTGAGAATGACGCAAGGGAGTACAGTTAGAGCAGTTAAGGAGTGCCTAGCAGAGTCGAGCGCGGGAGTCACAGCGGAGCATGAGCCGTGAGTCATTGTTGCATGATTGCATCGCATGACGTTAACGCTTTAACGGGAGCTTTCCATCTCCGCGGTCCGGCACAGGATAACGGGATCACTCCCTTCGATTTCAGTTTCGAACACCTTTCGTTTTCGAGTGTTGTGTCGCGGCCGACCTCCGCCGCCTTGCGTCACCTCGCCCGTGTAATCGGGTTTTAGAAAATGAAATTCAGTGCGCTCGTGTCCTTCTTTATATGGCTAAAGTTATGTTCTTTTAGCCTTTGTCCCGTTTGCGGCTGATGCTGTTGTGGTCGCCAGTGTGAAGATGTTTACGTCACCTCAATCTGAGGAGTTCGATGAGACACGGACATGAATAAATAATTTGCCTTTTTGTGTATTTTTTTGCAAAATAATGGAGGATGATGCGCAATTCTTTAAATGCTTCTGTACAGAATGTATAAATCCAGGATTAATTTGATTGAATTGTAAATGCTTTACCATATACCTAAGCAAAAACTTTACAAAACATTATAAATTTTTTAATTATAACAATAATTACAAGACACCTCTAAATCAGAAGACATCTCGCTCTTTATGGATTTAACATGGATATAATTTGCTAAGATTGTCCTTCGTCCTTTCTATACTGATATAAATAACCAGGCTATACCAAGCCGATACACAACAAGTCTGGCGGCTGATAATAAGTTCCTCCATCCGTGTATCCCTGGTTATATTCGTAGAGATTGCGGTCTCCCCTCCGATTCGCAATCTCTGGGTGCAATGACTATAGATGTAGGACAGAGAAGTCTCTCTGAAAGCAATAACATCATCTAAAGGTAAACAGGACGCCAAAGGACCATCTAATGCTAATTTTCGTGACAAAATATTCAGATTTAATTACCTATAGGATAGAGATCCGCAGATAGAGATTAGATGCCTTGAAACCCGATGTATTTTCAGACATAAAAATATGAAAAAAAATCTATCAGCGATAATACATGCACTTGGATATCTAAATTTCTAGGGACCATGACCACATTCGTATTCAGGAACAAAATGGGTAAGCCATAAAAAAAAACTTAAATTCATATAAGTATAATAAACATAGTTGATTTAATATTTATAATAACACATTTCATTGATAAAACCGGATGCAGGCTGTCGTATTACTAAATACTCTATATAGACAGACAGTAGGTATAGTTCGCGAAACGCGCCATCTTCGAAGCAAAGTGTCAATGACCTTTGACGAGATTTAACGAGGTATTTTTCTGTTTTATTGACATTCTAACACGTTATTCTAAGCACCTATAATGTGCAGATGTCGTCTGAGCTGGTTTTTATCAGTATAGATTTCGTTGGTTTTGTAGCCAGCTTGGTCTGGGAAATGTATTTGATAACATAATTTAAGGATTTGTCAATTTACAGTTATAATGCTAACTTTATTGCCATGTCACATTACAGACATTGGCAACTTGCACATATTTAAGCGGAAGCTAAAGGAATTTCTAACTGATAAAATATATTACAGTGTGAAGGAAAGCAAACTTACCTGCATAAACTTCATGTATAAAAGCCTTTTTTTAGGGTTCCGTACCCAAAGCGTAAAACGGAAACCCTATTATTAAGGCTCCGCCGCGTCTGTCTGTCCGTCTGTCACCAGGCTGTATCTCATGAACCGTGATAGTTAGACAGTTGAAATTTTCACAGATGATGTATTTATGTTGCTGCTATAACAATATTTAAGGGGGCTCACATACAACAAACGTGATTTTTTTGCCGTTTTTATAGATAATGGTACGGAATCCATCGTGCACGAGTCCGACTCGCACTTGGCCGGTTTTTTATAAATTAGACTGCCAAGTTGGTCTAGTGGTCACAAGTGCTGAGTATAAGGTCCTGAGTCCGATTCCCAGGTGGGCAAAGTGTTAATGGGTTTTCTATCAGGATTTTTTCAGTAGCAGCCCGAAGTCTGGATTCGTGCCCGGTTGATAGCTCGCCCTCTCTTGGACGCACGAAATGTGGGTGTACTGTAGGCACGCCTCTGCTACACCCTTCGGAAAATAACAGGCGTGATGTTATGAGCTATGGAAATTAGACGATCCTAGTTCATCATCGTTATTACTTACCTTTTATAAGATTTAACGAGGGCCACGGACTCGGGTGCTATAGGTGGGCTCTAGAATAATGAAAAAAATATAACAACACAATTTCTAAGTTTATTAGGTTTTCCATCGGCCGTTTCCCAGTAGCATCCTGTTTTTATGCCCAGTTAATAGCGATAGGCCCTCTATTACATGGGTCTTAATAATAGCTGGCGAAATGTGGGTAAGCTACTACACCTTTTTAGGGTTCCGTAGTAAACAAGGAACCCTTATAGTTTCGCCATGTCCGTCTGTCTGTCTGTCCGTCAGTCCGTCTGTCCCCAGCTTAGCTCAGAGACGCTTAGTCCTAGAAAGCTGTAATTTGGCATGGGTATACATATTAATCATGCCGAAAAAATGGTAAAATAAAATTATGAAAAACATTTTTTTTAGGGA
This sequence comes from Tiliacea aurago, assembly GCA_948098905.1. NCBI lineage: Eukaryota > Metazoa > Arthropoda > Insecta > Lepidoptera > Noctuidae > Tiliacea > Tiliacea aurago. The sequence goes on along the minus strand of OX402579.1, from coordinate 11,442,821 downwards.
AACCTTACACGTGAAATGGGGATGATATTTTTTTTTCTCGTCTATTCCATGGTGTGGGATATCGTTGGATAGGCCGTTCAAAAATATTGTGGGTTTGGCAAAACCATTTTTCAATTAAGGGATCTGTTTGCGTAATATTAGGCTTTAAAGTGCTATTTTTTGTTAGAGTCAAGTGTTCCCCCCCCCCCCTGCCAGCTAAATGGTTGCTTTTGGATATGTGAAAAAATTCATGGCAATAGTATATATAACGAAATTAAAAGGAAAACTATCACAGCTAAGTAGGCTTCACAAGTTAACGAGTAATAGTCGACCAACTTAAATTTGCAGTTGGAGAATTGACCGTAACGTATATCGATGTATCGGAGAGCATGTTTTTCAACTACAATGTTAAGTTTGTTTTTGGGATAAATTCGTCCCAACTACGGAACCCTTCATTGTGCGTGGTCCGACATGCACTTGGCCGGTTTTTAATCTTTATGAATGCAGTTCTCCGCCCTGAGGCGGGCGGAGGGGTCTGTCAGACTTCTACTGACTAAAACCTCCCCGTGTTCCCTCGCATACTTACACCGGAGGCTACAGGGGCACACATAATTATCATCATTATAATCAGCATTGTTGTAATAGGGACGTTGTATTGCTGATTATAATTATGTAAAGCCATATTTGTTACGGCCGCGAATCATATTAAGATCAACATACAACCTGTTACTGACTTGCAAATTGCAAAAAACGTAAGAACATTTTAATTTCGCGGGCTACCTTAGCGCATCCCCCGCCTCTGCGGGCCCCGTCAGGTCAAGCGAAAGGAGTGAGAGTTTGACTCCTCCCGCGCCATCGCGCGATTGGCACGCGGGGAACCATGCGTGGCGGCGGACTTCCCTGAAACCGCCGTCTCTGGACCCATTTAGGTGGGCTGGAAGGGGAAATTATCTACCCTTTGCCGACGCCCGGTGTGCCCGCTGCGGGCCGGGTGAGCGGAAGATATCTCCCGTTCCCTTTCCACAGCCTCCTTCTGCGACATGACTGTTTCGCAGAAGGATACCACCGTCTCCCAGTACTCCTCGCTGCCGACCATCGAATCGACCACGGCCGGCAGCGACAAGTCTCTGCCTACTCCAGAGATGAAGGAACGGCGCGGATCCTCCCAAGCGGCACACTCTAGCAGCATATGCCGTGCCGTGTCCTACCGACAGTTGATGCAGTGATGACACCGGGCATCTGGCTCCCTGTTTATGCGACACAGAACCTCCCGAAGCAACCATCCTCCGAGAGCACTTGCGTCACCCGAAACGACAGGAAGCCGTGCCTTCTCTTGAGACAGAGCTCGAGTACCGGCTGGACCGAGATATAGGATCGAGATAAGGCGAGAAAGTCTGTCCCGCCATTCCGCCACCAGGGCTGCGCAAAGCTGCGACCGATGCAACTCCACATGTCGAGTGAGCTACACCTTTATTATTTATGTTGTTTCCTGTTCGGGTGGAAAATCCTCATGGATGTCCTCCTCCCTGGGGTGGGCGGAGGGGTCTGTCAGACTCTCACTGACTAAAAACCACCCCAGTGTTCCTTTCCCACACTTGCACTGGGGATCTTGGGATCTAGTGCGACTTCCGCGATCCTCAGCTAGTGCCGGCCCGCCTCTATGGGCCACCTCAAGTCTGGGTGAGGTGTTTGACCCCCCGCGACATCTGCAAGGGGCGCGCGTGGAACACTTCGCGCTACCACCTCGGGTCCAGTATGATGGGGGCGGCGGACGTCCCCAGACCCCAAGTCCGCCATCCCTGGACCCATTTAGGGGGGCTGGAAGAGGGAGTTGTCAGCCCTCTGCCGACGCCGGGTGAGCTACCTGTGCCAACTGTTTCGGGGAAATGCGGGTGTGATAATATCTATTATGTTATGTCACTTCTGAGAACCGAACATAAATGATGACTCAATCGTACTTCTAGTCCAGTCTCTTCGTTATCTAGATAAACTAAAATTCCACAAATCTATTCCGAATACAAAACAGTCAGTCATAGCTTTAACCCATAAAACCTCATTGTCACGCAGCTTGTCAACTTGCCTCCGCGCTTCTGCGCTGCGCCATTTTCCAAATGCGTTTGCGAAAATATTCCGGGAGTGACAGAGATAGCAATAGGTGTCACTGTACATGCAAGAGCGAGAATGAACACAGTGCTAGGCTGCGGCGGAGGTCAGGGAACCACAAGTAGGTCGGCTTCATCCTTCCTTAACCGCGTCTAGAGCGTGTTCGTCGCTGAACTTGAACGCGTTCGTAGTTAAAAACACGGTTTTTGAGATAAAGAATTCAGATGTGACTAATTCGCACTACCGACATAACGCCTTTGTCATTTAAACATCTTTGTATCTAATATATATTACCACGGCTGATAAAAGTAGGTATATAACTTGGTTGGTAGCACCATTACATAGGCATATATTTGCTTCAGCAATATTTTCATTATTACATTTCAGTTACTTTTGAACAAAACTTCAATAAACACGAAGTTTTAGCCACGTGTACTCTTTGTACGCTTTTTTGTCTTTTAAACCTCATTATTACTTATTCAAGTGCATGCTGAATCTTATTTGTTCGTCTAAACATAATTTGCTTTCATCTTGTCTCCATTTCCATTCGTGTCATGTATTGTAATAAAAAACCTTTGAATTCAAACCTCGATGGATGACGCAACTGCCAAAATGGTCAACAGCGGTCATTTCACTTTGGCCAACTTACGTGAGAGCCGGCTCTATCAGCTATCTCCTTTCACCTATGGAGTGCTATAAGCATGAAAGGGATGGATTGCCGGCTATCTTTGAGATATTCCCTTATATATAGATGTGTAGGTACGTGATTATACCAACTGGGCCTCTCAAAACTTGAATCTTCCTATGTAATGATATGAGCTCAAAAATGTTCGCATATTATTTTAGTTTTGCAACATTCCTGGTGTGGGTAGCTTACATGTCTCGCGAGAGGGTTATCTCTACAATTTTTGTAATCTATAAACTGCAAAGGGTCTATCGTTGGGTTATCAAGAGAACATGGATTATACTGATTGCATTAAGTAAAAATGTATATATAAAGCAGAATTTATTCTTAAAGGCCAGAATTCAGTTGAAATATGGGTTTCAGAGTGGGGTCCTTTTTAGATAAACAAGCCTTCGAATGCTTCATTAGCAACCACTACGATGTATTAAAAATAGAGAAAGTAATAAACAAAAGTAAACTTATGTATTGTCCCCGTATCTGCCTTTACTTTTCTGGATAAAATTTCAACGGTACGAATTCCTTTGAAAACTCAACAAAGCCAACTTTTAAACGGTTAAAAATAATATTGAGAATACAAATGCACTACTTTTGTCTATATTAGTAACAGTTCAGACGCAATAAATTATATGGCGCAGTGAAATAGAAAGTTAAGGGAAGAGTGTTCTTTTCATTCCACGCTTTTGTTTCAAGGGAAACAATATTAAAGTTAGTTGGACAATATGTCGAAACCGAGAAGACCTTCCGTTTGTTTCTTACAAAACTAACAATTGTCCGAAATGCGGTAATTTTACGTAGTTTCGTTTTGCATATTTCTGCGTAAGGGTTTTGCATCGGTTAGTCCGCGCTACAATTTTATGTCATCTATTGTTTTTTTTTGACAATAGAATCTAGTCTTAACGGTTGTCACTTAAAATGGATACCGTGAGTGGTAGGACTAAAATAAAATAAGAATTGTAGGTACTACTTATGTGTCCAGTGAACTATTAGTGCATTATTGCAAAGGCCGTGAAATAGCCGATAAGTTTGAAGGTCGAGCCGTAGGCGAGGACTTCACTAATACGAGACAGGCAATTGCCGTTTTCGCCGAGGCTTAAATAATGATTTTCTCAAAATGCAGGGAAAATAAATTATGTATAAATTCCAGATTCAATAACGAACAACGATAATTTTTCACGCGCCAATGTGTTCATTTGTTTTTTTTTTTCAATATACAGCCAGTTTTCTATTTGCAAGCCAGTTCGAAATTTAAATAACACCTTTGATAAGTTACCTCCTTGGTTGGCATGTTTCGGAGTAAAAGATCGTTCCATTTTCAAAATTACACGATAGTTATTTACTACCTATATAATTTATTTGGCCGCTAAACCACGACACAAGGATTTTCATACAACTTTTGGTGGCCGCTGCTCGCATGTATTTGGCCAGTACAGCAATTTCGATTTATCTCAAAGAAGGTTGTTAAATTAATGCTCGAATTTCCAAAGCATGTTTGAGAAACGAGTATTTAATAACCCCAGCACGCCGTTTCATACAACATTGCTGGAGCGTTGTAATGTTCCAAATTCAAAAAACGCTCCTGCAATGGATTTGATTTTCTTTGACCGTAAATTCGATACTTCGCGTGTTTTTTTTTCGAAAATAATGACAATATTTCCATCCATGTTTGAGAAAAAATAAATTAAGAATTTATTTTAGAAAAATATCAATATTTTTGTATTAGCCATCGGATTGCCTTTAGGAAAGCTGAAATTAGCAAAGTACTTATAAAGAACTCAGCACACAAACTTATGCGAAGCTTCGTATGAGACTAATACAATTTATTTTACTTACCTAAACTATTCCTATTCATACACTACTCAATTTTAAATGTGATTCGCAACCGCAACTACAAGTCCGCCTGCCCCGTTAGTCTCGTGGTCGCAAGCGCGACTACTGAGCGTGGGGCCCTGGGTTCGATTCCAGGATCGGGCAAAGTGTTATTGGGTTTTCCATTACGATTTTTTAAATAACAGCCGGGAGTTTGGAAGTTGGCGGTGTATCCCCGTGCCTCGGAAAGCACGTTAAGCCGTTGGCCCTGCGACTGATCTCTCTCCGGTCGTGTCGGATTGCCGCTCCATCGGACTATGAGAGTGAGGGATAAGAGATTGCCCCTGTGTCTGCGCACACACTTGTGCGATAATATAATATCTCCCGCGCTGAAGGCTGCTCTCCGCTGAGATTGGTCGCCATGGCCGAAATTCGGTCTGGAGGACTGTTATTATTATTTATTAAGTCTACATGACAATTTTCGTTCAATAATCCCAAATATTTATTTATAAGTTTACCTGATTTCCGCCAACGTTCTGCATAAAATAACGTAAAATAAAAGGATCATTAAAAATTACTGAAATTAAATTTGGATTATACTACAACCCTTTTTATGCTAGTCAAAACCTGTAACTGTATTAGATAAGATGGTATCATTGTCAATGTCAATGAATGAATTCAAATTAATGATGGCATTCGTTCGTGCTATTGTGGTTGACCATTGTTACAAAATGATAAAATTTCGAGCGGCCTTCAAAAGCGATAGCATTCAAACATTGTATTTATTAAAAAAAACAGAATCATTTGAATGGGTTACAACAAAGGTCCGTACTAAATCTGATCGAGCGCAGCTTCCGCTACGCGTCTAGTATGTGAAGTTCCTCATTGCTAAATGCTAGGCAAATTCGCAATACCTACACGATCAAAAAAAAAAAAAAAAATGATTCACCGCCTCTACTGTTCAACTTATATTTTTGCTTAGAATTCTAATCACGTCCAACATACTCCCATAATTTGTGTGCTACGCTACATCAAGATTGACGACTTAATGGGAAAAGAAGATTTATGTGATTTTGGTATCCAACCATTGGTAGAGTAAGCTGCTGACTAAAATGATTATTTATCATAGTGATAAATGAAAATGGTGGTCACAGACTAAAAGGAAGCTCATGTGGCTCGCAGTATTGTTTTAAAGGATGGCCAGCGGTATCAGTGGTCACGTTGGGAATGAGTTAGCTTGTGTCTCTGCACGTGTTCCACGAACTAGATAGATCTACTTAGACTAAAATTCATGTATTCCTCGGCCTAGATTTTTAGGCCGGGACCTTGTAGGGATGACGTTTTACTGATTCTAGAACAAACTCGCATTTTCAATTAATTTCTCATTAAAATACATCATGTATTAATGTTTATATTAGATATACTTGATCTATTCGTTTGAATTATGTAAGCAATGGACTAAATGATGATGAATTAATCGGATAACAGTAAAAGTATTCTGAATTAATCGTAACTTATATAAGTATCATCAGATTTTAAGAGACAAAGCGAGCCTTCACTTAGCATAGACAAAATGCAAATGCTACAGAAATAGATACAATCAGCAGTATATCTAACTGATTTCCCTGGAATAAGCCGTTACAAAAATATTGCTGTTCCGAGGGTTAACTTTGTTGCTCTATCTCGACAACCACGCAAATAAACCTACCTATTCGACTGTTTCTATGGATTATTTATATCCATGAACACCAACTGTTATTGACAGACTATTACCAAATCCAAGACAACGATCAACTACAGAATTCTAAATTGAAACAAAACAGTTTATTCCGTGACACCAGTACGTTGTACAAGTTAGAATCGAAGTTCGCGGGCAGATACTCATTACCATTACATGCGTTACTTCACCGTCGGTTCTCACGACTGATGCAACGAAATTCGAGGCACGTGCGACTTGGTGCCTTCGAATGCCAGGACGAGACAATGCCGAATCGATAAGTAACTGTACTTATCACCAAATATCTACGTTGTCGCCACTGGGACTGAGGGGCAAGGACAATCGAGGCTTTAAGTACAGGTGGGTTGTGGTTTTCAAGGGTTATCAAGTTCAAGAGGGATTAGTGTTTGTGCTGTATGGTACTGATTAAAAACAAAATGTATAGATGGCAACTCGTAGGTCAACCTAGGAGGTTGCTTAACTGGGCTTGCCTGTGGGTGCCTCAATGAATTAAGACAATTAAGACAGGGCATAAAACTTAAAAACGAAACGACTATACGCTAAGGGCACGGACCCTATACGGTACGGACGTTGGCTTAGGGCGTAGTTGGAGGAGCGCAGCAAGGGACAGGCTGGATCGGAGTTAGTATAGTTTGGGACAAAGTTAAAGCTACAAGGTCAGCGGCGCGGGCTGGCTCAAGCGAGGGTTGAGGCGGTATGTACTGGGGCAACGCGATGGGTTTGGAATGTGATGAGGAAGGTTTGATTCATTTAAGTTTAAGGAACAATTAAGTAATATACCATATTTGTATCCAAAGCAAACTTATGTCACTAGAAAAACTTAAACTTGATGAAAATTCGTAGCACTTATTTAGAAGTCAAATCTCTTGCAATTGTTATTCATACTCTAAAATCTACTTCAAGACGAATAAAGAAAAAATAAATCAATTTCAATTCCAAAGGTCACAGACCTGAATAAGCTGCTTACCATCAACCTATTTCAAAAGGAGACTCAACAAACAATCTTGCGGTAGCTCAAACTGTTTACAAAGTCTTATTCTGGCACTAAACGGGGCTAATGACTACACATTTACCTTCGGACGAACCGTCTTCAGAAACCTCAAGTGTCTTAGTAAGTCTTAATTGTCTATTTGTTTGTTGTTTACATTCATCGTTCGTCTGTCGCATGTCAAATTAGTGTTTATATAAGGATCTTTTTATGTGCACTGTTTTCTTTATCAAGCATTCCATACCTAAAGTCTTCGTTATTATGGTTCTTGATTTATATTGGGTCTGGAATTGTGAGTGTTTTCTTCCATAGCTCAAGCTGATAAGACGATTATCATTTTAATAACATTCAGTAGTATATCAATATAATATTGTTTTTAATCTTGACGAACTGTCTACTTTCATTATAATTCAAAAACGTTAGGCAGCTGCGTTCTGGGTGCTAATAACAAAATACTGTGTTCGATCACTGTTTTCCAAAGCAATGTATGCAAAGTTACGCGAGATCATACATATAGTATTGTCGGTTTGACTGCTCACCGGAGCACCTATTTGGATGTTTATCTCCGGTAGTTTATATTCAGTCTGATGGTGTATATCTTTATAACGATGACACTACAAAAACTACACCATTCTCAAGTGCACACATTTAAAAGCATCTAGAATATTCTCAGAAAATGCATATTCATTGCAGAGCAGACATTGAGTTGCGAATTCACAATTCACATCAAGTAAAACGGTCACAAATTAACTGTTTAGTAAGTCCAGCTAATAAAGCTGGTCTGTAATGGATGGTGTTGGTGCAATCTGTGGACATCTTAACTTACGTGTCTATATCTGGCTCGCTTCTATCAGACTTTATGGCTGTAGACGTAGCTACCGTATATCGTTTTAAAGACTGCTTGAGTGTTGCGTCATGTGTAGAGGTATTGATCAGTAAGATGTTTGATTCTGTCGTTACTTAAGAGCCTATGCTACCTCAAATGGCTTAGCATGATCCTCCGCTATGTCCAAAATACTGCAGCATTAATTTTGAAATAAATATATGGTAAAGTTGAGGGTTAATGTTAAGTACTATGTTTGACGAAAACAGGATTCCATAAAATTTTCTTCATAGACAAAAAATCCAAACAATAAACCACTGGTATCCAAAAAATACTTCAAATTAGATAATGAAACTTTGCATATTAATTGAACTAACTATTAAGCAAGCCTTATGTTATTAATTTTTTTCAATTACCATTATTTTCACCGTAAAAAGAAATAAACTAAATTATCTGTGAAATTATCGGTGCCTTGGAGTCTTCTCCCTGCCACCCTGTCTCGCTTGCTCGCGTGACCGCCAGCTACTTGTGCGAGCGAGATAAAGAGTGAGGTGGCGCTAAGGTAGTATAGATAGACCCTTAATGATTTGTAGTTGTAGTTTGTAGTCGATGAGCTGTTGGCTGGATTGTTAACGTATAATAAAGGATGTCGTTACTTTGGTTTATGTCTTGTTTATTTCACCACTCAATACCGACTACGGTCGCAAGTTTGTGGTCAGTTTTCTTTAGTATGGACTGCGAACATCCAAAATTTAATATTTTTCTTATAAAAATATATCCAACTATTCGATTACAATTCTCCGAAAAAATTCGCAAAATTACTTTATTCTTATGCATCGAATAATGGCATAAATGCATAGATATGTTTTTTACCGTTTTATACACAACACTAATACAGACTAAAAAAGCCATTCAGATGGTAATCTTACGAAATTTCGAAGAAAATGATGTAGGAACAGCGCAAGTAGTGGGTAGCGGACGGCGGCGGTACAGGTTTAACCGGACAGCCGACCGGCTTATCACGACCCGGGACGTCGAGTATTAATAGATGCAGTGTAACCCGGATGACGGCTGCGATTATTAAGTTTGTATTAATTGGCCTTTGAATATTAAGAGATTCCCGCAGGAAATTAATGAACGAAGTCATTATAATTTGAGTTTTCGGAAGTTACGTTATCTTTATGGTGTTTTACTTGTATGCTCACAAAAATCGATTGACTTAATGTAATACGAAAACACTGCCCCCAAGATAAAGGATTTTCCTACTTTGGGAGACAGGTTACCTAATCTTATTGGACTTTCGACTTCATTGCAGTCACTAACCACCTTTTGTATCCATTATTTGTGTAATTTTACTCAAGTATGTTTACCCTTCTGTGTCATTGTCAAAGTTTATGTTTTATTGTGATATTTTTTTTTAATTATTTTTATTTGGTTTCGTAAAAGCTTGAATGGTTTCATTTGCAACTTCCGCATTCATATATAAGCAATGCATTTTAGTAGTTATCTTTCTTCTAATGACATAAAAGATAAGGTTTTAAAATTTTATACCATGTACCATATTACCTATGTTAAACAAATAAAAATCTTTGAGTTTTTATGAGAGATGGACATGCACACAGATTTCCACATTAATGAAATCTATCCCTAGCATCGGAAAGGTTAGTTTCGTGACAAGAATACGTGTATAACACGTATGAGTACGTACATCAGCAACATTGTTACGTAGTGCCTTCCAAGTAGGGACTACAGGTTCTACAGAGAATTTCGACGTGCCTGTGCTGCTGGGGAGTTTGTTGCGCCACTTCTTCTTCCCAGCTAGAGCACTAGGAAGTAGTGAAGGGCGGACGTTTTTGGGGACTGTCATATGTAATTTTGACGTTGGAAAAGTGCTGATTCTCAGCCTGGTTTGAATAGATGACTTTTGATTTTGACGGTCAGCCCTTTCTAAGGCCTTTTGACTGTTTAAGTTATGTCTATAACTTACGAACGGTGTCAAAATAAAAACCCAAATATGTGTTTTTCGCAGTCCAGTTTATCACGCGATTTTTATGGTCTGAACTATGAACAAGATAAAGATTTACCAGAGAGATCACTTTTAACGATCTTAAATGTTAAAACAAGGTTACTCTGAAGGGCCTTCGCAAACAGCCCATAATAAAACCATTACTCTCACGACCTACGCCATTATATGGTATAAACCATTGTTGCAAGGTTAGTGCGAAAATAAAACTACTAAATTAATTCCGTGATATTACAACCAACGACTTCGCAAAGGTCATCGAGTCATCAAAATCATTATTATCTTCTGATAAAGGTGTGTGGAATAAAATCAGCCGTAGTCTAGAAATCATTTTAGTCTTGTTTTAGCTTGTGATGAGGAGAGATGAAACGCATGCGACTAAAACAGAAAAAACCAAAGAATGATGCATAGATTGTAAGAAGAGTACAGGTGCAAAACCAGGAATGTCACTAAAATTCAAAAAGTTTATTTTTGATGGCAATATTTTCATTTTCCCGCGTATTTGTATTTGAGTCTCAAAACTGTATACTTACAGGAACAAAACAGGGAAGGTCCATAGTGTAACGGAACGTAAGAAAGTAAGAAGAACGTAAGAAGTCGCAAAGATAAATAATGAGTGTAAGAGAAAAGAGAACACCCTAGAGTGTTTTACATAGAAGTAATTATTTGAATTGCCAGAATTTTCCTATCAAGTTTTTTTACCCCTTAGTGTAGAAAAGTGCAAAGACTTAATGGATTTAAAAAGATTTTGTTCTGAGAGGGCTCAATCCTACTTTGAAGGCATTCCTCATGTATAATTAGTAAAAAAAATATTAAGTTGGACATTCTTTGTATGGGACATAGTGGACATTACCAGTTTTTACATGTTCCAAAAGTGAATTACTTAAGTTTTGTAATTATTAATAAAAATATTTTCATTTCAATAATTTATGTTCCTAAAAATAAGACTTTATAAGGTAAACTAAAGTTCAAATTAGCAGTTTATAATTTTAAGTGACACTTAAGAATGTTTTTAACTTTGAAAAATTAAAATGTTAATTACATAATTTTTTGTTTTTGTGACATTTCTTGTTTTGCCCCTGTACCCTTCGTATGAGGGATGGCGGTTAACAGTGGACAAAAGGAAGTGAAAAGAATTAGACAAACAGTAAACTGTGATACAGCAATGCTGGATCACCATGATTATGTATCATCCGTAGTTAGATACGGCAATGTAATATGGTATGGTACTCAGTAGATTTTGACAGAGCTTTTAAAGCTCAAAAAAAAATATCCAAGTAATTTGTGGAACTGTTTTTAGACAGCTGTAAGCCACTATTTCAAAAACTTAAAATTCTACCTCTGCCATGTTTATATATTTTTGAAATAAGTATTTTTGTTAAGAGAAACTATAATTTATTTAAAACTAGCACTGTCAGGCCAAAAAGCCGAACACGGCGTAAAGATAGACTTCGGCTGCCACCAATAAAACTAAAATTATTTTATAAAAATGTATACTGCGTGTCGATTATTATTTACAATCATTACCAAATAATTTTCAAGACTGTTGACACCGCTGACTATGTTTAAAAAAATACTTTTCAAACTATTACTATTTAAAAGATATACAATTAAGGACTATTTAGAAGACAAATCAATAGAATCTGTAATTTGTAAGTTAGATTAATTGACATCGCTGATGGTGAATACATTTGCACGTTATGATATGGCAGGATATGCTGAAACAAACTTACTGTAACACCATAATTATATGTATACCATATATTCTAGCAAATAAATATTTTTGATTTGATTGAAAAATTAAAAACATTTTCTACCCAGACTATACTGGGATAAAGGCAGTAAGAAGAATAATTGTCATGAAATAAACTTCACCAGCTGCAAACTCCTAGCCTATTTCTCTTAAAGTGCCTTGTAGATGCGAAATATTAACGCAGTATTGGTAACAGCAGAGCTGATTGGCAATAAGCAGTTTATGCTAGCGCTCCTCAATCCATTCATTAATTTTAAGTGATGCTCTCATCACCAACGAAGTTATTACTAAACCTACGATTTGTCGTCACTTACCAAGTAAGAGCACACTTAAATGGTATGGCTTTCTGTATTTCTCGATAAAAATAGAAAAGTTCGTTTTCAAAATCGTACTTGCGTACTCCGTGTAGAACGCTATGATTGCTATGAATATTCTTATTGAGACAAATAACTTTATTTTATTTGAAAAAATAAAATTTTAAATTAATTAAAATTAATTTTAAATTTTTGCAATTTTTTATTTTTATTTACTAAAAAAAATATACCGGGGCAGCTGATGTTCGACTTTACAGAAAACGCATACAATGACGTCAAAAGGAAACCGCTTGTCTCAAACCGTTCTTCTAACGTATTGTACTAGAGATCCTAGTTAAGATAACATGAAATATGTATAATATTTTATTTCTACTAAATAATACAGTATACAAATTCCTACAACCTGGGTTTTACTACTTAAGGATACAGTTTCGCATAGCTTTAGTACGAAATAAAATAAAATTTGTGAGATGGTTATACTGAAGCTTAAAACAACGCCATTATATTTTCTTGTTAATTTAATATGTTCTAGTACATATGCGGCTTGCTTCTCTATTCGTGAAGACACGCTATTTTCCACGTAATCTCTGATTGGCGGTCCCGTTGGTTGCCTCCCGCCGTGCGACGCGGTACGACACGGAGACGTAACGACAGCGTAATGTGTCAGCATTTGCGGTTTTATCATCAAGATTTATTAGGCTTTAGGAAGCAATAAGGGAAGCTATAAGGCGATATCCAACACTTTTTCTCATGTATCGTAAGAAGCGATTATGGCAATTTGTTTTTAGTCATAAATAATTGTTTAATGACTTTTATTGTTTGAATATGAGGCTTTTGAGTACTTTGTTAGTGTGTAATTTATGTTATTTTTTTGTAATGTACGTTTTGTTTGAGCAGAATAAACAATTTGTCTTTATTTTTCTTCTTTAAGGGGTCGATAACCGACTTTTAATGATTTTATATTGAAGATCACGTCTAAACGAGTAGTGTTAATGATTGGAAAAAAATATATGATAAATTATGTTTATATTACATAGTGAAATTAATTGGTAAAGTTATGTCTAACGCGGACAAAAAACTGAGAATGGCGCAAAATCTACCAAGCGTATTTTTCTGAAACCTTCACCAATTTAAAGATAATTTAATTATTGATCTTTCAATATACGTGTTTTATTAAAATACCTTTTGTTTTGTGTAATAAATTAATAATGGGTCAAATCGACAACAGCAACGCTCCTTGATGGGCGAGTCCTATTACTGGCTGAACGTACGACGCGTTGCGTGAGCTCAGTACAGAACACGCAAGCTAACCACTCAAGGTCACTGGCATATATCTGCATCTTAATGGCATTATATTGTAATCGCCGTTGTTGTATTATAGTAGAGAGTATGAACAAATCGAACTAGAATTAAAATGTAGGTGAGCGCAGCGTTTACAAATCTTGAGCTGCAAAGATGGTGAGGTGCTTCCTCATAAAGGAAGAACATTACATTATTATAGGTACCCTTGCTCATAATAACTACGGATATGAAGCCTGAATAAATGATATGTAACATTTCCAACAAACAAAATCAGGTTACCGGTCATCTCCATTACTACCACAAACGGTTTGAAGCGAGATGATACGTTTATAGTATAATAATTGCTGAGTTCACGTTCACCGTTATCACGTGTTTATCTTTGTAAATTTTCCCCTTTACGAGACACGGCTAAGCGGTAAAATATGACGTAAATAAAACGTATAAATGGCTTGTCGCACGCATAATAATATGTTCAAAGATGGCAATCTTGGACAAATATGTTATTGGCTCATTGCTTACAGACATAGTAACCCAATTAAGAAAATATAATATAATGTAGGTAAACAGTGTGTAAACAGCTGAATTAACAGCATTGGGGTAACGGAGGACTTTCGATTTAACCCCTAACTATGTATTCTACAACATTGATTTTACAATCTGATTGCGATATCCTATCGCCCTAATTCCATTCTATCTACTGTCACTGGTACAACGTGTATTATAGTATAATTAAAAAATTTAAATTAAAATTCATTTATTACAGATAACAGGGATCCATATTATGTTAGTATTACAAAAAACAACTTATATTCTAGTGTTAGTAGTAGTTAAAGGTAGGTATAAAATAAAATAAAATACAATGATGCACACTCCACGCAGAGGACGAGCAGGCAAGAAAACATGTTTCCTACCTGAGCAACCTCCGGTTAAAATGCCGAATATTTGGAGTATCTCTCCGCCACAGCTCTAATAACAGATATAATACTAAAATAATAAAATTAGCAATATTTCAAACTAGGTATAAAAGGTGTTTTAAAATTAACCCAACAAACTTTAAGAGGTGTTTTAGACCATCGAACTGAATAACTTTTACTATGGGACCAACTTTGAAATCGTGAAATAATAACAGGTGTGCCATACACTTTAGAACAGTAGGCATTAAACTATAAGTAGTTTGGAACAGCTGATTTATTTTTCGCGATTTCAAAGTTGTTCCCATAGTAAAAGTTATTCAGTTCGATGGCCTAAAGTACTCCTTAAAGTTTGTCGGGTTAATTTTGAAACACCTTATTATGCTTGTTTTCAGACAAAAAATACATCCCTATAAAGACTGTACCACGAAAAGTTCATCAACTGAAACAGTATAATTTCAGGGGTACCTATGGGTATTCATCTCAGGCAAATAAAACTACAGCAGGACTCCTGGATCGCCCTAATTCCATCCCAAGGCTATATTCTAATTATCTCTATTAAAATCATTAGTAAATCGGAAAATTATGCATACCTACCAATGTCGGAATAAACTTGTTGATGACGCATAATTATGGATCCATTCAAATGAGTAATTTCCGAGTAATCTTTATGAAACAGACTCATAAACAGTTAAAAACCTATCTATTATTTATAGCGTCATTAATCGTCAGATAAGATTCGAATTCTCATCACGCTATGTTGCTATCGATGAGGAAGAAGATTTGTTCGTTCACTAATTTAGAAATGGAAATAGAGATGTTAACTGATTGCTCTGAAGACTGCTCTATCAGTCTTACTAAATACTATCATCCTACAGTTCTTTTAAAATAAAACTCTTATGTAAACGACACTAAACCGTGTACAAAATAATTATTTGCTAATGGAATTAATACACTGAAAAAAATGCAAGCTAACTAAGATCCATGTTCTCTTAGTTGGTATTAAAATGTTTGGAATCATTGTTTATTTATTTACTATAAACAAGATAGCATATTTGCCAGAACAAATTCATATTATTTATTCGACAATAATTATGACATGTACAGAATAATCACCGGTCTTTGTTACATCATACATGCTTTGTTTGATTTTACTTCTTTACTTTTGTATATCAAATAATAATTTATGTTAAATTAAATAACTACCAGTAATTAAACTAATGAATTACTTAGTAGACGGAACTATGATAATTTAACAAAGTTCTCCTAGCTTCAGAAGTCAAGATCTTGTTAGGTTCGTATGGAGTCTTAGACTTTTTTTTTTCTGTGTAAAAATGAATAAAATAGTAAACGTATTGACACAATTATTTAAAAACAAAACAAATATTATCTTTACAGCGCCAGCAGCATTGAATATTAAAACATTATAAAAATAAAAATGCAGGTTTATAAATAACATTGAACCTACGAGGCATCCGCAACTCCGCAAGTAAGTGCATACGCATAAAAAGCTGTGCTCGTCTTTAAAGCCGGCGGCGGCACAGGCAGCGTAGCGGTGCGCGCGCGCAGCTAACGGCGCGACACGTAAGGTGTTATGTCACACGGCCTTGGCCTATCGTTCGCGTTACACCACGACCAACGGACCGCCTTCATTCAGAATAGATATGCCGTTTTGTTTCCTACACTGTGCTCAAGGTCAGGTTTTTTCAAGGGCAATTTGTTGAACGAATTATAATATGTGCTAGATAAGAAACAATAAGTCTAGAAGTTTTGTTTTTTTTTTAATTTTACTTGTATCTTAATCTTAATTCTTTGTTCCGTTAACGTATTTATTTTAAATGGTTCAGCGCGCCACCATGCTTTGAAACGAATTTTGTTTCGCTAGAATATGACAGATCCCGATTGTTACACAATTTTTTTCCTAATCTGACCTTCAAAAGTTCAAGCAAAGTAAATCTCTGAAAAACAAGAAGCTATATTATCTAAGACTATGAATAATGTCTGATCGGTAGACTATTCGGAATTGAAGAACAGAACTATAGACGATTATACATTTTTGCGGTACGGAAACAAGCATCAGTAATAAACTAGTTTAGTTTACGTTTTCGTGAAAAATTTTCTGTACGAAGTACGACTAACATCAATGTTTCAAACTGTTTTCTCTGAAAGTGTCATTTCGTTTCCTACTAAATATCATATCAAGGCCAGAGTTAATTAGACTGAGAACACTGCTAACACATGTGCACATTGTGCACACGCAACACAGGAACATGGGTATTAAGAAAAAATACCGGCCAAGTGCGTGTCGGACCACGCACAATAAAAGGTTCCGTAGTTGGGATTCATTATTATTTATCCCAAGAACAAACTTAACATTGTAGTTGAAAAACATGTTCTCCGATACATTCCAACTGCAAATGTAACTTTGTACTCACAATATTGGGAGATTTACCATGTTATTTTAATACCATAGACTTCTTATAAGTAGTGTTTTCTGTAATGTATAAGTGACGAACTACTTATTTTCTGTATATTTTTCAAAATTTTAGGCTCAGTAGTTTCGGAGGTAAGGGGGGAATGGTATACTTTCAGCAATTTTATTAAATAACTTTAAAACTATTTATTTTAAAATTATTAAAAAAAAATATTTCAGACCCTCACAACAAGCCCTTTCATTTGATATGACATACGATAAAGTATGAAAAACTTTTTTTTTAATTTTCCAATTTGCCCCCCTAAAGTGACCTCCATATTCAAAATGTATTTATTTACGTTACCCGTACGTGTTTGGGTTACAAAATTCATACGTTGTACCACGTTTCAACTTAATCGGTCAAGAAGATTCGAAGCAAATCGGCTGTGATAGACGGACAGAGAGACAGACAGACACACGAGTGATCTTATAAAGATTCCGTTTTTAGGGTTCTGTACCTCAAAAGAAAAAACGGAACCCTTATAGGATCACTCGTGTGTCTGTCTGTCCGTCTATCGTATAGTATTAAGTAAAAATTTGGTACACATATGAACTTCTGTGACCCATACACCGACGTGTAACGTAAATAAATACATTTTGAACACGGTGGTCACTTTTGGTTCGCAAATGAGAAAAACGAAAAAAATATTGTTTTGCAAACTGTATCTACCGTGTTACATATCTAATGAAAGGGCTTGTTATAAGGAATTCAAATATATTATTTATAATTTTAAAATAAATACTGTTAAAATTATTTAAGAAAATAGACGAAAATTGACCATTCCCCCTATTTATTTCCGAAACTACTGACACTAAAATTTTGAAAAAAATACAAGACATTGTACTTTACTTATAAATGACAGGGAAATCCATAAGAAGACTATCGTCTTAAAGTAACATACTATAAATCTCTCAATATTATGCGTACAAACTTATATTTGCATTTGGAATATATGAAGGAACATGTTTTTCGACTACAATGTTAAGTTTCTTCTTAGGATTCATCCGAACTACGGAACTCTTCATTGTGAGTGGTCCGACATGCACTTGGCCGGTTATTTTTTTCCTTTTGAGGTATACGGAACCCTAAAAATTGTAGCCTGTGAATTAAAATCGTATTAATAGTTACTAATATAACACATGTCCGATTAGGCAAAGTGTGGACGAATCAGTGATGAAATTCGCTTCGTACATGTATGTGTCATTAAAATAACACAAAGTCATCACGTGTCATGTCTACTTGATGAAATGCTGAACAGCAGTGTATTGTGTTGCTGATGTTATGTAAAAGTAATAGTGTTGAATAGTTTTCGTTGTCCATACCAGGGTTGTTGCAAACATCAGCATCAGCATCCGCGGAACTTCAGCATCATTTTCAACATCAGCATCAGTATCAGCATCCACATTGATCGATGCAGATTATTGCTGAAGTTCGAGTCGTAACATTACCGCAAAAGGGGCTTAGAGCACATGTTCTTTACATTTGAACCAATAATGCAATGGACTTGCTCTTTGGAAATTTTCCATTAATTTAATGACAGATAGATAGCAGGCATATTAGTCTAGGTACTTAATTACTTATCTAGTAGGTACTAAATATTACTAAACTAGGTACCTACTTAGTTTGATTATATTAGAAAATATAATCAAACTAAGTAGGTACCTACTTAGTTTGATTATATTTTCTAAGTCACAAAATTATAGAAACAATATTTTATTTCAATACCAAGGAAAACTGTGCAACTTTTAGGTATAAATTCAATCCCCCGTATTACAAAACAAGGTTTATCTTCAGACCCAGGTTTAAAACATGGAGCCATGATTAAATTTCGAACTTTATTCCGACTATGGTAAAGTTCCTAAACACAAAACTGACAACTTAGTACCGAACTAAGTTTTCATTTTTATAAAAAGAACGGTATTTCAATCACTGTTACGTTCTTATTACAAAAACTGGCTCCATGGTATAAGCCATGTCAAATATAAATCTTGTTTTGTATTATGGCGGATAATGTTTACTACTTTTTCTCTGCTTTTTTAAGAAAATAATTAAAATCAGCATCAGCATTAGCTGATGTGAAAATATGCATCAGCAACAACCCTGGTACATACCACTACACATACAATAAATGTATACCAATAAATACATGTCACCTACATGTATTTATTGTTATATATACATGTTTTAGTTACATTTTATGTTTCATGTAGTGATATAGGTATGTAGCGGCTGAAGTATTAAAGCATGTACCATCGCGTTAGTTTCCTGTCGACCACTTTTCGCCCTTATTACTATGGCCATAGGGGCGAAAAATGGTCGACCGGGAACTAACGCGAAGGTACATCATCCTCTGCCTAAGCTTTTCCCAACTATGTTGGGGTCGGCTTCCAGTCTAACCGGATCCAGCTGAACCAGTATTTTAAATGGAACGACTGCCTATCTGACCTCCATAACCCAGTTACTGGGAAATACGATACCCCTAGGTAAAACTGGTTGTCAGATTTTCTGGATTCTGACGACCCGTAACGACGG
Organism: Tiliacea aurago; assembly: GCA_948098905.1. NCBI lineage: Eukaryota > Metazoa > Arthropoda > Insecta > Lepidoptera > Noctuidae > Tiliacea > Tiliacea aurago. The sequence continues at coordinate 11,423,390 of OX402579.1, read as the reverse complement.
TCAAAGATCCATGAATAACAGCCGGGACCAACGGCTTAACGTGCTTTCCGAGGCTCGGAGGAGTCTTGGTATGTAAAGATGGTCACACATTCGCGGACCAACCGCGGCAAACCTGATCGATTGACCAGTGCGGCTGGTATGACTTAGCCATGAGCCCCTCCTCCTCCTCTGTAGGTATGTAGTGGCTGAAGTATAGCAGCATGTACAGACGCCAGCAGGCTAAGCTTCCCGAAACTGTAAACTTTTCTCAATCAACCCTGAACCTAAGGGGCCGGCGGCGGCGGCGTAGCATGCGTAGTTCATACAAACGTAATACCAAAATAATTTGTAAATCAAACATATTCTTAAGGTAGTGTGTCTTTATTCTGATTGGAATACAGAATATCTAGGTTCCCAAATATGTATTTTGAAAGGACAATGATATAAAGACGAGAAATTACGAATTACTCTTGTTTAAATCAGTGTCCATTCAAAATATATATTTGGAAACCTAGATATTATGTATTCCGATTATGTAATAAAGACGCACTACCTTAAGAATATGTTTTATTTACAAATTATTTTGGTATTACGTTAGTATGAACGCATCCTCTAAAGTTGAAAATCTATTAAAGAAATTTATCAGATTGTAGTAGCTTGATGTGCTGGCGTCTGTACAATATGAAATATAAAATATACAACATAATTTAATATACACATTACATACATAACTTTGGTGCATAATTATGTTGCATATATTTTTGCGGCATAGGCCAGATATGGATGAAGTTATCATAATGTAACTTACTCTTCCCTTAGTAAATGCCGCAAGAATATAATTTTAATATAATTACGAGTAGAGATTAAATTGTAATTACGTGCATTTTAATTCATATTAAGAATCAACACTATAGGCGGATCAACTCTTTCTTTCACGCTAAAATAAATGAGAGTCCATGTCTCGTTTATTCTAGCATAAAAGAATCTAATTAAAACGCTATTCCATAATTTTTCAAAGCAATTCTCATGTTAAGAATTAGTAAGCATTCCATGTCCTTACACTTTTTAAATTAATGATTAGGGTTGTCCAAAGATTGCTAGATATTGCTGTTTAGAAGGGAAATGATCCAAGTTCCTATTTTAAGATTTTATTTTCAAATTAATAACCATATAAACTCGCCACGAAGAAAAAAATATCTCATGCTGCTTTAATATGAATGGCGGCGAATAAAGAGCACAATTGGATCAAAACCTTTTTATTGGGATTTCCTGTATTCTTTCGTAAATAATGCAGATTTTAATTTTCTAAAAGTAGATAACGGACGTGCCTCATAGTGTTAATAACAAAACCACAACAGTGCGCGTCAATACCATAAAAATAACAAAATAATTTTACAAGATACACCATATCCAAGTAAATTAGCATAGACAGATCGTTTTGAACCAATTAAGACCACATGTGTAAATGAAAACGACTGGTCGTCCGTCAATCGTTTGCCAACGCATACATTATGCACGAGAGCCGCGAGCTATATACTGCAGCTGTGCAAATCACTAGCATTTATCTGCTCATAATAAATCGAAAAACGGCGTTATGTTAAGAGGTTTAAATTAGCAGAAGTCTAATTTTTCATTACTGTCTCGTTGGTCTAGTGGTTGCAAGTGCGACTGCTGAGCATGAGGTCCTGGGTTCAATTCCCAGGTCGGGCAAAGTGTTATTGGAATTTTCCATTAGGAATTTCTCAGTAGCAGCCCGGAGTCTGGATTTGTGCTCGGTCGATGGCAATAGGCTCGCCCCCTATTACATGGGACTTAAACAAAACTGACGAAATGTGGGTGTACTATAGGTACACCTCTGCCTAACCCTTTGGGTATTGCAGGCGTGATGTTATGATTATGACTAATTTTTCATACGTTACTGCCGCAGGCTGGTCGTGGGAGTAGGCAGGACTGTCCACGAATGTCCCATTAACTAAATGGTGATTGCTATACCTAATAATACCCACCTATCATAATAGCAGGAACTAGAAGATTAGTTTGTCAGGCAGGGTGGTAGATGGGTTGACTGCGCCGGACGGAGGTGAGGTAAAAACTATTGTCGTTGGTGGTTTGAGAGTCCACTTTTATTGTGGACCGAGCGAGCGAAGCGTCTATGCTTCATTGACCGAGCGAGCGAAGCGTCTCTGTTTCAAGTCTGGCAAAATTTGCTTTCCTCTGTCAGTTTGTTGGTACTTCTCTACAGGTCGTACTTTACAACCGATCTGGACGAAACTTCATCTTCATCATTTCAGCCGAAAGAAGTACACTGCTGTACATAGGCCTCCCCCAAAAGGGGGGGGTTACCATAATCGCTGTGCTTGGCAGCAAGTGGATTGGCGATCATCGCAGTAAGGTGTTAAAACGCATAGAGAATGCTGCTGCCCATTCTTTAGTAACTCCCTTAGTCGCCTTTTACGACACACGAGGTAAGAAATAGGATGGCGCTATTCTTTACGGCTGGCACCACACGGAACCGAAACTTACAGGTTTTACAACATTATAGATTTTATTGTCGTCGGGGATTTTTTATTGGAGAAGTACTTCCTCCAAAAAGTGGTAAAAAGAGGGCTACTGGATATCTCCGCCTTATGAGATCCGATTTCGATGATCTTTTGTTTTTGGAAGGTTTGTTTTCACTTTAAGTTGGTCTCATTGAAATTAGGTGAAAATCTGATGAGGATCTTCGGCGTGATGAGCAGAATAGCTCCTCAAAATGCAGTAAACTGCTAACTTTTAGATTTCTACCAGTGAAATCGGCTGGTATATTAATTGTTACAAAAAAAATTGACCTCGCGAGGTCTTACTATTCGCAGGGCAGTCATAAAATGAGAGCTTGCCAATCACAACGCGAAGCACAATTCAAGCCTTTATTAATCTGTCAGGATTTTAACCCCTGCGTAACTTTCTAGTTGTTATTTTATTGTATACAGTAGCAGAAGACCTTAATGAAGCTCCAGTTATCACCTCGTTATCATCACTTAGCTCTTACGCATAATCTGAGTCGTGATGGACTCGATGTACCGTGTCCCTTCACCGGGAAATATCGTGACACGCATAATGTAAAGTATAACTGCGTCATACTTGTTTATTCGTGTCGTTAAAATTTAAAAAATATGTAGGTATTCTTTAAAAACTCAGATTAAAAAGTAGAGATGATCATGCTTGCAAATCTATGTATATTAAAATTACTTACCCGATACAAAACACAGCTTTGCGCATATGTACCGAGTGTGTAGCGATTGAAATAAAACTTATGTATTCGTTATTTCCCTCGGAATTGTTTCAACTGATTGTAGGTACACATTTCCATTTAAATACTTTGTTTTTCTGGCATTTTATAAAAGATTTTCAAGGTCTCCAACACGGTTAGATGGTTCTTCGGTAGGAATCAACTCTATTAATTTTCTACAACTCAATGAACTGTTGTACTACTGCCCTATGATTGCAATGCCTTGCCATTGAAATTTGCATCAGTATCGCCGCATCCAATTAATATAGTCGGATTTAAGTAATAAAATGAGTTTGTTGTTCATGAAATATTTATAAATGCAAAGGAATCTAATCGTCGTTCGGCAAGAAGACAAGGCATTCCTTTGAGATTCTACTATGGCTTTAACTTAGTTATCATTTTTCCCTCTTACTGCCGCACTCAGAGAGAATTGAGAATAGTCTACATCTCGCAGTGTTGTCACTCAAAAATATGACTGATTCAGAACATTACAATTTTGTAACGCTGCCTTAAAAACCTTAATGATTGATATGCGGCAGTTAGTATTATTTACTACACTTGCTTGGTTTTTTTCCGCTAAGTTTCAAACGATTATTTTATTATAATTATTGCTGAAAGCGTGTAGTTTTTTCAATAAAATTAAATATATGTCATAACATGAAAATGCGTAAAACGTTTTACATGTCTAATGCGGTATAACCACCTGTAAAGCTAAAGACCACTTCGTAAATACACTTCTATTTAAGTGTAATATTGTAAACTTCGTTCAATTACTTTTATAGTAAGAAACCGTGTACAAGTAGCAGCTACGTTTTGAATATGGTCTAATAATTTATTAGACCTTTTGATCTTCTTACCCTTCGTGCCCTGCCCACTGCCACTTAAGCTTGACAATTCTTCGGGCTATGTTGGTTACCTTGGGTTGCCTGCGGATCTCTTCATTTTTGGTTCGATCACGTAGGGAAACTAAAATCATAGCCCTCTCCATTTCGTGTGTACATAGGTAGACTTTCAGTGCCATAGGTCATCACTGGCAACACGCACTGGTCAAAGACTTTTGTCTTGAGACACTGCGGTATGTGGGACGAGAAGATATTGCGTAGCTTCCCGAACGCTGCCCAGCCGAGTCGGATTCGACGATTGACCTCTTGATGATACATAAAATAATGTAGGTATAGTACTCATCATTGCCCACAAAAACGTCCACGAGGCTGTATGTCTCACTATTATAGTAAAGTCACAATAACTGTTTTGTTAAAATTATAAGTCAATCAAGACACAGGTAGAATCGAAAGATGATGACATTCGTATCATGATATTAATCCATATCCAACTAAAGAGTTTCATAATCAAGGTTGATTATGTGCATGTAAATTCCTCTTTAAATTATTCGAATTGGACCTTTCGTTTAGAAGTTACGACGCGACGGGTAATAATAAAGTTTGCCTTAATATTATATAATAAGTAAAAAGATCGCAATCATTAGTTTTTGGAAACTGTCTTTAAAATATTAAAAAAAAAAACTGTAAATTGTCTATGGTAGTGGTATTTATAATTGTTTTTTTTTTATGTAATTTTTTGTGCATTATGATCCTTTTGTTGGTCGAAATAAACGTTTGTATTTATTATTTAAAACGGGATGGAGAGAGAGTGTAGAACTTTGTAGGCGAAGATACGAGATCCACGCAGTTGAAGTCGCGGGCGCACTGCTAGTAGATTATAATATCGTCCAAAAGCGTACAAAATGGGTTTTACAAAGGGTTTTTGTATTTTTTTATTTCTGAATTTAAATAACAATATCCGCAATGTAGATCTTCGTGGAAAATGAGAGCGACTTACAATATTTTTTTCACATATTTTTCTAGAGTTTTCTGAATTCAACCGTTTTATCAATATACCTGCAACATATATTATTTATATTACATGGATGTTAATTAAGGACCGATTTAAGTTAGCGGCGAAGATTATAAACGTTGACTGGATACTTTATGATGAAGCAATAGATCTGCTGTAAACCACATAACGGTACGAGCTATTAATTTCACCCAAGTTTATGTTACTCGTCTTAGCCAATTCGGATTTTTAGTATCTTGTTACTTTGCATGTTATGGCCAAGGCTTTTGAACAAAAACATTGTTATTTAATGTTTTCTGTTTCGTTACATCTATAACTTTATGTGATTAATTTTGCAATATTAATGGGTTATTAAAATTTATTACAGCAATGAACTTATGCTTTCAAGTTTATATGTTTTGACTAAATAATTTTAGCTTAAGAAATTAAATTAATATTTTCTTCTTACTGTAGATTTTGCTTGTCCGTGTGACGTGGACGTAAAGAGTAGCACCACCCTATTTCTTCCCGTGGGTGTCGTAAAAAGCGACTAAGGGACTTACTAGGGAATGGGCAGCAGCGTTCTCTACGAATTTTAACTCCATACTGCGATCGCCAACCCGCAGGCGCCAAGCGTGGCGTTTATGGCAAACCCCCCCTTTGCTTTTGTCCAGCAGTGGACGTCTTTCGGCTGAAATGATGATGATAAGATTTTGCTTACGAGGTGACGCTACACATAGGAAAATCAGTTTTCTTGGCCCAGTACCTATGTACACACGAACCAAACAATGAAAACCGCAAACAATAGCCGTTGATCACTAAATAACCATGTTATTTGTGTACTTGGGAAAAAAAAGTCCGTTCAAATTGGATCAAGTGTTCGGTGTGCCATTAATGAACTTCAAGCCCAAGGTTAGCCATTGTGTAAAGCTGTTTGTACCAACGCCTCCACACGTGTGCTGAATGGCAACAAAAACAAACTGATGGATTGCTGACAGATCTTATGTTTGTGCCCCACGACTGGACAGCCTTTATCTCCGATTCTCCGCGTCTCCGCGTCTCGAACGGGGTCACAGCACTCGCATAATTACGACGTATTTATTTACTGAAGCCAGTCATTTGTAAATAAAAACCATTTAAAAACGAACTGTGAAGAGCCCGTCAATTAATCAACGCGGACAGCACAATTAGAGCCTCCTGCAGAAAATAATTGAAATGAGATTTTTGTGCCGCTTAAATGTTTCAGGCATCCTACATAACGCTTAATGAGTAAGTTTATTTTCATTGTGCACAGTTTTGGCACAAACTTGTTATGTATTCACCCAGTCTACGTAGACATAAATTTAATAGAATAAGCTTTAAGAGGTACCTCTTAAAGCTTATTCTATTAAATTTATGTCACTAACTAAAATAACAACCAGTCAAGTCGTTTTGTCTTTAAAACAAACTGAACTAAATTGATGATTTTCGAATGAATAATATTGGATATTGATTTAAGGATAGGTACTGGAAAATATTGTTGTATCTCTCTCTGTATTTTAATTTAAATTTTCAATTATTGTTTGCGTTTCATGATTGAACGATGCTTCACGAGGATTCATCAGTCAACCCCCATCGCAGAGCCTTAAGAATCACTGCTGCCTTTGCCTCTGACCTTGTGTGAGCAAAATGACTTGTTCAAAGTCCAAATTGTAAAAATTCTTGCCAATTTTATAATCAACAATACAAATAAAATAACATTGTTGAAATAGATGTGTATATAGATATTAAATTATTTTCAGACCCAGAAGTCAATATAAAATAAGTTGTCGTCTGAACATAAATTAATGCCTTGAATGAAACGAACAAATTCAATTTCGGAAAGACCACAAAATGACGAAGCACCACCGACACTGGAAAAGCCCCGTTCCATTCTCTATCAATAAAATGTCATCAACTTGATTTAGGGCTGATAATTTCCTGTGGTGGTTTTCCATTCAGAGTTGGTGGGTATAATTTGTGGTAGATTCGTGGGAAAATCGATCTTACAAACGTTGCTTATTGGTTCATAATTTTGTCGTTATTAATAGTCATCATTTTCATTAAGTAAAGCCACCGTAGAAGATTTTATAAAAGTAATAATCTACCAAAATAGACTGGAACATGAGCAAGTTTAAATTGATATTTTAATTCGAAGCGTAAATTAAGCCAAATCATCAGGCTTTTAAAATCAAGCTAGTAATTATCTAACAAACAAAAACGGCAGGTGCTTCCACCGAAATTAAATTACCAAAAAAAAACAAAGAACGATGACTACTAACTTGATGTGAATCAACGCCGTAAAATCTAGTGAACAGTTAACGCGATTTGTATGAATAAAAACAACTCATTCTTATGAGATTTCCCAGAGTACTAACGACGCCACATCAGGTTATAGGTACGATTCCAGTAGAAGCTGACCTCTCATTGTACGGAAAGCTTAAACAAAGCAGAGTCAACTTATACTAGAAATGTATAGCTTAATATGTTGTGGTCAGTACGTAACGATTACCATCAAATGTTAATTCTATCAGTCACAGTAATATTGTAGCCGGTTACTCTCACACTTGGGTTATTCCCAAAGTATTCCAAAAAGAGTTCCCAAACTACTCCATGAAAAATATAATATTTTTAATTAGGTTTCATTCTACTCCATGATAATATTAAAATGTTCTCAAAGTACTCCACTCCATTTTAATTAAAAAACTAATTTAAAGGCTTCTACATTCCAGCGCGACTTGTCGCGCGACGCGACACGGCACAAAGGCCCCGCGTGTCGCGGGACGAGCGGTGCCTTTGTGTCGCGTCGCGTCGCGCGAAAAGTCGCCCCGGTATGTAGAAGCCTTAAGACGTTATAACAAAATGCTAAACTTTAAACTTTATTTTAAGAATTTTGTGACTAACTGTAATGAAATTTATGTATTTTATAGGTAATTATGTAGATGGAGCGGTTTGAGAATTGATAACAAATAATCGGTGGAGTACTTTGAGAATAATTCCAGATACCTATGGAGCAGAATGGGAACAAAATAATAAGTATTTCTAAATAATTATAATTCCTTGGAGTAACTCGGGAATTATAGTATGAGATTCTTATCTTTTTAGAACAAAAGAATGGAGTACTTTGGGAATAACCCTCATACTTGCCAGATACTGCGTGTGCTTGCTGCGGTAGTAAAAAGTTGGTATTTTATGGTGGTGACAAGTTTTACCGTTTCAGGATGAGTCTTTAGACCTGGCTATAAGTATAGACTTGAAACAACCTGACCCAATTGCTCTTGCTATAGAGCAAGAGCAATTGGGTCAGGTTTTTTAAGAGTTAGCATTACTACTATATCTCAAACAATACCGTTAACGGGTATTAGATTTATCTTACAGTTGAGGAAGATTTTCCTTTATTCCTTAATTTAATAGCTGGGGGATTTATGTTTTGAGTATTAAATCGTAATTAATCCCCTAGCTCTCTTGATATAAAAAAGTGTTAGGTCCGGCTGTGTATTATATGTATTAGTTGCAGGCTAAAAAGCTTTTATTTCATTATCGATCATCAATCTTTTACTCTTAAATCGTTAAAATAATGATGATTCTGTAGCATCATAGATTCTGTAAAGATTCTTACAACAAAAGCTTTTATTCTCCTTTATATTAAGCTCGAGTATTATTCCATATACCTATTTATATCCTTTATAAAAAAAAAAATCAAGGAACTATAGATGGCTTTAAAAGAGTTCTTATCCCAACTACAACTTGAGATTAACACATAGGCTAAAAGCGGTACTTTTATGACAAACATAAAAATCATCGCTTGAAATCATTTTCAATTTATTGCAAACTATAAAAAAGTAATGGTTGAAACATACTTATCTGTTGGATTATTGTAATTGCTTCATAGCGTAATAGGCTTTTAATGAGCTCTTACGTCACTTCCTTTATGGGTAATGATTCACCTCTTCCTCTACTTAGGGTGTTTGTAATTAAACTTAACTTAGCAGACATCCACTTAGGTAAAGGAGTTTGGTGCTAAAATTGACTTACATTCAAGTAATCACTTCGTCTCTCGATCTCTGTTTGACTGCATGTTACGGGTGACGGGAAATATTCTCTGAAAATATTTGGTGCAAGAATTTGTATTCTTGCCGAATTATAAAACATGAGGTAAAATTATATAGACTATCTAAGACAAACAATATAAACAATGGTTAAATATATGATCAATTTATCACCTTATTTCTTAGAAAAATATGGTATTGTAATCAACAGGAAAACTGCAGCATAATACCGTTACCTGTTTAATAAATAGATACATAAAACTATAAGCTTCCTATAAATGAAACCAAATCCAGCAAGCTTTGTCCCTGCGCATTGACGATTTTAGACACTGGGTCCAAGTTTCGATAAGATATTTTTCTATTTATCAAGGAAACTTTTTAACATCCTAAGTTCACTTAACCCAAAAAAACTTGGAAATATTCATAACTCTTGTACTAACAAGATAAGCAACAATGCATTAAACATTTACATAAAGCATACGAGCAAGACGCCATACATAGCACATTTCTACATATAAAACACGAATCAACTAAGTAATAAATTAAGTACGTAACATGTGCGCATAACAGTAGTATAAAACAGTACGACAAGTGTAATCATAATAGTGTCCGTAGCAGCTAATACTGTCCTTGACCGTGACAGCGCAGCGGTTCGCTCCACTCCCGCGCAACTTCCCCCTCCCACCACATGCCACCGCCGCCGCGCCTCCGCTGTCAAAGACTAAAACAAAAAATGTACATGTAGGCATTCTACTCAAGTTTTTTCGTATAAATTACGGATACTTTTTATTTATTTAAAAGTTTCGTAATTATCACCCTAACAGCGCCAATAAGCGCCAATGCGGTGTACCTACTACTACAAAGGTACAATAAAACATACATCATACTTTAACATAACAATAAATTGGCCTCTAAAAGTTTTTAATAATAATAATATACCATTTATTTCAGGCGACACAGGCCCATAGAAAAATACCTTAACCTAAACATACATATTGCCCCCCCCCCGCCCGAGCGCTGTCGCGAGCAGACGTGTTTTTGTGACTTCCCGTACATTTTATTCGAGAAAAATAGTTATAACCCAGTAAACAGTTGAAGAACTAAACTATATCGTGAACAATATAACAACTTAAAAAACAGTGAAAAAACCATAACAGTGCATAATCAATTTATTGAGTTATCATCGAAAACATTTTTATACAACTCAAAAGTGAACTGTGATCGTTAAGTGTCTTTGTGTCACACGACTGGACCGGTTAATGACCTTCAAAAACCGGTCACTAACACATTGTGCAGAACATAAATAACATATCGCCTAATTCGCATTGGTGAAATAAGTATTGGTGGCCTAGTGGAGTAAGCGCCCGCTCGATATCGAAGTACGCTTTGAGTCGCAAGATCGATTTCCCTCACAAGACATTCACTTTTTGTAATTTGATAATTTTTATTTTCATTTTTCTACCGTTTCATTATGTCTCAAAAATCAAAAGCCATCCCGTTCAGAGTCCGACATTCTTAAATTATGTGCAGAAGAAGGCATTACGACGGACATAACAACTAAAAACATTACCCAGCGCTCAAAGCGTCGCCGCCCTTCGGGTGACCAATCTGACTCATTTAATGAACTCAGGAACGATCTGAAGGAAATGATCAGAGAATTGATAAGTTCCCAAAATGCACGGTTGGACCAATTAGAGACACATATAATAGAAATTAAATCTCAATACACGAAGATAGAGGAAACGAATTCTGAAATCGAGAAATCTGTAACAAGTATATCGGACCAGTTAACCTCTTTAGAACAAAAAATAACGGGCTTAGAAAATGAACGCATTATCATGGCCACAAAAATGTGTTCCCTTGAAGAGAAAATAGATTTTTTGGACCGAAACTGTATTAAAACCTGCGTTGAACTACGTAACGTACCGAAATTACCACGTGAAAATAAGAACACTCTATAAAGTCCATTTCACGAAAGAAGTCCCGCAGACGTGGCGCTGCAGGCATGGGTTATTTTAGGAATGTTGCTAACTTAGCGTATAATAATAATTAGTTCCACTTATTTCTGCGGGACTTCTTTCGTGAAATGGACTTTACACTGTCGTACAGCATCTTTCAAAACAACTAGAAATAGACATTCAACTATCGGATATTCGAGATGTCACAAGGTTGCCATCTAAAAAGGAAAGCAAGACCGCTAACATCAGTATTGAGTTCTCTAACACCCTTCAAAAAAGTAATTTCCTGACTTCAGCAAAACACTTTAACAACAAGAATCCCGATAATAAAATTAACTCTACACATTTGGGCCTTGATGTACCGCGCACGCCTGTATACATCACCGAGCAGCTTACTTCGCTGTCCAGAAAACTGTTTTACGTAGCACGAAATTTTGTCAAGGCAAACAACTACGCCTTTTGCTGGACATCAAATGGACGCATCATGATTAAGAAGAACGTTGATAGCCAATATATTATAGTTAAAAGTGAACAACAATTACAGCAGCTTTCATCGCGAAATAGTGAATGACTAGTCGTTCACTTCAGATGTTCATTTCTTGCTCTGTTTTCATTATTTTGTTATTATTACTTTAATTTATTTCTTACTTATAATTTGTTTGTAAATTTTAACACTGTCACACAAATACACACATATATAACTCATACTATACGTCCTTACTCAACACCCACACCGCACACTTACTACTCCATTACCAGAAACTTAAAAATAATACTCCAGCCTTACGAAAAACTTTTGCCCCTCACCTTTATTTTTAAAAATGCTTGACAATACCATCGCACTAATGGATAACATTGACCTAACTTCTGTATCAGAATCGTACTCTTGTAGTCCAGAGCAGGCACAACTTTACATCAGCCACCCACAAAATTACCTAAAAATTTTCACACAGAACATAAGATCAATAAACCGTAATTTTTTAAGCCTACAAACGATTATTCATAGAATTCCTATAGATTTTTAGTTATAGTAGCCATTATAGTTTTAACAGAATGCTGGCTATCGTGTTCTAGTAACACAAACATCCCCTATTTAGATAACTATACAATGTATCGTACCACGGAACATTTAAACCAGAGCGATGGTGTCGTGGTTTATGTCAAAACTGACCTCAACTGTAATTGCACAGAATTATCTTTGAATAATTGCGCCACCGGGTTGGTGTTGGAGGTGGAATTAGATATAACCATACTTTGCATCTATAGATCACCGTCAAATACAAACACTAACACATTTACTTCTACTCTTACAGACGCTCTGGTAAATGTTCTGAGTGGAGCTATTTCCGAGAGCACTACGGTATCTAAATCACCAGCTAGGAAAAAAATTATAAAACCATGGATCACACCTGGGCTGCTACGTTGTATGAAACACAGGGATTCGCTACACAAAAAAGCTAAATTATCGCCTGGTAATTCTGCTCTCGAAACTAGCTACAAAAGATACAGAAACTTTTGTAATAAAATTTTAAAGAAAATTAAAAGACAGTTTGATAGTGAAGAGCTCAATAAGGCTGGTAATAATCCAAAAGTTCTCTGGGAAACTATAAAAAGAATCACAAACACTCTAAAAACACGAAATTCATCCTCACACCTACTAGCACACGACACACCTACTCAATCCTGTAACATAGTAAATAGTTTTTATGTGGAAATAGATAAGAACCTCGCTGACAAAATTACAAACACCCGCGCCCTGCCACATCCAACCATACCACATAGCACTAATTCGCTATCATCATTCGTTCTAGATGAAACAGACCCGGTCGAGATTATATCTGTGATTAACTCTCTCAGGACTAATGCAGCCACCGGATGTGATGGCATCTCACCTACGATATTAAAAAGATATTCACCCACATTAGCACCTGTACTAAATTACATCTTTAACCTCTGTTTCCAGACTGCGACTTTTCCAACTTCATTCAAAAAGGCGATCATACATCCAATCTTCAAGGGTGGGGACAAAAAGTCCGTAAATAATTACCGACCCATCGCGGTTCTTACTACCTTATCGAAGGTTCTCGAGCGACTAATCAACAAGAGACTAGTACACTACCTTGAAAAATTTAACTTGATCTCTCCCCAGCAATTCGGTTTTAGAAAGAACAAAAGTACTACTGATGCGGTACAGGAGTTAACGGGGTATATTGTGAATAAACTTAACTCCCACAAAAAAGTTCTCACCATATTTCTTGATTTGGCTAAAGCCTTTGATACCATTCCGACTTCGACACTTCTAAATAAACTCGAAAAATTAGGTATCAGGGGCCTACAGTTACAGTTCTTTCACAGTTATCTTACAAATCGGACACAGTCGGTCAAAATAGGTGATCACACAAGTGATAATATTCCAATTTGTTACGGTGTGCAACAAGGCAGTATCCTTGGGCCGACTTTGTTTCTTGCTTTTATTAATGACCTTTGTAATTTACACATCACTAATGCTAACATTGTGTCATTCGCAGATGATACTGCACTTACTTTTTCAGCCAACTCGTGGTCAGAGCTACAGACCTCAGCACAAAATGGCTTCAATTCTGCAAATGAATGGCTACTTTCTCACACTCTCACATTAAATACATCAAAGACAAAGTTTATAACCTTTTCTACTTCACCTAAGTCACAGCCCGAAATTCCAATTCTCATAAAAGCTCACTCCTGCCGCACACATTACCAGGCAGGTCTACCCTGTCAGTGTCCTCTTATTACACGCGTTGACAATATAAAATATCTGGGCATAACATTAGATCAATTTCTTAACTTCAAAACTCACATGAATCTTCTTACAAGCAGGGTTAGAAAACTCATTTATGTTTTTAAAAATCTAAGACTCGTCGCCGCGTCAGCTGTAATACGTACTGTCTACTATGCTTTATGCCAATCTATTGTGACGTATGGTATTGCATGTTGGGGCGGCGCCGCTAAGACGACAGTGAAACAGCTAGAAACGGCCCACAGAGCAATATTGAAGGTAGCCACGTTTAAACCGATTATGTACCCAACAACAACCCTCTACAAAGATTGGAATGTCCTTAACGTTAGACAACACTTTGTCTTGCAGACCATTCTTCTACAACACCGACTAACGCCTTTAATTACAGTCACGAAACGTCGGAAAGATATGGTCTGCACTATCCCAGCACCGTACTATAGATTCACGAAACGATTCTTTTTTTACCTTGGTCCATATTTGATAAACGCAAACTTACAGATTTATAGCCTACCATATTCCAAATGCAAAACTGCCGTCCGTTCGTTTCTGCTTTTGAAAACCTATGATGAGACTGAGGATCTCTTAAAATCACTCTCATAACTTCTTGGCTCAACATAACCGTTTAATAGCCCAATAGTAATTTCTCCAACACATACACACATACCCACACCCCCACGCGCTTATAAACCCGCACTTACGAACACCAAACACTCACATACGCAGTACACAAACAACAAACACTCACACATACATCACGTCTCACTTAAAACATTCTCTTTTTTACTATGATTTTATACTTATTTTTTTTATAACCATATTTTTTCTTTTTTTTTTTTCGTATTTGTAACCAATTACAGTATTAAATTAATTCGTATTATTCTAGTTAACAAGATTGATAATAATGTATGTAATGTAACTAATGACTTGATTTAGGAGTCAACACGTAGCATTCTTTTTAAGATTTTTATCGAGGGAGGCAAACTGTCTCTCCTTAACACAGGTTGCTTTGCTACCTAGCTAGGAGAACAGTAGTTCACCCCTACAGATATTTGTTAGTTTTACTACTACGCTTACTTAATTATTAAGCTCTATTATGTACGTACTACAAATACCTTTTATTCAATAAATAAATATTTGATTTGATTTTGATTTGATATTGTAATATAAACAAAAACTTGTGTTAGTAAATAGGCTTAAGACTATGTTAGTAGCTTTTATCTATAAGCTTTTTGGTTAGTATCACTTCACTTTGCACTAGAGTGATTTTGCGCCTGTGCTTATATGCACCACATACAGAAGCGCGGTTTCGTTTGGTGCCGGACATAAAGTACCGTTTGGTGCCGGACGTAAAGAATAACACCATCCCATTTCTTCCCGTGGGTGTCGTAAAAGGCGACTAAGGGACTTACTAGAGAATCGGCAGCAGCGTTCTCTATACATTTTTAAAACAATTCTGCGATCGCCAACCCGACTGCCAAGCGTGGCGATTATGGCAAATCCCCCCCTTTTTGGGGGAGGCCTAGTCCAGCAGTGGACGTCTTTCGGCTGGAATGATGATGAATGATGACACAAGCAATTATGAAGGTTTGTAATGTAACCAACAATGAAATCTAACCCAAACTTCCATGCTCTTATAATTCTTCATTACAGCTTGCTCTATTACAGAACGTGCTGGGTTCAGGGTCAACTGCTTTTGACATCCTCCCGCTGGCTGTAAAAACTGTCACTATTATTAATTATGCTTAACTCCCGTCAACTGCCATGGTTTCTGAAAGCCAGATCAAGGTTTTGAACAGCATATCTGCTGTCAAATCTAACCGATTCATATTGCTTGAATGAAATAACAGCAATACAACAACAATAGCCAATCATGTCACACATGCACTCGCATGATATTTGACAATAGATAACAATGAATTTAAATATGCTTTCAGAAACCAAGGCCAAATAAATGGTTGACAAGGCTGTGAAGAACTGCCACAGAAGATTAACCATCGGCAACAGCTTTATTCTATCTCACATACATTCACAGCAATACGGGAGTTCTTGGCGGGACAGTGAAGCGTCATGTTTAGCAGTTTTAAAACTTGTGTTTAGCCGAATATTAATGTGTAATAATGGTGGATTATTAGTTTGTGAACGTGGATTAGTGTAGGGTAGGCAAATGAAACAAAACAGTGCAACATCACTCCTAGTTATCTCAAGAAGTCTGCGTGAGGTCTCAGTAAAGTGCCACATCTTTACTGAAACTCAAGGGGAACGCGCGATCATCTATCATGCATTGTATATAATTAATTTCATCATTATTTAAACAAACTTTGTATCTAAATAAAGACTTGGCTAAAAGGTCCCAGCAACCAGGCCAATAAAAAAAATTAAAAAAAAGATGTATATATGGATTTAAAAAAATACGCTTTAATAATTAGATCTAAATTTAGAACACGATACACAGATCTTTACATTTACACGATTGCCGATTGCTTAGGCAAACGCACAATGAAGTATTTTTACCAAAGTTCACAGCATCAGTGCACATGCAAAAAAGCATTAATTACATGCTCACACTTATTCTACACTTACCTAAGCCTAATTACACCAGTATTCGAAGTAGGTACTGCAAGTTTCCATACTCTATGTTTGGAAGTGCGCAAGCAGCGCGCCTGGCCGCGATCTACGTCGCAAAATTACCGTCACTTGTGTAATGCAGCGCAATGTTATATTACTTAGTGATTTGATGTCGTTGCCGCTGTTATTACCTAGGCTGCCATTTATCATTTCCATTGCAGTCATCAATTGTTTAAGGTAGCTAGGTAGAGTAGGTACTTGTTTTTCACGTTGTGCAGTTCATGTAATTGTGGTGTGTTTGTTTGTATGGGTAATGTTGCCGTCAACCCGGTCCCCGGAAGTTTGGGCGGTGGCTGTCTTGAACTTATTACAGTTTGCCGGAGACAGTTTTAGGTTAGTGTAAATATAGGTGCAGTATATCGCCATATAGCGGGTAAACACAACTGTAATAAAAAGGCTAGACATTCATGACCCCCGGTTTTCGAATACCTAATCTAATCTCTGACCAGTAAAATGTCGATTGACAGCTGCTGTGGATGGTTAAAAAAAAACAATAAGCTTTTAATTAATAAAAAAACAACATATATATATATATATATAAAAAACCGGTAAAAACAGTTTCGAAAATAACAATGAAATTTTTATCAAATTCTGAAAGATAAAAATGATTGAGATGTACAATTCAGTTCCGTTTGGTGCCGGACGTAAAGAATAGCATCATCCCATTTCTTCCCGTGAATGTCGTAAAAGACAACTAAGGGACTTAGAGAATGGGCAGCAGCGTTCTTTATGCATTTTTAAAACCATACTGCGATCGCAAACCCGCCTGCCAAGCGTGGCGATTATGGCAAATCCCCCCCTTTTTGGGGGAGGCCTATGTCCAGCAGTGGACGTTTTTCGGATGAAATGATGATGATGATAAATTACCGTGGTGTTTGTGAAAATAACTCACACATTCTCAGTGGAAAGAACCAGGACATCAATACTAATGAAGATGTTAGATTATATTTAGATCAGGAAAATGAACCGGGTGTCTACGTAAATATTTCCGCGCGTGTAACAACATCCTGTAAAGGAAATAGGCGTTTTATCCTTCGTTAGCTTGAAAATAGTGGACTGTCATTATTTATTTATTTTATTTTATTTATTTATTTAAAACTCTTAAACTATCATTACAGGTTTAGAAACCTAATGCGATAGCTAAGCCTACTTATAATATTAACTATTTTAAATAACACTATTACTGATTTTGCACTGAAGTCGTGTTATTATTAGATGCTCAACGCGCTGACAAGAGACAAACGATAAAAGTAGGCTTGTCTTAAAAAAAAAATAGCCAAATCTATATAGTTTGTCGTAGCGGAAAAAATATATGTTATTCTTGACCATTCCTTTCTCAGAACTTGGTTGTTACCAAAACACGTTTAGAAAAAAAAACATGATACAAATTAACGGTAAACTAACCCTTTACATTGAGTTTCAATCCAAAATATCTGTATTGAATATCAACGTACGGCTGGTACAGTCACGAGCACCAATATGTATACACTCAGCAACTCTTAAAAGTGATTTACTCCATCTGTATTGATTGAAATTTTATTTTACAACGAACATAATATTTTGGATCCCAAGTTATTATGAAATAGATGTTTTCTCAAAGTTACAATCGTTATTCCACGAGAAAATCGGTTTTGAACTCTGCTAAACGTTTACATATTCGTGCTCATGACTGTACTTAATTAATAACACGAACGTCTTATTTGTATGCAGAACTTGGTTGTTTTTGTTGTGTCACTGTCAGACTGCATATAAAAGAAAGAGAAGCGCGATGACACAACGCTTGTAATTTATTGCAAAATATGAAGCAATTATCTATTATTCAAAAATGATTTAAGTAATCGAAAATAAAACACAACTAAGTTCTGCATTCAAATATGACATTCTTGTTATTAATTAAATACCTACCGTACGTTAATATTTAATACAGATATTTTGGATTATAACTCAAAGTAAAGGGTTAGTTTACCGTTAATTTGTATCGAGATTTTTTTTCCTAAACGTGTTTTGGTAACAACCAAGTTCTGAGAAATATGTTCAAGAATACCTAACATATATTTTTTTTCGCTACCCACAAACTATATAGATATGGCATTTTTTTTGTTTAAGACAAGCCTACTTTTGCATTTGCCTCTTGTCAGCGCCTTAACACGAAGTAAATGCAACATGAGAATGATGATGATGAACACAGTTTTTCAGGAATTCAGAATGCACTGAAGTCTTGTTTTATTATTAGATGCTTAAGTAGGCACTTAAAGACAGTGTGGCAACTGAGGTAAGTAAGACGATGATGTATGTTTAACACCTTGCCTATAACTTTTCTCCATTTTTTTTGCCTACTTTGGCACTTTACGCATTTTGAATTTCGTCTATCTATTGTGTTCCTGAGGCACCGTGAACTGAAAATATGTTTTAAAACAATAAAAATTATTAAACCCGCATCTGCCTTTTATTCAATCTTCTTATTATCTTTGACAGCTTACAAGTTTAATACAAGACATGCGTTAAGTTACAGATAACTTATCGTGAAGAACTAGTATGGATATGTTGCAATACTTAGTTACGTTAGAAATGTCGACTTGAGTATTAAGTAAATTCGATAAGTCAAGCTGTATTAAGTGTGGACCTATTTCCGGACGAACATAAAAATGTTTGTTTAAAACCTGTCAAGTAAGAAAGGTGCTAAGAGATACTACATAAAGTAAGGTAAAGTAAATACAGATAGGTGATATATGAAGTTTAATTATTTATTATTGTGATTTGGGTGTGAATGAATCATACATTTAAATGTTGCAACAGTTACCTATGTATTTTGTGTAAATTTTTCCATTAGTTTTTCCGGGAAATTGCTATTACTCAAACTTTTAGGCCCGTATTAATAGAGCGTTACTCAGTACTCAAGCACTACTTAAGACTAGTTTCAACCAATCAAATGGCTTAAATCTAGTCTTAAGTAATGCTTGAGTACTGAGTAGCGCTCTATTAATACGGGCCCTAAAATCATTTATTTATGTTTTAAGTCAAATAGTGATTCTATTACAGTCATAGTAGATTTACATCAGTAAAAGAAAAATATTTTATATTGCTGCTTGCATGCTTGTTTTATTTTTATATAAAAATAAAACAAGCATGACTTGTGTGTCTTGTTTGTTTTAATTTTTTGTATATTGTTTTTATATTTTGTATATTGTTAGTTTTAAATGCTATTTTTGTATTTCTTGTGCGTGTCCCAAATTAAATATTTTATATAAAAAGACTCGTATCCTACTTAGGATAGGAGTCTTTTTGGCATTGCAACGCAACCAAAAAATAGAAAGCCTCTTTGGAAATAACATTCAGAAAAACTCTAAAAAAAATCAAAGAACGAAAGACCACATAAGTAATTCCCCGGAAAATTCAAAAAACTGTTCTTCTAAAGAACAAGATATTGTACCTTGCCTTAAGGAGTAGCTAGCCATAAGTACTGGTAGGATGTTAGTTTTTACCGGGAGGGCTGCGTCGGACCGGTTTGTATCCTGCTCCTCCCGCAAATACTAGCCCCACGACATTGTTGATTCTTAACAAGTACCTTTGTAAATGCCAACACTGCCCATGTATTGCTTGTAACGAGTTCGCCTTAATAACACATGTCAAGTACATTAAAACTTCAGATGGTTATTAAGGAGAACACGACGAGACTTCAACACGTAGGTACCAGTGCTAATGTTAATTTAAATGCTTACCATTAGGTTTTTCAAGTAAATAAAATGGTACAAAAAATGGTATGACACACAGTGCAGTGAAACAAAGAAATGTTGTGGCCATATTTGGCATTCCTGCATAGCTATTCACAATGATACGATACGCTTCCGTGCAGAATCGAGCATCAATCAACGATATCAAAGGAGTCCTCTATATGCTGTTCACAAATCCAAAACACGAACATTTTGTCAGTTTAAATGAAATAGACGAACACCATTCTTCCGACAGCTATTTGCTGTCGGGGGCAAGGTAAATCAGTTATTGAACATGTGTCATTTTCTAAAAGACAACTTGTCGAATGGTTGTGAATTGCTATGCTGGTCAAAATTGAAAACACACTTATTTAAGGCATTCCAGATGTTCAGTGATAAAGAAATAAGACTGTGTTTTCACCAGCAGGCTCTTCCCGTCAAAGCCTATCGTCAATAGTTGACTATAAAACTGAACCTAACACAGTTTCAGCTAGAGGCAAAAATCTTGGCACACAATAAATATACGTGTGCTAACTTATTATATAGAGCAGTGGCTCTCAAACTTTTATGGCGATGGAAACCTTTTGGGAAACGAAATATTTGACGAAGCCCTAAAATAATCAGAAACGATTTTATTTGTAGATAGATATTCTTTATTAAAAATCATACTACTTGACATTATCATTTGCACATTTTTTACTTTATGTTGCAATATTTAGATACATTTTATTTTACTCAGGTTGCAGGGTAAAATACCCCTTAGGTAAGTATTTTTTTTTCATTATGACCCGTATTTTCGCGGCGCCTCACAGAGGCTTTGTGGAGCCCCAGGACTCCACGGAGCTCACTTTGAGTATGGCTGATAAGGCAAACAATATCATGTTAGTTCTAAAATCTAGAGATTACTCACTAACTCCAACGTCAACGTCAAATGTAAATATATTCTTTTAAATCATTCTCGTATAAAAACTAAAACAATACTTGAAAATTGTCGGCCAATACAGACATTATGAAACTTGCAGAAATGTAACGCTCTAATGAGAAAGCAAGCGGCAGATGTCTTCGACCTCTACGTCACGACGGCACAGATACGTGCTAAATTCAAAGAACCAAGACAAACTTGACGTGACGAACCACTAACTCGTTGTTTGAACTTCGTACATGACACATCTAGGCACCTACTAGCAATACTTACCGCCACAAATATGTAATGTCATCATAAAAACTGGGACGACCAAATAAGATGAGACCATACTTAATGCAGCGGTCTCTAAGTTCGTTATTCCTATTTTGGCCGAAAGGAAATCAAATTTTTTATCACTTCAAAGATCTTCGGAAGTTCCCACACGTAAATTAAGCGGTCATCGCTGGTCATGTTGGCTTGAGAATAATGAACGAGGTTGGGAAATGTACTCAAATAAATAGGTACGCTTGTCTCCTCCGTGCCTCGGAAAGCACGTTAAGCCGTTGGTTACTCAATACTCAATACATTTATTGCATTCGACATGTAGATTCTTAGGTGGTAAACTTATAATTAGATCATATGGAGGGTTGTCGGGCACAGCAAAATAAGTGAGTTAAGAGAGAGGAAGCATTATATAGGTACTATTAATTAATAAAAACAAGTAAAATTTAAAGTCAAGACTTTTAATATGTCTATCACTTAGTTACTCGTTTATCGAGTAGTAGCTTTTATTTAGCAAAAATACTCTAAATTTTTTCAAAAATATGTTAATTTTCTCTTCTTTTTTTATTGTTGCGGGTATTTTATTATATAATTTAATGGACATAGGGACTTGTTCCATCCCGGCTGACATTCGTATATCTATGACAGTCGTTAGGAGTCGTCAGAAGTCCGAAAGTCTGACAGCCAGTCGTACCAAGGGGTATCGTATTGCCCAGTTACTGGGTTGAGGAGGTCAGATAGGTAGTCGCTCCATGTAAAATACTGGTATTCAGCTGCATCCGGTTAGACTGGAAGCCGACCCCAATGTAGTTGGGAAAAGGCTGGGCACATTTTTTTTTTATTTTTTTTTTATTGATTTATTAAAAGGTATAGGAAAATAAATGAACATGTCAAAATAAATCTAATTAATGTTCTAATATATCTTTCAGAAATGCTGTATCTTCGAATTCACTAAATAGTTTTTGACATGTATATGTACCATATTTCAATTTAATTTGATGTTTAGTAGCGACAACAAAATGCAATAATGCACGCGAAGAATGACACATTACAAATTTAAATAATTGATTTATTATAGAACTTTAACAAATCAATTAACACAGTAGTAATGTATGGCGGTGGTTCTTGATCTATTAATGTAAATGAGAAGGTTTGGATTAAAAATATCCATTTATTCTAATAGCCCATTACAGAAGTGCTGGACTGCCAAAGATCTCCAGACTAAATATGTAATTAAAAAGATTGGTATAATCAAATGCAGTAAAAGATTGATCTCATTAGTGTTTCAATTTAAGACTTTAGTTTTTTTATGCTACTTAAGCAGCACAAAAAAAACTTGACACAACTTGTACTCTCATTCTATTTTACAGTTCTGCTAGGTAAAGAAGTACAATAATTTAATTGAAACTTGTATTACAACACTTATCTAGCTTCAGCCCGCGACTTTCTTCCCGTAAAACCACAATAATATTAAAATAATAACCACTTTCTTATAAAAAGACTGCCTCGTCGACCTCGACCACTAGACCAACGAGGCAGTATTTTCGAGTCAAGGCTCAACAGTAGTTGAGCATGAGGTCCTGGGTTCGTTTCCCGGGTCAGGCAAAGTTTTATTGGGTTTTCCATCTGGAATTTTTCAGTAATAGTCCGAAGTCTGGATTAGTCCCCGGTTAATGGCAATACATAACTGGCGAAATGTACTATATGTACACCTCTGCCTAACCCGTTGAGGATAAAACTTTCCTGTATACTACGTTTGTAGTTTTGCTCTCAGCAGCCAAAATATAAAGATGAGTGTCTTTATATTTTGGCTGCTGAGAGCAAAGCTACTGGACTGTCCGTGTGAGAAGCAGCTGTCCAGCCTAGGAAAGAATAACTGGTAGGTACAATATTTTTTTAATTGAAACTTCACTTATTCCTTAATACTTAAATAAAAGCCTCTCAAAAATGTGCTTCAGAAAAATATGGACTGGTTTATATTTATACATCGCCAGAGGTCAATACTCCGACAGCAATGTGGGTCAGCTGATGGGGCCCTGCCGTGGGCACGGCCACTCGATTACCAGCGAAAGGTGAAAAATGCGAAGATTACGAGTACATATAATGGAACTATCATTACGTACATTCAATGGAGAATAAATACATGGAGACACGTAATCACTGCGGTAAACAACAGAAACCTACGGCTTCCGAAGCCTTTTCAGTTTAAGCTGTTGTCAATATTCTTAAGTCAAATGATTAGATTGGCTGATATTACTAAGTTCAGTTGACCATTCCCACAAACTAATAGATTTAACTATAAATCTGGTAATTGATATAAGGGACGATGGTGGAGGTATACTGGACATATCACTTGAATGCAATCAGACTGGTGAGGAACATTCAAAAGTGATTTAGGTGGCGGTGGGCGTATCGTACCGTACTAGACTAAAATGCCTTTTCTTAAGGGGCCGGAGCGTTCCTCAAACTCAATTAATTCATATTGAAATCTAAAAACAGCAAAGACGCCAGGTGTTGAATGAAACCCCAAATAATTAACAAATGAATTGTAATGCAGCATGCGTAGTTCAATACAAACGTAATACCAAAATAATGAGTAAATCAAACATATTCTTAAGGTAGCATGTATTTATTTCGATTGGATTCTATTGAGTTTAGGTTAATAAACAAGACTTCTTTGAGATGGAACTTAAGAAACGTTTTTATTAAATAGCTCACACAGTGCACAGATATGTTTTACCACAAAAAAAAACCGCATACCAAATGATGTCATCTGGTGTTGCACACAGCCTAGCATACAGCCTAGAATTAATTATAAAATTATATCCCATGGATTCTATGTTCTATTTTAGTGGGTTTGGTTTCCGCACTTATTTCTTCATGTGGACCATTGTGCGTGGACCATGGCGGCTTCGATTGGATTACAGAATATCTATGTTCCCAAATATATATTTTGAAAGGACAATGATATAAAGACGAGATATGAGGAATTTAAAATTTCTATAGAAAACTTATTTTTCTCATAGCTCTTGTTTAAATCAGTGTCCATTCAAAATATATATTTGGGAACCTACATATTCTGTATTCTAATCGGAATAAAGACACACTACCTTAAGAATATGTTTGATTTACAAATTATTTTGGTATTACGTTTGTATGAACTACGCATCCATTATGTTTCAACATTAAGAGGCCGACCTCTTAATGTTGGAACATAATGCAAAGCTTTTTTCCTGACCTCTGCCCTCTTGTCTGTAAACAAAGACGTTCTCAAAACTGAAATTCTTCGAAATTGATTACAAGGAAAAGAATTGAGGACACTCTAAGATGTGAAATTCCGACATACGAGGAAATTTTCCTTACATGAATAATGATAAACTTAAATATGATTCACGAACAGAAAATATTATATTAGGTATGTGTAAAACAGGATTGTTGATGTTGTAAAAGGTTTAAACTTTCCACACATAATGGTCCACATGAAGGACTAAGTGCGGAAACCAAACCCTCTATCATAGAGGGTTAAACTTTTTATGACAAAGATGATTTTTCTGCACGAGAACATTTCAATTTAATAACATGGCCGTCTCATAGACCTCGGCCTTACATAAATCACTCTCAAAAAGGTTCGGTCGGTGTTGATGACAATGCCTGACCTGAACTGAAGTCACCACACGTGCTAGTGACCGAAATAGCATGACATAACTGATCTGAGGTCACAATATTATGATACTTTTACTGACACAATGCCAGATAACCGGCATAATATCGTGTGGACTCAATTCATGAGTGAAATGGTGAAGTAAACAGGTACATAGTACCTAATTAGTTACAGAGAAGCAAAACCTGTAACAAAACTTAAATGCCAGTACCTACTTATTATTAGAATAATATTATCTTCGTTACAACCACACCCTAATTCCTGCCAGGGTTGCGAGTTTGTCCGAAATATCGTGGCCCTGGCACACAGGCAACTGAAGGAACACGGGAGGGTTTTAGTCAGTAGAAGTCTGACACGCCCTCCCGCTCCGCCCAGCGGGAGAAGTTATTTGATAATTTCCCATCCAAAAAAACTGTCAGTCGTAGGACTACACGTCAGAAGTGAAAACTAAGTAACTTGTGAATTGTATCGAAGCGTTCGGTAACGATGACGCGAGTTCCATGATTTTTGTTCACCCAAAAATTGCTCAACGCGCCTAAAGAAGTTTTCACTTCAAAACCCCTAATTTCGTTAATCCATTGCTTCATAGGTTTGAAGTTTCGTCTGCACAACAACGTAAATAATGCAATGGACATGAGTGGGCTATCAAAATGAAACCCATTGCGATCAATTTTGTCATTTTACGTGTATTACGCAAATACCCCCCCCCCCCCTCTGGTGAAATATCTGATGCTAAAATAGAAATTGTGAAAAAAAACAGGCAATTTACTTACACAACAATACAGAAGTTAAGAGTCCTTCGACATGTATTGTATTCTACGTTGCTTCCTACATCATGATTACTGTATGTAAATGTCTATTAAATGCTCCCAAATTACGACGTTTACTTATTTTAGGGTTCCGTACCAAAATGGTAAAAAGGAACCCTTACGGTGAGACTAAGTCTGTCCGTCTGTCTGTCTGTCTGTCACACCTGGATATCTCAAGAACTACTAATGCTATCAACATGAAATTTATATAGTTTTAGATGACGTTTGCCCAACTACTCGTATTTTGCAAGCAACAAAGACATTAAAAAAAATTTGAAGTGGGGCTACTAGGGCATGTAGGGTATCATATGAAAGAACGTTGTTTGCACATTCTCAAACATATTTTTTTTTTTAGGCAGCATAGTCTCTGACTTGTGATGAAAAATATAAAAAAAATACCGTTCCCCCCCCCTTATCTCCGAAGTTTGCAAAGATAAAAATCTGAAATTATTCTATATGATAGAAGCTTAAGTAAAGATTACAGGAAAAATAAAACAATGTCTCTAAATAGCACAGTTTTTCAGAAATCATCACCATAATTTATTTGTACGGAACCCTCGGTGCGCGAGTCCGACTCGCTCTTGACCGGTTTTTTTTTATTGCATACTTCGTTGACATGATCTTCTTTTATTTGACAGTATATACCTACAATTTTATTTTAAACAAGGTTCTAACTTTTATTATTTTAATAATATTATAAACCATTTTCTTTTTAAATTTTTTTTTAATGAACTGTAGATTTGTATGGTACGTCTGACGGGCCGACACTGTCCTCTCATACCTTATGTGTCCTTACGTGTTTGAAAACATTGTAAAAGCCAATTATTTTTAAAAGAGTAACCGTGGAGTTTCTTGCCGGCTCTTCTCCATAGGAAACGACTAATTGGAACCGTGCACCTAGCTTCTGACGTTTCATAAATGCCCATACAGGCTTATGTGAAATAAATTTATGATTTTGATTTTGACTAGCGCAGTTTCATCCCTTTCCTGTAGTTTTTTCCATTCTGTAAGGAGTTGAATGAGCATTTAATTTGTTTATGATAATTGATAAGTAATACAATCCAAACTCAATACCTTTCTTGCCACAAAAAACCGAAATTTTGTAATGTTACACAACAGCACCACATCACTGCCAAAGACTTCAGGAAAAACAGGCTTCCAATTAGTACAAGTAAACAACAATTTAATTAAAAAAACTATGTAAGAATGAATGCCAAATAAAATATTGTGAGTGAACGTCGTGGGGGTCAATACTCCGTCAGTAGGTCGGCAATGAGTCGCAGAGGCCCAGAGACCAGTCCCTGGGCACGCCAAAGCCTTTACTCATTTTCCGGCGTCCATCATTATGGTAGCCCGATTGAGGTTCCGGATGACGTCACTGCAATACCTTCTATTTTTTTGGGTGGGAAATTATCAAATAACTTCTCCAGCTCTGGGCGAAGAGGGTGGGCGTGACAGACTTTTACTGACTAAAACCCACCCGTGTTCCTTCCGTTGTCTGTGTGCCAGGGCCGCGATATCCCTTTCGGACAAACTCGCAACCCTGGCAGGAGGAAAAAACTCCATTTATTCGTGAAAAAACTAAAAAAAAACTATTATTAAGTAAATGTTATTACAGTGTAACCGAATATTTAAATGATTTATCCCTAAAACACATGTAAAATACACAAAACCTAAATATTTTTTTGAATAAGTTAGATTATAAGATAAACTGTGAGCCCTCGTCTCCACCTACGTACTATCTTTGTTTTGCTGTGCCCGACAGGGTCCACAATTGTTCTCTAACCTAATGTTTGCCACCTAAGCATATACATTGTTGAATGCAATAAAGATTTGAGTATTGAGCCAAACCAGTCTAGCTATAGGTCTTAACTAAACTGCGATACCTGAGATTTTGAAGAATACTTGCGTAATTTAAAACAAAGTTATCCCATGGAATATATTTCTGGCATATTATTTTTCGTGTAAATCTCGAAGAGCGATGTTGGATATCCAACGCGTTGCTTTATAGGTACTATATAAAAAGAGCCATCATGAATGACAAAATTTGTGTAGGGTCAGTTCCGCCTGATCTGTTCATCTTTCGCATAAGCATCAACTTTTTCGTAAGTAGCTCGTCCCGACGGCGATGTGTTGGAACAATTTGAGTCTGTTACTTGAGGAATGCAATTGAGTAATAAAACTAAGCTGGTTCAAATATGTGACGAGATTTTTCATTTTACAGAATTTAAGAAAATCCCGAAATGGTTTCGATAAGAACAAGAAAAGCGCACCCAGTTGTATTGCAGAATATATATAATATTTCGTTAAAGTTAAGGCTTAAGTTCGCTTTCAAGTGTTATATTTGGTATTGAATTATGTGATCAAATTGACCACTGTGTGTTTTCTGAAAAATATTGCTGTAATGAAACATAAATAAAGAACATTATTTGCCTACAGCAAAAACAATAAACAACCAGGCAGGTATCCAGTTCGGTATAATACAGACAAATAGGTATCCAGTTCCGTACATTACAACTCACGATAAATCACTTGAATTTATCTTACAATCAGATACCAGCACAGTCACTGTAGTTTTAGCCACATTATAATGGTGGCACATTAGCACCATATTTATAGTTTTCTTAAACTGCCCGTAATATGTCAAAATTTGTTCACGTAACTTTAGTGTAGTCGATGACGTAGTTAAAATCCTCAGTTTGTTAATAGTAAAGAATATTCATTAGCCCACCATATTTCGAGGCAAACAAGAAGTATCAGCATAATTATTAAATAAATTAGTAACGGTTATTTAGTTATAAATAAAAATGGTCAAAGAATCAATTTAGAATCTTGTTTAGCGAGTTTAGATTCGCATAAATTTATGCTAATAGTGTTTTGATATCGATAGTTCTAAATTTCACATCTTAAGTGTGACCTACAACTTCTAAGATTACACTGATGCACCAAATACATCTCCTACGCGACTATTATGCGGTTTTTGACTTCAAAATTTACAGTCGTAAAGAATTCGACACGTAAAAAGATTAGTGAAGCTAACTTTAAGTGGTCTAGACTGTTTTCATTCCATTTTTTGTTGCTTTGTTGTGCAAAGAAGATGCATAATTTTTTAAAGCTTTTTTATATCTTCTTTAGTGGTATTATATGGGCAATCCCACATCTAAAACTATCGTTTTGGTTCAAAGTGCGGCACTAAAGTAACAAAGTAAAGTATGGACTTGCGAGAGGCCTCTAAGAGTTACAGCTCTCGTAGAGGACAAGGGAGGCCGTTCACCCCGCTGTAATAGACGATGAAGTAGCGCGGATATGACTACACAATTTTTACGGAACTATACTGCTGTTAATTGAAGGTTGCTAACGTATACGAATATGCTAAAATACGTATGAATAATACCGGATCTTCAGTTTCTGTCTGACTGTGTAAATTATATTTTGTTTTTCAAAAAAGCAAAGCAAAAAATAAATAAATCATTTAATATAATTATTAGTTAACATGTCAGTTTCAAATCCGTTACAAACCCGTTATAAACCAATTCGATCCAGTGAGAATTCCATAAAATATTAAATCATATCTAGATAGATAATTCCGCCGGTCGTATCCACACTAATCTCATCGCTAGTTAGAGGCACCTGTTCACCGCAAAGGACAAAGTCAAGTCGCGGAAATTGTGTGTAGTTACAGCAAAAAACACTATTGAAACAACTCCTAGACAGTTGTCAATTGATGTCGATCAAAAGGTATTTTATTACCTCTAGTTTTCAAATTAACCACTTTTGAGAAATTCTTTCCAAGCGAACTTTTTTATCAAATAGATACAAAATTGATGCTCGACCCTAGGCTCGGCCCTGATATTCTTATGACGAATGCTTAAAAAAAAAAACTTATTCAAAAGCGCCTCGCAGACAGAAAGGTGGGGGGGGTTGCCATAATTGCCACGCTTGGCAGGCGGGTTGGCGATCGCAGTAAGGTGTTAAAATGCATAGAGAACGCTGCTGCCCATTCTCTAGTAAGTCCCTTAGTCACTTGGTGCTATTCTTTACGTCCGGCATGCACCACACATATATACCCCCACGGATATGAGTGTGATAATAAAAATCAATAGGGATTCTTTTTCTATAAGTTTTCTTTCATCTGATGATGAAAGAAAACTTATATAAGAAGAATCAGATTAATCCATTGTGTGTGATGACTTGAATCGTCACGACAAACAGACACACTTCCCAACGGAAAGCACTACACGTAATTTTTAAATTACATTTTTTGTTATATATCAAGGTATCTAAAAATAATCTCATAATGTCAAGTCTCTAGTTTTAAAACTTTGCTGATTTGAATTCCCTGTACCTTGCATTTATCCTTTTGGCATCGCACAAGTCTTGATTGTTTTTTTTTATATATAATTATTTAAATGCTTTTATTTATTTCTTTCTTTATGTATAATTGAGAGTTTAGAAACGATTTTATGTCGAAATTTTTTGACAAGGCGACATACCGAGAGTAAAACACTCTCACACGGTGAAGCGTGTGAGGAGTGCAATAAGTACAATATACCAATATCATTTTAATTAAAAATATCCAAGTATTTTCTGAGCTTACTGTCCAGAGTGCACCTGAAGAAGTTTCGATGGCTTCAAGAATGAATGGGATGCTGAGTACCTAGCTCCTAGGTGAGGTTGCAGATTCGCATTCCTTTGCAACGTGTTCTGTCTGAGATTGGTATTACATACGCAAACAAGGTATCCCATTCATTAAAATTCTATGGTAAGCCAAACAAAAAAGCTACAGGAAAAACTAAAAAGCTAGAAAAGCTTCTATTTACCTTGTACCTAGTAAAAATAATCTTCATTTTTGGTTTAGAACAGTTTCTTTTCACTGCCTTTGAAATTAGTAACTAATTATAATTTATGTTTCCGTAGGGGTTCGTATAATTCGTTAATGTTAAGGCGCTGACAAGAGGCAAATGATAAAAGTAGGCTTGTCTTAAACAAAAAAATTACCAAATCTATGTAGTTTGTGGTAACGGAAAAAATATATGTTATTCTTGAACATATTTCTCAGAACTTTGTTGTTAACCAAAAGACGTTTAGAAAAAAAATCTTGATTGGTACAAATTAACGGTAAACTAACCTTTACTTAGAGTTTCAATCCAAAATATCTGTATTAAATATCAACGTACGGTGGGTATTTAATTAATAACAAGAACGTCTTATTTGTATTCAGAACTTGGTTGTTTTTTAGTTTCGATTACTCAACTAATTTTTGAGTAAATAAATAATTGCTTCATATATTGCAATAAATTACAAGCGTTGTGTCATCGCGCTTGTCTTTCTTTTGTATGCAGTCTGACAGTAAATGATAAATGATTTTATTTCTGTAAGTAGGTTTGTACAAACACTTTTACACGTCAATCATATTTTAAAAACTAGATGAGGTCGGCGTTTCCTATCTGACTACTCTGAGAAGAAAGGCCGAAACAAACTCAGAGGTCACAGTCTCTTTTAAAGTCCAGACATAATCTTGGTCAGATCATGTGAAGACCATGTAGATTGGTGTCTGAAATGGTCTTTTGAGGAAAGAACCACACAGGTTGAGTGGACCTGACCAGTCAGTGCACGCATTTGTCAGTAATCGTGCAGCTCTACTCAGAATTTAAGGAGCTCAACGATGCGACGATCAATACCAAAGAAAGGACATTTGGGTAGGCCACTTATATGACTCAAACTGCCAAACCATGATTAACACTAACTGAGAATAAAAGAAAGGGAAAAAAAATATTATGCAATAACCCACATAGTCTTCACATTCACAATAATTAAAATAATATAATACTTTACAAGTAAATATTCCTGTCATTGTGTATAAAATAATAATTAAATGTCACTGTTTATAAAATAATAAAGTTAACAAAAACAAAAAAAACAATAAAAATAAACTACCTCAATATGTACAAAAATTGGAGCAGCTCAATCCCAAGCCTTTTTGTCCTCAATATAATCTTTAACAGTATTAAAGGCTTTCTGGCACAACTTACGTTTAATGAATGATTTGAATTTAATAAGGCTTAGATCTTGAACGTGGCTTGGAAGTTTATTATAAAAGCGTATACATTGACATCGAAACGAGCCACCTATTTTCTTGAGCCTTGTTGTAGGTACAACAGTGACAGCGGTTTACCTGTTGTGGGAACCCGCGAAATTCAAATTTTCTTACGTTTTTAGCAATTTGCAGGTCAGTGTCAGGTTGTCTCTTATATGTAATGGAATAAATCTAACTTAAAGAGATGATTCTTTCAGAATTATAATCATTAGAATCATTAATACAGCTCTCTAAGTTAGGTTTGTTCTATAAGAAATTTTTTCATTTTTTAACTAAGAAAGATGAATAAATGATTCTAATGATTATAATTCTGTAAATACATATTTGTTATAGTCGCGAATCATAGTTTGATCAAGATGCAACCTGACATTGACCTGTAAATTGTAAAAAACGTAAGCAAAGGAGAGGTCAAAAGTGGTATAATATTACAAAGATTTTTAAACGCTAATGTGACGTACCATAATAGAAAGCTTATTTATTATACTACTCGATTATAGTTAAATCAGATTTTATCAGGCGCCCGTTTTTGTAAAAAAATGCAAAATGTTCAGTACAAACAAAACGCACATTGTCTTTATTTATTCATTTCTATGCAATATAATTATTTTAAATGTGGCTAAAGTTTTAGTTTCTATTAAATACTTTGAGATTTTATTATAATTTTAGCTGCAGCTCCATGAAATTGAGACAAAACATATTGATTATCATGACAATGCAATAACAAAACGTATCGAAAAAAGGTCAAATCTGTAAATGTAAGCCGTCTGACCCGAATCCTGCTGACTGACATTGTCATTGTCTCGTCATTTTCCGCAGGGCTGCCATCCCTAAAATATAATAATGTTTGTAGTTAGTGATGCCAGCATTTTATTTTTCAGCACTTTTTTTAAAAAAAACGGGCGGCTGTAAAAGAAAATTAAATGCACAAAGACATCAAAACAATTACCCTCTTTCAGCGTTTATAGCTCAGAAGGCTGTTTAAATTTTCAATTATTTTAGTACCAAGCCCCATACATTTTGTGAACGTCTGTCTCCTTTGAATTAAGCGGGCAGCCACTGCGGATTCACCTTAAACCGTACCTAATCCGCTGCTACTTAACTCAGCACCCAATTAGTCTCTATTTTCCTAGTAAAGCTTGAACAGCGGCCGCCATTGTTCCTTTAGCATCGGGCTACTAAATACCAGACACATGTTTGCCGACAAGAGAGGACCACAGACGATGTTCCTCAAACATATCGCAATACACATGCCGATGGAGTATTTGTTCGGTAATTAAGGCTAAATAAACATCTTAATCGGTCTTTCAACTTAACGTAAGCCCAGTACCAGTATGTACGCTATTTGTCTGTGATTGGTCAGTAATTGATTTTGGATAGTATTTAGTATGGAGGAATTTCTGCGCGAATTTCATATAGGCAGTCCCCTTTACTAATAAGCATTACTTAAGTTAAGTAATGATCGTACGTTCAGCTAGTAATAGGACTCGCCCATCAAGGAGCGCTGTCCCCAATTTCACGCATTATTAATTTATTATACACAAAACAAAAGGTATTTTAATACAATGCGTATACTAAAAGATCAATAATTAAAAATAAATTATCTTTAAATTGGTAAAGGTTTCAGAAAAATACGCTTGGTAGATTTTGCGCCATTCTCAGTTTTTTATCCGCGTTAGACATAACTTTACAAATTAATTTCACTATGTAATATAAATGTAATGTAAAATTTTCACACATTATATTATTTAGAAAATGCTCTAATTTATCATATATTTTTTTCAAATCATTTACACTACTCGTTTAGACGTGATCTTCAGTATAAAATCATCAAAAGTCGGTTATCGTCGCCTTAAAGCAACGTTTATAAGTAGGACATACTTATAAACGTTGCTTTAAGGCGAGGTACTTACGTCTGCGTGGTGAGAGCAATGGTGACCCCAACTTACGAATTGTAAGTCGTGGGTTCGAACCAAAGCAGCCGCTTGACGTTGAGTAAATAATTTCATTACCACTGCTCTCAAAACGGTGAAGGAAAACATCGTGATGACACCGGCATGTCCTAAAACCAAAAGTAAGAGTGTACTTGCGTCTAACTGCATAAATTCCCTAACGATTCTGCATGTGTTTAGGATGGCTGCTTTCTGCATATTGATATAAAGGGATTCTTTTAGATCTATTAATTTCAAGCTACGGAAGAGATGGTTGGAAATAACACCTGTCGTGGAGAGAACTACATATGATTATTATTACTTAATGACAAATGTTTCTACACATAATGAAATCTAGCCAATTAAATTAATGACAAATAACGTGGCAAGTAGTAACAATCCTTCCAG
This sequence comes from Tiliacea aurago, assembly GCA_948098905.1. NCBI lineage: Eukaryota > Metazoa > Arthropoda > Insecta > Lepidoptera > Noctuidae > Tiliacea > Tiliacea aurago. The sequence continues at coordinate 11,389,085 of OX402579.1, read as the reverse complement.
GGTTGCGAGTCCTGCCAGGGTTGCGAGTTTGTCCTAAAGGGATATCGTGGCCCTGGCACACAGGCAAATGAAGGAATACGGGTGGGTTTTAGTCAGTAAAAGTCTGACACGCCCTCCCGCTCCGCCCAGAGCGGGAGAAGTTATTTTCTGGTAATTTCCCACCCAAAAAAAAAAAAGTAGTAACAATAGCCTTTATTGTTTAATTCAACCAATTACAAGTAAACCTGCCTTGGTTTAGCAATTTTTGCCATCCAGGGCTTAATTATGAAAACAGAAACCAAAATTTAGCAAAAAAATTGCATTAAATTATTACAGTTTTTTTTTACTAAAACAATTTTTTTTTAGAACCTTTACAAGTAGGTAATGTGTTTATTAAAATATCCGGTGTGTAAATGTCACGGAGTCGCACCCAGAACGATTGACTCGTATAGTTTCTATCGAAATGGGCGGAAGCTAGCAGCAACCGGTTGACTTCCATTGTGGCATGACAGTTGGATCATAAGTAGCTAAGTCACATTTAGGTTGCTTTGGGCGTGGCTAATAAACTTAGGCGAAGTTTGGAGCGTTCGTCATCAGCCTAGCCCATTAACAACTATGTTAGGTTCGGCTTCTAGACAAACCAGGTTAACAGTTGGTATGCTTTTGACAGGAATTGACCGGATAATAAAATTAAGAAAAAAAGAAATAAATGTTAGATAATCCTACCAATTGGACTGACTAACAAATTGAGCAACACTTTGATTTTAAATGTTCACGAAATACACTTAAAAACATTCCCTTTAGACTGACCAGACTATGGACAATTTGTCCGCGGACAATTTGGAATCGTAAGGAAATCTAATGCGCTCGTAGGACAAAATACCGGGATTTCTATACGATTCCAAATTGTCCGCGGACAAAATACCCTCGTCTGCGCAGGCCTTAAAGCTGTAGAAAGACATACGATTCAGTTGTGTTAATGCTTCGTCTTAAGTAAAAGATAAACGATCAATACACATAATACTGGCGATCAGTATAAACACCGCTTTTTACTCCGTCATTCTTCGCCGTATTCGAACCTCCACGCGAATCCACAGATGTCTTCAGCACACATTTGAATACTCTGTGAAGATAAAAGTAAATAATGATTGATCATTTAAAAGTGACAATTCACGTATGCACCTTGTGAACATTTGCGCTTCACTCAGACAGACGTCTCAAAACACACGCAATGTGCTCCTGTCAATTGCGAAGCTATTGAAAGATTTGACAGAATAATGTTATAGGCAAATGTGGAAGTGACGAGATGGAAGAGAGGGTTCTGTAGATGTTTTATAATAATCCTTCCTAACTAATATTATAAATGCGAAAGTAAGTTTGTTTGTTTGTTTGTTACCTTTTCACGCCTAAACCACTGAACCGATTATCCTGAAATTTTGCATATACGTTGTCAGGTGTACAGAAATGGACATAGGGTCATAGGGTACCTTTCATCCCGAAAAAAAATACTGTTCCCGAGGAAAACAACGATAACATTCTTATGATAATAGATGGCGCCACGTGTCTTTTTTTTTTACTTTAGGATGGGTTTGCTCTTGACCTTAGTCTAGGGCAGAAGTGACAGAGACAAAGTCGACGATGGAGTGAGCTTACCCAGAAGAAGCCTGTTCACTCTAACTTTGAAGAGATTAGGGTTGTATGCGTTCGGAAACACAGACGCAGGTAGAGAGTTCCACTCTTTCGAGTCATGATAGAATTATATTATTTTCATTCCGGTAGTTCCCGTGAAATAATTTCCGACCTCCACGCGGGCGAAGCCGTCGGCATTAGCTAGTAAATAATAATAATTGCTTTATTTTCAGCAACTACGGCCCATAGACAAAATACACAAAATAATAAACTAATACTTATTAAAAACATCACTAAAAAATCTAGTTACTAAGTTGGGTCGGCGACGTATTGCGCTGAGTCGTGGTGTCATGTAGCCTTCCGCGAAAACGCCGATACACGACACCCGTTGGCCAAAATTCCTCCTTCATGAAAGTGTCCAGGTGATGAGTCGGAACCCGCACCACAAAAGATTTGAAGATAATCTTATGGCGCGACTCCAACTTCCAACTTTGGAGAACAATTTTTAAGGGCTATTGATAGATCGTACAACACTCTCCGCGTTCAGTATAATATCGCGTTTAGGATGCTGGTGGGGCTGCCCCGCTTCTGTAATGCGTCGGGGATATTCGCGGATGCTCAAGTAGATCGTTTCTACACAACCATGCGCAAAAAGTGCGCTTCCATGGTGCGCATGGTGTGGGGCAGCTCCAACAGTATCCTAAGCAAAATTTCAAGTCGCCTAGACTGTGTTTTCGTAGGTCGCTGTTGTGATCTCACATGGGTTGCCACAACGGTGATCCACTACATTTGTTTTTGTGAAGTGTAAGTTCTTACTAGTATAGTTGTAAGTCTTACTAATCAATTTTGAGTCTAAGATACTTGATTAAAGATAATTCTATTCTATTCTATTGGATTGTATAACGGGCTGGAGTCTGCCATCCACGTCCAAGCGCGTATTTTGAGATATGAGTCTTTTTATGTTGACTGCTTCGTTGGTCTAGTGGTAGCAAGCGCTACTGCTGAGCCCTGGGTACGATTCCCGGATCGGGCAAAGTAATATTGTGTTTTTCTATCTGGGATTTCTCAGTCCCGGAGTCTGGATTTGTCACCGGTTGATGGCAATAGGCTCGCCCCCATCACATGGGACTTGAAAGATAACTGGCGAAATGTGGTTGTACTACAGGTACCCGTCTGCCCGACCCTTCGGAGAAACAAGGAGTGATGTTATTGTAAGTCTTTTTATAATCTGATTTTTATCTTTAATATCTGACGCCGCCGATACATGTCCTGTCCAAATTTCAATAATTTATACAAAAAGAGACGTTCAGTTTTTTCGAATTTGAAGTTTTCTTTCCAATTTTTCTTTCTTCGTGAACCTTTTTCGGACTATTACCAACATTTTAAAACAAAGAATAGCCAAATTGGTCCAGCCGTTCTCAAGTGATGCGCTTCAATCAACTCAGCCTATCGCAGTCCACTGCTGGACATAGGCCTCTCCCAGGCTGCGCCACAACACCCTGTCCTCCGCCTTCCACATCCAGTCTGACCCAGCCACCTTCTTAAGGTCATCGGTCCATCTAGCTGGAGGGCGTCCCACACTAGGCTTGCCGATATGCAGTCTCCACTCCAGGACTCGTCTGCTCCATCGGCCATCGGTCCTTCAACAAACATGGCCAGCCCACTGCCATTTCAGTTTGCTTACTCTGCAAGCTATGTCGGTAACTCCGGTTCTTTTCCGCATCATTTCATTCCTGATTTGGCCTTCAAAAAGACTCTAAGCATAGCCCGCTCCATAGCGCGCTGGGTGACCTTTAATTTGTTAACCAGCCCGACTGTCAGTGTCCACGTTTCGGCACCGTATGTCATGACGGGCAGGACGCACTGGTTAAAGACCTTAGTCTTCAGACGCCAAGTGATGCGCTTACCAACGAACAACATTTCATTTTTAATATATAGATATTTAAAATCTTATTTGTGTATTTGTCATATTCGATGAAAATGTGAGGTTATTATTGAGAGAACCGTTACATTAGATTATTTTAATTGATATTTGATACCTAATGAAAAATTGCAGGTATGTTGCAGTCATACAACATTTATAAATCTGTATGATTATGTAGCGGCATCAACATCGCCACATGCGAGCTACGCGTCATACTGACGTCAAGCAAAATCCTGCATCGCGCAATCCAAGTTTACCGCACAACTAGCATATATATACAACGTCCCGACATCAACCGTCGTGCCCAGCCCGTCCCCAAATCCAGCCCGTCCCCAAATTGATACTAATTTTGTGATCCCCCAACGACGCCCTGAGCCGAGGTCCGTACCCCACAGGGGGTGCCCTTAGTGCGCTGTCGTTTAGTTTTAATATATATAATTTGCACCCTGGCTGGAGGCTTTAAGATTAAAAACCTTAGGGCAGCCACAGGAATATCCGGTTAAGTAGCAACGACCTCTCTAGGTCTGCTACGAGATGCCATACATAAAAAAAAAAAAAAAAAAACAACCGTCGGGCAGTTGCCCACCAGACACAATACCCGTCTGATCGGAGGATCCTCCCTTTTCTATAGGGGATGAGTGAACTTTACACCCTTTCTTCATGCCTCTAAAATTACATAATGTCGAAACTTTGGTCGTCGTTTTTGGGCCAACATTACAATATTTCTGGATTAACCTAAGCCCCACTGACCCCTAAACACATAATGACGTTATTATGTGTTTAGAGGTAAGTAGCGTGCATTAACACAGGAACAGAAATCATCTGTCGGCCACAATGCAGTACTTTTATAATACGAAAAAAAAACGTTACTAACATGCGTTTGTGACCAATCTGTGCAATCTGCGCCTGCGGTTCGAAGATAATACGATTATTGCAAGTCATGTGGCATGCTTGCACAAACCGCTAAAGGGTTAGCCACTGTGCCAGACAATCAGTCCGCGGGATTGGCACAAATGTGAATGTGCCAAATGCGAATAAATAATGGAAACTTTCAATAATAGTCATTTTGACAGTTGTTTGGAGTATATTTGGATGTCAAGATTTTTTTTTTTAACTCATGGCTACAATATTCTTGAATTTGGCATAAGGAAAACCATGGAACTCTGGTAAGTCTCATAATAACTGGCCATGAAAATGTTGCTTCCTAAAGTAATAAATATTACGGTTCAGAAATTAACGTCATTTATTAGGTGCTACAAGCTCAACTCAGCTATAGTTTTATGTAGCTACGAAATGTTGTATTTTTTTATCAAATAACATACAATATAACATAGCCCAACTTCACAGTGCAGGCAGCACAGCCATCTAAACGTATTTACGTTTTTTATTTTACGATTACATATACATCAACCAACCAAAATCAAAATCAAAAATATTTTTATTTCACATAAGCCTACATGGGCACTTATGAAACGTCAGAAGCTAGGTGCATGGTTCCAATTGGTCGTTTCCTATAGAGAAGAGCCGGCAAGAAACTCCACGGTCACTCTTTAAAGAAAATAAAATTGGCTTTTACAATGTTTTCAAATTACAGTGTTAATAGGTATGAGAGGACAGCGTAGGCCCATCAAAAGTACCAGGAACTTAACAAAATAGAAAATGGTTTAAAGATCTACAGTCTAATAAGCCTACAACGTCCTCACATTGACAAAAAAAAACAATATAAAATATGATTAAAATAATAAAAGTTAGAACCTTGTTGAAATTTAAATTGTAGGTATAATAATGTCAAATAAGAAAAACATTATGTAAGTGAAGTTTGTAAAAAAAAAGATTAAATTAAATTAAAAAATAACTTCGTATTTTGGGAGCTGTTAATAGACATTTACATAGTTTTGCCGTTAATTAGGTACCAGGGAGGCCACATGTACAGAAGGAATTAATGCCAAACTTCCTTGTCTTCAACGTAGTCCTTTATCTTATAACCCGCACTGGACCCGCGTGGTAGATGACAGCCCACTCCCTCTCGAATAGAGGAGTTCTGTGTCCCAGCAGTGGACACATATGCTGATAGTATCTGATGAAAGTCTCAACAATTCCTGTTCACGTTAAATTCTTACGTAATCACTTACATTATAAGTAACACATTCATCTATACAGGATGTTAAAGAAATTGCATGCCATAGCTTAAGGGTTGGTTCAGTGTCATTAAAGGAACCCAGGAAAAATAAAATAAAAATTCAGAATCCATTCAAGAATTCAGAATAAAATTTATTTAAAAGCTATTACGTGCCATAGCTTAGGGGTAGGTTCAGTATCGATAAAGGAACACAGGAAAAATAAAAACTAAATTAAAATTAAATAATTATAAATAAAAACATACAAAAAATTGCAAGAACAACCTAATTTAGTACATACCAACTTAAAATAGCAATTACTTACCTACTAGGTAAGTACCAACTTAAAATAGCAATTACTTACCTAGTAGGTAAGTAATTGCTATTTTAAGTTGGTATGTACTAAATTAGGTTGTTCTTGCAATTTTTTGTATGTTTTTATTTATAATTATTTAATTTTAATTTAGTTTTTATTTTTCCTGTGTACTAAAAATACATACCAACTTAAAATAGCAATTACTTACCTACTAGGTAAGTAATTGCTATTTTAAGTTGGTATGTACTAAATTAGGTTGTTCTTGCAATTTTTTGTATGTTTTTATTTTTAATTATTTTATTTTAATTTAGTTTTTATTTTTCCTGTGTTCCTTTATCGATACTGAACCTACCCCTAAGCTATGGCACGTAGTTTCTTTAACACCCTGTATATAGAACATTTACATTTTATATCTCATTCATCTCATTTTATATCTTTTCAGTGGTGCCGGACGTAAAAGAGGACGTAAAGGACGTGGCACGTGTAACGTGGGTGTTGTAAAACGCGACTAAGGGACTTACTAAAGAATGGGCAGCAGCGAGCGTTCTCTATGTATTTTAGCACCAGACTGCGATCGCCAACTCGCCTGCCAAGCGTGGTGATTATTATTATCCGTTTATCTGGATGTATATTCCGGGTTGGCGCCAAATCGGCTGAACGGATTTTGGCATGATGAAATTTGGCACACAGATGACCAAATGGTGGCAATGGTGGTGGGATGGTGGATGGGGGTTGGTTGTGCCAAATTTCATCCAAATCCGTCCGAATAACCTATATTAACGCATGGGTTATTTTTAAACCCAGTAGGCAGGCAGTACGTTTCCGAGAAATATTTTCCGACATGCACGCGGGGCAAACCGCAGGCAAAAGCATGTTATGGTGTATATATATAATATATATTTTAACTTAGAAATTAAAATAATCAAATCAAAGCCCTCGACTTGTAAGTAGCACTACAAATTGGCATCCACAAGTAGGCTTTCTGCTTCATTTCTTTAAAATTTTCGCCATATAATTATGAAACAGACCATAATTATCTTTGTTTTATTTAAAAACATACATATTTTTTCTAATTTTAAAGTGGTGTTGACGCATTTTCGGCTAATGTTTGTAAGTTAACAATGTATCGTTTTACGTACCGCAGTCATTTCCTGAAATGTTGGTTACGAAGACAGTGGTTAAGTATAATAAAAAGCAATTTTAATGCTCTCGTTCGTGCCATCCGGTATTTAAAAAGCAGATGCAAATAATTTTGGGTGAACTGGTTCGCAAGATATTTTTTCGTGTTCTTATTTTTCAAAATGACAGTGTCCGTTTGCCATTAGATTGTCGTTGGCCTTATATAGAAATGTGTTAATTTTTTTTTTTAAACAAACAAATACTTTTTGAAATAGACATGAGAGAGAGAGATGAGAGGTGAGACAAAGAGTAAGAGACATGAGACATGTACCCATGATTGATTGATGGCTAATTAATAACTGAGTAATAATACTAATAATAATAATTGAGCTCGTGATGGCTAAGTGAGCAGCTCATGGCTAAGTAATAACAGCACGGGTCGATCTATCAGGTTAAGCTACGCTTGCCGGGGTTGGTCCATGGATGGATGACAAAAAAAAACTGTAGTTGAAATTACTGTTTTTTTTTTTTTTGTAAAATTTTTATTATTTGTAGGGTTTGTTTCGTTACATATATCAACTAGTTTTTAATAAAATAAAATAATTAAAGTCATACTTCAAAATATAAAATGCGTTGATGTCTTTTCTTCAGCTGGGAATTCTCCGTTGCTTCATCTCTTCAGTAATGATTTTAAGCTCGTGATTTTCGGTATTTAATCCAGAGTTACTCATACACGTTAGTATAAAACAGATGACTTTGACATTATCATAAAAATGAAAATGATACAAACTATAACAATTATTTTCTGTTCCTAAAAAAGAAATGGGTCATGTCTCTAATTGTGCAGGTAAGATAAACTGAGAGTATCGCATTTGGACCTTCAAGGCATGGCAGGGGTCCAATCCTTTCCTACAGCCCGTGGGAACCTTGACAGATGTGCTCCTAGCAACAACAAACCTTTTTTCGGAAACCTTATTTGAAGGGTGGCCATAAAATTTTATGAAGTTATGAAATCACTTAAGCGAAATGTTATATTTCAGGAAAACAAGTATATTTTTTTATTTTTTTGTATATTAACTAACTAAAACTGTAACATTTATTTACTGGTATTTTGAAAACGCCAATGCCGCTATTTTGAAAATTGTAATGCATTTTTAAAAGTAAGTATACGATTTGCAATCGTAATATTTCAGAAATAACACGATATCTAAGAATATAATAATATGAATATTTTAACAATAATAATTTTAATATTTTTCTTGTTTTTGTTTTTGTTATGGACATTTGTTCCTCGCAAATATTTTTCAATTTAGAATAAATTTAAATACAGCAGTTTCTTTTTCATTTTCTTTTAAATTATAGCTTCTCAATCATTTCAAGCCAACCAAAGGGCAATGGAGAGGGCTATCTATGATTTGAGTTTCCCTACGTGATTGAATCAGAAATGAAGAGATCCGTAGGAGAACCAAGGTAACCGACATAACCCGAAGAATTTCCGAACTTGAGTATCAGTGGGCAGAGCACAATGCTCGCAGAACAGAGCACTGGAAGATGTAGTGTTGGAAGGCGTCCTACAAGGAGACCGATGACCTTGTCCGCAGGAATCCGCTGAATGCAGGAAACACGCACGCATGCTTGGGGGAGGCCTATGTCCAGCAGTGGACGACTTTCGGCTGAAAAGATGATACACACATAATTTGGGTCCAGTTTTGCAAACGAAAATTATCGCCAAATTAATGTGACAAATTGACAAGCGCGCGTTAACTACTGCGATTGGTTGAAAGCTTTATCAACAGCCAATCGCAACTGTTACAATTTACACACGCTTGAAAATTTGTTACATTAATTGGGTGATAATTTTCGTTTGAGAAACTGGCCGTTAGTCTCGTACCTTGCCAGTAAAGTTGGTCGAATAGTCCCATATTCCAACGTCAAACACAGTCACCATACACACATCACTTTGATCAATAGGGCAGGAAACAACTTTCTATTTGTTACTCATTTTTTCGGAAACTGTGAGTTTATCGTATAAACGTAATTTCTCAGTTTTTGTGTGCAAGGGTTATATTGCATCCGGTGAACGTGATATTGGTGTGACTCTTCAAATTCCAGAATTCGCACCAAAAAGGTTATCTGAACTAAAGGCCATGTGGTTGTATAAAAAAATTGCAAATCATTCAACTGCCTGGAAGTTGAAAAAGAGTCTCATAATATATTCTTTATTTAGTAAGTTTTATTACGTTCTCCTTTTTTTTTTTTTATGTCTGATGCACTGGGTGTCTAGGTATGAATAAAATGATACTATTTAAGTGGCTATATTTTATTGTTCAGTGCATTTTTATGAGCTACGGCTTGTATCATTCATAGATTGCTCCTCGTAGTCTGAAGGCGATGAATATTGGAATTCAGTACCTACACACGTGGAATTCATTATTGAATTTGTTGTTTAATATGACTGCGTTTGTTTTTTAGACCGTAAACCGCGACCGTATGATCGCACTGGTGTACCTGTCAGTGCGGTAGCCTAGCACTGATATCAGAGAGATAAATCAGCTTACTGTAATTCTCGGAATTCAACATAAAAATACTAACAATTAAAATTATTTAAATAAGTGCAAACGAACATGCGTTTGAATCACAAAAATGTTATCTCTCACATTGTTATCACATCACACAATTTGTCCGAAAGAAAGTTCAGAGCGGTCCTTTTGATGATAACATTCTTTGTGAGGCAATAAAAATATTTACCTGTTTACGCAAAGAAACTAACGTTCAACGTTTATCTTTGGCCGTAAAGCTTTCTTTGAAACTGTTACACTGAAGGGTGAAGAAGGACCCATTATTGGACTCGGGCGGAGTTACATAAAAGGTTAGAACGCTTAGTAGATATGGGCCGGTTTTGGGAGCCCGGAGTGCACAAAAGAATCGGTTATTCTGCAGGTATTATCTTTATTGAAGTAACAATAGTATATGGAGCTTTGTTAGCGGTACCTAAGTACAACTTTCAATTTTGTAGTTTGACTGTTGCCGCCAGAGACTGGATGGAATATTAAGTCCTAACACAATAATAATCTCGAACATAAAAGTGCAAATAACTACCATCACAGACGCGTGTAACTCATAGTATATAATTATAAAATTAAAGAACAATTAGGAGCCATGTCGACATCATTAGTATTTCAGTCAAACAATAGTGTGAAACTGTAATTAGTTCCAAAATCAGATCACGTGTCGGAGAACATATCATGGTTCGACCGTATCAGTGGAGATTAAAACAAATCCTAACACAAGCATGTCATACATAATTGAACACATTGTTTTATTTTAATGGAGCAAGTAATTTTAGTACGTTATGCTGAGAGTTAATAAAGATATGAAAAGTTTAAGAGGCCGACACTGATTTAAACAAGAGTTATGAGATAAATAAGTTTTCTATAGAAATTTTAAATTCCTCATATCTCTATAAATCATTGTCCTTTCAAAATTTATATTTGGGGACATACTCGTAGATATTCTGTAATCCAATCGAAATAAATACACACTACCTTAAGAAAATGTTTGATTTACAAATTATTCTGGTATTACGTTTGTATGAACTACGCATGCCCCGTATTAAGTGATAAATAAAAAAAAAAGAAGTAGGTTATCTAAAAAGTTAAAATTATGCGTGGACGACGTGGTTATAAAAAAACCAGCAACCGTAAATGTTCCTGATGAGAAACAATTTAACGTTATAGTAGCCATCAATAAAGAATAACATAATCATAAACTCATAAACAAAAGAGGGTTATCCTCCTACCTATGCCATAATTTAGTTTTATGGTTTATGCATCACACAATATCTTACGTTAAGTGATCCAATCATCCCATTCATACTGATTATGAAATACTTTAACCATAGCCCACTATAATGTACAAAATTAAATGTTAAACCACATTCATTGAGAGGCAACATCCGGTGAAATCCGGACAGACGAAAAAAAGTAATCTAAGCAAACACATGACAAGAATAATAGCAGATGGCGCCTGAGCGGAAATCGAAAGGGACTTTTTTACCGATTTTTTGTTGTTTATTGAAAGCAAAAAAGCCTATGAGGATATGATTTCAAAAAAATAGTGAAAGCGGTTTGACCGTGAGAAATATTTAGATTTAAGGTGCATTGAGGTTCTTTTCTGTACTGCAAAAAGATTCATATCAGTAACATGAGTAACATGTATGTACCTATTATGAGTAATATTGACTTTATTACTAATGTGACATTTTACATAATTCTACCACCATAAGATACTCGTATCTTAAAAATTAAATTTATGTTACAAAAGTAAAAAAATTGACAATGTAATGAATGGCAAAACATAGGGGATCTAGCTATCTGTAACATCTCGCACACTGTTGTAATTTGACAATATATTTTTACAAATAAAGCATTCTGATTCTGATGATGAAAATGATACAAGCCAAATATAGTGAATGCCTGTCGCATAAATTCGGTCTGAAATCCAAATTGAATTTTATTCAATTAATATTTATTTGGTTGTGCAATATAAAGGCAGTTAAAATTCTGAGTGTACTTTTAAGTGAAACAATTAATAAATTATCTTCCATCTTTTATCGTTACAAGGTGGTCCCGTAGACTCGTAAAGTATATAATTATTATGAAAGCACGGCAATCCACTCTGAGATATAAATCTTTGATGACGGTCATCATCATTAAATTAATCTGTAACTTCAACCCCAAAATTAGTTGTTCAGATTTGTCACGAAAATCGAAGGGTCACGACAAATATTATTTTTGTATTTTAGATACATCTTTGTTGGTATTGACAATGTTATTGTATTGTTAGCTGTACCTATACTCCATTTGAAATAAGATTAGAAATTTAAATTAACGTTTTTACAGTTTGTTCAACCGATTTTGGCTTCTATTGCATTGGTGGCATGACAAAAGGCAGCTGTAATAAACAGTTGGTATTGTAACCACGTGTTTGCTTTTAATGCCATCCATATGCATATGGAATAGAAGTCAAAATCGGTTGAACGGACTATAAGAAACGTTTGTTTGAATTTCTAATCTTATTTCAAATGGAGTGTAAGTTTATTCAATTAAGAATTAAATTCTTTATTTACCAAAACACAAGAAACTTGTCTATGAGTGGTATTTTTTTTTTTTTTCCTTCTGGCTTCGCACGGTTTGTGCATTTAGCCAATGTGAAGTTTTAGTTCTTGTTTAAAATATTGATGAAATGAATTATAAATGCATGATGATGATATCCCCGCCCACTCCCCTTGAGTTTCAGTAAAGATGTGGCACTTTACTGAGTCCTCACGCGGACTTCTTGAGAGAACTTGAAGCGAAGTTGCACTGTTTTGTTTCATTTGCCTACACTAATGCACGTTCACAAACACTTAATGGTTAATAATCCACCATTATTACACATTAATATTCGGCTAAACACTAATTTTGGAAAATTAAACAAACTGCTGAACATGACGCTTCACTTTCCCGCCAAGAAGTCGAGTGGTATTTATAAAACAAACTTTTTAATCAGTTCATATAGCTATACTTGTCAAAAAATAATAGGCCCGTTAGTCGTGTATCGCGAGTCTCGAGTACGTCGCGATTGACCATCGCGACGTAACTAGCGAAATAACCATACTACTCAGTACTCAATACTCGCGATAAATCGATTTAAGTAAAACGTCAAAACGGGCCTATTAGTTTTTGACAACTTTAGTAAACTCTTTAATTTAAAACCTACTCAAAGTAGTAGCAATACAGTAGTAACATCTACTGTAAGTCAGTTACAGTAAGTTTTAACCAAAAATTTCAAAATATTTAACTACTGCACTCCTAATTGAACTTTGGACTAGTTTCCTGTTGATCTTTAAATAAATAAGAGCAATAAACGTATGTGCAGAACTGAAGCGAATAACTAAATGTCAGCCTATTTATAAACGCACCTTGCACAATACCATTGTGCCTATTTGACACATACAGGCTATCAATTAGGCTTTATTTATATCAAGCTTGTAAGCTACAATTAATGTTAATTTTTACTCACAGTGGCATTTAAATAACGCCCTCAATAGGTACCAATTATAAATTATGTAACATCTCACGCGTGACTTTATTTTGTCGGTAATGGATTATCTTACATTACAATGGTAACTAACGAATGGGAGATGAAGCAGAATCCTAACTGAATGTTTGCTTAGTGCTAGTAAAGCAATAGCCAGATGCATGAGGACCTACAAAGGACTGCAGGTAAGACTACTGCAAGCCTCGGCACTCGACTAATTATGCCCAAAATTGTGTATTGACTCGTATTCCTCGAATGAAAACACAGATTGGATGTATTTAACTCTAATAAACCTAAATTCAAAAACCAAATACTAAAAACCATAAGTGAAGGCAAATGACAGACTACTAATATCTTATATCTTATTATTCAAACTTTATTTTTTTGGTCTTAACAATCAAACTTTTTCTTCTCTTTTAAATTTAAACTTAACTATAAGCAATATCTAAACTTGTACCTTTTGTATTTATATTTCTTAGTAGGTAGTCCGTGCGCATGTTTTATATTGGTCCTAGTTATACAGGGAAACCTATTATTAGCCATACAATACTGTAATACATACTCTGTACCATACTATATGTATCGCTGTTGGTTGCCTAAATAAATAAATAAAATACTTGGATGAGTAAGGATACCAGCATAGACGAGGGAAGAATATCACAAAAGGGAGGAGTCCACACAGCAGTGAGTGGAACAAGTCTGTTATTGATGGTGATGATCTTATTCTTTACTTGTTAAACAAATTGTTATTCCTGTTATACAAAGTAATAAGTAAAATGGTCTTAAGTTTAACTGTGACAGTCAGGTCCAGTAACTTTCATACGCATTGCAGCCATGTGGCACGCTTACGTTAAGTTGTGAAGACAATTTGTTTTGAATTAAAGCGTAGGCCGATGCTGTTTAGGATTTAAGATGTTAGTTATCTTTACTTTATGTCGTCCGTTCAAAAATAAAGACTGTCTGAGGCCAGCTTGATGTAAAATCGTTCGAGGCTACTGGATGATTTTTATAAGTTTAAATAAAATATAAACTTTACAATTTTAAATGCTAATAGTAAGACCTGCTGACCAACAAAAAAAATATATTCCACTTTCATTCATACAAATGACACTATCATCCAAATAAGTTAGAAATCAGTTGTTAATTTAAGTGAAAAATTAGTTTAAATCATGAACGTCTTAAGGAGCTTTCAGGTCAAAGAGATATAAGATAGATACTATAAAGAGGCTATTAGAAGTAATGTCATAGAAAAATTGGGATCCAAGTCTCAGCGAAAATAAACCGTGGTAAAGACGCTGACAAGAGGTAAATGATAAAAGTAGGCTTGACTTCAACAAACAAAATTGCCAAATTTATATAGTTTGTAGTAACGGAAAAAATATAAGTATGTTATTCTAGAACATATTTCTCAGAACTTGGTTGTTACCAAAACACGTTAAGATAAAAAAATCGATACAAATTAACGGTAAACTAACCCTATACTTTGAGTTTCAAACCAAAATATCTGTATTAAATATCAACGTACGGTTGGTATTTAATTAATAACAAGGACGTCTTATTTGTATGCAGAACTTGGTTGTTTTTTATTTTCGTTTACTCAACTCATTTTTGAGTAAACAAATAATTGCTTCATATTTTGCCATAAATTACAAGACTTGCGTCATCGCGCTTCTCTTTCTTTTGTATGCAGTCTGTCAGTGACAGCGGTTTAAGTCGTCTCAGTCGTTTTATCACTACGAGATTAGCAATACCATATTGCACAATTAGGCATTATACTTCCAAAATAATTTTCTTTTGGAGGACATGAATGCCAATTGCGACTTGACATGCACGCGTACCACACTAAGACCAATGTATCGGATTACGATTTTATTCGCTATGTCCCGTCTATTGTTAAGTAAATAATGTAAGTCTTTGTTTCAGCAATAACCATTTTGCTATTTTACTTATTCTAATTAATCCCTAATTTTATGTTTAATCCTGAGATCTCAACTATATAATTCTATACCGAAAGTAATTAGAGAATCGAAATCACTTCCAACTTTTAAAAGGCTATTAAAGCTCTGAATAGTGAGTAATTGTAAGTTTTACTGTATTTTTATTTTAGTTAATAACCCAGCGAAACCGTCGCTTATCTTTATCATTATTTTTTTCCTCATAGAAGTGAATAATTGTATTGTTTTTGAGTGAAATACAGATGTTCCCAAGTAGACGAGCAGAGGTAAGAAGTCAAACAGTTCGTACCAAGTTACGTAACAAGTAACAATGTAGAATCGTGTACAGTAATAGGTAGCGCACGAGCGTGGGAGCATGCCGCAGGTGCAATATCGTAGGGCGATGCGTTTCCTACGATGCACCGTGCAGATGCACCGACGAAGATCTATAGCGTGGTAGATGAGGCTGTGATTTTTCTTCGATGCTAACATGTTGAAAAACAATATCAAATTGACTAGTTGGTGAAGTCCGTACTACGTGCTTCACCAGACATTGCGAATTAAATTAAAATTCTATACATATTATAAACTGTAGTAACAATTTCAATGTCTGTGTTATGTTTTAATAATAATAATTAAATTCTATATTTAAATAAATCCTATAATTTTGCATGCCGTAAGGTAAAATGTATCGGGAATATTTATGTAAATTACATTTTATCTTTATCAGGGACCGCACAACCCCGGATAAGAGTTAAGCCGTATAAAAGGTTACCTTTATCATGAAGTATCTCTTTGAATGGGTTTTTGCTTGAAACCCAGTAAAAGGGAAACCCAGTAAAAACCCATATCGTATGGGTTTTTGGTTAACCGCTTAAAACAACCCTATCAAAAACCCTTTCAATGGGTTCAGTGAAAAATAAAAAATAAAGCATTTTTTCTTTATAGCATGCGTAGTTCATACAAACGTAATAAATTCAAATTCAAATTTTATCAAATTCAAATTGTTTATTTGCAAGAAAATACAAGGTTTACAACGACAAGGTTTTAAACAAAGTATTCTGCCTGCGAGCAAGCGTGCAAATTATTCATGATTTTAAGTCACAATTATCACGCAGATTCTATTAATACCTAGTACATTATTATTATACCAAAATAAATTTGTAAATTAAACATATTCATAAGGTAGTGTGTATTTATTTCGATTGGATTACAGAATAACTATGTTCACAAATATATATTTAGAAAGGACAATGATATAAAGACGAGATATGCGGATTTAAAATTTCTATAGAAAACTTATTTTTCTCATAACTCTTGTTTAAATCAGTGTCCATTCAAAATGTATATTTGGGAACCTAAATATTCTGTATTCCAATCTGAATAAAGACACACTACCTTAAGAATATGTTTGATTTACAAATTCTGGTATTACGTTTGTATGAACTACGCATCCATCGCCGGCCTCTTAAGATCCATGTTAGTAGGTACCCTATACAAGAAAGTAACATTTTTAACTTATAATTTTACCGTAACTAATGCCACCCAGTATGCCTGTATGGGAAAGTCATTACGGTGCAACCATTTGCAAAAAAATCAAATAATAAAGAAATCTTCATGTTTTATCGAGTCGTAAAAGCCGTGCGAAGCAGGAGCGGGTCGCTAGTTTTAAAGCCTTATTATATCTATCATAGAAATATGATCAGAGATGTATGAGTAATTTTTATATTTAGAACCTATGACGGTATAATATCTACATTTATGATTCAAATTGTCAATGATCATAGTTAAGGGATCCTATTTGACAGCAAGCGTACAAATATGACCATATCCATCTAACCTCAAAAATAACGTCAAAATGCAAGAATTTTGAATGGACTATCGAAACAACAAAAATATTAATAAACCTTTACGAGGAAAACGAGTTTTTTTTTTAATTTTTAACCGTTTTTATCTTCATTTTTATTGCATTTAATAAAACTGCACTCATAGCAACGGAAAATACGGCTAAATCGTTATCCATCTTGATTAAGTGTGACGTTTATATGATCATAAATGTAATATGTGAAAACGAATAATATCATTATTTAACTATGATCATAGAATTTGACAGATATGAAATCATATTTGTATGAAAAATATATGATAGTGTAATTGGGGCCTAAGCTACAGAAAATTATGTAAATATTTTATGTCATTAATATTGTATTCCGAAACAATGTATTTACTCCACTCCCCCCGGCCTCACTTTTTACTAGGTAGGAGCATAACTTAAATAGATTGCATCGCTATAGGAAATTCAATTAATAAAAATGTCGATAAGAGCATTAATACAGGTTTTGACATTTTAAGCTCATCGATATTAAGTACCTTTTAGCTGAAGCACTTAATGCCTGGGTAATTTGTAGTGATGCAACGAATACGAATATTCGTATTTGCCGAATACCATCAAATTACCGAATATTCGTATTCGCCGAATACTTTCATTACATTCGTAATAAGTGACTTCCTAGAAATCTCATATAGATATTGCATTGCGTTGTGACCGCGTTGACACAAAGAGACGCAAAGATTGATTAAAAAAATCGTAAAACTTTCTTATCTTTTGTTTACATCCACAGATGATCAGTAAGTGTGGCGACCTTTTATTTTTTGTCCGTAACTAAGTTGGTAGGATTGGGCAGGTATTTAGCTACGCTATTTTCAACACCAGGAAATATACAGACAGAAAAAAGGAATCGTTTGTCGCCACAAAACTGGCAGCCATTATGTTTTTAAATAAAAATTTACCTAAAGTTAATTTGAATGATTAAATTACATGTAAGTATTTATATTCCTTAAAGTGTTTAAATTCCTTTCACCTTCTATGACTAATAAAAGCGTGCAGCTTTAGTAGAATCAGGTATTCGTATTCGTATTAGGCGAATAGTACAATCGGTATTCGTATTCATAAAAGTAGTATTCGTTACATCACTATCTAGTAATTTGTCATGTCTAGTTCGTCTTATGGCTATGTATAATACGGATAAGTTTTTGCGCGTTTGGACATTACAAGCGAGTTCGTTAAACGTAATAAGTAGGTATTGCCTTATAAATAACGATATTCTTGTCGTTTTTAATCTATTTACTACTAATACCAGTTATACTGCAAAAAATGTGTTTCTATTCTAATGGCTACGATTAATCAGAAGCTACTAATTAGTATAGCCGGTACATCTTTGATCAGCAACTTCTTTTTGTCTATAATATGTACTTCTATTTTTTCGTCTTCTTATACGGCGACGGCATTAAAGGTAAATTTTATCCCATTTCAAAACGAATACAACTCATTTAAACAGGAAAAATAATAAAAAACCCGTTATATCAAAACAAAACAGACGTAGCTATGTAAATAATTGCATAGCAGAATTTTATAAATTAATAAGAACCTAGACTAAGATGAAACATAATGTGTATTTTAAGCTTTTTGTTATTATAAATGATTGATGACTTTTGTAATGTTTATCTAAGTAATTGTAATCTTTTAATTTATTCTTAATGTACCTAATATTTTTTAATTTCACATGTCCTATTCTATGGCCTGGTTCTGAAGTAGAAATAATAATTAAAACCATACAACACATATTATAAACGGAGCATGCAAAACCCTAACACAGAAATACTATACACATAGACACAACCAGCAGGCTAATTCACGTAACTAAAGAAGTGCGGTAGCAGTGCAGTTGCAATTAAGTTTCGATCAAAACAACGCATTTCGTATTCTACTATTCTCTACGGCTGTCAGATACTATATATATTCAGCTATCACTCAAACTTAAACTTCATTGCACCTGCACTGCAACTTGATCGGCGCGTCATGAAATTACGTGAATTAGCCCTCAGGTTGCAAAACATCATTCACCAAAAACTAGCACTCAAATACGGTGTCATACAAAACTCTAACACCCCTTACTACAAGTACACATCATAAACTATACTAGACAATGATACGCATACAATGTACCACGATCCGATCGCGCCTTATTTACAGATAGGACTATCCACTACAACAGACAGATAAAATAAGAAAAATCACTTACTTAATAGACATTGTTTTTTGGGAAATAAAGATAATTTATTATTATTGCAGTTCCCAATACCCATAACCTACAAAAAACGATATCTGAAAAAATAAGTAAATATGCTGAACTTAAAGAAGAAGTCACAAGAATCTGGGAGCAAAAAAGGTGGACGTTATCCCTATAGTTCTCTCCACGACAGGAGTTATCCCCAACCATCTTCTCCGAAGCCTGAAACTAATCGATTTAGAAGAATCCGTTTATATCAACTTACAGAAAGCTGCCATCTTTAAACGCTGACCACTGCTAAATCGCGGTTACTGTCAGGCTGCATACAAAAGAAAGACAAGCGCGATGACATAACGCTTGTAATTTATTGCAAAATATGAAGCAATTATCTATTTAGTCGAACATTTGTTGAGTAATCGAAAATAAAAAACAACCAAGTTCTGCGTACAAATAAGACGTCCTTGTTATTAAATTAATTAAATACCAACCGTACATTGATATTTAATACAGATATTTTGGATTGGAACTCAAAGTAAAGGGTTAGTTTACCATTCATTTTTTTTTTTTTTCTAAACGTATTTTGGTTCCAACCAAGTTCTGAGAAATATGTTTATTTTATTTTATTTATGTTCAAGAATAACATATATTTTTTCCGCTGCCACAAACTACCAATCAAGCAATTGCGATTGTGATTGCGATTTTTTTTGCAATTTTGCTTGTTTTTTTTAAGACGAGCCTACTTGGGTCATTTGCATAAAGTCAGCGCCTTAAACACCTGCAGAATAGTTAGGAAATTCATGCAGTCAGACGAAGAAACACGCCCTTATCTTAAATACACACCACACGCTGCATTTACTTGACTTTGGCCCGTAAATGTCGCTAAAGCCAGCCTAAGAGCTGTGAAAAAAACACTCGATACTGATAATAATACATCACTTACGCCAGTATTGAGCTGTAAAAACCACCTTGCGTATGAAGTAACTGACATACAACCTCGATTACATAATATCGTAAATCACTAAATCGACCAAGAAAATAGAAACTAAAATCAGCAAACCGTTTCCCACACCTGTTGAACCAGTTTTTATCAATAAACTTTTTAGATGCCCAAGATTTGATAACACAAGGTGCAAAAGTTTGAGAAACTGAACACCTTATTAACATCGTACGCCCGCAGCAATCCCTTCAGTTCCAAAAATAAAGCAAACCGATATTCGATAATAGCAGCCGAAATTATTGCCTTAGTAACCCATTCCTGACCTACCATCAGCTGCCTTGTCGACCCATATGTTACAAATATAGGTCATTAGAACTCACACTGTTACGGAATAATAGATTTTGTGTTCTTACAATTTAAGTCCATTTTATATGCGCGCTTGGAACACCAAAATGTTGGACAAAAATTGGACAGTGGTAATGAATCTTCTAAAACAAGGCATCTGATTTGTATTATTTTATGGTAGAAAATTAGTGACAGGTGCAAGTGGTTGCAACATGGTCATTTGTTTTAAAGAAATCGGATTGGATCTCTGCATTGAGTTATTATTTTACAATGGAACGAAAGTGATTGTTTTTTTCATACAAAGTTTTTTGTCTGATCTTCTTTTAATGATTCTATCGTGTATCGTCACAATAAATAGATATTCTTTATCGAATGTCAATCATAGCAGTTTGGCAGTTCATCTATTTGATTGTATCGTTAATTACAGTTCAATTTTGTTAGAAAAGAAAGAAAGAAAGAAAGAAAAATAATTTTATTCGTCACAGAAACACGTGCTTAGGAAAACATAGACTCGAGCAAGTAAACATTAAAGAAAAAAAAAGTGACGTCATCTAGTCACACCACACTACCAAACACTCCAATTAGAATAATTATCATGTTATAATCATAATGGCATACTTACACTGAATTCTTGTTATTATGTATAAAACATTGTTTATTTATTAAGACGCTGACAACAGGTAAACCGCTGTCACTGTCAGACTGCATACAAAAGAAAGAGAAGCGCGATGACACAACGCTTGTAATTTATTGCAAAATAAGAAGCAATTATTTATTTATTCAAAATTGAGTTGAGGAATCGAAAATATAAAACAACCAAGTTCGGCATACAAATAAGACGTTCTTGTTATTAATTCAATACCAAGCGTACGTAGATATTGAATACAGATATTTTGGATTGAAACTCAAAGTAATGGGTTAGAGTACCGTTAATTTGTATCGAGATTTTGATTGATCCAAGTTCTGAGAAATATGTTCAAGAATAACATATATTTTTTATTTTTTCTATATAGTTTGTGCTAACACAAACTATATAGATTTGGCAATTTTTTTGTTTAAGACAAGCCTACTTTTATCATTTGCCTCTTGTCAGCGCCTTAAATTAGTTATACTGATTGTGGGCATTTGTGGGAGAAAATTGTGTTCTCATTACAAATGTACGCACGGACACAGTCGCACACGTATAGGGGTCTAGTAGTCGTAGTAGGTACTGCGTCCATTTTGGTTTGTTTTGACTGTACAGTGGATATGTGGCTGTATTTTACGTTGTTTTAATTATTTATGGGATAAAAAATTACCAACATTACAAATTACAGAAATCGATTCAGTAAACGATTCTGAACAAACTACTTTCTTAATGTGCATTAAAGGCTTCTACATACTAGCGCGACTTGTCGCGCGACGCGATACGGCACAAAGGCCCCGCGTGTTGCGGGACGAGCGGTGCCTTTGTGTCCCGTCGCGTCGCGTCTCACGACAAGTCGCCCCGGTATGTAGAAGTCTTAATTCAGTTGCAAATTGTATATAAAACTAGCTGCGCCCCGCGGTTTCACCCGCATAAGTCTCGATCCCGTAGGAATATCGGGACAAAAGTATCCTATGTTCTAATATGGTCATGTTCTACCCATGTGCCAAATTTCATCCAAATCCGTTTAGCCGTTTTAGCGTGAAAGCGTCACAAACAAACAAACTCATTTTCGCATTTATAATAATGGACTAGCTGCTGCCCGCGGCTTCGGCCGCGTGGCTTTTTTTAAACATATAAACCTTCCTCTTGAATCATTCTATCTATTAAACAAAACCGCATCAAAATCCGTTGCGTAGTTTTAAAGATCTAAGCATATATAGGGACAGACAGGAAGCGGGAAGCGACTTTGTTTTATACTATGTAGTGATGGCTTAAATACATGTAACGAATTATGTGGTAAAACAAGTACTACAAAATGTTAGATTATGTATATACGAGTAAGTATGTAAATAGGAACAATAACACAATAAATCATTCATAACTACAAGTTCGGTAGGTATATTATTATATAACTGAACTGTATATAATGTAATTCAATTGTAATCACATTATAATTATTAACCTTACATACCTTATATGTTGTAACTATTTTTGGAACAATAACGTATTGTTAAACACTTCTTACATAATTTTTTGCCCTAGACATACTTAAAGGCATTGGAACCACTTAATTCATTTAAAATAGTCATCGTCACACCTGCGATTGATAAATCCACTTGGTTTATTGCAATATGCTGCTTGTGCTTGACTTATTTTCGTCTCTTATTCCTATTATAAAACCGTATGAAAATCCGCTATGTAGTTTTTGAGTTTGTCGCGTTCAGAGAGACAGACGTGGCGAGGGGGACTTTATTAGGATAATGATTCCTGAACAACTTATTATCTCAAACTAGCAGCAAAAGTAGAGCAACGCGGAAATGCTTACAGTACTGACACGATTCTCTGGCAATCTGCCACTAGTCGTGGAAATGAAATGCATTCAAAACCAAGCTCACTTCACTTAAATCTGCCCTGAGTCATAGAAAAGTATGGAGAAGAATACGCCATGACGCGATAACATGAAATCAATATTTATAATGGCAAATGTTTTGTATGTAGTTCAGTTTCATTGAAGAAATATCAGCGGTGCTTTTAATTATCTTAAAAACCAACCTTCGCATCGCAGAAAATAGTACTGGGCCTCAAGTCTGCTATTACAATAGTGTCAGAATGGTCGATCATTGATTTAATAATTGTTGATTTTGACAAGTTTGGTAAGTTTCTACTATTATAATGGCGTCATTATGACTTTCCAATGGTCGGCCACTGACACTACATTGAAAGAAATTGCATTTATTGGTAATCTCGTACGAGTACATATTGACAAATGAATGACATTTCTACTAATGGGTTTTATAATAATGGCAATACGACAATGCCATTATAAGTAACTCAAATCTATTACGAGAACATTGACCGACCAATGATCGACCATTATGAATTTAGCAGATTACGAACTTTTAGCAAAATGGCAATGGGATCGTGTTGGAATGACTGAATTTATAAAAATAGCAGACTTGGGGCCCTGGAAAACGATCCCAGCCCACTAGAAACTTGTGTACGCCTATGATAAACCTGACGGTCTAGCAAGTTTAACAATTCCCGAAGATTATGCCTTCAAGCAATGCCGCAGTCGGAGGCCCCTTATACGCGTACTTAGTCGCCATTAGCATTGAAGAGTAAGCAGATTTACCCACACTTGTGGCAGCGATCGGAACAATCGAGGTTCTCACGTCATAACAGTGGTAATAGAAGATGTAAGATAATTTTGTGCGTCAAGTACGACTGGCTGCTGGTACGGGGTTCCTCATATTAACTTACTAGCTTCTTCCCGCGGCTTCGCTCGTGTTAATTTGGAATTTGACAATCAATTCGGGTTGTACTCTGCTTTTTGTTTGGTGGCAGAAAACTCTTAACACGCTACTAAAGTTTTTATAATAATAAAATTCAATCATGATTCGAAAGACACGTGTTGCCATCTATTATCATAAGAACTTTATTGTTGTTTTCCTCGTTTTCGGGATGAAAATTAATCTATGTCCGTTTCTGTGCACCTGACAACATATATGGAAAATTTCAGGATGATCGGTTCAGTGGTTCAGGCGTAAATGGTAACAAACAAACAAACAAACAAACTTACTTTCGCATTTATAATATTAGTTAGGATAACCAACCAGTTCCTATTTTTGAAAACGGATCATTAATCGTACCGATAGTAAAGCCAAACTTACAAAAGGCCATGGATAAAGTTTGGCTTGGCACAGACAAAGAGATAATTATATTAAAAAATAACTGATAATATTTAAAATCCCACCACAGCTTTCGTTACTTGAGAAAGTCCCTTCACAAAGTTTTACGACGAACAAAAATATACAGGGCTATGAAACACTACTATAGTTTCATAATACATTATGTTTTATTTGTGTTCATTTATGGGCCAAGCTTGTATAGGACCGTTATCCATCTCCTTTTTGACCGGATTCTATCAGGGGGCCTAAAATGGACGCTTTCGCAGAATCATATTATGATCTGCGTACAATTCATATCCCGCAATTCATCTGTTTGACAGTTGTGTATGGAGTTTCGTAAAATGGTCCACAAATTAAGAATTAATATAGTGAAGTCTAATGTTAAATAGCAGCTGTCAAACAGATGAATTGCGGGCTGTATGAATTGCACGTGTGATTCTGCCAAAGCGTCCATTTTAGGCTCCCTGTTCATCAGTGTTGAAGATTATCGGAATCATGCAAAAATATGCTTGCAACTTCATTAAAGGAACATCGTTTTCCATCCACTTCAGACGTTAAACAAAACATTGAATTGGTTTTTTTTGGGCCATTATGGCAATGTTCTTTATTTAATTTTAACCTATTGTGTGGTATCTGACATCATTCTGCTAAATGAATATAAAGATGAACTCACAAGTCTGTATTTTTTTTTTGTAAATGATTTTAAATACTGAAATGCTTTTGGCCGTGGAAGTCCATTTACACAAGCTAGAGTTGGTCAAAGTAATCATCATCACCATAATTTCAGCCGCAAGACGTCCACTGCTGGACATAAGCCTCCCCCAAAAGGAGGGCGGGGGTTGCTATAATCGCCACGCTTGGCAGATGGGTTAGCGATCGCAGTATGGTGTTAAAAATGTATAGATAACGCTGCTGCCCATTATCTAGTAAGTCCCTTAGTCGCCTTTTACGACACCCACGGGAAGAAATAGGCTCACAGTCCAGTCTGCATTAATTGTTATAACTCTAAAGCCATAATCGTCGGAAGCCATAATTGAACTACATTTTCCATACAGAACACTAATTTTTTCTAAAATAATTTCCATGAATCATATGCCTACCGGAAGGTTCTCGTAACTAACAGTCGGTCGTTACGAGAGCGAGTCAAATGTCAATG
Organism: Tiliacea aurago; assembly: GCA_948098905.1. Lineage (NCBI taxonomy): Eukaryota > Metazoa > Arthropoda > Insecta > Lepidoptera > Noctuidae > Tiliacea > Tiliacea aurago. The sequence continues at coordinate 11,363,662 of OX402579.1, read as the reverse complement.
TGAACCGTATAATACTCATTGTGATTACTACACAATTAGCATTTTTATATACTCTGTTCTACCCGATAACGGTGCACAACAAAAAGTTTCCTAACTACCAATTAGAGGCAGATCATTTTTATAGGCATTCCTTTTGTTTATTTAATCGAGAGAGAGATATCATTGTCCGTTTAAGATATATATTTGGGAACATAGATATTCTGTAATCCAATCGAAATAAATCCCTTTACCTTAAGAATATGTTTGATTTACAAATTATTTTGGTATAAGGTTTGTATGAACTGCGCATGCTACGGCGGCCCCTTAATTAATTATATTATGAGTATATTGTAAGTGTGTGTGTGTATAAGTTTATAAGTAGAGACCTGTAATTGGCATTCAGACTAATGCACTGTCCTTGATCTGTTTGTTTTAGCTGTAAGCCTCCTATGATATTTAAATAAATAAATAAATATTAGCCACGTCATGAAATGTCCTCGTAACTTTTTATAATAATTTTATTATAAAATTAAAAAGATTGTAATCTGCAAGCTGAGCTTTAATTTGATCTATTTAGCAGCTGATTTTTATTTTTATTATACTGCTGCTAATAGCAATAGCTTACAACTTGAAAGAATGTTTTAATTTTTTTTATTTAAAAATTTTCGGAAGTGAAAAGTTCCCCGATGAATTTTCTAGAAAAGCTTGTAACATTGTAAGCTGCGGTACCTTGTGTGAAAAATAATAGCTACGTACCTAATAATTTTAACACGAAAACATCAACACATCTAAACAATGATATAAAACGTGCAGAAGCGTTATCAGTCTAAATTCAATTTAAAATGCGTGGTAAAGTATATAGCTCGCGTTATGTAATGAATGCATAGTTACATAGTGGCATAATACCCAGTTGCCGAGGCGACAACGTAACCGAGCGGTAATGGCGTCGTCGGCGCGCAATCTTCCGTGATAGTGAACTTGAGTTTTTTCGCGGCGCGCGCACGCACCGTTAGTTTGAGCTACATTCCGCGGTTGCGCCGGCCCGCCGCACCGCGGAGCCACTACCGCAACGATCAATGTTCATGGAATCATGCCTTGCTAATATACAATCTATTCTGCTATTTCTTACTTTTGTAGACGTTCTGAATCCGGATATTCTGTTTTGTAACTATGTATTTTGTTAGTTCATATTTTTACCGTTAATAAGTTGAGATTTGTTTTGCTTGTTTGTTTGTAAATTACGTAATTCAGATAAGTAAACAAATAAGTATCTTTATAACTCAAAAGAGAGATTGGAAAAGGTATGGTTGCTTACTTCATTTCAATCATTAGCAGGCAGAATAGGTCAGCTTTTATTAAAAATATATTTTCATTTTAACCCTTACTGACTTTAAATAGTTGTTTATTACATGATCATGAAATCTTTTAAGTTTCATATTTTTCAAATAAAACGATTTATCAGTAAGTACGGAGTCATTTGGTATGTCATTAATAAACTTGAATCATTATTATACGTGTAGGTACCTGATAAAACTCATTTTATTATTGCAGTAAATTATGGTTATCAAGAGTTTCAGACGAAATCGTGCGTGAATTGAAACGATAACATACTTTTAAATAACGACAATTTCCTACGCTGATAAATTAATATTATTATAATAGCATAAACAAGCCCGTATATTGAACATTTTCTTGACAAGAAAATTAGTTTAAATCAATTTGAAACACTCCAAATCAATAAGTAATCAAAAAACACAGCAATATCAAAATAACAAAATAAAAACAAAAAATAATAATAACAATAGCAAAATTTAAATCATTGTTCAAAACCTAAGCGCAACAAAAACATTCGGCGCACAAAACAGTCCAATAATAAAATAAAAACACGACAGAAAATATCAACCACTCTAATGCTAGATCTAAGCTTTGAAGGCTGCGCGAGCGCTGGGTCAACGACCTGCCATTGCCAATGTCAGCCATCTTAAGTTCCGCAGTCGCTTACGTTCTTCACGTAAGAGGCTGTAACGATTCGTGTTTGTGTGAGTACGTAATATTCGTTTTTCTATGTCTCGGCGTCTGTGTGCGTGATTAGAATTGAATGTGGACGCATACATCCGCACAATCTTTTTGTTGTGTGCTGTAAGCTTGCGTGTCAGGTTTTGTTTAACTTTTTAGTCTCTAGGTGGCGTTACTAAATCGAGTCTTGAACCATTTGTGGTTTCTTAATTTGATTTTTACTTACAAAAAGTGTTATATTGCTATTTATATACTTAAATAACTGAGATAAATAGCAGTAAGACTTCGTCTGTTGTCAAATGCGAGGTGAATAACCAAAGTGAAGGTTTTTGTGTGACTGCAACGTGAGTTTTCACGCGACAACTTGGCACCTCAGTTTTCCATACCAATAGCATCGGATACGTTAAAGCGGAACAACACGGTTGTTTCTCTATTTTTCTGTTCTGTAATGAAGTTAAGCGGTTACAATAATGTAACGGCTGTATTATTTACATATACTTGTAGATGGCCGTGAGCGAAGATGATTTAAATAAGTTTCCGCCTTTTATTAGCTCAGACAACCATATTTGAAGTAATTATTCTGATTCAATTTATTGGAGAAATAATAATAGTTACGACTGTATTTCATGTGCCCGTCAGCCCATTAATACGTAGTACCTATTAATTCACTAAAGTAGTTATATAATACTCGTTAATAAAATGTTGAGAGTCGAAAATCGATGAGTTATCACATAATATGATTGGAACTATGGAATCTTGTGAAGAACATTGAAAATTAAATCGTGTTCAATTCCCTATTCTTATTTCCATCATCACTCGATACGTCTACGTTAAGTATATCTAAATTACATTAAGGTTATCTCGACAGTAATTTATTTTTGAAATTTATTAGAATCTGAACGAGCTAATCACCATTAGCTTGTATTTAATGCTCATTTTTAAGTATTAAATAAAAACTAATATCGAATATTGATGGTGTTATAAATATCGCGAATCTCGAATCACGTGGGGTGAATGCTCGACATTTATATAAACATTAATATATTCTGAATGTTATGTTTTTAATATTCATGGACGAATAGCACATAACACTCCAAAAATATACAAGCAGCATTTCCAATTAAATTTTTTGCACATCACGTTTTATTTCAGTATTTTGTTGGTAAATTATGTTTGTATCAAAAGGTGTTATGGGACCCGTAGCACTGTCTAGAATACAATAATAATAATAAACTAGCAAACGCTTGGATGCAACAATTTGCTTAATTAAACACATAGCAGAGACATATGCCTAGGTACCTGCAAAGAGAATTCGATACGATCTGAAGACGGTGATAAATAAATAAATTACTCATTACAACATGATAATTTGTTTTTTCAAATTCAAATTCATAATAAATGCAAAGCAGAAGTGATTGATTTTGCATTATCTGATCACACAGCTCAGATATTGAGGTGTCTTGTTAAAAGAGTATGCCTTATTAAGAGCTGGAAAATTAAACGTAGAGACTATAGCGAGGAAAATCTTAGTAAGTTTAAATCTTATACAGAGAAATTGTCATTTTCGGAAATGTACACAACTTGTGATCCAAATGTAGCCTATAATATTTTCATTGATTTGTTTAAGTTATTTTATGACCTTTGCTTTCCATTTAAATATATCACCATTAATAGTCATCGAAAAGCTAATTGGGTAACACGAGGCATCAAGGCTTGCAGTATAAAAAAACGACAACTTTTATGGCAATACAGAAAAAAACCAAACGAGATAAACAAAACCAAACTGACCCAATATTCAAAAAGATATAAGAAAATAATAAGACTAACTCAGCGAGCGCAAAATAATCATTCAATTAATAAGTCAGACAATAAAAGTAGAACGGCATGGAAAATTATTAACAAAGCAAAACAAAATTTACCAAAGGATACTATATCTAACATTAAAATTAACGATAGAACTATAACTGACCCACGTGAAATTTTCAATGCTTTTAATAATTATTTCGTCGATAAAATTATACCTAAGGATGATTCGAACAAAATGCAGTATAACTCTTATATGTCTGCTGAACAAAAGTCTATGTTTCTGAAACCATGCTTGCCACATGATATTTTGCGAATAATTAATAATCTAAAAAGCACAAATAGTGTGGGCTATGATGAAATATCAACTAAAGTTATTAAATATATAGGTACAAATATCTCTACTCATCTTAGCTATATCTTAAATTTATGCATTGCTGAAGGAGTCTACCCTGATAGACTAAAAACTTCAATCATAAAACCCATTTTTAAGAAAGATGACAGTGAGTACCTAGATAACTATCGACCCATTGCCCTAGTTTCAGTTATTTCTAAAATATTTGAGAAACATGTTCACATAGAACTTAATAATTATTTACAAAAACAACATATTTTAGTTAAAGAACAAAAAGGCTTTAGACCTAATAAAACCATAAACATGGCCATATATGACTTTTTAGACTTTGTTATGGTTAATCTTGACAGAAGAATACCCGTCTGCTCTATCTTTATGGATATGACACAGGCTTTTGATTATGTTGACCATGATATATTAGTTGGTAAACTCAATGCCTACGGAATAAGAGGTAACGTTCTAAAACTAATTGAATCATACCTCAAAGGCCGAAACCAATATACTGAAGTGACTAAAGTGAATGTTCTTACTAAACAAGAGGAAACCTTTCGGTCACATGAAAGAAAAATAAACTACGGAGTACCACAAGGTAGCGTTCTGGGTCCACCGTTATTTATAATTTACATTAATGACCTACCCAAAGCCACTGATAATCCTATATCTCTCTTTGCGGATGATAGCACTGTTACTGTCAAATATAAAGACATACATACTTATGAAGATGACTTAAATAGCACCTTGAACTCTATTATGAATTGGTTGAATGTAAATAATTTAAAAGCAAACTTAGGAAAAACAAAATTAATGAGCTTCAGACAGCGCCTACCAGCACTAAACAACCTAAACGTAAATTTTAACAACCAACCTATTGAAAAAACAGACACCTCAAAATTTCTTGGCTTGCATATTGTTAATAAAATGACTTGGAAACCACATATTGAAATATTGTGCAAGCGAGTGAGTCGATCAGCTTACGCCCTACATGAACTTGCATATAAAATTAATTCCAAAACACTCATAACTGCATATCATGGGCTTGTGGCGTCTATACTCAGATATGGCATAATTTTTTGGGGCAACTCCACTAACAAAGATCTTGTCTTTAAGGCACAGAAACGGTGCGTTAGGGCTATGTTCGGTTTAAAATCTACCGAAAGTTGTGTACCTTTCTTTAAAAAGTACAACATCTTACCATTGCCATCACTGTATATATTTGAAGTAGCTGTCTTCGTGAAACAAAATCCTGAACGTTTTGTGCTTGCATCTGAAGCATACAATCGTACGCAAAGAGATGAAAGTCGTCTTTGTGTTCGTTAAACGAATACTGCCTTAATGTATAAGAGTATTTTTCATATGGCACCTGTCGTTTATAATAAATTGCCTAAGGACCTAAAAAAATGTAATGTTAATTTGTTTAAGCAAAAAATAAAAACAATGCTATGTGAAAAATGTTATTATAGTATCTCAGATTATTTAACAGATAAATTTTGACATTATGTATTAAATAAATATATTTAATATTATCTGAATAATTGTTTTAAGTAATTCTAATTTGACTTTATGATAAAATTCTATAATAATTAGGTATAGGTCAAGTATAGGTACTATAATATCAGCAAAATCTGACTGAAGCATTTTTTATTTTTTTATTTTATAATTTTTTTTTGACATAGACTTTTAGATATTTTATGATTTGTGAATTATTTTTTATTTACTGTTGACATTTTATGCTGAATTCACTTTAATTTATTGATATTGACTTGAAATCAATTATTAATAATCTTAACTATTACATTTGTACGCCTTAATAATTGGCAAACATGTCTGAACTTATTTTTTTCTTTGTAATCCTGCATGCATATCTCTACTATTGTATGTGTACACATGTTTATGCAAATAAATATATTATCTTATCTTATCTTATCTTAAAATATCTTATCTCACATAAACCTACGTGGTACGTATGAGATGTCAGAAACTAGGAGCACGGTTCCAATTGTCGTTTCCCATGGAGAAGAGAGTAGTGGTAGCCCAGTGGTAACGGGAGTCGCAAGCCGATTTCCGGCCACCGTAGGCGCGGGCCTGCGGACGGTGAGCGATGGGTAGCTCGCCGTCCGATAAGAACCAGGCCCGGGTCGACGGCACGTTGTGTTCCACGCGCGCCTCAAAGAGATGTCAGCACGAATTGACGGGGTCCATTAGGGCCAATGCCTGCTAGGATTGCGAGTTTGTCCGAAAGGGATATCGTGGCCCTGGCACACAGGTAAATGAAGGAACACGGGTGGGTTTTAGTCAGTAAAAGTCTGACACGCCCTCCCGCTCCGCCCAGAGCGGAAAAAGTTATTTGATAATTTCCCACCAAAAAAAAAAAAAAGCCCAGTGGCAACGGCCCCGACTTACGAGTTGTAGGTCTAGGGTTCGAACCCAAGCGCTTTACATTGTGTAAATAATTTCATCACCACTGCTCTCAAGACGGTGAAGGAAAACATTGTGAGGAATTGTCCTACAACCAAAAATTCGAAGACATGTGACATCTACCAACCCGCACTGGGCCCGCGTGGTAGATTACAGACCACTCCCTCTCACAGAGAGGAGGCATGTGTCCCAGCAGTGGGAACAATATAGGCTGATTATGCTATGGAGAAGAGTCGGCCTGAAACTCGGTTACTCTTTTAAACCGGCCAAGTGCGAGTCGAACTCGCGCACGATGTGTTCCGTACCATTATCTATAAAAATGGCAAAAAATCACTTTTGTTGTATTGGAGCCCCTCTTAAATATATGTTTTATTTTAATTTATTTATTTATTTTTAAAGTGAATATATAACTAAATATTCTGTGAATATTTCAAGAGTCTACCTGTTGCCGTTATCAATATCGAGCAAAAAAGAGCAAAAAAATCACGTTTGTTGTATGGGAGCCCCCTTAAATATTTATGTTATTCTGTTTTTTTTTTTGTATTTGTTGTTATAGCGGCAACAGAAATACATCATCTGTGATTTTCAACTGTCTAACTATCACGGTTCATGAGATACAGCCTGGTGACAGACGGACAGACAGACAGACAGTCAGGCGGTGGAGCCTTAGTAATAGGGTTCCCGTTTTACCCGTTGGGTACGGAACCCTAATAATAATTGGCTAACTTTTATTAGGTTTAGTTTCCAATGTAAATGTAGCTGGATTGATAAATAACTTATTAAACACACATAAATAAGTCATTATTCAGATGTAGACAGCAACAACCAAGATACCAAAACCTTGCTACATAAATAACATACAGGGTGGGCCAGAAAGGCGTACGATTTTAAAAACACTCTTGCGTTTGAAGCTTTAGAGAGGGGACTGCGCGGGTGGTGGGGTTAAGTAGCTCGGTTCCCGGAAATTTAGTCGCGATGGATCACTTCACCGGAGCGCAACGTGCATTCTGCGTTAAACATTATTACAAAAATCGCGATTCGTGCGTTATTGTTCGGCTGAGTTTGGATTACATGACCTAAATCAGTGTCCGAAAGAAAGTGTGATTCGATCGTGGGTCAGAAAGTTCGAAGATACTGGTTCGACTCTCAAACAGAAGCCTGCGGGACGCCCAAGGTCAACAAGAACGGAAGACACAATTGAACAAGTTAGAGCTTCAGTTCAACGTAATCCTGCTCTATCGACTCGAAAGCGTTCAGCCGAATGTTAAAGGATTTTTTCTTTCCACAACTGCAACAATTTGAAGCCTATAATCGTGCGACATGGTTTCAACAAGATGGCGCGACATGCCATACAGCTAATGCCTCTTTGGCGGTCGTAAACGAGATGTTTGCTGGGAAACTGATATCGCGCCGAGGTGACATTGCATGGCCTCCTAGAAGTCCGGATCTAACGCCACTGGACTTTTTTTTGTGGGGATACCTAAAAAGTAGAGTCTACTCCAATAACCCAGCCACGATTAACCAGTTGAAGACCCATATCCGGGAAGAAATGGCAGCTATTCCCCGTGCAATGTGCCAGCGAGTTTTTACCAATTTGAGGTTCAGATTCGAAGAATGTTTGCAGCGGGATGGTGCACACCTGGATGACGTTATTTTTAAGAAATGAATTTCCCAGATGTAAATTTTTATAAAAATAAAAATTTGTATGTGAATTGTACTAAGTTTTTTTTTAATCATTTTTTCAAATTCGCATTTCTTTCTGGCCCACCCTGTATAATAAAAAATTATCTACTCAATATTATTAATAGTCTTTTTAAAGTGAATGTATGCAAATGAAAGCATTTAGTCGTTTTTTGTTTATTTGTATAGTTAGTGCCAATAATTGAAGACCGCAGGTGTCCTGGGCCGTGCTACGTATTTATGTTCACCCCAAGTTTTTTGTTTAGCCAAACTTCACGATCTTTAAACACTTGAACTTCCTCTAGTAAAATGGGCTCTATTTAATATCAGATTTCGATGATTAAAAAGTTTATTTTGCGTTGATGATGCTGTGAAAAATATACAATTACATCCTTCTTTATTCGTCTCGAAAATTTCATAATAATATGAAGAGGAATGACTATAGAATAGAATAGAATAGAATACTCTTTATTATGTACACCATAAAAGTTACAGATCTATATGTTTAAATTTTACATAGGGTGACACAATGGGCAATGGGACTATCATTCTGGCAGTTTTAAAGAAGAATAAATTCTCATTACAAATAAAGTCTTTAATGATGAAAAATGTGTCTACTTATTTATGTATACATTCAAGAGTTCAAGTGTATTCGTGAGTGCAATTTACCCGTGCCTCTTCAAAAGTCAGTGTACGTATTATGGAGCTTAAATTACAAGCAATAATAATAAAACTTCACATTTAATACGGTTAATATGACCACGAACGCAGTGGTAACTGAGTGCAGTACTTAAAACCGCCTTATTTACCTTTTAAGGTAAATTGAGTAAATAAAATGATGGCGTAATACGCTATGTTTAATATAAATTTTATAAAATAATCAAGAGGAGGTCAAATCTAATATGAATGACTAAAGAAGCAGTAAGATAATCATTATAATAAAGAGGTTAAGAAAATACAAAAAGCTTACTCAAACTAAACTGAACTCAGAAAACCCGCCAAATGCGTGTTGGACCACACACAACAAAGGGTTTCGTAGTTATGATAAATTTATCCCAAGAACAAACTTAATATTGTAGTTGAAAAGCATGTTCTCCAATACATTCCAACTGGAAATTTAAGTTGGTCGACTATTACTCGTTAACTTGTAAAGCCTACTTAGCTGTGATCATTTTCCTTTTAACTTCGTTGTATATACTACTGCCGTGATTTTTTTCACATATCCTAAAACAACCAAGTTGCTGGCAGGGCGGGGTACACTTGACTCTAACAACGGATCCCTTAATTTAAAAATGGTTTTCAAAGACCCGCAATATTTTTAAACGGCTTATCCAACGATACCCCATACCATGGGATATACGAGAAAAATAATATCAACCCCATTTTACGTGCTAGGTACATACGGCTACACATCAAGCTATACATTTCCAGTATAAGCTGATCTAGCGTTGTGTAGGATTTCCGTACAATGAGAGGTCAGTGTATATGGAAATGAATAGCTTGATGTGTAGCCGTGTGTACCACACAAAATGTTTTTTTTTTTCAATGATTCTATTTTACCACTTTGTCGGCGTGATTAATATGTATACCCAAATTACAGCTTTCTAGTACTAAGAGTCTCTGAGCGAAGCCGCGGACAGACGGACAGACTGTATACATGGCGAAACTATAAGGAAAGGAACCCTTATAGTTTCGCTACGGAGTTGACTACGGAACCCTAAAAACAGACATACAAACCTAATCTATCTATTAGCCCCAATCCAGGTACACAGCAATTACACATTAATAATAACATACATTACCATAGAAAAAACATGTCAAAATAAAAGCTCGAGTATTGTTTATATAATTGAGGCCACTCCAAAATGTCACGGAACAATAGCACCTAACATTCAATATATAGTAATTATACGCCCACGATTGACCGCAAACCTTGACGCTTCCAGTTGTTTGTGACCTAATCCAGATTAAGTGAGCTATTCTATCACATTCCTTTCAGTTCTTAGTAGGAGTTGGCTTGTGATTAGCTTCTTTTATTTTTATCGTTATGCTTAGCTGTAAGTAAATCTTAGCGTCAATGTCAAACGCATTTTTTTTCCTAAAGGACTACCTTTCCTATTTACCTGCCTTCCTGTCAGAAATTCTTTCCGGTCAAATAGTTTTGACCGGAAAGAATCTCTGACTGGGCCTAACTTGAGAATGTTATTGACTCTTTATTTTAAAGTTAAACAATATTATTTTAGCACATAACATTTTGTACCTATGTCTAATTTTGTTATTGATTGTTTTAATGTATTATATTTTAATTTACTTATATATTTTATTTAATTGTGACATTCAAAATGAAAATATTTTGTTTCACATAAACCTACATGGGCACTAATGAAACGTCAGAAGCTAGGTGCATTGGATATGTAATTCTAATGTGTCTGTGTAATTTTATTTATTGTTGGTTATTTTAATGAAATCTTATTTATTGGATTTTATGTCAGAAATAAATGAATTAATAATAATAATAACAAAGGTCTTGTAAAACAAAATTCTAGAGGAAGCTATAAACGCGCTTTTTTTTCATTTGTACAATAAATGTTACATTTAGAAAAGCTCTTCTTTTACTAGCCTATGAAACATACGTTTTGTTTGATCGTTGACTCTGGCCTGGGGCTACGAATTTTTATTTTTGTGGTTATGCAGCTGTATAGCACAGCACAATCCTGACCAATTCTATTTCAGTTTAAATTACCAACCTAAGTTATGCCTGAACTGAGTAACATATATCTAAGAAACAATGAGAAAGTGACGCAATATTTTTTTCAAACAAACGCCTTTGTTAAGTGGGAGTGCACGTTTGACAGGCAAGCTCTAAATAGGTACAGTCGGATACATACATAACTCCGTCCCGCATATTTAAGTTCACCTTTGGAGGTTAAAGCTGTCATCCTAACTATCCTAACTCAATATTACAAATGCGAGAGTTTGTTTTTGGTTACGCTTTCACGCTAAAACGGCTGACCAGATTTGAATGAAATTTGGGACATTGGTAGACCATGACCTGGGTTAGGACATACAATACTTTTTATTCCGGTAGTGCGTTCCTGTGGGATAATATCCGATGTCAAAATGGGCAAAGCTGCGAGCAAAAGCTAGTGTAATATAATTACGTTATTATCTTTCGGTTAGCCAGCCAATTATTAATATACTATGTAGGTTTACGGCACCACCCGCATTTGATGGTTATATGTTTAACCTTTTAATTATTGCGACGGTTTGCAAGATGTTCTAAGTGATACTGTGAAATTATAGTTTTAAAAAGAGACTTTACTTTCGATATTACTGACGGCTTTAAAACTGAAAATTATGTTTTAGCCTACGAACTATTTTAACATTTTTAGCCAACCATCCTTACAGTATATTAACTGAATGGATACTTCAAGTCAAAGTTTTTATTTTTTAAACATATAAAATAAAAAATAAAATAAAATTCATTTAATTCAGGTACCACATAAACACATAATTATTTGAATACATCTTTAAATTGAGATCATTTTTGATTGATTTCCATTGTGTAAAATGAGGGGCTTGTGGCTAAGTAAGGCCGCACGGGTCGATCGATCAGGTTATGCTACGCTTGCCACGGTTGGTCCGTGGATGGGTGACCATCTTTACATACCAAAACCCCTCCATGACTCGGAAAGCACGCTAAACTGTCCGGGCTGTCATTTGTAGTTCTTTGACACTTGTTACGAGTCGTCAGAAGCCCGAAAGTCTGACAACCAGTCTTACCAAGAGTTGCGTGTTACCCAGTAACTGAGTTAGACTGGAACCTGAACCCAACATAGTTGGGAAAAGGCTGGGCAGATGATGAGGTGTGAAAATCGGTGTTATAAATAAAATACGTAAAGAGATCTCTGTTTTGCTGTTAATGGCGTACAAATATTCAAGCACGCTAGCAAACCGCCAGACTACGTGCCTCACTTTAAGACTCTATAATACCTCAACGCCACCTTACTCTTTATCTCGCTCGCACACTACTACTGGCGGTCACGCGAGCAAGCGAGACAAGGTGGCAGGGAGAAGACTCCAAGGCACCGATAGTTTAGTTTATTTCTTTTTACGGTGAAAATAATTGTAATTTAAAAATAACATAACATAAGACCTACTTTATAGTTAGTTCAGTTAATATGCAAAGTTTCATTATCTAATTTGAAGTATTTTTTGAATACCAGCGGTTTATTGTTCGGTTTGGAGGTAACTTTGGATTATTTTCCTATCAATATTTAATGGAATCGTGTTTTCGTGAAACATACTTAACATTAAAGGCTTCTACATACCGGGGCGACTTGTCGCGCGACGCGAAGCGACACAAAGGCACCGCTCGTCCCACGACACGCGGGGCCTTTGTGCCGTGTCACGTCGCGCGACAAGTCGCGCTGGTATGTAGAAGCCTTTATCCTCAACTTTACCATATATTTATTACAAAATTAATGCTGCAGTATTTTCGACATAACGGAGGGCCATGCTAAGCCATTTGAGGTAGTATAGGCTCTTAATGATGGAAAAAAAGGAATAAACAGGGAATAAGCCCTGATCATACGCGCATCTATACTGCAATAAATGTTGATTTCCAAGAAACGCAAGATGGTTTATAAGGAACCGAACCCGTTCACCTTTAATCTATAGGCAAACCATTTATATACTACTATCTAAATAAATTGGCATACAATTATTTATCGGCATTCCAGTCCAAATTAAAGAATATCGTGTGTCATTAAAGTGTCAATAATCTTTAGTCTTAATAAGTGGATTGACATAAAAAGATTAAATGTTTGCTGCTGACATTCTTTATTTCTATTTTTGAGCAACGATTTAATATTTAGATTTACTTGCCAGTAATTTTTCAAGGCTTCTTCATAATAATATGCATCATAGGATAGGAAGGAGTATTTATCCTGGTATACAATATTACTTTTAGTGCAAAACCCAAAACACCTGTATTTTATGTAAAGAATCTATGTACAAATTTTCAAAACTGTATCATGAAAAATCACAAAGTTACGAGTATAAGGGTGTTATGTTACCGGGTTGTCCGTACAAAAACATGCTAACGGCGCCCCCGCGCCTCCAGGGTCGTCTTGCGCTTATTGATAATAATTTGGCAGTAGGTACCTAACCGTACGGCGATTGTATTGTAAATAATTAAACGGTGATAACATTTTCCATCACACATAAATATTTTTGGAACAAAATATAACATGGTGTAAAAATTATTGAAATCGATTCAGTTCCTTATTCTGAACAAACTACAACTATTCTAACTACTACAAATATTCAAGTTTCACATATACTAAAAATAACGTTGTATATTACCACGCTTGCTCACTGCGTATTGGCAAGTTCAGTCCGATGTTTTTATAATTTTTTACTCAGACATTTTTCATGAAATAAAAAAATGTGGATGGAGACAAACCCCCCAAAAGTAGGTTTGAAAAAAAAATGGCAATGCATTTATGGGAAACATAATTAGATACAAAAAAAATTAACACAACTTACAGCTTATATGAAAATATTAGAGATTAGTTCTAGCAAGTCCTACAAATTGTACTAAGAAAGAAATAATGAATAGAAAGAAAATACGTTTATTTGCGGTAAACATGACGCAAAAAAGAACATAAACACAAAAATAAGGGGGGAAACATGCGTCACATCCACACAAAACGGCTATCGCTCAGCATTACATACTGCGACCCTATGCAAGACAGAGCCCCCGCGCTGGTTTTCAGCGACTGCCGGCGCTGACGTAATGACGTCGAAACTACTAATAATCTAAAGAAACTCTTAATAATCATAATAGATTGAAATGGTAATATTACATTTTTTTTTACTACTGAGTATCTATAAGTTATCACCCAATTAATGACACTAACAGTTAAATATATAAAACTAAAACAATTTGCGACGCGAATTAGAATGAAATCACGCGGCAAAACAGCATCTAGCAATGACCTCGCAGACTAGGGACCTTCACCGAAATGTTATTGTAGTTCGATAACCCGACCCATTGTTCCACGCGAATCATTCCCATTTTATATAGCTAGGTATCACGACCGGCTTCATGATTTCCGCGTCATGACGTTCATAATTATTAAATTAAAGTTTACGATACAGAAGGATTTATGGCGTTTCGGCCGCATAACAACATGGATACTGGGAGATTTATAGTGCGTAAACAATAATTGTTGGATCATATTTACTGGACGTCGCGCGTCCACTTAAAGTCGTGGCTTAAGTCTGGTGGGCGGTTTATTTTTGTGTTTTTTGAGGATATATTTATGGTTTCCATTTTGAATGGAAACGGAGATTACTTCTTGACGAATATAAATCTACACGTTTTTCTTAAATTTGCCATATTTTATTGTTAAGTATCTAACTCATGATGACACAGCATTTGAATACTTTTAGAACTTTACCAGATAGTTACGACTAAAGTGACAATTAAAGGCGACGATAACCTACATGTAATGATACTGAATATCACATCTAAACGAGTAGCGTTAATGATTTGAAAAAAACATATGTTAAATTAGATTATTTTTCAATAACTAAATATGTGAATATTTTAGATTATGTTTATATTACACAGTGAAATTAATTTGTAAAGTTATGTCTAACGCGGATACGAGTAAAAAATTGAGAATGGCGCAAAAACTACCAAGCGTATTTTTCTGAAACCTTCACCAATTTAAAGATAATTTAACTATTGATATTTTAGTATACGCGTTTTATTAAAATACCTTTTGTTTTGTGTATAATAAATCAATAATGCGTCAAATTGGGGACAGCGCTCCTTGATGGGCGAGTCCTATTACTGGCTGAACGTACGACGTTTTAAAATTAACAGACGTGCATTAAATCTTGACGACGTAAATAATGCCCTATTGCAGGTCCAAAATTGGTTCACTGCTAATAATTTAGTATTAAATGGGAAAAAAACTAAGTGCATAAGATTTTCGTTACCAAATGTCAAAAGTAGTAATTGTGAGATAATATTGAATCAAGAGAAACTAGAATTCGTCGATAAAACAGTTTTTCTGGGGATCACGCTCGACTCAAGGCTTCAATGGGGTCCTCATATAACATCCCTTGCAGGACGGCTAAGTTCGGCGGCTTATGCTGTGAGAAAAATCCGTCAATTTACTGATGTAGATACGGCGAGGCTGGTCTATTTTAGTTACTTTCATAGTATTATGTCATACGGTATTTTACTATGGGGACGGGCTGCAGACATCGAGTCTATTTTTATTCTGCAGAAAAGAGCCATCAGAGCCATATATAATCTCCGCAGGCGCGATTCTCTTAGGGAACTGTTTAAGGATATTAACATCATGACGGTGCCTTGTCAATATATCTATGAAAACATCATGTACGTAAGAAAAAATTTACATCTTTTTAGTAAAAGAGGCGAAAGACATAATTATAGTACTAGAAGTAGGGATTTATTAGCTCAACCAGGTTTCAGACTGGCAAAAGTAGACTCGTCTTTCATGGGGTACTGTTTAAAATGTTATAATATAATTCCTCCCCACATACTTCAACTGAATGAGACGAAATTCAAATCTTGTATAAAACGCACACTATGCAAGCAGGCATACTATAATTTGTGGGATTACATCGCTGATAAAAATGCTTGGCTCAATGCTGGTCCAGCTCCACAACCTCAACTAATTGATTAACATTTGAAACTACTGTTGGAGCTGCTGAAGATTTCAAAAACTATCTTTGCTTTGTATAAATTCAATCTCTTAGTATTATATAATTGCATAGCACATGGTGTGAGCACTATGTACTTACTATAAAGCTACCATTTACTGAGTACTTCTTTCATTGACTTGAATGTGCCCTGGCGGCTGAGAGTATGTCATGCTCACTGTAATGTCTCGCTGATGGTGGGGGGTGTGTTGGATCATTTAGCTCCCTTCAAAATGGTTGAGTTGAATGGTGCTAATCCATGCGTCATGTTCGTGAACGGGCGCCATCAGTAGGGACTGGTCATCTCTTAGCGGCCTTGGCTTATTAATTAAATAATAATTTAACTAATTTAAGTTTTGAATTGTTTTTTTTTAAATATTTTTGTTTAATAATTTAACTAATTTAAGTTTTGAATTGTTTTTTTTTTAAATATTTTTGTTACGGACGCCTTTGACGTTTTGCATCGTTCTCACATGTTTAATTTCAACACGAATGATGTAACCAATATTTTGTAACCATATGTTAATTTAAAAGAGTGTCCGTGGAGTTTCTTGCCCGTTCTTCTCCATAGGTATCTACTAAGCTTTGGAATGGGCAACTAGCTTCATCTTCATGACTGACCGACCCCCTTGACAATTCAAAAGTGCCTGTAATTGGTTTATTTGAAATAAATGCTTTGAGTTTGAGTTTGACGCGTTGCGTGAGCTCAGTACAGAACATGCAAGCTAACCACTCAAGGTCACTGGCATGTATCTGCGTCTTAAAAGACAAGCTTATTTAAAGTTTTGTAACATATTTAATGAGATAATAAGTTTTATTTGCTTTAAAAGTGATCATATCTCTGTACTAGATAATTTACACTGCATAGCAAGCTGGAACAAAGAATTAAATACATAACTAGACACTTCACAGACAGTGTAGCCAATAATTACTTTAGAATATTGCAAAAGTGATAGTTTGTCCATGGCCTATGTCCACCATGACAGTCAAATGAAACATTCGAGGTCAATTTATTTTCGTATAAAATATAAGGTGCGTACATTTTCTAAAATGGCGGTATAATGGCTGCCGCCGTTAGGTTAGATATACTTCCGTTTCAACAAACCATTGTTACCAACTTCCTTGTGCTTTATAAAAACTTTTCATGCAGCACATACAACTCTAGTGTTCTGGAATGTTATAGTCTGCACAACTTCAAAATATATACAATTATAATTAATATTAATAGCTTATTACATGAATATTTATCACAAACTACATTAACGAAGTTATAATTTAAACATTTACCGGTTCTCGCACTCAACGCACGTGGTTTGAAAATGGTTTTATATACTTAATATATTTATATATGTATATGCAATATAATATATATATGCAATTTGATAAAAGTGGCAATCCGTAAAAACACTTTTATGCTTCTTAATGACATGAAGAACCTATAATTATATTATAAACTTAATGGTCGCTTATCTCTCTAATTAAAATCAACTATAAATATTGGTAAGGCCTACAATTTATCAGGACGCCATCAAAAATTTATTTGCAAGAAAAAAACGACCAAACATTCAATAACCGTTGGCTACTGCCCATCTTTAACAAAGCCTTCGAACGTACTCCAATTCACATTTTATTATCCGCGTTGACTACCGTATTGTGTCTATAACGTATAGCCAACGGTCATAACGTATTTCTTATAACACCTTGTACGAACTACCTGTACGAGATTCACCCCCAACCTTTTCAATGGGATGTATGAATTGCGGGGGTGAACAATGGATGAATATAACTCGGTCGTGGGAACGATCGAGATGAATGGAACCGTAGCACCTGTGCCTTCGTGTGAACTTATAAAGCCTTAATAGGCTGTTGGATGGCTCTAACGTCGGTTTTAGCCGTTGAAATAATTCGTTATAGCATTTTTTACAAAGGGGTGAATTAAAACAGCCTCCATGTGTCCGGCGCATCCTGAACAGCAGCAGGGACATCAAAAGGGTTAATTTCGTAACTAGTATTAATTGAAGACAAGTAGAAGTCGTAAATAAACAAATAATAAGGGTTTTGTTTCACTACTACATTCTTGAATTAGGTAGAACTTGGGTAGAACCAAAGAGATTTAAGATACTTACTATGGAGAGGCTATGCGAAGAAATGTCATAGAAAAACTGTGATACAATTTCTCAGTGACGCCATCTAAATAAACCGGAGTTAGGTCCAGTCGCTTTACCATAACGAGATATTCAATATCGTAATGCGCAACTCAGCATATTTTCTTAGAAAATATATTTCTTTTGTGGACACGAATGCGACTTGACATGCAGGCGTACCACACTAAACTGAGCGACTTTTTCCCACTAGGAAAAATGTATCGGACTAGGATTTTGCTCGGTATGCCCCGTCTATTGGGATGGGACATACCGAACAAAATCGTAATCGACGAACCCTGCATCCCCAAAGACATTCAATTATTTACTTGAATGTCTTTGGGTAGAACCTTTCAATCTAACAAAAAAAATACAAATCAACTTTTGCTATGGAAAAAGCAGAATTTTCCCACCTACCTACTAATAAAAATTGTAGAAACATTTCGAGACAACAAATTCGCAAAAAAAAAAAACTGATGATAGAATGATATTCTGAACATCAGCTATAAACGCCTCATTGTTATTACTATTACACAGCATTTATAACATCTTTTTTGTATGTTTTTCAGTTGCGCTTAGATCAATTTGTAAGTCAATCTAAGATACAATCTTACGAGTATTTGTATTAGCCCGACATTTGAAACGAACGGTAACAGCGTAGGTAGGACATTTTCAATACTGAAGGACACGTGCTGGGGGGAATTCGAAATTTGAATGTGAATCGTAAACTGCCAGCTACTTATGCATTCTTATTATGTAACTGTATTCGATACATTTAAAACCCCTTTTATTTTTGTATACTAAACGAAATATTACCTATTTCATAACTTCTTATAACATTTCCTATTCCGGTGAATTTTAGGGAATATTTTTTTTTGTTTCTATTGGCTTTGATTTAAAATTCTTTTTTATCTTTGCAACGAAATATTTCAAATAGCTTTGTCGAGATACAATCTTATGTTGTGCCTATCCATCAAGCACTATACAAAAAACGGTACTGCTATGATATTAACCTACTATGATTGTATCTACCGATACCGGCCACACTCACTATCGATTGCGTAAAATATGAACAATGCCTGTGTGTTTATAAAGTTATTTTGCTCATTTACTAAGCAAACTAGTTAATACGGTAAACTGTTGAAAAAGTTATTACAGGTGCTGATTTTTGATAAGTAATAATTAAACGTTCATTGCAAGATCTACGAACACGTTCTTAATTACTAAAGTAATAAGCCTAGTCTGTCCAGCTAAATTTTTGTCGAAAATATAGGATGAAGGCTTCTAAATGTGTGTTACAGATTTTTGAAGCCTCAAACATCGTTATTTAAGATCTGTCCAGAGATTCAAAATATATTCCATTGATCATAGTAACTTATATTCCAGAAACTAATCCAAATCGGTCCCGTTCTCATACGCCAGTGTCATAAGCAATTGTTATTACGATAAGAAAGAAAGAAAGATAAATAATTGTATTTGTCACAAGAACACGTACGTAGGAAAACATAATTAACTCGAGTAGGTAAACAAAAAAAATAATTAATATACCTAGATCTACATATAATCACGAACACAAAAAACAAATAGTCGGAAGTGCACATCATGACTGTGACAAGAAAGCTTTCACTTATGATACTGTGCTATGGGGCACAGTGCTGATTTTCAGTGGTCACCCAAAAAATACGTACGGACACCAAGCCCAGGGCCCAGTCTGCTATTTTTATAAATTCAGTCCTTCCAACACGATCCCATTGTCATTTTGCTAAAAGTTCGTAATCTGCTAAATTCATAATGGTCGATCATTGGTCGGTCAATGTTCTCGTAATAGAATAGTGTTATTATAATGGCATTGTCGTATCGCCATTATTATAAAACCCATTAATAGAAATGTCATTAATTTGTCATTAATTTGTCAGATTACAAATAAATGCAATTTCTTTCAATGTAGTGTCAGTGGCTGACCATTGGAAAGTAATAATGACGCCATTATAATAGTAGATTACCAAACTTGTCAAAATCAACAATTATGAAATCAATGATCGACCATTCTGACACTATTGTAATAGCAGACTTGTGGCCCTGATTTAATGAGTTGTACATTAAATAGGTAATAAAATAAAATAAAATAAACAGTACATAGAATGCCTATACAACCTATTATACGAATATGATAACAATCACTTACTTATTATAATATGAAATTCAGGAGCCTAAAGTTCGCATATGATCGCGTAAAAAATTAATTCAACTTCATCTTGACATCTCATTGATATTCGTTCTAACTCGTCGACGGCCTCTATTCAATTTTGGTCAACCCTATAAACTATGCTTAACAGGTGAAGAGCTACCCAAGTAGCCTGTCATACTTGCAGGTGGATTCTGCTCTCCTGGTGAAAATTTGCTCTCATGTGGCTTCTACGAATGTGATTGGATAGGATTGGACTGTATTTAAAAAACGAAAAAACTGCCAAGTGCGTGTCGGACCACGCACAACGAAGGGTTCCGTAGTTAGGATGAATTTATCCTAAAAAACAAACTTAACATTGTAGTGGAATAACATGTTCCCCCATACATCGATATACGTCACAGTCAATTCTCCAACTGCAAATATAAGTTTATAATCGCAAAAAACTGGAGTTTTCCCTATACTTGTGCTGTAAGACCTTGCTTCTTGCCAAATTTCCTGATTCTAGGTCAACGGGAAGTACCCTGTAGGTTTTGATTTGTTTGCGAGTATCAAAATATGTCGCAATAATGTCGCTTAAATCGCCGTATTTTTCTATTGCGTTGATTTAGAAGCTTGATTTTTTTACAGCGCCAAGGGACCATAGACTTACGTATTTGATATTAATTTCAACTTGATACCTACACGCGTTCCTGAGAAAAAGGGTCTTGACAGACTGACAGACAGACAGACAGACGGACAACGAAGTGATCCTATAAGGGTTCCGTTTTTTCCTCTTGAGGTACGGAACCCTAAAAATCACATTAAAATAACGTAACATCACGCCTGTAATCTCCGAAGGGTTAGTCAGAGATGTACCTATAGTACACCCACATTTCGCCAGTTTCGTTTAAGTCCCATGTAATAGGGGGCGAGCCTGTTGCCATTAACCGGGCTCAAATCTAGACTCCGGACTGCTACTGAGAAATTCCTAATGGAAAATCCCAATAACACTTTGCCCGACCTGGGAATCGAACCCAGGACCTCATACTCAGCAGTAGCGCTTGCGACTACTAGACCAATGAGGCAGTCATATTAAAATATGTTAGAGTATATACAATATTAGTTTTAGTATATGCGAAACCCGAAACACGTGTCTAGTATTTTTATGTACAAAATCTATGTACAAAATTTCAAAAGTGTATCATGAAAAATCACAAAGTTATAAGATTGTTATGTTACCGGGTTGTCCGTACAAAAACATGCTAACGGCGCCCCCGCGCCTCCAGGGTCGTCTTGCGCTCATTGATAATAATAGTACCTATAATAGCAGTAGGTACCTAACCGTAAGGCGATTGTATTGTAACTTTGTAAGTAATTAAATGGTGATAACATTTTCCATCACACTTAAATATTTTTGGGACAAAATATAACATGGTGTAAATTTTTTGAAATCGATTCAGTTCCTTATTCTGAACAAACTATATTCAGGTTTAGCATAATATACTAAAAATAATGGTGTTTATGATTGTCCCATTGTAAGCCATTGTTGTTGTGTGTTGATGGAGTCAAGAATATAAATAATGCCAATTATTAGAAAAGCAAACAGCAGTCAAGAAAATTACAATATTTTCATAAGTTACTGCTACAGGAGTTGCTCAACAATACCTTGGGTTCTTTCCACGAATACAGACGAAAATTGAAATCAACAAACTCGGATGATACATGAATTTGGGTAGCAAATGTGTTTGTGATGAAAAGCTTCGCACGGGGGCAATTTACGTGTGAAGATGGTATTCTGTACTAGGCTTGCATGAATTCTAGATAGTATTTGGTATTATTATGTACTTTTTGATGTGAAACATCTATAGCCGCACGTAAACCGATTGCTGGCGGGGCGGCGCATGCCGCGTGGAGACGCGTCGCTACTATACAGTCTATAATTATGTAGTAGTGTGTAAATAATTTCGATGTTTCACACCTGCCAGGCGTCCCGTGACAGCTCAATATTTTTTTTTGTACGGATTTACCTAATTACTCTTTTAAATGGTGAGGAATTTTTCAAATAGGAGCTGTAGTTCCGGAGATTACCCTCCAATATAAACAAACTCCCGCTTGGAGACCGCGTATCGTCAAGTGTAGTGTGGGATGCCCCCCGCTAAATGGACCGACGACCTTAAAAAGGTGGCTGGGACAGACTGGATACGGAAGGCGAAGGACAGGGTGTTGTGGCGCAGCCTGGGAGAGGCCTATGTACAGCAGTGGACTCCTATAGGCTGAGTTGATTGATTGATAAACAAACTCACAAAATGTTCTATTTCTATAGAATATTATAGTATAGATTAATTGGAGTGTTTTAAAATTGGCATCGCGAAATAATTTGTTTTTTTTTTTGCAATAATAGACATAAATCTATGCTCAATAATTTTTCTATGAAATTGTGATATGCAGTGAAGTAAACAGCTTCTAAGAACATCCTACCCACTAGCTGGTGACTATCCTAGTTCGGTTGCTCAATAGTTTTTATCAAGGGATTTATCTTAGCAAGATTCTACACCTCATTTCATTTCTCATGGGCTAGACCTACGTAGAAGCCTCGCGGCCTCGCGTGTTCGCTTCCTTATACTCCGGTCATTCGCACCCTTGCTATATACCAACCGCAGGAATGATATTATGCCTTACACTGACCACTGCAACATCTAGCAATTGACTTTGGTGTGTAAACCACATAAGAATTCTGTTTTTTTTTAACTATTTTAAGGCTAAGGAATATGGGACTTTTATATCCGCAATTCGTATGACAATCCCATCAATAAATACACACTGCTACGGATTACATTTGGGCCATGAACCTGACTGAACAGACTCTTCGCATCATCATCGCTGGACCACTACGTGCCGCCATCGCCACCTCGGGTCCTGTATGATAGGGGGTGGCGGACGTCCCCAAGTCCGTATTTAGGGGGTCGGAAGAGGACATTGTCTGCCCTCTACCAACGCCCGGTGCGCCTCCTGCGTGCCGGGTGATCGGAAGAGATCTCCCGCTCCCTTTCCACAGCCTCCTTCTGCGATAGGACTGTTTCGCAATGGTATGTGCCTAAATCAAGTCAGTTCAACCTCAAAATCCTAAACAGATCATTTCAATCAGACTCATATCAAACACAGTCCACCAAGAAGTGATGTAAGTCTTCCAAAACCCCCACAATCCGTTTTGCAGACGTGGAGACTCTTAATCCTATTGTGGACGGTATTTACATTTGATACAGCTCATATAAACTTAAAGAAAACACTACTTCATTACATCAGTCGCTTACACAACTGAACTTGGTCCACTAATAAAAACGTCAAAGGAAATGGTGATGTTTTCAAATTAAAAATTACCTACACCATTATTTATTCGCAATAAATAAAGATGGTTTATGTTATGGAGAAAAAAGCAGTTAGTAAATTGCCAATTTCTTCAAGAACAAGTTCTTGCGAATTGACAGGATATTTATGTGACGTGAAATATGAGGATATACAGAATAGGCATATAAATATTAAAATATACGGAGAAAGATAATTAAATTGACAGTAATAAATAATAGAGTAGGGCGCTTATTTTTGAAGCACAGACGATATTTAACGGTACCAATAGGCCAGTTTAAGTACGTCAAGACCAATTTTAGTCAGAGATATTGCTTAAGGGCCCGATCACACGTAGACACGGTGTGGCTATGGTACCACAACCACACCACGTGGACGGGCGCTAATATTTGTATGAACATTAATAGTCTATATTCACACGGACCACGTTTGGCCGTCAAAATTAACCGTGTGGGTGATACCGAACACATCAAGCCGACGCGCGACGTCGCACCCACAACGCAACTACAACGATATGTCTGTCTACAAACACTAGCCACAACGTAACAACATCGCAACTACTAGCCACAACGCATCCACAATTCAAATGCAAAAAGTTGCAGCAACACTATTAACCACTGCTTGCCCACATTTTATCGCTGCGATGCGCTATTTTAATGACATTAGATTTTGATATACTCCTCTGTTTTACATTCTTTTTAACATGTTTCAGCCTGCCTTCCCCTCTTTTTCTCATCAAGCTGCAAAGAATCGGTAGTTCCAAGAGAAACATATTTTTTATGAAATCATGAAAATGTTGTACAATAGGACCACGTGGGTTATTCAAAATACCCGTCGAAAGTAGACTACACCGAGCATCAGCAGGTTAACAAACCATTTTTCATTCACCCGTTCGGCCTGGTCCATTTTACTGTTGACAGTATCCATTACATAAGTATTTATAGTCGAAATCAATACAAATGGGGTCGGTAACAGCCACGTGACTGGCCTCTTTAAGAATTATGTTACTTTATGTATGTACTACATAGATTTCTATAAGACGTCATTATGCAATGTGACATAAGTTTGTGCGAAGGACACTGACGAAAATAACAAACCGTTGTCATTACGGTAAACTAAACGTGAGGTCAATGGAAAATTATGAAGATCTAGAACATTTTCTTTTGTTTATGTCACGTGTCGAATTAAGTTTACCATACTACGTCTTGTGTCATTTCAACAGTTTTATTGAACAAGGCTATAACAATGGAAAAATCAAGAACGAAAACCTAACAATGGAACTGAATGGAAATGCATTGGCTGTAGATTTTAAAATCAGCTAGGCTGGATGGACTAGCTGATTTTAAGGAAAAATCTGGGAAATGGGTCGACCAATATTGCGCAGACGCTACGTACATTATGTTGAAAAGTTAAAATGAAAACAAATGCGTAGTGGCATGGAAAAGCACGAGTGACAGTCGCATAGTAAGTCGACATCAATAAAATAGAAAAACTTCTAACAAAGCGACGTTATTATGAGAATGTTGTTTTAAAATTGGAAACACTAACGATGATGTTAGTTAACTAGGTATAAAAAAAAAAGAATTTTATTTCCAGCATCGCAATAACAACCATAAGAATAGCAAATACTTATAAAGAGAAAATAAAAAAATAAAATACAAAACATAAGATCTCATGTCGTGCGTACAAATATTATGGTTGCTAGTGAGTAATTCACACTGACCTCCGTACTAGTCAAAACTGTATCACGGTAGGTCAGTCTTCCTCGTTCGACAACAAATTCATCAACAACAACAACAACAATATTATCATTCGTTTTCTAAGAAGTCTGCTAACTTTTGGAACGTAAAGCTACGCAGAGACGTTCT
This sequence comes from Tiliacea aurago, assembly GCA_948098905.1. Classification (NCBI taxonomy): domain Eukaryota; kingdom Metazoa; phylum Arthropoda; class Insecta; order Lepidoptera; family Noctuidae; genus Tiliacea; species Tiliacea aurago. The sequence continues at coordinate 11,338,129 of OX402579.1, read as the reverse complement.
TTTGGAAAGTCCATGGTGCCAAATTTCAGCATTTTTAATATTTTTTTTGGTGTGTTAATTAACAAATAACTTCTCCCGCTCTGGGCGTGTCAGACTTTTACTGACTAAACCCATCCGTGTTCTCTTTCGGACAAACCCGCAACCCTGGCAGGCATCGGCCCTGATGGACCCCATCAGTTTATGCTGACATCTCTTTGAGGCCGTCGACCCGGGCCTGGTCCTTATCGGATGGTGAGCCACCCATTGCTCACCGTCTCTAAACCCGCGCCTACGGTTGCCGGGAATCGGCCTGGGATTCCCGACGTCCAGGGCGTCTTTTGCGGCGAGAGCGCGAAATTTGCCTCTCCGTCACGCGTTCCGCCACCTCCTTCGCGAGCATTACTGCTTCGCAGAAGGAGGAGATTGCCTCCCATGCAATCTCGCTTCGAACCATGACTTGACCGCTGCCACCGATCTCCTACGCGAGGACACCGGGTGCTCCGCCCAAGCCGGGCGTTTCCGCGCCTTATCCGGAACAGGAACCTCCCGAAACATCCGTGTCTGGGGAGTACCTGCGTCAGGCGGAAGGTAAGGATGCTGTGGCACCTCTCTAGTCACTCCTCAAAGAGGGGACTTATCGCCGCTCTCAGTATAGTATGACGCTCAGGCATTATTCAAATAAAAATACAAAATATTAATCTAATTACGAATCTTAGAAATTATAGCATATTTAAATTCATTTCTTTTATAATGACATTTATAAATGGAGGGACTTGCGGAGGCCTTTACCCAGCAGGGGGACCGCAACGGCTAGAAATAAAGAATTTTAACGCGACATTGGATTTAAAAACCCATAGGCATATGTCAGCGTGAGTAAATTATAACGTAAAACGGAACGCAACGTTTAGTGACATCATCGCCACACTCAGTGAATTAGGCGAATTGTCGAAGGGACCAGCCTACACGGCGCATCGAGCAATGGAGAACCCAAACTCCGATCCCTGAAATTAGAGGTTTCTTCAATGCAAATAGCATTACTTGCCAACACGATGAGATTGCCACTTTCCTCCGCGACCATCAGCTTGACATCTTAAAGCCCCACCAACGAGACCCGAAAATTGCTAACTAACGATCACCACCATCTCCGCTTATATACCAACTACTATTGGTTCGGAGGATCCCATCCCTCTAACCAAGGGCCTCACTGCCCTCTTCAGTCTGAGTGACTCCGTCATCTTGGCGGGGTATCTCAATGCCAAACATCACGCTTGGATCAGCAACTTCTATCTTCTACCAGAAGTAGGATCATGTTCAACCTAGGTGCCACCCTCAACTTCGATGTCTTCGCTCCGATGAATTCTACCTACTGATTTTCCTGGCGATCCCAATCAGGTTCACGATGTACTCGATGTAGCGCTGCTCAAGAATGTAAACTTCCGTTTGTATTCCATTGAGACACACGAGCTCAACTCTGACCACCGTCCAGTTGTCACGCATCTGGGCCCGCTCGATCCCAACCAGCCCCCTCCGACCCAAGTCCAATTCCCAAGTCCCAAAATTACTTTAATTTATTCAAAACGTACACATGCACTTCCCTATGTGTTTATTGCGTATGGCATTCGTGGGCTACAGCTGAAAATGAGCATCAAGTCGTCTACCTTGTGTTATCATTTGACGTAATGCTGAGCTGAGGTCTTTTTGGCATTGTTTTTTTTTTTTCAAAGTTTTAATGTATTTTTTTTTGTTTTTTTTTTTTATTGTAATGGCAATTAACGCATTTTATATATTTCAGTGATAACTGACTAGAGGAAAGTAAGCGCAAAAATTTAATCCACTACGACGCACCACTTGGACACCATCCCTGACCACATAGTGTCACAAGAAAAGTAGGTATTATATTTATTACTTTAATTTATTGTGAATGTGAGCACTATGTGGCTATTTTTTTTTTTTTTAATATTTTCCTTTTTTTTTTCTTTTTTTCAGTTAGTTTTTAATGCTGGTCTGGCACTTTGAGCACTTTATGCGGCCTACTCAAATGTCCTTTCTTTGGTATTGTTCGTAGAGTCGTTGAGCCTCTTAGTCTTGAGGTCTTGAGTTGAGCTGCACGATTACTGACAAATCCTTGGATAGGTCCACTCAATTTTTTGTGGTTCTTTCCTCGAAAGACCATTTCAGACACTGATCTACATGTTCCTCACATGATCTGACCAAGAGTATGTCTGGACTTTAAAAGAGACTTTGACCCCTGAGTTTGTTTCGCCATTTCTTCTCAGGGGTCAGATAGGAAATGTCGACTACATCTACCTTATTTTGTTTTTTTAATATAACGTGTAAAAGTGATTCCGATATCCTATTTACAGAATAAACGACTTCATTTCATTTAAGTCGCAGCCATGACGGGCGCGATCAACTCGTTTACAGAACAGGTACAATCCGTTTCGTCGGATTGTTCACGGGAAATTCCGACGATGGACGACAACAGAGAAGAACGCGGCCATTCGTGCCTACGACTCCTTACCCTGCGACGCGAACAAAGGTCATGTGCGCAAATTACAGCGTGCTGTAAAGAAACGCATAGTGGAGCTGCGCTCCGAGGTCTGGAACAACATGCTTGGCGAACCCGAGCCCACCCACCAAGCCTTCTGGCATCTACAGAGGAAATTACATTACTCTGAAGAGGTCTCCATGCCTCCTCTCATACTTCCCGATAAGAGTGTCACTTTCAACAATTCTGATAGTGCCAAATGCCTAGCTGACAGTGTTCTCCCAGCTCTCAACCAGTAGACCAAGCGCACCTTGCCAAGGTTGACTCTAAAGTCGAACATAAAGCTTCTTTCCCACCCGTTGAAGTCTCTGCCTCCCGTCACTCCAGACGATGCGCACGACATCATTAAAAGGCTCCATGCTTGGAAAGCCTCTAGTTCGGACGGTACCACCAGTACGATATGCAAACTCTTCCCCGCTCCTCTCATAATGCTAATGACCGCTATCTGGCGCCTTGAGCAACAACATCTTTCCGCAAGCATGTAAAGAGGCCACCGTTATCGTTATCCCTAAGCCAGGCAAGCCCAAGTCTGAGCCCACGACTTACCGTCCCATCACTCAATCAAGACCACGTGGACCGTGTAAAAAGCAGGTCTCGTTCAACAAAACTTCAATCTGGCCACTCTCGCGCCGAATAATATTTAAATTCTTTTCGAAATCTTACTGTGCTACAGTCATTCGTTTTCAGTGACCTGTCACAGATTCAAATTTTTGTTTACCAGATTTTATAACCGTATTTTTTGTTTCTAATAAATTGTATGTCATGGTGATGTAATGAATGGTATTTGGGATTTCAGGTTCAACTAATGTTGCAAGTAGGTAAATTTATTCTTTATTTTTCTGTTTTAGGCCGGTGATTGACCTGAAGACCCGTGCTTAGCAAATATAAACGCCAAACAAATCAGTAGCTAAAGAAAGAAATAAAATACGTTTATTTGCGGTAAACATGACGCAAAGAAAGAACATACATACAAAAAGAACAAGTAGGACTTTACCGTAGCCATTTAAGTAGCACCACTGTGTGGATCGCCTGGTGGACATGGTGGAGAATACTGTGGAGGTCTGCCCGGCTTGGGCGAAGCACCGCCGTGTTCTCACGGAGGCGATCGGTGGCAGCGATCTCTCGCGTCCGGCCCTGGTTCAGGCCATGGTTCGGAGCGAGAGTGCATGGGAGGCCGTCACCTCCTTCTGCGAAGCAGTAATGCTCGCGAAGGAGGAGATGGAACGCGTGAGGCTGAGGCAGGGTTCGCGCCCTCACGCTCTTAGTCGCCGCAGGAGACGCCTCGGGCGTCGGGAGTCGCAAGCTGATTTCCGGCCACCGTAGGCGCGGGCCTGCGGACGGTGAGCGATGGGTAGCTCACCGTCTTACAAGGACCAGGCCCGAGTCGACGGCGCGTCGTGTTTCACGCGCGCCTCAAAGAGATGTCAGCACCAACTGACGGGGTCCGTTTGGGCCAATGCCTGCCAGGGTTGCGAGTTTGTCCGAAAGGGATATCGTGGCCCTGGCACACAGGCAACGGAAGGAATACGGGTGGGTTTTATTCAGTAAAAGTCTGACACGCCCTCCCCGCTCAGCCCAGAGCGGGAGAAGTTATTTGATAATTTCCCACCCAAAAAAAATAAAAGCCACTGCTGAAAATAATTCAGCTATTAACATTACGTCCTTCAGAAGTATCCAGATTCTTAAGCTTTCTAAAACCTTAGATACACTTATCACAATACACATAACGATACGCTTAACACACTATGTACTAGACTTGAAGTAAATTATAATTATTGTTTTGATTTGATTGGTCAGTATATCAGTTATTAAATAACAACTTGCTTCTAACGAAATACAACTCTTGAATCTTGAATTATAAGTCTAGACTTATAATTCAAGATGTGAAAACGCCCTTGGTAAGTAGTTGATATTCTGAAAATAACGTGAGTTTCAGGAAATTTAAATGGACATAGTAAAAACCAGACTATTATCCTTGAATAGGGCTGTTACAAAGATAAATTTTACATTCTCGTTTATTAGTTATGTTATCTCATTGGTCAGTTACTAAGTTTTGAAGGAAATAAGTAATAATTACCCAAAAAATTCTCCATACAAACAACTTTAAAAGATTTAAGACTAAATCAACTTTTAACGTATCTATTATACAAATGATCTTATTTGGAACTGGGATAAATTCTAAACTGGACTACTTCATCTAGCGAAGCAGCACGGAGATTTAATGCCCCCACATTTAGGTCACATTTTCAGTAATCATGCTGGGGAATATACTGAAGAACTGAAAGTAAAGAACCCTAGAGACCACTGCCATCCGCACGTGACACACGTGAGTCGAAAGTAAAGTCCATTTCACGAAAGAAGTCCCGCAGACGTGGCGCTGCAGGCATGGGTTATTTTAGGAATGTTGCTAACTTAGCGTATAATAATAATTAGTTCCACTTATTTCCGCGGGACTTCTTTCGTGAAATGGACTTTATTGCAGATGTATTTCGCAGATCAGAAATTCTAAATTTAAATCATTTTAATTTTTAATTTTGTATTTCCTCCAAATATTTGTGGTTTCACCAATGAGGTGAGATTTTATTTTGATTCAACTAGCCAATGTCGATATTATGATTTATTTTAAGAGCAATATTGACGGTGAAATCATTTTATTTGTTTTTTTTATTTTGCACTAAAGGTGTAAAAAATATTATTTTGATAAAAGTTTTTCTCTTGACTCATCTACAACGTCGTGCTTTAAGTTTTGTGAAACACTTTCAAAAACCCTATTATAATTTCAAATAATTTCCTGATTATAATGTATATTCATTCATCTTATTCACCCTTTTAAACCTCAGAAGGTAATGGAAGCTTTCCTGAATCAGCTGTTACATGTCACCCGCGGCGTTGCCTAACGAACCGTCTCAGCCCGAACGTCCCTTTTAATAAAAAAATAATAGGGTCACGTTCCATCAGTGAGAACGCAAGCTTACATTCACTAGTCTACTAGTCTATGGTTTGTTACCAAGCCATTTTGTTTTCTATCAAAATTCAGTCCCTTCACGTGACTCTATGATAATACCCCAGTATTAATAAATGTTAAATTAACCATTCTGGAATCGACGTCTTGCAAATGTTTTTTTTTTATACCTAAGTCACGTTTCCCCGTAAGTTGTTTTTCACATACTTATATTAAGGATTCGCTCTCATTTGAATACATTCACTTGACAAACTTGACGAGTTCCAGCCACCAGAACAAGCCAGTTTTCGAAATGACTTCAGTACCGTAGACCACATCCATACTGTTCGGCAGATTGTGCAAAAGACTTGTGGACTACGAGAAAGCCTTCGACTCCATCGAAATATGGGCAGTTCTGACCTCTCTGTAACGATGTCGAATTGACTGGCGCAACATCGAAGTGTTGAGGTGTTTGTATGACGCTGCAACAATGACTGTCCAGATCCAGGATAAGAAAACCAGCCCCATTCAACTGCTCGGGGAGGTGAGACACCAATGCGTTGGAGGACGTCTTTAAGACGCTGGACTGGACTGGACAGGGTATCAACGTAAACGGCGAGTACATCTCACACCTTCGTTTTGCCGATGACATCGTAATAATGGCAGAGACGCTGGAACAGTTAGACCAGATGCTGCTCAGCGTAAATAGAGCCTCTCGGCGGCCTCGGCATGAATTTGGACAAGACGAAAGTTATGTACAATTCGCAAATCTTGCCGAGTTTAATCCACATCCGGGTCACTTCTCGAAGTTCTGAAGGAGTACGTCTACCTAGGGCAAGTTATTCAGCTCGGTAGGCACAAATTGAGAAAGAACCCGACAGAAGGATTCACAGGTTGGGCAGCGTTTGGAAAACTTCGTCAAGTCTTCTCGTCGCCAATCTCGCAGAATTTGAAGACTAACCCGTCTTCAACCAGTGCGTCCTGCCCGTTATAACATTCGGTGCCGAAACGTGGACACTGATAGTCGGGCTGATCAACAAATTCAAAGTCGCTCAGCGCGCTATGGAGCGGGCTATGCTCGGAATTTTTTTGAAGGATAAGATCAGAAATAAAGTTATCCGGAAGGGAACCGGAGTTACCGACATAGCCTGCAGAGTAAGCAAGCTGAAGTGGCAGTGGGCTGGGCATGTTTGTCGAAGGACCGATGGCCGGTGGAAAAGATGAATCCTGGAGTGGAGACTGCGTATCGGCAAGCGTAGTGTGGGATGCCCCCCAGCTAGATGAACCAATGACCTTAAAAAGATAGCTGGGACCGACTGGATTCGGAAGACGGAGGGAGGACAGGGTGTTGTGGTGAAGCCTGGGAAAGGCATATGTCCAGCAGTGGACTGCTACAGGCTGAGTTGATTGATTGATTGATTGAATATATTAAACTCTTTTTCTATTTGTCACAGGTGGAAAGTCAGTTCTTACAATTAAAAAGAATGACTTCCATCGCTATCGACGACTACATCTTCATCTACATAAACTCATCCATTGTAAATAAAAATCTTAATACGAACACTTGTATTCCGGAAGATCTTTGAAGTATTTTGTGATCTTTGTAAAACACACTGCTTGAATACGATTGTCATGCAAGTCATTTATGTAAGCCGTTGTGTCGTCTCATACAGTTTTTAAATAATTACAACCTCCTTGCACGGATATTGCAGTGGAAATGCGGGTAATAAAATAACGTGTAAAGCATTCCATTTATCTTTTAAAGGTCAATTGTTTATAAAAGGGAAAAACGCAGCTGGATTAACGTTAGTTTTTCCTGTGTGATGACTAACACGTTTGTATAGGAAGCATTAATTGCAGACATTGGTATTGAATCGATTTACTTATCCGTTATAGCTGTTTGTATTAGACTAATAGTAAGCTATATTGGTACCCACAGTTAGTAGTTATAGCTACTGATTGAAACTGATATATGTTCTTATAAATAAGCGATACGTTATTGTATCCAAGCCATAAAAAATACTTGTTTTAGCAAAGCATTCAAAACAAAATTTAAGTTTCACAGACTTTAGCCCGTATTTGATGCTTGACGATGTAGGTTACAGCAGACAGAGGTGCTAAACTGCGAAGGCTGGCTCGAGGTGATGCGTAGAAAGAATACCTGGAAAAATTTGCGCAAGGCCTAGAAGTGAGACAGCATAGCCTGTTTAAAAAAAATACCGGTGAAGGGCATATCGGTTGGGATGAATTTATCCCAAAGACAAACTTAACATTGTAGTTCAAAAACCTATTCTACCATACATCGTTATACGTACGTCACGGTCAATTATTCTCCAACTGCAAAAATAAGTTGGACGACTACTACTATTACTCGTTAACTTGTAAATCCTACTTAGATGTGATATTTTTCTTTAAACTTCGTTATATACAGCGTGCTGCTACAGTGACGACATTAATTTGACACACTGGTAGGGCTAGTGGCCAGTAATCATATTTTTATTTTATTTTATATAACAACATAATTATATATTTTTTTAATGTATTATATTACGAGAAATAATTATAAATTAAAATTAGAAAAAATCTCTCTCTTTCCTTCAATTCGCCTGCTCGTTGCACGTTATTTGTTTTAATTTCATTGATTCGATGTTATGATCTCCGAGTATGACCCCGGCTAATTACCTCTGTGCTACAGTTCTATATGGCGATGATAACCGACTTTTAATGATTTTATACTGAAGATCACGTCTAAACGAGTAGTGTTAATGATTTGAAAAAAATATATGTTAAATTAGAGCACGTTTTTCAATAATTTAATATGTGAATATTTTAGATTATGTTTATATTATATAGTGAAATTAATTTGTAAAGTTATGTCTAACGCGGATAAAAAACTGAGAATGGCGCAAAATCTACCAAGCGTATTTTTCTGAAACATTCACCAATTTAAAGATAATTTAATTATTGATCTTTTAGTATACGCGTTTTATTAGAATACCTTTTGTTTTGTGTATAATAAATTAATAATGCGTCAAATTGGGGACAGCGCTCCTTGATGGGCGAGTCCTATTACTGGCTGAACGTACGACGCGTTGCGTGAGCTCAGTACAGAACACGCAAGCTAACTACTCAAGGTCACTGGCATATATCTCCGTCTTAAGTACAGGTTGCTCCAAGATGCTATTTTAGAAAATTGTAAATAAATCAACAAATAATAATGTTTATTGAAATTAAAATATTTTCATAAAACGTAAAGGCGAAACTGTATACATGTATTAAATTAATGTCGCCACTGTAGCGGCACGCTGTTACTACTGCCATGAATTTTTCACATATCCGAAAACAACCATTTGGTTGGGAAACTAACAAAAAATAGCAGTTTAAAGCTTAATATTACGCATACGGATCTCTGAATCAAAAAATGGTTTTGACAGACCCGCAATATTTTTGAACGGTCTATCCAACGATACTCCACACCATGGAATGGACTAGAAAAAAAAAGCCATCGTCACTTTAGGTGCAAGCGAGGTATCCTATAAAAATTCTAAGTTTTCTTTTACCACTTTGTCTCTTGATGTCTTTGTGGTATACCCATACCAAATTACAGCTTTCTAGTACTAAAAGTCTCTGAGCTAAGCCCCGGACAGACGGACATGGTGAAACTATAAGGGTACCTTGTTTATTACGGAACCCTAAAAGCCATGTTTGCTTTTCCCAACTCACACACGAAACGTGCTTTGTAATTTTTCCGTCTTAATTTGTAAGCTATCTAAACATTTTTGGAGCACACCTTTTATAAATAGTCATCAATCCATAAGGTGACAATTAAGGTACTTGTCACTGTGGAACTACGTAACGAAAACGTATTCGGTATAAGCTGCCATATTTAAAAAAGGTTTCCTGATATGGAAAGCAGGAAAGGAAAGGGACTTCCGTAAGAAAAGATAATAGTAATTTTAATGGTACACAAATCCATTTCTGAACATTTATTTCTTATCGTGAGCATTACAATAAATTCATTGATAGGATGTATTTATATTCAAATTGAAAAGATTATGCATAGATGGTTTGGTTATGTTGAGAGGATGAATGAAAGGCGACTAACAAAAGGTATTTACAAAGCAGAGGTGAGTGGAAATGCCGGGAGGGGACGCCCTAGGAGGACATATAGTGACCTAATTGGTGATGTTCTTCAGAAAGGTCAGGTGGGTAGTACTCGCAATCAGCGAGCGTGTATGACCAGATGTATGAACGTAGGCGAAGCAAAAGACGCATGTAAGGAGCGTAGCAGGTGGAGTTCTATCGTTTCTGCCTACCCCCATGGGAAGAAGGCGTGAGTTTATGTATGTATTATATTTATTGTACACAGTTTTGATGTTATTTTTTTTATTTGCTTTTTCGAATGTAGAAATAATATTTTGATAGACATTAATGTTACTCATTTTTAGGGTTCCGTACTCAAAAGGAAAAATGGAACCCTTCTTGGATCACTTCATTGTCCGTCTGTCTGTCTGTCCGTCTGTCTGTCTGTCTGTCAGTTGCCAAGACTCTGTTTCTCAGGAACACGTGGAGGTATCAAGTTGAAATTTATATCAAATACGTAAGTCTACGGTCCCTAGGAGCTCTAAAAAAATCAAGCTTCTAAGTCAACGACGGCTATTTATGCGACATATTTTGATACTCGCAAATAAATTAAAAACGGAAAAAAGAATACTTCCCGTTGACGTAGAATCAGAAATTTGGCAAGAATCAAGGTTTCACAGCACAAGTAAAGGAAAACATCCTATAATCGTTAATTTGTAGTTTTATCACATAAAAAAATATTTTTTGCGAGTTGTACTTACATTTTCAGTTGGAAAATTGACCGTGGCGTATATCGATGTATAGGTGAACATGTTTTTCAAGTACAATATTAAGTTTGTTTTTGGGATAAATTCATCCCAACTACGGAACCCTTCATTGTGTCTGGTCCGACACGCACTTGGCCGGTTTATAGATAAAGATATCCACTGACTGATGACTGTTGATAATTTTCCATGTTCTCATTGGATTTTTTAACAATATTTATTTTTTGATGAATAAATTTGAGTTGAGTTCGTGATCGAAAATTTAATTTCGGGTTTCCAAAAACTACACCAGTACACTCTAGTGATGATTTTTTTTTTTATTAAAAAGTAATTATAAAACATTAGTAACGTTGTAGAGTCACTTACAACAATTTGATTATTATGTTTCATGTCTATTTATTTCAAGTATTTATTATTTTAATAATATTTAGTATCAATTTTTTTTTGTGTATGTGAGAACTTTGTAGGCTTATTAGTTACCTGGTACTTGTTGACGGGCCTACAATTTCCTCCCACACCCTTTTTTTCATTCCTAACACTGTAATTTGTAAAAGCTAAATATTTTTCAAAGAGTAACCGTGGAGTTTCTTGCCGGCCCTTCTCCATAGGAAACGGCCAATTGAAACCGGGCACCTAGTTACTGACGGTTCATAAGTGCCCATGGTTTATGTGAAATAAAATATTTTGATTTGATTTTGAACGAATATTTATAATAAAAGTACCTACATATATTATATAATAAATCTAGGTTTTCTTTTGTCCTTAGTTTTCATTATATTTCTAATACCTAAGTCTAGAGTTTTCTCTTGCGTCATAATAAATAATATTGTGGAAATACCTTCTTATTGTTTTCATTTGATTGTAATATGGTATAAATAATACATGAAGTACATAAATGTATGAATAACTAGATTAACTGATCCTTACTCTTGAGACTTCGACAAAATTCAAAGGATTTTCGACTGTATTAAGTGACGCATACGCTTTATAATCAGTTAAGTAAGGATTTATGTTCAAGCGATCAATTGAAGCGACTTGTATTTTTAATGGTATTGATGTCTTATTTAGCAGCATGAGTTCGAACAGAAATGCGCTTTGCATTATTGTCATAAGGTCTAATTTTGTTTAATTGTAGTGTGCGTTTTAAGTCGTTTTGTGTGGTGTGAGGGTGTATTGCGCGGAGGCCGCTGAGGGTCGATGGCTTCGCGGAGACACGTGAGCGATACCGTTAGCCTGCACACGCCAGGGACTCAAACACATGGAAAGGAAAATCTGTGAAATAGTAACGTTAGCATATTCAATTTTTCATGGTTATGTTGGTGGTTAATTTATTAGCTTATCGGATCGATTCATCGTTCAATATTGTTATGATTTTGAATTGTGAGAAATTGTGCAGATATTAAAAGCTTATATAATTTACTAAAGGTAATTTGCCTATCCTGGTGTCGTTTTTTGCGTGTTTTCTTGTTATAATTTATTGATGGGATATAAATGGGATTTATGGATTACATAACAAACAGAAGTTGGTGAGAGAAACAAATATAAGAAAAATAGACCCAACTACTAATGATACAATTTGTCGTTATTAGTGTTAAACACTGCATTAGGAAAATTCCTTACATAGGCTTTGACAATAATAACAACAATAAAATTAATAAACTTGTTTCATCTCAATACCACTAAGAATCATCAAAAATAATATTCTAGAATTTTCCAGCAAAAAAAACACCCGTTATTACTTTGCTAACCCTACATTTCCCGCGGTTATTCAATTCAATTACTAATTTCCAACGTTATGTCTATACAGACAAAGCTTAAATTCACACTATCTTGATGTCCATAATACCTTTCTATGTGTGTGTAGTATCGCATAAAGTTTTTATTCGCTAACATATAAACTGTGTTGTTTATGTCCTGACGCGACCGAGATTTTGAAGCACCGAAAATATTTCTTTGAAATAATAAGTAGCGCAATACGTGTAGTCTGAACTGAATAAATTATATGTATTTATTATTATTTTTATATTGAGCTGTATATTATAAATTATAGTATTTTTTGGAGTTAAAAGACAGATTGAATTAATTGTAATTTTTGGACTGGATAAAGTATTGGAACAGATTTTACTTTTACGATTCAAGCTCATGTCAGAATAATTAAAAACATACCTTAACATCTTAACTTTTAGAATTTTATTAAGTCTCGCATAAGTCTCGAACCCGTGAAAAAATCGGGATAAAAAGTATCCTTTAACCTAACCCAATTCATGGTCTACCCGTATGTCAAATTTAATCTAAATCCGTTCAGCCGTTTTAGCGTGAAAGTGTAACAAACAAACTAACAAACTTATTTTCGCATTTATAATATTAGTTAGGATTGGCATAAGTACAGACGCCAGTACATCAAGCTACTACAATCTGTCAAATTTCTTTAAAAGATTTCAACTTTATCGGTAAAGCATAAGGTTCAAAGTTGATTGGGAAAATTTGACAGTTTCGGGTTGCTTGACCTGCTGGCGTCTGTACATACACATTTAATTTGTTTTATTTCAATTTGCAGCTTTTTACACCTAGTAGGTACCTAAAGCAGCCGTAGTAGGTACTTGTGAATGAAACTAAATGCTATTATATTTTAATAACAACACACAACAAACAATAATTTATTATATTTAATCGTTTACCGTTCAAAAAACAGGAAAAAACACCGAATTCACAGGTAAAATAAAAATGTGTTATTAGGACATTCTCGGGGTTTAACCCGACGGCGATTAGTGTTGTATCTATGAATCTCCCGTCCCTCCATAATGAGGTGAGCAGAAATTTAAGCAACGACGCTCTGAGGCTGCGCATAACAAGTTAGATACTGTTTTGGTATTCAAAGTGCATTTCAGACAGCGACATGCAGCTTATCGCCTGAGCTAGACTGACCCAATTTTGCAGGAATTTTATGGAATTAAAATAATCCGTAACCATGGTAATAATAAATAAAATAGATTATTTCTCACCATTAAAAGATACAATTATACAAATAAGTAGGTACATGAAGTATTTTTTTTTTTTAGTTGATCATAACAGGGTGAAAGAGTATTGACCCTAACCCCTGAACTAGGCGGGAACTTGTATCTCAGGGGATAGTGTTCAGCTATTTGACACTCTTATATTTATCTCAGGATATTTGTGTGTCACTACTATTTATATAATGCGTCTTTGAAGTAGGTACCATTGGAGAGTGCTAGGGTCTGTTGGTGAGATTGAATATGTGAGGTATGGATAGGTGTGTTAATATTAGTGGTGAAATAGAGGAATGGTTACACGCATCAACAGTAAACATACAACAATTACAACTAGCATGTACTTTACAACCTTAACCAGCAGGTTTAGCACGAGAAGCATTAGAGAAGCGTTTTGTCGACGGAAGAGTAGACAAAAATGACGTTTTCGTGTAGACAGTGGAACATTTTCAGTAGACAAGAGATTTCTATTCTACAGTAGAGTAGAAATAGAAAACGTCACGCTAAGCCTGCAGATTGGTAGAAAGACCTGGACCAGACACCATCATTTTCACCATGGCTTGAGCTTTTCTAAACTAATAGGTATCCTAACTTATATATAATATTTAACAAAAACCCTGTTGTTCCTTCTACCTACGTTTTAAGAAACGGTATACATACGTAATAAAGCAAGTCATTTATAAAAACTGTTCAACAAAAATAATTAATATAAATATTTAATTATTAATATTTGTAATGTTTAATTGATTGCTAACCTCTTTCATTCTTTGATTTTGACTTATCGGCTAGCCAAAACTTAATTATTTTTAAATTATAATTTCACCAATGTTGTGCTTGTAGGTAAATGTATACGTCCCTAAAAGGAACAACAGGGTTTTTGTTACATACTGTTTATATATTATTTATATTTGGTGCAGTCGTAAGGCAAACTTTTCTGCTTATTTCTTTCATCGCAGTTTACACTGTTTCCATATCCCATTTCTTCCCGTGTGTCGTAAAAGGTGACTAAAGGACTTACTAGAGAATGGGCAGCAGCGTTCTGTATGCATTTTTAAAACTATGGTGATATTAACTATTATAAACTATTTATAAAACAAAACTATTATGGCAAATCCTCCCTATTTTTGGGGGAGCATACGCCTCCCCCAAAAATAGGGGGGATTAGAGCAGTGGACGTCTTCCGGCTGAAATGATGATGATGATGATGATGACTTTGTCTTGTCCGCTTGGTGCCGGACGTAAAGAATAGCACTATCCCATTTCTTCCCGTGGGTGTCGTAAAAAGCGACTAAAGGACATACTAGAGAATGGACAGCAGCGTTCTCTATGCATTTTAACACCATACTGCGTTCGCCGACCCTCCTGCCAAGTGTGGCGATTTTAGCAAACCCCTCCCCTTAGGGGAGGCCTATACAACCTGTTTTTTTTGAGATCCCACAACTCTAGGGTTATATTCTGTAGGTAAAAATAATACTAAAACTCCTAGAATAGGTGGTCCAAAAATGCATCGTTTCGGAGATATCATCAATCATAATTAAATTAGGTCAAAAATTGTCACCAGTATGACGAATCTTTACTTTTGCGAGGTTGCCAAACTTCGCAGTAGTGTAGTAAAATAAATAGTAAAATAAAATATGTAGGTATGTTGGTATCGGGGCTACCCGGCGGCAGCTAGTGAAGGGAAAGCTACCTTGTCGACGTTGTCATATTTCACGTAAGGGTGTTTTACATTAATAATCGTGACTTTGCCGAATTATTTTGTATGAAAAATGAAAAAAAAAAATAACGAAGGATTGGAACATAACTCATATGCCAGTTGATTCTTTGATATGGCCTCAATCATACCCTAGAGTTATGGGATATCAAAAAAAACACGTTGTATATTTGTGTGCCTTTTAGTCTGTGCTAAAGAAAAGTATTTTTTTTGTTTTTTTTTTCAAAAACTTATTTTCTAACTTTTATTTGTTAGTTTCTTTTTCTTTCTATTATTATTACTAATTTTTTAAATTATAAATGCGAAAGTGAGTTTTTGTTTGTTTGTTTGTTACGCGTTCACGCTAAAACGGCTAACGGCTTTTTATCTCGATATTCCCACGGGATCGAGATTTATGCGGGTGAAGCCGCGGGGCTCAGCTAGTCTCATATAAATAGCTCGAAAGACAAAAAAAGGAAGTAGGGCAGAGGATAGAAACCAGCATTTTTCGAATGTCCTAATGAAATAAACCAATATTCCTAACCACAGATATAAAGTAGGCTAGATACCAGAAGCCGTCCGACCAAGCGCGCCACGTAGTTTGTGCACACACTACGCACAATCTACGGGCATTATTGCGACTTCCTATTGCATGTCAAATGAAAAAATGACAACGCACGTCTACTCCTGACGAAGTCTATTAGCTCACAGACGCGCTTAGCGATTGAAACGATTCTGTTTACGTTGAGCACATCACTACATGGCTGGGGTGACGTCATCGTAGGCAATGATGTATTACCTTTAGATGCGTTACCTGCGCTTAATAATGGCAAAGTAAATGCCTGGCAATTGCCTGACATTTACAATAATAATAATTTATTATTACGTACGCGCCAATGAACATGCAGCAGCTAGTGACGTAGCTAAATATGTATGTTCATCTTTTTCTAACAACAGATTTCGGTATAGGTCTTTCCTTTTCTTCACGCGCTGTATGATTGTATGCAAGTATGTAGCTACAATCATGGCTTACGCTGTTTTTGAGTGCACTAATGTTCGTGTATGATGCGTCTATTTACAATACGTCATTGATCGTAGGTATAAAAAAAGACACGCTTGGTTTTCATACTATCTAATGAACATGCGGTATCAGCCTACTCTAAATCTATGTTCCTAACCATCGTTTATTGCAGAGTGAATTATTATGTTTACAAGTACCTAGTTACTAAATATCAATAAACATACTTAGGTACCCTATTCACTTACAATGTTTTATTTTATTTTATTTTATCTTTTTTTTATAAAAAATCACTGACATAATGTTTTTCTTATTTGACATTATTTTATCTACAATTTTAATTTCAACAAGGTTCTAACTTTTATTATTTGAATCATATTTTATATTGTTTTTTTGTTAATGTGAGGACGTTGTAGGCTTAATAGACTGTAGATCTGTAGACCATTTTCTATTTTGTTAAGTACCTGGTACTTTTGACGGGCCCACGCTGTCCTCTCATACCTATTAACACTGTAATTTGAAAACATTGTAAAAGCCATTTTTTTTAACGAGTAACCGTGGAGTTTCTTCCCGACTCTTCTCCATTGGAAACGACCAGTTGGAACCGTGCACCTAGCTTTTGACGTTTCATAAGTGCCCATGTAGGCTTATGTGAAATAAAAATATATTTTTGATGTTGATTGATTTTGATTTGACTTACAAAACCCATACCGGAAAAAATACCCGATTTATAAATAAAAAATAGAACAATTTCCAACATTTTTCATACGCGTAAAAAGCCACGTCTATCCAAATATTCCTTTTGATTGTTCTTGACCGATATAAATTTCATCATCAATCTGCCAGCCTTTTCCCAACTATGTTCGGGTCGGCTTCCAGTCAAACCCGATGCAGCAAAATACCAGTATTTTACATGGAGCGACTGCCTACCTGACCTCCACAACCCAGTCACTGGGTAACACGATACCCGTTGGTAAGACTGGTTGTAAGTCTTTCGGGCTTCTGACAACCCGTAACTACTGTCAAAGATCTACAAATGACAGCTGGGACCAATGGCTTAACGTGCTTTCCGAGGCACGGAGGGTTCTTGGTATGTACAGATGGTCACCCATCCACGGACCAACCGCGGCAAGCGTAGCTTAACGTGATCGATCGACGCATGCGGCTCTTTGTTGACCGATACATTTGTGCAGTTTAAACTCAACCGATGGTTTTTTTTTTAATTTCGAATAATCGGTAGGTGCGTAATCTTTTGAGGAAAATACAACAAGGTTAGACAATTATGTAAATGTTAACCGAATGTCTCAGAGAGTAAACTGTAGTTTTTGTTACGGTTTCTTAAATAACAGACAGGTTTTGTAAATGTTAAATTGATGACTTAAAATTATTACGTAGCCTTTTCCATACTACCTATGAATTAAAATTATTAAATTAAATTTGTGCCGTGTGGTGCCGGACGTAAAGAATAACACCATCCTATTTCTTCCCGTGGGTGTCGCGTAAAAGGCGACTAAGGGACTTACTAGAGTATGGGCAGCAGCGTTCTCTATGCATTTTAACACCATACTGCGATCGCCAACCCGCCTGACAAGCGTGGCGATTAAGCCCCCCCGCCCCCATCATCATCATCATTTCAGACGAAAAACACCCACTGCAGGACATAGGCCAGGATTTAAGTTGCGGTCAGCATCCAAATTAAGATATCGTCATTATTGTACATAGTTATAAGCATGTCTAATGTAGTAATCATTTGTAAAAGAAAATTAATGTATACACCATAATAGGAAGAAATATAACGCACTGCAACTGTGTTTTTAATTTACATACACATTTACACACTACTACATATAGACTGTATAGTGGCGAGCCCGCTGATCGCCACGCGGCATGCGTCGCCCCACCAGCAATCCGTGTTACTTGCGCCTATGTTTCACATCAAAACTAATATTCTTATCACATGTCATTACTAAAGCAATTATTGCTTGTTTTATACGTTATTCAATTATTTCACATATCCGTGTGGAAAACCGATTACCGAATACATATTTTTGTAAAAATAATGATCGATAATTTGCTCGTTATGAGTGTATCGTTCGTATAATTTCAAGCGGGACCAACACGAGGCTTATTAGTATTGCTGAAACAAATCAGTGCCTAATAAAGTCTCAATTGTGTATTAAACTAATGAGATTGATTGAACATGCGTTTTATTATTTACGAACTGAGTAACTGCGACTAGTTTTTTCAGTTCTCAACCGATTTGTTCATAATTATAACCTTGGTAACATTATCATATGATACTTTAAGAGCCTCTGTGTGACGCCAGTACAGCCTGCGACTTCAACAGTTTTTATTTATTTATATGTAATCAATTTTACACAAAATTATAACAATTAAAAATTAAAAGAATTACAATAAGTATAAATCATTAATAAAAAGTAACCGAATAAGAAATTAAAAAGTAAAACATTTGCAATTCCCTGATATTATGTTAAATGTCAAAAAATAAATCTAAAAATATTATCAAAACAAATAAACTAAAGATTCCACCATTTTATTGAGGTTTACCTCATGATCGGTAGGTACACGTTTAAGTTCGTGCTCCCGTTGATGTCTTTCATTAGTCCCGTAAGCAATTTCCTCAAAGAACACTTTGTTTTGATTTTCCGTTGTTTCGTTGACAAAAATATTGTTAACAAGGACTTGAAATATTGGTATGAGGGTATTGTGGAAGGCACGAGCTTGTTGCCATAGTTTAATCTTAGTTTGGCGACCTATCTGAACGGATCAAAAGCTTCACGCTTTGTTCGATGTGTGTGTGAGTGAAATTCACAGACACGCTATCGTTACAGGCGGTCAAAAGCCTGCAAAACTCTAACCCCCTTATTACAAAACAAGGTTTATCTTCAGACCCAGGTTTAAAACATGAAGCCATTATTGAATTTCGAACATTATTCCGACTATGGTAAAGTTCCTAAACACAAAACTGACAACTTAGTACCGAACTAAGTTTTCAGTTTTGTATAAAGAACGGCATTTCAATCACTATTACGTTCATATTACAAAAACTGGCTCCATGGTTTAAGCCATATCAAAATATAAATCTTGTTTTGTAATAAGGTTTATATTTAAACCTTATTAAATAAGGTTTAAATAAGATAATAATAACCTAACCTAACCTAACCTTCGGCATAGGTTTTTTTTATTTTTTATTTATGTTGCTTTGATTGACATTGACATTTCTACAGATTGTAAAGAGCCGAATTTTCTTAACATTGATGCTCCCATGCTTACTTGGGAAAAGGCTGGAATAAATGATGATTAATAAAAAAAGGTTTTGTGTGACAGGTTCAATTAATATTACTATAGTGAAGTAAGACTGATGTAAAGTATAAAGTGAACGAATGTTTACAAAGAGTGGGTGTGTTCGGTCAATACATTACAGATGTTAATGTTTACACGTCATAATAATCGGTCCTAGGTCGCGTAGGTTTGTTTCTTCATTCGTCGCTTTTTGGTCATCGATGATGTAAAGTATACATTGAAAAGAATGTAACCATCTTTAGAAAGTATTTTAGAGGCAATTGTTTTTTCTGAACACTTCTAAATTATGAACTCCTATCCTATTCTTTTGTTTCCGGGGTGCAAAATCCTCATGGATGTCCTCCAGAGGGGTCTGTCAAACTTACTGACTAGACTAAAAACCACCCCGGTGTTCCCTTCCCGCACTTGCACTGGGGATCTTGGGATCTAATGTGACTACCGCGATCCCCGGCATGAACTCTTATCCTAACTATCGCACTATATAAAGTCGAAAATTTGTGAGTGAGTGTGTGTGTTTGTTACTTCTTCACGCTCAAACGGCTGGACCAATTTCGATATAATTAAGTATGGTTTTTATCCCGATATTCCTACGGGATTGAAACTTACGCGGGTGAAATCGTGGGGTGCAGCTAGTATTAATATAAAATGGCTTCGATACAACCATAATTAACTTGAACCTCTACTCACAAATTTCATAGCGATACGTAACTTTTGTATTAACTATGTTTAGTGTCTTATCCATATTCCGTGTGGTGCCGGACGTGAAGAATAGCACCATCCTATTTCTTCCCATGGGTGTCGTAAAAGGCGCCTAAGAGACTTACTAGAGATTGGGCAGCAGCGTTCTCTATGCATTTTAACACAATACTGCGATCGCTATCCCGCCTGCTGTCCGGCAGTGGACGTCTTTCGGCTGAAATGAGTATTCTATAAACATTTTCATTCTTCGAATACTTTACTGTAATTAATACAACACTACATTTTGGCTATTATTACTTCACACTCTATTAAAAGTTTGGAGATTTAGTTTACTGCCAGTATACTATAGGGCTCTTCGCGGTCAACGATACATAAAATATTAGGTAGTAAAATAAGCCATCATAACATTTTTAGAGAATGATTGAGTATTTCTTCGAGTCTTCCATGATATAAAACTATTGTAAATCATTAAATAGCACTCACAATTTTGGCGGCTCATTCAAGATATCAGGTGCAGTAGATTCCATATTAATATCGGATTCCTCGCTTGACCTCTTACTATTTTGTAAACATCAGTCGGAAAGTCGCAACAATATTATGACATTACTAATAAGAAAATGGTGCGAATTTACAAGTGGCGCCACGTGCACATGGTGAAAATTAGTACTACATCTTTCGTCTCGTTTTCTCTTTAATAATAAAGTGAGATAAACGTATTGAGCAAAAGCGCTTCCAAGGAGGTTCGATCATTCAGCTTATTTATTTTCGTAATTTGTAACTCCTTGGTGGAATTCTTATATAATTTTTATGGTAATTAAAAAAAACCGTAAAGGATACGCACGGCGCTATACAACGAAGGGAGCGGTAAAACATATTTTGAGCAAATGAAACGAAAAAAATATTTAATTTGGTATCTTGTACCTACAGTAGGTAAAAACAGCTTATGGGAGCAGTGGTGTAAGAATGGTGTCAGTATTAGCTCCAACACCGACATCATCACTATAACGGTGGCTTTAATTCATACTAATCCTGAACAAACCATACATGGTGCATGCATGGCGTATATGTCATTGATTTAAATCACTAAGGGGTATACAATAAGCAATAAGGAGAGCTACACACTTGTTCGGCTCAGAGGATTCGGCACAGCCGGGCCACATATAAAATATATGTAGTTAAATGTTAGAGGAAAGCCGCTCGGCTTAGCCCGAATTGTGCCGAGCCAAACCGAACATGATTCAACGAGGGTAGATGCCGAACGGAGTTTTTCAATCGGCACCAGCCCAGAATGAAAGCTGAATATATCTATGTAGTCATTGCTGAATGTGCCCTGAACAAAAAAAAAATAATATTTTATTTCACATAAACCTTTACGGGCACTTAGGAAACGTCAGAAGCTAGGTGCACCGTTCCAATTGGTCGTTTCCTATGGAGAAGAGCCGGCAAGAAACTTTTTTTTTTTTAATCCTTGCCCCACACTAGGAATTACTCCTGTATCGTGGGTGCGTTTACAAACATTTAAACTCACATACACAAACAGCCAACTACTTGGAACCCGGAACAACTACTTGCAGGTCATACAAATATTTGTTCCGTGCGGGAATCGCACCCGCGACACGCAGCGCAGCAGTCAATCGCTTAACCACTACGCCAACCGTGCCGTCAAACTCCATGGTTACTCTTTAAAAAAATGGCTTTTACAATGTTTTCAAATTACCGTGTTAATAGGTATGGGCGGAAGGCGGAGGACAGGGTGTTGTGGCGCAGCCTGGGAGAGGCCTATGTCCAGCAGTGGACTGCTATAGGCTGAGTTGATTGAGATATGGGAGGACAGTGTAGGCCCGTAAACAAGTACCTACCAACAACTCATCATTCTCCTGCCCTTATCCCAATTTATTTGTGGTCGGCACAACATGTCCCCATCTTCCACACTTCTCTATTAGTCGTCATCTCGGTAGTCACTCCCTTTCTAGCCATATGATCTTTCACACAGTCCATCCATCGTTTCTTCGGTCTTCCCCTACTCTTATCATTCATACTCAAAAGTTTCCCCACATTTTCCTCATACCTCCGCATCACATGCCCATACCATGACAACCGATTTCCGCACAACTTTTCAGTCACCGGTGCCACTTTCAGACTTTCTCTTATGTACAGACAGCTGTGCTGCTGGGGAGTTTCTTGCGCCACTTCTTCGTCCCAGCTAAAGCACTAGGAAGTGGTGAAGGGTGGGCGTTTGTGGGGGACTGTCTCTTGTAATTTTTGACGTTCGAAAAGTGCTGATTCTCAGCCTAGTTTGAATAAATGACTTTTGATTTTGATTTACTAATTTCTTATTCTATCCATTCGTGTCACACCACACATTCCTCTTAGCATTCTCATCTCAGCTACATGCAATTGCCTTTCATTCATCGCTTTTGTGGCCCAACATTCTGATCCATACAAGACAGCAGGTCTAACCATTGTTTTATATATCTTCCCCTTAAGTTTAAGGGGAATGCGGGAGTCGCAGATTGTTCCCGCCGTTATACCACCCAGTGTTAATTCTGTGCTTAACCGTCCGATCTACTTCGCCATCGCTTTGCACAAGTGAACCGAGGTACTGAAAGTCGGAGCAGACCGGGAGAAGCGCGCCATCAAGCTCTTTGGCTCCAGAACGCCATCAAGCTCTATGGCTCCAGAAGTACCAACAAATCTACAGTCTATTAAGCCAACAACGTTTTCACATTCACAAAATATTATCATGTTTGTTAGAGAGATTTCATCCTTATAATTGACCCTAACGATCGATGCAATAAAAGTACAGGGTATAATTTTTTCAGATTTTAGCCGGTTCGATTCCCGGGTGTGGGAGAAGAGAATTTTCGAAAATCTTTGAATGCAGTTTGCTTTCTATTCAAAAATAAAGGAATGTTTCCTTTGAGTAAAACTTTCTATCTGCAGTATTAAGAGTACTTTCCCTCCAGGTGGCATTACAAAATTCCACCCTGTATAATGTCAAATAAAGAAAAGCTAATGTCAAGCAAGTATGTAAAAAAATAAAATATGAGTAAACATCGTAATTTGGGTACGGCTAATAGTCATTTACATAGTTTTGCCGTTAATGAGGTACTGGGAAGCCACATGTGCAGAAGTAATTATTGCCAAACTTCCTTCTCTTCAACTTAGTCTTTAATCTTATAATATGGTTTTTTGATAAGGACACGTTATATGTGGGGTTTTAATTATCCATCGCTAAGTTCTGTAACCGACACAGCACCCCTTCTTGCTTATTGCGCAATACATTTTCCATGGAAGATGGAAAAAAACAAGTCCAAGTAGTAACGAGTCACTCGCCCCTGACTTCCCAAATCAAAATCAAGGTTTTTAGCACGTGCTTGTTTACAACAATCTCGGGACGATTGGTTTGCATGTTGAATTCGATTTTAAGGTCGTTGTCGTACTCTTCAACGAAGTCTCGTATTAATAGGTCGCAGTAAGAATTTCTAATGGGGTGTACAGATGGCTTTATACATGTATAGAAGTGCTGCGGTCAAGGCACGGTGCCAATCGCTGCATCTCAACGGACTTTGGTGTGAAAAACCAATTGTTGCTCTTTCGCCGAAATATTTTTGCTAAGAGATGAAGGTTTTTGTATGAAGAATATTTGAATAGTTGGCTGTTTTTACATTAGTATCTCGTTAGCGAAATGCTCAAGTTTAAAAACGCCCAGTCTGTACCTATACAGTTCTACAGTAGGTACCATGAAAAAGAGTAAACACTGTAAAGAAACACGAATATATTAAAATATTTAAATCCCGACAGAATGTGGGGCATATTTTAAAATTCCATATGATTTTGAAATTCCGTTTTGGTTTGCATGGCCAAGTCCCTGCAGTCCTTTGTTGGCTTACTGCGAAGATATGGAAAAATGTATAAATTCACACTCTTTTGTCCTGATGGACGTCCAAAGCAAGCACACTGGTGTATATATCAGATCTTTTATTGGATAATGTATTTGTATTTATTTATTAAAAGAATATCGTAAGGTAAGTAACAGGTATTTATTAGTTACTATGTAATGGAAGCTTTAAGTTTTTATGAAACAATTATCAGCTATAACCACAATCTGAACAAAATATATTTAAAAAAAAATCCTCCACTTGCATAAGCGTTGGCAATGGAAATAACAAAAACGAATTGTTAATTTAGTAAGTATTATTTCTCACGCTGATTCATAACTTAACCAAAATAAGTGAGCCGGTCTCTCAGTGTCCCCATTTTTTGCCACAAACAACTTCGGAGGGCATTACCCTCTCTTACACTCTCGAATGGAACCATCTAGCCTTGAGGCGAATGGCCAAACTATCACCGTATAAAAAGCTCGCGAGCTTTCATACTTTGATTCGTAATTTTGAGAAAAAAGTTGCGAAAGGAATTGCTTAATAGAAATAAAACGATTCGATGTCGTCGTGCACGCAACAACATAGTTCAAATATTTTTGAGCTTTTTTTTATATTAATTTCAATTCAAAAGAAATTGAAATAAATAAAAATACGTCACTACGATTATACTTATAAATAAATAGACAATTAGGTATGTTTGAAAGCATTGTCATCTGCTTAAACTACACAAAGCACCTACCCACATAATTCAGTACCTATTTATGATTATAATTGAAAACTCATTAGCAAAATATCTCAAAAATAATGTTTGTGTGAAATATTAGCAAAGTAAACGAGCTCGCAACGTTTATGGTCTGAAATTATGCAACCTCTTTTTGCAAATGTTGAAAAAACCGAACCGTGTCGAGCTGCCCACGGAAACGTACCAATGAAAACAGCACTCCACTTCGGGTCCGAGGACCTTACCCTAGACATTGGCTCATGGCTCAACGCAATAAGGTTGTCGTCGGTCAACGGCCGTCCCCTCCCGCGCCCCCACGACCTCTTTTCGCCACAATCCAACGACTTTATAACGCGCGCTGCCACCAACAATGACCATACTACCAAACTACCTTCTCACAATGGCAGCTTTATCTAACATGAGCGCGAGAGAATGTGTGGCGTTCGGTCTATTCCAAATTTAGTTGAGCGAAACAAATCGAAACATGTAATGGCCACTAAATTACATAGCATTATTGACATCTAAGCACATTACTATTTCGTAAACTATGTGATTCAATCCATTAATTTGTGGGCGAAAATTGCTGTAAACAGATTTAGTTGTATTGAAGAATTTGTATTTTGAAATAATTTTATGTAAACTCTAAATTAAATGTGTTCATCGCGGTCGTAACTTAAGATCGCTTCATACATATTAGGAGGACCAAACGTTGATGTACAATAACTTTGATGACTCCGTTTTAATATTTTTCAAACAACATCAATAATTAAGCTTATTATAATGTTCAAGTCTTAAGAAGGGAATACAAATTTAAAAGTAGGCAAGACAAGAAAATTATTTAACAATTTTCTCTGAGTTTTCCCAATTTTCATAAATTATAATAATAATATTCATTTATCCAAAGTAATACATAGACACAGCACAGTGGTAGATATACCAAAAAGATACATAATTAATTGCTTGTACAAAATTTAAAAGGCTACAAATAAATCTACATAAACAAAAGATAAACCCTGTCCTGTATCTTAAGAGACATGTAAATGACAGATAAATGTTTGTCATCTCAATTATTCTATCTATTTCCCAAGTTATTTTCAGACTCAATCTTTCTCAAAAGAAACCGGTTCCCTGCACATTAACTAGGCCACGACCAAGCTTACGATATGTGATTTCTGGTTTTTCCCTGGGTGATTACTTTTTACCTCGGATATATTTTGGGAAAACAAATTAAGTTTTAGTACGAGTATACCAACGTCAATGCCCGGAGAAAGGCACAGCTCATTCACCTAATGAAATCTCTGAATCATGACTGATCACTACATTGACTGAATAAGTGCAAATAATATTTTACTCTGAAACATGTTTTTAATTGGTATCTACGGTTTTATCATTATATAGCCATTTGATTATATAAGTATTATTATCAGAGATCCAACGTATTGAATAGCTTTTTGTATGCAAACACAGCAGACTTGTAACCACTTGGAAAACCACCAACCATCCACCCCAACCACTTTGAAATCTTCCAATTTTATAAAAAACTTATTCACTCGTTTGTGTATGTGCTCATACAGTTTTTAGGGTTCCGTACACAAAGGGGTAAAACGGGAAGCCTATTACTACGGCTCCGCCGTCTGTCTGTCTGTCTGTCTGTCCGTCTGTCTGTCCGTCTGTCACCAGGCTGTATCTCATGAACCGTGATAGTTGACAGTTGAAATTTTCACAGATGATGTATTTCTGTTGCCGCTATTACTACTAAAAATACTAAAAAACAGAATAAAATAAATATTTAAGGATGCTCCAATACAACAACGTGATTTTTTGCTCGTTTTTGCTCTATATTGACAACGGCAACAGGTAGATGGTTGAAATATTCACAGAATATTTAGTTATATATTCACATTAATAATAAATAATTAAATTAATATAAAACAATTATTTAAGGGGGGCTCCCATATACAACAAACGTGATTTATATTTGCAATTTTTTATAGTTAATGGTACGGAACCTTTCTTGCGCGAGTCCGACTCGCACTTGGCCGGTTTTTGTTATTTCGTGGTCATTAGACTCTTTGGGCATGCGTGGGCACATCTCTATTCCCAACAATTATTGTTCCGGTGAATAACATCTGTCATGAACGATGTAGGGTAAGTGACTTCATCATGTTCCGTGACTCTATCGCCTATCGAATATTGCACAATATTGTTTTTAATTGGCGTTCCACAATTAGAGCGCTCACCTGATTCGCTCCAGTTGTTACCGATTAAGTTTTTTTTACAATCCTCTGGTAAGTCAAGTTTACAGTTAACTTCGCGGCTTGTTACCAAGTTATGGTGAGTTATCAACGTTATAAGTCCGGAATTGTAACTAAGATAATGAGTTACAATCAAGGATCTGATAATTAACAACTGGTAGACAATTAACACTATTGCATATTTAAATAAATACATAGAAGATAATTACAATGATTGGTTTTATATTAATTGGCATGATTGATTCGCTATAATAAAGGAAATATTCATGACTGAACGTTCATAATCATAAGTCTTCGTACCGTTAAGGCACCTCAACTTTAACCCTTAAATTATTGGCAATAATTTGCGATTGTGTTTGGAGTGTCTTAAAATATAATCAGATTAACTGTAAGTTTAAGATAAATAAACTTTTTATCCTTTGAAACTGCAAGTTATTCGGATCTTTATTACGATTTTTTTTTTTTTGTATTTTGAAATCTTATGACTTTACAACACTTTGTATTAAGGCTTCTACATACCGGGGCGACTTGTCGCGCGACGCGACTCGACACAAAGGCACCGCCCGTCCCGCGACACGCGGGGCCTTTGTGCTGTGTCGCGTCGCGCGACAAGTCGCGCTGGTATGTAGAAGCCTTTATGTTGTGTACTTTAGGTATACTAAACGTGAATTCGTAATTAATTCAAGACTTCAAAATGTTTAAACTGAATTTGAAAGAAGTTTTGGTTTGATTGAATACCAAATACTTACAATATACTAAGTTCACGCATAAAAGGGTGCATTTCAAAAGATGTGCTTATTATACGGTTTGTTTTGTACAACATTTTTTTGAAGGGTAATCTTTACCATGGTGTCTACTGTGAATTATGTCTCCTCAGAACTAAGTTACACTCACTGCAGACTTCAAACAAAAATCGTTCATTTTCTGGCACATGACGTTAATACAAGTAAGTCGGTACCAGAACTACTAAATAAGACACGTAGCCCGTTTGAACTGGGAACGAATGCAAGAGATTGCTACGTCTCACTACGAAGACTCATCAGCACTTCAGCCCAAAGACGACTGCTCCTCCAAAGGAGGGGTTTGCCATAATCGCCACGCTTGGCAGGCGGGTTGGCGATCGCAGTATGGTGTTAAAATGCATAGAGAACGATGCTGCCCATTCTCTGATAATCAGTCCCTTAGTGGCCTTTTACGACACCCACGGGAAGAAATGGGTTAGTGCTATTCTACGAAGACTACGAAATGTTATTAATTAAAAAATCTAATCGAAGAACCTAACATGAGACAGATGTCTCAACATTTCTTTAACAATTTAACATAAGTATATATTATTGGCTGATCTATAATAATGTTCCCACTGCTGGGACCCAGGCCTCCTCTCTTCGAGAGGGAGTGAGCTATAATCTACCACGCGGGCCCAGTGTGGCTTGGTAGATGTCACATGTCTTTGAATTTTTGGTTCTAGGACATGCCGGTTTCCTCACGATGTTTTCCTTCACCGTTTTGAGAGCAGTGGTGACGAAATAATGTACACAAAGTATGGCGCCTATCTGGGTTTGAACCTACGACCTAAAACTCGTAAGTCGCGGCCGTTACCACTGGGCCATCGCTGCTCTTCTTTAAGAATAAATATTCACAATTCTCAAATACATTGTTGAAACAAAACAAAGCAATTACAAAGACAAAGCAGCTAATTATAATGCGTAGCACGAACTTATTTAGTTCAATGTAGGTAGTTTAATATCTGCATATACATTACTTCCGTCGCGTCGTGTGGGTGCCCGCATCCAACATTTTCACTTTGATACTATTTTTACGATTGTTCACTTATATCCTTAAATGCTTTACGACTAAGGGCCAATTTTTCAAACGTCAAATAACTTTTATCTGAGGAATAAAACGGGCGGTTTGACAGCTTTTGTATAGAAAATAATATGTTAAACCATTCCACCAACCAACATCCGTGTTGAATTCCTTTGGCACCTTTATTTGATGACTTGTAATTAGACTGTCATGATTTAAATATTAATAAGATTTGTACTGATTTTAAATACTAAATATAAAATTGAAAATATGTGGTTTGCCTCAAATTATTTTTGTGACAGCGACATCATGAATTTTAATAGTATCTCATTTGGCAGTTACCGTAAAAGTATGGTTTTTTAACAGAACGGTATGGAAACATGATATTTGGGGCGTCACCTATCTAGTTGCTAAGTGAGTTCTCTTCTAGCTTTGGAACCAAGAGGTTGTCTTCAAGAAGTCTAAAGCCTATACTGATATTATATTGAGTACCTAATTAAATAGTTCGTTAAATATTGCTATAAACCAAGTTTGTATGTATGGAAGAACATAAATACAGAAATGTTCTTACTGAAAAGGCGTTTCCTTACAAGACGTATTCCTTTTAAGCCGGATTAGTTTTACCTATCAACGTTATTTAGTTTGGTAATTTAGAGGTAAGATTTACAGAGAATTATTATTGCCTTTTAGCGAGGTTTTGTTGATTGTGCCTTATTTACCAGCACTTATCTTGCAACTAGCGTACATAACGATAAGACTGTAGACTCCTTAGTAATCTATTATTTTTTGCCATGTAGGTACTGACTTCTTCTATGATCAACAAATCCACTTATAAACATAAAACATAATAAGCGGAGATCAGTATCTAAAGCCACTTATGTAACTCACATGTCCACATGTCCAGCAATGGACTTAGAAAGGCTTAATTGATTGAGCTTGATTGATTGATATCTAGTATGTACTAATTTGGGTGTATCTCACGTAGCATTAATCTTTATCGATGGGCTAACATTAAATTACCATTTAACATCTGCTCCGCATCTGCAGATAATAGCAATACCTAAATCATTTATTACCAGCAAAGATCAAAATATGTTTTCCTAATTCTAAACGAATTGGCTGGTTACGAGGAAAATGGTAGATAATAATTATTATTAAACACAATCACACAACACAAATAATTAATTAACACACATTTGTTAATTTTACACAATCATAAAAGCGAAACCTAAAACGTAGTGGATTTTTTTTGGAAGTCGGGTGTTTTTATTAAGTACAGTTTTTTATTTTTCAATTTTTAGTGGGTTGGTTTGTAATTTATATCTAAGTTACAATAGCCTAATGCCAACTGCTCATCATCATTTACACAATATTGATTTTCTTGAAGTAGGGACGTTAATTGCTGGAGAACTGCCACTCACCATATGCATTTTAACGAGCATAAATTGCTTAGCAACCATATTAAAGTACCTAATCAAATCGCAATTTATTATTAAGTAATTCCGGTGGCCATCTGTGGTCTTCATCATCAGTTCCATTTCACCAAATGCTACTTTCCGAGAGCAAAATGCAAATTACTATAAAAAATACCCAAATCACTATGAGTATGCCTATAAAATTTGAGGATTTTCCTCGATATCCATCTGCTTTTGACGTGGTGAGAATGGGACCACCTCGAAAGCATACCCTTTCAACCAAAAAATAATTTTCAAAACCGGTCCGTCCACAACTGACGGAAAATTGGTGAACATACATAAAAACATACAGACGAACATAAATAACCTCCTCCTTTTTGGGAATCGGTTAAAAAGAGAAGAAGATCATTAAGATGGATGAGAGGTTTGCAATTTGCAGGTCAGTATCAGAGGACCTAAAATGGACGCTTTGGCAGAATCATAATATGATCTGCGTACAATTTATATCCCGCAATTCATCTGTTTGATAGCTGCTATTTGACATTAGACTTCATTATAGCAATTCATAATGTGTGGACCATTTTACGAAACTCCAAACAAAACTGTCAAACATATGAATTGCGGGATATAAATTGTACGCAGATCATATTATTATTATTATTCTGCAAAAGCGTCCATTTTAGGCCCCCTGATTGTATGGTAATAAAAAAAAAGTTAGATGCGCCAATAACAAATTTAAATTTACAAAAGTAATCAATAGTAGTTTTTCGGGTTAAGGCTTCTACATACCAGCGCGACTTGTCGCGCGACGCGACACGGCACAAAGGCCCCGCGTGTCGTGGGACGAGCGGTGCCTTTGTGTCGCGTCGCGTCGCGCGACAAGTCGCCCCGGTATGTACAAGCCTTTATGCCAGTGCTTCCACCTTATTATTACCCTATTTTTAGCTTATTTTTTTTCAATCCCCGTAAGTATTTGATTAATTAACTTCTAAAAGATTACAAGTTAATTAATCAAATACTTACTTCTCGCAAATGCCTTTTAACAATTACGCTGGTAGCACACCTCCGCTACGATACGAGTACTATAGCAGCGAAACCGCAGTAGTTCAATTCAACTGGCTCGCGTCATGTTCCGCTACTCGAATCGGATGCGAGTAGCGGAACATGACGCAATCCAGTTGAATTAAACTACTGCAGTTTCGCTGCAGCTATGGTTTCGTGGCGGAGGTGCGCTACCAGCGTTAAATTAACTTCCTGGTTCTAAAAGTTTATTATTCAAAAGTATTATGAACTCGTTATATTCGTATGATTAGAATCTAAGCGAGCTTTTAAACGATAAGATTTCTTGGGAAACCTTGGATTTAATTGCCGCTCTGGTCATCACACGGACTTGAGAACTGTGACTCATAACGAGAATCGTGAGACTGAGAAGAAAAGGGTCATTACTTTGTTTCAATAACCATGTTTTCCTGAAATACCGTTTGGAATCAAAAAAATAAAATAAAATCAATTTATTGACACACACAAGTTATGAAACATTTTATTTTGTAAACAGGAACAATGTTAATTGAAGGAGTGCATAAGTAGAAATAGCCGTGGGCCCCAAACTAGGCACAGCCTGTATCTTGGTGGCCCAATATAATATAGATAGAAAAGGCAGATTGATTTAATGACGTTCAGCGTGACAGCACAGCAAGACACAAATAATAATTAATTATGAAAATAAGAATTAAAATCATTCAGAAATCAAAAATAAAATAATAGTAAAAATCAATAAAATAAAAATATATAATAGATAAAAAAAACAAAATAAAATTAAAAAAAAAATAAGTAAGTAAGTGTATTAAGTAAGTAATAAGGTTTGATGTTGTGATTTCAGAGGATTTTTTTGAGAAGTGAGTGCAGATTTGGGTCGTAACTTCCGTAATAATTGTCTTATATATCCGCTAGTAATGTTGATGAAGGTATTTTAATTCAATGTTTTCTGCATTTTTTTTTGTAAATTACCTCATGCTTCTGGCAAAAACTGATTCCAATCCAATTTATAATGAAATAAAATCATACCAGAAAGAAATTGAATATTATTCTGAGGCACACGGTAAACTACGTATTATTATTATCATGTGTAGGATGATAAGAAGATTATCATAACATTTGCTGAAAAATATATAATACTTTAAATAATAAATGTAACTTAGGATGTCGCAGTATAATATCCAACGATATCAAAAAAATGACAGTGTTCATGAATTTTGTGAAAATGAGAATCGAAATATTCAATTCAGGCTCTCTAAATATTAAAATATGTGTTGCCAAGAGGAAAATGGGGATGACGCTTTCTTTTTAACGGAAATCACAGTTCGAGTTGCGTCAACATATAGTGATTAAATAACTAAATATTCTGCGAATATTTCAAGCGTCTACCTGTTGCCGTTATCAAAATAGAGCAAAAAAATCACGTTTGTTGTATGGGAGCTCCCTTAAATATATATTTTATTCTGTTTTTTTTGTATTTGTTGTTATAGCGGCAAAGAAGTACATCATCTGTGAAAATTTCAACTAACTATCATTGTTCATGAGACATAGCCTGGTGACAAACAGACAGACAAACGGCGGAGCCTTAG
This sequence comes from Tiliacea aurago, assembly GCA_948098905.1. Classification (NCBI taxonomy): domain Eukaryota; kingdom Metazoa; phylum Arthropoda; class Insecta; order Lepidoptera; family Noctuidae; genus Tiliacea; species Tiliacea aurago. The sequence continues at coordinate 11,305,367 of OX402579.1, read as the reverse complement.
TAATAGGGTTCCGGTTTTACCCTTTGGGTACGGAACCCTAAAAACATCACAGTTCAACATAATTTTCCATCCCGTTTAATTTAATAGTATTCATAGAAATAGACTTAATCTGATAAGAAAATGAAAACCTAGCTCAAAACATCCTATTTTACATTTCTAAGGCTGACACTGAATGCTAAATGTTCTGCAAACAAGACAAGAAAAAATGAAAGCAGCACATGTCTTGTCCTAACACACATTTATCAGATTCTGATCGTCGTTCTATTTACGTCAAGAAGTTATAATATATTCTACAGAGACAGACAAACAATTAATTAGAAATAATTCAGGTTGCGTAGGGAAGTGCTCTGGCGCAGGTGACACCGGACGTTCGGCTTCCGTCGGTCATTGTCGTACGAACGTGCGATGCCTGCATCCATTACTGTTTTTTATCATCGACGTGGCCAGTTAGATTTTCAACGCACTCTTTACAAAGCTGACAATGGCCCATCGGTCCCAAATTTATTTCGTTGAAAAAAAATAATTGATATGAGATAACATTAGCATCAGTGTATTGCTATTTCAGTTTTTTATCATTCATGATTTAATGCTTGAAATTTGGGTGAAATGAATATTATTTTCTTAAAATACTCGTTAAACCTCTTCAACTTTGTTCTCAATACCGTACATTTAATTTGATTTGATTGAAATAAGTCAATCTATTAAAATAGCTGCTGAAACACACAGCTGAAACTAATCTATGTTTCCGTCAAACGCAAAGTTTTACATAATGAGGTTTATGATTCGTGCAAAATCTTTGTAAGTACACTGAATTAATCGTGTTTATCGATTCACCGACTTAATGGTTAATGACTTAATTGGTTTTAAGCGTATGTAGAATAATGTAAATTTTGTTAATAGCTTTGTAAATAAAAATAGAAATTGAAAGTTTCCACATTTGTATATTTCATGTAAAACGTTTTTTTTTTACGTTGCCTTCTCTATGTTGCACAAGTGTATGTTATCAATATGTAAGATGTAAGTAGTTGAAGGTGCCCGGAACATGGGTGTGATCGAAGGTTTGCATCATCAATTATCGTGTGTCTAATTTTTTGCATGAAACGGTGACTCTGCGACCAAATGTATTTATCCTCGCTCACGTGTTTTATTTGATGTATTTGTTTGTTGTTCGTGATTGAGTTGATTTAGTGAACACGGTAAATAACAATAAGAGGACACTTACTTACAAAATCATTTGCTAAATCAGTAACAGAATCAGCCGTATATTCATATTTCCGCCGACGACCAGACTCAATGTCAATTTTGTGTAGGTTTTGTGCTGTAAAGTTTTCAATCAGAATCTTCTTACTGCAATTCCAAATCGATCACCTTAAGATCTAATTTTACAGGCGGGCCGTTTGAGAGTTAAAGATTTATCTTAAGATGGATGCGTAGTTCATACAAACGTAATACCAAAATAATTTTTAAATCAAACATATTCATAAGGTAGTGTGTCTTTATTCCGAGTGGAATAAAGAATATCTAGGTTCCCAAATATATATTTGTTATTTATATATATTATAATTGAAACCTTAATTAAAATGTACATGGTAACACTAAAATATTTATAGTATGTACAAGTTTAAAATAAAACAAAATAAAAAATAAAGGGAGGGGAAAGCTCATTGGGCATCAAAAAATTCGTCCGCATCGCTGTCAATGGGAAAAGTGCCCAAAAGGCTGGCAGCATTGCCACGTTGGATGGCAATGCTGATTCTTTGGGCTAAAAATAGGCCAGCCCTCTGGTCGCATGAAGAGTCGACCAACTGCTTGGCGATGTCCTGAAAAACTCGATGAGCACTCGGACCCCAAGGCCCTAGCGTTTCAACCCCAAACGGCTCAAACATATAACTCCCAATAAGGTTGTTATATTTGCGCCGTTTGAGGTTTTCAGCTCCGGCACAGCCCGTCGTGCTAGGAAGATGGGATGGCGCGACGGTGTCGACACAGGTTGCATCCCACACCAAAGGCCAATATATATTTTGAATGGACACTGATTTAAACAAGAGTTATGGGAAAAATAAGTTTTCTATAGAAATTTTGAATTCCTCATAACTTATCTTTACATCATTGTCCTTTCAAAATATATATTTGGGAACATAGATATTCTGTAATCCAATCGAAATAAATACACACTACCTTAAGAATATGTTTGATTTACAAATTATTTTGGTATTACGTTTGTATGAACTACGCCCCTTAATTCATACACTTAATTCATCTGCCCAGTCTTTTCCCAACTATGTTGGGGTCGGCTTCCAGTCTAACCGAATTTAGCTGAATACCAGTATTTTACGTAAAGCGACAGCCTATTTGACCTCCACAACCAGAACTGGATAAACTTAAAACACTTCCTCTCTCCTTAAACATCATCATTACATAACACAGTTCCCTGCTCTTGTTTCATGTGTATTATTGTATATATGTATATATTTATTAGATAAGTGTATGCTTTGTGTATTTATGTATTTATTGTATATGTTAATGGTACACCACTGACTACCTGCAGTATTGTCACTCCTGCTCCCTTCAATCCATCCAAAGGTTGTCTGTAAAAGATCACTTTTAGCGATAAGACCGCCCATTGTGTCACCCTATGTAAAATTTAAACATTTATATCTGTAACTTTTATGGTGTACATAATAAAGAGTATTCTATTCTATTCTATTCTTCATTCGTATAGTTAAGTACTTAAAATAAATAAAACCCATTCACTGTCCAAAGATACTCACTGTTCTACCTATCTGAGCATAATTACTTCGCCAAAGAGCTAATAAACGCTAAGCAAAATCAGTTTGCTTTACATTTACAACCCTGAGTCATAAACAGGATTGTTCAAATGTTTTCATTTAAATACTGAAAAACAAGTTGTGCTATCTTCACGCTCTATTTCACCCAAGGAGTGACATAACTTATCGCATCCCTCATTTACATGTCCTATTTACAATGTAAGCGTGACTATAACAAATACTATAAGTTCAAGACGGCAACTAATTTGCAGTACAAGAATGTATTAAAGTTTTAAGTATTTGCTACGCTGCACGCAATAAACATTCTTAAGATTTTGTTACGGTTATTGCTCTCAACATTATTATTGCAAAGCTTGAGTAATTTGTTTATAGTATGAATATACCGTTATTTCTAACCTTGCTTAAAAATAAAGGCATGTATTTTAGAGGGCACACTAATTATCACATCGGCCAGTACGTACAGTTCGCAACATCAATATTCTCGTAGACCCTTGCTACGAGAGGTCACGTGGGTGAATCACTATATACGCTGACCAAAAAGTTTGGTGATCGACTAACTTTTAAGTATTGTGATACAGGAAAATAGAGACCATCTCTTGGTATAATTCGATGGATGCCTTTCATGATTAATAGTATAAAAAAACTAATAATATAAAGATATTGCTACTCCATTATAATTTTAATTCTATTAATTATAAATATAATTATAACTAAGTATAAACCCGAATGTAATGTCATATTATTATGACTAAGTGATATTAATCTGTTAATTATATATCTTAAGGCGCTGACTAAAAATGCAAATGATTAAAAAAAATAAGCTAGTCTTAAACAAACAAAAATCCAAATCTATATAGTTAGTGGAAGCGGAAAAAATATATGTTATTCTTGAACATATGTCTCAGAACTCGGTTGTTGCCAAATACGTTTAGAAAAAATCTCGATACAAATTAACGGTAAACTAACCCTTTACTTTGACTTTCAATTCAAAATATCTGTATTCTATATCAACGTACGGTTAGTATTTAATTAATAACAAGAACATCTTATTTGTATGCAGAACTTGGTTGTTTTTTATTTTCGATTACTCAACTAATTTTTGAGTAAATAAATAATTGCTTCATATTTTGCAATAAATTACAAGCGTTGTGTCTTCGCGTTTCTCTTTCTTTTGTATGCAGTCTGACAGTGACAGCGGTTTACCAGTTGTCAGCGTCTTAAGACTGAAATTGACTGAGACCTACGGAAAGAGCAATCGAGAGCGGCGCGTGATCTGTCAAACACGACACGGCTGAGTAAATGCATGATCAGCCTATAATGTTCCCACTGCTGGGACACAGGCCTCCTCTATGTGAGAGGGAGGCAGAAGTCGGGAGCCGAGTAAATACATATATCTTATATAAATGTGATTATGATAAAAACTTTGCCTTCACATTGCTAGATGAAAATCACGTAGGTATGTAAATTCGTTCGAACAGTAGCTGATCGAATCACAGGTTCAAGATTCACTAACCACAAATAGGAGGATGGTCAAAAAAGGCCTATATTAAAGTGTGACTTGACCAATTATCACTACGACGCAGTTTTATTTCGTCATCACATCTGACGTCACCGCGGTCAATCATCGCTTGATCCCTACAGGTCGTTGGCACAGCTAGGCCAATGACCAATGCATTTCACAAAATAATATACCTATTTGTAGTGTATGTAAAAACGGCGTGGTTTTTATTAGAGGAGAGGAGAGAAGAGATTTTGTGGGAAAATTCGGAGGACTTTGTGCACATTATGGGCGTTTGCTCTAACAGTCTATAGGTAAATAAGTAAACTGAAGAAAATATTATTTAAGAAGATATGAACTTTTTTATCATTTACGCGAATTTCATCGTAATCATGCCTGCCAAATTACTAAACCTTTCAGGAAAAATAGCAGGCTTTTTCAGGAGCTTTTTATAAATGAATACCTACAAATACATTCATTTTAAGAGGTTTACAGTTGCTGAAATTATAGTCCGAAAATGATGATTGGTCATTTCAGTTATTTTCTTTTAAATAGTATTTAGTAAAACTCGCGAAAAAAAATTTAAAACAAGTACTTTTAGCTATTTAACACTTTGGTAATATGTATGAACTATTTGATATTCATGAGCCGCGTATTGAATCGTGATAAAAGGCAATGCCCTAATTAGAAACAGACAAGTACACTCGCTCCCATTGTTGTCTGGTAATTATTATGAATGGTTAACAGAAGTATTAGCGAAAATTACTGCTACTAGAAAAAAATACTTGATAGTAGGATTTTTTCAGTATCGTGACTATGTTTACCCTCCTAAATCTCACAAACACAAACATCCAAACTCGGAACAATTTACTATTTGTTGATCTTACAAGGAATCGAACCTAACTCCCGGTTTCTGAATTGAGAACTTACATACATACACTCTACATACATAAACTCACGTCTTCTTCCCATGGGTGTTGGCAGAAACTATAGAATACCACCTGCTACGCTCCTCTACTACGCTCTCCTACATACTCCTTTTGCTTCGTTTACGTTCATACATCTGGTCATACACGCACGCTAGTTGCGAGTACTACACACCTGACCTTTTTGAAGAATATCACCAATTAGGTCACTATATGTCATTTTAGGGCGTCCCCTCCCGGCATTTCGCACACCGCAGGAGACGCCCCGGGCGTCGGAAGTTACAGGCCGATTCCCGGCCACCGTAGGCGCGGGCTTGCGGACGGTTGGCGATGGGTAGCTCGCCGTCCGATAAGGACCTCAGGCCCGGGTTGACGGCGCGTTGTGTTCCACGCGCGCCTCCAAGAGATGTCAGCACCAACTGACGGGGTCCGTTAGTGCCAATGCCTGCCAAGGTTGCGAGTTTGTCCGAAAGGGATCGAGTCCCTGGCACACAGGCTACGGAAGGAACACGGGTGGGTTTTAGTCAGTAAAAGTCTGACACGCCCTCCCGCTATAAAACTATAAATATAATACACACTAATTATAATATATAGAACTAGGCACAAATAAATATACTGAAAACAAATAGGACAAACAATGGGAAAACATTACCGTTGTGATGATACTGCCAGCTTCTTGTGAATGTGCTCACGAGCTTTAACATTAAAGGACAATCGGTTGGTTGCTATCCTGATCTCCTGGGGGAGCGCAATCCCCAGAAAGATAGACTGAACGAAGAAGGAAAAGCGAATGAAGTCTGTGCGGTGGGTGGGACATTGAAGAAGACGATTGTAAGACGAACGTAGATTTTTATTATGGTTGCCGCAAATGTACTGAAAGTGGGGGGCTAGATAACTAGGGGAACAGGTAGAATCAAGAAATGATAACAAGGTGGTCAGTGTCCTTTGCTATCTGCGCTGGCCTATGGGCAACCACTTTAGAAGCGACCGATGCGCAGAGTCATGATCATATTTACGCAGATTGAAAATGAATCGAATGCAGTTATTGAGAAGACGGTCAAGTTTGTCGAGGAGATCTGCATTAAGGTCATAGTAGCACACATCACCATTATCGATGATAGGGAAGATTAAGGGCCTTATCATACTAGCGGTTTGGAAGCGGCTGCGGGGCGGGGCGGGCGCGCAGCGAATGCGTCGCGAACACGACGCTCGCAATCCGCTAGTATGATAACGCCCTTTGAGCGTTATCATACTAGCGAATTGCGAGAGTCCTCAAAGCGGAGCGGGCGCACAACGAATTGCGCGCCCGTAACTTATTCGTTGTGCGCCCGCTCCGCTTTGAGGACGCTCGCAATTCGCTAGTATGATAACGCTCAAAGGGCGTTATCATACTAGCGGATTGCGAGCGTCGTGTTCGCGACGCATTCGCTGCGCGCCGCTCCGCCCCGCAGCCGTTTGCAAACCGCTATTATGATAAGGCTCTAAGGACTGCACAAGCATTGTCTTCGTACACGATGGTAATAATGGGTTTGGATCTGATTATTCTAAAGTCAAAAATGTAGGATAACAAAAGACAGTTTGACAAATAAAATAATATAAGTACATTACTGTGATATTTACTCTGTACTTAGAAATTAGATCAGATTGTTAACCGCAGAAGGGGTCAAGGCGGTAGGTCAAATTGCAGCGACACATTGTAAAACTGAGTATATGTTTACAATGGAAACGGTTTCAAAATAAGAAACAATTAAATACAAAGTTGCCGCTATGAATATACTTACTTATTTGAAAAGGTATTTAGGATGCGTCACGTGCCAACAGCTTCTGCTGATACTCTCATCCGGAGCTAGCAGGACTTATAGATTGTCGCCGCGTAGAGAAGAAGAAAATAATAGGTTATAACTAACTTTTACGTCTGACTTTACCACGCCGAGACGCCACAGAAAGGTTATTCCCCAAGTCACACTGATTAATTTTCAAACACTGACTCTGAATTTGGTTTTCAAAGTCACAATTTTATGTGAGTGGTGTTAGGGAATCTGACTCAATTCTGGGGAAAAAATTATGCTCGAGAAACGAATATAGAGTAAATAGGTACCTACTAAGTAAAGTCAGGGAAATTAATTATTAATCCTGACTGCCTGTCCTTATATTCAAATCACGGGGTCTACTCCGAAGCGATAATCCGACGTATCGGCCGATGTTCAGCCGTTTCTTGACTTCCAAAGTTTCTTTCTTTGACTTTGAGTCCTTACCCGACTTCAAGTCACATTTTTGACTTTGACCTATCTCTTTAACTGTCGTTTTTTTTAGCTGAAAACTTCTTTAAGCGCGTTGAGCACTTTTTAGGTGAACGAAAATCATGGAACTCGCGTCATAGTCACCGAACGCTTTCCATGAGCTATATGTATACTGTTTTCACTTCTATCGGCAGTCCCCAAAGATTTTCGCTTTAATCAGTCATAGTTAGCTGTAGTCAGGAAACGGCCGAACATTCGGCCGATACTTCGGATTTATCTTCGGAGTAGACCCCCAGAAATTGCATGTCATTCTTTGATAGTGCGATGTGTTTTGGCGTGCAACTGGAGAGGCCTATGCCCTGCAGTGGACTGCTGTAGGCTAATAATGATTTTGTGACAGTTAGTCAATTAATTTCCCTGACTGTTATAAAAAAAACGTATATCGCACCTCCGCTCTGTATATAAGTCGTATGCTTAATTGACCGATTATATTGCAAGGAATTGTAAGTTCGAATCGTGAACTAAAAAAATAACCACAAATGTTATAAAAAACGTATATCGCACCTTCGCTCAAATAGTGTCGTAAGTCAAAAAAATCTGTCATAAGTATGACACTATATGAGATAAGATTTTGAAGTTTTCTGAAACGAATGGAACATTATAAGAGAATTCAAATTTTTTGAGTTGTGACACTATTTGAGCGGAGGTGCGATATATTATGGAACGACGATTAAAGTAACGTATACAAATTGGGTATAATATTATACCACTTTCACGCTTCCCTTTTACATTGTAAACTTTTATTATCATTTAACAATTTTCGCGCTGTCCATGTCGGAAACGATTTGTAATTAAGATTCGAAGCCACCTGTCACATGCCGTAATGCAGAATTGCTTGTAGAGATTGCGATAGTACCTACCTACTTGTGTACCTACATACAGAGTATTGCAGTGAGAGCTTCCAGAAGTTTAGTTAAGACCTATAGCTAGACTGGTTGGCTCCTGCCAGGGTTGCGAGTTTGTCCGAAAGGGATATCGTGGCCCTGGCACACAGGCAACTGAAGGAATTCGGGTCGGTTTCAGTCACTAAAAGTCTGCGGTCCGCTCAGAGCGGGAGAAGTTATTTGATAATTTCCCACCCAAAAAAAAAGGATGGTTTGGCTTTGTATTCGTTTTCCGTTAAAAACTTTGGAAATGTAAGTTATTTGAAGTTAATTACTTGAAAAGCATTGATTTAATTAATGAAATTAAGGAATTGGTAAAAAATTATAACATTTTCATCTGCTAGAAAAAGGCGTAGCACTCGTAGCGGTAGCCCAAATTTAAAAAAAAAAAAACTTATTTCCATTACTTTGCATTGGTAAGGAAAGATTGGTTTTTGAAATAGGATCCCGTAAGAGCCTTCACGATTTTATCAAACTTCGATTTACGAATGATCGAGTGGTTATTTTGCTGTGTCACCCGTTGTAATGAACAGATCATGAATAGGTTGCGTTTGAGTAACGTAACTGCCTCTTTTGAACCTAACAGGTAATGTTTCTGTGACTAGCTTCATCTTATTAAATTTGTATTTACTTACCTGTCATAGCATTACGAAGTTAAATAGATTGTTTGCATGAATATTCGTATGAAAAGGACAGATTTGAAGCCATACACACTGTTTAATTGTCAAATTAAAAAACCGGCCAAGTCCGTGTCGGGACGCTCAATGAAGGGTTCCGCTGGGATAAAACATGTTCTCCCATAAATCGATATACGCAAACGCACGGTAAATTTTCCAACTGCAAATGTAACTTTGTAATCGCGTTTTTTTTTATGTTTGTCTTTGCTCCTATTTTTTATGTTTCCCTTGCACGTAAAATGCGGATGATATTTTTTTTCTCGTCTATTCCATGGAGTGGGGTAGCGTTGGATAGGCCGTTTAAAAATATTATGGGTTTGTGAAAACCATTTTTCAATTCAGGGATCCGTTTGCGTAATATTAAGCTTTAAAGTGCTATTTTTTGTTAGAGTCAAGGGTCCCCCCCCCTGCCAGCTAAATGGTTGGTTTTGGATATGTGAAAAAATTTATAGCAGTAGTATTTATAATGAAATTAAAAGGAAAACTATCACAGCTAAGTAGGCTTTACAATTTAACGAGTAATAGTCGACCAACTTAAATTTGCAGTCGGAGAATTGACCGTAACGTATATCGATGTATGGAAGAGCATGTTTTTCAACTACAATGTTATTTATTTATCTTATTATTTATGTACACACAGTAAAATACAAAGCGATATGACATAATGTTAAGTTTGATTTTAGGCTGCGCTGACTTAGAAGTTTCATTTTTTTAGGGCACCAAGGGACCGTAGTATTTGATATACTTAAATTTCACCTTGATTCCAACCTGCGTTCCTGAGAAAAAGGGTCTTGACAGACATACAGACGGACAAAGAAGTAATCATATAAGGGTTTAGTTTTTTCCTTTTGAGGTATGGAACCCTAAAAAACATGCAATGATTGATTAGAAGACCCATAATTCTGTCTTTCAGAAATACTAACGGCTTATTTCTACGTTTCATAGAAAAGTGTTATAACTTTAACATGACATAACGGTATCCGTAATAAAATTAATCACATTTTAAATCCATCTAATTGATTCCTTACCCTGAAAAAGTTAAACAACACCACCGACATTGCTCCACATATCAACCTGTAACTAATCGTTCCACCTGTACGTTCTAAATAGTTAACAAAGGATTTATTTACCTGTAGGTGCAGTCGACCTATGAAAACTAGATCATACATAGAACTTTGTCAAATACAGCGAAGCAAAAAGCAACATCAAAAAACACGCGTCACCAGCGTAATAAAGACGGCATTGACAAGTAACGAGTTTACTGTGACAAAGTGTAAAAATGATCAACGTTTTCGTATACAGTCGAAGCATCTTGAACGTAGAGAATCGGTGTCACAGCAGCGGCGCGGGCGCAATTCAGCCGGGACGCTAGTAAAGGGGGCGCGAATCATGAATATGCATGGCACCTCTTTGTTGTAGCCAACTGTTTTGAACGTTCTGAACTCTGCGTGTACAATTGTCGTTTTAGGCTCGATGACACTGGGCTAGTTTACGAGATGCTAGTCGGTGAGTTTAAAAGCTAGCGAGTGAGCGAGTAAGCTAGTGTCGATGACACAAAAAAACTTTCCACTCGCTCAGTAGCGAACTAGCTATCATTTTAGCACTAGAACATTTTAGCTTAAACTGCCAAAATGCAAAGATGCTCGCAACTAGTTCAAGTAGCAGCGATGATGACACAGCTAGTTAACTAGCTTACAGGCCAATACGCCAGCGAATGGGGAGTAAATTAGCCCGGCATTCTATTTTTCAAGCAGCTTTTTTACAATCGCATACTCAAAAGCAGATTGTAAAAAAGCTCAATGACACGGAGCGAGTTTACAAGCTGCTCGCGAACTCGGTGGCTTGTAGCTTGTAAACTAGCCCTGTGTCATCGAAGCTTTACTTTAAGTGACTCAGTTCGATCTTCGCGACAGTTTGGTAAATGTTTTTGATTATTCAGCGTCTTTATCTTCAGTTATGATAATGAATGCACCTAAACATTAGAATGTCTTGTATTCATTACGTGTTTTTGTCCAAATTCATCAACAACTTTGACGAATTTGCAAAAAAAAAGCATTAATTGGTTTGTAAGTATCTGGAAGATATGTCTTACCCGTAGTATTTCCTTGAAACATTTCAATAGATTTTTGATTGTGGAGCTCTTTCATTAGAGTGGAGGAATTTTAGCGAATCCAGACATAAAAAGAAGGTAGGTAGGAACCTAATTCATGTCGTGTAACAGGTTATGCATTTGTTAGACTGGACATAGACAAAAGAAAAGAAAATTCAAGAATGTACACAAACCAAAATTATTTTGCTACTGCAACCAATTCAAATAAAAGATCACACTTGTAACTTGGTTTTGCTCGTCTTATAGGGTGATCTCTGAGAGGCCAGAGCGTGCTGTAAGATCATCCCATGTATTTTTTTTCAAATAAACAATTTGAATTTGCTGTACTGGAGAGATTCATCCAGCTTCATGTGACGAATTTACGCTATGGTTTTTTAGATTTTTTGACACGAGTGATTTTATTATTTGAATTTTGAATTTTATAAATGATGATGATTGATTGAAAGATGAACAATTATGAACAAATCAATTATTCTGAATTAAATGAATTTAATTGTAATTATAAATAAATAAATTCCCTACTAAATAACAGAGACCTACTTATTTTAATAATAACAATGTTAAATATAAATTGTAATTCGCAAACTCTTATTACTGTCACTGAAAAATTACCCGCATTTCCTTACGCGGAAGATAAGATAGTTTGAAACTGTGAAATTACGCAGCGTGTAGTTACAAACATTGTGGTGATAATCACAGGAACTCGTCAGCACTCCGTGGTGGTCCTTAATGATAGAAACGAAGTAATTGAACACTATCAAATTCACATTACACATAGCAATCACTAGAGGCACAGTACCTACTGCAGTTTATATTTTACAGTCTCCCACAGAAGAAAAGTGTGATTTGATAACGCCTTATTAGTAACTTTATTACTTTGATCGTAATAACTTAAATTAAATACCGTGGAGAAACGATATTTTAGTATATACATGCTCTAAGATATTTTTATATTTTAAGATCCTAAAAATAAACTGACATAACCAATTTACTGTCCAAGCAGGTGCAATAATTTTATATGAAGCCATAATAATTAATGCAAGCAATCTGCGCGCACGCGTTGTCGAAAAACTTGACAAAATCATATTCTTCGTCGACACAGCACCTGCACAAGATTTTGTGATAATCATCACACAAGTAAAACAGGCACAGGTTAGTCTGGTTTGAGTGTTTGACACAGCGATTTAAGGTTCCTTAATGTTACACGTGGTTTTCATGTTAACAAGGATATAAGGGAAATACTAAAACTGTACCAGCTGCTTGTTATTTCGCAATTTGTTAAGTTCTATAGATATAATCTTAAAATGTAACACATTGTTGTGTTTGACTGGAGTTTCAAGAGCAGCTCGCATTTTAAGTAGTTTTTTTATCTGAAAACTGCATTCGTTCTTATTTATGTTCTTGTTACTGCGACCAGTCTAATCGCTTGTCATATAGGTGCGTTAAATGCCACATATTATGCAAACAAAAAAACGGATAACCCAAGTAGCACTGTCATGTCTTAAAAAGGTATCGTAGGTGTCTTCGAGTCAATAGCTAAATTCTTGGCACTTGTCTTGGTTACAATTAAAACCATATCAACCCACAACATATCTTGAGAATATCCACCAAGAGAGAGTTAAGCAGAAGTGGGCACAGGTTTACAGAATAAGTTAAGGAACAATTCAAATCACTTTACAGAGCAATTTCAGTATGATTAAAGAATGATTAAAGATGTATATGATTAAAGAAAAAAAAAGTATTGGTGTATTCTTCCTTTTATCTTCAAGATATCTTGACGTTATACTAAACACATGATATTGGTATGTTAAACCTAACCCAATACCAAGTTAAGAATTACTAAAATTACCTCAGAGAATTAAACAAGACTTATAATAAAAACTAACTTCAAAGCTCACATACTAATATCAGATATACTTTAGTTATATATCTTAATTCAATATTTATGTGTGTTGTTTCCTGATACTTTGTAAAAAAAAAAAAAAAACAGCCTAAAATTATGAAAAACTAAATGAATAACTACTATTATGTTCACATTACACATATGAGATATATGGAACATAAATACCCACTTACATAGTTAAAGTGGCCTTACAAAAATACCGTTCGTTAAGAGTAGCAAAACAGAGAACCGAACCAAACCTTGGATTAATAGTTTACTGAACACACATGGCACCAAACATGGCAATAGGCAGAAAATTATAGAAATTTGCACAGAATTCTACAGCTCTCTTTATACAGATAATTCAAAGTTAGAAAGAGGAAAAGATACAGTTGTCCAGAGGATATCCCTTCCATACTGATACGAAGTAGACAAAGTGCTAAAAACACCGCACTACGATAAGAGCCCAGGCCAAAGGGCAAGGTAGCAGTATGGCAGATCCTACTTTCAGGGCTTCCATTGTAACGTCATCTTCGCCAGGTCCTGCAGTTTCGACATAGATAGCGATCGCTTTACGACCGAATTCGGTCACAAAGTCCTAATGATGTCTCTAGACGGTCAAAATTGCTTGACAAGATTGTGATTTTTTCGTGCTAGTCAAGCAATTTAAACTGTCTAGGGATCATTAGGACTTTACGACCGAATTCGGTCGTAAAACGATAGATGTCGAGACTATAGGCCCTGGCGAAGATGACGTTACAATGGCAGCCCTGAAACTAGGATCTGCCATACTGCTCCCACACCTTACTAACTTATACAATCAGATAAACTTCCAACTCAGATGTGCCACTCAAATATTGTTCTTCTTTAGAAGAAAGGAAACAAGTCCAATATTAACAGGTCCATTAGCTTAGTCTCAGGCATTCATCAATGTTACCCACAATCGCATAGATGCAAAATTAGACTCGCAACAACCACCCGAGCAAGCCGGATTTCGCCCAAGTTTTTCTACCACGGACCACCGTCAAACTTTAAATCATTTATCTAATAGAAAAACTCACAGAATTTCGAAAACCTCTTTAACTGGCTTTCGTGGATTACACAAAGGCTTTTGACAGCATTAAACACTGCGCAATATTTTCAACCTTACGAAGTGAAGATATAGAGGAAATTTATATAGAACTACTAAATATTATTTATAAAAATATCTCGGCCCACTTTGTTCTACTTAAAGAAATGGTTAAACCGTATATTTTCCTTGCATTGCAACAGTGAAAGAAAACATACAGTACGTCAGGTGTCCACCCACGTCATTTTTAAATGTCAAGTAAAGGAAACGAGTTGTGGTACCTACACCTACGATGGTGATCGCAGGTGATGGGTTAACAACCTATCATCTACGGTGTGTATTATTATACATTACGGTATTTTCTTAAGACTTTTTCAAACTATATTATACTCGTATTGCAGTCCCGGAATAAGAAATGGTCAATGGTCCTTCTAAGAAAACTTCGTCCGGTTGGTAGGTACCGTTTTGGTATTTTCTAAATACTGTTGTTAGAACGAATAATACTACTGAGCACTACTATTGAGCAGTATTATTGGATTTTTCATCAGGAATGTATCAGTAGTATTCCGGAGTTTGGATTTGTGATTGTGCCCGGTTGATGGCAATAGGCTCGCACGCCATTACATGGAACTTAAACATAACTGGCAAAATGCGGGTGTACTATTTTACATCTCTGCCTAACCCTTCAGAAATTACAGGCGTTATTGTATGTTATGTCAGTCATATTTATTTATTTGCGTTCCACAAGGTAAAATCAAGATGTTAACAAAAGGCTTAAGGCGACGATAACCGACTTTTAATGATTTTATACTGAGGATCACGACTAACGAGTAGTGTTAATGATTTGAAAAAAATATATGTTAAATAAGAGTATTTTCTCAATAATTTAATATGTGAATATTTTAGATTATGTTTATATTACATAGTGAAATTAATTTGTAAAGTTATGTCTAACGCGGATAAAAAACTGAGAATGGCGCAAAATCTACCAAGCGTATTTTTCTGAAACCTTTACCAATTAAAAGATATTTTAATTATTGATCTTTTTAACCGACTTCTAAAGTATATATGCTTTTTTAATGTTTGTTCACCGATATCTCCGTCAATTATGAAGCGATTTTGAAAATTATTTTTTTGTTTGAAAGGGTATGCTCCCGAGGTGGTCCCATTGCCACTAAATCAGAATCTGATGAGAGGATCTCCTGGAAATCGATGGAAACCCTCGAATTTTATAGGCAAACCTATAGCGATTTGGGTATTTTTATAGTAACTCGTGCATTTGCTCCCGAAAATCACCATTTAGTGAAGTGGAACTGATGATGGAGACCACAGATGGCCACCGGAACAACATAATAATAAGTATTTAACGGGTTGCGATTCGATTAGGTACTTAATATGGTTGCTAAGCAATCTCCTTTTTTAGAAGTCGGTTAAAAATAACTTTAATTTCGGAAGTCGGTGGCAAAAAACTAAAATACAGAAGACACCGAATTCCGAAATTAAAGTTATTTTTTACTTCGTAGTGTTTTTTTGGAAGTAGGTTATTTTTTTTTACAAATAGTTTTTTGTATACGCGTTCTATTAAAATACCTTTTGTTTTGTGAATAATAAATTAATAATGCTTCAAAATTACTGGCTGAACGTACGATGCGTTGCGTGAGCTCAGCACAGAACACGCAAGCTAACCACTCAAGGAACCCCATATCAAATTTTACCATAAACAATGTACCTATATTCTGGCAAATAAAGAATTCATTCATTCAAGGTCACTGGCATATATCTGCGTCTTAAAGCTAAGAGCCGTTGTAGACCCCGTCAGGACACAGCAAAAATTATGTTAGATCATCATCATTTCAGCCGAAAAAGTCCACTGCTGGACTAGGCCTCCCTCAAAGAGGGGGTTGCCATAATCACCACGCTTGGCAGGCGGGTTGGCGATCGCAGTATGGTGTTAAAACGCATAGAGAACGCTGCTGCCCATTCTCTAGTAAGTCCCTTAGTCGCCTTTTACGACACCCACAGGAAGCAATAGGGCGGTGCTATTCTTTACGTCCGGCACAACACGGAACCCAAAAATTATGTTAGATACATAGCTAAAATCAATTTAAAATTTTAAAAAAGTAGTAAAGTGAGAGTAAAGTGTAAGTGAGTGAGTGTGTGTGTAAGTGCGTGTTAAGTAGTATTTAGTAATATTAAACAGCAAATTGATTTAAAAGATACACATTTCCAACTTTATTTTTGCTTCCTATGGCAGTTATATAAAATCAGTTAAGAAAATAAGATAAAATGAAAATAGAAAATGTGAAAATCTAGTAACAATTAAAAGTGTTTAACATTCCTGTGTTTTGTTGTATAATCTTAAAAACCGACTACCGTTTAGACTTTCCTACGCAATTAATTAATACACTTTACTGTCGTATCGACTTGCATGGTGGTATTGCTATTATGGGACACCTTAATTAAAACAATTATAAAACTGCAGTCACTGGAGAGGACAAAAGTGTTGGCATTTAACTTTTAATCACTCTCTGCCTATCCGATGACACAAAAAGCAGCGAAAAATAAATCAGCAGGTGGAGTGTTCGATGACAGTCTCGATTAAATTCACAAGCCCCTTGTTATGTGACAAGAAAGCTAATTGTACCGACTGACAAATAACCTTGTTAGGAAGGCATTTGTAATTGCAGAGCGTCCATAGTATCTTGGCACTCGGTCAAATAGGGACTTAAACAGAAATGTTCTTAATTTGACAGTTTTCTTCGCAAGCAGCACTGTCCTGAGATGTCAACTTCTACTGGACACCTTGTATTTCTAATTGCTTCCCAATAAAAACCTTAGATAATTTAGTGTCTGTCCTGTCGTCTGGTTTATACGTATTGCTAAGAATTTTTATTTTTAAATAATTTTAATTGTAGTCGATAAAAATAGAGCTAATTATTATGTGCTGCAGAACAGTGTAAAAATGATAATTTTTATGTTATCGTTATGTTATACTAGTTAAAGTTCACTTAAATCTAGACTTATACATACGTAATTATAGGTATTTGGTCCGTTGTTTAATAATAAAATAAAATGTCCAAACATATAAATTTAACTGCTGGAATTTAACGATATTATAATTCATTGCTTAACGCCTTTTCCTATTTTATTAGTCCGGGAATTTAATCACTATATTTTTCTACAAAACATCTTACTACAGCTATAATTATCCATGAGACGTACGTACGACCATGATGCCATAGGTACATAAATAATAAACATAGGCCGAGCTCATCCAAGTTACTGCATCCGCGTAATGAGTATAGAAGATAAATTGCACACCTGTAATGATGGTCTTACGGGAAGATTAAGGGGCGAAACATGCCGTAATAAAACTGCCAGTACAATTAGTAAATCATAACTTATAACTCATGTTTTAGAAACGCAAAGTGGCGTCCATTCTTGAAACTACAGTTTAAATTCTACCCTTGACCGTCGTAAATCAAAACACAATTAGCCAGATCTTTATTAAGATATCTTCTTTCGCGTCATAAAAGAGTCGGTCTAACAGTGGAAGCATGATGCACCTGGCATATACAAGCAAACTAGACTACCGTTCCCAATTCCCATTGAACACTTACGACATCGTCTTGTAGCCCTGCACTAGAGACGCAAACTCGTTTGGTCGATACTCAATTTCGTAACATTTCGCCTCTGTGGGGTCTGTGTCTTGGTCAGGGCCGCGGGGGCAGCAAGAAATGGGGGGAGACGTGGGGAGGGGGGCGTGCGCCCGCGCAGAGCGGAACGCCAGATCGTGCTGCACCGCCGAGCGCGACCGCTAAAGCAGCCTCGGCTCTTGAATTGCAACATCGCTTGCTTTGTAATAGTTAGGTCTTGCCGGCTTATGTCGCGTCATGTTATTTTCCCGCTCCTATGGGAAATAAATAATTTATTTATTGCCAAAACATAAAAATATGAATTATAAGTTGTAATTCATATTTTTATGTTTTGGCAATAATTAAATTACGATTATAATTTATAACTTATAATGGGATTTTTGTGTGCTGGTTATTGGAAACAGCTGTATTTGACTTCTTCCGATCTAAAGACACTGTCGTAGGGCTACCTTAAATCTAAACTTATACCTAATAATAGAACTAAATATGCAATTTTTAACTCATACACACTACACACCCTCTCACTAGCACACTCCTATACATGCCCATATGACACTAATACACGCATTTTTGCTTTTTCTCTGTATAATAACGCTCGTTCATTTATAGTTTATTATTTAAAAGTAACCTATTTTTTTTAAATTGAATTGCAAATTAATGGATAATGCTAAGTGGTTGCTTAAAAGATAATGCACTTGTTGCAAAACACTTTGGTATTGAAATAATATATTTTTTTTTTTTATTATACTAACCTACCTACCTACATGCTCTCTTCTGTTATTGTCTTGTCAATGACAGCTCACCTATAAATTGTAACTTTAATTAAACATACTTAATTCAAATATTGTTTTTCAGTTTTGATAAAAACATTGATATCCTTATCACATTTTTATATTTGCATAGATGGTATTTTTAGCTTAAGGCCAAAAATAAACCTATCACACTGGAACTAGCTAGCCAAGAAAGAAATTTCTTAAAAAAAAAAACAAGAAGAAAGAAAGGTGCCAAGCTTAGCACCAACTAATAATCTGCACCTGCTTGTCCTGTACATCGATATCCTCCGATACATTATAATACAATCGTAAACGTAGCCCTATTACCAAACAGTATCAATCATAATGTATTTCTTTATTTAATTTGTATTTATTAATTTAATAAAAGTCTTGCGCTACTTTCTCAACGACGATCGACTAGTTGCGATAATGTTTGTATATTTAATAAATATAAGCAATATAAACATTATAATGTATGATGGGGGATATAACAAAAGTGGAACTGCGGCGTCTGCCGGCTCGTAACCGGTCGCGTAAGTCTCATAACGTTATCGTCACTGATGTAAGCGCGCGCGCAGGCGCAGGGGCCGAAGAAAGGAGTCGCATGCGAAATAACCACTAGAAGCTTCCAACAAAAAAGCGCATTAAAATAACGTAAGCATTTTAAGGTTAGTTATAGGACGGTTTTGTCAGGTATGACATTTTTAAGGGATTTGGCAAGATTGTATTTATAGATAGAAAATATGATGCTGAAGATGCGAATGCAAAAGAAAATCAAATTGAAATGTTAAACTTGAATGTTATAACTATCCACAACACAAAAAAATAATGACACTAAAAATAGGTCGGACAAAAGAAAAGTTCCCACAATTATGAAAATTAAAAAAATATTGATAAAACTATCAAAGTCTATCAGTAGGATGAAGCAAGAAAACTTATTTCCATACGTCAAACGGTGACCTGAGGTCGTCGATCTTGCGGACCAGTGAGACCGGATCTCGGAGGAAACTTTTTATGTGACCAGCGACTCAGCGGTAACATATTTACCCAAGAAACGGCCGACATTACCACCGACACGAATATGTTCAGTTTAATTTTAATTAAACGCATACCTTCTTATTATCTTCATATTTAATTAAGTCATTAGTGTAATGTAAATTTTTAATCTGTTGTAAAATATGCGAGCAAATTTTGTAGAATTTCAACCTCGTAGCGCTTTGCTACGCAGACGCATCTAGCGTGCATACGTACAAACCTACATGAATCTTGGTTTATACCTTAGATACTAGCGTCCCGCCCCTGCTTGGTACGGGTGCATGAGATAGAGATTTCTGTATTAAATCTAAATTAAATATTGATGTATTTAATAAATAATTAATAAATAAATGCTCTAAATTATGGTGAACAGCGCATTTAAATCCAGATAATTGCAGATCTAGATGTATAAATATCTACACATATCACATAGGGAAGTGTGGGTAAAATAAAATGAACTAATTATTATGATAAATAAAACCATGAAATCATTAAAATCATCGTCCTCAATAAATGAAAATAAAACTTTAAAAACCGATCTTTAAAAAAAATGTGAGTAAAACTTGCTTCATAATAATCAAATTCGTAGCCCGAATGCGTAGTCTTGAAAAAATAGACAATTAAGGGAGGAGCCTTTATTCCTTTATTCCTTAGAAGGTTTAGATGAAATCTATTTTAGAGGATTTAATTACGAGACTCGGCATTGCTACGAATGCCTACGGTGCTACGAACTACATAAGTTATCAGTTTTATAAAATGAAAAGAACTTAAAAATGCAGTTGTAAAGTTGTACAAACATAAAAACAGTTTATTTATTTATGATAGAGTTATATTTAATTTAAATACTTAATCACAATTAAAATAGCTTCACTTACATTTGAATGTAAACTTTTTCTGATTGGAAGCCTTTTTAATTGAAAGTTCAGTAAATTATGGTAATCGTCTAGTAAGTTATCAACGACAAATAAAAAATAAACAATAGCTGGATTCATAGGGATCCCCGGTTAGGGCCAAGGGAATCCCAGGTTAAACAGTCCCTTATACCAGCTTCAAGTAACAAAACTCTAGTTTCGGACCCTCATTTCCACAAAACATAAGGTTTTGTGGAAATGTGGTCCAAAACTAGAGTTCTATTCTGTTCTATTTATGAAGGTTTCACCGAAGCTTGGTTTATTTTCCAATTAACTTACAATAGTAACGCCTTTAGTATCTCTAAAACTCGGGAGAGACGTATGAACATACCTTCCTCCCTTTAGTTTAAACAAATACTAAACACTAAAAACGTCTTCTTTGTCGTTATGTACTCAAAACTTGATTCGTAATAAAAACAAATATTCTAGTCTTGTTTTTTTTCTTCATATTTTATCATTTAAACAACGTCATCTTTTGATTCTCAAATTACATCATAGTCAAAACATTGCACTTTATAATACAACCAGTTAATTCAATTAACAGCTTCTTTAGTTTATTTTTGGCAAACTATATTTTTTACTCAATATTGACTAACAACGCATTTGACTTCCAAACGACTTTTGCCACATCCATCGCTCTCTGTAAATTGATTCAACAGGATTCTCCTCAATTATCGCCTCGAAATTAAGTTTTTTTGAACAATGTTTACATACACTCAGGTACCGGTTTTACTGTTTATTTAATATTCTAGACGCAACGTCGCTTTATTTATTTAACGTATATATAAGAAGTCTTGTTTCTAGGCGTTTTTTTGCGAATTTTTCGAGGATTGTCAGATATCTATTTTAAAAATGCTTTTGTGTAAAGTATTTTTAAACCCTTGTAAATAAAGGTTTAGATATTTTTGATGACGCTTCCAGATTCCAGAGACAAACAAGATCTAGGGTCAAAAAAACATTATTTATTGAAGAAAACGCTAAAAACGTGCGCGGGTGATCGAGCAGAGTATTTAACTACCCTTAAATCTATTTCCATCTTTTGTTTTTTGTATATATAATGTATTTTGTATATGGTATAGAATAACGATATGAAAATCTGCATTCAATTAACACGCAATTGCACTAAACGTGATGAATGACTCTCCTAAGCTACCAATATCCAATCCGTCCTGTACTGAATCTTACTGAATAAAAGAAAAGAAAATATTTCCGTTTTCAACTTATCGAGAATTAATTTTAAAATATGTTAAACTTAGTTCTCATGGATCAAGAAAAAAACCTTACTTTTATAATATTAACAAAACTGAAAGCTTCTAAAATAGAACAAATAAAGTCAAAAAAGGCAATAATGTTCGAAAATCATCAGACTCCCTTTCAATATAAATTTCACTGGCTAAACTCTGTAAATCCCGCTACATGACCCGTACGCATTAGGGCAGTGTGTGTTGGTTATGCTCGGCTATACATATCTATAACTACACAGTGGTCGCACGAACCGTCTGTATTATGCGCAAGCACAAATCGTCCGGCATTCCTGCGCCGGCGCGCCGAGCGAGACAGACATGAAGATGATGTCATGTGTTCTCGCTCTGCACTCGCAATCCTTTCCTTTCTACCTGTTGCGCTGTTACAAAAACCCGGTCCTTAGGGCCGCTACCTTACGTGAACTGAATGAGGATTGCGGGAGGCTACGGCTCGGCCCATATAAAGTTAGGGCAAGGGCTATTATACATACAAGGCGACAACGCGAACCAAAGCTCGTCAGGAGTCTTGGGACACTATTTACCGTGGGGATGGCGGGCAAAAAACGTACGTGCCTATGTGAGACGGTTGCATAATGGCTACTCGTTTGGGGAACGGTAACCGTGCGTGATTGGTGCTCGATTGAAATAAAATTGATGTGAGATCAAGAGTAACATTGCATGGGGATGTTTTTGGGCATATTTTTCTTAAGGGCTAAAGTTATACAGAGCTTTGTAATACGGAAGCCAGTTTCGTATCATGATGACTTTATCACGCAAACATTTCCCAACTTGTTTCGTGGCCGTCTTGAAAAACTTTACCAGAAACAAATTCATGAATTCGTTGTAGTAAGCACATAGGTATAGGAACATTTGAATATTACGCCGATTTATACATTGAAATGGCCCATACAATGTACCTGCATAAATGCTACTGCTACGATTATCATTCTAGAGGAGGAAATTACATCAAGTTATTTTTAAAGTACAGCCAACAAGAAATTTCGATAGTTAAATCGTGATTGTATTCCGAGTTCTAAATCCGAACGATCCAATCGCGATAGCACGAAGCTCGATCGTGACGTGGCTGACATTCGCCGCGCATGCGCGGTCCGTGATCTTGGCAATGGTGGCTGCGGCGCGGCAACCATCGCTATTGCGGTCGCTGTACCCGGCGCCCGCCCCGCGCGCCCCGCTGTCCGCCCCGCCGTCGCCCGCGCACCACGCAGCCTTTTGACAACCGGTATGTAGGTAGGTAGTTAGCTACACGTGAACATGCCTTGAGAATTTTCTGACGTTTAATTCACGTAACGAACAGTTCTCACAATTGAACTTTTAATGGAACTTATGGACGTCGTAGAACTCTACACGGGCTCAGAAGATTACAACATTTTATAAGTCTTTATGGAATCAACAACACAATTTTCATTTCGATACAGGTATTACCCATCAATTGATGTCATAGTCAATAGTTATTTCTAAATGGATAGAGTTAAACCGGTAGGTAGTAATAAATTGACGCTTTTAATAATCCTACGGCGAAATATCTGAGCACACAATGGTGTGTTCACTGGCTGTGCTAATGAATTAATAAAGCTATTTATCAAGTACCGTTGCAATAGATTCAGTGTTTTAGGTCACAGGACATGAACACGCATTATCGATATATCCTACTTCCGCATTTGCGCAAAGTAACACAAACATGGGCACCACAATGTTTCTAAACTTCTTCAATTAGTCATACGACTTGTTTCATATGTAATATTCAAACCGCTGGGCCTGAGGTATCGGAATACGATTGACAGTTTCATCTCACTAGGTCTATATGTAGGTAGGTATACCGTAGGCACTTCTTACAAGTGACATTAAATAATAATAAAGTAGGTACACACGGCTACACATGAAGCTAAATATTTCCAGTATACGCTGACCTCGCATTGTACAGAAATCCTACAAAATTCAAGATCAGGGTATACTGGAAATGTGTAGCTTGATGTGTAGCCGTGTGTACCATATCTATTAATGTTGTTTCTCGCGGAAAAGAAAATACCACTTTATCGCTCACACTGCCTGTAGTCAAAGGCAACTAATGGATCTTTTGCCTGTCATTGGTTTAATTGAAATAAATGCTTTAGGGTGGGCCCACGAGCGATTTTTTCGGCGATTTTTGTCAGAAAGAAATACATTCACACAAAAATCGCCGAAAAAATCGCTCCTGGGCGAGCACCCTAAAGTTTGAGTTTAAAGATATTAGCAGCATCCTGATTCCTGCAATTGATTATTATTTTAAGTCTGTTAGCGTATCTATATATTATGTAAATATTATTCATAAAATAAAAGTTATTAATTATTATGATAAAAAGGTTTGAGTTTGTACATTCTGCAACCACCAACTTGATTGCTATGCGTGATTAAAAAAATGCACCTTGCATCTTTTGGTCTTCGGGGAAACCAATATTCAGCAATTATGTAATTTTATACATAATTAATAAATCTAAATGCATTATTGCTGTAATTTTCAAAACAATTACCATTTTTACCATACAAGCCCATTTCATTACTATCGAAATCGATTTTACTTTTATTTTCAAGTTTACTTTTCATTCTGAGCAGTATTTGCAAATGTACACAACCTTTTACCATTTAAAATGGCCTATCTATATTTATTGAAAATTATTTCTATAAATAGTGTAAATACGCAATTTACTCGGTATTTTTAGACCGTGGCCTTCTCGAGCAAGACATTGCTTTTTACAATGCTATTGTATGTGACTTAAATGTATGCATTTGTGGAATTAACATTCTTTACAAAATAAATAAGACGCTTCTTTTATAAAATTTTGCCTCTAAAATATAGTACAAGAAAAACAACAAGAAAAATAAATAAAAAAGAGAAAGAGAAATATAGCATCCTCAAAATGCACAAATAAATAACCTGCCAGTAAGTACATTCGGTACCAGTTTAGTTTAAAAACTTAACAGGTTAATTCATGATTTTTATTAGCGGGTCCTTCCAAAATCCCGAATTTGAAGCCCAGTTCAAAGAATATGTGCTATTGATACAACTTTTAGGAAAACAGTTATTATTGCTCAATTTAAACAAAAAACATTTGTTTCATTGAAATAAATGAAACAAATGTTTTTTTTCATTTGAGATTCAATTCTGAACTTTTCCCAACCATTATGGCTGACGACCGACTTAGCTCACTTCGAAAACATCTTTATTGGGGACAAACCATGAGTTGGCAAAAATGACGAAGTTCTCCACAAACTTTCAGCTCCCATTTAACCCCTTTAGGTGGTGAACTTTGAAAAACCGTGCTCAACTGCTCACATTCGTTATAAAACTCTAAAGTTCGACTTTATTTTACTTCAGTAACTTGACAGTTCAATGAAAAACAATGTTACCATACTAAAACTAAGTGTTGGGGTAGTGAACGATTTTTCGTAAAGAACGAATGATAAAAATGGTTTAAATTACAAATATAAATCTTAAAAAAATCGTATGTCAGATGTGGAATATAACAATAATTATTAGTAAAATTTCTGATTCAGATGAATAAACAATAGGCACATCTATAAGTTGTTTTATTTTAAATTACCTTACCTACTGAGAAACAAAATCTATAACAAATTCAAAAAAAATTAATAGTGTATATCGTGTTTTAAAGAAAAGTTATTAAATTTAAAACAAAAAGTTTGCATATAAGTTCATTATAAGTTCATTCAATTTCGTTCGTTCTTACACCAACTCACTATATATATTTTTTTCAAAACCTGGTGATGACGTTTATATCAGACATATTTATTTTAAAATATTCACTGTGCAGAATTCGGTGCGGGTGATAACGCTCTACGAATCACGTAGGCGATGCTACGACCTACGTCCGTGTCCTATCACGTATAATTTGTATATGTAACGTGCACACTATTGTAAATTTGTCACATGAGACATTTTGGACTAATGTTTAGAATAGACATGGGTATTATTCTTTGCCTTGGTCATTGACATTATTTCCTGTCGGAAAACCTGCAGGCGCGCCCTGTTAAAGTTAGGTGGTGAGGATATAGGAAAACAGTTAATACGAGAAACGAGATATAAGTATATTGAATAAACAAATTAATTTGAATGACTTTCATCAACAGTAAGTATTACTAGGCAACACAACCAAAGAGTAACTAAACTACTAAGGAGTATGCATTCCTCAACATCCACCCCTGTTGATAATAATGCCTACCATCTTCTTTAGCATTTCAAGTCTGGACCAAATTAAAAATTCAACACGTTTGAAAGTATTTATGACAATTTTTACAAAGCGCCACCAATACTCACAACACATTGTGTGCGTACTGAGACAGCCGTCAAACAAAAATATATCCAATTATTTATTTATTCGTAAGGACTTTTTCTACATACGTTGAAACAGTAATTTAGGAGGGGCGCGCCATGTTATCGTAGTTTATCTCTACGCAATTACCCGCTGGACATGATTGACGCAAAACAGGAAAGAATGACGTCGATAAAAGGGGGGGAAGCTTATTGAAACAGTGCGATAAAAAGTGTAATGAAAATGTCATTAATTTATCAAATTTAAAATATTTCAGACGGTAAACAAACAATGTTGTTTTATCAGTTGGTATTATTTTAAAAGTATATTAAAATTATCTCTGAAACTTGCTGAAAAGTAAACGAACATGTCTCCATGAATATTAATTTTTTGTCAATTGAAATCCATATTTATATTTAATTTTCTTCTAATTACCGTAACATAAGTAGGAATAAACAGCTGTTCAAAGCAATATGTTACAGTTTTATTTACTTGCGATAATACTCAATTAGGTAACTAGGTATTTAAGTAAACACTTGCCAAAATAAAGCCTTCATTTTTAAATCACCCATCTCTCCACTATTCCAATGCTTGCTCAAAGATGCATATCCGGTACGGCTCTATAATCACTCCATATACCAAGGGCACGTCTTCCCTACCATTATCGCGCCCCGCGGTCTCTTTGATATACAATGGTCCCTGTAATCCTAACAAACATGTGGCTCCATCAGGGGCTAGTGTGAACCTTTGGGTTCATTCGAGTAATCGAGTCTGGTTTAACTACGCTGGGGTTGGTGCATTTCATTCATTCATTTATTCAATAACTTATTAAGTATACCTAAAATGGTTCCAAACATTCAACTCTTGGTGATATTGTGCACAGTTTAGAATTTATATCAAACCACACTATTCATTTTTATTGTTTTATAAGAATCGAAAGGCTTTCTCTGAAGTAGTCAAGCTCAATATTGAACATCCATATTGGTCCATTTGAAATAGGAAATGTTGTTCCTATACTTCTCTAACAAACAATTGCGAAATATCAACTGATTAGTCTGTATTCATATTTCAACATTGTATAAATAAGGAATTAGGAATGTCATAAAAAAAAACGATCAAGAGCGAGTCGTACTCACACACCGAGGGTTCCGTACGTATATATGATGTTGATGGACTCTGAAAAACTGTGCTATTTAGAGACAGTTTTATTTTTCCTGTAATCTTTACATAAACTTCTATCACATAGAATAATTTCAGTTTTTTATCTATGCAAACTTCGGAGATAAGGGGGGGACGGTATTTATTTTTACATCATTCATCAAAAGTCGGAAACTATGCTGCCTAAAAAGAAAAACAAAAATGTTTGAGAATGTGCAAACAGCGCTCTTTCATATGATACTCCACATGCCCTAGTAGCCCCACATCAAATTTTTAAGACCCCCTTTCAGTCCCTTTTGCAAAAAAATATTGTTTTTTTTTTTAGTTCTTTCTTGTTTGCAAAATACTTGAACAAATGTCATCTAAACCTATTCTTAATTTCAAGTTGATAGCATTAGTAGTTCTTGAGATATCCAGGTGTGACAGACAGACAGACAGACTTAGTCTCACCATAAGGGTTCCTTTTTACCATTTTGGTATGGAACCCTAAAAACAAATTCAAACAACATCACTCATACAAGTCATACATAAACGAATGCAACGCTTCATAACAAAATGGCAGGCTCGTGCGACCAATTGAATAATACGAGTGTTCACTTGAGTTGTAATCAGTGGACCGGTTCAAAACATTAATACTATTGCAATTTATTCCCCAGTGATGCCACGCGCGTGCTTCAGGGCAATCATCGAGAATACATCGTACCGTTGTACCGCGATCTATTTACACGGCACACTTGATGGAAGACGAAGCTCTGCCACTACGGGATGTTATTTACTTGCTTATCGTCTGGTTTTGGAATATAGCGGTGTTGGCAGGAAGCCTAGAAACCAGCTGCAGCTGCTTACTGTTTTAAAAAGGTAGCTAGACTGTTCTCAAGTCCTTATCTTGTGCCAACACTTTTTGCTCAGTGTCTGTCGCAACTTTTTTTTTACCTTCCGCTCGTTAGCTTTTGTAAGCATAGCACTAAGATGGCTGCAGATCCCACTACCCTTAAATATTTGACAAGGAATCACTTCGATATGATACTCTAAGCCAGAGCTTAAAGCTATCACATTCTCACCTTATAATTCACAATGCAGGCAAAGTTACATCACCAATCCGTTGACTACTTTTCGACTTGCGAATGGCAGGTTTGGAAACACTTGTGCAAACTACAGCTTTGTTAAACATACAACAGTCAGCCACATTAAAGCTAGTAAACTATTGCTTATAATAAGCCGTGTTCATTGTTATCTAAATCTGATATTGAAAATCAAGTTCGCCTTCAGTGGCTATGCGTGAGCGCCTGTCAAGTGTGAAAAGAGTTTCCGTCGAGATACGTCGAAGAATATCATTGTGATCGCCGTGGAATGAAGTCAACCCGACGCGCGACGTTCTATCTGATATGATTGAACACAGAGATCGTTTCAAAGCTAAGGTGAAGCTTGTGGAATTTACTGAACGATATTTTAAGTAAAGGCGCTTTAAATAACTCAAGAATATCAAGTTGTCAAAACCGAATCCTAGTTTCTTCGAAGGCTTCGACCTTCGACACCTTTCCACGGATTTAAAATGAGAAGTGTCCAAACTGCCCAAGATTATGAAAAAAAAAAATAGAATAACGGGTATACATTTCGACCGTTATTATTGTTTAAAAAACGATAAAAGCACTAATTAATTCATTCCGAAAATTTTAAGAATTCCGCATGATATTTTCATAAATAATTCATAGAAATATCTCGCTAATATCATAAGACCTCTTGACAAACATCGCACAGAAACAAAAAAATTGTTTGTTTGTAAATTATTTTATTTAGTTTAGGTTTTTTTTTAAGCAAAATTAACATATAAACATAAACTCACGCCATTTTCCCATGGGACTAGGTAGAAACTACAAAACGCCACCTGTTCTATAGTTTCTGCATACCCCCATGGGAAAATGACGTGAGTTTATGTGTTCTGTTCTGTGAACTGGACTACCTTACTAACAGTCGAATGTTGTCATTGATCCCACTTTCCGGTAATTCTATTGAGTTTAGATTTTTTCTAATAACGAACTTTGGAAGCCGATTTTCGGATCATCACTTCAAGATTTAAAAAAAAAAAAAAAAAAAAAAAATATGAAGATTTTAATGAAAAAATTCAAATTGTTTTGCGTTGCAATGATGGAAACATTCTCACGGTGTTCAATGCAATTGTTGTCCACGTACCTATTCTATAGCATTGGCACTATTAATGGCTACCACTTCTTCTTTGGTCATGAAAGAGGTTATCGTTGCCGAGAACTTGAGGCGGGTTACCGGTGTGGAACCGGCGCGCGCGCCGTGCAGCCAATCGTTGCGCAATCGACGCACACGCACCGTCCGGGCGCCCGTCGCTCAGATGTGCCGCGATCTATGAAGAAAAATATGAGATGCCGGAAATTAGAAAATATTAAGTATATTAAGGAATATTGTTAATTATGGAACAAAAAATAGCTTACACAAATGTCAGGTATAACCGGCGTTGTCTAAAAAAAGTGCATTTAAAATAAAAGATCAAATCATTTCCCAGAATTTCTCACAAACTGAATTTTATTTAGAGAAAGACTTCAGCCAATAAAATCACCATCAGTAACCAACATCCTCCTGTCTTTATCCTAATTTATTTGGAGCCAGGAGCTGATCTATGAATTCACCGCTATCCGTCATTTCATAATTCATTCAACCTGTTTCTGGTCACATCATCTTCCACGTAATCCATCCATCCGGTCTTCCCCGACTCATCCATACTCCAAACTGTCTTCACGGTCTCATGTGTCCCTGCCTCGGTTGCGAGTTTATCCGAAAGGGATATCATGGCCCTGGCACACAGGCAATGGAAGGAACACGGGTGGGTTTTAGTCTTAATTTCCCACCAAAAAAAAAAAAAAACTCAATTGTCGCCACCACCCAAAACACGATCTGAAAAAAGTAACAAATATCTGTCACCAGCTCGACTGAATTTTTAACCTTATGCATTTTTGTTTACCTACTCTTCAATTATCACATCCAAAATAAAATAATTTAGTTAGTACGTCTTTGGCGTGATCTCTGCGATGGCAGAGAACTCGCACGACGAAGCTGCGCCGGCGCACGATTCCCAAACACGTGCAATGGTTGCAGAGCCCAACACGATTATTGAACAACCCGCGCTGCCCTACTTTGTAGCTAACTAGTAACCACTTAACAATCGATGTTGAGATGTTGTTCATGCACTCTAAAGTCCCAAAAACCATACAATATTTTGTAAAAATTATATTAAGTTAAAAATACTTAGCAATAAATTAATGCCACAGATAGCGACGACCTATAAAGTCAATTTATAACCACGGTCACGACAAAATATGCATATGGACGGAGGGAGGGAGGAATCAATGAACTGATTAGATTGGTTAAATTTAAATATGGGCAAAACTAACTCTGTAATAGTCATAATAAATTCTAAAAATAAATCCGGCAATTCAACGATCACTTCTTACAAACCAACAAAAAACGCACAGTTGAGTTCGGCGCAAACGCAAAATCGCTACAATTTTTTTTTTTACTGAAAAACCTGACGGGACCAATTCGGTAGCGTATTACAGTTTTATTTTATTTGTGCAAACAACGCCTTGCCACTTTATGGGAGTCGTTAGGTCCATTTTTTCATAAAAAAAAATGATTTATGATCAGTAAAATGAAGCCTGTTTAACCATGAAAATAGCATTGATTGTAATACTAACGATCTCAACTTTGGACTTAGTGGTGCATTATCTGTTTATCTGGTTTGAACTCAGGATTATCTGTATAAAAAAAAAACTTAAAAAACAATTTAAAAGGTCTTATAAAATCATGAAATAATAAATGAAACCAATTTAAAAACTGCTTATCTTCACCAGCAATAGTAAGACTAAGTTGTTATGGTAGAATGGTTTGAAAAAATATATTGGACCACTCATAATAATATTGATATACAATTGTTACCTAACGGATTTATTCAAAATGGCACGTCATTACGACTATCCGTTTGGTGCCGGACGTAAAGAATAACACCATCCCATTTCTTCCCGTGGGTGTCGTAAAAGACGACTAAGGGACTTAAAAGAGAATGGGCAGCAGCGTTCTCTATGCATTATAACACTATACTGCGATCGCCAACCCGCCTGCCAAGCGTGGCGATTATAGCAACACCCCCCCACCCCCGCTTTGGGGGAGGCCTATTTCCAGCAGTGGACGTCTTACGGCTGAAATGATGATGAATGATGACACTAGTCTGTTTGAAGCACTTTTTATTTTATAATAACTTACTCCAAATAACTGTTAGCTTTGTTTTTGGCAAAGGTACTATTTAATTCAAAAACACTGATTAAACTGACTGCCGCTGGTCTAGTGGTCGCAAGCGCTACTGCTGACCATGAGGTCGTCGGTTCGATTCCCAGATCGGGCAAAGTGTTATTGGGCTTTTCCATCTGAAATTTCTCAGTAGCAGCCCGGAGTCTGGATTTGTGCCCGATGGCGGCGATAGACTCGTCCCCTATTACATGGGACTTAAATATAACTGGCGAAAAATGGGTGTGCTATGGGTACGCCTCTGCCTAACTCTTCGGGGATACAAGGCATGAGAAATTATGATAAGCCCATAAGCCGTTATAGAAATAACGAAGAGCATGAAATTAAAGACAAAACTTAAAACTTTAGTTAAAACTTTTAAAGATGAGCCTTACCTGCTTCAGCACTAGAGTAAATTCATCAAGCCGTGTAATCTCTCTATTCTACTAGTCTTAAATGAATAATCACTTTCTTTGTCCTGTGCTTAAGATTTGGTTAGCAAAAAACACTAAAACCCGTTTTCTCGGAATTACTATGAGGAAGGATATCGGGGAATTTAATCTCTTCAACACTGATAAACCTCTAGATTATTATCTACGAATTTGGGTATTTCTATGAAAGTATTTGTTAAAGTTTATTTGTTGCAAACATCTTCATTATAAGCAAAACTTAACGCGTTAAATGCACACCATCTCAATAAGCCAGAAATCCGCTGGTATGGAAACAGCCGGAAACATAAATGAAAAAGAAGGAAGTACATGAATTGTACTAAGGTGTTTAGGAAAATAAAAACGGCATGAGTAATCTGGAAGCGGCATCCAACAAACTAGAATATTGTTACATCCATAACTGTAAAGGCGATGCAATAAAATATCCGGATGGCGTCATGAACATGTGACATGAATCCCAAAGGCGCCGACACTTCCACTGCGATGAGCATAACAATAGAATTTTTCCCAAAGCCTGTTTAAACAACTGAAGCTGTAAATTTAATTGACGTTGTTTCATAACAATTTGGTAAATCCCCGTTCCTTTATATTGATTGCTCTCTGTCCGTTCGGGTTCTATTGTTTTGCAAATCTCCTTGTTAATTGAAAGGCTGCCGACAACAGACTCTGTGAGGTCTTTACCTAAAATAAAATGTTATTACTATATTTTTGATAAATACTTTCCAACAATGTCTACCTATGTTAAGTTATTAGTCAGCTAATAATTGTCCGTGCAGTGATAATATTAAAAAAGAACTTGTTAATGCAAAGGATCCAGTATTGGAGGAAGGCTTCATTTGGTGATTCAACTGACACAAATTTTATTGCAAATATCTGTATTCTCAAGTGCCAAAGTATGAGTTATGAACATTTTTGTATCCTATATAAACAATTTCATGCTTAGAAGTGTGAGTAGAGTATTTTTTAGGATTTAAGAAAACAGAATAAAACGTACAATATGGATTTTTCTTTTATCTATATGGATGGCTATATGAAAGAAGAGGCTAAAGGAAAAAATAAAATACCAGCGTTAGAACAAAGTGAGTTAGAACAAGCAATAACTGGCATACACAAAATAGCACTTTTACTGGTGCGTGTGGCTGTGTGCAAGGGCGGTGGTTGTGCGGAGGTGCCGGTGTGGTTCGGTGCGCGGACGCACGGGGCCAGGCGGGCGGCGCCGGCGCGGGCGGGGGCGGACCTGTTCGGGCAACGGTGTCGCGGGCACCGCACACTAGCTCTCAGTCCTTTCGCAGCGGCCAACGGTACCACATGTGCCGCTAACTTGTACGCACAAAATAAACATCAACAACGCGAGGAAACTTAACGTGCAGTGTGATACGATGCTGATTTGTGAATTTTAAAAGACCAAGTGACATAGACGAACAGAAGGATCAAGTGTATGTAGTGTCCATTAGCGCCCGAAGATGCCGAAAATCTTCCTGATCAAGAAGCGGCTGCATGAGCAGCAACTGGGGTTGCAGGAAGGGCTGGAATTGCTCGCTAGCAAGACCGACCAGCTCTGCCCTGGTTCTCCGCTTGATGATGGCCCCATTGCACTCCTCTCCAAGAAAGATAAGGATTGTATCGGTAAGTCTCCAGGATTTAGCACTTGTTCTTTTGTATTAATCTTCTCTTCTACATATTTTAAGTTTCAATCTTATATAACAACAGTCTAATTAAGTCATGTCATCCTAAATTATGTAGTTTTGAAATCATCTTTCTCGACTATAACCTTGAAATCTTCTAGTTGCAATATTTAGTAGCATACTTTCTTTAGATGCATTTCAAACTTTATATCCATTCGTCTCTTATGTATCCAAGTCGTCATCGATGTCGTTCTGATCAAAGCTTTAATTTTTATTTATCATTTCCTTCTTAACGGCCACTTGCTTGCCCAAAAAAAAGATACTCACACTTGAACAGAATCCAGTTCTCGGCTCCGCTTCGCCAACAAATGTCTACCTGCGATCATTTGTGTGTCTTGCGTGATCCTAATCTATCGTTGGTTTTGTCAAATTGAGAGACATAATTTTCTTCTGCTTAATATTATTTTGGGAATAACTCTGTTGAAACTTTTTCTCCAGAACTCGTTATGGGTTTGTTAGGAAGTTTTTTAAGACCAGTTCTTCTTAAGTCAGTATTTTTTACTTAATCTTAGATATGGTCGTTTTCCCAAATGGTATAAATGCTCATGCAGATTGGCGCGATATCGCGCCACTCTGCACGAGCCTTTATCGTTATTGTACATTTTAGCAGATTAAGATAAACAAAAACGTAATCGACAGTCCGCCATCGTCACTGCACATTTTAACGGTCTCAGGTAGTTACCAAGCGTGAATCACTGATATAACTGTCGTGTTTTTGCGTATTTCTACGAATTGTTTACTCTCATAGATGTGCTAAAATTTTCTACTGTCTGCTGAGTATATCCTGAATGAATTTATGATGATACTCGATAAATCCTTTTGCCTACTACTGATCTTATCGTTTTGTCTGTGAATTGAATCCAAATTTAACCACAAGCTACTTGAATAGGTTATTCAAATTACAGTACTGTGTTTGGAACAGCTCCAGTGAAGTGAGAACCCAAGCTAGACAGGACTTGGTACTCTAGACTTTTTTGTTTTCATAATTATGCTTACTTACTTAATTTATGGCACAACTTTTTCAAAACCCATTAATGTCATTACGGACAACTTTATTCTCATCGTTTTTTCATCGTCGGTCACTTCTTGTTTTACTCTTTTACTGTCTTTTCAAATGGAATTTATGTTATTTTGTAAAAGATTAAGTAGTTTCGTTACACTGCAATGTTATACCATTTATGAGACCTTGAGCTTTAAGTGACGAGGGTCGAACAAAATTTCGGGATGTTGCACTTGAAAATTTCAACCATAACATTTTTTTTTATAATGGAGAACTACAACACGGGTACGGGAATTGACCGGATGATAGGTACCGAGGTGTCAATGGTTGCAGGACAATGGCGCGACTTCCGGCCGCCAGCCATCGCCACTCGCTTTGTATTTAGGTTAGTCACCGCAATCTCGACTGTCGTTTCAATGTAATTAACTTGTGTGACGTGTGTCCCGTATTTGCATTAATTTCGCTTCTGAGTTCAATTACCAAACGATTACAATTGTTTTCTTAAATTTCTATTTCTGTTTCGCTTGTATTACCATTTGTAGAATATCCAAGTACAAGCACTTGATTTCCTTTATAACTTTTACTTGTATTGTTATCCTTACAACTTTAAATGTCATCAAAAGGTGTAAAATTCCTGACTTCTAAGAACTATAACCGCCTTATTACAAAACAAGATTTATATTTTGACATGGCTTAAACCATGGAGCCAGTTTTTGTAATAAGAACGTAATATTGATTGTAATACCGTTCTTTATACAAAACTGAAAACTTAATTCGGTACTAAGTTGTCAGTTTTGTGTTTAGGAACTTTACCATAGTCGGAATAAAGTTCGAAATTCAATAATGGCTCCATGTTTTAATCCTGGGTCTGAAGATAAACCTTGTTTTGTAATAAGGGGGAAAATGTTTAACATCACTGGTTATGGAACATGTTGAGCGTATAAACAATTTTATTAGCTAAATACAAAACAGTGAGTCAACGTTTACCGTTAAACCCGCATGTGGTACATTTGACGGGAAATTTTTAGTTTAAACTTTAAAAATAGAGTGAGTAGGTACGAATGAAGTAATTACAGGTGTGTTGGCACCTGTGGGCCTGTGGGTAAAAGGGCACGGATGAGCCGGCCCGAAGGTCGCGCGACCCCAACCTGCAGCAACGTGCACTATAAATAAGATGGGGAGCAAGAGGGCCGGTAGCGATAACTATTGACATTTATTCATTGCCGCCTTTATATTGGCAAATGATTAAGGGAATAGGGAATTATTGCTTGTTTTAAATACAGCAGTCCCTTTTCAATAGTTGGTATTTTGTAGTAACAATAATTATGTAGTAGGCATAGATGTTGGTTTTACTGTGAATTTAATGTCTTCTTTTAAATGTGCACCAAAATGTTTTTCTTGAAAAAAAAGCATATCAGTTCAAGTAACTTATTTTAAGAGTAGAAAATTAAGAATCACAACAAAAACAATTTTTTAAGCAATTTTATTACATAATACTCAATTAAATAATTACTCACTGTTTTAAATAATTAATTTATTCAAAGGCATGATTTCGTAGCACTACGACACTTCAGTACAAAAGACTTCAACGAGTTTTCCGCCAGCCATCCCGAATCTACTTTTTAATTATTATTCCAATATCGGGATCAATAACTAGAGGGTTTTATACATTAATTAATTTATTTTCTTGATATGAATAGTTAATAACCCCAACTACCTGCCCACGCCCCCCGCAGCGGTTGCCGTGAGAACCGTACGGTTAACTTGCCGACCTTCTGCGGTCATTAACAATACCCGTTACCAAAAACTTAATGAATTATGCAATTCCCACATTCTTATGACATTAAAGAACAGCAGAAGTGCCAACTTAATTATCGTGATATTAGCAATTTGTTCCGACGATGTTGAAATTTCATTGCGATTTTTACGCAATTGTAATTTTTTATTAAGTAATATTTATCGATGTTAGACGATAATAAGGTGTGACATTACATACGGCAGTCACGTGAATAATTAAGAATGACCATGCGGTTTGCCGCCGTACGAACGAGTGCCAATCCGATCTGAGTAGAAAGACGTCAATGCACTACACTCCTACGCATACAAGAGTATTAGACTGACGCATACTGAAAACCTAATTATAAGAAAAAATCGAACGATTATGTACTTAAATATTAGGTATATAAAGTACATAATCGTTCTATTTTTTCTACTACTACGAAGAGGGGTACTACGGAGAGTAGTAGATATACTATCGGTTAAATAACTTTGTACTAAATCTATCAAGAGAACATTATACTCCTAGCTAGACAAAAGAGCGATGTAAAAGACAGTTTTAGGAAACGCACTAATATCCTCGAAAATCAGGATCTATAGTAAATTACCATAATAAGGATCTATAGTAAAATACCCACTTTTCTTGTGACTACAAAAATTTAACTGTATCCTTGGCTATCGTAATGAACGACCCATAAAAACATGCAAATAAAATCTGTACAAAAAATCCTTTACAGAAATTTTAAAACCAACTCCACGATATTGAAAGCTAACACGGTCACTGTAATGAAATACGATAATAATACACAATAATATAATAAGCAAGTACACAGCACATAATACGTTTAATTAAACAACTTCGGAATCGTGCGCATCAATTAACATATGCTGTTGACGTACGCATTAAGGCCAAGGGATCGTTGAGATGCACCCAACTGTACTCTTAAAATATATTGTTCTTAATAAAACTTAGTGGAGATCACGAGTCGTATTTGGATGATTGCCAATTTCGATTGATTGTATTGAGCCTTTATTGAAATACACACTTGCTTGTGTACAAATATCGATCCCTGTATCATAAAAAAAAATGATCAAGAGCGAGTCGGACTCGCGCACCGAGGGTTCCGTACGTACATATGATGTTGATGATTTCTGAAAAACTGTGCTATTTAGAGACATCGTTTTATTTTTCCTGTAATGTTTACATAAACTTCTATCACATAGAATAATTTCAGATTTTTATCTATGCAAACTTCGGGGATGAGGGGTGGAAACGGTATTTTTTTTTACATTTTTCATCAAAAGTCGGAAAAAATGTTTGAGAATGTGCAAACAGCGTTCTTTCATTATGATACTCCACATGCCCTAGTAGCCCCACTTCAATTTTTTAAGACACCGACCCTTTTGCAAAAAAGATATATTTATTAAAAAAAATCTTGTTTGCAAAATAGTTGGGCAAATGTCATCTAAAACTATTCTAAATTTCAAGTTGATAGCATTAGTAGTTCTTGAGATATCCAGGTGTGACAGACAGACAGACAGACTGTCTCACCATAAGGGTTCCTTTTTACCATTTTGGTACGGAACCCTAAAAAGTATCAGTTACTCACCGCGCTGTTGCAAACAACCTTCAACCCCCCGTTGACTTGCTCCGAGGGTAAAGTTTAGATTTTTTTTTTTTGCTCACCTCTACACCCCTTATGACTGACCATATTAGCATGATGCATTCTATTTCTACTTTACGGTAGAATAGAAATTGCTGGTCTACCGAAAATGTCTACACGGAAACGTCACTTTTGTCTACTCTTCCGTCGACAAAACGCTTCTCTACGGTCCTCGTGGTAATTCCGCTGGACTTGCAACTAAAGACTCGTTTTCGAATTGGTAACAAAATCAAAATTAATATTATGAGATTAGTAGGTACAAATTACATGCACAGTCAAATCATGTGCGCAAACGCGACCGACAACAAAAACAAAAGCGCATGCGTTATCGCGTGTTGCCATAATATATGTGAACAGTAAATCTGCATCTTTACGAGTTACCAAAAAAGAAGAAACGTATTTCGCCATGTGGCCGTGGCTATTGTATCCTTACCCATTGTACTCAAGCTACCTTTTTAAGGTTTTGCCTTTTTAAAGATTGGCGATCATAAAACAAGCGATTACATTCAGAATAGGCGCACAAAATCTGTTCTCGGAACGATTTTGCTGGTATAATTGTTATTAATAGTGTTCCAATCGCCAGCAATGCCGTTTACTTGCAAACATTTTATATTTAACTAAAGTTTTTGTGACAACTCGATGGCTTTTCGCCAATTTGCGCATGGCGGCCCCTTGGGTTGTGTTGTTGAGTTGGGCCCTGAGTCGTGGTGGACATTTCTGTTAATGCGTAAAAGGATTAATCTATTAGTTAACATTGCGTAACCCTGCTGAACTCAGTAGTCATATAAAAACGTAGTGAATACAGCTCCGTATTTATCATAACCTGTGAATATTTGAACCCCAACAAGCTTGAACGAGGTCACTCTATAAATCATTCTGAACCAAAAACAACGAAAAACGAAAACATAAACCCGTAACCAGACTAACGTTATAACCTAGACCTCATCAGTTAGTCGGTCAAGGCAGAACCATATAAGGCATCCTTTAAGCTTAAGCCACTTTTAAATAAACTCCAACGCATTTCTTATTTCGAAACATAAACCACGGGAACTGCCGAGTACATACTACAAGGAAATTGACTTTAAGAGTCAACATCCGACGGCGCACTTAAGTGACGGTCACTCAAGGGCTCGCTATATTTTTTTTTTCTTTTTTTTATCAAAGATGTGCACGTGAGTAGCCAGTTGTTCTAGGAATGGTCTCACACATGTCCTCACAAATAATCCATGGTGATGCGTGATGGATACGGGCGATGTTAATTGCGGTTTAACCAGTTTCCTACCGCACATCTGCTTTTCTTATGTTTAAGTTGTCAGACATCAAGTTTTTCATAGTAGTTCATGAAAAACATGCAGTTTAAACGAAAATGCGGACTCACTGCTCAATATATAATATATGGAGAATCAATATTTATATAAGAAAACAGGGAGTCATGTTTACCAAACTTTGTTTGCAGTTTTGATAAAAAGGTCGCCACGAGCAAGTCACCGCTTTTCTTGTGTAATTGACGCATGATTCATAGATAGATCTTAGAACTAGTGGGTTGTAGTGCATTAGTCATTTAAGGAGTACTATCTATTAGTATTAATCGATATCAAATAATTATCAATTGGATCCTTTTTGCCAAAGACCCCATCAAAGATTTCATCAAATATTTTGCAAAATATTTGGCAAATTATGTGAAATTGCTAGGCCAGTGTGACCACAAAAACATTTTTCAAATGCATCTGTCATTAGCTGGTGCGGGTTGCGGGGTGCGGGCGACCACAGCCTGTGTCCAATCGCCTATATTGCGGAAACAATAAAAGTTGGCGTCGATGCTCGCGTGATTGATATTATAAAATTCTACGCGAACGCCGTCAAAGATAAACCGCAAAGCAGTTCTGCGATTATATGCGCTCTATAGACGATAACGGGAATCTAATTATGATGGAGCAACACTCGGAAAAATAGTAATTACTATTATTTTTAAACCATTTTGTTTTTTATAGCACGACTAAAGAAATAATTTTAACAATGCAGCCGCAATTCTCAACCAATCGACTGGACTAAAATCGATAGGAAAGCCACAAATCTAAAAGCCTTTTCAATATTATGCTAACAGACCAAAATTACATCAACGGATCAGTAAGGTTATCAACGGATCAAATTGGTCAGGATCGTAGAATTCCCAGGGATTTAATCTTCTAAGACCAAACCAGCTGAAATCTCATCCAAGAATTTAGCAAAGCCGCCTTCTGTCTACATTGCAAAAATACCTACCTGCTAATGTTAATAAACAATTGGCATGTTAAACGGTAATTTCAACAAATACAGACGAGTGACGTAGCTTCGTCCGCGAGTCTGCGAGTCTGCGCACGCGCAAACACCGTGCGAATGTGTTCTCAACCACTTGCAGTGTTGCACAGCTTGGGTAAACATAGAACACGTGGAAAATAAATCTTACTTACAACCATCGACAATCCCCGTAACAAATGTTGGTCTTTTTGAGTATCTATCTACCAACTTCTTATGGTGTGCTATGTTCCAAACAAACGTGTTCTTCACATGTTGTTCAAGTTCACCTTTATGTGAATTCAGAACAGCCTTTTTTGACTTAATTTCTGGCCGTTTTGGAGATTTGTTGTGTTTAATTGCTTCTAACACAAAACGTGCTTACTAGATTATATGATTTCTGCACTGAATATCTTGGTCTGCACGCGAAGTGTAGACCAGAACACCTGTAAACGCGAGGAAAATAGCGCCACGCATTGAAAAGATGATATCACTTTTTCCATTTGCATTTAAATAACGCTGTATAGACTAGGTGCAGACGGCTACACATCAAGCTATACATTTCCAGTATAAGCTGATCTCGCATTATATAGGATTTCCGTACAATGAGAGGTCAGCGTATACTGGAAATGTATAGCTTGATGTGTAGCCGTGTGTACCTACATAACATAAAATCAATTCCTGTCAGAAAATACGATACGCATAATGGAGCTAGCGTTAAGTTTATGGTAGATACGGAGAGCCCATATGGTATTTTCGATAAAACAATATTCGTCATCGAAGCCACCGTCCATTTATCTTAAACATTTACGACCACCTAGAAACTGTCACCCTTAGCCTTTATCACAACTTTAAAATATCGTGTTACTTTAAAACGTCATTTGATTCTTCAGAGTAACAGAAAATTCATTTTTGTAGGTATGTAAATGGGACGCAAGAAAAATATGTCGTTAAAATATAAGTAAAATAAATAGCGAGCGGTTAACCACGGCTTAAATCTCGATCGTAAGGTCATCTCCTCCATTGTTGTGTCATGCGCAATAAAAGATAATCATTTCGTGTGTTTTGGAGCAATTTGCTGCAGACCGCCCACGATCCAGTACCTACTACACAACACATACTCACGAATACGTAATATGTACCAAAGCCAAAGTGACATTTACAACATGGTCCAAGACTAAATAAACATTAGGCGACACTTATCTGAGATTCACAATCCGAATAGCAACCGAAAAACACACGCCTTCAAACTGCTTATTGGCTGATTATGTCTGCATAATGCCAAAGATTTTAATTCAAGGATCACTTGACCTATTTGACTGTCCCAAAGTTAGCAGCTCCTTCTGAAACATCACCATTTTCAGTCAACTAAACGAAATGTTTGAGCATCGTATAACTTCTCAAGAGTTTAAGTTTTGTTTCAACTGCCTCCCCTTTGAAAATTTGAATAACGGTAATTGTTTTAACGGATAAACCAGTAATAAAGTCGAAGTTGCCTCTGATACAGAGGACACACGAAGACCAGCTAACCGATCGCCTTCTAAGATACCGGATTTTTTCTATTAGCTAGTCGAATTAGTTGGATCTAGCCTTGAAAACTTCGCTAAACATATTTGGGTCATTAACCCTCGCCAAATCTGGTTGTGATTCACGCCGTGATCAAAATAATAATAAAGCGTTGAACAGTTTTTGCGACCGTTTGGTCTGTGAGACGTATTAGAATTGGTTTTTGTGTATCAAAAGTGGTATTGAAAAATATACGGAAGGTTAAATAATTACATTTAGTAGGCGTACCAGGCGTGGGTCGGTATGTATTCGTATTAGACTGTATGTACCAATTCATGGCTAGATAACGCATGTGTGAACGGAACAAAGGCTGTGCGGGAAACAATCGCTTTACTTTAACAGCCTTTTCTTCCTTCCTTCAATGTCAGACATCGCACGCGAATGTTTATGCGATATTATTTTTAATAGAGACGATCATTAAGTTAACTCGCAGCTGTAAAGGCTCCTAAATCACCAATGCTACGAGCAGTGGAGACGTCAGAGTGTTTGCAGATTTGTGAGTATGTAACACGCTTACATATGTTCCGAACGGTCCACATGCGGTCGCGCCCACTATTAATAATTCATAAAAAAAAATGTCCTTCGAGCCGACCTTTTAACCGATTCTTCATCGCGGCGGGCGCGGGCGCAGCTATGTACCGTGTGCTATCGGTACTTAAGCACAAGGAAAAAAAGGCTTCAACGGAATTTTATGTGCTCTCCGTCCGG
This sequence comes from Tiliacea aurago, assembly GCA_948098905.1. Classification (NCBI taxonomy): domain Eukaryota; kingdom Metazoa; phylum Arthropoda; class Insecta; order Lepidoptera; family Noctuidae; genus Tiliacea; species Tiliacea aurago. Next base: position 11,262,700 of record OX402579.1, on the reverse strand, counting down.
AGCGGTTCTTCATAGCTGTCTTACGTTTTATAATGCGTTAAATGCTAACAGCGTCCGATAACCCCGGCCACAAGGTCATACTAGTCCGCCCCGCTGCCTCGCTAGTTTTTATTAAAGCCTCAGGCAAGTTTTACTGCCGCCTCTACATGTGTGCCTTTGTGTATTCGAGCCGTGTGTCTACTAATAATTTATCATATTAAATTATTAAATATAACGTGAAATAAAGGCCATGGCGCGAAAATCATCTGCATCAAATGTAATTTTCCAACTTAAGTTATTTTTGGGTGATCATCATTTCGACGTCCACTGCTGGACATAAGCCTCCTCCAAGGCGGGTTGACGATCGCAGTATGGTGTTAAAATGCATAGAGAACGCTGCTACCCATTCTCTAGTAATTAGTCCCTTAGTCGCCTTTTACGACATCCACGGGAAGAAATGGGTTAGTGAAAAGAAAGAAAAATAATTTTAATTGTCACAGAAAAAACGTGCGTACGATAATATGTAATAAACACACAAAACATACATAATATGTATCTATTCTTTACAATACTGGGTGGTCAATAAGTCATAATGCGTTGTGTTGCGTAATCATGGAGTAAAAAGTCAATAATTATGCAGGTTTTATTGTAGGAGTAGCTGTACATAAATAATAAAAGGTATCTTTGATAAACGTGTAAAAGCTGTCGGATACTTTTTTTTACCTAATATAATTAATAAAAAATAGCCAGTTAAAGGTACAAGTACCATCGAAGGTTTAGTTATTGTTACGCACGTTTATTGTAATAGTGTAACGTAACAGTGGAACAACCCATAATTAATCATTTTAGAATAATATTTTGTCAATGATTAATGTGTCGATAATTACTGGGAACACGAGTCGTAATGGTGCAAGCCGCAAAATGTGTTAAGGTTATTAATGCTTTACATACTTACGCCGTGATTGCTTGATATTATTACAATTGTAATTTAAGGGGACGATAACCGACTTTTATTGATTTTATACTGAAGAGCACGTCTAAACGAGTAGTGTTAATGATTTGAAAAAAATATATGATGAATTAGAGCATTTTCTCAATAATTTAATATGTGAATAGTTAAGATTAAGTATGTTTATATTACATAGTGAAATTAATTTGTAAAGTTATGTCTAACGCGGATAAAAAACTGAGAATGGCGCAAAATCTACCAAGCGTATTTTTCTGAAACCTTCACCAATATAAAGATAATTTAAATATTGATCTTTTAGTATACGCGTTTTATCAAAATACCTTTTGTTTTGTGTATAATAAATTAATAATGCGTCAAATTGAGCACAGCGCTCCTTGATGGGCGAGTACTATTACTGGCTGAACGTACGACGCGTTGCATGAGCTCAGTACAGAACACGCAAGCTTACCACACAAGGTCACTGGCATCTATCTGCGTCTTAATAAGCAGGTATGCATAAGCATAATCAGCCTATAATGTTTACTCTGCTGGGACACAGGCCTGCTCTCTTCGAGAGGGAGTGGGCTGTAATCTACCACGCCGGCCCAGTGCGGGTTGGTAAATGTCACATGTCTTCGAATTTTTGGTTCTAGGACATGCCGGTTTCCTCATGATATATTCCTTCACCGTTTTGAGAGCAGTGGTGATTAAATAATTTACGCCTGCCTGGGTTCGAACCTACAACTCGTAAGTCGGGGCCGTTACCACTGGGCCACCACTGCTCAATAAGCAGGTATGCCTTACCCAAAACATACTTCAATAATTGTGTCCAAATACTTCTTATAAACGACCGTGAAATCGCAATTAGGCTCTCATTATGTGAAACAATTTCTTTGTTTCCATCTTGATAACTTAATAATAGAAGCGATAGGAAACGCACTGGTATTATAACAAAAATAAAAAGTAATGTATGCAGGAAAACCAACAGGAAACCGTTGGTCGGATAAGGCTTTTGCATTAAAATTCTGCTGATATACAAGGAAAAGAGCTTGATGTGCCTACGTAAGATCATGACAAACTCAAACGGCTCGTGTAGCTATTTAGCTCCAAATTGTCTTGGAACAAGTCGGCCGCTCGAGAATCGCTAATTATTGCCGAAATGTGATGCGGAGAAGGCTGCCGTTAATGGCCAAATAATGAGTGTTCGCATTCAAGGCGAAGCACAGCACAGTGCTCGACAGGAAACATTGACTGACTGAATAGATATGGACGCGGTAATTACGAGGCCTTGAGTCCTTGACTTACCGTTTTAGAATAAAAACCGCGCTATTTAAATGTGTAACTCATATATTGTGATTCATGTGTCTTTGTTTGTTTTAACCGCTGCGAGAACAAGGGTTTTGTTTATAATACCTGTCAAATGGTATAACAGAATACTTGAACAGATGGGAAATATTAATTTCATTTTGTTGAAACTCAATAAACAAATCTGTTGTTTTTGCGCAACTCAATATAAGTTTTCATCACTTAAAAGGCTGACAAAAAAATCCGCATGACGCATTAAGCTAAAAACTAAGAACAATATGTATATCAACCAGCGAATATGACGTCAGCGCAAAACGTTAACGGTGATCATATTAGTGATGATATAACCGTGACCGTGAGTGGAAGCAATGTACGGTAACACGTACAAACACGGCAGTAACATGTACCGATGGAAATCTCATAGTAACGCGAAAAACATTGAAATCATTTGCGAATTATTCAGTTATTTAATCATTTACCATCTTGACCTCTCGAAATAATAAAAACAGAAAAAATAGACGCTTGGATTTACGTAGGTACCTCTCAAAAAGTAATTTTGTTGCAGAGAGTATTAACAAAAGACGATTATGAACTGTCTTCAAATCTATAGGTTTTTTGTTACCTTGAATTTTTGCGAAGCGCTTTGAAAGCAGTCAGAAATTATACAGATTAAATTCAAAACATCCATAATACTTACTGCTCGGAATGCGCCCAAAACACGTCTATTATTATTTCATTTTTTGCCATTTCTCATTATATTCTTACGTGCTAATATCTGGGGTCCGAAAAAAAAAAAAAAAAAAAAAAAAAAAAATAGTCCAAAAATATGAATTGCTTTAATGAAGTCTAATGTCAAATAGCAGCTGTCAAACAGATGAATTGCGGGCTGTATGAATTGCACGCAGATCATAATAAGATTCTGCCAAAGCGTCCATTTTAGGCTCCCTTGTCGTAGGAACACTTGGAATATTAATCACGGAGTTAGTCTGGTTTCGAAATGCCAAATGCATAGCGCGAAAATGTGATTACCTATTGCATTTTTGGTACCATAATTATAAAGTCAAACTAATTAGGAACGCGAACTAAATTCTATTCAAATTTTAAAGTTCAATAGATTACCTTTTAATGAATATTCAATTAACAAACAGTTGAGTTCATACAAATTAAATTGATGTACTTACCTTCTTCATATTAGCGTACTTTTATTACGAATATAATATATATTAACTATAAAGTCTAAATTAAAAGCAAAACACACTAAGAGTGTGTTTTTTTAATGATTTTGGCAAAATATCGGAATATATACCAAAATAAATGAGTACAAGCCTGTTAGTGCTAAATACTTGAATAATTTTGGCTATAGCATGATAAACTCTAAAAGGTATCTCCAATTTACATAGTCAGGTGTGTAAGTAAGTACATACATCTCTATAGCGAGCTGATATTTTGTACTAATTGAAACTTAACACAACCTTGTCTAGAGGGCATGTACTGTTTTAACTTAATCGTTCCTTTTTGTTTGATTCGTTTAGGTATACTAAATTTTATAACATTGATGTTAGCAAAACTACTCGAGTATCAATCATTAAACAAATCTGATTTCATTTTTATACAATCTATTTTAAGTTCCGAAGTATGTTTATAATTTATCTGCAAAATAAATTATTTAATTTAATTTACTATACAATTGCTGGGTGCAAGAGTTCAGGGGGCCTAAAATGGACGCTTTGGCAGAATCATTATATGATCTGCGTACAATTCATATCCCGCAATTCATCTGTTTGATAGTTTTGTATGGAGTTTCGTAAAATGGTCAACAAATTATGAATTGCTATAATGAAGTCTAATGTCAAATAGCAGCTTTCAAACAGATGAATTGCGGGATGTATGAATTGTACGATCATATTACGAGTATGATTCTGCCAAAGCGTCCATTTTAGGCCCCCTGAAAAAATACAGTCCGTTTAAATACCTATTATATTATTTTTATTGGCGTAAAGATGCTAATTTACATTGAGATATACCTCAAACCGCTATAATATATCTCTGTCACACATTTAAAACGTTATCATTTCCATCTTCGCCATATAAAGTGTGCCGACTTCGGCATTCCACTCCATCTGCAGAGAATTTTATTCCAAATTCGTGAGCTATTTCAAAGTCGCGACGTTATTTTTTACAGTGCAATATCTTTGATGTGTATTTACATTCTAGGAGAATTATATTAAACGTATATGTTGTCGAAAACCTTTAGCCTTTATAAACGATATATAAGGCTTAGTACGTTTTTGTAATAAATAAAGAATCATAATTTTTTCTTTATTTTTATTTTTATGCAGTTAACAATCGAGGTAACCTTTAAAAGTAAAAAGTTTATGCATCAAAAAGTAACAATACAATGTGACATATTCGGTGAGCCACAAACTAAGCATTGCTTGTATCTTGTGGCTCTAAAACAAACAATAGGCAGCAAGGGCTTGTAGTTTAAATCAAATTTGTTTTTTTTATTAAATAGTCATTTAAATTACCATTTTGTTTCAAAATTATTAAATAAAATCCGTTATCTGTCCCATTTGTTGCATACGCGAAACGCATGCACATGCAGTAATTGCTACAAGGACTGCATTATAATAAGTTATTCAATGTCCCTTGTAGGTCAAAGCTTGCCCAATAGCGAGGGACGGCTTATGGACAGTTCTAAGAAACCGACGAACGAATGAGCGTAGCGTACAAAAAGTAAACATATAATATTTACGAGGTTTAAGTGCCGCTATAAAATTGTCAACGCACACCATACAAAATATCCTTCTACAAACTGAAAGCAATACAAAATTGTGGCCTATGGACGATGAGATTCAAAATGAGAGTCCACGTTTCACGCTCGGCCGCGCAGACGCATACAATTACAAGCTCATACAAAAAAGAGCCCCAACAATGCACAGGCATCGTCCTTGGGTCCCTAACAAAAGCCGAGAAAGGGCAAAGAAACTCGTTTGGCCCAACCTTGGGACTTTCACTGACTACCTACGCGTATTTTGCTATAATAGAGGGATTTTTTCTACGGATATTTCAACTTCCTTTAATTTTGGAATTCACTCTTATTAAACAGCGTTGCATAACAAATTGTTTTCAAAACCTAATAACGTTTCTAGACAATTTCCAATTACAATACATTGTTTAGAAACCTTAAAATTTTTAGGCACAATCTATATTGTCAGTACCTGCAGAAATATCATAAACTAAATCATTTTATCTTATAAATTATACTCGGCCATTTAGGATGAAAGTAAAATATAATGACAGACAGGAAACATTCAGCACAGACTAAATGATTAAAACTGCGGTGAATGGATGGCAGATTTGGGTCGAGATTGATTTTGTCACACTGTTGTGTGCTCTGCGCGCCAATTACAATAATGCGACAAATACACACAAAAACATATATACACACACACACATATACAACCGTGTGAGCGTCTATGTGGAGGCGAGTATTACCGTTATGGAGGCACATACCAGTGACGTCAACGAGGCCTCATGCCTCCGACGCCACATGAATACGTTAGTAAAAAGCCGAGGACGAATAGTTACTATTTTATTATAACACGTTTTGTCTCGATTACTTCAATCAATCGTCATCTTCATTCATATCATATTTACTAACCTATCCTAAATAGAAATACTTCATTCAAACCATTTATTTACTTTTTAACTGAAATTTAATTTATTTTTTTCTTTATTGCAGAGCGAGATGTGTTCGGTGAAAGCAATGGCGCAAAGAATACAAGAGAGAAACGTTCAAAAGAACCCCGTTTTGTATCATCGATACTGGGAGGTGATATCCCATATGGCAGTCAAAGAGGACACGTACTTACTCAAGCAGAACGTAAACAATACTTGCCTGTCTTCGCAAAAGAAAAGAAAAAAGAAGACAAACCTCTAATAAAAGAAGAAAAAGATACGCTAGATAGTGATCCAGTAGTGCTGCCCTCCAGAAATACCCCATCACCGGAATCGGCTCCCTCCCCTGGCATTGACAACAGTGTTACATGTCAAAAAGTATCAGTTATACAAAGAACACCCTCACAGTCACAATTTCGTGATGGGAAAAAAGAATTATCTGACGTCAGTATACCGCCAACATTGCCCACACCTGAACCAGAACAAGACCAGCCCATTGATTACGTCATTGCGAAAAAACGTGGCGAATCAGAAGATGAAGAAACGGAAAAGAAAATAAGGGAACAGAGAAGAACGAGTAGTTCCAAAATCGCAAATGGAATTTTGGCTAGGCCATCTTTTGTCCTTCGTAATTGCCCAGCGAATAAAGTCCCTGGTATCATCAGTGCCGCAGCGGGTCACGGTCGATCAACCGGTAACACTGGTTCAAGTGGCAGCGCACAAAGTAGTGCGGGTTCAGGTAGTTTTAGTTCTGGTGGTGGCGGTACAGCGCCCTCATCCGGTGGTGGTGGGGCGATTGGAGGTGGTTCAGGAAGTGGTGGCAATGGACGTGATGGCCGATCTAACTACGGGCCTAATAGCCCACCTACGGGCAGTCTTCCTCCCTTCTACGAAACTTTAGGCCCATCCACAAAAGGCGGTCAAAACTCATTTAATGCCAATAGCAACTTCTCTAATGAATTCAATATTATCAATGGATTCAACATGGACTGTGAAAATAACAACAATGCTACAAACTTCCCAGAACAAAGTAAACAATATTCATTAATGCAAAATGCTCACTATGGATTAGCGCTAAAAGATGAAGAAATAGATTATGAAAACAAATTAGAAAATATAGGCGCTATTGGCAATTATGGAAGTAATTTCGACGAGTCAATGGTAGTAGATATGGGTGAAGATGTAATAGATAACTATCAATTTGCCAATACTTTGACATTCCCCGGACCAAATGAAGGAATATTAGGGAACCTTTCGGACTCAGCCGAGGACTTCGCTAGTTTACTAAACAACCATGTAGAATCAATAACGGACTCTGATATCCGAGAATCATCATCTATCACCCCAGATTCAGTACACAATCCGGTTGATATTGAATCTTTAGCAGAACAAGTTAATTTAAGTAGACAATACTATGAAAAGGCCAACTATTTGGCATTCGCCAGCCAAGAAAACCAGGGTTCCTCTTACAATTTCGCAAAAGAACGGCCAGCAGATTTATTGATGCAGCTGAATCCAGCGCTTCTACAACACGGTGAAGGACAAATGCAACAATTACAAATTCACGTCCAACTGCAACAAAGACAACAAATTCTGTCTCCCGGCTTCCCCTTCACTAGTCATCCTTCTCTGGATCTGGACTCGCCGACCGGCACGTCGCTGCCGTCGCCCGGCGGGAACAACTCGCTGGACGGGAGCAGTCACATCGAGAACGCGTCCCTCAGTCCTGCTGCTGCTGTAAGTGTCAAGAAAGTCTCTGCCGGCGATGGCAAAATTCATATATTGCAACAAAGGGTAAGCATTATTTGATTTTAAGGCGAAGCTTTAATGCAATTCCTTTCTTCTATGTCGTCGAATAAAAATAAATACGACATAGAAGTTGTAATAAAATACATTTTATTACGCCGAGCCTAAATCAACTTATGCTTTAACTTACTGCATTTGAAATTGTATTCGTGTCACAATAGAAGTAAATAGTCTTATAATTCAATAATGAATTTCAACCTTTTCTTCTGGCACAATACCCTTTTCGAAGCACATTTTCACTATTTTCACATTATTCACATTTATGTAATTAGAAAATAAGTCTTATAATTTCTCTATTTAATTACAGTTGGGTCTACCTGCAGAACTCCCGTTGGAATTCATAAATGGTGGACACGGTGTCAAAAATCCATTAGCAACTGAAGCCAACGCGAGACAACGAGAAGAGGAGAAGAATAAACAAGTATTAGTTAGCGAAGACGATCCCACGAAGTTCGTTTGCAGAGTGTGCTCCAAGAACTTCACTTTACAGAGGCTGCTGAATCGACATATGAAATGCCACTCAGATGTGAAGCGATATTTATGCACCTTCTGCGGCAAAGGGTTCAACGACACGTTCGATCTGAAAAGACATACGAGGACGCATACCGGTGTCCGACCCTACAAATGCAACCTCTGCGAGAAATCGTTTACCCAAAGATGCTCTCTGGAATCCCACTGCCTGAAAGTACACGGAGTTCAACACACTTACGCGTACAAAGAAAGGAGAACTAAGGTAATTATCATCTCTCTATTTCCTATTTGAAAATCTCCGAATGTCAATTAGGTAGCACCTACATAGTTAATTGTTAACCATATCAGCATAAATATAATCAGCATCGCCATTTCCACTACTCAAAAGTTGAAACAATGAGAGATTATTAAATCACACGGACGCCTCCTCGTGTCATACAATTTATATGCTTGCTATCCTCAAAAAAATTTTAAAACGTAGACTGTAATAAAAATACCTTGTACCTGAATATCGTCGCTAACAAGATTTATTTCATACATTCCAGATGTACGTCTGTGAAGAATGCGGACACACAACATCAGAACCAGAAGAACACTACATGCATCTAAAGAAACAGCACCCTTATTCCCCCGCGTTGCTCAAGTTCTACGACAAACGACACTTCAAGTTCACTAACGCGACGTTTGCGAACCAGCTCCTAGGACAGCTGCCAATGCCAGTACACAACTAAACATACATTAATGATAATTTCATAACTGTTATAATTAGCACTTGTAATCATTAAGGACATTTTTGTATTATGGATCAAACTATACATGGAAATACTATGGGTATTTCTCTTTTGAATACTATAACTACCACGTCCAATACATAAGAACAATTTGTCCCTAATGAATACAAGTCTCGAACAACAGGTACCAATTAAGGTATCGGATTTTTTCAACAACATGGTCCATCAAATCTATTGAATATGGCATAATTAAATGTACTTAACGCTACGAATTTATTCCGTCCGCTTTAAACGTATACAATATTTTACAAAAAGCCCAGTTCTTAATTTAGTTCAATTTGAGCCTGCACACTCGAAATTCCTCATAGTTATGTAATTGATTTTGTCTTCCAAACTACTTTTGTAGACATTCCGTGTTTTTGGATAATACAGATTTTTTGTATTAAACTACGGAACGGTATCCATGTTTTGTTCCATTGAAAAAATACCTTAATTTTTTAACAGTCAATGTGAAATAATCCACTGGCCTATAGTTAGGCATGACTGCAATTAAAAAATCAAAGTATCGGGTATTATGTGCAATCTTTGGTGATGGTACGGGATTATGTTTAAGATTAGTATTAACTTAGACTAAAATAGCTTTAGTCCGATTGTCTCATAGAAATCGATTATAAGTTTCATTTCAAACCAGCCAGGACAGACAGTTGAGATAGTCATGATGACAGTGATGGAGTAAAAGTCGATGGTGCTAGATACGATGTACACGTTGCTGACTTGAAATGAAGCGATTTATGGATCGGATGACACTTCTTGTCCGACCCATAAACAAAATATCAAAGCTTTTATGCTTTGGTATAAATTAAATCCATGGTAAGGAATCTCCTTCCTCGTTTTAGTGATACTAGCTCCTAATTATTTCTCAAATTAATAACACAAATGATGTCACAATTTTAATTTGTATTGTAACTATAGAAAAATGTTATGTTTGTTTTTTGTTTTGTACTTTAATAAAGTCCAAATTTTTTAAATTCGACTGTGTCGCCCCGTTGCGGCGTCACGACATGTCGTACCAAGTTGAACTGCATTTCTAGAAGTATTTATATTATTTAAATTATAATATTGATCGGTTACAGTTTGTGCTGTGAGTGTGTGTGAGAATCATGTATTGTGTAAATGTGTTATTTAATGCGTCAATTGTTATAATTTTAATTAGAAATCAAGGTCGCCTTGATGAAGCGCTTCCGAGTTTTTGAAAGAGGGTATAAAAGACTATTATGCTCAATTGATACATTTGCGCTTTCACAGCGAAGCTTGTGGATAAATTAGGTACTTAAAGAATTGTAAATATGTCTAAATTTAGAAAATAGTAGTAAAATTTTGAGAAAGTAATATTACCTAATTATGTTAGTAGTACCTACTTAGCATTTATGAGATTTTTTAAAAGGATATTGTTAAAGTATTTTGTACAATTGGTAAGATTGAATAGATCTGAACTTTTATATTGGCTTATCATTAGTCGATGCGTCGACGCGGTCCGTAACATTTGTGATAGCGCAATGCCTTCGTTATACATACTTGTCTGTTGCATTTATTAGCATTTCGATACAATTTCAAACTGTATTTTAAGAAACAAACAATTTGTTACTCTGTATTGATAAGCAATATATCGTCAATAAAACTTCCTTTGTTTTATTACCTATACTCCGAAATAACAACCAAAGAAAAAACAATCAAGTACCTAGGTAATTATCTTTATCATATTTTAAGTAATTTTAAAATTGCTTATTTCAGTCGATTTAATAAGATAACTATCAAAAGATAGTCACCTAATTTGACTCTAGGGTAATACTGATCGAAGCTGATTTTCCCCCCGAGGGTACGATATATATCTCATAATGATGATGACACAATAAATTTTGATTCTGATTTCTCAGTCATCGTTATTGCTCCAAAGCTTCAAGACGTAACAAAATGGACGTGTCCATTAGAAATCAACTAATGAAAGAATATGTAAAAAATTTCATTAACATTTTCCGAATACTAGAAATAACTGGATTTTGTCGATTTGTCATTAGAAAAGGCAAAATTGTCGAAAGAAACACAAAGTTGTACAACATTTTCGTTTTAATCTACGCCAACGCCAGTGCATCTTACCTTTTGTGGTTCTCTAACCCGAAAGAAAAGTACCTCAGTACAGTCGAGTATATAGTAATATTGCATTTTACGATATTTGGAAATTTACTGATCTCCGACATTACTTTTGGTGACCAATACGCAGGTGTGGACTTGATGCTACACACTATAGAAATTGACGCATTGCTCGGAGCTGAAGAGACTGCATTTATGCGACAAATATCAATAATCTTGTATAGAGTTATAGTGGCAGCAATAGGATTCACTCAAGTGTTCGTCGTGGCTTACATGTACTACGTATTTAACGTTTCCATCGCGATACATGTGGTGGGAAGTTTTTACTTCCTATGGATGTTTTTTGCTTACGATGAATTTTGTTTCTTCATATACTTATATTCCATTCTAACTACGAGAATTCGATTCCTGAATGTAGCTTTAATGAAAATAACAAAGATTAAAATGGCGTACGTTCCGAAACAATGGCTGTTCCACACGTTGTTTTGGAAGGATGAATATGATGACCGGGTGACTTTCCATACTAGACCTGACACTAAAGATTTTTGTGTCGCTCTCAAAATGTGTTTTGATCTATTACGACGGATAGAGAATTGCTACAGTTTTGCTGTAAGTTTTCGTATCGGTTATTACAATATCCCAGAAAAAATTTATGAAATAGTAGATAACGTGTTTTACATTTTCAGCTGGTTTTATGTGTACTAACGATCGCAATCGGCTCTTTGGTGGCAGTTCAAACATTCATTATGTATATTCAAACGTCTGACGTATGTATAACCAACTTATTTATGAAATCATGTTTATGTACTTTACTTTTTTCCAACTTAGGTCTTGTAATTTACTAATGCATTATAATTTTTCAGACAATGATAATGAGGGCGACTGCTATGTTAGGCTGGTCAGCAGCGAGTTGGTTTCACTTACTAACAATAAGCATTCAGTCAGATTTGTTCTTCAGACAAATAGAACAAATGAAGCTCATCTGCGCTTACATACAATTAAAGCCGAATACTTCTGGTTAGTACAATATGATTACCGTAGGTGCAATTTACTTGCTGAAGTGGAAGTAGAAAGAACACCACACCACATCGAATAAATTTCTCAATACATTCAAACTTATTTACGATTTATGTTTTTCAATTAAATTAATTGAAGTAAATATAATAAAAAACAAACAAAGTGGTTGTCTAAAGGAATAAAATTATGTAGTTGAAAGAAAAGAAAACTTTTGTGGCAGTGATGAAACCTAACAGAAATAACAAAATCAGATTTTATTTATTTTATTATTTTATTCACAGTTACATAAAAAAATATTAATTTCACACAAAAGGCACAAAGTAAAAGCATCTAAAAATACGTCTTGCAACTACTTGGCAAATTATTAATCGCTCAAAGTAGGTATAACTTGCCTAAACAAAATATTAATAAAATTACTTACGGTAAAAAATCATATTCTATCAAATCCCAAGTGCATCGCTGAGGCATTTTACAACTATTGTATCGATAAAATTCAGGCAAACCCTGATCTCACCAGCAAACCTAAATCTTTTAAAATAAACACCAACTATAAATCTATAGGTTCATGGCGCCTAGTAGTCAATTAAAATATACACAAATAATAATTTCATTAAATAATACAAGTAGCTTGGGATACGATGGTATTACTACAAAAATATTAAAATACGTATCACGAGAATATGTGGTCATCTAAGTCATCTAATTAACCTAAGTATTAGCGCAGGTATCTACCCAGACGCCTTAAAAACATCAATAACTTTAACAGTGGCTTTATGCCAGTTTAAGAATAAAAATATAACGATTGGAATATTATCGGCCTATCTCACTTATTCCCGTAATTTCAAAATATTTGATTAATATAAGGAATTGTATAAATTTATTTAAAAATATAACTTGTGTGAGGAACAGAAAGGATTTAGACTACATAGGGCAATTAATATGGCCATATATGACTTTATATGTATACAACGTTATTAACAATGTCGATAAACGTAGACCTGTCTGTGGTATATTTTGCGATATGACCCAGGCATTTGATTACGTAGGTACATTATAGGTACAACTCTGTTAACAAAACTTGAATACCTATGGTATTAGAGGCAATGTTCTTAAACTTACTTTGTTGAATCTTACTTAAAAATAGAATACAAATAACTGAAATTAACCAAATTAATACAGTAAATAAGAAGGAAGAGCAATTTTTTTGCGTCAGAGCGTGAAGTTAAATTTGGAGTACCACAAGGGAGTGTACTGGGTACTTTTATATTTATATGACCTACCTAAATGCATTAAGCAACCAGTAACTCTTGTGGATAATAGTACCGTAAAAATACCTTGTAAAAGTGTAGAATTCTATGAAAAAGACCTCAACACAATAACTCTTTAAAATTAATTGTACACTGGTTAGACGAAAACAATTTAAAAATAAACTAGAGTAAAACAAAAGTTATACATTTCAGTCAACGAATTCCTAGCATGAGACTTAATGTACACTACAATAATGATGTTGTAGAAGAAGTTGAAACTACAAAATTCCTGAGTCTCGAAATAGATAAACATCATAACTGGATTTTGTGTAAGAAAATGAGTAAATCCGCATAAGCTTTCAATACAATATCGTCAATAATATACACGGATGGGATCCTTACTGCCTACTACGGTATAGCAGAATCCCACCTACGTTAAGGAATAATATTTTGGGGGTAACTCAACTGAAAAAGAAACAGCTTTTAACTTCGATAAATAATAGTGTGTCATCAGTCGGCTAGATAGCACTAATACGCAAAAGTGTTTATTGCATGGCTCCGGTCTTAAGTGATAAAATACCAAAAAATTTGAAATAATTGCCACTATCGTTAATTAAAAAAAGGCTTCGAAGCTTTATTGACGGTCAAAGCATACTGTATCGTAATAGAATTCTTGAGGGAAAAAATATTTGAAACTTAAGACAGTTTAAGTATAATATTTAAAATAAGAATTATTTATTTATTTATTTTATTATTTATGTACACACAGAAAAATACAAAGAGATATGACATAACAAAAATTTTGTACAAAGGTACTGCTTATTTCTTAAGAAATTTCTTCCAGCAGACCTGCGAAAGGAGAAATGAAAAAGAAATGTAGACAATAGTGTGTGAGAACAAGAAGAGAAAATATGAATATGCGAAATCTTAAACTAAAATGTTAAATATACCTAAACTATACCATAACTAAATATTAAAAAAAAAATACACACGTATACGTACACACGTGCAAAACCTACATAAACTTAAATAAATACATAAAGCATATATAAACAAATATATATATATATAAATATAAATACTCATAGTTGAGAGGAAAGGTAGTGCAAATGAGGAATTATGTTTGGTTTTGTTTTGTTTTTTTGTCCTATTTGTTAAAGTTTAGTAGATTAGTTTATATCTTTATAACTTTTGCATTTAACCTGCTGGTAAAATATGTCTGAACCTATTTCCTATATCACCATGTACCAGGTACCCATATTTTTGCAAAATAAATATTTTTTTATCTTTTTACGTCTAACCTAATCATTTTCTATTTTGGGCGTCTTGTGATACGTTCGCACCCATCATTAACGTCTTTATATTGGTAACGCTAAATATTGATTTTATAAATTTAGCTACGATTACCCTCGTCTCTGCTAAATTATTGAGATGGATGTCCAAACGACTTTTTAAAGAAAATTCAAATATTAAATCTTTAAGGTAATTTAAATCTAATAGGTAGGTAGGTAGGTACAGTAACTATGTTGCGACAAAAACGCGTGCTTTACTTTACGTTTTGGTTAATTTAATTTTGCATAACAAAAGAATGTAAGTATAACTGTTAACGTCTTCGTTTTTTCAGCTAAAAACTTGAGATTGACGAAAGACATGTTAAACATTTTGGAAGTTAGAGATGCCAATGTTTCCGTTTACGGTATGTTTTCCTTCAACACTGGCCTTGTACTGACAATTGCAGCTTCTACCTTCGTGTACATTACTGTTCAGCTTCAGCTTGCCTTTCCTAACTTAAAAGAAGTGCACAAAGTTGAAAACGTTACTTTAACTCCCCCTGAGTTTGATTTTGATCCGGTCAAGGTGAAAGAGTTTTGGTTCTTTTAAAATCATAGATTACTAAATTTATGTAGGTAAGTAAAGTAGAAATGTTTGTATGATATTATTTTTAAGAGCCGTTTGTCAATAAAGAATTCGAAAAAATGGAATGTATTTTTTTGTTGTTGCCTCATTTACTTATTCCTGTTCTAGACATTTTTCAGTGTTTTTCATTTACACATTATCTAAATAGATTTGCGTCGTAATATTTAATTTTCAGCCATCTCCATGAGTACAAGTTTACTAGTACCTACAACTAGAACAATAAAATATTCTGTCCCATAATTATGCGGACGTGTGCAAAATGTTATTGAAAAGCGTAAAATTGACGGTCGCATAACTTCTAACTATTAGGATGAATTCACATTAGAAACAGAATGTTATGGTATTTACATACTTGTGCACAAATTTTTAAACACGCCCTGAAATCACCACGTGCTAAAATCGTCATACTAACAGTTGATATTGTATGATACAAGTCGACATAATCTATCTAACATCACAACCTGTCCCCATTTACCTAGGGCTTCGCAACTTTTGCCAGATATTGTATAAGTCCCATGCAAAATTGGGGACCAAATCCAGGGCACAAATATAGAATCTGAGCTGCTCCTGAGATTTTTCATGTGATATTGTATGATACAAGTCGACATAATCTATCTAACATCACAACCTGTCCCCATTCACCTAGGGCTTCGCACCTTTCGCCAGCTATTGTATAAGTCCCATGCAAAACTGGGGAAACAAATCCAGCGCACAAATATAGAATCTAAGCTGCTACTGAGATTTTTCATGTGATATTGTATGATACAAGTCGACATAATCTATCTAACATCACAACCTGTCCCCATTCACCTAGGGCTTCGCACCTTTCGCCAGCTATTGTATAAGTCCCATGCAAAACTGGGGAAACAAATCCAGCGCACAAATATAGAATCTGAGCTGCTACTGAGATTTTTCATGTGATATTGTATGATACAAGTCGACATAATCTATCTAACATCACAACCTGTCCCCATTCACCTAGGGCTTCGCACCTTTCGCCAGCTATTGTATAAGTCCCATGCAAAATTGGGGAAACAAATCCAGAGCACAAATATAGAATCTGAGCTGCTACTGAGATTTTTCATTTGATATTGTATGATACAAGTCGACATAATCTATCTAACATTACAACCTGTCCCCATTCACCTAGGGCTTCGCACCTTTCGCCAGCTATTGTATAAAGTCCCATGCAAAATTGGGGAAACAAATCCAGGGCACAAATATAGAATCTGAGCTGCTACTGAGATTTTTTTTTAAAACCATAAACATTTTGCATTTGCAATGCTATCTACCAATTTCCAGTTTTTTATACCGGTACATCGATCACTAATAGTTCTTTATTAGTGATCGATGTACCGGTAACAACATCTCAATCATAATTACCTACTTGATTTTGTTATTTAAATGCAGTATGCATAAATATGAACACAAATTAAATGAAATCGACTTTTTAAATTTTAACGATTCTCAATCAGTTTTTATACACCACACATAATATCACGCCTGTAACCCCTGAAGGGTTAGGCAGAGGTGTATCTATAGTACAACCACATTTCACCAGATATGTTTAAGTCCCATGTAAAAGGGGGCGAGCCTATTGTCATCAACCGGGCACAAATCTAAACTCCGGGCTGCTACTGATTTGTTCAGTTTATAAACTTTATATAGCCGTGCCAAATTCTATGTTTATTTATAACTAGCTGCGATCCGCGGTTTCACCTGCGTAAGTCTCGATCCCGTGGGAATATCGGAATAAAAAGTAGCCTTTAAGTTAATCCAGGGCATATGTCAGCTACCTCCATACAAAATTTTATCAAAATTGGTCCAGCCGTTTGAGCGTGGAGAAGTAACAAACACACACTCACAAACTTTCGCCTTTATAATATTAGTGTGATGATTATGAAGTCCCCTCTCCTCTGTCTATAGGTATCTAAATGAAAAGTGAAATAGCAGGATTTTCTTAAGTTTGATTTGCAAATATGGCCCGGGTTAGGTACTGCTGACGGTTTCCTAGATCTGCAGATCGTAATAACCCTCTAGTACTACGTGAACTCAGCCTTACCTTCGTTTCATAGATATATATACGTCATCTTGCAACATGGCTCGAATTGAGACGGAAAAACAGATAGTGAGTAATGAGTGACAACCAATTTAACACTCGAGGACCAATAACTCTGTTCATTGTTCATTGAGTTTCTTCGGTACATAGATTTGGTATATAACACGCAAAGTGCTGCGAACAGATTAGTACCAAATTGGACGCTGAAGTTGGATCAACAGTACCTAAAGTAAAAAAATAATTAAATAAAAATGAAGTGCGCTATTGTTTTTCTTGTAATCGCTGCAGCGTTTGTATACGTGGTAAGTTACTATTTTATTATAATAAGCACAACATTTTTAAAACTTTATGTTCAATTATATTATTGTTAAAATTATAATATTATGTATTAATGAATTTTCTCAATCTTTAGAGCGCTATGCCAGCCGACGGCGATGCGAGCGCCGCAGCCCCGGTAGCTGCTGCAGCCGACGGTAAGCCACAAAAATTTAACCAACTTAAAAATAGGGAGAAGTTTTATTGTTTTGATTTTGTATTCGACACGTAATTTTTTGTTTGAATTGTGATTTCACCGAGCAATAATACAGAGTTCTCAGAGGAAAAACCAACCAAAATCAAGGGCACCTAGAACCATTTAATTGATAACAAGATTAAATTTATTTTTCCCATACTTTTGAATCTGTCCATGCTGTTTACTACGTTGTTGGTCTAGTGGTCGCAAGCACTACTGCTGAGCATGAGGTCCTGGGTTCGATTCCCAGGTCGGGCGAAGTGTTCTGGGTTTTTCCATTAGGAATTTCTCAGTAGCAGCTCGGAGTCTGGATTTATTCCCGGTTGATGGCAATAGGCTCGCTCCCTATTACATAAGACTTAAATATAACTGGCAAAATGTGGGTGTACTATAGGTACCCCTTTGTCCAACCCTTCGGAGTAACAAGGCGTGATGTTATGTTATGTATAATGCTGTTCGCAGTATTTTACTATTGCTCAATTATGTGCTCTCGTATTGTGTTTTTGTCCTAGACAAAACATAAAGTTGTTAATTCTTTGACTTTAACCATTTAACATTCATAACGCATCAGTTTTAGGAACGGGACAAAGAAACGCGTTAAGGAATTTAAATGCATTCCCTTCATTTGAAATAAGTAGCTATCTAATATTCCGTAGCTGAACCTCTGGCTCTTGTATCGAGTCATAGAAACATTTTAAAATTTAATTAGATAGGTATGTAAGTAACCAGATATCATTGGTTGGTGGCAAACTCCGCTGCAGACCATAATGCCCTGGGTTTGATTAATCGTAGTCCGAAACTTGTACGCAATTTATTTATTTACATAAGCAGTATAAAACTGATTTACATCCGTCACCTCACACTTCAGGTCCAGTTGAAAACCAGCGTTAGGCACTAGTTTTCTGGAATTTTTGCTGAACTGGGCCTTTTTGGCGCAGCCGTGAGGCACACTTACCCGCTAATTTCTTACGTCGCACTTTACACTATTTACTCGTTTTTTTATTTTTATCTGCTGTACTTAAATTATATTGTGTGCCTTTAGTCTGTGCTAAATAAATGCATTTTCTTTCTTTCTTTCAATAAAAAGAATACTTTTCTTGCCCTTTTTTAGGGTTCCATATCACAAAAGAAAAAAACGGAACCCTTATAGGATCACTCCTGTGTCTGTCTGTCTGTCTGTCCGTCTGTCAGCCGATTTGCTCCGAATCTAATGGACCGATTAAGCTGAAATTTGGTACACATATAGAGTTCTATACACACATAGAGATAAGGATTTCAGATATATTTTTTTTTATAATTTTAAATACTTATAAAATTTATTTAATTAACGAAAATAGATGAAAATTGACCTCCCCCCCTTATCTCCGAAACTACTGAGCCTAAAATTTAAAAAAAAAATAGAGAAAGTATTTCTTTACCTATAAGTAAAACCTATAAGTCTGATCTTAAAATAACATAGTAAATATCTCAATATTGTGCGTACAAACTTACTTTTGCAGTTGGAATGTATGAACAGTGGGAACATGTTTTTCAACTGCAATGCTAAGTTTGTTCGTAGGATAATTAATCCCCACTACGGAACCCTTCATTGTGCGTGGTCCAACACGCACTTGGCCGGTTTTTATGGGATTGAATACCTTACTTGATTACCGCAAGAGGTTACAGTTTAGTACCTAGGTATAGAAGTCAGAACTCTGTTTACCCCGAAGTGACGTGATGATTTAATTATTTTTATTTTGTTTACAGCTGCTACACCAGCCCCCAACACTCCTGCAGCACCAGTTGGAGGTAAGTGCATTAAATTCTATGTTTTATACAACCTGTTTTTTTTGATATCCCATAACTCTAGGGTTATATTCTGTAGGTAAAAATAATACTAAAACTCCTAGAATAGGTGGTCCAAAAATGCATCGTTTCGGAGATATCATCAATCATAATTAAATTAGGTCAAAAATTGTCACCAGTATGACGAATCTTTACTTTTGCGAGGTTGCCAAATTTCGCAGTAGTGTAGTAAAATAAATAGTAAAATAAAATATGTAGGTATGTTGGTATCGGGGCTTCCCGGCGGCAGCTAGTGAAGGGAAAGCTACCTTGTCGACATGTAATATTTCACGTAAGGGTGTTTTACATTAATAATCGTGACTTTGCCGAATTATTTTATATGAAAAATGAAAAAAAAAAATAACGAAGGATTGGAACATAACTCATATGCCAGTTGATTCTTTGATATGGCCTCAATCATACCCTAGAGTTATAGGATATCAAAAAAACACGTTGTATACCTATACTCCATTTGAAATAAGATTAGACATTTAAATAAACCTTTTTTACAGTCCGTCCAACCGATTTTGATTTCTATTGCACTACTATTAGGACGGCACGGTTGGCGCAGTTAGTTAAGCGATTGACTGCTGCGCTGCATGTTCTATGTTCTATGTTAGAAGGTTTGGTTTCCGCACTTAGTCCCTCATGTGGACCATTGTGCGTGGGCCATGGCGGCCGTCAGTGGTTTATTCCAACCAGCCCACCTCCCTCCAGAAGCTGATTAGGTCTCCTGGTCTGCATAGGACGTCTGTGAAAGATCTGGGTGACCCAAGGGTTTCTGTTCTGATCTGGGTGACGCCTGTGCAGTCAAAGAGCACATGCGCAACGGTTTCTTCAGCCTCCATGCAAGCCCTGCACAGAGGGCTGTCCGTTATACCTATTGTGTGGAAATGTTTGTTCAGTGAGCAGTGTCCCGTTATAGTCCCCGTCACCAGGCGCAGGCCGTTCCTGTCCAGGCGTAGCAAACGCCTGGTTAGCCTGCCATCTAAGGATGGCATGGCTTCCCTGGATTGCCTGCAGCCCGGTGCCGAGGTCCACCAGTTCTCCGCTAGTGTATGGGTGAACTCCTGTAGCCACCTACGTAATTGGTTAAAGGGGATGGGTACAATAGGTTCGGGTCCACAGGCTGGCGCGCTGGATCCTCTCCTAGCCAGTTCGTCAGCTGCGTCGTTACCCAGCGATCCGCTGTGTCCTTTTATCCATTGCAGTGTCACTTTGTTACGGTTGCACACCGTCACCCGCTCCAGTGCATTGTGACATTCTAGTGTTAGTCTGGAGGTTATATATTTTTTCTCTAGGGATTGCAGCACTGAGGCACTGTCGGACAGTATACGTATACGGGTGTCCGTAACTTTCCTGGCTTCGATGGCGTAAGCCGCTTGTATAATGCCCACACATTCCGCCTGGTAGACGGTGTTGAACATTCCAAGCGGGCTGGATATATTTATGTTAAAATCGTGTGAGAAGACTCCGACTCCGGTTCCGGAGTTGGTCTTTGATCCGTCGGTGTATACTCTCATCTCTTTCGGGCCTGAGTGATCACACCGTTCCTCTGTAAGTATAACGTTGTAGTGCTTCTGAAAGAAGTGTAGTTTCGGGGCTTTGTCGCAGGGTGATGCCATCATCGGTTGTCTTTTGATTGCCTCCTCCTTTATGCGTGTGTGTTTGACCCTAGAGTCTTTGCTCAGGGTTCCCGATATGTGGAGCCTGAAGGCGGCCAGGGCTGCCTCCTATCGCACGATGAGGTGTAGGGGTGGCAGTCCTAGCATTACTTGTAGTGCGGCAGTGGGTGCAGTCCTCATACTGCCAGTTATTGCTACACAAGCAAACCGCTGCAGTTTGTCGAGGTCTTTTTGGGCTTTACTCAGGTCCGTCCTGGGCCACCAGACCAGTGAGCCATATGTGATAATTGGTCGGATGACTGTGGTGTATAGCCAGTGGGTGACCTTGGGAGAGATGCCCCAATTCCTTCCAAGCAGTCTTTTGCACTGCCATAAGGATATGCTGGCTTTTGTGGTGATGTAGTTGGTGTGTTTTGCCCAGTTCAGCTGTTTGTCCAAATAGATGCCCAGGTATTTGGTCTCAGTTGAAAGGCTTAGGGTAGTTCCAAAGAGTCGTGGCAATTGTAGTGTCCCAACTTCTTTTTTTTTTGTGAAGAGAATCAATTCGGTTTTTGTCGGGTTCACCGACAGTTGGTGTTTGTTGCACCAGTCCTCTACTATTTTCAAAGCTTGGCGCATTAGGTTACATAAGGTGTTCTCGTGGGTGCCATTTATTATTATGGTTATGTCGTCGGCGTAGCCTACGGTAAAATAACCTTTGTCATTGAGTGCTTTGATGAGGCTGTCTACAACCAGGTTCCACAGAAGCGGCGAGAGGACGCCCCCTTGTGGGCAACCCTTCGCCACAACGGCCCTTGTAGTGTCATTTACCGTGACTTGTACAGCTCTCATTTTGAGCATATTGGTGATTCAGCCGCTCAGGGTCGAGTCAATGTTATGTCTGTTTAGAGCCATGTTGATGCTGTTGAACATGGTTTTGTCAAAGGCGCCCTCGATGTCAATGAAGGCGGCCAGTGATGAGCATTTGTGGTCCACTGCGCATTCAATTTTAGAAACCACGCTGTGTAGCGCAGATTCTGTTGATTTGCCCGTGGAGTACGCATGCTGTTGTTTATGGAGTGGTTTTACCCGAAGAGGTCCGTCTCGAATATGTCTGTTACAGAGTCTCTCCAGGGTTTTTAGTAGGAAGGATGTAAGGCTGATATGCCTAAAGGCCTTGGGTTGTGTGTAGTCGGTTTTGCCCGGTTTGGGTATGAAGATGACTTTCACTTCACGCCATGCTAGTGGTATGTGTCTGAGGGCTATGCACGCTCGATAGATCTCGACCAGCCACGGTGTCAGATAATCTATTCCCCACTGTAGCAGGGCTGGGAAGATGCCATCCAGCCCTGCGGACTTAAATGGCTTAAACGTGTTGATAGCCCACTTTATACGGTCTTCTGTTGCTATATTATGGGCTCTTGACCAGTCTTGATCCGTAGGGGTCCATTCTGGCACAACCTCCCATGTCCTGTCCTCTAAGAGTTTGCAGTCCGGGAAGTGAGTCTCAAGAAGGACCTTGCTGGTTTCATGGTCAGTTATTGTATAAGAGTTGTCGGGTTTTTTCAGCGCGCCAAGAGTTCGGTCCTGGTCAGTTGACAGGATCTTCCTTACCCTTGCGGCTTCATTATTTGTCTCAATGGATTCACAGAATTTCCGCCAAGCTGTCCTCCTGGCAGTCCTGATCTGTTTCCTGTACAGATATTGGGTTTCTTTGTATAGCTCCCAGTCCTCCGGGAGTCTGGTGTTCTTGGCTCTGTTGAATTGCTTACGAAGTGCATCTCTGAGTTTACTGAGTTCGGCGGTCCACCAGGGGTTTCTCTCAGTCTTGGTTTGTGGTGCCCTTAGTATGCAGCATGTATGGTAGGCTTCGGTTATGTATTCTGATAGCTTTGTGACAGTGTATTCTAATTGTACAGGATCTGTTAAGCTTGTTAGTGTTAGGTGCCTAGCTAGCAGTGAGGCTAGGAGCCGCTTATATCCCGGCACATTAGTGCGCCGAGGATTTCGTCTCGGTATGGGTTTTTTAACGTTGGTTGTTAGTGTGAAGCGGATTCTTCTATGGTCTGAGCAAGAAGGCTCGTCCGACACGTGCCAGTTTGTGATAAAGTTTGTCGCGTTTTCTGTAGAGAGCGTTAGATCTATGATCGTTTGTCCTCGGGCTGTGACCCAAGTGGGTTCCGAGCCGCGGTTTACGATGTTAAGATTGGTTGAAAATAAATAGGTGGATAGTACCTCTCCTCTGGAGTTCGGTGCGTCGCTGCCCCAGAGCGGGTGGTGGGCGTTCGAGTCAGTGCAGATGATCAGGTGCAAGTTGGCGCGCTCGCAGTGCTGTACCAAGTCGACCATCTCTTTCGGCGGACAGTCGGCTTCCTCGCCTGGCATGTATACCGAGGCCAGTACAACATCTGGAGCGTCGCCTTCTGTTTGGAGCCTGATAGCTGTCAGATCTCTGGAACAGAATTGAGTAAGTGGGGCGATAGGGATTTCTTTGGGTATGTAAGCGCAGGTTCTTGGTTTGTCTGAGCTGTGTGTGTTTAGGATTAGCTTACCTCCGATGTTACCGAGGCCGCATATTCTGTTTGTTCCTGATCCACGGCTCTTGGATCAGTGCGATGGTTCGGGGCTTCACCTCCAGTGCCCTGCGTAGACTAGCCGTTGCAGCCTGGCTATGTTGGAGGTTGGTCTGGATGATGTTGAGGGACGGTGACGGTGGTGGAGTGGAGTTAGTCTGTGATGGATCCATCGGACAGTCTCTCCACCACCGCTTCTCTGTATTGGCCTTCGTGCTGTTCGCCCGGCGACGAAGCGAGCAGTTGCTCGTGCCAGCCAGGGGATGAGGGTGGTATGGTGTCACAGTCATCAGCCATTGCTGCTCTGGCCATGACCTCCTCAAGTTGGGCAATGTCCGTGTCCTTTGTCTGTGTCGGTTGTGTCGTTGTCGTGTCCGTGCTGTCAGTCTGAGTGTCAGGTGGTTTGGTCGTGGGGCTGAAGCGGACGTATATCGAACCAAGCAGGTAGGATATACGTCGCTCCCGAGCTAGGACCTCTGCGGCTTCCTCCGGCGGTACACCCAGGGTCAAAAATGTCCCAAAGTTGTCGCCGCCGACGGCCGTCGCCCTGTACAAAGACCACTTGGCGATGTCGTACCAAGTATTCTGACGGATCAGAATACTCTGGAGGCGGGCCACGTCACCGTCGTAACGAGGGACGAAAAGCGAGGCTCGGACTCGTGTGGGCACGTCAGATTGTCTCAGTACTGTGAGGGTGAGGTCAGTGTCTGGGAGTCTGATTCTGGGCACGTTCTGGGTCAGCCATGTCAGGGAGTTATCGTCCTCACACCACATCTGCACGGTCCCTTCCGCTACCCGAGGGTATCCGCGGAAGGCCGGGAGTGGTGTTGACGAGTCCGTGTCTAGTAGGAGATTTTCTAGGGTAGTCTTAGTGTGCTCGGCCTCCTCTCTCGTCAGGTCCCTAGAGGGGGGGGGAAGCAGATTGCTACGGCCAGCAGCGCAGGGATGTCCTTCGTGGCTCGCGCGTAGGTCCTCTGCTCCCCCGGAATAGACTGGATCCTGGAGCGTTTGGCGTCCCCCTGAAGCATGCTTGGGGAAGCTGTATCGTCAGGGCGCTCCCTCTTCACCGGCCCTGTACCGCTCGGTCCAGGCTGCGGCTTGGAGGTGCCTGGCTGGGTGTTTTTTGCCGGCAACGCCTTGTACAAGGCTCCGGATCTCTTACCCCTGTTGCGTCTGGGTTGAGGTCGGTCGTGAGTGCTGTCGGTGTTTTGGGGTCGGATGTCGGCCCCGGCAGACTCCGACGCTTGCGGAGGCTTTTCGCGCTGAGTTTCCCCTTCGCGTACTTGCCCCTGCCCGCGTGATTCCGCATCCTGCCGTTTTTCGCGCTGGGTTTCCCCTTCGCGTACTCGCGGCTGGTCGCGTGGTTCCGCGTCCGGCCACTTTTCGCGCTGGGTTTCCCCTTCGCGTACTCGTGGCTGGTCGCGTACTTCCCCTTCGGCGTCCGATCGCGCACCACGCTGGCTAGTGCCTTGGCGGGTTTCGGGCTTTCGGTCGCCTACTTTCTTCTCCCGGGCCCAGATTTTTCCGCGCTTTTTCAGCAGGCGTACTCCATCAACATCAACCGGGAGAGTTTTGGAGCTGCCAGGCCCGTCATCGTTCCCCGTCCCTCTCTGTCCGTGTCGGTCTTGGTCTCTATCAGGGTAGGCAAAGCTTTTCCGCACGATGCTCTGCTGCCAGATGCTCGCGGGAAGCGTGCCTTTTGTGCTGTGTGTTGGCGCGTAAGTCGCAGCCGGATTTGGGTGTGTTGGCGCGTTGGTCGCAGCCGAAATCGGGTTAGTGGGCGCGTGAGTCGCAGCCTGGGTAATGGGCGCTAAATCAGCAGCCGGCCGCGCTAAAGAGCGCGGCACCAAAGAACAGATGGGTGCCCCCCCCAGATTACGTTGGGGGCTGACCGCCGAGGCGGTGTGGGATTCCCCGGCTTGGCCGGGACCCACCTGGGTAGTAATTTGCTCATTCTGTTTCATGTTGGCATTTTGGGGGTGGGCTTTTTTGGAATCGAGGTTACCCTTCCTCTAGGACCGACGGGATGTAGGGATGGGAGGGAAGGTATTCGTGGGTAAGGGTGCGGGTACTTGTGGGGCCACCCTAGGTTTGGAATTTGGCCTAGGGATTTGGGGATCGACAGGATGTATGGATAAGGAAGGACGGATAATTAGGTGGTAGGTACATAGGAAGAGGTAGAAAGGTTAACCTAAGCCTGGGGTTTGGCCTTCGGAAACTTCTCTTGTCCGGGATCTCAACGAGATGCTCCGGGTGCGGGATCGACCTTTAATAGTCGGTCCCGCAGCCGGAGTTGGGCTATCCGCAACCTGCCCACCCGCTCGGTTGCAAGAGAAGAAGTGCCTGGCAGTCTGGGTCGCCCCACCACGAATGTACGCATACAACCGCGTTGGGTCGACCCAGGCTTCCCCGAATTGCGCTGCGTGTCGCGGGTTCGATTCCCGCACGGAACAAATCTTTGTATGATCTACAAGTAGTTGTTCCAGGTCTGGCTGTTGTATATGAATTTAAATGTTTGTAAACGCACACAATACAGGAGAAATTCCTAGTGTGGGACGTTTAAAAAAAAAAAATACGTTGATGGCATGACAAATGGCAGCTGTAATAAACAGTTGGTATTGTAACCACGTTTTTGCTTTTAATGCCATCCTTATGCCAACGGAATAGAAGTCAAAATCGGTTGAACGGACTGTAAACAACTTTATTTAAATGTCTAATCTTATTTCAAATGGAGTATAGATAGCTATTATTTGTTTTTTTTAAAAACATGGCTATTCAGATAAACTGATCTAAGCGTATTTGACTAGCCTCTTCTGGCCTCGTTGTTCCATTCCAAACGGCGATCCGAAGCAGTATTTTTTTGTCTTCGAACATAAGTATGCGGTTATATAAGGTGTATATATTCATACACGAAATCGCTTAAGGGGTCATTGTACTCTTCATTATGAACAACTTTTACTATGGGACCAAACCTGAAATCACGAAAAAAAAATCAGCTGTTCCCTACATTTATGTTAGCATACCACGTCAAAATGTAGGGAACAGCTGACTTTTTTTTTTCGCGATTTCAAGTTTGGTCCAATAGTGAAAGTTGTTCATAATGATGAGTACAATTACCCCTTAAGAGATTTCGAGTATGAATGGATACACCTTATATTTAACCTAAGTTTTTTTACGGGTAGCGCTAAGTATCTGACCTACCTACCCAACCTGCCTACCCTACCTACCTACCCTACCAACCTACCTACCCTACCTACCTACCTGCCCTACCTACCCACCCTACCTACCTACTCTACCTACCTACCCTACCTACCTACCTACCCTACCCTACCTACCTACCTACCCTACCTGCCTACCTACCCTACCTACCTACCTACCTACCTACCCTACCTACCTTACCTACCTACCCTAACTAACTAAAAAAAAAAAAACACATACCATCTACTAAATAGTCCGAACAAAGCCTATTCTTGAGTTATAAAATTATAGATGAAGCACTGGAATGAATAGTTGAACTCATCATTCTCCTGCCCTTATCCCAATTTATTTGTGGTCGGCGCAACATGTCCCCCATCTTCCATACTTCTCTATTAGTCGTCATCTCGGTAGTCACTCCCTTTCTAGTCATATCATCTTTCACACAGTCTATCCATCCTTTCTTCGGTCTTCCCCTACTCTTATTGCCATCGACATTCATACTCAAAACTTTCAAACTAAAATACCTTAAGTAACAATAATTAGTTGAATGCTTCAAAATTAAAACTTGCTTCAAGACCATTAGACAAATAACAAAACGACACATGAATTTGAATATTTTCAGGGCAGAACGCTGCAGCACCTCCGATCCCTTCGATCAAAAACCCCTGTAAGTATGTAAAATATTACTCAAGGCTTTCATAAAACGTTGCGACTACTTAAAAAAAAAACCGGTCATCTCTACCTAATACCATAGTACCTACCTACTAATACTAGGAGAATTTAGAAATATTTCAACATGTTCCTAGGGCCATCGCATTTTGCCAAGTGGAAGTTCTACAAGCAAGATTTACTCAAGTATTATTTTTATAGCAAAAAGCAAAAATGCTTTCAATTTTTTTAAATTAAAAGTGAATCAGTGTAGGGATGTGTGTGCGTATGTGTGGGGTATTTGCGCGTGTGTGTGTTATGTGCTGACGCTACTCGTCTTCACAGCGTGTTTGTACACTTGGTTACCACAAGTAAAGCGCGCGTCACTTTGTGAGATAAAAATACTGTAGCAGGTATTAGTTGTAGGAACTTGGTGTAGGAGCAGACGCCAGCACATCAAGCTACTACAATCTGTCAAATTTCTTTAAAAGGTTTTCAACTTTATCCCTACAGCATAAGGTTCATATTAATTTTTCATTGCTTCATTTTAAATTATTTTTACTTATTGTGGTATAGTAATTTTATTTTATTCAAGGTGCATTGTCTTCATATATAATCTTATAATTAAAGTATATAATACAAAACTAAAAGAGTAACGGTGGAGTTTCTTGCCCATTCTTCTCCATACGAAACTACCTTTTGGAAGGGGCAACTAGAATCAATTCTATTTTTTTTTGTAAATTTTGACGTTCAAAAGTGCCTCCTATGTGCTTATTTGAAATAAATAATTTCACTTTGACTTCAAGGTTGATTGGGAGAATTTGACAGTTTCGGGTAGCTTGATCTGCTGGCGTCTGTACCTACCCTATAATAGTTAACTACTATATCATCAATATAGGTAACATTGTGCACCCAGCAGTAAATCATTATGACGCATCAAGTTCAATTTTAGAGTTTCAGAAATAGTTCTACTTTGTACGGCGTTCTTTATGTCACTCATAGCTGTGTGCCAGTCTATTACTTGCCGGGATGGTTGTCTCAACCACGCTCTGCTGTTATTATTTATAGCCAGAGGCCGATGAAATTAAACATTACTGAGTTTATAAAGTTTTATTAGCGCGTCACACGCTTTTTCACAAAAGTAAGAAATTGTAGGCAAGATTGACATTAGTCTGACATAATTAGCTTTTTACAGATAGAGCTGGATGCGTTCAGAAATCATAAACAAACAAAAAGTTTAACAAACTGTAGGCATGTTGTCAAGCGTCATACATAATTTACTCATCCTAATCCTACAGTATTAGAAATTGGAATCTAATAGTTGCCTGTATTTATATATTTTTAATTTTCAGTTATCCCCATTATAACCGGAATGAAGGGCATGTACGACCAAGGCATGAAAGAATTCGGGGGCTTCGTTACCAGTAAGGAAAATCTTTTTTTAGTTTGACAACCTATTACCGTTCAAATACATTTTATTTATTGTCAATTCGATTGGCCGCTGTTATTTGCCACTACCGTCCAATCAACAAAAGACTTCACCAGGCCGGCTTTAGAATATCAGCGGGGCCTAAAATGGACGCTTTGGCAGACCCTCAGTACAAAATAAATAACTTGTTTTTTTTTTACTTAAGTAACAATATTCAATTTTCTACGGAGATTTATAAAATAATTTTCATCTTCTTACATAACGTGGCAAAGATACATCTCACTTATGAAGAATATGACGAGTTCCCCGAAATGCACTTTTATTTTGTGTAATTATTTCCATCTTTTACAGTGATCGGCGGTTAAGAAGACCCTTAAGGCGGAAACCATGGAACAAACAATAATTTCTAGCAATCGTTATGTGAATGATTTAGTATATTGATGATTTTAAATATAGAGTTGGAACTATTTACTGTAGGTAAATAAATATGTACTTAATATCTGTAAGTGTTGTTTTATGATTGCGACCCTTTCTTTTTATTAAATACGGTCAAACCGAAATCCGATTTTATTAGCAGCAACCCGGAGTTTGGATATGTACCCGGTTAATAGCAATAGGCTCGCTCCATATTGCTTGGAACTTGTACGTATGCGTGCGCATCGTGCACATGCGCATTCAAAACCAATGGCAGCGGAGAGACGCGGGGGGGACACTAGCTGCGCGGGGCACTCGCGCGCGAGCCCCGCTCTATAGTTATTATACTCTTTGGAGCCCCGCCGCCTTTCGTTTCGGACAGCAGCTAAGACCGAGTGCACGTCTCTTTAAATCCAATGTAAAATTTAGACCGTTTTTAACCTCTGGAGGGTCGATCCGGTGCATAAAACACTATTGATTTGTAAAGACAAAATTAAAAAAAAAAATTAAAAAAATCATTTAAACTCGAATCAATTCTCGCATTAGTGAAAAACCAATGCAAACAATTTGTAGGTAGGTACCACTAGAAACTCATTTCGGTATGAAATGAGTTTCTAGTGGTACCTACCTACGATGTGTGTGTGTGTGTGTGTGTGTGGTAGATAACATTCAAAGTGAAGAACACTACGAACCATTTCACAAAGGTCGCGTAAGCACAGTCCAGTCTACGTGGACTTACAAAAATTAGCTAATACTAGACCAAGCTCCGCCCCCCGCACCCCGCGCGCTAAGGGCAGCACCGCAGCATATCTAAGCAATTCAGTTTCTCTAAGACCGCTAAGACGTCATCGACGTATTGTTATTTATGATCCTTGACTCGCGAAAGTAATAACGTATCGTAATTACGTGTAGGTACTCTAACCTGGAGTTCGTTGCCATGGTGCAGTTTTACGCGATCGCGAAGTGTAGCCCTAAGTGATAAATAATTCAAGGTGAATAATTATTAAGTTTATCAATCAACTCAGCCTATAGCAGTCCACTGCTAAGCCCGTAAAAGAATTAAGGAAATTTTGGAATCACTTAATTTATTTTATACATGAACATCAGCTGAGCGAGTCGAACCAAGTTGATACCTACAGCGGGCGGGTAGGTATGCGCGCACGACGCGACCGACGTAGGTAACTAACTCGTGGCACTACTACTGGTTTCATGAATTTGCGAAAATTACGTTATCACTTCCATTTTTTTTTTTTAAGAGCTACCAGTGCTGTGTAAGTTGTTGATGAATAGTATTTTGTAAATTAAACCACCCGTCCAAGGTATTAAAACGATCAAAATGTAACCGTGTATAATTGATGTCTCGGTTATCTTATTAAAATAAATCCATTTATTTTATTGAAATGGACGTAAACAGCAATAAATCTATTTATTTTATTGCTGTTCACGTCCATTTCAATCATCTCCCAACAGGACTGTAACATAACTGGTGAATTTTGATGATCGGTTATACAACTCTGTCGAACCCATCGGGAGCTTTAAGCGTGATATTACGTTAATCACCGCTATATTATTCGATGGTCAGTTTAAAAAAATGTGTACTATCCGAAAGAACTGGGCTTAAAAGTGTAGTTCAGTTTCTATATCCATGTTTATACATTGTTTTTATTAAGGACAATCCTCCAAAAAATCAATCCTAATCCTAACTAATATTATATATGCGGAAGTAAGTTTGTTTGTTACCTTTTCACGCCTAAACCACTGAACCGATCATCCTGAACTTTTGCATATACGTTGTCAGGTGTACAGAAACGGACATAGGGTACCTTTCATCCCGAAAAAAAGTACTGTTCCGAGAAAAACAACAATAACGTTCTTATGATAATAGATGGCGCCACGTGTCTTTCGAATCATGATTGAGTATGTAGTAATAAGGGATGTATTAAATTTCAAAAAGCAGAGTACAACCCGAAATGATTGTCAAATTCTAAATTAACGCGAGCGAAGCCGCGGGCAAAAGCTAGTATCTAATAAATAAATAATATGACCTGAACTCACTAGCAACTACTAAATAATTCTTAGATATTTTGTTGTATTTATTACGTAAAGGTATGTCCCGACGTTTTAGTAGACTTTCCCCGTCGTAATGCAGTCCTGTGGTGGTGACGTAGTTGTAAAAGCAGACATGTCATCTTACCGCACTGCGTCCGCGCACATCTTACTCTCTTTGTTATACCGCTTAGCTTCGGTGGAAAGAGACATACGAATGCACAGCTCTTTATCTCTCCTTCGCACACCACTGGAGGAAAGCCAGCCGTTCCCTTAGTAAATGAAAAAACAATAAGTAATTTAACAGCAATTTATTGTAGCAATATTAAATAGAAAAACTAACAAAGAGATTTGTACGTAAATTTATACGTCATAAACAAATACCTATAAACTAATTATGTGGCTAAGCTATCTACGCTAATTTGTGTCGTTTCGTTTTTCTTAAAAAATAATTATTTTAATATAAAAGACCAAAAATACAGGGTTATTTTGAAAACGTCAATAATCTCTTACGGGGTCATTATACTCATCATTATGAACAACTTTTACGATGAATCGCGAAAAAAAACCAGCTGTTCCCTACATTTATGTTCAAATAATTCGTTAAAATGTAGGGAACAGCTGATTTTTTTTTGCGCGATTTCAGGTTTGGTCCCATTATAAAAGTTGTTCATAATGATGAGTACAGTTTTTTTTTTTTTATTTGAATAACGCTGTATATTTTGATCGAAAATGTTCACTGAATATTTCAAGAAGAGTTCCTTAGGGTTGCGAGTTAGTCCGAAAGGGATACCGTGGCCCTGGCACACAGGCAACTGAAGGAACACGGGTGGTTTTTAGTCAGTAAAAGTCAGACACGCCCTCCCGCTCCGCCCAGAGCGGGAGAAGTTATTTGATAATGTATTGTTTACATGTGGAAACTTGTAAGTAGCAAATTACTTACTTACTAATGATTCATATCGTGTTATAAGTCTGTAAGCTTTTTGTAAAATAAATAATATCCCACCCAAAAAAAAGGAGGATTTAATCAAAAAAATATCCTATATTTTTATGCAATACATAGATACATACAAAAAATTTATTAGATTAGAAAGTAAATATTTTATCATTTCATTTCAACTAATTTGTAATTTATAAAATAAATAAATAAAAACGTTTATTTCGACCAACACGGGTTCAAAGAAGGAGATTCCAGCATTTGGATTCAAAGAATATGTTACGGTGAAATATTTTTAAGGCTAAGGCGGAAAATCGGACGTGATTTGTTTCCATAATTAGGTATTTTTTCACAACATTATTTAATTGTCCTGTGTGTATTAATAATAATAATTAGGAACCATCACAATAACTTATTATTTTATAGGCCTAAAATTTAAAATGTTGCTAACTATAATTGCGTCAAGAACTCATGATACAGTCAAAAGCAGTAGTTAACATCTGTACCAGTGATAAACTGATAAGTTTTAAAAGCAAATACAGCAATAAATTGTTCGATTTTAAGACTGCATTCAAAAAGCAGCTTCTAATAACTGTATCATACCAACAAACCAAGCGGGTCAAGCAGTTTTTATTGTACATAAGCAACAAATATATCGCACTAAGCCAAGGTCCAATAGGTCCAACTTGCAGCAGTAATTTAAGCATTTAGCAGTTAACACACTGAGACGCCATGGTGACGTCGCTGGCTAGGTAGCCATGGCTACCTCTGGCTACCTACCGTAGGCAAATGAGGTCGCCAAATAAGCAGCCAGTGGCTACTGACTCTCAGTCATTCATTCTGTCCTGACGATTAGTTGGCCACTGAGTGAGGGACGGGGGGTACGCGTCGCCAGGTCGCCAGAGTATCCAGTCTCCACGTAGGAGCCGGTCGGTAGTGGCTACACTCCCAAATTGGCGACGTCACCAGAGTGTAGCCAAGTGAGTTAACTATCGTACAATACGAATTGTTTGGCGACGTCGCCATGGCGTCCCAATGTTAGCTCTCTAAAGCACAACAGCGAAGTCAGCATACATACTCGTATTATTAGCACCAGGTCGTAAAAATCACACATCGAGAGTAAAAGTTCCCACAGGTCGATCCATCAGGTTAAGCTACCCTTGCCGGGGTTGGTCCGTGGACGGGGGACCATCTTTACACACCGAGACTACTCCGTGCCTCGGAAAGCACGTTAATCTGTTGGTCCCGGCTGTCATTCTTGTATCTTTGACAGTTGTTACCGGTCGTGAGAAGCTTGCTTAAGTAATCTGACCTGGCACTCGGACGCCATCTTGATTTGATGATGACACTTAGCGGGTGAAGCGTGAAAAAATGGAAAGATATCTGTTGTTAGAAAGAGATGAACATACATATTTAGTTACGTTACTAGCTGCTGCATGTTCATTGGCGCGTACGTAATAATAATAATTATTATTGTAAATGTCAGGCAACCTGGCATTTACTTTGCCATTATTGAGCGCAGGTAACGCATCTAAAGGTAATACATCATTGGTACTAGCCCATTTTTGCACCAAATAGCAGTCTAAATGTACTAATTACTTTTTCTCAAACATGCTTGGAATTCGAGCATTATTTTGACAACCTTGTTCGAGATAAATCGAAATTGCTGTACTGGCCAAATACATGCGAGCAGGGGCCACCAAAAGTTGTATGAAAATCCTTAGGTGGTTTAGCGGCCAAATAAATTACATAGTAAAATCTTAAATATCGTATAATTTAAAAATGGAACGATCTTTTACTCCGATACATGGCAACCAAGGAGGTAACTTATCAAAAGTTTTATTTAAATTTCGAACTGGCATGTAAATAAAAAACAGTATAGTGGATAAAAAAACAAATGAACACATTGGCGCGTGAAAAATTATTGTTGTTCGTCATCTGGAATTTATAAATAATTTACTTTCCCTGCAGTATTTTGAGAAAAGCACTATAATATGCCTCGGCGGAAATGGCAATTGCCTGTCTCGTATTAGTGAAGTCCTCGCCTACAGCTCGGCCTTCAAACTCATACTCGACCTACAATAAGGTATGTAAAGTATTTTTCAGTATACAGTCCGTTCAACCGATTTTGACTTCTATTGCGTTGGTGGCATGACAAATGGCAGCTGTAATAAACAGTTGGTATTGTAACCACGTTTTTGCTTTTAATGCCATACTTATGCCTACGGAATAGAAGTCAACATCGTTTGAACGGACTGTAAAAAAGTTTTTCTATACTTATTTCAAATGGAGTATAGACTGCTACAATTCTGAGCTGATTCTGCTACAACCAAAACTCTGAAGACATGTGACATCTACCAACCCACTCTGGGCCCGCGTGGTGGATTACGGCCCACTCCCTCTCACAGAGAGGAGGCCTAGCACTGGGAACATTACTGGCTAATTACGCTACAATTCTATTAAACATTAATTTAAATTAAACAGTATGTCACTCATAACCTGTGTGACAGTCTCTAGAACTCGATGTGTCATGTTTACGTCTAGATAATGTTTATTGTCTATCGTTTTCAACTTTATGGCGAGTCAATTAATTAATTCAAATATTTATATAAGGACACCCTTCCTATCGCCCCGCATAAAGTGTGAGTTTACGTTGGAAGTAGACGCGCTGCTTAACTTGACGTCTTGAGGCCGGTCGCTTGATCCTCGCTTGTCTTTCGACATCTGAGCTACCTGAGGAACGAAAAACAAAGTTATGTGTAAATACTGTAACAAAATGTGTTTCTTAAAAAGGTAATTTTTAAGAGCATTTTGATCATGAACAAATCAATAAATAAATATGCATTTCGTTTGAAAAGTACTCACGAAACTGGCAAAAATTATTATTATTCGAAATCATTTTGAACTTGTGTCTTACTTTTCTGGAAAGTATCTGTTACTGTAAATTTATAAACTAATTACACGTGTTAGAATTATTTACCAACCACAATTTGCATTTGAATGAAGAGTATGGTTCTAACAATAAAGAGACGAGAACAATGAGGTTGATTACCCTCATAATGAATTCATACTTCAGGGAAATAACTAACATAGAGGCAGTGGAAAAACAAAAGATCAAAACTGCGATAATATCTTAAGGCTGCGTTCAGACGACCCGCGCCCGCTACGCGCCGCCACGCACCCGCCCCACTCGCTTTGAAATTTGTTATATATAATTTGAGTCTTATGACACATCAATAGATCTCAAATTACATTTATCGAAGTCGACCCGCACACGCCACGCGCCCGCTTCCACCCGCTCACTCCGCGCTCACCCCGCACACGCCTTGTGCCCGCGCTTCGGCTAGTGCCGTATTGACTGTGATCAGGGGCGTCTTTTGATTAAATAATAAGTAGTATAAGGCGCTGCGCGGCGTGCACGTGGCGTGCGCAGATTTTGCGCGTGGCGAACGCGGGAGCAAGGCGGGCCTAACACGTGTGCGGGGCGTGCGCGTTGTCTGCGCGGGTTATCTGAACGCAGCCTTACGAAATATCGTGTAGTTTTTCCTTTCCCTATTTTTGTCGTTGGTCATCAGGGAGAGGAACGAGTTGTCTTATTTTAAGATGATCTCAGTACTGTAAGCCGGTGACCAATGTACAACACGCTACAAGAAGGTCCTTTTGGCGTGTGGCCAACTCGGAACTCGGAACTCGGAACTAACGCCGCCATCTTGATTTTCAATACAATTTCTGTGTCAATTTCACAAAATGTTTACCAACGACGCCCCCTTGTCAAGGAGTTTGCTTAGCTTGTCAGTTTAGCTTGTAATTCGAGCGCCAGAAGATCCTTGTAGCAAACTAGCTACGATTGACGATAAGACTACTCTTATTTACTTACAGCATCATCGATGGCTTTGAACTGCCAGTTCCAATGTACTCGGTACAAGAACGGCCTGTGGTCGAAGCGATTGTCATCAGGACTGTAGGTTTCTGCGTGGTATGACGGAGTGAGAACAGTCATCTTGTGACGATTGATCGCGTAGCAACGGAAGAAGTGCTTCACTTTCTCTGCGACCTGTAAAATAAACTCAATTGTGTACTTTTTGGAGTTTGATGTAGGAAGAGCTAGCAGGTCAGGGTGGAACACATTAAGGGCGTGTTTTGATGACTACGCCTAAACGTCGCAACCGCCTTCTTACCACGAACGCGCAGCCACCGAGAGGCTGCCGCGTAGCTACCACGAAGCGTTCACTCAGCTGCTAGGTTTTCCATTATATAGTCCGCAGTTCGTCTGTTTTCACTGCGGCATTCAGACGTATTCACATGTTTTCCGTGAATAAAAAAAAGATACTCCTATTTGCGTATTATTTTTATAAAATGTTTAAAAAAAATTAAAAATCCAAGAAAACTTTGGGTGCATCCTATTTAAGCTCGTCGAAAAGAATGGGGTGAGACTTGTCCCACAAGACATCCCTCTCTTTCTTCGATTTACGAAATTAATTCTTCTACGGACATCGTACTTCAAGGTAATGCGCATCCGTCTCGTCCGCGTCGCATCGCGGCTTCAAACTAATGGAAGGACACACTAGTGACGTGGAGGTGGCGCGGGTGCTGAGCGTACGCGGTGATTGTAGAAGGATTTCAATATAAGCTTTATGTAATTAGCATAGGACTCCAAATTGCAATAACCTTTGGGAACACATACGACTAGCGCCGGATTCGCAAGCGCATAAACGCCTACGTCGGTACGCGGTCTAACGTAAAGATTAATGTGGGTCTGAAGCAGTTAATGCCAAAGGATAAGAACACTATTGGCTGAACGAATACGACCTTGAATTATTATGATTATGCTATATCTCTTTAATGACAGCCAGTGAACACTTGGAACTATTCGGGTAACCGTTTCATTTCAATTTTAACTGACCAGCGGCCGCGTGTCTTGATTGGTTGGCTTGTCGATAATGATAGTGGTCTATTGGTATAGACCACTATCATTATCGACTTCAACAGCAGCTGCTAAGTAAAACGATACTGATGTAAGACAGATGACAGGAAACCCCATCCTTTTAGGAGTAGTCAGAAAAATACCTCAAATTTAAATACTTTTAATTCGAAACCTCACCTCTTGCGGCGTACACTTGTCGCTCCAAGTATGTACCAGCTTGTGGAACATGCTGAACGGTCCGCAGTGCTGCGTCTTCCTCAGTCGTCCAAACTCTGACAGTTCAGCGTACGTCATGCCCATGTCTTGTTCGTCTGTCTGTGTGATCTGACCGTCTGTTAGCGGCTCGAGCTCGGCTGTCGGAGGTGCTTGTAAGATCTCCGAGAGGGATGGTAAGAAGAATCTGTGAAAAATAAAAATATCATAATTATTATTTTTTAAATTTGATATTTTTACTTTTAATAAATAAAGGCGTTGTATTGCGCATATCCATAATGGGTTTTGGGAAGTCTTCGTGACTTACTGAATTGACTCACTGAACTGATTCGGAAACTGGCACGTGTCCGAAGCCCATATCTTTCAAAATTAGAATATAGGTACAGTCCCCGGCACGTGAGTTGGTAAGAGTAGTTAGATGCGCAGAAGTCATTTCTTAAGTCCCTTTGGTGGTCAAGCGGGACGCGGGGAATGAGGGAGCACCGTTCCGAGCACGCGATTGGTGCGTCAGTCGACACTCGCCTCCCGCACCTCGACCCGCGTTCCGTTCGCCCCCGATTACACTTGCGTGCACTAAAATGATACCCTTTGTTTTTGTTAAGTTTTTGTTACGAATTGTTGTTACTATTTTAAATTAGGTTTATTTTATTAGTGTATTTTTACGGCAGCTACTAATGTAGCTTTTTGACCTTTAGTTCTTGTTAACATTGTTTTTTGAAAGGCCACAATAACTAAAAATATTTTATTTATAACACCTAATAAACTTCACGAATTCCTCTCCTTTCTTTAACTTTCTTCTAAACAGACACGTTTAAAATAAATGATGGCAATAACCATAGAATAATGACAAACAATAAAAGTGAAAAAAAAATTGTTGCATAAGTGTACTATGCGCGAACTTACCCCCACTACCCGAAAACCTTGCCAAGTTACGTACCGGCGAATGTACAGGATTATTTTTTGAGACGGGAGCAGTTACTCAAACTCAAAAGAAGTTTGAGCCCCATTACGGTGAAAAATTAAGCAGTCATTGTTTTAAAAAAAAGCGCGAGTAATGAGCTAACCATATTACGGATTACTAGTAATTTTCCTTTCTCTCACCTATTCTTAGCATACTGCAAGAACGACTTCAGATCAGTCTTGGATATACCGCCGATGGGGTTGATATCAGCACTGGAACAGTCGTACTTCGTCATGTACCCGCGCAACGCTTCGTCCACGTTGGAGGAACCCAGGACTAGAAGACCACCAGGTCTGCCGCGTACCCAGAGCATTAGTTGTGCGAATAGGTAGGAGAGAACCATGCGGAGACGGGCCTGAATGAAGAACATTTAAAACGGATGGTTTAGTAAAAAAAATCATCTCAATTTTTTATTTGGGAACAAAAAAAAAACTAGCAAAACTTTATGTGCAAAGGAAGACTTAATGCCTGCGGCAGTTTATAACAGAAAACCTTAGGGTGCAGGAGACAAAACAATAATTCGAGTTTCGAATTACTTATAACGAAAAATACAAAAGACGTTTATGTAAGATCAGTTGCAGAAATGAGCAACTGGTTAAAAACGTCATTTATTATCTCATTTTACAAATTATAAATTAAAAGGAACTTACCTGTATATTTTGTAAAGCTAAATTCTGTCGTGGACACCCGCCTTTAGTCCTGAACTTTGGTACAAAGCCTGTGGCGGCTGTGAATATACCGATGACTGCACTCACGGCCGCGTCGATCACTATCGGAAAGTGATAACTACCGATCTCGCTCGCCAGCTGAAAGAACGTTTAATGGTTATTATCTCATTAGGTACTATCAGTAGGCACTATCATAAATAAATAAATAATACTCCGAATAGGAGCAAAACTCCCGCTCCAGGAAGTCAACTCTGCGGCAGTCACCTCCTTCTACGAAGCAGTAATGCTCGAGAAGGAGGAGGCGGAACGCGTGAGGAAACGTATTTCGCGGCCCCACGCCCCTAGTCGGCGCAGGAGACGCCCCGGGCGTCGGGAATCCCAGGCCGATTCCCGGCCACCGTAGCAATGGGTAGCTCGCCGTCCGATAAGGACCAGGCCCGGGTCGACGGCACGTTGTGTTCCACGCGCACCTTAAAGAGATGTCAGCACAAACTGACAGGATCCGCTAGGGCCAATGCCTGCCAGGGTTGTGGGTAGTAAAAAGTCTAACACGCCCTCCGGCTCCGCCCAGAGCGGGAGAAGTTATTTTAGAATTTCCCACACAAAAAAAAGGGGGTTCAACTCTAAGTCCGTCAACGAAAATACGAGCCCGTCCGAAAGTAGTTGACGTCAAAACAGGTGACAAATTCAATTTTTCGGACGGGCAAAGACACATCGGGATAGGGACAACTGTCAAATCGTGTTGTCATTCAGTCTTAGTTCGGGCCCTGAACTTATCTTATGTCCCTTAGTGATATGGCGTATGAAATGCCCGTAACTTTGGCCGAAACAACGGATTTCGTGCTTAAAGAGTAGACCCCCAGACAAGTTGGCTTTATCGTTTCGGGGCATATGGTACGCCCTTTTCTATTCTACTATACATATGAATGTTACAGCGCTTTTGATTTATTTAAGAACATTATACAGCGATCATCCACCTACTATAGTCCAGGGAATCTACGCCGTATTTTAGGCTAACTTTCCATTAATTTAAAACAGGGTTTATTTTCATTAACGTGTAGGGTATGGGCAATCACAAGGGAGTATGTTAAATTTTATACTGGGAAAGGTTCATCCCCGCGTGTACGTTTTTAAGAAAACATGTTATTTATTTTTTACAAAAGGTATTTATAAAGCAGAGGTGAGTGGAAACGCCGGGAGTGGACGCCCTAGAATTATAGTGACCAAATTGGTGATGTTCTTCAGACAGGTCCGGCGCGTAGTACTCGCAATCGGCGTGCGTGTATTACTAGATTTATGAACGTAGGCAAAGAAAAAGGAGTATGTAAGGAGCGTAGCAAGTGGCGTTCTATAGTTTCTGCCTACCCCCATGGGAAGAAGGCGTGAGTTTATGTATGTATGTTATAGTTGTGTAATATATTTTCAAAATAACACTGTTACTTTATGAAATAAAGTGTAATGTAAGTACCTGTGAAGCGCGCTGTTTAGTCTCCTGGCTTGAATTCTCCGTAGCCATGTAACACGTTACTAGTAACCTGTTGCACAGTTCCATCGGATCAGAGGGCGTGTAGTCAGATTGACACAGGATTTTACGGACGTCATAAAGAACTTGACTCTCTGCAAACATTTAAAAACATAACTTGTTATTATACGTTTAGAACAATGTTTAGTAATAATAAATACTATGTATATCTAAGGAAATCTATAATATCCTAATAACCTAACTAAAACTATTAACAAACAAAAATATGGCGTCGTAAAATTCCTCCGCATCGCTGTCGACTGGTGATGTAGGTACCCAAGACACTGGCAGCATTGCCACGTCGTATGGCAATGCTTAGCCTCTGGCCAAGGTAAAAGCCAGCCCTTGGGTTACGGGAAGTGTCAACCAGCTTTTTAGAGATTTCATTGAACAAACCATGAGCACTCGGACCCCACGGCCAGAGGGTTTCCTCCTCAAACGGCTCGAAATAGTACATTACTGCAGCGGCCAGCAAAAGAGCGGCATTGGTGGACGAACGTCTCGAAGGTTGTCAAAATAATGCTCGAACTACCAAGCATGTTTGAGAAAATATAATTACCGATAAGGTTATTATACTTTCACCGCTTAAGGTTTTCTGCAGCCGCGGCAACAGTGCCAGCACAGCAACCAGGAAGATGGGATGGCGCAAGAGTATCGATATACGTTGCGTCCCACACTAAAGGCCAACCCACTTTTCAAAACTATTATGGATTTTAATATTTTTTACAGACTGATGATACAATTTTTAAATGATGAGTTTTAGTAATTCAATAAAAGTTGCTCTTGTTCAGTGAATTTATAATAACCAGAGTGTTGACCAATACAATAAATTAACTATGGTGGCAGTACAACATTCGGATCACTGAGTTAATAGTTACTATAAATTCCAAATCAAGTCCTCAAGGCATTTAGTAATCCTTCAGTTTTAGTTAACGCATCTATGATTTGAGACCGTAATCTAGGAATTTCTAAATTTCCACGTAGCCAATACTTAGGCGTCCATTCATTACGTGAGGCGTTTACGGGGAAGGGGTCGTGCCGAATCTCGCCCAATCTCACGTGGGGGAGAGGGGATCTCGGCAAAAACCACGTAAATTAGTTTTTCCGCATGAAACTATGAAATTGGGTAATTATTATAAAAAATAATCAAGCAAATTATGTTTATTTAAATAAATCCAACGCAATCAAGCGCAGATTAAGGTATTTACACTACAAATAAGCATAATAGAAAAATCTCACGTGAGATTAGGGGAGCCTAGGGGGGGGTTCTGGCGCAGGGGAGGTCGCATCAGG
Source organism: Tiliacea aurago (assembly GCA_948098905.1). NCBI lineage: Eukaryota > Metazoa > Arthropoda > Insecta > Lepidoptera > Noctuidae > Tiliacea > Tiliacea aurago. Next base: position 11,220,625 of record OX402579.1, on the reverse strand, counting down.
CGGCGGCCGAACTGGCGGCACGTGGGGTTGCGACAATCGTCGATAGGATCCGGCAATTGGGACTCGAGGTGGCCTTGCACAAGTCCGAGGCCATGTGTTTTTATAGTCCTCGGAACTCGCCACTGTCGGGATCCCAGATAATGAATGGCAGGAGGGGTTCACATCGGCGTCGAGTCGACGATGAAGTACCTGGGACTCGTCCTCGACAGCCGGTGGAACTTCGTGGAGCATTTTCGACGTTTGGCTCCCAGACTGGAGCGGGCCGGGGCTGCCTTAAAGCGGCTCCTGCCCAATCTGGGGGGTCCAAACGCCTCCTGCCGGAGGCTCTACGCGGGGGTCGTGCGGTCCATGGCCCTTTACGGGGCACCGGTGTGGGCGCGTTCTATAAGGCTGCGACCAGCCCAGCGATTGAACGCGTCCCAAAGGGTCATGGCCATCAGGCTGGTCCGAGGATACCGCACGGTCTCCCGTGAGGCGGCGAGCCTCCTTGCCGGACTACCGCCATGGGATCTGGAGGCAAAAGTCCTCGCGCACGTCTGGGAGTGGCGCGAGGAGGCGAAACGCCGGGGTGAAACTCCGCTACCGCGAGAAATCACGGCACAGCGGACAGAGCTCCGGCGGGATCTTATGGCGGCATGGAGAGTGCGATTGTCGCAACCCAGCGCTGGGCACGCCACAATTGTGGCGATAAGTCCCTTCTTTGAGGAGTGGCTAGAGAGGCGCCACGGCGTCCTCACCTTCCGCCTGACGCAGGTCCTCACCGGACATGGTTGTTTCGGGAGGTTCCTGTTCAGGATAAAGCGGGAGGAAACGCCCGGGTGTCACCACTGTGTGGATCGCCCGGAGGACACGGTGGAGCATACGGTGGAGGTCTGCCCAGCTTGGGCGGCGCACCGCCGTGTCCTCACGGAGGCGATCGGCGGCGGCGATCTCTCGCGTCCGGCCCTGGTGCAGGCCATGGTTCGGAGCGAGAGTGCATGGGAGGCCGTCACCTCCTTCTGCGAATTAGTAATGCTTGCGAAGGAGGAGGCGGAACGCGTGAGGGAGAGGCAAGGTTCGCGCCCTCGCGCCCCTAGTCGCCGCAGGAGACGCCCCGGGCGTCGGGAGTCGCAAGCCGATTTCCGGCCACCGTAGGCGTGGGCCTGCGGACGGTGAGCGATGGGTAGCTCACCATCCGATAACGACCAGGCCCGGGTCGGCGGCGCGTCGCATTCCACGCGCGCCTCAAAGAGTTGTCAGCACCAACTGACGGGGTCCGCTAGGGCCAATGCCTGCCAGGGTTGCGACTTTGTCCGAAAGGGATATCGTGACCCTGGCACACAGGCAAATGAAAGAATACGGGTGGGTTTTAGTCAGTAAAAGTCTGACACGCTCTCCCGCTCCGCCCAGAGCGGGAGAAGTTATTTGATAATTTCCAACCCAAAAAAAAAAAAAAAAAAAGGGGGGGGTGTCGAGCCAAATCCCACGACATCTTAACAGGGAGGGAGGGGGGGGGTAATTAATGGACGCCCCATTAGTTCTTATTTCTATGATTAGTTTACAAACCGCCTTTCTGAATAGCATCGCATATCTGCGTGCACATAGAGAACACGATGCACGCTGTACTTGTGGAGTCTACGCCGCCACTCAGAGGTAAGAAGAATCCTCCTTGGCCGGATCTTCGCAAGTAATCCCATAGCCAGCAGGCAGGACCTGGATAAGAATATCTGGTTTTATAATGAACTACTAAGTGGCATGATACAAATACATCATTAAAATTAACCATCTCGTATTTTGCGTTTTTATTAACTAGGGAAATAAAAATGTTGACTAATTCATCCATCTAAGCGCATCGTAAAATTACGATTGTATTAGGGATAATTCAAAGCAAATCAGCAGCATCATTTAATGGCAAGAAAGGAATATTTTAAGCCACAATACTGAAAATCGTTAAATAACGGTCGGAAAGCGGGCTTAAAGAGCAGGGCTTGAAACCGTTTAATTTTTATTTCCGAAGATACAAATTATTTTTGATACAATTGATATTAACTTCAAAGATTGCTTCATCACATTAAGTTCAGCATTGATTGTGTAACAAAATAAATAATAATTAACGAAATATGTTCGAAAACCTTTACAATAACGGTTAAAGTTTATACATGGAAAATTAACCGTTTTCCAAGCCCTGCTAAAGAGACATGTTGATAATCATGTGCAAAGGGTTTTTTTCATGCTTTTATTAAAAGTCTGATATGAAAAGTTACCTAGTTCAATTTCTTCTTCAGGCGTCAAATAATTCCACTGTATTGGAGGACTCGTGGTAAGATACACGTCATCATCATCTGATAGTGCGAAGTCAACTGTGATGCGAGGAAACGGTGGGTTCGCGGCCGCTAAATGAGATCGGGAGCGGATTTGAGTCCGATAGGAACGAATATCTTCGAGATCGATGGTCGCTGTCACTACTTCCTGAAAATATAAAGATTTTTAGACTTGTTTGACATAATTATGATATGTGTAAAATAATGACTACGTAGAAATTGTTTGAAAAGCGTGAAAGGCAAGGCATTATCAAGCACAAAAGTTCAAAAACTAAAACCCAACTACTGAAAAATCACGCTCTATAAAGTATGAAACAAGAAAATAATCTCATCTGCAATTGTTATGTAAGTATAAACTTTTCAATATTTATCGTCTGTAACGGCATCACCATCGCCACATGCGAACAGCGCGTCACACTGACGTCACGCAAAATCATGCGGGCTAATTGCGTAACACACTATCAGTAGGAATCGGTTTCAATTTGACAGTTCAACAATATTCATTGCGTTAGGTACGTTGTCGAGCAGACAAATTTTTCTAACATATGAAGCAATGGATTAACAATATACTTCAGAATCATTCCGATTCTGATTCAAACTGTGTTACGCAATTAGGGTGCTGCATCGCGCAAGCAGAGTTTACCGCGCAACTAGCATTATATACAACGTCCCGACACGCCCACCAGACAGAACACCCGTCTGGTCGGAGGATCCTCTCTTTTCTATAGAGTATGAGTGAACTTTACACCCTGTTCCTCATACCTCTAAACGTCTATTAAACAAACAACTTATACGTACTTAATATATTTCAATCAATCTGCCAGCCTTTTCCCAACAATGTTAGGGTCGGCTTCCAGTCTAACCGGATGCAGATGAGCTGAATACCAGTATTTTAAATGGAGCGACTGCCATCTGACCTCCGCAACCCAGTTACTGGGTAATATGATACCCCTTGGTAAGACTGGTTGTCAGACTTTCGGGCGTCTCACGACCCGTAACGACTATCACAGATACACGAATGATAGCCGAGAACAATGATTTTAGACAAAAAAAATAACTAACTGAAAAATAACAACTATACTCCATTTGAAATAAGATTAGACATTTAAATAAACTTTTTACAGTCCGTTCTACCGATTTTGACTTCTATTCCGTAGGCATAAGGATGGCATTAAAAGCAAAAATGTGGTTACAATACCAATAGTTTATTACAGCTGGCATTTGTCATGCCACCAACGCAATAGAACTCAAAATCGATTGAACGGACTGTAAAAAAGGTTTATTTAAACGTCTAATCTTATTTCAAATGGAGTATAGGTACGTAGAAATTGTTTGAAAACCGTGAAAAGGCAATGCATATCAGACATTGCGACACAAAAAAAATACTACGGAATCTCGACGAGTCCTGATTCCAAAGTATTCAAAGCATTTTGTGTTTGATGAGGGCAATGATAAAAACAAACAATGAAGAATCAAAATAATTCTAAGCATATATATTCATAGTTTTCGTTTTTTAGTCAACGCTACTTTCAATATTTCAGAAAGTCTTAGCAGGTATATTCACCATGTTGCTTAGAAGGCAATTTCACCAAATATACTAACCACGTCATGCAGAGCAAACTGCAGCCCCCTACTAACGATGTCCCCATTAACCGCCACACAGGAGCAACCATTAAAGTAGATCCTCTGACCGTCACACCCTCGCAGGTTGCTGAACAAGTACGCGCCCCCACTCTTGAAGGTCGCACTCTTGACCAGGTCCACTGTGACGTAAGCCTTGCGCAGTTCCATGTAGCTTCCCGAACCATTCGATATGATCTCCACACCGTCTAAACTTAAGGGGATGTGGCGGCTGGAATGTAAATGGAACTTTAATGGTTAAAACTTTCCCAAGTAATATTTGTATCAAATAGATCTACATATAAAGAATTGCCATTGAATGGATCTTGGCTTAAAAGTCGGATAGTAAAACTGCCATCTTTTATCTGATCAGAAGGGCGTTGAGCACCGTCAGTACTAAGTTTGAAGTTTGAGTTTGAGTTTCGTAATAATTATAAAAGATTGTTTCGGACCGAAGACTTCTGCAGCTGTCCCTATCTTTAAATAGGCTCCGTACTTTTTTGGGTTCCGTACCCGAAGGGTGCCGAACGGAACCCTATTATTAAGCCTCCGCTGTCTGTCCGTCCGTCCGTCTGCCAGCGGGCTTGTCTAATGAACCGTAATAGGTAGACAGTTTAAATTTTCACAGCTTGTGTAATTCTATTGCCGCTATAATTTCAAATAATATATATTGTAATAAAGTTAATAATTGTCTGTGTGGTGCCGGACGTAAAGAGTAGCACGGTAGCACCACCCTATTTATTCCCTTACGACTTACTAGAGAATGGGCAGCAGCGCTCTCTATGCATTTTAACTATTTTTAACACCATACTGCGATCGCCAACCCGCCTGTCAAGCGTGGCGATTGATTATGGACTACCCCGTTTGGGGGAGGCCTATGTCCAGCAGTGGACGTCTTTCGGCTGAAATGATGATGATGATGAAAGCTGTACTTAATAATTAAGGGGGTCCCCATACAAGAAACCTGTTTTTTTTTCTGTTTTTTTTTTTAATACTAATACGGTACGCAACCCTTCGTGTGCGAGTCCGACTCGCACTTGGCCGGTTCTTACTTAGTGCAAAATACGTAATCAAACGTTCTCACCTCTGTGGATTCCACAATTCTTCACATATTTCAAAACCTATGCACGTATCCTTAGTAGCAATGACTGCGTCTCCAATGGGCACCGTCGACTGGTTCGTTATCGCCGTTATCATCCTAGGTAAATAGTATTCTTCAGTCTGTCGTTCCTTTGTGAATAATTAGAAACACAGTTTACATACATGCCTTTAGAAATACAGTTCACGAAAGCAACAACAGAATCCAATCCATACATTAGGTACAATCGCCAGCACATCAGCCAAATTTCTCCAAATGATTTGAAACCTTAAAATGTTAGTAGTTAAGTTCAAAATCGAATGAGAAAATTTTACAGTTTGTGGTAACTTGGTGTGCTGGCGACTGTTCATTAAATCCTTTTTCGCCTCGTTGGTCTAGTGGTCACAAGCGCTACTGCTGGTCATGAGGTCCTAGTTTTGATTCCCGGGTCGGGCAAAGTATTAGTGGGTTTTTATATCTGGAAATTCTCAGTAGCAGCCCAGAGTCTGGATGTGTGCACGGTTGATGAAACGAGGCTAGTCCCCTTTTACATAGGACTTAAAAATAACTGGCGAAATGTTGGTGTACTATAGGTACACCTCTGCCCACCAACCCTTCGGAGAAACAAGACTTGATGTATATTAAATATAACACATTCTGAAAGGGTCTTGCTATTTTAATTCTGCTTATTTTATTTCTGCTTCGCCAACCCAAGCCAAGCGTGGCGGCGCTAATGGCAATTCACTCTCCCCTTAGGGGGAGGCCTATGTCCAACAGTGGACGTCTTTCGGTTGAAATGATGATGATGATGATTTTACTTCTGATTCTTTTTTCACTACAATCTGGTATCAAGCAGCAATATAATCCGTAAAGTCCTATATTTTATTATCAGGTCTATGGCCAGAAGCACTTACTTTGGTCCAAGGCGAAAACCACCTAGTTTCCCTATAATTTCCATCTTCACATAACAGCATCTTTGGTCTGATGAGCAGTATCTTTTTGTTCAGGAACGCTACTCGACAGTTGTAGAGCACATTTCTGTGTTGGACAGGCATGCCGACATCGATTAGCATGTCTTTACATGTCGGTGACTTGAGGAGTTCTGCAAGGACTTGCCAGCTGTGGAGATATGTGTCTGGTTCGTAGAAATGGTCCTCACAACTGTAACCACTGCAAAAATTGTTTTTATTAGAATAGCAGATGTTAAGAGGCGCCCGATGGATGCGTAGTTCTTATAAACGTAATACCAAAATAATTTTTAAATCAAACATATTCTTAAGGTAGTGTGTCTTTATTCCGATTGTAATATAGAATATCTAGGTTCCCAAATATATATTTTGAATGGACACTGATTTAAACATGAGTTGTGAGAAAAATAAGTTTTCTAAAGAAATTTTAAATTCCTCATATCTCGTCTTTATATCATTGTCCTTTCAAAATATATATTTGGGAACATAGATATTCCGTAATCCAATGGAAATAAATACACACTACCTTAAGAGTATGTTTGATTTACAAATTATTTTGGTATTACGTTTGTATGAACTACGCATACGGCATACTACGCCGGCCCTTTAAGAGAATTTTTTGGTCAACACTTATCAGCATGTATGTACACAATAATTAATAAACAAGGTTGATGGTCTACTTCATCAAGCAAGTGAGAACATGTAACCTGAGTTATTTCAGTTGGCCCCCTAAAATATCTCGGAACCGCATCGAGATTTTTTAGGCGAGCCAATGGGACTAACTCTGTTAGCAGACCTGTAATGATCAGCTATAATTATTAACAGACCGGAGGAAGATTTTTCTCTCTCTTAGGGACCTTAACCATCGGTGACTGTCCAGTAAATAGCATCAAAATTCAAGGGGGATAAACATACATACACATACTTACATAAACTCACGCCTTCTTCCCACGGGGTAGGCAGAAACTATAGAACGCCACTTGCTACGCTCCTTACATACTGCTTTTGCTTCGCCTACGTTCATACATCTAGTTATACACGCACGCCGGTTGCGAGTACTACGCACCTGACCTTTCTGAAGAACATCACCAATTTGGTCACTATAATATGTCCTTCTAGGGCGTCCCCTCCCAGCGTTTCCACTCACCTCTAATTTATAAATACCTTTTGTTAGTAGCCTTTCACTAATCCTCTCCACATGACCAAACCATCTAAGCATACTCTTTTCAATTAAGGGGGACAAAATTACCATATTTCTAGCTCCGGACCAGTGCGGTACAACGCGCCCATTTCTTTAGCCTCCTGTATGGACTGCAGGATCCTGTTCATGTTGCCTTCGAAGTCGAGTGCCCATTGGTTTAGCGTGGTCACCGCCACTGTCACTTTCCGACCCATTGCTGTAAATTATTTTGTCTAGAAACAATAAATAAAGGCTCTTTAAATAAACGAACAATTTTCAATCTTTTTAGTTTCACAGGCGGTTACTCAATTGAGAGTAACTCAATCAATCAATCTGCCCGCCTTTTCGGAACTATTTTGGGGTCGGCTTCCAGTCTAACCAGATGAAGCCGAATATCAATATTTTACATGGAGCGACTGCCTATCTGCCCTCCACAACCCAGTCTGATTTGGCTGTCATTTGTGTATATTTGAGTCGTCAAATATACACAAATGACAGCCGGGACCGACGGCTTAACGTGCTTTCTGTGACACGGAGGAGTCTCGGTATGTCAAGATGGGCACGCATCCACGGACCAACCCCGGGAAGCGTAGCTTAACCTAATGGATGGACCCATTGTGGCTCTTATTACTTAGCCACGAGCTATTGAGAGTAACTATCTCAGGTTATTCTCCATGCTTGCATTTTATCTTTTACATTTAATTTAGCTTTTTAGTCCATATTTAGGACATTCATTGTCTAATTGCAACTTTTCAATCTACGTCAGTAAGCTGCTACTGCCACCAAACAACGTAGATACACTAGCTGCCATAACATTATCTACGAAATGGTAATATGGTCTTAAGCTGATCTAGAATGAAAACTAAACCAGCACCTTAATTGCGTAGATAAACTACGATAACATGGCCCGCCCCTCCAAATCCTGTTTCAATGTGTGTGTCACATCCTTACGAATAAATAAATCCTTGAAATTTTTTTTGGTCGACAGCCGTCTCAGTGCACACAACCACAACATACGTTGTGAGTCTTGGTGGCGCTTCGTAAATATTTTCAAACGTTATGGATCTTGGAGGGGCGGGCCATGTTATCGTAGTTTATCTCTATCACACTATCAATCACAATCTGAATGATTTTGAAGTATATTGCTAATTCATTGCTTCATGTGTTCGAAAAAATTATCTGCTCAACAACGTACCTAAATAACGCAATGAATGTTGTTACATTGTCAAAATTAAACCCATTGCTGCTGATAGTGTGTTACGCAATACTATTCTAATTCCCATTGTTGTTTTACTTTCATCAATCTCGAATACATTTATGTCAATCAATCAATCAATCAACTCAGCCTATAGCAGTCCACTGCTGGACATGCCTGGCCTCTCCCAGGCTGCGCCACAACACCCTGTCCTCCGCCTTCCGCATCCAGTCTGTCCCAGCCACCTTTTTAAGGTCGTCGGTCCATCTAGCTGGGGGGCGTCCCACACTACGCTTGCCGATACGCGGTCTCCACTCCAGGACTTGTCTGCTCCACCGGCCATCGGTCCTTCGACAAACATGGCCAGCCCACTGCCACTTCAGCTTGCTTACTCTGCAGGCTATGTCGGTAACTCCGGTTCTCTTCCGGATAACTTCATTTCTGATCTTATCCTTCAGAGAAACTCCGAGCATAGCCCGCTCCATAGCACGCTGAGTGACCTTGAATTTGTGAACCAGCCCGACTGTCAGTGTCCACGTTTCGGCACCGTATGTCATAACGGGCAGGACGCACTGGTTGAAGACCTTAGTCTTCAAACACTGCGGGATTGGCGACGAGAAGACTTGACGAAGTTTTCCAAACGCTGCCCAACCCAACCGGATCCTTCTGTCGGCTTCTTTCTCAAAGTTGTGCCTACCAAGCTGGAAAACTTGCCCTAGGTAGACGTACTCCTTCACAACTTCGAGAAGCGACCCTTCGATGTGGATTAGACTCGGCAAGACGTGCGAATTGTACATGACTTTCGTCTTGTCCAAATTCATGCCGAGTTGGCCTCGGCATGAATTTTTGGCCCGCCGAGAGGCTCTATTTAGGCTGTGCAGCATCTGGTCTAACTGTTCCAGCGTCTCTGCCATTATGACGATGTCATCGGCAAAACGAAGGTGTGAGATGTACTCGCCGTTTACGTTGATACCCTGTCCAGTCCAGTCCAGCGTCTTAAAGACGTCCTCCAACGCATTGGTGAACAGTTTCGGGGATATCACATCCCCCCGTCTCACCCCCCTGAGTAGTTGGATGGGGCTGGTTTCCTTATCCTGGATCTGGACAGTCATCGTTGCAGCGTCATACAAACACCTCAGCACTTCGATGTAGCGCCAGTCAATTCGACATCGTTGCAGAGAGGCCAGAACTGCCCATATTTCGATGGAGTCGAAGGCTTTCTCGTAGTCCACAAATGCCATACACAGCGGCTGATTGTACTCTTCGGTCTTCTGCACAATCTGCCGAACAGTATGGATGTGGTCTACGGTACTGAAGCCTTTTCGAAAACCGGCTTGTTCTGGTGGCTGGAACTCGTCAAGTCTCCTGGCAAGACGGTTCGTGACGACCCTCGAGAACAGCTTGTATACGTGGCTCAGAAGTGAGATGGGTCTATAGTTCTTCAGCAAGGTTTTGTCGCCTTTTTTGAAGAACAGAACCACCGCACCTATGCTCCACGCATCGGGCGTTGTACCCTCTTGGATGACGGAGTTGAAGAGACTCGCTAGCTCTCTCAGGACTGGAGCCCCGCCCGCTTTAAGGAGCTCTGTCGTTATTCCGTCATCACCAGGTGCCTTGTTGTTCTTTAGCTGCTCGAGAGCCGCCCTAATCTCGCAGTGGTCGACATCCGGGATGTCCTCCGTGTAGTGGCGCGTTAATTCGGCTCGATGGTCATCTTCGCTATGCCCCGCTGGTTTCGCCGTCCGCGATGAGTACAAAAAAACGGTGTCCGTAAAAATCCTCCACTTCCTCGAGTATCTCGGGCTTTGAAGTCACGATTCTACCATCCGCAGTTTTCAGTTTCGTCAAATGGGACCTCCCTAATTGCTGAGCGAACACTTTCGACCCTCTGTTCTGCTCAATCGCGAACTCAATGTCACGGGTATTGGAGCGCCGAAGGTCGCGTCGCGTCAGCTTTCTAATTTGTAGGTTTAAGGCCCTCTTATCTGACGAAGACGGCTGCGTAGATGGCAACTCTCGTCTTTCCCTCATAAGGCCAAGAGTCTCCGAGGAAAGTTTGGACACCTTACTTTTCCGCAGCGACGGGAAAAGTCTGCGGGACACGTCGCGTAGTGCTTTGACCACCTCGTCGGCTTTCTCGTCGACAGTGCCTGTGGTTTCCAGTACGGCGAATTGATTTTGAAGTTCCAGTTGGAACTTTTCGGATCCAAGAGCGGTTTGGAGCTGCGTAGGTCGAAGGGTAGGCCTCATCATTCGGATTCTCTCGGCTCGAAAATTGATATTTAGAGTGCCTCGGACAAGCCTGTGATCGCTTCCGGTATTAAACCTGCTGATCACGGAGACATCTCCAAATATGTGCCTCTTATCCGTCATAATGAAGTCTATCTCGTTCCTTGTCACGTTATCGGGGCTCTGCCAGGTCCACTTCCTGTGGGGTTTCTTCTCGAAGAATGAATTCATCAAGTAAAGCCCCTGCGACTCTAAAAAGTTAACCAGCATTTGCCCCCTGTGATTCCTGCGCCCCAAACCAAACTGTCCGACTTTCGATTCACCGCGTTCTTGTACTCCCACTTTGGCATTGAAGTCTCCCATAACAACGTTGTAGTGGGCCTTTGTCGTACTGCGCATTGCCTCGGCTGTCTCGTCAGAGCATGTCGAAGTCGGCGCATATACCTGTATCACTTTCAGGTAGTACCTATCAGTGAGTCTTAGTACAAGGTACGCTACCCGTGTGGACACACTACCGATTTCTACAACGCTGCTAGTGAGTTCCTTGTTCACAAGAAAGCCGATACCGCCTTGGGAGAGCTGATCACCTTCGCGGAAGTAGAATAGGTGGCCTGACTCCAGGGTTATCGTGTCCTCCCCCTGTCTTCGGACTTCAGATAGCCCCAGTATATGCCAGTTAATGCGACCTAACTCTACCTCAAGTTCGGCGAGGTGATGGTCCAGTCTCATCGAACGTCCATTGTACGTAGCCAGATGAAGTCGTCGTTGGTAGCCTGCCGTAGCCCGGGGATTCTTCGCACCCCCCGTCCCGCCGTTACCGTGACCGCTACCTTGACCAGGAATAGCGGGACTACCGGAAACTGGGGGCCGTTTTTTTGGCATTTTTATCATTGGGAGGTTTAATGCCCGTAGTCACCACGCTGGGCAAGCGGGTTGGTGACCGCAGTGCCAATCCTTTCGCAACGATGACGCTGCTGCCCGTCATCGCTCTGGTGAATTTAGGTTGGCTTGTTAGATGGTTATACCGCCATCGGTCGGTCGCCAGCGCCTCGTCTGTCAGTGGCAGGGTGTACCGCGCGCAGGTGAGGTTGACATTTGGGGAGCCTGGTTGATGTGTGCTCCCCCTTACAACACACATTTATGTACGCGCACGGAATGTTTGAAAGTTGTTTGACTACGTAAAAGTCTTGGTATTCTCGGAACTACGTAAGTACGTTATGTTGAAAACGAAGCTTGCTAACTTGTATGAGCACATTTAATTAACATACCATTACAATATTAAGTGCTTATGGAAGTTATCCTTTGTAGCATTTTATACCAAAGCTTAAGATTTTCCGTATTAGAACAATCGGAATTAAACTGCTTTTGATTTAAGCGTGGACGATTCTTTTTAAAGGAAGTAGCACGAGCGGCCGTGCGGTGCGTGGTCAACAGCTTGCAGTTCCCGCGCTTACGGCTCGTCGTCCCCGCGCTTACGTCTCTCCGTACCCGAGCTTACGTCTCTTCGTCCACCCCTGCCCCTCTCACCCCTCCCGCGGCCTGCCTGCAGCACACTACTGTTGCCACACGTGCTGTAGTCCTATAAATTCCCCTTCACCTTGCTTTATTCAGAAATTGTGTATAAGCAAATAGAAATAAACGAAGATAAAGATATTGATCTTTATCTTCGTTTATTTCTATTTGCTTTTTCCTCTTCGTCCAGTGCTATGGCTAGGATAGTCATCTCGCGTATTGTGAACCGGGACATTACCGTGCGCTACACTTCACGTTCCGATTCAAACTGATCTGGGTGCCAGCCAGTCATGAGTCAGGTCAACCAGTGGTCGGTGAGCCGTAAGCGCGGCGTCGCCTAGCCGTAGCCGAGTCGACGTACGTACCGGAGCTGCTGATCCGCTTTTGTTACGAGCTTACGTTAGGTTGATGCCTGTTTGACGGCGAGGCGAAAGGCGATACGGTGACGATACCTTTCCGAGTTGATATGTGTGCTATTTCCTTAAATCAGTTTATCTTTTTCTGGAAGCGTAGGTACCACCGCGGAAGTTTTCGCCCTTATGCCCATAGTAATAAGGTAGAAATGTGGTCGACCAGGAACTTTCACGGTGGTACCTAAGTATTTGATTAGCCATGCCATTACCAAACACTGAACATCGCAGCGCGCGTCAAACAAAATGCGCGAATAGGGCGGTAATCGAATTTTGAAGTGGAAACTGGGATCACGAGTGATTATTTATTGTATTAAGTTAATAACAGATGCCAAGCTTGAAAGCTCAGATTTATTAAACAGTATCTCATCGCACGTTTGAGTTATATCTGTGATAAAACTAATCCCAAGCCTTAAGGTATCAATACATTGAATTCGGTTGCATTGCCAATCATAAAGCAGGTAGATAACATGTTCACACTGGTTACCGACCTATTTCTAACATTTTTGGGTAAACATTTTATAATAGCATACCTACCTAAGTAAAGCAATTTTATAGATACTATTTCTAACCCATAACTAGCAGTTACAAATCCGATGAATATTCACGAAACATAAAGAACAATGCCGACGGGCGATTGATGAATGACAAAAGACCATAAGATGGCTCGTCTAGTAGTCAATCGATCCGCACCAGGCGGTGCCATGGCCCGGCCAATCACCCCGCAACCCTTAGACACGTAGTTATTTCACACCCTATAGTCAAGTGAGCATGATATCGGCTAATTGAAAAACGTTATTGATGTTTATATTAGTTAGACAGGCCAGCACCCTAATTGCGTAACACAGTTTGAATCGGAATGATTTTGAAGTATATTGCTAATCCATTGCTTCATGTGTTAGAAAATTTGTCTGCTCAACAACGTCAATAACGCAATGAATATTGTTGAACTGTCAAATTGAAACCGATTCCTACTGATAGTGTGTTACGCAATTAGCCCGCTGGCCGATAACTGTCCAAGCTATGTCGCAAGATTTAAACTATTTTATAATATTTAATCATAACATTGGACATAGTCCAGTAGTGGACGTGTACGTCTTTCGGCTGAAATGAGGATGATAATGAAAAGTTCAGCGAACTATTTGATACAAAAGCAGAGATTTCCTAATGAGATAACATTAATCTAGTGCTTAACTTATTAATGAAATGTCTATAGAAACAAATAAATCTTACCAGCAAAAAAACTGCAAATACTGCCTTCGGGTAGTATGAAATCGATTTCACTTAGCACGTTGCCTAGGCAACACACAGTGTACAACTTTATACAGTACTTATGCGTACCTTCTAGTGAATAGCTGTTTCAAGTGTTTCGTATATGACTATAATATATTTATGCGTACATTTGTTTCCTATTTTCTATCTATCTATTTCGACTGCATAAATATTATTTGCACGATGTGACAAAAATGGACATAATTAGGGTAATTGATGAAAAACCGCGTGTCGGACAAAAGACAATGATGGGTTACGTAGTGGGGATTAATTTATCCTAAGAGCAAACATAACATTTTAGTTGAAAAACATGTTCCCTCATACATTCCGACTGCAAACGTGTTTATACGCACAGTATTGACAGATTTTATTCTTTTTTTTTTTTCAAAATTTTAGGCTCCGAAGTTTCGGAGATAATGGCGGGAATGGTAAATTTACATTTTTTTATTTATATATTTATTAAAACTATATATATCTGAAATCCTTACAACAAGCCCTTTCATTTGATATATCTCACGGTAGTTTGCAATATTTTTTTTTCTGATTTGCCCCCCAAAACTGCAATATCCATATTCAAAATTCATTTATTTACGTAACACGTTCGTTTTTGTGTCACAGAAATTCATATGTGTACCAAATTTCAACTGAATCGGTCCAGTAGATTCGGAGCAAATCGGCTGTGACAGACGGACGGTCGGACGGACAGGCAGACAGACAAACGAGTGATCCTATAAAGGTTCTGTTTCTTCCTTTTGAGGTACGGAACCCTAAAAATCAATTCAACCAGGACTTTATCGTTGTGTCGTGAACAGATGTTTCAGGGTCTTGATTGAAAGTCCATTTTAAAGCTTCATTAATTATCTCGCTTTCCCGATCCATTACTATAAATAACCGCCATAAAATCTACATTCTGTCATCGGTGATCGATGTTAATGTCTTACTTTATAAGTTCCCAATGTTCCAAAAACCATATTGGACGCCATGACAGAAATAAAAACACGCAGCAAAAATATTTTTTTGGCCCATTGACTTCTCAAATATTGCTTTCTACGAAAAACCGAAAATTTTATATAGAACCCAGACAATAGAACAGCAATAAATATGTTTGTCTAATATTGACGACCACGCGAACCTCCCCTTGGGCCAATGCAATTATTTAAACAGACAGACTACCAAAAAAAATATCTACGATTTTTACTTTTACTTCACTAAACAATAAAAAGTAATGCGATGCTTGGATATCATTTAAGGCGACGATAACCCACTTTTAATGATTTTATACTGAAGATCACGTCTAAACGAGTAGTGTTAATTGATGATTTGAAAAAAATATATGTTAAATAAGAGCATTTTCTCAATAACTTAATGTGTGAATATTTTAGATTATGTTTATATTACATATTGAAATTAATTTGTAAAATGATGTCTAACGCGGATAAAAAACGGAGAACAGCGCGAAATCTACCAAGCTTATTTTTCTGAAACCTTCACCAATTAAAAGATAATTTAATTATTTATCTTTTAGTATACGCGTTTTATTAAAATACCTTTTTTTTGTGTATAATAAATTAATAATGCGTCAAATTGGGGACAGCGCTCCTTGATGGGCGAGTCCTATTACTGGCTAAACGAACGACGCGTTGCGTGAGCTCAGTACAGAACACGCAAGCTAACCACTCAAGATCACTGGCATATATCTGCGTCTTAATAGAATATCAGCTCAAAAAATATAGTTTGATGCATCTAACTTAACATAGATTTTTTTTTTTTTGTGTCATCGTAGGAACTATACCAATTTTCTGTTTATCTCAGAAACTCCAAATTAAGGCTTCTACATACCGGGGCGACTTGTCGCGCGACGCGACGCGACACAAAGGCACCGCTCGTCACGCGACACGCGGGGCCTTTGTGCCGTGTCGCGTCGCGCGACAAGTCGCGCTGGTATGTAGAAGCCTTTACGGTTTGTTTACTTTTGATAAACAGATTACAAAAAGTTGAATGGGCCATTATACACGAACGACGTATGCCTGCATGTTACGTTAATGATTGTATAATCATTTTATTGCTATACGTAATTGCCTGTAACTTCATAGACGTGCTAGAGAAGCAAAGGAGAATAGAGAATCCCAATTTAAGTCATTTCTATGGTTTGATAGCACAAATGATTGCAAAATTGAATTAATGTTACATTTTGTCAAAGCTGCATGTGGAAATCATTTATGTTCCATCTTATTGAACACCTTATCAAGTCAACAATAGAAGATGTAATTTATAGTCAAATTGCGTGAGATGCGCCACAATCGTATAAAGTTATGGATCTCAATAATTATAACAGAACGGTTCATTGGCTGTTGAAATACGAAGGAAAATCTATGTATTCTGAAGTCTACGAGGACGTTAAAGTTTACGGCCATGATTGAGGCCAGTTACGAAGTTTTCCACACGACCGCCACAAGTTAGCACTTGCTTCGCAGAAGTGCAGTCACCTTTTAGGCCTTCAGCAGAAACGTTATCACACAGTCACGGTGAATAATCTAACAAGTATACCAACTCTGTTTACCGGAATAGAAATCCATGTCCAAATCAAGTTTCTAAAAACGCCATTTATGTATGTACTTCAGAAAATTTTACTTAATATATAATTGAATTAGTTACCGAATCACCTACTTTCGGCGAAGTTCATAATAAGTACGTACCTATGTGATAAAGTCATGCACGGTTCAAACAGCTGACACCATACCTCTACCTAACCACAGGCAGGATAGTCTAGACAAAGGTGCCGACTGGAATTTATAACAGCCAAGCACCGCAGACAGGCACACGCCTACGTGATACGATAACAATGTGAATTTTATGGTAATTAGCACCTTCTATGTTCCGTAAAGTGACTGAATTCGCTATCACATCACCATGGAAGATAAGAGTGAAGAGTTGGATGCTGCTATCACAGATATAGGAAAAGTTCCTGATGACAATGACCAAGGTATGTGAATTGCTTTTATGATAATTATGGAGTACCTAGCTATAATACTAGTACAGATTTTAAAATATTGTGTTTATAAAAATTCGATTAATTCACTGAACCGAACCGCAAAATATATTTCAATTTAAATATTAAATTATAATATCTCTAAGATTATAGGTTCTGTAATCTGAGCTAGATCTCATAAAAACTATAAAAGCTAAACGTTTAAGTACTAAATTTGGTTCCTGACTAATCCGAGCAATAAAATCCCTATATTGTCGTGAGTCATGATTTTCATGAACTTCCACTTGATTACATTTGTAAAGCATCAATAAATCAAATCGAAATTTGACCTCTATCAAAAGGTTTCCGACATCAAAATTTCCATAATACCGAATTTCGCATGAATAACCATTGACGTCACCAATCACCTGATAAGCTTTATACGGTCGAAGCATGACATTACTGGGGCAATCGTCTTCCAATAACCGAAACCGAGTTCCCCTGTTTTTGATGTCGTCAGTTCAGTTCGAAGCGCCGCGCAGCCCGCCGGTTACACGCCAAAAACTTAAACTTGACGACTAACATTCAAACAATTGTGTAGCCATGGTGACGAAATGCTCGACATCGCCGATTATAGAAATACACATGACAAAGATTAATTTGTGCTAGCGAAGAGCGTATGTAGCTTTTCGTAAACTTTGTAATATGTTATGGTGGAAACAACTCGAAAGCGCTCATGAAAACATAATGATGATTGAAAGAGAAGAACAAAGAAGGGAGTTCATTGAGAACACGACGGTAACACTCACACTTCCTTCGATACATCCAGTAATGCAAGATGATTTGTTCATAGCCAACATAGAGCAAGTTAAATCGCTACAGGCTTCATTATTCCCAATTTGCAGTAAAGGTAAATTCTGAACATTTATGGTAGGTTTATGTACATACTACAAAAAGTCTCAAAAGTTTCAAGTAATTGACTTGTTTACTGAACTTGAACACGCCCCGCTAATTATTATAAATAGACACAAGCAAAAATAGGGCATATTTCAATAAAGTATTTAAAAATAACAATACGTCTATTATCTTCCAGTCCTATAAGTTTCGACAGTTCATATACATTGACCGACATTACAATAATTCTCACATATTTAATAGTTGTCGCGTGCTTTTAATGTGCTGTGTATTTTGGATACCTATACCATTTCCGGTAACTAATTCGTCGTTGGGACTCGCGTGTTTATTGATGTTATTTGTGAACCATGAAATGCCTTCAAATACGCAAGCTGCCATGAATGCTATGGGCGACCGTTTAATTTCAACGAAAACTAGGTCATAATACACATTATTATGACTAATTATAGGTATCATTGTATCGTTCACTCCTAAGTATTTTTTATTGAATCTCTTTTCAATGTTTCGATCACGTTGTATATAATAATATTCAGATTTGCTATCACCTAATACCTATGTGGCATTAAATGGTCATAAAAGTAGGGGAGGACCAAAGAAACGATGGATGGATCGCGTGTAAAATTATATGACCAAAAGGGTGTGAATACTGAGATGCAGGATGATAAAGATTTAAGAGAACACATGCTGGGCCTTCCTGAAAGAATTACGTAGGTAGGACTTACGAGGATGATGGTATCATCAATTAATTAGATGTATTCTTTAATTCAGGGACGTTCATATCAAACTTTCTTCAAAACAACATTAAAACGAATCAGCTAGAAATAAATACGGACATAAAAACATTTCGGACGACAGCTAAACTAAGAGAACCAAGAGATTTGTTTGCACTTCCAAAGGAGCTAGATTGTCCTCAACAAGCACCTCGGTGGCCAACCGAATGTCAAGTAAGTGGGTTCTTGACTTTTTTACACCATCTGGTTCACAAATATCTGAATGAGCCTTGAACACATTTCTTTTTTGTGCTTTATTAAAAAGAACCAGGTTCTTAATAATTAATTACAATCTAGCCTTTAAGACTAATAGGCAATTTTAATCAAACCGATTTTTCGTGAAAATTATTTTAAACTTAGAATAGTGTTTTTTGCACTTTACACAAGTCCGTACCACTTTCTCAAGAGTCTAATATTATAATTACACTATTATTTCAACATATTTTACACTACACCTCTTTTTTTTTTGGGTGGGAAATTATCAAATAACTTCTCCCGCGCTGGGCGGAGCGAGAGAGCGTGTCAGACTTTTATTACTGACTAAAACCCACCCGTGTTCCTTCAGATGCCTGTGTGCCAGGGCCACGATATCCCTTTCGGACAAACTTTTTAGTCTTCGCACTAAAGTTTGTCCGAAAGGGATACTCGTATCTCGGCCCTGGCACACAGGCATCTGCAGGAACACGGGTGGGTTTTAGTCAGTAACACAGCTGAATTGCCTCGACGTTCACAATCATGTCGATGGAGTCGGTGTTCATGGGCCTCAGCAAGTTTTTGAATCATGTTGGTGACGGGTTCCATTTTTAGGTCACGACGGAGGTCGTCATTTCTGACCCTTGAACACATGAGCACTTTCTTTAACTTGACCCTAACATTTTGTAGGACTATCAAACAAAGGACTAACTAACTAACTGGATTGTGGATGTCAGAGATGTGAGTCAGTAATGGAAGATGTTCTAGCAAAACTTACAACTGGTAATAAATCAGTAATTATTTGTGGTGACTTTAATATTAATATTTTGGAAAATAATTCAAGTAGCAGTATATTATTAAGCCTCTTCAAATCGTTCAATCTGTTAAATGTGTTTACGGAACCAATGCGAATAATTACGGCTACTGGAACATGTATTGATAATGATTTTTGTAGCTGTGACTATTTAGATAAAGCCATTGAAACTTCTGATCATAGCGGTTAAAATTACCGAAGGTCTGGGCATGTCTACTAAAGTTTCTCAATCCATTATTGAGACAATTGCACCTTATCTAGCTTTAATATTTAATTTGTGTGTAGATCAAGGGATATTCCCAGATTTAATTAAGTATAGTAAAGTTATTCCACTTTTCAAATCCAAAGACACTAATAATTATAGACCCGTATCGGTTTTGCCGGTTTTCAGCAAGGGGTTTTAAAAAGTAATGTTAAATCAAAGGCTCAATCATTTTAATCGTAATAACATCCTACACGAGCAACAGTATGGTTTCACCAAAGGACGTTGTACAACTGACGTCGGTGTCACATTATTGACACACATTTTTAACGCATGGGAAGAGGCACAAGAACAAGATGCAATAGGAATCTTTTGTGACCAATCCAAGGCATTTGATTGCATGAATCACGAAACGCTCGCTTGAAACTTGAGCATTACGGGCTGGGTAAACTTGCGCTTAACTTAGTAAAATCTTATTTGAATGATAGAAAGATGCAATAGGAATCTTTTGTGACCAATCCAAGGCATTTGAATGCATGAATCACGAAACTCTGCGCTTGAAACTTAAGCATTACGGACTGGGTAAACTTGCGCTTAACTTAGTAAAATCTTATTTGAATGATAGACTGCAGCAAGTTCAAATAAACGGTGTGAATTCATTGGGTTTAATAGTCAAAATGGGTGTACCGCAGGGCTCAATATTGGGTCCGTTCCTCTTTTTAGTGTATATAAATGATTTACCTCATTTACTGAAAAACCGACCACAAATGGTGTTATTTGCTGATGACACATCACTGATTTTTAAAGCAAACAGACATGCACTCCTGTGCATGTCTGTTTACTTGACTTGGAGCTTGACGACGTAAATAATGCTATGCTTAAGGTCCATAATTGGTTTACTGTAAATATTTTGGTATTAAATGAGAAGAAAACTAAATGCATAAGATTTGTTTTACCGAATGTTAGAAGTAGTGATTGTCACGCTGTATTGAACAAGGAGATACTAGAATTCGTCGAAAATACTGTTTTCCTGGAAATCACGCTTGACTCAAAGCTGCAGTGGAGTGCTCACTTAACATCACTTGCAGGGCGGCTTAGTTCAGCCGCCTACGCTGTTTAGGAAATCCGCCAATTAACAGACGTGGATACAGCGAGACTGGTCTATTTTATTTACTTTCATAGCACCAGGTCTTACGGTATTTAGCTGTGGGGACGGGTTGCAGATTTTGTTTCTATCTTTATTCTGCAAAAAAGGGCTATCAGAGCCATCTACAACCTCCGCAGACTTCGCGTCCTAAAGGAAATGTTTAAAAAAATTAAGATATTTTCATATATACAACATAATTTTTAGTATATGCGAAACCTGAAAATAGTTTGTTCAGAATAAGGAACTGGATCGATTTCAATATTTTTTACACCATTTAATTACTTACAATACAATCGCCGTACGCTTAGGTACGTACTGCCAAATTATTATCAATGAGCGCAGGGCGACCCTTTTTTTTTTTTTTGGGTGGGAAATTATCAAATAACTTCTCCCGCTCTGGGCTGAGCGGGAGGGCGTGTCAGACTTTTAGTGACTAAAACCCACCCGTGTTCCTTCCGTTGCCTGTGTGCCGGGGCCACGATATCCCTTTCGGACAAACTCGCAACCCCGGCAGGCATTGGCCCTAACGGACCGTCAGTTGGTGCTGACATCTCTTTGAGGCGCGCGTGAAACACAACGCGCCGTCGACCCGGGCCTGGTCCTTATCGGACGGCGAGCTACCCATCGCTCACCGTCCGCAGGCCCGCGCCTACGGTGGCCGGAAATCAGCTTGTGCCTCCCGACGCCCGGGGCGTCTCCTGCGGCGGCTAAGGGCGTGAGGGCGCGAACCCTGCCTTACCCTCACGCGTTCCGCCTCCTCCTTCGCGAGCATTACTGCTTCGCAGAAGGAGGTGACGGCCTCCCATGCACTCTCGCTCCGAACCATGGCCTGAACCAGGGCCGGACGCGAGAGATCGCTGCCGCCGATCGCCTCCGTGAGGACACGGCGGTGCTCCGCCCAAGCCGGGCAGACCTCCACCGTATGCTCCACCGTGTCCTCCGGGCGATTCACACAGTGGTGACACCCGGGCGTTTCCTCCCGCTTTATCCTGAACAGGAACCTCCCGAAACAACCGTGTCCGGTGAGGACCTGCGTCAGGCGGAAGGTGAGGACGCCGTGGCGCCTCTCTAGCCACTCCTCAAAGAGGGGACTTATCGCCACAATTGTGGCGTGCCCGCGCAGGGCGACCCTGGAGGCGCGGGGGCGCCGTTAGCATGTTTTTGTACGGAGAACCCGGTAACATAACAACCTTTTAACTTTGTGATTTTTCATGATACAGTTTTGAAATTTTGTACATAGATTCGTTACATAAAAATACTAGACAAGTGTTTCGGGTTTCGCATATACTAAACCTAATATTGTATATTGGCAAGGTACCGTACCTTTCCAATATATATTTGAAAATATTATGTATGTTAGAAAAAACCTACATCTTTTCAGTAAGATAAGTGACAGACATAATTTTAACACTAGAAATAGGACCAAATTAGATCAACCACGTTTCAGATTGTCAAAAGTACACACTTCTTTTATGCTGCTTCCTCCTTTTTTTGTTGTTGTGATATTACAATGTTTTCGTTTATTTTTATGTACGTAATCAAGTTTTAGTTGTGGAATACTTCAATAGGTATAATGATTTTCCTTTAGCTAGTCATATTTTATTAATCTTTGAAATACATTGCAAGCTATAGATTTGTATAATTTAAAAGCATTTTTTCAATTTTGTAAATGTGAGTACCATGGAGCCGTTATGATGTATGTTGACTTAAAAAGCTTGACAGTTGAGAGTATGTCATGCTCACTTAAATGTCTCGCTGATGGTGACGCGTGTGTTGGATAATTCGGTTCCCTACATGCTGGATGGTGCTGATCTACGCGTCATGTTCGTGAACGGGCGTCGTCAGTTGAGACTGGTCATCTCTTGACTGCCAGGGCTTTTGTAATCTAATAATCTTATATTTTGAATGGTTTTTTTACATTGTTCTCACATATAGAATCGACAAGAATAATGTACCCAGGATTTTGTAATATCTTGATTTAAAAGAGTGTCCTTGGAGTTTCTTGCCTGTTCTTCTCCATAGAGATATACGTTTTGGAATGGGCAAGTAGGTAGGTAGGCAAATAGCTTCAACTTTCTGACTAACTGACCGACTCTTCGAAAGTGCGACGACATTCAAAAGTGCCTGTAATTGGTTCAATTGAAATAAATGCTTTCAGTTTGAGATAAGCTCCATGCTCCATGTAAATTACTAGTATTCAGCTGCTTCCGGTTAAACTGAAAGTCGGCCCCAACATACTTGTGAAAAGGCTAGGCAAATAATGATGATGATCTAACAGAGGACTAATAGATTAACAAGCCCACAGGTCCATATATTTGTATAGTAGGATTGAATCATAAATGGTTATGATGCTATAACTCTGGATTCAGTATTTTTTAGAATTTCTAATATTAATTCTCTTTTGCGAACTGAACGGACGAATAAAACTAAGGGTACTAATATTATAAAACTGCTATTAGGTGGTTGAAGAAAAAATACAACACTTAGTATGGAGTCCCGCATCTCCAGAGCCATATTATATACCTTCAGGAAAAGAACTGCAACCACAACCAGTCGGTGAAGAAGCAGGGACAGTAATATTCCAATATTATCCCATGAGTGCCGTAAATTATGTAAGTAAGAACACACTCATTTCTTTTACCAAGTAAAAAGTGGCTGATTATTTGATTGTGTTGCAGTTTAGTCGTTCAACAGTAGGAGGGTCTCGCTTATTTCTATCAGCGTGTGCAAGTGTCGACGTCGATGGCAGTGAAGATGAGCTACGATTTGAATCTCGTTTCGAAAGTGGAAATTTAGCCAAAGCAATACGCATAACGTCAGCTTATTACGAACTGCATCTCCGCACTGACCTCTATACAAATCGACATATGCAGTGGTTCTATTTTAAAGTCACGAACACAAAAAAGCATATGACGTACAGGTAATACCGATTGCATGACTATTCAACGTTACGTGTTGTTTCCTAAAAAAATTATACACACGCAAAATGTTACAGATTTTCCATAGTGAACTTATCAAAAGCCGAAAGCTTATACAACGAGGGCATGCGACCTCTATTATACTCAACCAAGGACGCACAGTTGCATTCGATCGGGTGGAGGCGATGCGGCGATAACATCGCGTACTTTAAAAATGATTCTACGTAAGTAACTTTCTGTTTGAATTCAAATCAATGCCTTACGTTAATACTACAGTGCAATCTATTTACAGGTCAGAAGAAGAAGAGCAATTTCCAAGTTACACATTAACATTCAACATAGAGTTCCCTCACACAGACGACGCTGTGTACATTGCACATTGTTATCCTTACACATATTCTGATCTGCAAGAATATCTA
This sequence comes from Tiliacea aurago, assembly GCA_948098905.1. NCBI lineage: Eukaryota > Metazoa > Arthropoda > Insecta > Lepidoptera > Noctuidae > Tiliacea > Tiliacea aurago. Next base: position 11,196,516 of record OX402579.1, on the reverse strand, counting down.
TCTAAATTACAATCACACCCAGTGAAATCAACGTATGCAAAACTGAGGCTTCTTTGCAGAACATTAGCTGGAAATAATGTGTATTATCTAACTGTAACAGCCCCACCAAGTTCTTGTGAAGTAGAGGAAAAGGTTATGATTTGTTGTTTTTATATTTGCTAAACTTAAATTAACGTAATATTAACTTTGGTCATTGGCTTTGCAGAAAAAGAAAGCCGTTGTAATAACTGCACGAGTTCACCCTGGAGAAACTCCTTCATCTTGGATGATGAAAGGTTTCATGGACTATTTAACCGGAGACTCGAATCAAGCTCGCGAATTGAGGGAAAAATTTATATTCAAATTAGTACCAATGTTGAATCCAGATGGTGTGAGTGACAAATATATTTCAAACAATACATCGTAAAATGTGTCGGACATTGTCATAACATACATACTTTTTCTATTATTACAGGTAATCGTTGGAAACAATCGATGTTCACTCACCGGAAAGGACTTGAATAGACAATATCGAACGGTTATAAGGGAAACATATCCACCAGTCTGGCATACGAAAGTGATGATACGAAGGTAAGTAAGGAGCGTAAAACATATCCTACATATTCTCAGGAGGAAAATGCTGTATAAACTATACAGCATTCTAACCCTTTATTGTATTTCAGACTACAGGAGGAATGTGGCGTAGCAATGTATGTTGATCTCCACGCACATTCCCGTAAACACAATATATTCATTTATGGATGTGAAAGCCGAAAAACTACCGACAAACGATTACAAGAGCAAGTATTCCCTTTAATGCTTCACAAAAACGCTGCCGATAAGGTACACGTCATTTGAATCGAATTTGGTTATGTATAATTGCACTAATAGAGATTTTAATCACTTCTGTTTTACAGTTCTCATTTGAAAATTGCAAGTTTAGAATACAACGTAGTAAAGAAGGCACTGGTCGAGTCGTGGTATGGATGTTAGGAGTATCTAACAGCTACACGATGGAAGCTTCTTTTGGAGGTTCCGAGTTGGGCAGCAGGATGTCTACACATTTTTCTGTCCAAGACTATGAAAGTCTAGGAAGAACATTCTGCGAGACTTTGCTAGATTTCTGCGATGAAGATCCTAGTAAGGAGCGATTGAGAACAAAAATTGTTACCAGACTATTAAAAGAAGGATCAAATGCAGATGAGCCAACAAATATTGATTTATCAGATTATTCCAGGTAAGTTTTCATGAATAAAAATAACACGGTTTTGTCGTGAAAATGTGTTGTAACATAATTTATTGTAGTGATGAAGGAGATACATCAAGTAGCAGTTCAGAAGCTGGACACAGAAGGGATTCTAAGACTAAACAGCCTGCACCACCACCTTCGCCAATTTTCCCCGATATCAACAAAAATGTAAACGAGGTAAGATTTTTACTGTAATTATTATGTTTACAGCAAGAACTTGAATAATGAATACGTATAGATATTAATATACAGTAATAATTGGTAAATCTTGATTTTACAGAAGCCTAGAAAGCAACGTCCAAGGTTAGAAAAGATGAAACGAATCGAAAGGAAGAAAACGAAACGGGAAACATTACAGGTCGCTACTTAAGTTATTCGTGTTAATCATGAAGAATGTGGAAACAAAGTTGTAATGACCACCAACCGTATTAAATTGCAGGTATCAAGAGCTACAATAGATTTAACATCTGATGCAATGACTGATATGTCATCGGATGCTGAATCTTACGACGGAAACCAAAGTCCTATGAGGAGAGTTCAAAAATTGATACATTCGTCGGTCAAACCAAAACCAAGGCGGAAGAAGAAAATGCCACCTGAACTGAAAATCGTGAAAGCACCGGTAACCTTCAATTTTATCGCAGTTCACGTGATTTACTTTGGGGGCAGACATTTCGTGCCCGAACTTAGACATCACGCCATTTTTTCTGGGCGTCGTTGTTTACATGCACGGAGGATCTGCGGTGAAATTTTACCGAGGCCTTTTATAGGCGCTTAGAATCACTAGGTAAACATGCCTCTTGGTTTTGATCTGCATAGAGAAAGATTTCTTTCTAAGCAGCACCCTGCACCCTCTTCGATGTTATAGTATGCTTAGGTAACATACAATTACATTACCAAATATGTATTATAACGTGTCCGCATTGTGCACGTAACTTCACAGCTAAGAAGCCTACATTAAGCCGGCGCCAAACACAGCAACAATATTTGAACACTTGTTTGAACACTTTTGAGGCACGGGTATGTGGGTATATTTGTTCAAAGTTTGATCACATATTTACACTTCGCCTTTCAGTGTCGGTTTTTCGAACGCACATCAAAGCGTTCAAAGTTGAAACATGTGCGTAGCACACTTGCACAAAGTTCAGTTGCTCGTAAATCACTCAGCTGAACGGTCGCTTTTTTCAGTCGCAAGGAGGACTGCAGCAACGAAAGTGTCCTGGGATTAATTGAGTTGCTTGAGGTTGAGTTTGCTGAAAGGAGAACCATGTATATGGAACCCTAAAAGTAAACACCATAAAAACTGAAATTTGGTCAATGACGCCATTAGTTTATTTCTTTGCACTTGTAATAAATAATTACATAGGTAATACAGGTATAGCGCTATGAAGCGAACATGTCTTCAAAGCATGTCTGGCAGGAAAGCAAACATATGTTCAATTATGTGAGCAAAGTCTTTCAAAGTCTTCGTTCAAATGTGTCTGTGTCTGGCGCCCGCATTTGCCACACAAGAGCGCACACAGGCTCGTAACCCATAGCCGTCAAAAACAGAAATAGTTACCGAAGCCGGAATCGGCATGGGAATATTATTATATATTATACATTTGTATTTATATCATAAATTAAAACTGTACTTTAACGTTTCAGACAAGTGATTCTCCATACCACTCAGACCCCGAGAAGACCCTAAAATGTAGAAGACCAAGAAGTGTATCAATGTTTAACGAAACAACAGAGAAATCGAGACTGAACCCAGCATCATGGCATCAATTCAGGTGTTTACCACCAGCGAAGTATGACAACTAAATATACGTTTAAACTAGAGTACCTACTTAGTCTCAAAGTCAAAAATTCGAAAACATGCTAAATCTACCAATCCGCACTGGCCCGCGTGGTGGATTACGGCCCACTCCCTCTCGAAGAGAGGAGGCCTGTATTATATGAACATTATAGGCTGATTAAGCTAAGTTTCAGATCAGATATTTTTTTAAGTTTCCCTACCAGTTGCACTGTCAACTTAAATTGTCCGTATATTCATATCACATCACAGCTGTCATTCTTTTACAGTCGTATGAAACTATGAAATAGCAATAACGCGGCATATTTAAGTAGATAGTGTGTCAACTTTCTCAACCACCAAGCTCCCTGACTGTACATTAGCTACTGATGGTGACGAAATTATGGTCGTGAATTAAGGTACCTACAGATTTGCTCGATGTTTAACGATCCACACGTGTGAGCAAACTAAATCAAGTAGGTACCTACCTAAATGTGTAAGCAACAGACGATCGACATCGTAACTTTTGTCGATCGCCACTGTGGATAGGTTTCGATAAATCAATAAGTGATGTCTACCAAATACCGATTCTTATAAATACCGATTTATGGCTGTTATTATTTACTCACGAGCATATCGGATCACAATAGCGATCGTCAAAGTAGACACCTTTTATCGGTCGACTTGTTGTAGTACTCGCCCAAACCCATACCTTTAAGTTAGCACAAGCCTAGTTATTTAAACTTAGGAGCTTTCGTTCTTTTTTAGGGTTCCGTACCTCAAAAGGAAAGAACGGAACCCTTATAGGATCACCCGTGTGTCTGTCTGTCTCTCCGTCTGTCACAGCCGACTAATATATAAAGTGACCCAAACACGGACGTATAACGTAAATAAATTAATTTTGAATATGAGGGTCACTTTTAGGGGCAAATAATTAGTAAATAAAAAACAAAGTTTAGCAAACTGTACCGTGTGACATATCAAATGAAAGTGCTTGTTGTGAGGGCCTTTTATGAGGGTTTTTTTTTATAATATTAACATTAATAGTTATAGATATTTAATTAAAAAAATAGATGAAAATTGACCATTCCATATTTTTTACAAATTTTTAGGCTCAGTACCTAGATCTTTACTTATTAGATTACAGGAATACCTATAAGTCCATAGTGTTCAAATGGTAAATCTCTTAATATTGTGCGTACAAAGTTACATGTGCAGTTGGAATTTATGGGAGAACATGTTTTTCAACTACAATGTTAAGTTTGTTCTTGACATGAATTATTTTGGGATAAAAAACATGGTCGATAACATATTCATTGTATGGAACCCTCACCACGCGAGTTCAGCTCGCACTTGTCCGGTTGCTTCAGTTTCATATTCATTAAATTAACCAATATAGTGTTTCAATCATATGTTCATAACTTTTAGGTGCTTATCTGATGTGAAAACAAGAAGTACTCTACCATCTGAACTGCAGGTTAAGCTGACTACACTAAAGAGAAATGTATGGACCGGTGTTCAAAGTGAAGAGAAAGGACCACTGTCTTGGGGCATATCAAGTTTTGCCATGAATTCATATTTCACGGACAGTGAAGCTTTATTACGGTACCGATTCAATATTTTCCTTACAGTTATTAATAAATACTTTTGCTTGATCAAAAATATTAATATTCTTTTTTTCTTTTTCTAGATCCTGCTCTAAAAAACTTGAGGAACTTGAAGGTGAACAGCAGAAAATTAAAGATGACAAAAAGAAGAAGAAAAATAAGACCAAAAAGCTTACACTTAAAGTGCCAAATTCTATGAACGATATCTTAGAACCTATGAACAAATTACCTAAACCTTGGAAGAAAAAAGGAAAGTGAGTATCAAGTTGCTTCCATCTTTCACAAAGGACGTTTAACATTATCTGTAATATTGATGATGCATATTTGTTACTAGCTGCTGCACGCAGCTTATGCGTAAGCGTATGTCTTTTTCGAAAATAAAAGTACCCTTACGGCCGAACCCAATAACCTATTTTCAGTGAAAGACAGATCGCTATTGATGATAGACAGTATAATTCTATCTATCCTTGGATGGCGTCTCACAATTATTGATAAAGGCTATCTATCTAACGAAAATAATAAGTAGGTTTCTCTACTTCGCCCTCCCGTGCGTTCCGTTACAACCAACATCACTTTAAGAAACAACATGTGTAATTAATTAGTCTTATAATAAAACTTCTTTGTTTCTTACTTCTAAATAAGTTACTGGATTAAGATATAATTCTGTAGAGCCATATTTGTTATGGCCGCGAATCAAAATACAACCTGCTACTGACCTGCAAATTGCAAAAAACGTAATAAAATTTTAATTTCGTGGGCTACCTTAGCGCATCCCTCTTAAATTAAATTGTTTTTATTTTTTAACTTAAATTCATGTTGGCATGGTGCTTGCACGTGGGGTGTTACAAAGGGGGGGGGGGGGGGTTAAATTTCTGTTATTTTTTGCCTAGGGCGCACCGTTTTCGAGATATTTGCATTTCAATTGTTTTTTATTACTTTAAATAAAAAAAACATCTAATCATTATTGCATGTACCAAAGAGTTCATTTTAGCTTGGCTACTTTACGTTTATAGACCAATCTGCCATCTTTAGTACCGTCCTGTCAAACAAATCGTATACTGGGAATTTGGGACGCATACTTTGTTTGGCATTTTCATACAAATAGCTATCCGTTGTAGGCGATACCCCCTCCCATCAGTAGATAGCGTGGGCCGGTAAGATTCCATAATGTCTCATAGATTATTGGGACGTTAAAACCATCGATAGATAGATTTTTCTATCTCCAGTATGTCAAAACTGGTGATAGACAGGTTATTGGGTTCGGTCGTTAGTTACTCCTTATAACATCAGCTATCTGCCAGTGAAAGTCCCGTCAAAATCGGTCCAGCTTTTTCGAGATTAGACAGAACAAACAGACAGACAATTATTTTTTTTGTAATTACTTACTTTCATATGCATTTAGTAAAAAGCTGCTATTTTGACATTACAAGCAGACATTTCAATTTTATTTATTTGTATAAATTATAAACATATTTTGTTTATTATTTAGTGCATAGAGCGTATTGTTGTGTCCCATTAAAATATTTTGATAGAGTTAATCTTATGGATTTAAAAATTAAATTAAATTTTGAACAATTTAAGTATGTTTAAGCTAGATCTAAATTGATCCCATCAATATATTTTAGCCATTAAAAAGAAAAAATAACTTTTCGATTTGACTACAATAAGGAATAATGAATTGCTTATTAATATTCCAGATTAAAAAATAAGTCTGACAGTTCTCCTTACCAAAATAATACTAGTTTTACGGACATACCAAGGAATACCCAGCAAGCACAAAAGGCGGCCTCTGTGGAAAGCCGACAGGCAAAGTCACGCTTCAAAAAAGGTGCTATCATCACAACTGCCGTGCAGTCAAAAAAACAAATTGCCAAAACCAATATTATCTCGGACAACTCAGAGTCCGATACTTCCATTCAGTTAACAAAGAAAATTAAAAAGAAAACTAAAACAGTAAAAGCCAAGTTTTGTAAAACTATTTCTGAAAATAAATCTAAGAATTAATCAGCAGTTTTCATTTTACCTGTTTTCAACTCTAGTTTGTGTATCTATATATTATATATATAAAAATCAATTGCCGTGCATTAGTTGCGCAAAAACGGCTCAACCAATTTGTTTTTTTTGTCCACTTCAATACTGGGGTGGTTTAGGAAAAATCCAAACAAACCGCCGAAAAATCGAAACAATCTAAATTTTGTATTTTATGGTATGAAGATCACCGGGTCATCTAGTATTCGAATAATATTGAATGATGCATGATGAAATAATATGGCATACCTATTCAATTAATAATAATAAGTTAATTTTAATCTTTAATTCGTAAATTGTAATGCTTGTTCAATATTTAATTATGAATTTTCCCTATGTATTATATATCTTAGCAGACAGAACAATATTCACCACAGCTAACAAAATATTAATAACTCGCCTAAAACGTACCTTTAAGACGCTGACAACAGGTAAACTGTTTACAAAAGAAAGAGAAGCACGATGACACAACGCTTGTAATTTATTCCAAAATATGAAGCAATTAATTAGTTACTCAAAAAAGAGTTGAGTAATCGAAAATAAAAAACCACCATGTTCTGCACACAAATAAGACGTTCTTGTTATTAATTAAATACCAACCGTACCTTGATACTTAATACAGATATTTTGGATTTAAACTCAAAGTTTTATCTCAAAGGTTAGTTTACCATTAATTTGTATCGAGATTTTTATTCTAAACGTGTTTTGGTAACAACCAAGTTCTGAGAAATATGTTCAAGAATTTCATATATTTTTTCCACTACCACAAACTGTATAGATATACCAATTTTTTTGTTTAAGACAACAATTAAAAGGAACGATTATCTTAGATGTAACACAATGACCTTTATCTTATCTATTGACGTTATACAGTTTGCTCTCAGCTGAAATTCTTATCACACCATCATTGAAATACAAATAAAGTAAAGATATAAGTACAGATGTAGTTTGTGTTCTAATTTAATACATTTTCAACTTTTACATACAAAAAGCCTAAGAATACGTTGTATGTAATACAGAGCTCAAAAATCACAATCATAACTGTCAACTATATCCACTGCAGAATTAAGCATCTCAAACCCAAAAGAAAAATTAAGTACTGTTAAGCAAAAGTGACATGAAACTGATGAATGATGAAATAGTTTTTAAACTAAAACTAGTGGCAATGATCAAACACAAACCATTATTTTTCAGAAATTTCAAGGGCTTAACCAAACTACAATGAAGCAGGTACCACCTAGAATAATTAACTCTAGTCGATAATGACGCTACCATTCGTAACAATGAAAATATAATTGAACATATCTAGTTGTCACCAATTAAAGTTAACAACATTGCAGGTTCGGGCCTGAGTTTATCAAACTTTTGAAAATTCGAAGATTAGAAAAGTAAAAAGTGGATACTTACAGACCTGCATATACTTTTACAGCAAATAAGATTTGAACCACAATTGACTACAATTAATTATTAAGTTAACAAACAAGTGCTAAACAATCGTTTTAGTAATAAATACCAGTTGAATTCAGTCAGTTGCACAGAGTCTGACAGTGACCGTCACAGACTAATGTCAGTGATGACATTGACATTTATTGTCGAACCAATAACAAATATTGAGATAGGAAAAATATGGAGATGCCCCATTCTACTTTATGAAGAATTTTTATACAAATATCTATCATACCGACACACACATGTCATAAAGCGTTTTGTTTCTTTTTAACTAGTCAAGAACTGCGTAAGAAAAGAGAGACGTCTAAATGTTTGTCAAGGACATAATTTGGCAACAATTTTTGTGACGTCAAAATCATGTGTATGTGTATGCGTGACCGGTCGCCATGTTTCTTGTCAAGTTTTGTGGTAGATGTGCTGTCAAACGATTGCTTTCTCAAAATATTGTTATTATTTTCGAGAGAATTATGTCTAGAAACTAAATATTTAGGTGTTCTGAGTTTTGTAAGAAAACCTTATGTCAATGTTATCAAATGACATTTGCATTACTTATGATTACTTTACTACTTGAAACGGCATGACAACGACTTGAAACATACATCCTAGATCTTCGAAAAACGAGGTTTTCGCTTTCATTATTTTTGTTTCACAAAGGTCGTGTAAGAAGGATGCCTGGAAGGATTTGGGGGAATCCAATACTCAGTAGTGGGACAGTCGAGACTAAATTAAAAAAAGGTCTTGTTGAGAAATTATCATAGAACCTAGAAAACGCAACGTACATTTTAATTAAGGAGTTAGCAAACATTTGTAAGCCAATTTGACTGTGTCAAGTTTGGGGATATCGTACAAAAAGAATTGCTAACAGGAGTGTTGGCAGAAAAGGCTAAAACTCTAAGCTCTCCTGAATCTGAAAGCTGAAGAGCATTACTAATTCTTGCTCCTGACGCAGTATAACCAGGAAGTTGGGGTGCCCCAGTAATCGGATTAAATGTACCACACCTGGACTTTGCCAATATACAAGAAGTAACATTTTTATAAAATCGCACGTTATCTGCATCTACTGTTATATTAACACCCGTTCTGGCTTCTCGTGTGCATTGTGTAATCTGAAAATTATGAAAAGCTCAACTTTGAATCTGGATAAGATAAACAAATTCTTTGGACCTAAGTCATCGTTACGTACCAAATTAACAGAATTAGCTCTTCTAAGACAGCGAACAAAATCACAATATCCCATGAAACACCCAGATGGTTGCACATTTAACGCCGACGTAGATAAAGCCTGTAAAAAAAAAAAATGTAATAAATTGAGGACGCATAATCAATCATAGCAGCTTTGCGACCCCATCCTGAATCCCCTTTGTTCAATAGGTAGGAATTGGATTGATACGAAACATTGACATTTTATACTTTAGATAATACAGTTATTATTTATAAACAAAGAGTTTATAGTAGACTTGTAGTAGGTACACACGGCTACACATCAAGCTATACTTTTCCAGTATAAGCTGATCTCGCATTGTGTAGGATTTCCGTACAGAGGTCAGCGTACATTAGAAATTTATAGCTTGAAATTTATAGACGTGTACTCTGCCCCACAAAATCGTTTTCATAGTTTGTCTGTGGGAACGATCATGCAAATTTAAAGTAAAGTAGGTTATAATCGAGCGGAAGCCTTACCATAAGAGCTGTAGCACATGCTGCGTATTCACCTGCAAAATACTGAACAGCGCAAACACTTAACGCATTTAACTCTTGTGGTCCCTGTAATAAAAAATTGTGTTATAGTCATTTTCATTCATTCCAGCGACCACTGCCTGGACATAGGCCTCTCCCAAAATTTGGAGGGGGGGTTGCCATAATCGCCATGCTTGGCAGGCGGGTTGGCGATCGCAGTATGGTGCTTATAGAACGCTGCTGTCCATTCTCTAGGAAGTCTCATAGTCGCCTTTTACGACACCCACGGGAAGAAATAGGGAGGTGCTATTCTTTACGTCCGGCACCACACGGAACTCTGCTGCTGCCGGTGTTATAGTGTAGGTATTTAATAAACTTGTGACTTCTTCAAGATTACAAAATTACAAAAGCAAATTAGACAAACCTCAGCCATCGATGTCACTCGCGAAAAGCATGTGATGCAAGCATCTCTTAAGGTAACGTTAGTTGGTTGTGCCGTGCTGCATACAATATTCAATAAATTTTGCAGCTGTTGGCTGTAATAAAATTACTTAGTAAGTAATTAAAATTCGCATCCGCCGTTGCGCGGTTTTGGCGCCAAAACTGCGTGGGTCGCGGATTTTGAGCGGTTATGGCGCGGTAACGGCTGCGTCTGACTATGGCGATGATTTTGGCGCCAAAACCGCTTGGGTCGCGGCTATCGAGCGGTTACTGGGCGTAACGGCCGCGTCCGACTATGGCGACAAAACTCAACAATCGGTCTTAAGTGGCGCGTTTACCAAGCAATCTAGTCTAGATAGGCAAGCTCCCCCGGGGTTTTTCACAGGAATCTAGACTAGATCGCACGCCGCATCATGGGATAAGTAGGTATTCTAAATTAATTCTTCAACCAAAAAAAAACTTACCCGTTTGATGGACATAGAGCAGCCAGCTTTTGGGTTTTCCATTGTAAAATTTTGTTTTTTACATCACTAAAGTCAAAACCACCGTTAGTTGTGACTCCAATCTGATAAACACAATAAAGTTCTAACCGTTTGTGTAGTTATAACTTAAAATTACGTAAGTACCTACTTATTTTCAAGAAATATGGACTCTAACCTCGCTAAGATTGAGCAAATTCTGGTTCTTCCACTGTAAAATACTTTTTTGGACTTCATTAAAATCAATTAGAGTGCTATTTGACCCGATCTGTGGGACGAAAGCAAGTCATAAAACTGTTTAAGTTACAATTATTAATAGATGATAAGATGACTTACGACGAAAACGTAAGTACTTACAAAACACATCAACAGAATACCAGATTGTATTCTGAGCATTGTTGATATTTGTATAATTTAAAGCGTGACCTAAACCTGTGTGACACTATTCTATCCGATGCACAAATATTTATATACTTTGGGGCTTATTAAAATAATTATGACCCCGCTATAATTTTTCATCATCCTTTCATGTGCAAGTACCGTGAAGCAGCGAAAGTGTTAAACATCACGAATTTAACATCCATGCTAACATCAAATGTGATAAATGATGAATATTTAATTATTTGTTTGAACGTGAAAAAAAGCATTGCGTTTCTAAGTTGAATTTAGGGTAAGCTATAGACCCTGATGCCGAGAGCACCAAGACATTGCGGTGGCGATGGCGAAGGCGGCACGCTAAGTAGTTATGTACACTGGCATAAGACACTACATCAAATCTTTGTTCAAAGGCATATTAATCTATCAACGATTAAACGATAAGAATAGTTGGTCGCTGTGATTAACTCAAGATAATGTTCATGTTCTTTCTCTAGATATAGATTACCTACTGACAGGTTATATGAGTTCCTATAATTGTTTATTTTATTTGACTGTCTAAGTCAATTTATTTTAATTTATTAGTGACAAAATCTACTCATTACAATGTTCTTTTATGAGTTGTATTGCATTATGTGGTTAACAAGCGACCTCAACAAATTGATCACTTTATTCTTGCCTGGGCAACCGGCAGCAAGTTCGTCATGCTCCCTTAGATGTCACTGCTTGCGGTAGCGTCGGGGGTCGGGTTGCCTCCTTCCCTTAAATATGGCGAGGGGGGTGATGTTTGATCTTTGCGTTATTTATGCTCGTGAACGGGTACTGCTTGTGGTGACTGGCCGTCTTGCTGACCATGGTTTTATTATTGTTATTAATAATTAACTGTTTTTTTTTATTTTACGGTGCTAGGTTTTATGGTGCTAGTTTATCATTTGTGACTTCGAGTTATAGCTATAGCTTTATTTAAGCGGCCACGCCCATTATGCCTGGAGGCTTTTATTTAGATACGTTTTGTTTACGTTATTTCTGCTTGAGTATAGTTTTCGACGATTATTATATCTAATTATTATTTTAGTATAGTGGTGTGTGCTAGCTAACATAAGGCAAATAATTTAATTTAATGTTTTGTGTTGCATTTTACATTTTTAACCGACTTACAAAAAGGAGGAGGTTATATGTTCGGCTGTATGTTTTTTTTTTTTTATGTTTGTTCACCTTTATCTCCGTCAATTATGAACCGATTTTGAAATTTTTTTTTTGTTTAAAAGGGTATGCTCCCGAGGTGGTCCCATTGCCACCAAATCAGAATCTGATGAGGGAATCTCATGGAAATCGAGGGAAACCCTTGAATTTTATAGGCAAACCTATAGCAATTTGAGAATTTTTTATAGTAACTCGTGCATTTGCTCCCGAATCACCATTTGGTGAAGTGGAACTGATGATGGAGACCACAGATGGCCACCGGAACAACATAATAATAAGTATTTAACGGGTTGCTATTCGATTAGGTACTTTAATATGGTTGCTAAGCAATTTATGCTCGTCACAATGCATAAGGTGAGTGGCAGTTCTCCTGGTTCTTATCAGGAGAACTCCTCAACAATTAACGTCCCAGCATCGGGAAAAGCAATATTTTGTAAAAGGTGATGAACAGTTGACTTAAGGCTATTGTAACTTCGATAAATTAAAAACTGACCCACTAAAAAGTGAAAAATAAAAAACTGTTTGTAAAACAAAATAACCGAATTCCAAAAAAACACTACAAAGTGAAAAATAACTTTAATGTCGGAAGTCGGTGTCTTTGGATGTGTATTTTAGTTTTTTGCCACCGAAGTTGGTTATTTTTTTTACAAAAAGTTTTTATTGTATAAATTCAAGGTTTCTATACATGTAAACAGACAGCTGTGCTGCAGGGGAGTTTGTTGCGCCACTTCTTCTTCCCAGCCCAGCTAAACCACTAGGAAGTGGTGACGGGTGGGCGTTTTTGGGGGACTGTCTCATGTAATTTTTGACGTTCGTAAAGTTCTGATTCTCAGCCTAGTTTTAATAAATGACTTTTGATTTGATTTTATTACACTCTCTAGGAGAATGGCTGCAGGAGAGACCGCACATGGTGACGTCTGTATCCGGTTGATATCTGCAGATGACGCGGATCATGTTGAGGATTTAGTCGGGTAAGAGTCTGATATAAGTAACTCTGTTTATCCAGGTGGAGAAAGGATCCAAAGTCCAAAAGAAACATTTCTCATCAGTCCATTGACACTGGATACAGCAGACATTTAGAGTTAAGTCAACTTTGCTTTAAAAATAGGCCGTATCCTTCGATATTGCCTATTTTTAACCGACTTCACAAAAAGGAGGAGGTTCTCAAGTCGTGTGTATGTTTTTTTTTTTTTATGTTTGTTACCTCAGAACTCCGTCGTTTATGAACCGATTTGGAAAATTCTTTTTTTTTCCATGTAGAATAGTCTGGTTACAAATATGTTGGGCATTGGAGTTCATCATTTCAGCTGAAAGACATCCACTGCTGGACGTAGACCTTGCCTAAAAAAGGAGGGGGGGGGGGGGTTGCCATAATCGCCACGGTTTGGCGACCATAATTTGGCAGGCGGGTTGGCGACTTATAGCATTTAACCTAAATTGATCTAAGGTTGGCGAAACCTTGGGAAACTATTAAGCTTAATTCTTGAGACGGAACAAAAAAAAAAAAAATTCTACAAAAAACTTGCACTCGGCTACGTACTTTAGCAGGTAGACCCAAGCCTTTCTCTAACAGTTGATAGGAAACGTGATTGAGTTATGCTTATACCATAATAATATGGCATGGTATTTTTACTTTTAGAAAGCTGAAACTATGTAGAACAATTTAAAGTAATAAAAAAGGGTTGAAAATCCGGAATTTCATTGAGATATATTGTAAAAATGTATGAAAAAATATCACATTTTTATTACAACATCATCCTAATTCTCAATTGAGGGTGATTTTGTTCTTTAATTTTTTTTAAATCTATTATTTCCAGTCATAACTGAGTTTGTTTCATAGTGATAGATCGTTTAGTTTAAAAGTTATACCGATTTGTTTACACAGGGGTCACAGCAACGAACAAGAATGAATAACATGCTATAATTTTTTTTTTCCGTTGATAAAATTAAGCTTAGTTTCCCTCATTTCGATATGTGCACATTATCAAGACTCACACTCTATACCTAGTTCTGCAAGTTGGAGTTTCACTTCCACTCTTTGATCACAACTTTACCTCCAATACGCGTACGAGGACACAGAATACCCTCCACCTATGTCCCCAAAGTCCCTTAGTCGCCTTTTACGACACCCACGGGAAGAAATAGGATGGTGCTATTCTTTACGTCCGGCACCACACGGAACCACACGGTATCGCAGTTAGTTGAGCCACCGAGCACTATATACTATGAGACAATATGAGTTGAGGCCAATTGATAAAGCCTTAACATCCTTTAAAGAAACTCCGTGCATAGCTCCATACTGCGCCGAGCGACATATACCTAGGTTAGTACCTTTTGCCCGCGACTTCGCCCGGGTGTTGAGCTCATAAAAACGTTTCATCATTCATTCTTCAATAAACGCAATTTATTATCTGTAGTGAATGGATGGATGAAAATCAATTCTTCCATTCTAATCGTTCATTCATTCTTGTGACCGATGCAGCCAGCCAGCTTGTGACTGACGGCAATTTCAGGCATTGGCTTTTTCAATTAATAATCTAACTTATTAATTTCTTTTATTTTATGATGATTGAAGGACGTTCAAATGTGAGTCATTTAATTACTGATTTGATATAGTTTCTCTTACTTAACTATAAGTATTTATATCAGATTTTTACAAAATTACAACTTGCTTTCAGGAGATACCCGATTTCCAAGTGTTTCAGACGGTGGTAAAATACTGCCTGATCATTATCGTGGTACCTGTGCTGTCATTCTTTATTGCTAAGAGCTTATTCGATGGAATTTTACGACTGGAGCCCGTTACAAGCAGTGTGTATTCTGCTGTAGTTGCGGTAGTCGTCCTACATCTTACACTAGGACTTTACATCTTCAAAGCCTATAGTGACACAGAAAAACCTGAAAAACCTGTCAAAAAGGACTAAAATCTTTTAGTTACTACCTACTGTTATCAATATACCTCATCACAAAATGGAAAACTTATATATGAAGGGTGAACTATTACAAGTTCATACTAAGAACAGTGAAATATACGAAGGCCGGTTTTATGGAATGACTAACGATAAGTCTAAAATTTCTCTTTACAATGTTAAGGATTCACCCAAAGGAGACCTAAGTGATGGTATTCTTCACTATTACGACTCTGATATCAGGGATATTGTAAAACTCAAAGAGCCAAATGAACAAAAGCATTTAAAAATATCTGAAAAGGAATGTGAGGAAATCATAAAGACATCTAAAAAGTACATTTACATCAACCAAGTTGATAAGAGTTTCCATGAAGCAGTGGAAGACTTGAGCCAGTTCAGTTATATTGGCTTGAGTACTGATGGTGCCAGCATGGGGAGGAAATGTAAAATGCCATTCCTGGTCTTATCAACGCCTCTACAGATTTATATCTTTGACATTAAAGTTATGGAGTATCATGCATTTGATGCTGGATTAAAGAAACTCTTGCAGAGTGAGGCACCTAAGAAGATAATCCATGATTCTAGGAATATATCAGATTGTTTGTATCATAAGCACAATGTGAAGTTGAATTCAGTATTTGACACTCAGGTAATATTATTACCATTTACTTAGTCAAAACATAGAATAGAAGATTATAATGTTGTCTTATTTCATACAATATGTTTGTTCTAGGTTGGTGATTTACTAATCACCAGGAACAAAACTGGTCACCTGCCTGATAAAGTGAAAAGTTTGTCAGAGTGTTTAAACGTTTACCTTGGTTTACAACAGTCTGTAGTTGATGACAAAGTAAGAATTCCATATTTCTGTAATAGCTTTTTCTCTTAGCTTAAGAATTATTAGAATTTACACAATCAAAGATCCAAATAGTTCCAACCTACAACAGAAATCTGCTAGTAGACAATAACCTGAAAACCATACAGCATAAATGCTTACCTAATACTTTTGAATGTTACAGCTTACCGTACTGGAGTGCACTGAACGTCCACTAGCTGCAAAGATTAAGGACAGCCTTGCTAAGAATATAGCATTCCTACATCGTCTTTCAGAAACAATAAATGATGAAATGTTACTGCCATTTGTGAGGGGAGTTGAATGCTTTGTAGAAAATATCCGTTCACTGGATGACTTTAAGGCTTGGGAATGTTGTGGTATGCAAAATCAATTACCAAAGGATTTCAAGAGTGCAATTGAGTATTAAATACTGTCTTTGACACATTCCGAAGATAACACAAATAAATTGTAGGGTAGGTTTAGATATTTTTTCTTTTCTTGCACATTTTGGTTTCATGCGGAAGTTTGGCTTTTGACTAGTCTCTAAAAATGCAGTATTAAAATTCCATGTTGTAGAGATTTAAACATTAAATGTAGGTACTAGGTTTTAAAGAGCATTTTTATGTAAAACTGCTTCATTAAAGTACTTACTACATAAGGCCAATAGTGTTCATGCACAACAAATGAACACATGACTACATGACTATTAAATAAATTATAACTGCTTCAGTGTTTAATGTATCTGTGATCACTCAACGCAAGTGTGCTTTTACTAAAATTGTCACAGATTAGGTTTATTTTTGTATTTATGGGAAAATATTGATGTAAGGTTTGTCACATTTTTGTATTATCCTGATAAATTGTGGTTCATTCTACTTTAAGTAAGGTCTATAATAATATGCTGTATGTATTAAGAAATAATGTTTTGATCATATCTTGTACTAGAAGTTAAAATAGAATATGGAACTATAGAATTATGTATTTATGTTGTAAGAATATTTTGGGAGAAAGTTTACAGATGGATTAAATATGATATGGTTTATGTATGGACAAAAACTTAAAGAGATTGTCACTTTCATCTTGAAGCTAGCTTTTGTGTAGTTAAAGCCATGCTTTTAAATTTTAATAAAACCTGTATGTGCTTGAAAACTGTTCTATTATTTTTTTCTAAGAATAAAACAACTTAATCTTCCAAATAATTGTAATAAACTCTTAATATATTTAACAGCAATAATAATCTAAGCAGCTTCTCTTAAAAAGAGGTTTGGATAAAACGCCAAGCCTTCGATGGATTCGTCTCGGCACGCCATTCCAAGGCGTTCAGTCGTGTAAAGGCGCTCGCGTGCTAGCAGGACGGACACGTTTGCAATTTGTGACAACTTCACTGGGGTTAGATAACCATTTTCTTCAAGCTGGAATTATAGATTTTTTTTAATTTACTACCTACTGGTACTAGAATAATCAACAAAGGAACCAAGTTTGTCCAAGGGTAATGAGCTGATTAAAGATTATATGATTGAAGGTTGTACCAGATACAGGGCACAAACTATATTTTTACTAATAATAATAATGGGCATTACCAATTCACAAGTAGTCTTAGCTACTTCTTCATCTTGGTGACTATTTAGTTGCAGTACACATGCACCACTAGGAAACTTTCTAAGAGACATTGGAGCACCAATTGTTTGCAGCAATCTGAAAGGGCATATAAATAATGTTAAACTTAATTTTATTGTGATTTTACACAAACATTTTGTGATGAAAATCAGGACAAATTAGCAGAGATTGAGCAGATGGCATGCATCAAGTGTGGCGGGCAAATACGATATCTGACCCGCCGATAGCAGAAGGAACGTCAATCTCCTTTCTGCCCAAAGGTTGAGGTTATACCCACTTGCAGGCATTCAGGAGATCTTCAGGGGATATGAGCTCTAAGCCTCTGGCTCGGTTTACTCTGCACCACACATCAGCTAATGACATAATTCCTCCACAATCCTGTAAGCAGACAGTAATTCCATAATTATGTAGAATTACACAAAAGTAGAATAGGTGTGGTAAAATTCTCTTTAGAATTATACTACTAAATGCATGTCACAGAAAAGACTTACCATGAGTACTGCAATCATCATATCAGAAATCTGTTGTGCAAGCCCCAAATAATAGTCTGAGTCAGATCTAAATGCATCTCTGGTTACTGGATCATCTATACCTAAACTCATGAGGTAGGCTTTGAATCTTACTGTATCATCTTCAGAGATATCACCTTGTTTATCCTGTAGGGAAATATTGGGAGTTATAATTAATAAACAAAATAGATCCAGCTAAACAGCAGCAACACTTACATACCCTAATCTTAGTAGAAATATTTTTCGAAATGGCAACCATATCTTTAGCTTTTTCCATTAGTTTTCTTAAATCTTGAAAGGCTACAGAAATGCTTTGATCAGTAGCTCTATGTTGTTCTTCTATGCTTCTTTCAATGCCAACTATTCCAGAACGAATTTTGGAGTTGACAGGAGTGACTGAAGGTTTGGGTGATGCAGTCGGACTGGCTGCACTTATTGGTGAAGCAATAGGAGTTGCTCTTTCCCATGCTTTGGCAGCAACAGCATCATTTAGGGCTTTATAAAAAGCTTGGTCAATTCCATCCTTGAAAGAAAATTTCACAAAATGGAATGGACTGGCAACTGCTGGTCCTGGTCTTTTACCTGAAATTGTATATTAAGGAATTGAGTACTGCATTGTGAGTCTACTGAGAGTGTAAGATGTACAGACGGCAGCATTCAATTAAATAATTATAATATAGACTACAATAATATAGGCCTATACTCAACAGTGGGTGGAACAAGGCAAACACCAACATAGTGAAGACATATTTAATTGTATGATCACATGACTTGATTATTAATAAATAAACAATAGTGATGTTTGAAGTGAATAATTTTAAAGATGCCAAAAATGAAAATAACAAATTATTAATTACCTGGTAAAGCTGGTCCTAGATGCAATAAAATTCGTTTAGGTCCTCCAAGACCAAATACTCCACCACTCTCTTCTTCTATGCAGAAAACATAATATAAATGTAATGAGAGGCACACAAATCCCTTGGGTATATCTCCTGGCTTTCCCCATAAGATTCTTTGAGTAGTTAACACTACTTCTCCATCAGTAAACTGGGTCTAAAACAAAAAGTTATGTTTCATAAATTTAAGAGAATTGACTAGGTAAGTACTTCATAAGATTTAGGATACTGCATGAATAGTTGACTACATTGTTGGTAACAGACTGGCGGTAGAAATAGATCGTAGGCTATCACTAATACACTAAAACCAATCCGGATATTACTAATAAATTATGGAATAATCGGAATAGGCCCCAAAACTACAAAATAAACGACCTTATCATCACCGTCGTATATCTTCACACTTGTAGCACGTTTGAGATAATTTTCACCATCAAATAGGCGTGCTTCAATATATTCAAATCTATCCATCGTACAATTTCATTTAAATAGTATTTTTTTAGTCTTTAGCAGTTTGTTGTATTTTGATGAACAATATTTTATTTTGACTTTGACAGTACGATAATCTGACAAATTGACAGACACGCATAGGGGTGCCAGTACAGTAGAGTCAACGTATACCCCGTATACCGCTGGGTCTCAGAAATTATACAAAATCAAGAACAATTTTTTTTTCCCTAGCCTTCGCTGTCCCACTGCTGGAAAAAGGCCTCCTTTCACTCCTTCCATCTTTCGGGACTGAGACGGGTTCGCGGCAGACCACGTAGGAGATGGTGGGACGAACTGAATAGATTCCATCAAAACAACTGGAAGGAGGACGCGCGGGCTCGCGAAAGAACTATTTATTATACAAAAAAAAAACAGAACCAATATTTTATGTCCTATTTAAATGAGAAATCCGGTGTGTTTACAATCTACTGATGTATTATTTTAGTGATAGCCGTTCGTCAGGAATAATCTGTAATATGCATACAGGATTTTTTTTACAGGTATAAACCTAATGTAAAAACACAATATTTTTAGTGCTATTGTGAATGTAACGTTAAAAGTATATTTAAAATGATAGTTCAATATCGTAATAAATTCGTCGGCACGGTTGGCGCAGTGGTTAAGCGATTGACTGCTGCACTGCGTGTCGCGGGTTTGATTCCCGCATGGAACAAATATTTGTATGACCTGCAAGTAGTTGTTCCGTGTCTGGCTGTTTGTGTATGTGAGTTTAAATGTTTGTAAACGCACCCCCAATACAGGAGAAATTCCTAGTGTGAGGCAAAGTTAAAAAAAGAATTGAAATTCTTAAATGCATTTTTTTAACTATTTGGTTTTATTACAATTGAAGTGGCTCCATTCGCTGTCTCAGCTTTGCGTAATATTCCTTATTGAAATTATTGATGTGAATGAATCTAAGCACGTAAATCCGATTGCTGGCGATGGCGCGGTGACGCCTGCCACGTGGCAACGTGTCGCTACTATACAGTCTCGATGTAGTAGTGTGTAAATAACTTCGATGTTTCACATTTGCCAGGCGTCCCGTGCACAGAACACATATACTCCTAACGGAGGTCCCGTGACGGCTCAATTTTTGTTAGTGTTTAAGTGCCAATTTCACCAATCCAACTTAACGCGATCAGTACATCTAAACCTAGTTCAAGAGCTGTCAGTGTCAATATTACAAAGAAAATAATGACACTGACAGCTCTTTATGTGCTGAACCCGTTCAGTTTTCATTGGTGAAATTCGCCCTTAATGTCATACGCATTTTAATCTTTGTGGTGCAGCAGTTGTTACATGACAAGTGGATAATTTTATTCAGAAGTAAAATGAAATGTATAACAACCGTGTAGCAGTTGACCATCGACCAAAATTGCAATGAGCTTTTGGTCAACTCTATAAATGTCACTGTCGGTGTCGAGTGTCGTTGTCGTGTCTGAGGTCGTGTCACTTTTTCTCATCTGTTAAGAAAATGTCAAAGTTGTGTTCCAGTTAAAAATTACAAATTAATCCTCGAAAAAGTGATGGAGTAACGAAATAAATCAAGAGCAAAAGAGACGCATTACTATGAATGCTTTTAGCTTTAGAATTTTAGCAATAAGTTATTTATTTACTGTCTAGTGTTTGTCATGTCCTCTAACCTCCAATTGGCAGTGTGCACTGTGTAAAATTGCTTGCTTGCTATTTGCTGATTGTAAAATGAAAGGCATGAAACAAAGAGCCGAGAGCCTGTAATTATTTCTTAGCAACAAGCACTTTTATTTGAAAGCCTTGAGCGGATAGACCTTTTATATCATTTTAAGTTCAAGTTTAAACTATGGCAGACACCCAGGAAGCTATTCTTTTAAAAATTAAAGAACAAGGTGATCTTGTAAGAAAATTAAAAGCTGCGAAGGAATCAAGCGAAAAGGTAAGTTGTACTCTATAAAGTAGGTGTGCTCATACCATATTGATGAATTTTTATAATTGCAACATATCATACTGTCCATTTTATGCGAATTTGTTTGAATTATAGGCTAAGAAGAATAATTTACAATATGATTTACCAGAAATTGATAAACATTTAAGTCAGTACAGTTACATTTGTGGGTATAATCCCAGTTATTGTGATATAGAATTGAAGAATGCCTTAGGAAAAAATATAGATTTTCAAAGATACAAATACATCAAGAGGTGGTGGTACCATATGCGGAGTTTCAGTGACTCTGAAGTATCAATGTTACCTAAATTGAATCCTCCCAAAGTGTTGCAAAAAGTGAAAGATGGCATCACACCACTTGATCAGCAGGTGTGTTGATGAGTTCTCATACTGTTGTAGACATATGCTTTGTTTGTACATAAGCTGGGCATGATAGATTTGGTTTTTGGTACACCCTTCTTTGAGTAGAATGTTGTTGAATCTCCTCATATGTTTGTTTCGTCACCACACCTCTTTTCAAAATTGCATTCACCATTGAAGAAATCTGAATCTACTCTTGAAAGTTGTTCAAAATGTATGTCAAAAAATTGTTTCTTTTTCCGGTCATAACAAAGTAACGCTGTGGTGACGAGATATCATAATTATTCTTTGAAATTGTGGAGAGATAAAACTATTGAAGCATGTCATACACAGCATTGAGGTTCTTAAAGAACCATGCAACTTTGATGCGGTTACACAACTCAGTACTCAGTACAAATTTCACAAAATGCATTGCAACATCATCTCTGTGCAAGGTATTGGTGGCCTACTTAATGCTTTCTTATTTTATTTGAGCAATTAGTTACTGTTACTTACATTATTTTATTATAATTGAGTCCATTTTCTGCTAGAACCAATAATTATTGTTGTAGGAAAACAATTATTTAAAAAAGTATAGATGAAATGTTTTGTGTTGTAAGTTTTTTGTGTTGTATTTAAACTTAAATGAATAATTTAGTTTATTATTAATAATATTCTTAAAGAAAATCTTCAGGCAGATGTTTCATGATATCATTTCCACATTGTAAAATATTGCACTTCATTCCTGCCCTTCACATACATTATCCTTTAATTGTATTTCTTTGCATTTTTAGATTCAAGAGGAGGTAGCAAAGTTATTGTCATTGAAATCACAGCTGGCCCCTGAAGATGCTGCTCCACAGAAGTTTACCCTCAAAACTCCAAAGGGTACAAGAGACTACAACCCACAACAGATGAGCATAAGGAATGGTGTTCTACAGAAGATTATTGCGGTATTCAAGAGACATGGAGCTGAGTGTATTGACACACCTGTCTTTGAATTGAGGGTCAGTCTTTTGAGTTATTTATCATTTAGCTTTTCCCCGCAGCTTCGTCCACGTGGATGTCGGAAAACATCCCACGGGAACATACTACCGGGATTAAAAGTAGTAAATCATATGTGTTAATACAGGATATTAAACTATAAATTAGTACTTTTTACTAATTTGAACATATAACAGTTCTTGTGACTTAACTCTAATAGTTAGACATATAGCATCGTGGACTTTTTTGTGGGTAATGATAAGTACTTGTAGTACATCATTTTATGTAAGTATCATCAATAGTAATCTAGTTTTGCTAGGGACTTTGTTCTGTACCTATCAATAAGAATATAACCGATTAACTCGACAGGAAGATGTAACTCGCATAAAAAGATGGCAAATACTAGACATTGATCAGAGAAACTAACTATTTAGTCTCCAATTCATTCGGTCCTGCTTAATTGAATCGCACCAAACCCAAATGAATCCCAGAAAACATCTGATTATGGCTGAAAGACGATTGCAGATAATTAAAAAAAAAAAAAGATTAGAATATTAATATTTGTAAAGTTAGTAAGTATTTTGAATTTGGATAGACGTTTTAACTTCGATGATGGGTGAGGAAGGAGGTTACTTATATTATAATTGTTTATGTTGCTTCTTTTGTGTACCTAACTGTGCAAATGTTTTCACACAAATGTATTTTTGTTATGAAATAAATAACTTGAACTTGAAATCGCAGTGCACCCCAAATAACGACTATAGGCAAATTTTTGATACATTGGGTTACATTATTGTAATTTTAGTAGAGATCTCAATTTTTTTTTTCTATAAAGTACAGCTCATGTTGCTCGCTGACAATGTAGCTACTTTTATGTGAAATAACTTTAAAAATCTCCCCTTAACTTGGCAAGTGTACTAGAGGAGACATGAAAATAAGATATATGAGTTTCGGCATGTGACCCACGGGTCTGTTTAATGAGAAAACAAAATAAATGTATTAAATGTCAATGTGTTTTAATAATTGTAGCTACCCTTTGGGGCACTATTAATATTTTTAAAGTACCTAACAAACTTATATCATAAAAAATATTCATTACTATGTATTGAAGCTATTTATAACCTATTTAAAAATAAATAAATTGTTAATTTGCAGTATACCTACTTTGCCAGAATATTGTACCAACATGTGATTTGCATTTTGCTTTATTTGTGAACATAGTACATAAAAGGGCTTAAAATATACATTTTCGCGAGATCTCTATGTTCTACCAATGCAATTGGTAGATAAACAAATAATTAGTTATATCATTTTAATAAACTAGATGATTTGGAACATGCAATAACACAATACCTACAATTATTGTTTACTAAATCAATTTCAGCAAGGTTCCATTGAATGGCTTAGGAGCTTTGCCCTAGCTTATCACTGTAGGTACTGGTACTGTTTACAAATATAACTTTCTACTGCTTTTTTATCAAATTCTATTTCATGTTGAATGTAATTTAGTTTACTGAAAGTAGGTACTGCAACTTACTTTGGTTTCAAAACACAAACCCAACAAAAAATATACTTATTAAAAATAAATTTGCATGTAGTACATTTGCATATTATAATTATGTAAAAAGCTTAATTTAATTTACTTTTTCTCCTATTCAAGGAAGTACTAACTGGAAAATATGGAGAGGACTCCAAACTGATCTATGACTTAAAAGACCAAGGAGGCGAGATCCTGTCTCTGAGGTATGACCTGACTGTTCCACTGGCGCGGTACTTAGCCATGAACAAGATAAACACTTTGAAGAGATACCACATCGCTAAGGTATACCGGCGCGATAACCCGGCGATGACAAGAGGCAGATACAGGGAGTTCTATCAATGTGTAAGTTTTTTAAATTGATAAATAATACTTATTCAAAGACATGTTGAAGCGACGCCAAATAAATTGAGATATGGGCAGGAGAATGATTATGACGATGAAATAACAATTATTCAGGTTTTTTCCCTAAATAAAAAAAAATTGTCAAGAAACAATCCACAAGTTTGCAACTTTATTTCTGCAAGTTGTACGAAGATTGAATTGAGGGGATTGAATTTATACAAATTTTCATCGGCCTTATTACTAAACAAGATTTATCTTTATAGCCAGGTTTAAACCATCAAGCCATTTTTGAATTTCGAACCTGATTCCGTCTGAGATAAAGTTAAAATAAACCATGTTTTGTAATAAGGCCCCATAAGTTTAACAATGAACACTGTTGATTAGGTCATCCTTCGTTGAGACGAAATTGGTAAAATTCGGCGGAAACGAAATCAATCCGAAACGAAATGTGAATCGTTTGTTTCGTCGACAGCGGCTATTACCGATATATAGTCAGCAATTGCTTGGAGAAATCTTCGGCGGATGGATCGTTTAGCAATGCAACTCGCATGTTTGTCGTCAACTGAAGGTCCTGCACTTAGCGCCACAGAGTCGATGATTTGAGGCAAGCGATCGATCTTGGAATGACTGGTGGTGTGTGGGCGGAGATCGTCAGACGGTAGAATCGAAAAATCGATAATTTATCCTAATATTAGAAATATAATTTCAGGATTTCGACATAGCAGGTCAGTACGACCCGATGGTACCTGACGCAGAATGCCTGAAGGTGGTCACTGAGATACTGGACGCCCTTGAGATCGGCACTTACGTGTTGAAGGTGAACCACCGGCGACTTCTAGATGGCATGTTTGAAGCTTGCGGCGTTCCTGCTGACAAATTCAGAACCACTTGCTCCACTATTGATAAGTTAGACAAGGTAATCAATAAATAACTCAGTAAATAATTTAACACACACAACATCACGCCTGTATTCCCCGAAGGGTTAGGCTGAGATGTACCTATAGTACACCCACATTTCACCAGTTATGTTAAGTCCCATGTAACAGGGGGCGAGCCTATTGCCATCAACTGAGCTCAAATCCAGACTCCGGGCAGCTACTGAGAAATTCCAGATGGGAAAACCCAATATCACAATTTATTAATAAATCAAGAATACTTAATAAAAAAAAAATCACGCGTTGGTTTAAATAATGAGGTAAGTCCATTTTTAAGTGGAAGTCATGAAAGTTTTGTATTCCTTCCTTTAGAATAGTCCGAACTTAATGCTTTACGCCCGGTTTCCACGAAAGCGGAGAGGAGAGATGTTTGTAAACGACCAATAAGATACCGTTACCGTACCATCGCATCGAAATAACGATATCTTATTGGTCGTTGTCAAACATCTCCTGTCCTCTCCACTTGTGGTGGAAACCGGGCCTCTCCACTTGTGTGGTTTGTATTCAGCGTACGTCGCCTTTCGAGAGGGTAATCGAAAAGATGAGAGAGAGCAGTGGTGGCCCAGTGGTAACTACCCCGACTTACGAATTGTAGGCCGTGAGTTCGAACCCAGGCAGGCGCTTTATTTTGTGTAAATAATTTCATCACCACTGCTCTCAAAACGGTGAAGAAAAACATTGTTAGGAAACCAGCATGTCCTAGAGCCAAAAATTCGAACCAACCCGCACTGGGCCCGCTTGGTAGATTACACCCCTCTCGAAAAGAGGAGGCCTGTGTCCCAGCAGTGGGAACATTATAGGCCGATTATGAATGTTTATTTCACATTTCGAAAGTAGTATTCATTTAAAGTCTAGATAGACAGCTGGAAGCAAATAGAGAGGATTTGAATTTTGCGGGCTATCCTGACGCTTCCACCTTAAACACAATGTAAATTGTCTATGGCCCCGGGCCCTGACATCAAGTAATGGACAATGTAATTTTTTTTAGTTTATTGAATACGAGGCTTTTGACTACTTTGTAGGTGTAATGTGCGTTTTGTTTGTGCAGACAAAAAAAAATCTTTCATTTTCTTTCAAATGATAATTTTTCTTAAATTTTTAACCGATTTATTTTCTAATCTACAGTCGCCGTGGGAGGAAGTGCGAACAGAAATGATAAATGAGAAAGGAATATCTCCTGACGCCGCCGACAGAATCGGCGAGTACGTCCGACTTAACGGAGGCGTAGAATTAGCTGACAAACTGCTCAAAGACGAGAAACTATCCAAGACTAAAGCAGCCGTTGAAGGCTTACAAGGAATTAAGTTGCTGTTGGAGTACTGTGGACTCTTTGGTATTCAGGATAAGATACTGTTTGATGTGAGTCTCGCGAGAGGCTTGGATTATTATACGGGAGTCATCTATGAAGCTGTGTTGACACGTAAGTAGAATTTGTTACTGTCTTGTGGTCGGAACTTTTGAGTTCATGGCTTCAAGTCTTGTTTTGTGTATCAGTGAAATGATTTGTACAAGATTATGTCTGGAGTTTATAGAGTCTGTGAGCTTTGAGTTTGTTTCAGTCTTTCTTCTCAGAGTAGTTGGATAGGAAACACTGAATTAATCCTGAAAGTTTTTTTAAACATTATTTATTTTTGATGTGTAAAAAAAGTGTTTGTAGAAACCTAATTACAGAAATAATAGTAGTTTATGAAACTGTTGCTTAATGAGGGTTATTAAAACTTGAGTATATGTTTATTACGCGAGTGTTTTAATATCTAGTTATGTGCGATTAAATACACTACTTTATCTACTCTCATACATTGGGATTTGAATCTACTAAATAAAGGATGAAAGTTAAAAGAGTAAGATATAGTTTAAAAACCCAGCACATCACCGCGCATGCGCTAAAGCGGGCGCTTCGTATAAGCGGTCCATTAGAAAAAAAAATATTGATGCAAACTCCTTGGTGATATTATTAACTTCTTGGATTTGCTCTGTATCGTATTGGTATTTTTTTTAAATCATTATATCATTCTTTTGTTAGAGACTATTTTTTTATTTCGGTATTGTGTTTAAAGTATGTCAATATAAATTAGTTTTCAAGTTTATAATTCGAATTTTACGATATATGCAATATTTAATATGAAAAAAGAGTTTCGTTGCCTAATGAGTATTATATATTTACCTTTGTGCAACACCATGTATGTACAATAATTGTACAGTATGTTATAATCAATATATATCCATCAGTCTAGTTACATGCAACTAACCTCTGTTTTAGAAATTAGCTCTTACTTATGTCGTAATTATTTTAATTACTAATCCCTTGTACGAAATTGATTTAATCAACACACATTGGTTCAACCAATTACGATGATTGTTGACTTATTATTGAGAGCAGATTGTGCGTTTCCTTTCAGAGCCAATTAAAATCGGCAATGAAGATCAGACTGTCGGATCGATCGCGGGCGGTGGAAGATACGATAATCTTGTTGGCATGTTCGACTCGAAAAATAAACAGGTAATGTTCATACAACGACAGGACTGCCATAAATACACGGTGTGAGGGTCTGGCGAGACGGTTCTTGACGACCCTCGAGAACAGCTTGCTGATTTGGCCAGAAGTCAGATGAGTCTATAGTTGTTCAGCAAGGTTTAGTCATATGAGTTTATAAACACTTCTACCTACTCCTTGGGGGAATACTGGTGTGATGTTATCTACGTTGATTTATCGGCTATCGTCAAGTAGATACTAATGAATCCTAACAGCAGTGTTAATTACGATGTCAATCACTATATAATTAGCAAACCAAATGTAGTTTTTTCATGAATAATTTAATAGATAAGTTCATTCTCGCGTTCATAATTATATGCTTAAGATTACATTTTGTAATGGATTTTGTCGGTCTTTGCATAACATAATTTATGTAACAGTGACGCAAAACTGTGAGTTTTGCGTAAATTATGTTTTTTCATCTATTATGTCTTATCATAAATAATATTTTTATCAATTAGAGCACACCAGAAACGTTGGTCCATTTGACATCAAAGATAAACGTTACGAACCACGTGACTTAATACTACGTGGTTTTAATTTTATGCCCGGGCATTCTCTTGGACACTCAGGGGACACTTATTAGTCCAATGTCCTGATTTCATGAAAAAGTCTTTCAATGAAACAAATCTAACTTAGAGAGATGTATTAATGATTATAATTAGACGCCGGTTTCTTGTCGCACTGATATCTCTTTTTTGTAGGGATAGAATGTTTTAATTTATCGACCGTCTCTACATCGATTTTTGTAGTTTATATTATGCAACAATGCGATTGATTTTTTACCTTTCAAATCTCTGCTCAATCACAATATAGCGTAGGTATTAAAACTTCTTGATTAAAGATAAGTAGATAACCTCGTTGGTCTTAAAGAATTTAACAAAACCCCTTATTTTCACTGGCGGCGATGTAGAATCATTGGTATAAAGTTTATTGTGAAAAAACCATGATAAACAGTCATTAATTTGTCTTTGATTCATTGTCAGTATAACGGAGACTTATATAAGTATATAAGTAAAATACCATCGTCATTTCGATAGTCGAAAAATTAAAACATTCAATACCGACAAGATAACGGAGTCTAGTCTAGACATCAAAGATAAATGTTACGAACCACGTGACTTAAGTGTTACGAACCACGTGACTTAAGTGTTACGAACCACGTGACTTATTACTACGTGGTATTAATTTTATCCCCGGGCATTCTTTTGGACACTCAGGGGACCGCTGATCCCAGGAACGCTTGCACTATGGAGTCTTATTAGTCCAATGTCCTGATTTCATGAAAATGTCATTCAATGGAACAAATCTAACTAAGAGAGATGTATTAATGATTATAATTCAGTAAATACATAAATATCTGTTATAGTCGTAAATCATATTTTGGTCAAAATACAACCCGACACCAACCTGCAAGTAGTAAAAAAAACGTAAGAAAAATTGAATTTCGTGGGCTACAGCTGCGGATCCACGTCAAAGATTTTGATAATATTATTAGAAAGAAGAAAGAAAGAAAAATAATTTTATTCATCACAGAAACACGTGCATACTAAAACAAACTCTCATTACTGTTCTAGGTACCATGTGTCGGCGTCAGTATCGGCGTGGAGCGCATATTTTCCGTGCTAGAAGCGAAGTTAGCTGCAGGTGACATCAGCGTGCGCACCAATGACGTTGACGTGTACGTTGCATCTGCTCAGAAGAACTTCCTCGAAGAGCGCATGAAGATCTGTGCGGAGCTGTGGAATGCTGGTATTAAGGTAATTAAAGTAAATTAATTATGATGCCAAATCAAAAAGAACCCCATGATCTACTGCCGTCATTAGGATATCACATCTTTAATGATATTGAACCCAATTTCTAGGAAAAGAGACCAATCACAGCATATTCACAGCATATTCCTAGCATATTCTCCTGCCGCGTCGTCAACAGACAACGGAAATAAAAGAAGAAAGGCTAAGTTTCTGCTGATTCTAAAACATTTCTCTATATTTTCCAGACCGAGCAATCTTACAAAAAGAATCCTAAAATGCTGACTCAACTACAACACTGCGAAGAGAACGGCATTCCCCTCGCTGTGGTACTAGGAGAGTCTGAACTCAAACGTGGAGTCGTGAAAGTAAGGAACATCACTACAAGACAAGAAGACGAAGTAGCAAGAGACAACCTCGTAGAAGAGCTTAAGACTAGGATTACAGCGTTGAGTGTCAAAGAAGTTAATGGCACAGCGTAGTCTTTAATAATCTATATGACGTCACTTTACAGTTCAATTTGAATGATTCCTAAAGGCGACTACAGACTTTGCAGGTGGCACGGATACCGGGCATCTTGTTTGCGTGACATAATATGCAAAACAGTACTGATGCATTCGGGAAATAAATGGGCCGTGCCGTCAGCATAGTGTGTAGACGCCTTGATACATGTCCCAGTTTTGTATTTTAATGATAAAGACAAGTGACCTGCCTCGTTATAAGCTATAGAAATCCTAATAGTACTGGTTTCAATTTAAAATATTTGACAAACCGAGTTTCTGTCAGATAATCAATGAAGTATAATGTAAGGTTAATTTTTCTTCCGATTTATTGCATTTTATCGTATTTTCGATTCGGTTTTTTATGATTAAAATTCTTTGATATTTTCCCTTTGATTATTGTTTAAAGGTAGTTTTTATCTTTTAGAATTCTGGTCTCAAACATTGTAGGGCCGATGTACTTCCCATGTTTAAAGCATTTAAAGTAAATAGTTCGTCACAATAAAAAAAAAAAATCAAAGAAAATTGAATTATTAATAATTCAAATTTTGTTAACATTAACTACAAATACTATTTGACTGAATAATGTTTTACAACATCTATCATATATTAATTAAACACTTCTCGATCTGTTTTCTGCAAGGCAGAGCAGATAGCATAATTTAACAATAAATGGCTGTATAACGAAGTATTTTCAATTTCTGTATAGTCGCACGTAAAACCGATTGCTGGCGGGGCGTCGCATGCCGTGGCGACGCGTCGCCAGTAGTAAGTACCTAGTGTGTACATAATTTCGATGTTTCACATCTGCCTGGCGGCCCGTGACGGCTCAACTATTTCTAAATTCTGATGGTATTAACTATTTATTTAAAGATGTTAATTTATTATTAGCTCTTAGCTATTTTTAAATACGACTTCTTTCTTTAATAATTTATTGTAGATTTAAACAATCTAAAGTTAACAACAATAAATAGGAATACCCATTAATTAATCCATTACTGTTTTTTTTTTGTATATGTGTGAGCTAAAATATTAGTATAAATAAATTTGATAAGAAATAAATTGTTTTATAATTTCACTGGCTTCTGCCCGCGACTTCGTTCGCGTGGAAGTCGTAAGACACCACAATATACAAATACCAGCCACATTTTTATAAAAAAACTGCCTCGTTGGTCTATTGGTCGCAAGCGCTACTGTTGGGAATGAGGTCCTGGGTTCAATTCCCGGGTCAGGCAAAGTGATATTGGGTTTTCTGTCTGAAATTTCTTAGTTATAGTCTGAATTTGTGCCTGGTTAGTGGCAATAGGCTCGCCCCCTATTACATATTACAGTTTAATGTGGGTGTACTATAGGTAGGTACACCTCTGCCTAACCCTTTGGGGAATACAGACGTAATGCTATGTTATTTTTATAAAATATAAATACATAAACTCACGCCTACTTCCCATGGGGGTAGGCAGAAACTATAGAATGCCACCTGCTACGCTACTTACATACTCCTTTTGATTCGTTTACGTTCATTCATCTGGTCAAATACGCACGCCTGTTCAAAGTACTGTGCACCTGTCCTTTCTGAAGAACATCACCAATTAATATTATGTCCTTCTAGGGCGTCCCCTCCCGGCGTTTCCACTCACATCTGCCTTGTATTAGTCGTCTTTCATCATCCTTTCAACATGACCAAACCATGTTCTATGTTAGCAAGTTTAGGCGCTTTAATTAAGGCGCTCAGTTATTTGTAATGAAACTCTGTTCAAGTTGTCACAGGTTGTATTTCTTCCACAAACAACAGCGGTACAATAACGTTACATACTGGTGATTGTTAACACAGAGTACAGCACTAATTCTACAACTCGTACAACTAATTCGTAGAACATTTAACAAGGTATCTGGTGTTTTACATTCAGATTCGAAAAACCTGTCTGGTGTTTACTTGAACCATAGACTCCAGACCATAGCCTAAAAACTAGTGTTATCAAGGTGGGAACAGCCTTCGCCACACCACACCCCTACGGAGAAATACAGTTTAAAGAGTTTAAATACTCAAAGATATCCACAGAAACAACAAAATAAAACAATTTAAGATAAAAACTATAAATCTAGAATGTCCCTAAATTTAACCCGTCTGCCAGCTCTGGTAGTGACAGTCGCTGAAGGGGATGGAGTAGTTGGCGTAGAAGGAGTTGGGCATGTGGAAGGGGGAACTGGAACGGGAAATGAAGCA
Organism: Tiliacea aurago; assembly: GCA_948098905.1. NCBI lineage: Eukaryota > Metazoa > Arthropoda > Insecta > Lepidoptera > Noctuidae > Tiliacea > Tiliacea aurago. The sequence continues at coordinate 11,163,928 of OX402579.1, read as the reverse complement.
GGTGGTGCTGGTGTGGTCATTTTGGCGTCCTTTAGCAAATTGTGTGTCGCTCCTACAATGAATTTAACTCGTGAAAATTTTCGCTTAATGATTTTTTACCATTTTTGCTGTGACTTAAGTCAACAAGAGAGTTACCACCTTGCCGGTGACTTCAATTGGCATTGGTGATGAAACCCCATGCCGCAGCTCTGTGTATTCGTGGTTCAGAGAATTTAGACGTGGACGTGATCATCTCCATGATGATGTACGTGCAGGTCGGCCGGCGAGGGCGGTTACAGAATCTAATATTGATACCGTCCGACAACTTATTGAAACTGAGAAAGAATTACTTGTCAGCTTTGTACTCATAGATAATACACTATAGGTAGGAATTTGTACTGTATCAGGCATTGGAATGAGCCAAGTGCAAAACATTTTGCATGTGCATCTGAAGGTTCGGAAGCTTTGCACTCGATGGATACCGCATGATTTAACGGAAAATCAGAAACGACTGCGTGTCGAGTGGTGCCATAAAATGATAAAAAAGTTTAATGGAAGACAGTCATTGGCTGTCTATATAATATCGTGAATGAAGACGACACTGCTTTGAACCGGAAAGAAAAGGCCAGTCGGCAGAATAGGTCTTTCCTTGTGAGGATTAGCCGACGAAAGTTCAGAAAAGTCGAAGCATTGGTAAGGAAATGGTTGCTTCTTTTTTCGGTAAATCATGACATTACACAACAGTGTCGCTCGAAGACCAAAGGACAGTGACCGTAGATTGGTATGTCAACACTTGCTTCCCCAGAGTCTTAGAAAAAGTTCGCGATAAGCGTCCTCGAAGCAATGTCCTCCTTCACCACGATAACGCGTCCTCACATGCCGCTAAGGAAACGGAAGTGTATAATGTAGAACTGATGGACCTATCTGCCATACAGCTCAGAGCTCGCACCTTACGACTTCTTTTTGTTTCATAAAATTAAAGCCAAACTTAGAGGCACACGTTTTACGAGCACTAAATCGGCGGTAAATGCGTTTCAAGAAGCCATTGAAGAGGTCCCTAAAAAGACTGGCTCAACTGCTTTTAACAATGGTTCCAGCTAATCCAAAAATCTATAAATTGTGAGGGCTTAAAGGACTTAAAGGTACTTTGAAAAATAATAAATGTATCATAACTCTAATATCGTGCCCTGTTTAACAAAACTTACAAACCTTGTATTACAAGCATTTTTCCCGTAAAATTTTTCATTATTACAAATAATTATGTGTTTATCAAAACTACACGTGTAAATTACGGGTTACAAGTGGTTCTATTTATTTCACAAGTATATTTATACACTTGTATTCGTGATCTTGTTCATAAAAAAATCCTTTGTAAGTTACAAGTTGTAGAAAATCATGGCAATTCCTGAGTGTCCGGCGACTCTGCATTTCATCTTACAAGTTTACAAGTGTCGTGCTTAGTACTGCAATCAATTTTTAAATTCGATTTTCTTTTTTTATATGTGGTCAAGTGATTCTAGCGATGAAGAAAATATTAGAATAAAGGAACCGAGAACTTAGAAAAGAAGAATTGACTACGGTCTTATGGAGATGACCTATGAATTTAACGAAAGGTATCGATTTAAAGCTGAAAAGTTGGAACATTTAATTAACATTTTGGGTAGGCATTTAGAAAGAAATTCAAACAGAAACAACGCCCTGTCAACCAAATTAATATTACAAATTGCTCTACATTGGTTGGAAACCGGAGTTCCATACCATGCTGTTTCTGACATGCATGGTATACCAAAAGGCAGTGTATGCAATGCAGTCCATAGTGTTGTAGCAGCCATCAACACCGTAATGTTTGAAGACTACGTTAATATGGCCGAATAATATGCCTACCATACCTCCAGGTAGTACAGAAGTTTCATATAAGTATGTTGAAAGGAATGCCATTAATTTGCGGCTGTCTAGATGGTACCTTGATAGAAATTGATGCCCCAAAGTATTCGTAGATCGACACGGAAATCATTCGATTGCGAGTGTTTGGTTGTGTGCGGTCCTGACAGTAAGTTTTACTATTCTTATGCTAATTGGCCCGGAAGCACCCACGACAGTAGAATTTTAAGAAACAGTCAGTTATATGAGCGATTTGAAAATGGTTGGAGACCTATTTCACAAGGTGTTCTCCTCGGCGACTCTGCGTACCCTCTGAAGGAATGGCTCATTACTCCTGTAGTAATAGATGGCAATGATCAAGTAAACATCAGATTTCTTAATGCTCACAAATCGACTCGGCGAGTTATTGAAAATGCTATTGGAGTACTAAAAGAAAAGTTTCCGTGTTTAAATTATTTAGGGGTTCAACCCAGATTAGCTTGCGATGTTTTTAATTGCTGCGTGACCTTGTGTAATAAATTTATTAAGGAAAACGACGACGAAGCCGATATAAACGTCTCGAATAACGAAAACAACTCTGATTCTGTTAATATATTTGAAGGCGTCCAAGATCATACGGGGCGGAGCAGTCTCGAAAGAATATTCAGTTGAAATTAGCGAAATTTTATATTATTAAAATGAAATTTAAAAGTAAGCTACTTATACTAATTAACAAAAAGTCATGACAACAAAAATTATAAAGCATACAAGTAGGAAATCGTAAAACTACTATATCACCACCGTTTGAGTACCATCTTCATTTAAAATTATATTTTCGTTTCTAATTAATAAAATTTTTGGTTTGAGTTATTCTGAACAGAGCCTTGTTTTATGGCATTTTTCTGACTCATAGGTTTTATTTCTTCGGTCAGTTTTGAATGCTAGCCACATTTAACTTGCGTTCCATTTCCAATATTTCTAGTTTTTATTTATAATTTCGCAATTAGAGGAACTCCAATTGTAGATCAAGTTTTCTTTTTAGGGTTCCGTACCAAAATGGTAAAAAGGAACCCTTATGGTGAGACTAAGTCTGTCTGTCTGTTTGTCACACCTGGATAACTCAAGAACTACTAATGCTATCAACTTGAAATTTAGAATAGTTTTAGATGACGTTTGCCCAACTATTTTGCAAACAAGAAAGAAATTGAAAAAAAAGATATCTTTTTTGCAAAAGGGACTGAAAGGGAGTCTTAAAAATTTGAAGTGGGGCTGCTAGGACATGTGGGGTATCATATGAAAGAACGTTGATTGCACATTTTCAATAATTTTTTTAGGCAGCATATTTTCCGACTTTTTAATGAAAAATGTAAAAAAATACCGTTCCCCTTACCTCCGAAGTTTGCATAGTTAAAAATCTGAAATTATTCTATGTGATAGAAGTTTACGTAAAGATTACAGGAAAAATAAAACGATGTCTCTAAATAGCACAGTTTTTCAGAAATCATCAACATCATATATACGTACGGAACCCTCAGTGCGCGAGTCCGACTAGTTCTTGACCGGTTTTTTTTTAATTCTTGTTCCAGTACATCGGTGTGTTGTTTCGGTCCTATTCGGACAATTTTATCGTTTTTTTTTTCTGTAAACAAAGTCCCCAAGTTAAAACTTTCTTAGGCCGACAAATAATAATAAATAAATATAACATATTTCAATTACTAGTTGTTTCATTTTAGCATGAGTGCAATTTCTTTTATAGCAGAAAATTAGGTAGTTCCTGTTCTTTTACAAATATTGAGTTCTCCGCGGACAAAGTCTTGTAAATTAACCAGCAAGACTTAGGTACTGTTTAAATATAAATTATTAGAGCATTTTTGCCTTGTTGTTGGAGTCAGAGACAAGTCAACATCATTTTGGTCAATGACACTATTGCCCTGCACTGAAGTTGTCTGTTCTACATTTATCCATCAGTTGTAGGCGAATCTTTGCCTATAATTTTCATTATCAGATCATAATAATGGAGTGAAAATGCTTTTTTTCCGCCGCCAGTGCCAGTTTTTCTTGCATTATCTCTTTTACTCTGAGGATAGATAAACCAAATAAGCACCTACATTTAAAAAAATATACTAAAAGTCATTCAAGATTAAACAACACGTAAATAATAAAACGGTGTTATAAAACGAGGAAAAGACAACAGATGAGAATTTCATATCACTTCACTATGATATTTACCTACGACAATAATCGTCTACTACAGTAGATATATATTCCGTGCCATATTAATTTATCGCATTTTATTGAAGTGTGGCTTAAAAATAATAGGTACCATGTGATATCTCTTAAATTGTTACTGTAGTAGGCAGGTACATTATATAGGTACCTACATATTTAAATGAACAGAACAAGAATGTATTTAACATATATATATATATTTATTTTTATTTCAGATCAAGATCCATAAGTTGTTAGTAAAGGTCTTAACCTAATGTTAGTAAAAAACCACAGTGACACTATATACAAAATTGAAACGACTGACACCTACGTGTGCAGCCGTATCCAGTGAGCCAGCATGGGGCTGTCCCACCTATCACACAATACACTCAGGATGCTGTGGGAGCTAACACGTATTCTACCGAGAATAGAGGCACACCGTTTCCGGATAATGGCATGAAAACCATCGACCCTGGCCTCGGCAAACATCCCGGAAGCGCTACATAAGCGTGGTAGACCCAACAGCATCCTGAATATATTGTTATACTGGACACGCAGCGCGTTGTATGCCCTCAGCGTATACCTGACCCACAGACTGCACGTGTAAAAAGACTGGCACTGGTAGGGGAAATTATTTTCAATAATTACATTAAATATGTACCTATTTAGAGTTATGGGATGTTTAAAACATACTTACCAAAGTAGACCTTTTTAAATTTGAGTAATATGTATCTCGGACATAGGTGTAATCTTTTCCAGGAGGTACCAGACCAAGCGACTGACACATAATTAAAATGTTCTTCCACTCTTCTGTTTTTAGGGTTCCGTATGCAAAAAACGGAACCCTTATGGATTCGTCATGTCTGTCTGTGTGTCTGTCCGTCCGTATGTCACAGCCACTTTTTTCTGAAACTATAAGAACTATACTGTTGAAACTTGGTAAGAAGATGTATTCTGTGAACCGCATTAAGATTATCACACAAAAATAGAAAAAAAACAATAAATTTTGGGGGTTCCCCATACTTAGAACTGAAACTCCAAATTGTTTTACATCAAACCCATACGTGTGGGTATCTATGGATAGGTCTTCAAAAATGATATTGAGGTTTCTAATATATTTTTTTCCAAACTGAATAGTTTGCGCGAGTTACACTTCCAAAGTGGTAAAATGTATCCCCCCCCCCTGTAACTTCTAAAATAAGAGAATGATAAAACTATAAAAAATATATATGATGTACATTACCATGTAGGTATACTTCCACCGAAAATTGCTTTGAACGAGATCTAGTAAGTAGTTATTTTTAAAATACGTCATAAATCGTAAACCACAATTTACCATTCATTCAATCAACTCAAATAAAAAAATAAAATAAAACATTCAATTTCATAAACATAAACCCTTTGCAAAGTTACAACGAACTACAAGAACTTTTATGTTATGTTGCTGCTACGGAACCCTTCATGGGCGAGTCCGACTCGCACTTGGCCGCTTTTTTTATTTTTGGACAACCTGTCGCTAAATGCACCGAACAAAATGCATTTTTTGTCCCGAATCAGGGGAAACGAATATACCATACCTTTACCTATACCTTTTTGATTTTAGAACTTACAACTAGAATCTACAAGCGTTCAATTTTACAAACCCTGTATATTTTTTTGATAAACGTAGTTTACACGAACTCGTAAAAACTTCCTTGTAAGGTGTAACTTGTGAACGTGTAGACTTGTAAGTTTTGATAACAAGGGCACTGGTCTTATTTATCATTATCCAGAAACTTTAAGTATGAACTAAGTATATTTTTACAGAATCCTCCACCGAATGGCACCTTTTCTTCAAAACACGCTTGATGATACCGTTCTTCTGGTAGTCTAAATACTCTTCATCTGCCGTCATGCGTAAGTAAATAAAAAAAATCTGGACTCTTTGTGAGTTTGGGGTCGTTTGCTGGTCTATAAGGCTGCATATCAGCTTTACGAAGACGTCGCAGAATCGTATCAGAGCTCACATTGTTGTGGTGAATTTCTTGAAGACTGTTTCGGACCTGAACAGCCGTGAGATGTCGATTTCTTAACATAGTGCTCACGATGAATCGGTCTTTTTAGTTGTGCACCTTGGTCTGCCATTTCCTGATCTCCCGATGTTCATGCCGGTCTCTTGAAATCGCTGGACTACTCTTTGGACCGTTGATAAAGATACTCCTATGTTCTAGCAGTGCTACGCTGACTTGTCCCTTCTTGTACCATGGTAATAATCCGTGTACATTCTTCAGGTACACACACACAGGACATGATATTGCACTGAATACTCTAAAGTCTAATCAATCCACGGAACCATTTATAATGACAGCTCGGTTTGAAACAAAAGTAGAAAAAATATTCTTTTCCTAATTTTAAATTTTGAAATTTTTCATAATGCATAATATTTTTTTTTTAATCTGTAACTTTTACAAATGAAACCACTTTAGGGATTTAGAACAAGCATTAGTGCTTACCTGCGTACTATATATTAATTTATTCTAGCGATCTAGGTATATAATTTATGGAGATATCACGGTTTTTATTAGCGACTCGGATTTTTTGCGATCCAGTGTATTTTGTTTTTTATGGGCTAACGGTACTTGAAGTCAACGTGATTCACTTTTGTTTTTAACATCTATTATGACAAAGATATATGCCAGTGACCTTGAGTGGTTAGCTTGCGTGTTCTGTACTGAGCACACGCAACGCGTCGTACGTTCAGCCAGTAATAGGACTCGCCCATCAAGGAGCGGTGTCCCCAATTTGACGCAATATTAATTTATTATACACAAAACAAAAGATATTTTAATAAAACGCGTATATTAAAAATATCAATAATTTAATTATCTTAAATTGGTGAAGGTTTTCCCAGCAGCGCCTCCGTGTCTTCATAGGTAAGTGGTTTCCGTGTACGTCCGCGAATCATATTTACATCAACATACAACCTATTACTGACCTTCAAATTGCAAAAACGTAAAAAAAATTGAATTTTGATAGCCCTTAGCGCATCCCCCAAAGAGTGCGGCTGCACAACTAGTCCTGTGGTATTCTACATAGATGGCGCTGGCGGCACTGCTAATTAAACTCAAAACTTAACCCCCACATTTTAAGGTACGGATTGGAATATGTTCTGTGTAGACTCTACACAGAAGATATTCCGTACCTTAAAATGTGAGTGTGGAACCTAAGATAGAAACTCGCTTGTACGATACCACTACATACAGAAAGCAAAGTTAATAGAAATCTCTGTTTCTAGACAGCACGTTTCGCCGATAACTTTGTTGATAGAAAACATTGTTCGTAGATATCTCGGTCATGTAGACTGTAGACTATGTACGAATATTTTGTGCCATACCTAATTATCGAAGCTTTGGATTAGATACGGATTCGCATCGAAAAATACCTAATCAACATCCAATATTTATGCCTCACGCAGCCTTCACGGCACGGCCCGGCCGCGCGGCTCGGCTTCACGGAGCCGCGCGGCCCTAGTGGGGACGCGGCTTTACATTTTTCAATATTATCATGATCCGATTATCGCGATATTTGAATAATCTGTTATTATAACGATACCGCCTATTACACTATAAATATTACCACGGTATCGTGATATTATTGACAATGTAACATGCCCCAACGTGTTAGGTATCTATCTGTTCGCTTGCTAGCATTTTATATTGTGCACTCCAGTAGGTACAGTAATATTCAAAATGGTAAGCATAATAAGCTGTAAGTTTTTCATGTGCTTGTCTACTAGCAGATTTCTGTTGTAAGTTGGAACTATTTGGATCTTAGATTTTTGTGTAATTCCTAAAAATTCTTAAGCTTTATGAAAAAGCTTTAGAGAATTTTTACTTTGTCATCAACTACAGACTGTTGTAAACCAAAAGGTTTAAACACTCTGACAAACACTTATTAAACATAAATTAAATGATCGTGAAGAAGAGTGCTAGGTACAGTATGAATCTCAAAGTTGCAATATTTCGCCTTTGAAAATGCTATTGTTTGCGATGAAAACAAGGCTGCCGAGTGCCGGTCAAGGTTAACCTTTTTTTTTTTGATGTGAAACATCTATAGGTTCATTAGGTCCACGTAAAACCGATTGCTGGCGGGGCGACGCATGCCGCGTGGCGATCAGCCGCTATACAGTCTATAAGTAGTAGTGTGTAAATGTGTGTGTAGTGCGATATTTCACATCTGCCAGTCGTCTCGTGACGGCTCAATTTTTTTTTAAGTTTTTAATAAAATTATATTTCTTGATTTTTAGATAGTTATAATCCTTAATATTATTCAGTTCTAAAACTATATTTTTATTTTGATAGAGCACTTGTAGTTTTCGAACGACAGGTGTTTTTGTCGCCAAGGCAGCGGTCAAATAAGGCCGTGAGTGACTACTTAACCGGATTTTCCTGTGACTGCCTTAAGGTGTGAGCTTAAAGCCTCCAGCCAGGGCGTAAAATATATATTATAACTAAACGCCAGGCGGCAGGCGCTTGAGTAACTACTTAACCTCCAATTGGCAGTGTGTAACATTGCTTGCTTGCTATTTGCTGATTGTAAAATGAAAGGCATGAAACCATGAGCCGAGAGCCTGTAATTACCAACAAGCAGCAAGCACTTTTACTTGACAGCCTTGAGCGGACCTAATGATGAATTTGAATTTGAGTTATAGAATTGATGATTAAACGAACTTACCTGAAGTGAAGTTCGATCCCAATTACACGAAGGCTCTGTCCGAAGAGATCAAGAAAACAATGTAGTAACGCGCAGGTACTGCTATCCAACCACTAAATTTGAAATCAACAAGATAAGCAAAATTAAACAACTAGTGGTGCCCTCTCTCGGTACCTCATTTAGTTTAAAGTAAAGGGAACGGGATTCATGGTTACCATATTGACTTATATAAAACGCATAAGGGGTCTAGCGATCATGAGTGTGCGGGACTGGGTGGGAGTTGATCTCTTCGGACAGAGCCTTCGTGTAATTGGGATCGAACTTCACTTCAGGTAAGTTCGTTTAATCATCAATTACACTCTGTTCTGTCCTTGAGATCAAGAAAACTATGTAGACTTTTAAAGCCATAAATGCGTTGTATGTGAGTATGTAGTATGTAAAGAAATAATATGGTAAGTACCTAGATTCTATGTCATAAAAAAAATAAAGAATTTAGTTTAGGTAATCATTATAATATTAAATAATATATTTTAATCTGTTTTTGCAATACCAAATTATTAACTTATAGTAGGTATTTATGTGAACACAACATAATAATTCTGCATGATTACATTACAAGGTACAATTACTAATTGTAAGTAAATGCTTAATCTATGCGTTTAAAACAGATGAAGCGAAATCATTGGCATTGTCTGTTAACACTGGTCTTTGATAAAACCTAGCAAATACAGATGAAGACCCAGTCCAGCCAGCAGTTTTTTAATTAGGTGTATGGAGACGCCTGATTTGAGGGCTGCTGAAGGCGACGCATGTCTGGTGGAGTGGGCCTTGAATTTAGTTGTATCAACACCACTGTCACATAGAACATTTTTTATCCAGCGGGTTAAAGTTTGCGAACATCAGGGCTTTTAAAAGTAATGAAGAGATATTCTTCTCCGCCTCTAATCGACGCAGTTTTTGTTAAATACGACCTAAGTGTGTTAGCTGGGCAAACTTCTGGCTGCTTAATAAAAAACGGAAGATGTAGACAAGGTTGTGTTGAACCATTACATGAAGTTTTAATCAAATCTGGAATCTTAATAGAGATATGGTTTGAATGAATACAAATATTGTGAATATTTATTTTCGAAATTGTTTGAACCCTGTGGGCCGTGACTAATGCGATTAGGGTTACGGTCTTTTTTGTAAGACAATCCAAGTCTAACTCGTCGTTAGGATATCAATTAGATAAGTCATTTAGCGTAATAGACGGATCCCAGGTTTCATTGTACTTGGGCAATGGTGGTCTTAGTTTATAGAAATCTTTAAATAAACTTGAAACTAGTTAAATTAATTAATATTTGAGAGGAACGAAATAAATCTGGAGGATAGCAGAAGCACTAAAACGCGAATGAGTTACCGAGAGAGGGCACCACTAGTTGTTTAATTTTGCTTATCTTGTTGATTTATTTAGTGGTTGGATAGCAGTACCTGCGCGTTACTACATAGTTTTCTTGATCATCCACATTGTAAAATATTGCACTTCACTCCTGGTCTACACATGCATTATCGTTTAATTGTATTTCTTTGCATTTTTAGATTCAAGAGGAGGTAGCAAAGTTATTGTCATTGAAATCACAGCTGGCCCCTGAAGATCCTGCTCCACAAAAGCTTACCCTCAAAACTCCCAAGGGTACAAGAGACTACAACCCACAACAGATGAGCAAAAGGAATGGTGTCCTACAGAAGATTATTGCGGTATTCAAGAGACACGGAGCGGAGTGTATTGACACACCTGTCTTTGAATTGAGGGTCAGTCTTTTGAGTTATTTATAATTAACTAGCTTTTGCCCGCGGCTTCGTCCGGATGGATGTTGGAAAATATCCTACGAGAACGTACTACCGGGATTAGAAGTAGTAAATCATAAGTGTTAATACAACCTGTATTATTATTAAACTATAAATTAGAACTTTTGACTAATTTGAACAAATAATGGTTATTGTGACTAAACTATATTAAAAAAATAAAATTAGATTATTTCAAGTAACAAGACTGATAAGTATACATAAAAAAAAATAATTAATAATAGATAGACATATAGCATCGTGGACTTTTTTGTGGGTAAGTAAGTAATATGAACTTGTAGTACATTATTTTATGTATCATCAATAGTAATTACAGCGCACGCCAAATAATGACTATAGGCAAATTTTTGATACATACCCAATGTATCAATGTACATTATTGTAATTTTAGTAGGATCTCGATAAAAAAAAAATCAGCCCATGTTACTCGCTGATAATGTAGCTTTCTTTATGTGAAAGAATTTAAAAAATCAGGTAACCCTTTCACAAGCATTGGCAAAATATTTGCCACAGCAGTATTTTGAATCTGGCGCGTAATCGATTTGGCAGAATTATATTTTTATTCTACGTACTACTAGCGCCATTACCAAAAAACATCATAATGTAAAATATAAAAAACTTAATATAATATTTTTTTAAACATCTGATAATCATAAAGTAGGTAATGGGTTCTTCTTAGAAATACTTTCTACTGTCAGTTGAGCTTGATTACAAGTCAAGATAGCCAAGTATTTCTAAATATTGTACTTCTATTCTTGTACCTATTACTGCCCTTGAACAAACTTTCATAGTTTTTTTTTATACTTATGTTAGACTGTAAGGATGGCGATCAGAAGTACCTATGCCATCTTTCTAAACTAATATGTATAATTTTTTTCATATACTTTTCTTTGCTTTAGGACGTGGGTTAATTTTGTGTGGGCCGTAAGCTTTGTTCTTTGTATGTAGTATAATTGCATATTGTTATTACGTAAAAAGCTTAATTCAATTGACTTTTTCTCCTATTTAAGGAAGTACTAACAGGGAATTATGAAGAGGACCCCAATCAGAACTATGACTTAAAAGACCAAGAAGGCGAGATCCTGACACTGAGATTTGACTTGACTGTTCCACTGGCGCGGTACTTAGCCATGAACAAGATAAACACTCTGAAGAGATACCACATCGCTAAGGTGTACCGGCGCGATAACCCTGCGATGACAAGAGGCAGATTCAGGGAGTTCTATCAATGTGTAAGTTTTTTTATAGATAAATATACTTATTCAAAGACATGTTTCAAAGGAATTACTTATAATATCGGACACTCCTCAGCGCTCGGTGAATGATATCAATTACTATTTTTCCAATGTTGGCAAATCATTGGCTGAACAAATAGCGCAACTACAAGCCACGACCCCAAATTTAAAAAAAAACCATGATCAAAGTCTTGATTCTTTTGTACTTTTTGACACTGATGAAGATGAAGTTATGAGCCTGATAGCTAAACTCAAAAATTATTGTTCTGTCATCATCATTCATCATTTCAGCCGAAAGATTTTCCATAATCGCCACGCTTGGCAGGCGGGTTGTCGATCGCAGTATGGTTTTATAAATGCATAGAGAACGCTGCTACCCATTCTCTAGTAAGTCCCTTAGTCGCCTTTTACGACACCCACGGGAAGAAATGGGGTGGAGCTATTCTTTACGTCCGGCACCAAACGGAACGCAAACGTATTGTTCTGTAGGTTGGGACAATTTGTCAATACAGTTATTGAAAGATCATTCAGCTATTCTTGTGCCACACATAACCTACATTTTTAATGTGTCTAGAAAATGCTAGCTTTCCCAAATACCTTAAAAAATCTCAGATTCGACCAATTCACAAGGGTGGGACCAGAGACCGTATTGCGAATTATAGGCCTATTACATTATTACCTTCGCATTCTCAAATCCTAGAAAACAATATTAACAGATGCTTAGTAAACTAGCTTGAAAGTAAACACATTTTATCTGAACATCAGTTTGGTTTTCGTCGTTGTAAATCCACTGATCACGCAGTTAACAACTTAACGGACTTTTATTACCTTTATCTAAATTGATTAAGGACATTTATTACCTATAACTAAATTTGTGCTTATAAACACAAATTTAGATAAAGATAATAAATGTATATCAATATTTTTAGATTTAGCAACGGCTTTCGATACGGTTTCTGTTCCAATCCTTGTCCAAATATTGGAAAACATTGGGATTAGAGATAAATAGCCTAACCTTTTGACCGATTATCTAACCGACCGAACTCAATGTGTTAAGGTGGGTCCCTACACTAGTACTGACCGTACAGTGACCTTGTTCCGCAAGGTAGCATTCTTGGGCCGACCCTTTTTCTGGTTTATATAAACGATCTCCTTCGAGTCTAAACTCATTTCATGGAAAAATAATCTCATACGTAGATGACACTGCCCTCATTTTCGCTGCTAAAACATGGAATGAGACTTATCAGCTATCCCAGGAGGGTTTGGATTTGGTAAAGGGATGGCTTTATGATAATGTACGTACGTTAAACGTTGAAAAAACGAAGTGCCTGACCTTTTTGATCCGTAAGTTTTCACATGCGAGTCTAAATTTAATCGCACATAATTTCTCCTTTGACTGTTTGGGTTATTTTAAATGGTCATGCGATCCTTTGGAACGTACAAAGAAAATTAAATGTTTGGGCGTTGTAATTGATGACAATTTTAGCTTCAAATCACACATTCAAATGCTGAGTACTTGGATTCTAAACTATTAAATATTAATAAAAAATAGATATTAAACTTACCTACATTAAAAAAAAATTAAAACATGTTGTCCCCATGTAAAGCAAATCTATTATGCGCTTTGTCAGTCGCTGATTACATAATTGTATATCGTCTTGGGGCGGTGCACCAAAGACTACGATAAAGCAACTTGAGGTTTCACAAAGAACCATACTGAAACTCTGTTTTAAGCCTTTCCGTTACTCAACCACACTTCTTTATGAATACTGTGAGGTGCTGACTGTACGCCAACTGTTTGTCTTAAGTATCGTTTCAAAACAGCATACTATCTTGGAGTATAATCCAACTCTGTTAACAAAGCGGAAAGGTTTACCTTGCAAGAGGTTATTAAACTTAAAAACGGCTTTTATTCGTAAATTTTACCCCTTTTTGATGACAAAATTAATAAGATTATTGAAATGTACTCTATGAATAAATGAACGATGAAGAAATCATTATCTCTGTGGCTTTGGAAGTTAACATACAATAAAACTGAAAATTTACTTACCATCTTAAAGTAGTGATACAACTTACTGTCGGAATTGTAAGGCTATGGATACCATATAAGAATCTACTAGCTAAATTTATTTAATTTTCTACACACCCTCTCTCACACACACACACACACTCTCACCTCCTTCACCTTACACACCCAGAGGACAGCAACTCTTCCATTCTTTTTATAAGTAATTAAATTTTAATTTTAATTTAAACTGTTTGCTTTTGTTTGTAAGCTCATACTTGCATACCTACCCAGTTCGATGGCTTGAGGCACTGCATACTGAAACACAGGTTATAAACCTAGTTTGGCAGCAGATGCTAATTATTTACACATTTGTAATTGATTTACTTTTAAGGTTAAGTATAATAGCTACAAACTGTGTAAATGATCCCTCTCTTCAACAGAAACCTACAAGTATTTGGGTATGTCGGAAGCATTAGGCGTTAATACTGCCAATATGAAACAATCGTTGAGGGAGCGCTTCTTTGGCCGCCTTTGGCGTTAAATAGTCTTTTATCAGGTGGAAACAAGCCTGCCTTCAACGGTTGGCTCAATGTATTTGTGTAATGCAATGTATTTATTTATGCGTTTTAATGTATTCTTTCGGCATATTCAAATGGGCTCAGACGGAACTTGACGCTCTGGATACACACAAACAAACAAACTTTACCCCTTTATAATCGGAGTCGCGCTTGTGCTGCGTTTCGATGCGGACGCGTTATCTTTATTTCGATTAGCGCGGCGCAAGCTGTCACTCGTATTTTACCCGCCATGACTAACGAACTAGTGGCGAATGAACTGCTGGCGTTCCTGCAGCAGAAGCTGGATGTGATGGACAAGGTGTCCGCTGTCCAGATCTGCGCAACGAACTTCAGCGAGGATGACATAGCTGCTGCCAAGCTGATGTTGTGGTTAGGGTTCCGTACCAAAATGGTAAAAAGGAACCCGTATTTATGGTGAGACTAAGTCTGTCTGTCTGTCACACCTGGATATCTCAAGAACTACTAATGAAACATTTCTACTAATGAACAATTTCAACTTGAAATTAATTTGTTGTTTTAGATGACGTTTGCCCAACTATTTTGCAAACAAGAAAGAAATTAAAAAAAAAAAAAATTGGCAAAGGGGGTTTTAAATTTGAAGTGGGCTACTAGGGCATGTGGGGTATCCTATAGAAGAACGCTGTTTACACACTCTCAAAAGTTTTTTTTTTAGGCAGCATAGTTTCCGACTTTTGATGAAAAATGTAAAAAAATATACCCTTCCCCTTATCTCCAAAGTATGCATAGATAAAAACTTGAAATTATTCTATGTGAAAATTTGAAATTATTCTATGTGTAAAGATTACAGGAAAAATAAAACGATGTCTCTAAATTGCACAGTTTTTCAGAAATCATCAACATCATATATACGTACGGAACCCTCGATGCGCGAGTCCGACTCGCTCTTGACCGGTTTTATAATAGTCGCTGGGCTTTGTGTTCGTTGAAAACTCTACTTTCTGATGGTATAAAAAAAATATACGTACTATGGTAAATGTTCTCAGAAAATCCAAAGAAACGAAAAATACTCGAATCCGATTTATTTTTAAATCAATTTTTCGAAAATTTATAGAATACTGTTTATTATGTACACCATAAAAGTTACAGATATAAATGTTTAAATCCAAATCAAACCAATGTTAAATAATTTATCCTAATATTAAAAATATAATTTCAGGATTTCGATATAGCAGGTCAGTACGACCCGATGGTACCTGACGCAGAATGCCTGAAGGTGGTCACTGAGATACTGGACGCTCTTGAGATCGGCACTTACGTGTTGAAGGTGAACCACCGGCGACTTCTAGATGGCATGTTTGAAGCTTGCGGCGTTCCTGCTGACAAATGCAGAACTACTTGCTCCACTATTGATAAGTTAGACAAGGTAATCAATCAATAATTTAACTCACATGACATCACGCATGTATTCCCCGAAGGGTTAGGCAGAGATGTACCTATAGTACACCCACATTTAGCCAGTTCTGTTAAGACGGAGATATATGCCAGTGACCTTGAGTAGTTAGCTTGCGTGTTCTGTACTGAGCTCACGCAACGCGTCGTACGTTCAGCCAGTAATAGGACTCGCCCATCAAGGAGCGCTGTCCCCAGTTTGATGCATTATTAATTTATTATACACAAAACAAAAGGTATTTTAGTAAAACACGTATACTAAAAGATCAATAATTAAATTATCTTTAAATTGGTGAAGGTTTCAGAAAAATACGCTTGGTAGATTTTGCGCCATTCTCAGTTTTTTATCCACGTTAGACATAACTTTACAATTTAATTTCACTATGTAATATAAAAATAATCTAAAATATTCACACATTATATTATTGCGAAAATGCTCTAATTTAACATATATTTTTTTCAAATCATTAACACTACTCGTTTAGACGTGATCTTCACTATAAAATCATTAAAAGTCAGTTATCGTGGCCTTAAGTCCCATGTAATAGGGGGCGAGTCTATTGCCATCTACGAGTACTGGGCTCAAATCCAGACTCCGGGCAGCTACTGAGAAATACCAGATGTAAAAACCCAATATCACAATTAATTAAATCAAGAACAATAAAAATGAAAAACCGGCCAAGTGCGAGTCGGACTCGCGCACGAAGGGTTCCGTATCATTATCTATAAAAATACCAAAAAAATCACGTTTGTTGTATGGGAGCCCCCCTTAAATGTTTGTTTTATTTTAATTTAATTTTTATTTTTAAAAGTGAATATATAACTAAATATTCTGTGAATATTTCAAGCGTGTACCTGTTGCCGTTATCAATTTCTAGCTAAAACGAGCAAAAAAATCACGTTTGTTGTATGGGAGCCCCCTTAAATATTTATTTTATTCTAATTACTAGTATTTGTTGTTATAGCGGCAACAGAAATACATCATCGGTGAAAATTTCAACTGTCTAACTATCACGGTTCATGAGATACAGCCTGGTGACAGACGGACAGACATATAGACAGACAGACAGACCGACAGATAGACAGACAGACGGCAGAGCCTTAGCAATAGGGTTCCCTTTTACCCTTTGGGTACGGAACCATAAAAAAACAATAATCAATCAAAAATTTATTAAACGTATCGGTTTTTAATAATGAGATAAGTCCATTTTTAACTGAAAGTCCTTTAAAAAGCCCATTTATCCTTCCTTTAGATAACTAAAGTCTAGTTATACAGATGGATGCAAATGATAACTACTTTCTTAAATTTTTAATCGGTTTATTTTCTTAACTCCAGTTGCCGTGGGAGGATGTGCGAACCGAAATGATAAATGAGAAGGGAATATCTTCTGACGCCGCTGACAGAATCGGCGAGTACGTCCGACTTAAGGGAGGCGTAGAATTAGCTGACAAACTGCTCAAAGACGAGAAACTATCCAAGACCAAAGCAGCTGTTGAAGGCTTACAAGGAATTAAGTTGCTGTTGGAGTACTGCAGACTCTTTGGTATTCAGGATAAGATACTGTTTGATGTGAGTCTCGCGAGAGGTTTGATTTACTATACAGGAGTCATCTATGAAGCTGTGTTGACACGTAAGTAGAATTTGTTACTGCTGTCTTGTGGTCGGAACTTTTGAGTCCACCAACCCATCCCGCCAACCCCCCCCCCCCCCCCCCCCACCACCCACCATCAACTCTTATTTTGTTCCTGTATTGTGTATCTGAAGATTATGTCTGGACTTTAAAAGAGCCTGTGAGTTTGTTCCAGTCTTTCATTTTAATTAGATAGGAAACACTGAACTGATCCAGTTTTAAAAAAACATTATTTATTTTTGATAAGTAAAAGTGTTTGTAGAAACCTATTTACAGAAATAGTAGTTTATGAAACTGTTGCTTAATGAGGGGTATTACATGAGTGTGTGTTTAAAAACCGAGCCATACGCGAGGTTTTTAATAGTATTACACAAGTGTTTTAATACCTAGTTATGTGCAGTTTCATACACTACTTTATCTACTCTCATACATTGGGATTGAACCAATGATATTATATGATATTATTTAATATAATATCATTAGATTGAACCTACTAAATAAAAGATCAAAGTTAAAATCCAAGCTAAAGCTGGCGCTGCCACAGGTAAGTAAAAAATTGGACCAAAACTTTTTTTCTTGCTATAAAAATGGCGCTTCGCATATGCGGGAGGCATATGCGGAACGCCATTTTTATAGCATTTATTTATTAGAAAAAAAAAATCATGGAAATTCCTTGGTGATATTATTAACTTCTTGGATTTGCCCAGTATCGTATTGGTAAAAATAGTATATTGTTATACATGGGGCTAAAATTACCCATTATATACGAGGTAGTTTTACTCCCGAGCTTCAGCGAGGGAGATAGAAACCGAGCTATAATGGGGTGTTAGCGCCGTGTGTTACACTATACTTTTCATAGACGATTGCGAGAAAATAAAATAATCCTAGACGGCAATAGATTGAAAATTATTTTTTTTCCTTTCTCTTCCATCCGCAAATACGGGTCTCCATTCTCACTAGATGATGCCATTTTCTTTTTTTTTTGTAAAATAAATTACGGTCACCAATTAAATTTGTAATAAAAAAAAAACTAAAGATTTCGCGCCAATGCCTTTTTAAAACCAAGGAACATTTATGCTCACCTAGCTACGGCGAGGCCGCAACGCAATGCACGCATTCTACCGAAGAGGTTGCCGGTTTTAGATCCATTTTCAAAAATAAAATGTTCTTCTTTTTTTATGACTGTGTATATTAACAGCAATAAGTCGAGTCTTTAATCATGATTACTTAAATTATTTTACTTAAGGTAAATCCGCAGCTGTAGCCCAAGAAAATAAAATTTTCTTACGTTTTTTGCTATTTGCAGGACAGTGTCAGGTATAACAGATATGTATTTACATAAAAATTATAATCATTAATATAGCTACAGCTACAGCTGCGGATTGCACACTTTTTTTAATTTTTGTGTGTGGTAACACACAAAAATTGTTGTCTGTTAAAATGAAAATAACTTTTTCCCCTAGAGGAAGATATGCTATTTTAGCCCCGCTCTGGTACGCTAAAATGACGGACTTTTTGAGCAAGAGGAGTGAAACATTGTTTTTTATCATTATTTTGTTAGAGAAAAAGTGTTATAATATGAGTCTATTTTTTTATTTCGGTATTGTGTTTCTAAAGTTTGTCAATATAAACTCGTTTTGAAGTTTATAAATCGAATTTTATATAGTATATATAAAATCATTTTTCAATGCAATATTTACTAGGAAAAAAGAGTTTTCTTGCCTACTGAGTATTATTTTACCTTTTTGCAACACGTATGCAACAAGTACGTAAAATTGTACAGTATGCTCTTAATAAATTTATAAGGATCCATCAGTCTAGTTACATGCAAGGCGATTATCAAACACAGTGTATTTGAAAATCACCTCATGTTTTAGAAATTAGCTCTTATTTATATCGTAATTATTTTAATTACTAATTGCTTATACGAAATTGATTTAATCAACAGACGTCGGTTAAACCAATTACGATGATTGTTGACTTATTATTGAGAGATTGTGCGTTTCCTTTCAGGGCCAATTAAAATCGGCAATGAAGACCAGACTGTCGGATCGATCGCGGGCGGTGGAAGATACGATAATCTTGTTGGCATGTTCGACTCGAAAAATAAACAGGTAATGTTCATACAACGACAGGACTGCCCTAAATTAATACGCGGTGTGAATTACTTACCTCTTTTTTTTAAATTTTAGTAGGTTATCAAAAATAAAAACCCGGCCACGCGCAATTAAGGTTGCCGTAGTTGGTATGAATTTATCCCAAGAACAAACTTAACATTGTAGTTGAAAAACACGTTCCCTCATACATTCCAACTGCAAATGTAAGTTTGTACGCACATATTTGAGAGATTTATCATGTAATTTTAAGACCATAGACTTCTTATAGGTTTTCTGTAATCTATATGTAATGAACTGTTTTCTGTTTTTTTCAATATTTTTGGCTCAGTAGTTTAGGAGTTAAGGGACCATTCTCAGACCATTCCTCGGTCAATTTTCTATAAATATAAAAGTATTTAAGGGCAGGAGTATGATAAAGAGTGACGCAAAACTGTAATTATTATTCATTTATTATTTCAAGTTACAAGACTCATTTACAATATTTAATACATTATACACACAACAGACATTAACATTAATTAACATTACAATACAATACAAAACACAACTATCGCACTATCAACACTTACATTAGTGACCGACGACTGTAGGTGCAAGTCACTGCCGCGTCTAATGTAAGGACAGTTGAGCCTGTCCGCTATCATCATCAGTATGCTGTTGGGGCTGCCGCACCCTGCGCACCAAAAACGCGCTCCGTTTACGCATCGTTGCAAAGAAGCAGTCGACGCTAGCTTCGGCAAACATGCCCGAGGCACTACAGTATTGCGGCAGCCCCATCAGCGCTCTGAAGGCGTTGTTGTATTGGACACGAAGGGCTTCGTATGCTGTTTGGGTGTGATTCACCCACAAGCTGCACGTGTACATTGCAAATGCATGCTGCGTGTGTGTTGCAATGTCTGCTGTAGGAATATTAAGGGGACGATAACCGACTTTTAATGATTTTATACTGAAGATCACGTCTAAACGAGTAGTGTTAATGATTTGAAAAAAAAAATATGATAAATTAGAGCATTTTCTCAATAATTTAATATGTGAATATTTTAGATTATGTTATATTACATAGTGAAATTAATTTGTAAAGTTATGTCTAACGCGGATAAAAAAATGAGAATGGCGCTAAATCTACCAAGCGTATTTTTCTAAAACCTTCACCAATTTAAAAACAATTTAATTATTGATCTTTTAGTATACGCGTTTTATTAAAATACCTTTTGTTTTGTGTATAATAAATTAATAATGCGTCAAATTGGGGACAGCGCTCCTTGATGAGCGAGTCCTATTACTGGCTGAACATACGACGCGTCGCGTGAGCTCAGTACAGAACACGCAAGCTAACTACTCAAGGTCACTGGCATATATCTGCGTCTTAAGACAAATAATGCCGAATAACGCAGGACTGAAGGCGGCCGGAACACATGTTTCACGAATCTGTCTACACATTTTCGCAGAAGCCCGCTTTTTTAAGATATAGAATATTCTTCCATGTCCACTCTTTTATAAATCTCCCAAGATCAATTGGAGCACACCAAAAACGTTGGTCCGTGTGAGATCAAAGATAAATGTTACGAACCGTGACTTTTGTTACTACGTGGTTTTCATTTTATGCCCGGGCAATCTCTTGGACCGCTCAGGGGACCGTTGATCCCAGGAAAGCTTGCACTAGTGAGTCTTAGTAGTCCAATGTCCTGATTTCATGAAAATCCAGCCAAGTGCGAGTCGGACTCGTGCACGAAGGGTTCCGTACCATTATCTAGTAAATATATATCTGTTATAGTCGAAAATCATATTTTGATCAAGATACAACCTGACACTGCAGGTCAGTGTCAGGACAGGTAAATAGCTAAAAAACTGGCCAATTGCGAGTCGGACTCGCGCACGAAGGGTTCCGTACCATTATCTATAAAAATGAGATATGAGAGCCCCCCTTAAATATTTGTTTTATTTTAATTAATTAATTTATTTTTTAAGTGAATATATAACTAATTATTCTGTGAATATTTCAAGCGTCTACCTGTTGCCATTATCAATATATGTAGAGCAAAAACGAGCAAAAAAATCACGGTTGTTGTATGGGAGTCCCCTTAAATATTTATTTTGTTCTGTTTTTTTGTATTTGTTGTTATAGCGGCAACAAAAATACATCGTCTGTGAAAATGTCAACTGTCTATGTTGTATATCTATCATGGTTCATGAGATACAGCCTGGTGACAGACGGACAGACAGACAGACGGCGGAGCCTTAGTAATAGGGTTTCCGTTTTACCCTTTGGGTACGGAACCCTAAAAACGTAAGAAAAATTGAATTTCGCGGCTACAGCTGCGGATCCACGTCAAAGATTTTGATAATATTATTACTGTTCCAGGTACCAATTGTAGGCGTCAGTATCGGCGCGGAGCGCATATTTTCCGTGCTAGAAGCGAAGTTGGCTGCAGGTGACATCAGCGTGCGCACCAATGACGTTGACGTGTACGTTGCGTCTGCTCAGAAGAACTTCCTCGAAGAGCGCATGAAGATCTGTGCGGAGCTGTGGAATGCTGGTATTAAGGTAATTAATAGTACATTATTGCAAAGGCCGTGAAATAGGCAATTGCAGGTCGAGCATGAGTTTGAAGGCCGAGCCGAAGCCGAGGACTTCACTAATACGAGACAGGCAATTGCCATTTCCGTCGAGGCATATATACCTAAGTAGTGCTTTTCTCAAAAGAATGCAGGGAAAGTAAATTATTTATAAATTCCAGATTCAATGACGAACAACGATAATTTTTCACGCGTCAATGTATACATTTGTTTTTTTTTTTTAATATACAGCTTCCTATTCGCAAGCCAGTTTAAAATTTAAATAAAACCTTTGATAAGTTACCTCCTAGGTTGCCATGTTTCGGAGTAAAAGAGTATTTAATAACCCCAGCACGCCGTTTCATACAGTATTGCTGGAGCGTTGTAATGTTCCAAATGAAAAAAAACGCTCCTGCAATGGATTTGATTTTCTTTGACCGTAAATTCGATACTTCGCGTGTTCTTTTTTCGAAAATAATGACAATATTTCCATGCATGTTTGAGAAAATCAAAAAGGACCCCATGATCTACTGCCGTCATTATGATATCATTCGCCTTGTCGCGATACGGCACAAAGGCCCGGCGTGGCGCGGGACGAGCGGTGCCTTTGTGTCGCGTCGCGTCGCGCGACAAGTCGCCCCGGTATGTAGAAGCCTTAAATCTCCTTTGATTTTTTCCCTTTGATTATTGTTTAAAGGTAGTTTTTAGGGTTCCGTACCCAAAGGGTAAAAGGGAAACCCTATTACTAAAGCTCCGCCGTGTGTCTGTCTGTCTGTCCGTCTGTCACCAGGCTGTATCTCATGAACAGTGACAGTGTGACAGTTGAAATTTTCACAGATGATGTATTTCTGTTGCCGCTATAACAACAAATAAAAAACAGCTAAAAAACGCTAAAAAACGCTAAAAAACAGAATAAAATAAATATTTAAGGGGGCTCCCATACAACAAACGTGATTTTTTTTGCTCGATATTGATAACGGTAACAGGTAGACGCTTGAAATATTCACAGTATATTAAAAATAAATAATTAAATTAAAATAAAACAGATATTTAAGGGCGGCTCCCATACACCAAACGTGATTTTTTTTTGCCATTCTTATACATAGTGGTACGGAACCCTTCGTGCGCAAGTCCGACTCGCACTTGGTCGTTTTTTTTTTGTATTTATATTTTAGAATTCTGGTCCCAAACATTGTAGGGCCGATGTACTTCCCATGTTTTAATCATTTAAGGTAAATAGAATGTCACAATGAAAAAAAAATATTTTAATGAAATAAAGCTATAAATTATAAAAAATTTGTTAACATTAAGGCTGACAAGAGGCAAATGATAAAGTAGGCTTGTCTTAAACAAAAAAAAAAAATACCAAATCTGTATAGTTTGTGGTAGCGGAAAAAATATATGTTATTTCTGAACATATTTCTCAGAACTTGGTTGTTACCAAAACACATTTAGAAAAAAAATCTCGATACAAATTAGTAATATATTTATAATAGTAAACTAACTCTTTACATTGAGTTTCAATCCAAAATATCTGTATTAAATATCAACGTACGGTTGGTATTTAATTAATAACAGGAACGTCTTTTTTGTATGCAGAACTTGGTTGTTTTTTTATTTTCGATTACTCAACTCATTTTTGAGTAATTAAATAATTGCTTCATATTTTCCAATAAATTACAAGCGTTGTGTCAATCAATCAATCAAAAATCAAAAATATTTTTATTTCACATAAGCCTACATGGGCACTTATGAAACGTCAGAAGCTAGGTGCACGGTTCCAATTGGTCGTTTCCTATGGCAAGAAATTCCACGGTTACTCTTTTAAAAAAAAACTGGCTTTTACAATGTTTTCAAATTACAGTGCTAATAAGTATGAGAGGACAGCGTAGGCCCGTCAAAAGTACCAGGTAAGTACTTAACAAAATAGAAAACGGTCTACAGATCGACAGACCATTAAGCCTACAACGTCCTCACATGTCATCGCGCTTCTCTTTCTTTTGTATGCAGTCTGACAGTGTCAGCGGTTTACCTGTAGTCAGCGTCTTAACTACAATTACTATTTGACCGAATTATGTTTTTTAACATCTATCATAGATTAATTGAACACTTCTCGACCTGTTTTCTGCAAGGCAGAGCAGATAACACAATTTAACAACAAATGGCTGTATATCGAAATATTTCCTATTTTTCTAAATTCTAATGGTATTAATTATTTAAAGATGTTAATTTATAATTAGCTCTTAGCTATTTTTAAATAAGACTTCTTTCTTTAATAATTTATTGTAGATTCAAACAATCTAAACTTAACAACAATAAATAGGAATACGCATTAATCCATTACAGTTTTTTTTGTATATGTGTGAGGTAAAACATTGGTATAAATAAACTTGATAAGAAATACATTGTTTTACAATTTCATTAAAAGGATTTGATACGAAATAATAACAGGAGCTGAACGCTTCTAACCCAACCCAGCCCAACAAGTTCCCCATGTTTAAAACTCACTTTTCTCAAACATGCTTGGAAATTCGAGAATTATTTTGACAACCTTCTTCGAGATAAATCGAAAATGCTGTACTGGTCAAATATAATTATGCGAGCAGGCGGCCGGCAATGTTAGTATGAAAAGCCATATCATTCTGTCGTGTTTAGCGGCTGAATATTAATTGCTATGAAAACTCATCTGTCGTGTAATTTAAAAATAGAACGAACTTTTTACGTCGGCACATGGCGACCAAGGAGGTTGCCATGTGCCGATTATCAAAGATTTTATTATATAATATTTGGCTTGCAAATAGAGCAGTGTTTAGTAAAAAAGAAACGAATGAACATATTGGCGCGTGAAAAATTATCGTTGTTCGTCATTGAATCTGGAATTTATACATAATTTACTTAATTTGAATTTCCGCGCATTATTTGAGAAAAGCACTATACAAGCCTTGGCCGCAACCAGGCATTGATGGAGTCACGTATGAGTTCCTTGGCTTCGCCTGAGCCCACATTTTCACGTTCGTCCATCAATGTCCTTTTGCAGGCCGCTGCAGTAATGTACTATAATAATATCTGACAAGACAGATTTAAGTGCGAGCGTGCGAGTGTTCAAATAACAAAAAAACGACTTACAACAATAGGCCTGCACTGTGTCTTAGATATATGAAACGCAACTGGCTATGAGAGAAAGAGAAAGAAAATGTGTGCTCGCACCTCTTTCTCTTGCCCCTACAGTAATATAAGAAACGTAACTAAAAAAAATACATGTGTGCTATAAAATTGTATTTTGCAGCACACATTTTTGTCGATTCCTTTGTTGACATTATTATCTAAGCCAAATAATATGGGAGAGGGCGCTGACTCCTGACATACAGGTACACCTAGTTCAGGAGTCAGAGGCTTCAAACAAATTCTGTTCTTACCCTATTATGTCAATAAAGAATTATTAGATTTTTTTTGGTAACTCTTTTTCTATCTTCACTAACTTATATTTCCCTCTCAACTACCGTTCGCTCGCTTCCGTAACGCTCTCGTCACGCATTCACCAGCTTACTCCCCAAGTCAAGCGTGCGTAAAGAAGTTTTACTTCAATAATGAGAAAAACAAAACATTTACCACGTGCCAGCTAGCACCCCAATATACCCATCAAAAAACTTGCAAAATATTTTTTTTTCACTAATTGCCCTTGTAGGTTCATGGGCACTTATGAAACGTCAGAAGACTGGTACAGAGTGCAGAGCAGAGAGGTGCAGAGTTCGAAAGCTGAAGTGGAAGTCAATGTCTGTCGAAGCACCGACGGCTGTTGAAGCAGACGACTCTTCGAGTGGTGACCCTGAAACAGCAAGGCAAGTGTAGCGTGGAACGTTCCTCTGCTTCATCTAAAATACCGACGACCGAAAAAAGCGGCGGGACGGACGGGACGCGAAAGGCGAAGAATCTGATGCTGTGGCGAACAATGATATTATAAGTAAAAAGACGTCGATAGGTTACCTGTTCTTCGACCTTCAAAAACGGCACAATGCCACACTATTAGATGTCACGTGGAACTAGGACGGCATGTCGTAATTATCTGGAGCGGAAAAGAGACAAGAAAATGTGGCTAATTAGCCAAATTTTGACGTGCCACTTGCGGAGCGTGTACCTATCAGGGACCATTTTGGTTACCCATTGAAAGGGTTTTTGATAGGGTTTTTCTAAGCGGTTAAACAAAAACCCATACGATATGGGTAACCCTTATGAACGAACGGCTTACATTAAATTTTGGTAACCCATTGAAAGGGTTTTCGATAAAAACCCATACGGTGTGGGTAACCCTTTTGAACGGCTTAATTTAAGCCATTCAAAATTATCCACACCGTATGGGTTTTTCTAAAATGGTAACCAAAACTGTCCCTGGGTAGAATAGAGATAGAATTGGTCATGTTACTGGGTTTCAAGTAGGTATAGAACCTATTGAATGGGTTATCATGTAACCCTTTCCCTGGGGTTCAGGTATAAAACCCTTTCAATGGGTTACATCATGATAAAGGTAACCCATTAAATGGGTTACCCCTTCGAAAGGCTTAACTCTTAACCGGGGTTGTACGGTCCCTGGTACCTATATCCTATCTACCTCTTTTTACTTAGAATAACATTTTTGGCGAACCTTGGCAGATGCCTATGTGGTAATGTGGCCGAGTATAGAGTCTGTCCAACGAAGGCTGCCCACGAAAGAAAAGCGGCAATTTAAAAAAACAAGAGCTGTCAACCCTTGCTATACATTCCGTATACAACATTCGTTTTTGTTTATACTTACTAAACCCGAAAAGGGGTCATTGTACTCATCATTTTGAACAATTTTTCTATGGGACCAACCTTGAAACCGCGAAAAAAAAAAATCAGCTGTTCCCTACATTTGTGTTCACTTAAATCAGCTAGACTTAGAACAGCTGATTTTTATTTCGACAAGTCATGATTTTATTAAATTGGCGTTCTTTTTTCGTGGACCGTTTCGTTGGACAGACTATGCGATAGGCTAGGCGAGTTTATTGATGTTCTGTGCTATGTTGTACTAATACACAAGTTTACCTGACAAGGTATTCTGTGCTGGCCGGCCCGAGGACGTTTTGATGGCCCTGGATAACTTATGAGTATCGTAGCCCTTTTAGGGTTTCCTAGTCAACAATAACAAACACAAACCCTTAATTATAGTTTCGCCTTTTAAGTATTTATCTATGTTTCGCCATGTCCGTCTGTCTGTCTGTCTGTTCACGGCTTAGCTCAGAGACTCTCAGTACTTTCTAAAAAGCTGTAATTTGGCTCAGGTACGAGTATACCTACATATTAATCACGCCGACAAAGTGGTAAACTAAAATCTTAAAAAAAACGTGGGGATGATATTTTTTTTTCTTGTCTAACCCGTGGTGTGGTATCGTTACATAGGCTGTTCAAAAATATGGCGGGTCTGTTAAAACCATTTTTCGATTCAGTTCCGTTTGCGTTATATTAAGCTTTAAAGTGAGCGTCCTCCCATCGCCAGCTGTTAAATGGTTGTTTTTGGATATGTCAAAAAATTCACGGCAGTAGTCTATAAAACGAAGTTTTAAAAGGGACACTATCACATCTAAGTAGGCTTTACAAGTTAACGAATCGAAACTCGAACCGACTTCGAATTCTAAACTGTATTAATATTTGCACACCATGACAATATGGTAAACATGTTACCACAACTCCATGTACTTATAATATCTTGCATGCATTTATTTTATAATTATATGTACATACGTCTGCACACATGTTTGCGCAAATAAAGTTATCTGAATCTGAACGAGTAGATACAGTCGACCTCTTACATTTGCAGTTGGAATGTATCATGGGAGAACAGGTTTTTCAACTTCAATTCTTGGGATAAAATCCCGACTACGAAATTTCCTTCATTATGCGTGGTCCAACACGCACTTGGCCCGTTTTTTGGAAACTTAAGCCACTGAGCGAACGATATTAAGATCTTCCGGAACATTAGCCAAAAGTCTTTGCAGAATTACCTACTCACTAAAAGTACCTACTAAAGTAGCTATAGGCAGTCCATGTCCGACAAAGAACGGCTGGCCTTGAAGCAGGCGAGTCCTTAAGCCCAGGTAGCACGGGCGATTTTTTCATGTAGGTACTGAATTTTTAACGCTCTGGGGGCCTACTCCGAAGCGATAATCCGAAGTATCGGCTCAAAAAATCTCTTGAAAATCCTGTGCGCGATAAAATAACGCCGCGATTTTTTACGTCCGTGCGAACGTTGGCTAAGTTAAAACCCAACGAGAGCTATTTAATAAAAAATAAAAAAACTGGTCAATGACGACACGCATGTCGGACCACGCACAATGAAGGAATCCGTAGTTGCGATGAATTTATCCCAAAAACAAACTTAACATTATAGTTGAGAAACATGTTCTCCCATGCATTCCAACTGCAAATGTAAGTTGGTCGACTATTACTCGTTAACTTGTAAAGCATACCTACTTAGCTGTGATAGTTTTCCTTTTAACTTCGTTATGTATACTATTGCCGTGATTTTTTCACACATCTAAAAAGAACCATTTAGCTGGCACGGGTCCACTTGATTTGATCAAAACAAGCACTTTCAAGCTTATAAATACTATATGGGTTCCTTGTTGACTACTAAGCCCTCAAAAATATGTTTTTCAAAGCAGTTAATTAGGTCTAGGATTGTTCTGGTTCTATAAATATTATAATTCACTGCATCTACCTAACTGATGTTTTGCATGATTTTGATGGCACCTGATGGCACTAAGATGTTGTTTTGTTATGTGTTTAAATAGCTTTTTCTGTTTCATAGAAAAAAACAAATAATAAAAGTATAAAGATTCAATGACCTTCTAGTCAACGTCCCGTTTGGACTCCATTGACCTCGATCGGCTTGTCCTACAGAACGTCCGCGTGCTTCTAGCTCCATAATGTCATGTCATGGACGCGCCAGCCAGTAGCTCTACTCATTGTTCCCACAACAACTTCTGTGGTTCCTGTCATTGTGCCCTGATGCACCGTGAAGTCCAACACGATTTTCATCGATATAAAACTCTTTATACTATTCAAATCCCGCCTATTCTACGTTATACCGTTTTACTGACAACATCTAATGTTAAGCGTGAGATGAAATGGTGCCTCAGTACAAATATTGGTTTAGTTTATTAGTTTGTGTCCTACTACTAGTTTCGACTATCAGTGGATCAGCAATAAAAGACGCTTTGGAAGAACATTTAAAGGATATCGCCCATGATGAAGGTACGGAGTCTATCAAACATGATAAGCAAAAAGGGGAAAAAATTCACCAAGACGAAAGCCAACTTAACGACAACCATAAGAACCAATATTCAAAAGCCAACGATGAAGCAAAATATTTGAAGAAAGAACACGATAGTAAATCAGTATCAGATAGCGATGCTTATAAAGGTTACAACAGCAAGCAAGACAAAGCTGAGGACAGTGAAGCGACTGGTTTCAAGAGAGGCCACAAGAAAGGACACCATAAGCAAGGATTCCAAAACTCATATCATAAAGATGAGTCGTCCAATAAAAGCACGTTTTTCGATGATATCAATGACGAAGGCGACCGAGCTGGGTATAACAGCAGACTGAATTCACACGACAACCAGGGAGGTAGGAGCTATCATGGATCTCACAATAATGGTCAAGAACATATAAGAGACAACTATAATGGCGGCGGCTATAACAGACACGGTGACACCGGAGTGAAGCAGCATGGTCATCAAGATTATGGCAAGAAATATTACTTAGATGATAATTTAAATCACAATAAGTATCGAAATACTCATAAAAACCACGCCCGAGATCACATTCAAGATCGTCATGAGTTTCGAGCTCCTGAAGTACATCGCGATCCAGGATGGGATTGGCAAAGGTGGGAGGATAAAAGAGGAGGAGGAGGTTGGGACCGCCCCGGATGGCAAAGGGACCAAGGTTGGGACAGAGAACCTGGCTGGCAGAGAGACCAGGGTTGGCAGAATGAACCTGGTTGGCAGAGGGACCAGGACTGGCAGAGAGACCAGGGTTGGCAGAGGGATCCTGGATGGGAAAAAGATTACGGAGGCCCTGGGTATTATGATGATAGGGGTTTCCGTCATGAGGGTGGTTATGGCTACGGTCCCAACCATGGTTACGGCTACGACGAATCTCGAGCGAGTCCCGTAGCCCTAATTCCAAAAAATGCGCCTGTAGTTGCACATAGAAAGCAGACTATAACTATCTATGAAGATCCGAGATACGCTGGAAAGGATACAGGTCAACTCAGGAAGGAGGAGGGGGATAACCTTCAACTAGACTTCAAGCCCAGCAGTCATCGATACGCGAGTTACGACGATACCTATTATAACGTTCCTGTAACCCGAGAGGGTGGTATGGAAGCTAGCAAAATTAATAGATTGGTTTACAATTACCGAAGACAGTGATCGTGACAGGAATAATACCAATATGCTTTCTATAGATACTCATTTAACTTGTAGAATTACTAACTTTAAATAAGTTATTTAATGAAGCATGAATTTTAATATCCTATTTAGTGCTATCTGCAGCTATCGATTTGTTCGAAAAAATTTACCGTGTGGCGTGTGCCTTTAGTAGGCATTTAAATTTTTACAGACAAAGGGTAGCTAAGCTAAAACATTGTCGCCTCACTTTTTTCTTACGTTTGAAACAACTTTGGGATGGGAATAGGTGGTGGGTAAATAAAGCTATTATTTATTTCGTATTCTAAGCAATAAGTATAAGTAGCAATTTTCCAGAACGTTTTCCAAGTTCTAAAAATATATTAGAATAGGTATATTGAAAAAAAAAATGTTTGAATGTTACTACAGAAAAAATATACATTTTCGTAGAACTTTTGGTATTTCATTTCTAAATTCTACCTTTGCGCACAAGATATCGGATATTCGGGATATGTGGATATTAAATATGAGTATTGACAGATTTCCAGTGAAGCGTGGAAGTCAAATAGGTATCACTTTGAAGGGATTCCTTGGGGCAGTTGCTACGTGACGGACGGACGGTCAGTCGGGCGGCATATTTCAATATGCTACATGCGGCACGGTTGAGCGGGCTGGGCTTTCGACCGTGACGGCACTGGGAGCGTGCTAAATCGGTGTCACTGGTCCGGGGCTAAGCTGTGTGCCATAACTTTATGATAATCGGTAACATTGGCTTGTGGATAATTTGATGGTGAATGGAAGTATTTGATCCGATTAACTGCACAAATAAAGTTCGTATTTATGTTACTTCTACAACCCAAAAACACCAATGGTTTTTAATTTGGTTTAAAAAGAAAGGGGAACACCTTTGAAGTTTTAAGTACTGAATTTAAAGTTGAATAAGTGTTAAGCACTATTGCATTATGTAAGGTAATATTTTTTATAACTTCCTTACCTTCAAGGGGTCCTTCGTGCCACCTCGGCGGCATCACAATTTGTTCGTTGCGGCGGGCGTGAACTGTTGCAAAATTCACAAAACTCTTGGGTGTCTTTCACGATAATTTCAACCATAATTCCGAATTAAGTCGTTTTATTACCCCTTCCGCTTTAATTAAAAGACATTGTTATTGAGTCACTACCCACTCGTAGATATTTTTCAGTGCTTTTATTTGTAATTTAAATTTTGCAACCCTTAGCCGCGGTTCCGCTTTAGGGGGATAAACTAATTTAAACGTTAAGCTCCGGACAAAGTCTCGGTTTATAATATGTATGGTCTGGGCAACATTTTAAAATTGGATTAGACCAGCGTGTACCCGAAATAAAGAGTCGCTTGTTTTTATATTTTTCCTCTGGCTGGATAATTCAGTTGTTTTCAGAATGAGGGTAATTTACTTTGAATGGCTAAGCTGGGTTTATACCATGTAAGTTGTTATTTAAACTACGGATATGTGTACCTATACTAAAAGTATGTTCTTACCAAATTTTAAAACTCTTTTAATATGATGGACAATTTCAGTCGTTTCGCCTTGTAGTTAGTGTGGCGGCATCAACATTGCTACATGATGCGAACTACGCATCAATCTGACGTCACGCAACATCCTGCATCGCGCAAGTAGAGATTACCGCGCAACTAGTATTATATAAAACGTCCCGACATCAAGCGTCGGGCAGTTGCCCGCCAGACACAACACCCAGACGGTCGGAGGATCCTCCCTTTTCTATGGAGGATGAGTGAACTTGGCACACACACCCTGTTCCTCATGTAGATGCTAGAGATTTTGTAAATCCATTCTAGTTTTGCATATAAACTGTAGGCAATCCATATTCATTCATAGATTTCCATGATTATCATCAGTCTTTGGTTTGATCTACAAAAATATATTTGAAGTACCTACCTATCTAGATGAATGATACGTTGATCTAAAAGAGAAATGCATATTAGCAGCCAATCTGCAATTTAAAAAGTAACAGAACCACTCCTGTGTCTTTGTGGTGAACTGGTGACGACAACGAATAGTCCCTGTATTTAGTTTATCTCGCCTTGTTGAATTAATTAAGAGAGTGCTCGGTTTAAATAATTCTTTGTTTTTGGTAACTGTGAGTTTAGGTAGTTTCAATTGCAGGGTAATATTTTTGTTTTGTAATTCAAGGAGCTGAATACGACCGGCACAGGACCGGAATGGAGGGGCATGCAAAACAGGAGGTAGAGTGTAGGCCTACCAGATAATGATTAGGTATTGATTTTTTAACTATTTATTATTTGAAAAGACAGGTAGGCAACCTACAACCTTAACCTGGCTTAACGACACTGGTCGATCCATCAGGTTAAGCTACACTTGCCTCGGTTGGTCCGTGGATGGGTGACCGTCTTTACATACCGAGACTCCTCCGTGCTTCGGAAAGCACGTTAAGTCATTGGTCTCGGCTGTCATTCGTGAATCTTTGACAGTCATTACGGGACGTCAGAAGCCCGAAAGTCTGACAACCAGTCTTACCAAGGGGTATCGTTTTACCCAGTTACTGGGTTGTGAAAGCCGACCCCAACATAGTTGGGAAAAGGCTAGGCAGATTGATTGATTGACGTAGGCAAACTAAGTCCGGGGAGGGTTTAGCTTCGGAGAAAGTAAGGATACAGTGGTTTACAATTCAATTTTTTTTCAAAATATGTGAGTTAAAGTGTCTAAGGACTCATTATTTTCTCTCTCCGAGCCAGACATTAAGGCGCTGACAAGTGACAAATGATAAAAGTAGGCTTGTCTTAAACACAAAAATTGCCAACTCTATATAGTTTGTGGTAGCGGAAAAAATATATATTATTCTTGAAAATATTTCTCAGAACTTGGTTGTTACAAAAACACGTTTAGGAAAAAAATTTCGATGCAAATGAACTGTAAACTAACCCTTTACTTTGAGTTTCAATCCAAAATATCTGTATTTGAATATCAAGGTACGGTTGGTATTTTATTAATAACAAGAACGTCTTATTTGTATGCAGAACTTGGTTGTTTTTTATTTTCGATTATTCAACTCATTTTTGAGTAATTATATAATTGCATCATATTTTGAAATAAATTAAAAGCGTTGTGTCTTCACGCTTCTCTTTCTTTTGTATGCAGTCTGACAGTGACAGCGGTTTACCTGTTATCAGCGTCTTAAAGTCCGTGTCTCTACTTCGTGGACAGGAAAACTCCTCCCAAAGCAACAAGGGTAAATAATCACCTTAAAACTAATCACCGTTCCCTCACTTTTTATTGTACTTGCTAACGACTTGTCTTAGCACTGGAGCAATTCAAAATGGAACCCGAATAACATGCCAATAATCGTTAGCAGCGATTGGAAAACAAAACTGTGATTATAGGGTATTATCTAGGCTTTCCCTTCTCTTTCTGTCCCGTTAATAAAAGTAATGTTGTCTCATTTATCTCGTGAGGGGACGAGATAGAGTGACATTACTTTAACGAACTTTCGATGGTCCACAACGGGATGGGGTTCGGAATTTTCTTGTTAGTTTTCATCTGATAGAGCTTAGCTTTGTATAATTGCATACAAATTTTGTTTGGACAGAGAAAGATGTTGAGTGTCTTCTTTATCTAATGTTTTAAAAGTTATACCCTTTTTACAAGCGATTATTTTTATTGAACTTTTAGGCAGATATCATCTCTTACCTACACCTAACACCCGGGTTACTTGTATGAGTGCCGAATAAAGCTGATTTTTAGGGTTTCGTACCCAAAGGGTAAAAAGGGAACCCTATTACTAAGGCTCCGCCGTCTGTCCGTCTGTCTGTCCGTCTGTCACCAGGCTGTATCTCATGAACCGTGATAGTTAGACAGTTGAAATTTTCACAGATGATGTATTTCTGTTGCCGCTATAACAACAAATACAAAACAAACAGAATAAGATAAATATTTAAGGGAGCTCCCATACAACAAACGTGACTTTCTTTGCTCGTTTTTGCTCGATATTAATAACGGCAACAGGTAGACGCTTGAAATATTCACAGAATATTTAGTTATGTATTACTTTAAAAATAAATAATAAAATTAAAATAAAACAAATATTATATACTTATTTAAAAAGGGAGCCCCCCGCTCCCTTTTTAAATAAGTCGTTCCTCTCAAAAACTTCGGTAGGTTACAATTAGGTAGATTTGATATCTAGATTGAACTAAAATATTTCATGATTACGAGTACCAAAAGACTGTTAGTTCCTAAAAAATTGGTAGGAATAACAAAGGTTGCCCTTCTAAATACACATTTCTACCGTATAATTCCTCGACAGCCCAGCACCTCACTCCACAAATCGCGCTATCAGGAGCTTATTTTCTAAGCAGTCAGCTCGTCGCCCACAAAGTTGTTCAACAATGAGCGCAAACGCAACTCTCTCCGTTATCGCGACTGTTTATTGTCTGAACTTGGCTGGATGGCCGTTTTGTTGCCGATTCCCCGACAACTCGGTTTAGATGAGCAAGTTAGAGTAGCGCGGGACTGTTTATACGACACGATTTGGTTACGATTTGATGTTACTACTCGAAACGACTTATCGGTTAGAGTAGGTTTGGTCTTTGATATCAGAATATCATATGTATTTACCTATCTACGTTTTTAGTTTTCCGTACCTCAAATGTAAAAAAAACGGACCACTTTAGGATCACTCGTGTGTCTGTCTGTCACAGCTGATTTGCTCCGAATCTATTGGACCGATTAAGTTGAAATTTGGTACACATATACATTTCTGTGACCAAAACACGGACGTGCAAACTGTACCATGTGCCATAACAAACGAAAGGACTTATTGTGAAGGTCTCAAAGTAAAAAAAAAAATGGTTTTTAAAGTTATTTAAGAAAACAGATGAACATTTACCATTCCCCCACTTATCTCCGAAACTACATAGCCTAAAATTTTGGAAAATATACAGAACATTCTTCTTCTTTTTTTTTTTTTTTATTAAACAAAAAAACAAGACTTTACTTATAGATTACAGGAAAAACCTTTAAGAAGTCTATGGTGTTTTTTAATTTTTAATTTAAATTTAAGTTTGAATCTTGGGATAAATTATCTTGGGATAAAAAACGTGGTACATAACATATTTATTATATGGAACCCTCACCACGCGAGTTCAAGTCGCACTTGTCCGGGTTTTTTTAATTCTTCTAGAGATGGTAGCATAAATAAAAAACCGGCCAAGTGCGTGTCGGACCACGCACAATGAAGGGTTCCGTAGTTAGGATGAATTTATCCCAAAAACAAACTTAACATTGTAGTTGAAAAACATGCTCTCATACATCAATATACGTTACGGTCAATTCTTCAACTGCAAATTTAAGTTGGTCGACTATTACTCGTTAACTTGTAAATCCTACTTAGCTGTGATAGTTTTCCTTTTAATTTCGTTATATATACTACTGCCATGAATTTTTTCACATATCCAAAACCAACCATTTAGCTGGCAGGGGGGGGGGAGACGCTTGACTCTAACAAAAAATAGCACTTTAAAGCTTAATATTACGCAAACGTATCTCAGAATTGAAAAATGTCTTTAACAGACCCACAATATTTTTAAACGGCCTATCCAACGATACCCCACACTATGGATTAGATGAGAAAAAAAATATCAACCCCGTTTTACGTGCAAGGGAGGTACCCTAAAAAAAAATGTTTTTCATGGTTTTTTTTACGACTTTCTAGGCGTGATTAATATGTACACCCATGCCAAATTACAGCTTTCTAGGACAAAGCATCTCTGAACTAAGCCGGGGACAGACGGACGGATGGACAGACAGACAGACGGACATGGCGAAACTATAAGGGTTCCTTGTTTACTACGGAACCCTAATAAATAACGAACTATGCGACGTTTTGTCTTGAACATGTGTTTGCTCTTACCTTCTTTACCAGTCTAATATTCAACATAATACAATATTTGTTTTGGATTCACTAAATAATCACAACACACACTTTTAGAAACTAGATCGGAAACAGTTAAGACGCTGAAAACAGGTAAACCACGGTCACTGTCAGACTGCTTACAAAAGAAAGAGAAGCGTGATGACACAACGCTTGTAATTTATTGCTAAATATAAAGCAATTATCTATTTACTAAAAAATTTGTTGAGTAATCGAAAATAAAGAACAACCAAGTTCTGCATACAAGTAAGGCGTTCTTGTTATTAATTAAATACCAACCGTACGTTGATATTTAGTACAGATATTTTGCATTGAAACTCAAAGTAAAGGTTTAGTTTACCGTTAAGTTGTATCAAGATGTTTTTTTCTAAACGTGTTTCGGTTACAACCAACTATATAGATTTGGCAATTTTTTTGTTTAAGACAAGTTTACTTTTATCATTCGCCTCTTGTCAGCGCCATAATAGGCTTTTCTTTCTTCTAATTTGATTTCAGAAGTCGTGCCGTGTAAAACAGCTGCAATTCAAAGGGGTATTCATTCACTCGTGACGAATCCACTGCCTGTAGCTAACTAATTGGTATAAAATGAACCGCTCCCATGAGACCCGCCGCCCCGATTTTGTTTTAATCGAAATTTTCTGCGCAAAGTGTCGGTTGCGGGATAAATTGTCACAATTCTCAACATCCAATTAAACATCACGCTTTGTTAAACATAATTTACGATGTAAGGAACACAATTTTTTAACTTCAGAACTGTATTTTGAGGATATAATTATTAAAGAACAAAGTAACAAGGGGTTTAAAAGAAATTGAGGAGCTTCGGTACTTTCTTATGGTTTCTTATTGTACCTATTCTGATATTAATATTCAGTTACCGATACTTTCTTTTGAGAAGCGTTCGTTGCCGTAAAGACTGTGCAAGAAAAGAAGAGAAAAAAGCTAGCAAATATATTACGTAGGTATGTACCAACCTGCTCCGTGTCGTAAAAGGCGACTAAGGGACTTACTAGAGAATGGGCAGCAGCGTTCTCTATGCATTTTAACATCATACTGCAATCGCCAACCCGCCTGCCAAGCGTAGCGATTATGGCAACCGTCCCCCCCCCCTTTTTTGGGGGAACCTATGTCCAGCAGTGGACGTCTTTCGACTGGAATGATGATATCAACCTAAAGGCTCCAAATTTCCATTTATTTTTCATAGAAATTATTCTACTGGTGTCGCGTCACGCGACTTATCGTGCCGGTCTACACGAGCTATAATAAGAGCACAGTCGATCGGCTTGGCGGGAAAGTGAAGCGTCATGTTCAGCAGTTTGTTTAATTTTCCAAAATTTGTGTTTAGCCGAATATTAATGTGTAATAATGGTGGATTATTAACCATTAAGTGTTTGTGAACGTGCATTAGTGTAGGCAAATTAAACAAAACAGTGCAACTTCGCTTCAAGTTCTCTCAAGAAGTCCGCGTGAGGACTCAGTAAAGTGCCACATCTTTACTGAAACTCAAGGGGAGTGGGCGGGGATATCATCATCATGCATTTATAATTCATTTCATCAATATTATACAAGAACTAAAACTTGACATTGGCTAAATGCACAAACCGTGCGAAGCCAGAAGGAAAAAAAAAAGAAAAAAAAAAAGAGCACAGTCGTATAGCCTACGAACCCAAGTAAGCAATCGAATTACCCCTTAAATAATGTCAGCGTACAGTCGGTAGTTCTGTACCGTAAACGTCAGTAGCGTTCATGCTTGATAAGTTACAGGTTAGCTAGTGTTTGCGTCCACAAACAGCCTTTAGGTGAGTTATGGCGGCTCCTGTGTGCAGTTTTGCTTATTAACGAGACCAACATGGCGGTAGTTTGATAAGATTTCGGTTTGTCTTGGCATTCGTGCCTCGAGGCGGCCTCCGGGCATTTGGAGTTGAGGCCACTGTGGGTGGAGTGTGAGCTTAGCATCTATGCTCTACTTTAAAGGTATTGATATTTAATTCATGTTGCCGTCACTCCCCCTCCCCCCACTCACGCGCCCCACGGTCTACTCTTTGATATACAATGGTCTCTGTAGTCTCAGGCTTCAGAGGCTAGGGTGAGTGTTTAGGTTCATTTGAGCAATCGAGTCTGGTACAACCACGCTGGGGTCGGTGCATTTTTGACTGTTAAATTTTGACTGTTATTTTGAATTTAATTTAGATTTTGACATTGTAATTTTGAATGAAATCTAAATTTTGACATTTTAATTTCAATTTGATTAAAATTTTGACATTGTATTTTTCTATGTATTGTTTGTCTAGTGCATCTAATTTTGTACGCCATAAATGGCAAAACCACCACCTCTTATGAAATATAAGATCTTCTTAATGTACTCATGTTTTACAAAATAAGTATTATCTTATCTTATCTTATTTCATTCATTCATACTTACCTACAGCAAACTAAAAACTTTCAAAATAAATACAAATATTCAAGTAGAGCATCTACCTAGCTGGGTTACTTAGAAATTTGATAGCAACGTGTAAGGCGCGCGCAACGCATAACTAGAGGCAGGTGCAAATCGCCTGCTTCGGATGACTGGCGTGACGTGTGTACACACTATAAACAACCATATACCTACTGCCTACAGGAGGCCTAAAATAGACGCTTTGGCAGAATCATAATATGATCTACGTACAATTCATACATCCCGCAATTCATCTGATTGACAGCTGCTATTTGACATTAGACTTCACTAAAGCAATTCATAATTTGTGGACCATTTTACGAAATTCCATACTAAACTGTCAAACAGAAGTGCGGGATATGAATTGTACGCAGATCATATTATGATTTTGCCAAAGCGTCCATTTTAGGCCCCCAGGTATTTGACACGTTGCCGC
The DNA here is from genome assembly GCA_948098905.1 of Tiliacea aurago. NCBI lineage: Eukaryota > Metazoa > Arthropoda > Insecta > Lepidoptera > Noctuidae > Tiliacea > Tiliacea aurago. The sequence goes on along the minus strand of OX402579.1, from coordinate 11,124,564 downwards.
GTTGTTAGTTATGGGGGCAACATTAAGTAACAAAATACGATCTAAAGAAAAGCGGCCACATTCCTCTAGATCGTATTTTGTTGCTTCGTGTCTCAATATGAAACTTTATAAAAGGTATTAGAAAATTCTAGACACACTTACGGAGGGTCCTTATTAGCCGTTATTCATAATTCCTTCTCAGTCACGAGATAATATTTTTTTAAGGGAGTGGCGCTAGTGTACCGTTGTAATCCCTCTTAAAGAACACCCCGCCTGTGGAGGTTTTTAGTAAAAAATCTGATGTACTGGAGATATTCAATAAATCAGTGGAGTAATTCATTCAAATTATTTACAAGATAAAAATGCTTGGAAGCATGGTCCTGCTCCATAGGACAATCTAGAGTCTAGACAAAATTAAACAGGTTGCTATTTTAATTGTATAATTTATTATTTTTATGACATTTATTTTAAATTCTGTGATTACCTTAACTCACACTGATATTGTTATTTTTTAGGAAATCGTATATATTTTTTACAATTTTTGTAATTAAGTGAGCACCATGTACCTATCACATAATTAATTTATCTGTCATTGCTTCATTCTTAACTCTTTTTATTACCTATTGTGGTATAGTAATTTTATTCTAGGTGCATCGTCTTCACATATAATTATATAATTAATGTACCTATAAAAATATTGTACAAGATTTTAAAAGAGTACCGGTGGAGTTTCTTGCCCATTCTTCTCCATACGAAACTACCTTTTGGAAGGGGCGACTAGAATTAATTCTATTTTTTTGTAAATATTGACGTTCATATTGTTTATTTCAAATAGGCAATAAAGGCACTTTCCTTTATTGCCTATTTGAAATAAACAATTTGACTTTGACTTTGACAAATATACAATTGGAGAAAGATAATAGCCCCTTTGGCTTTCTACAATAGTTATGACAAAGGACAGTTTCTCTAAGCAAGCAGATCGCAACAAGAACAGGGGGTCTACTCCGAACATAAATCCAAAGTATCGACCGAATGTTCGGCCGTTGCTTGACTACGTCTAACTATGGCTGACTAGGGCGAATGAAAAAAAAACACGACAGTCATAGAGATAAGCCAAAGTTAAAAATGTGACTTTAAGTCGGGTAAAGATTCAAAGTCAAAAAAGGAAACTATGGAAGTTATAAAACGGCCGAACATTCGGCCGATACTTGGGATTAACGCTTTGGAGTAGACCCCAAGTATCAGTAAGCAAGCGGCTCATCGCAACTGCAACAGGCCGACAGTAAACAAAGAGTTTGCTTTTAAAGCATAAACACGGTTAATATAATAAATATTGAAGGCTGTTAAACAACAACACGCCCAAAAGTAAACAGTGAAGGCTGGAAGGAGGAGCTTATTACGGTAGGCTTAGCCGACGCGTGTTATCTCGGCAAAGTTCAGAATTTGCTAGCGCCCCGAGCTTTGCGCAAAATATGAGAACGCTTCGAAACTTTGTATCGTCGCTTGACAATGAAATACTGATGTCATTATCATACTACACATGGGATTTATTGCGTCTAAGATCATGTAGAATGTACTTGTTCCTGTTGTGGGATTGTTTTTTTTTATGCACGGCAACGTCAGTCATATTTTTTTGAAAAGCACTTAAAGCTCTGTTCTGATTAACACAGTACTTTTCTCTATATACTAGCATTTCTTCTGTGTCTAGTTTGCTATTACAGCATAAATTTCGAATGCAAAAACCATCAAAAATGTCACCTGCGGTCCAAAAGTGTCCCGCTGCACAAAAGAAAGAACAATAGTTTTCAAATACAATCGCTCAGCGACTCAACTACACCAACACCGTCCGAGCCATCTAAATAATTATATGACACGTGATGAATATAAGTTAACTTATTTTATGCCTCCTATATACCGTTTGAATCAAAGACAAAGTCAAATTATTTATTTCAAATAGGCACATTAGAGGCACTTTTGAACGTCAAAAATTACAAAAAACAATAGAATTGATTCTAGTTGCCCCTTCCAAACGGTAGTTTCGTATGGAGAAGAATGGGCAAGAAACTCCACCGTTACTCTTTTAAAAATGTTTCACAATATTTTGTTTAAGTACATTAAACATATATATTAAAAAAAAAAAACTGTTTATTTCATCAAATTTTTCATAATTTTTACACATAATATAGCGCTTAATCTACTTATAATAAGATTATGTGTGCTATAAGCTTATTTAACTAGTTGCTCACTTTTTATGGCTGAGAACCTTCACGCTGACATCCTCCATTCCATACTTCCCCACAGTAAAGTAGGCTTTTAATTTGATATTTTTAAGTTGTTTAGGTTTTTTGTCTTCTAATTTGATGATTTTATGTGAAGACGATGCACCTAGAATAAAATTACTATACCACAATAGGTAAAAAGAATTAAAAATGAAGCAATGAAAAATATCTTGATCGATTGTAATGTATCTCGTTCGTATAAAAAAATTAACTTAATTATAAGATAGATCATACATGGTGCTCACATATTTACAAACATCATAAAAAAGGTTTTCCAAAAAAAAAAAATACTCAGAGTGTGAGTTAAGGTAATCACAGAATAAAAAATCAATGTCATAAAAGTAACAAATTATACAATTAAAATAGCAACCAGTTTGATTTTGTCTAGAATATAGAATGCCGCATTGGTCTAGTGGTCGCAAGCGCTACTGCAGAGCATGAGGTCCTGGGTTCAATTCCTAGGTCGGGCAAAGTGTTAATGGGATTTTCCATTAGGAATTTCTCAGTAGCAGCCCAGAGTCTGGATTTGTGCCCGGGTGATGGCAATAGGCTCGACCCATATTACATGGCACTAAATCATATTAAAAAATTCATGGCGAAATGTGGGTGTACTATAGGTACACCGCTGCCTTACCCTCCGGGGATTACAGGCGTGATGTTATGTTATGTGTGTGTTGTTATTTAATACCTAACAAAAGATATCAACCTACATAGAAAAGTGGCTTTTCGTGTCTCTCTGTGTGACCGCGTTGTTCTTCTGAACTACGCAATGCGGGTTTCACCATCATTTAGAGAATTTATTCCAAAAGGTATATACAACGTGGAGTTGACAATATGACAATAAATCCAACTGCGTATATCTAATGACGTTCGCCGTCTGCACACGAAAATTCAATCAAATATATCCAATAGTTTAGTCGCTAGTCAAAGATTGGCAAAATAGTCGGCACACAAAAAAACACTTTTTTAATTTCGACGCTAGAATTTATTTGATAGTTCCAAAATACTCTTATGCATTAGTATTGGCGCGAGGAGGCGAAACGCCGGGGTGAAACTCCGCTGCCGCGAGAAATCACGGCACAGCGGACAGAGCTCCGGCGGGATCTTATGGCGGCATGGAGAGTGCGATTGTCGCAACCCAGCGCTGGGCACGCCACAATTGTGGCGATAAGTCCCCTCTTTGAGGAGTGGCTAGAGAGGCGCCACGGCGTCCTCACCTTCCGCCTGACGCAGGTCCTCACCGGAGATGGTTGTTTCGGGAGGTTCTTGTTCAGGATAAAGCGGGAGGAAACGCCCGGGTGTCACCACTGTGTGGATCGCCCGGAGGACACGGTGGAGCATACGGTGGAGGTCTGCCCAGCTTGGGCGGAGCACCGCCGTGTCCTCACGGAGGCGATCGGCGGCGGCGATCTCTCGCGTCCGGCCCTGGTTCAGGCCATGGTTCGGAGCGAGAGTGCATGGGAGGCCGTCACCTCCTTCTGCGAAGCAGTAATGCTTGCGAAGGAGGAGGCGGAACGCGCGAGGGAGAGGCAAGGTTCGCGCCCTCGCGCCCCTAGTCGCCGCAGGAGACGCCCCGGGCATCGGCAGTCGCAAGCCGATTTCCGGCCACCGTAGGCGCGGGCCTGCGGACGGTGAGCGATGGGTAGCTCACCGTCCGATAAGGACCAGGCCCGGGTCGACGGCGCGTCGTATTCCACGCGCGCCTCAAAGAGTTGTCAGCACCAACTGACGGGGTCCGCTAGGGCCAATGCCTGCCAGGGTTGCGAGTTTGTCCGAAAGGGATATCGTGGCCCTGGCACACAGGCAAATGAAGGAATACGGGTGGGTTTTAGTCAGTAAAAGTCTGACACGCCCTCCCGCTCGGCCCAGAGCGGGAGAAGTTATTTGATAATTTCCCACCCAAAAAAAAAAAAAAATGCATTAGTATTGACAGTGTTTTAATTTAGTGTCGTATTGTTGTCTCCACATTGTATATATAGTACACACGGCTACTCATCAAGCTTTACTTTTCCAGTATAAGCTGAGCTCGCATTGTATAAGATTGCCGTACAATGAGAGGTCAGCTGATACTGGAATTGTATAGCTTGATGTGTAGCCGTCTGTACATTAATATTAAACTTACAAATAATAAAGAAATTTATGTATTTTTTCATATCGTAAAAACCGTGCGAAGCAGGGGTGAGTCGCTAGTATAGTTACTGCGGCCCTATCACAATAAAAGCACTGCAGTATTTATTTTTTTAATATCGCAGCATTATGCTAAGGAGCCTTTTTAGCCTCACACAGGTTTTTTTAAGGGTTCCGTAGTCAACAAAGAACCCTTATAGTTTGACCATGTCCATCTGTCTGTCTGTCTATCCCCAGCTTGTAGCGGCATCAACATCGCCACATGCGAACTACGCGTCCCACTGACGTAACGCAAAATCCTGCATCGCGCAAGCAGAGTTTACCGCGCAACTAGCATATAGTTAACGTCCCGACAGCAATCGTCGGGCAGCTGCCCACCAGACCGACACCCGTCTGGTCGGCTGATCCTCCCTTTTCTATAGAGGATGAGTGAACTTTACACCCTGTTCCTCAAGCTTAGCCCAGATACTCTTAATACTGGAACTCTGTAATTTGGCATGGTATACATATCACGCCGACAAAGTGGTAAAACAAAATTTTGAAACGGATCTGTGAAAACCATTTTCCGATTCAGGGATCCGTTTGCGTAATAAAAAGCTTCAAAGTGATAATTTTTGTTAGAGTCAAGTGTCCCCCCCCCCCCGCCAGCTAAATGGTCTATTTTACTATCACAGCTAAGTAGACTTTACAAGTTAACGAGTAATAGTCGACCAACTTAAATTTGCAGTTGAATAATTTGACCGTGACGTATATCGATTATGGGAGAACATGTTTTTCAACCCCCCCCCCCCCCTTTTTGGCGGAGGCCTTACGTCTTTCGGCTGAAATGATGACGATGATGATGATGTTTTTCAACTGCAACGTTAAGTTTGTTTTTGGGATAAATTCATCCCAACTGCGGAACTCTTCATTGTGCGTGGTCCGACATGCACTTGGCCGGTTTTTACTGTTTGTATTTCCTGTGCATGTCCCAAATACAATATTTTTCTTTCTTTCTTTATTTACTTCTAAATATATCAATAACGTAACGACTGTCAATGAAAAGGATCATTCCGATAGACTCCCAAACAAAGTTGTTGAGTAGGTCTTTACAAGAGAATTGGGGGACGATCGGTAAAAGAAACTGATAGATTGCCGCCGTCCGGGATTAGGGACGGACAATTAGATGCGTCGCTCGTCCGATCTAATCTGTACTAAGTTCGCCATTTGTTTCAGATGACTCGATTACCTATTGAGACGATTTATTTATGTAGATCGGATAAGATTTGTTTAGTTCATTTGTTTCATTGTGGATTAGGTATCTCGCTGCTCTGTATGAATACTGTTGCAACTCAAAACGGGTATTATTTTCAGCAGAGCTCATTGAAGTTTACTATTATTTCAAGCTTTCATAACATTTGACTTATTGAACTTATTTAACTTGTGATAAGACTGTTTCACAGAGAAAAAACGTAGTTTCGCCTCAAAAGTCATGTCGAAACTGGTAAAACATCACTGTTCACTGTCAAAAAGAAATGGCGACCAAAATACACCAATGGCGTAAAATCTTTGCGTAGCGTCACAGTTGTAAGAGTTGTGATACCAATATGATCTTTACTGGATATATAATATGGATTATTCTTCGTCGCATGGTCTAACTAACTCGAAATAATGTAGTATTTTGTAGCAGTTTTATACAGTATTCTTCCAAACCAGCGATCTGTGGAGTAGATAGACAAAATAAAATGGTTTTTTTTTGTCCATTACTACCTCATACATTACGTCCCTACTTACTGTGTCTAGTTTGTGTAGGTACTGTGAAATTTTAATACTAGAAATAAAGATAAAATAGATCAACAAATTTTCAGATTATCTAAACTACATACATGTTTTATAGGGATATTGTGTTAAATGTTACAACAAAATACCTTGTGATATTTGCAATTAAATGAAAGAAAATTTAAAACACATCTTACAACTAATTATAAGTACACTTTGTAAACAAGCCTAAGTATTACAAATGAGAGGATTATATCCAAGATAAGAATGCTTGGAAACATGCTGGTCCAGTTCCATAGGACAATCTAGAGTCTAGACCATAGACAAAATCAAACTGGTAGCTATTTTACTTGTATAATAAAAATAATTAATGTACAGACGCCAGCACATCAAGCTACTACAATCCGTCTTTCTTTAAAAGATTTTCAACTTTATCGTTAAAGCCTATTGGAAATAAATAATTTGACTTTGGCTTTGTACTGGAGTCGAGATTTGTTCTTGTTCCATCCTTGAGGCAAAAATCACGCCATGAATCATACAAAGATAACGTCTCAATTCATCGCACAATTTTAATACCACCATGGCGCACCACAATTAAAATAATTACGTCATAATAATATCATCATCTAAAATTAAATTTTCAGCCCTTCGCCGCTCAAAGGTATCAAGTTGAACATCAAATAAATGTGGCCATTTCTCATTCTAACCGGAGCAAAACTTAATAACCCTACTGGAAACGCAATAATTACCAGCGTTCAGTACGAGATTCGGGAGAGAAATAAATGAAAGTCATTAAGAGACTCCCGTTTACATATTTCATCCCCCTTGAAGAAAACGTTAGCGGGGCCGCCACTCTACCGGTGGAGTGTTCCCACGCAACCAGCCAAAGAGAACCATAATTTCATAATTTCTGCCTACGTGTAACAATTATTTTTTTTATTTGAAAGTCCCAAAATACGTATTTAAACAACCACAATTTTCTGAAAACTTTAACAAATAATCGATTTACGTTCTGCAGTTTCTGCCTATCCCCATGTGGAGCAGGCGTGAGTTTATGTATGAGTTTAACAAAGAATCATTGTAGGTAATCTTTCTTAAGGCGACGATAACCGACTTTTAATGATTTTATACTGAAGATCACGTCTAAACGAGTAGTGCTAATGATTTCAAAAAAACATATGTTAAATTAGAGCATTTTCTCATTATCTTAATATGTGAATTTTTAAATTATGTTTATATTACATAGTGAATTTAATTTGTAAAGTTATGTCTAACGCGAATAAAAAACTGAGAATGGTGCAAAATCTACCAAGTGTGTTTTTCTAAAACCTTCACCAATTTAAAGGTAATTTAATTATTGATCTTTTAGTATACGCGTTTTATTAAAATATCTTTTGTTTTGTGTATAATAAATTAATAATGCGTCAAATTGGAGACAGCGCTCCTTTATGGGCGAGTCCTATAACAGGCTGAACGTACCACGCGTTGCGTGAGCTCAGTACAGAACACGCAAGCTAACTACTCAAGGTCACTGGCATATATCTGCGTCTTATCTACTGTCAATCTGTAAAGTTCGTAGGCGTCATAGACCCGCGTAGCTCGTAGGCCGTAGGCGTCATCACCCCGTAGCAATCGTTTAGAAATGTGGAATAGGGACATACGTAGACATGGGTAGTTCGCGAACGATTGAAGGAAATGAACTACTTCATTTCACAAAATAAACTTATCATTCAATCAGTAGTCATTCAAATGTGTCTCTACTTCATTTAGTTCAGTATATCTTTTCGTTCGCAGCAACTGTGATTTCGATTTTCAAATACTTACGCCAACCTATACAAAAAGGTATAACTATACACATTCAACAGAAAACATACTACTTAATGAAAATAGTTTTGCTTAAATTCATATATCATGGTCCTAACTAAGCCTATATAAAGTATGAAGGAAAATTGAGATAGAAGATAGGTATAAAACTGAACTAGAGAAGTGCGTCATTCGCGGTAACTTATCATTCAGTCTCTCGTTATCGAATCGTTCTGATTTGCTGAACTAAATGAAGTACTGAAGTAAATGAGTGGACTACTTCGTTAAGCGAAAAGATATACTTCATTCATTTCTTTTCACTGACACATTTCGCGCATGTCTAGACATACGGTGAATCCGTAGTTGTAGCCCGCGAAATTAAAATTTTCTTACGTTTTCAATGGAACACCTTAACAAAATCTTTTTATTCATAGAAACCCATCATTTTAAACACAATAATAATGATAAGCATCTGCAAAATGATGTATACTATTTTCTTTGCAGTGTCGTATCTTCACGATAACTCTTTGGGCGCGTCGCACCTGACAAATTATCGCCTCTCAGAGGCAATCCTCACGTTTGTTTTTGTTGAACTGTTCGTGTGTTTTGCGGGCTGAGACTAATGTGCAACGTAATTGCCCACACCATACAATAGGTGGATGTTACGGGAAGAAAATCTTACATAAATAATGTTTCTTTTTCTGGCAAAGGTAGTCGTTACAATGCGATGTTTATTTGTAGTTTTAGCACCTCTATAAGTATATCTAGATAATGGTATTATAATCTAGATAGTTAAGCAATCCTAACTAATATTATAAATGCGAAAGTAAGTTTGTTTGTTTGTTTGTTACCTTTTCATGCCTAAACCACTGAACCGATCATCCTGAAATTTTGCATATACGTTGTCAGGTGTACAGACACGGACATAGGGTACCCATTTTCATCCCGAAAAAAAGTACTGTTCCCGAGGAAAACAACAATAACGTTCTTATGATAATAGATGGCGCCACGTGTCTTTCGAATCATGATTGAATTATATTATTTTTATTCCGGTAGTTCCCGTGGGATAATCTCCGACCTCCACGTGGGCGAAGCCGCGGGCAAAAGCTAGTAGAAAATATTTTAGAAGTTACTACAAACCGCATATTATAGCTATACTACATTTGAAATTGTTACGTTTTCGTTTAATTAATCGTATACCCGCATATCGAAATCAAAGGATTTATAAAAAAAAGAGCTGAGAATATTAAACACAACGGGCGCGTGTTGACAGCGGCATGCGATTGCGGACGCGCCTGCTCAGGCAGAAGCAACCCTGTTCCAGCGCAAATACCAATCCGCGCTATTGACGGATTCTATTCGATTTCATTCGCGCCAGTGATGTTTTGTTCTACAATTGTATCGATATTCGATGATAGCGTTGGCCTAAATAGTCTATTTACACTAGTATGCGTGGAATTCCAAAATTATTCCGATATTAATTTTGCTTAATTTATGGATTCGCTTTTAAAATTCCTGTAATAAATGAATGTTGTGGACTGGAATGCATTAATTATTAAATTGTTGTTTATAATATAATGAAATCTGCAATTTTTATACGATTGTAATTTTAAATACGTCGATGTATTGTCAAAATATAAATCATCACTATCGCAACCGCGACTCGGGCACGCGCCATATCAGATTGCGGTGCGTTCCGCATATAGAGCGGAGATTTTTTCACAAAGCCCTATCAAATCGACACCTATACGCAAGAGTTTTTGCCTATTTCTAACGCAGCATGAATTTTAAAAAGAATATTCTGCACCACATTATTTGAAACCGCAGAATAGGAGCTTTGATTGGCAATAACGTTAGATAATACAAAACTAGCTGTGTTCTGTCGCCCTTAACAGCTATTGCAGTAGCATCGCATTGGCACATAAAGCTGTTATGGTGTTATTTACGTATTTTTTAAATAAATAAATAATAATAATAATATTACTATTCCTAGATGGATAAAATGTATCCTAAAATATCGTGTTCGTAGGCATTGTAGGCGCGTAGACCGTAGGCGACAGTCCCTAGCAATAGTCTAGAAACGTGTTATCAGGAATAAAACTATATAAGTACCGATATAATATATCCTTTCCTAGATACCCTTCCACTAGTCCTTTCCACACGTCATGTTCGTGAACGGGCGCCGTCAGTTGAGACTGGTCATCTCTTAACTGCCAGGGCTTATTTGTAATCTTATATTTTGTATTGTTTTTAAATAGGTAATTTATTTTTTTACATAGTTCTCACATATACAAGCAACAAGAATAATGGACCCAGGATTTTGTATTATAATATCTTGATTTCAAAGAGTGTCCTTGGAGTTTCTTGCCTGTTCTTCTCCATAGGGATCTATGTTTTGGAATATAGCTACAACTTTCTGACTAACTGACCGACTCTTTGACAATTCAAAAGTGCCTGTTTATTGAAATAATAGTTTTGAGTTTTTGAGTTTCAGTTTGATAATAAGTTGGGCGGCTCTTGCGATCCAACTTACTCCCTCGAATGAAATTCCCTTTTTTTTCACTCTCTTTTTTCAACAACAAAAAGAAGGGAATTTTATTCGAGGGAGTAAGTTGGATCCCAAGAGCAGCGAAGGATTCTAGATTAGAACTCTGAGCGGAACGAGGGATACAAGGACCGACATCACTTTTTTTTTCACGATTTGTGTTCTCTAATTTTTACCATTGACTGCGAGAAAATAAATAAAGTCAACGCCATGAGACGAGATAAATTTCATGCTTTGGGATTTAAAACTTTAACTGAAATTGCGTTGGTTCAGTTTCCATTGCAACTAAAATTATTTTATGACGTTTAGCGATAATTTCTTCATTCATAAATCAACTTAGATATCTTGAGTTTAAAGTTGATAGTTGTATAATTTGCAATTTTATGTATTTATAGCTTCTCATGACGGTTACTTTAGTAAGATATCAACCAATCTGCCTGCCTTTTCCCAACTATGTTGGGGTCGGCTTCCAGTCTATCTGAATACCAGTATTTTACATGGAGCGACTGTCCTATCTAAAGGCGACGATAGCCGACTTTTAATTATTTTATACTGAAGATCACGTCTAAACGAGTAGTGTTAATGATTTGAAAAAAATATATGTTAAATTAGAGCATTTTTTAATATCATTTAATATGTGAATATTTTAGATTATGTTTATATTACATAGTGAAATTAATTTGTAAAGTTATGCCTAACGCGGATAAAAAACTGAGAATGGCGCAAAATCTACCAAGCGTATTTTTCTGAAACCTTCACCAATTTAAAGATAATTTAATTATTGATCTTTTAGTATACGCGTTTTATTCAAATACCTTTTGTTTTGTGTATAATAAATTAATAATGCTTCAAATTGGGGACAGCGCTCTTTGATGGGCGAGTCCTATTACTGGCTGAACGTACGACGCGTTGCGTGAGCTCAGTACAGAACACGCAAGCTAACCACTCAAGGTAACTGGCATATGTCTCCGTCTTAACTGGATAATACGATACCCCTTGCTAAGACTGGTTGTCAGACTTTTGGGTTTCTGAAGACCCCTTACGACAATCGAAGATCCACGAATAACAGCCGGGCCCAACGGCTTGACGTGCTTTCCGAGGCACGGAGGAGTCTCGGTATGTAAAGATGGTCACCCATTCATGGACCAACCCCGGCAAGCGTAGCTTAACCTGATGAATCGGCCCATGTAGCTGTTATTAGTTAACTACGAGCTCCTCCAAAATAAATAGTAGTATAGATTCCAATGACATAAAACAACGACGATAACAGATAGAAAAGAACCTAACAAAAATTGGCGGGATTATATATTTTTTAATTTCATTGTATTGCTCTATGGAATAGCTCCATTTAGCCAGCCACTTTCAGCACGTTTTTATAAATTTTTATAAATCGTGCTTGTTCCAAATTCAAACAGTATTGTTACAAAATGAGTTCTAACTTTAGTCCAAGCCCAAAACTTCGAGCCGATTATTATATTTTGAACTTTATTCCAACTGGCGATGGCGTGAAGTTCTCGGATTTAACGCCAGTTTAATGTAATTAGAGCATTTACTATCTCGGAATAAAGTTCGAAATTCAAAATTGGTTCATTAGTTTAAACTTAGTTCTAAAGATAAACCTTGTTTTGTAATAAATCCGTTACACAGTGACTAACAGAGAGTTTTATTCACCCCTTTTCGAGTTGCAATGGTAAAAAATATATTAAAATACGTATTTATGTTCAATAACAGCAGCACAGTGAAAACTTTAATTTTCTGGAAAATATTATGAGCAGTAAGATTACAACTCCATGAAACCTCGTACTTAACACAGATATCTTAATATTATTAGGTAAAGGAGTCGTGAAAATCCGTCGGCTTTATCTTCTCCCTTTAATTGTTGGCTGGAGTACTATCTCGAGTTTACTGGCGCCGATTGCACGCAATAAAACGTAACAGCCCTTTTGTTTAGAGCTTTTCATATCGTGGTTTTGTCGGCTATGACTGTGAACTACGCTTTGTTGTTAAGAATACATACATTCGGGTTTTGGAGTTGTGCTAGTTAGGGTTCCGTACCAAAATGGTAAAAAGGAACCCTTATGGTGAGACTAAGTCTGTCTGTCTGTCACACCTGTATATCTCAAGAACTACTAATGCTATCAACTTGAAATTTAGAATCGTTTTAGATGGAGTTTGCCCAATTATTATGCAAACAACAAAGAAATTTAAAAAAATATATCTTTTTTGTAAAGGGACTGAAAGAGGGTCTTAAAAATTTGAAGTGAGCTACTAGGCCATGTGGGGTATTATATGAAAGAGCGCTGTTCGCGCCTTCTCAAACATTTTTTAGGGGGCATAGGTTCCGACTTTTGACGAAAAATGTAAAAAAAAATACCGTTCCCACCCCCTTTTCCTCGAAGTTTGCATAGATAAAAATCTGAAATTATTCTATGTGATAGAAGTCTATGTTAAGATTACAGGAAAAATATATATTAATATATAATATTAATATATATTTTTCCTAAAAAATAAAAAATATAAATAATATAAAAATTTGTCTTTAAATAGCACAGTTTTTCAGAAATCATCAACTTCATATATACGTACGGAACCCTCTATGTGCGAGTCCGACTCGCTTTTGACCGTTTTTTTTTGTGTATTTTCGCTGCTATTCAAGCCGACATTTTGTGGCATGTTTCCATGTCTTCTTTTGATCAATAAATTGCAGTTGTAGATCAGATACCGAATTCATTTGCCTATAAACTTCAACCCCTATTTGACCCACTCAGGGGTAGAATTGTAAAAAAATATCTGTCACAAAATCACTGTCACTGAGGTGGCCAACAGAAGATCAACATCATTTCAGCCGAAAGACGTCCACTGTTGGACTGAGGCCTCCCCTAAAGGGGGGTTGCCTTAATCGCCACGTTTGGCAGGCGGGTTGGCGATAGCAGTACGGTATTAAAATACATAGAGAACGCTGCTGCCCATTCTCTAGTAAGTACCTTAGTCGCCTTTTACGACACCCACGGGAAGAAATGGGATGGTGCTATTCTTTACGTCCGGTACCAAACGGACAACAATTGAAGATCATATTTCTAACATATGTTCTGTGGTGTTGTGATTTGTATCTCAAGGTCTACGAATGCCTACCAAAAAGCAAGTCTGTGACTATCACGATCAAGACGTAAAATGGTATTGTGATCCTAAATCTTACTTACAATAATATTTGCTATCATAAACACGTACATGCGTATTTTGAATAATTTAGTTTGTTTGGTGGGAATTTTCACGCACTTCCTCCTGTGGATCTCGCCTGGATAAACTAAGTTTGATATGTGATTGAAACGTGACTCCACTAACAGAAGAGGTCATGTTACGAATCATACAACACGAATAGGTACAAATAGGCAATTTTTTACAAAAGTAAAACCATATTGGTTGGACGATGAATGTGGGGCGACAAAAACAAGGCAGATGTGAACAGAAACGCCATCAGGATGGGACGCCCTGTGTCCAAGAAAAAGGGTTCAGTTGTGGGTATTGAGTTAATACTAGATTCGGTAACTAGAATAGTCAATTGATAATAAGGATAAAACAAATATTCAAAATCTGGCACATTTTTTTAAATCGGATATTTGAAGTTGAAACTCTGAAATAGTTTTATTTGAGATAAAGCAATACCTATTCAAATTTGACATTGCTTTTTCTCCACCACTGGTACCTTTATACTAAACTTTTCACTTATTTCTGGTACTTATTAACATATTAGTGTTAAGGAAATGATGGGGCTGACATGACTTGTTATAGGTTCCAAGTCCTTAAAAAATAAAGAGAAACCAAAAACTGAGTCCAAAAGCGTGCCAAGTTAATAAAAACACAAAACCTAATTAATAATGCAACAATATTTTATTTGCTTTCTCAAACGAAGTAGGTACAGCGGGCCGAGCACGGGCTGCCCAAGACATTTATGACAAGACATGAAAAATTATGTCATGTCAATTTGTACTAGCATTTTATGACAAAACAGTTTTATCGCTCAAACTGTGATAAAATGTGTGACTCAAGTCATGTCACAGTAGGCCGTGCTCGCCCCGCTGCGGTATTTTTAAATATGTTTAAAAGCGGAACACACGAAAGCTTTTGATTGGTCTGTTCGTTTTAAAGTTTTCGTGGCACGTCACCCGCAAGGCTTACCTGCCGCTATTATCGTGCCCGCCATAATTATAAGCCTTGCAACACTGAAACAATTATATTTAAAACTAACCGGAAATTGTGTTTTTATTGCAAATAGACAAGTTTTTGTACTTACTATGTCTTATTGACCGGCCGTGTGGTGCCGGACGTAAAGAATAGCACCATCCTATTTCTTCCCGTGGGTGTCGTAAAAGGCGTCTATGGGACTTACTAGAGAATGGGGAGCAGCGTTCTCTATACATTTTAACACCATACTGCGATTGCCAACCCGCCTGCCGAGCATGGCGATTATGGCAACCCCCCTCTCCTTTTGGGGGAGGCCTATGTGCAGCAGTGGACGTTTTTCGGCTGACATAATGATGATGTCTTATTGCGTTTGTTAAAAATCTGAACTATTTGAAACTATGAGGTCCAAAGTTTTCAATTCATACCTACGTAATCATCGCTTGTTTCAGATAGGCATAATTTGAATATTTTTATGTATGAATAGACTGTATTAAAATCGTCCAAAATAAACGAGAGAAATATTTTCCAGGAAATTATCCAAATCTCCCTCCATAACTCACTCAACAATAAAACAAGCCAATTCTAAATTTAATGAAAATGCATTCAATAGGAGGTTCGCTGTTCGAATCAAAACGTGTCCGTCCATTAGTCGTGAACAAAGAAGAATATTAAATCAATTACCTACAGTAAATTTCTATAGGGGATGAGGAGAGGGGGGACAATTTGCATGAGCGTTGCCCAATGACGCTAATTTCGGCGGTCATCGGGTGTAATAAAATTTTATCAGACATTCGAACATCGATTTACCTTTGACCGTTAATGTAAATGGAATTGGTAGATTTGGAAGGGCTGTGAGAAAGTATGGGAATTACGATTTGAGGAGATTTATAACCTACTGGTTACTTTTCCACGTGGTATCATTGTTCGAGTCATGTACCAACACATCAACACACACCAACTGTTTTATGTACACATTATGAAATACAATAAAGTATTGAGTATGTCAAACCGATTTCCTAATCGACCGACTCAAGGTGCCTGACGCTCGTCAGGTCCGTGTATTCGACTTTCAAAGTTCTAAGTTGGAGTAAGCCTCGAGACTGGAGGCAGAAAGCCAAGCCTGTGAACTTTAAGGGCCCCTTTTCCGAAATGTACGTTTCTAGATCGAGTTGTTTTCAGATAAATCACCATTATATATATTCGTAAAAAAATATATAGTACAGATACAAGTTTGATCTAGTGACTGTTTTGGTTAAAAACACGATATTTAACATTTTACTTAATAAAAAAAAAATCAGAAGTAAAGTCGATTTTGAAAGTATTTTAAGTTGTATGTGACTTGGGGGGGGAACGCAGTTTTTATGAAAATTTAAAATTTAATTTACTAATCGGGTTTGACAGGGATATTATTGGATAGATTTATAATATGGCACTTATTTTTTTTATATTAAATAAATACGTGAAAACGGCTTGCGCGCACCGCGTCAGTGCTATAGTGCTATCGCGACTGCTCCTGTGCAACGCGGGCACAAGCCGTCTCATGCCTAAACTTTCGGGAAAAGGTGCCCTTAAGAAGTAAATAAAAGTTATTACAAATAGACCTCAAAGTTTCATTAATTCCAATTTTCTGGTCTAAATATCAGAACCGTGTTCGATTATTACGTAATAGGTAACTAATAAGCAAAGACTCGAAATCAGATCAATTCCATTCTTTCGTGTTTAATGAAGTTATTGTATTGGAAGTTCGTGTCAGTTTGTCCCGGCGGTCCCGGCTTTGTCGTGTCGTCACCGTGAAAATCACTCATTAGGAAAACCCGCAGGAAAACGTCGGTTTAAGGGCTCCCCTCCACATCTCCTGTTAATTGTAACACATTTTTCGATTGAGTTAACTTTGTTTTTGGGTGAAGATTCAAATCATTTTGACGGCAAGTCGTTAAAATATTTGAGTGATATTGATAAAGGGTAATTGTTTGAGGGTAAAACGATTTCAGATGAAAGACGAGTGTTCTATTGAGTAATCATAAGGTTTCCTTTGGGTGTTTAACACACATGAAGCACTTGTTAGAATCGTGATAAAAGTATACTTAAAGTTGCCCGTTATTAGATATTTTGAATAGAATTTTCAAAGTCAACAAATAACAAAGATTTTTAATCTGTATTGAACAAGGCTTGATTTTCATTAAAATAAAGGGTACAATGTAGACGTATTTATTTGACAATGGGGTGACCAAAATGCACCCTAAAAGAGTGGAACGCTTTATGCTTCATGAAAAAAAACTTTATCAAAATTTAATAGCATTCCCCACTAGTAGGCAGAACGGCCAATGACTTTGATATTTTCAACGGTATTAATTAAAAAATTATAAAGCTTCCCGTGGTTGGAGCCCCGCAGCCATTGTTGGGCCCCCACAAAGCATTTATATCGCGGAAAAAGATAAATATGCGAGAAGCAGGTAATTGCGTACGCTTTTATTGAGCTGTTGTTTGATTTCAAAAGCTTTTTATTGTGCACAACGTTTATTGCGTGTATGTATTGACTTAACGATCGAACTCTTTAATGAACAACTTTATTGGAATTGTGACGGTATTATTTTTGTGGAAGTTACTACTGTACCATTTGTAGAGAAATTTCCAATCCAATTATCCATGACTTGTTTATAAAGAAAAGATTATGATGTAGGTACCTATAGGGGGTAGGTACTTTGGTCATGACGTGCAGCTTCTGGCTATTTGTTTGTTTGTGATAGTACTTAGATCTGTTTTGTGTAACCTTCGCGTATTATTACTTAGTATGTTTTCGTATGCACGTTTTTTCCGTGACAATTAAAATATTTTTTTTCTTTCTTTCTTTTACCTACATCATAATATTTTTAGCCATCTGTTCTTTACTCTATGTAGTTTTAAAAAACGGAAAAAATTGCGAGCCTAATTCTAAGGAAATCTCAGAGGTAAATATTTTTTTTCATCATAATAAAACGCCTGGAAGGTTCTGCGATGATTTCCCGTAACAATGTATCCCTTAGGAAGGCGCAGGTAATTATGATTGAGCACAAAATGGGTAAAAATAAGGTGGAGTATTGTTTCAGACATAATTAGGGTTTGTGGTCCCAGCGGGTATCGCGCGCCCGCTGAAATGCAAGTCATAGTAACTGATATTTTTACAGATACATTTTTTCTTGTGCGGGATGCAATTTTAATGTGAGATAAGAAATTGTTGTTCTTTTTAAGAGACTGAATATTACCTGAATCTGAAAACGTTGCCTATTTACTCTTAAATACGTCCTACCTATTTTCTTAAAAGAAACTTCGAAACTTATTGAAACCATTTAAGGCAGATAATCCATACCAACACACCTACAACTTAATATTCACATCAATTTCACTCAAGAAAGTCGTATTAAATTAACGTATCTACCTCCACGTTTGAACGTAACGGCAAGGAGCGTCGATTATGAATATTAATATGGCGGCGACACTCTCGGTTAGCGGTTCAACGTTAATTCGGATAGACAAACCTCTCCCGACAGTAAACGTTGACATGTACCGAGAACTTGTAGACTTGTCTTCAGACCAGTTGTTTTTGTGATTAATTTTATTAAACGTATCAAACAATTTGGAATGTTGCGACAAGATTGAGTCTTCTATGGAATTTAAATACAGTTTTCCTCCTTGGAATTAAAATTCGATGCAATATGTTTTTGGCTGGAATATTATCTCTCAACAAGTTCACTATGGGTCTTTTTTTTTGGGGAGCCAGAAGTGGGTACCTGCCAAGAAAATATTAAGCCTAGCTTTTTTGTAGACAATTACTATGTACTTGTTCCGAATCATATACTTACGCATCTACGCATGTACATGCTGTGTAATTCAAGCCAATTCAAGTCAATTCAGATCCGCCCGCTTCGATCTTCATTGCCGCTAAGATAAAGCCATAATTAAGGGCCTTCTCGATCGATTAACTTAAGCCGAGTTTAAATAGACGTTAACTCCGAGAGAAAGGTTTACTCCGGCGTGAAATGGCATTAGGTTTTCGCGCGTTTTATGCGCCTCCAGACGGGAGACGAGTCGCTAAGAAAAGGGGATTTAATGGGGGATTGACTTAATTAGGTACCGTCGTAAATTAGCGGAAGTATTTTTGATTGATACGACTTAAATGGATTTGTAAGTTTACAGTAGATTAGGCCACTTACCTTCTAAGTATATTTTAAGCCACTGAAAAGTTTTCTGATTAGAAGAGAAGGCCGCGTTTATACAACATTATTTTAAGTATATGCGAAACCTGAATATATTTTGTTCAGAATAAGGAACTGAATCGATTTCAATAATTTTTACACAATGTTATATTTTGTCCCAAAAATATTTAAGTGTGATGGAAAATGTTATCACCATTTCACCTACTGCCAAATTATTATCAATAAGCGCAAGACGACCCTGGAGACGCGGGGGCGCGCCGTTAGCATGTTTTTGTACGGACAACCCGGTAACATAACAACCTTATAACTTTGTGATTTTTCATGATACAGTTTTGAAATTTTGTACATAGATTCTTTACATAAAATTAGACACTAGACACGTGTTTCAGGTTTCGCTTATAATAAAACTAATATTGTATAGAGGAAGTTCTATTTAAAATGCGATGGAATTGGTAAAACTCCCACATAAAAAGAAGTATTTCAGTTCATATTACTTTCTATAAGTTACTTTATAACACGTAAAGATTTTTTTAATAAACTTTTAGTGTAACTTAACCAAGTTACAATAGTAAAAAGGCCTAATACACCTATTTAAATGAGTTATAACTGGAACATAAATCTGACGTCGACGTAATAATAGAAATTAATAATAAAAATATATAGTGTTGACCTCACATAACGCAATAGTTAGCACATTCTCCAACGCGTTTCGTGTTAAACAGTAGTTAGAAATTACTTTTGTAATTAAATCAAGCATTCTTTCTAAAGTTACGAATTAATAATTTAGTAAAGGCTTTGACAGGGCAATTCCGTCTCAAGTACTTGCTACCCTTCTGTTTATACTAAAAGGTGGGCGAATAAGGTTGTGCAGGGAAGTGACTGATCGATAACTCGATATACCTATTGACAATTTTAAATGTATACTGTATGTAATGTATTGTGTTATTAGAGTCGAGTAAAATATATCATGTAAGTATCATAATTCTATTAGATAGTTTTAACTCAGGTTCAATATAGGTAGGTACACGTCTGATTCCCTTGAAATATCAACTTTAAATACTGTCATACGTCATCTATTCAATCCCGTTTCCTGTAACAAAACCTTTAGCTTTGATTATTTATAAAACATGTCCCAGAATTAACGCACAACCTCTTAAGGGGTCATTGTACTCATAATTTTGAACAACTTTCACTATGAGAACAAACCTGAAATCGCAAAAAAAATAATCTGCTGTTCCCTACATTTATGTCATGTTCGACTTACTCGTTTTGATGTAGGGAGGGAACAGCTAATTTTTTTTTCACGATTTCAGGTTTCGTCCCATAGTAAAATTTGTTTATAATGATGAGTACAATGACCCCTTAAGAGGTTGTGCGTTAATTCTGGGACATGTATGTCTAGAATGTCGCGCTGCAAAGGAACTAAAACAAACAGGCCAACTTTGATAGGCGTGCGTGACAGCTACGTTTTACACTCGCGACACGTCATTGTGTTATTCTAGTGTGCGTGTATTTTGCGGCCAACAGTTGGACGCATTTTTTTTTAAGATTTCACAGCTTTGATTGTCTATCTAGATATATATATATATCTTTGACCTTTAGTTTGCCCTTTGTATCTTGACACAATATGTCGATCACATGAAACTAAACCCTATGAAAATTCTAAATAAATAATGAAACATCACATTGCCCATCACTACAATCTCTGTTGCGTGACGTACGTTTCCTTACGATGTTATGAATCGGCGGCGACGTAAATGTTGTTCCAAATGTCAGTTTGACCTTATGCTAAGTGGTGGGCCGGTGTTAGCCGCTCCTGAATTATTTGACAAGTACCTGTTTGATCTTTATGGCTGCCCTTTCATATGATTCCTGTCAATTTACCGTGAATTTATGATACCTGGCGGCTGACTGTATTATTAATAAAGTGGCCTGTAGATACTAATGGCCTTTGACGTTGTAGCGGCTGATACGTAGACAAAGAAATGTATAGACGGCGGCTAGCTCCATTTTATTCTCACAATAAAGTAAAGGGTCTCTCAGTGCGTGTTAGTTTTTTCAAGGTCAGTGACATATTTAGCTGTACTTTCATGGCGTTTTTGTGAAATTGTTTTTTTTTTAATTTAAGATGGGTTTGCTCTTGACCTTAGTCTAGGGCAGAGGTGACAGAGACAAAGTCGACGATGGAGTGAGCTTACCCAGAAGATGCCTGTTTACTCTAACTTTGAAGAGATTAGGGTTGTATGCGTTCAGAAACACAGACGCAGGTAGAGAGTTCCACTCTTTTGCTGTGCGCATTATAAAAGTCATTTGGAAACGCTTAGTGCGAATTGGTAGAATAGCAACAAGGGAGGGATGGTAACCTGCGGTGCGTCTAGATGTCCGATAATAGAAGGGGGCCGGTGGAATGAGGTCGTGGAGTTCTTGGGCACACTCACCGAAGTACAATCTGTAGAAGACCGACAAGCAGGCAACCTTGCGGCGATGGACCAACCTGTGAAGATTGGCATCCACCAATTTTACGTCGCCAATGAGCCTCTTAGCTCTGCGTTCTACCGAGTCAAGCGCGGCAAGTTGGTATTTTGCTGAGCGATCCCAAAGGTCAGGATCGGACCTGCGCCTTGTAAAGGGAAGTGAAGTTTATATTGGCACTTTTCTACATCATATAATCATCAATTTGCTGATTTGTTTTTGTTTTAAAACCCAGGGTAAAGGGTTAGGTTTATGTTATCATTGGGTCCTCTATACATTTATGGATATGTAAATAATATGCTGTCTCATCTGGCAACGCTACCCGAACTCTATAGTTTTCTTACTCTAAGGGCTGATAGGTTGATTGGAGATTCGTATAGGATAGGAGATTTGGATAGGAGATTCGTCAGGTGTCACTGGACATGACAGTCCGTGGAGTATCTACGAAGCTACTTGTAATTTCAAAACTTTCAGGATTGCAACAAAATTAAAGAAGCAAAACATTCTAAAAACTTTATTAATTTTGATTTTATACTCTGCCGATTTGCTTTTCCAGTATATTTCCATTTTTATGCAGGTAACTTATTCCAACGAAGAGGGGATCATTAGCTCGCAGGTGTTCTTAATGTTACCTGTTACCTACTTCAGAATTCTTTATATAAAATTGCGTTTTTAAAAACAAATTACAGTCCTATGAAATTGACGTTATTTTACCCCGAAGCGAATTATTAGAAAAGTGAACAAAATTACGTAATATTAGTTGTTTTAGTAAGTAACGACCTAAATTATTTAATTATTATAGTATTACCACTTACATTTTTTTTTAAACATGGGAACCCAATGCAACAATGTAGTCATAATTTCCACTCAGAGCCGTCACCCAAAAACCAATCAGACACCACCACAAACAAAAATAAACTCTTTTTAAACTGTCCTCTTTGACTGACAGGGTCAAAAAGCACTAGAGTAGAGGGAGAATTCGTTACAATAGTTATTAGATATTTTTTTCTTAGATGGAATTGAACACAAATTGACTCAATGGCACATTTATAATCAAATATGTGCAAGCAATAGGTATGTGTCTACAGCAAATTCAGCAATAAAATTCAAACAATATCAAAACAGCAAACTAATTGCATAACACACTATCAATCCAATCTGAATGATTTTGAAGTATATTGCAAATCTATTGCTTTATATGTTTGAAAAATTTGTCTGCTCAACAACGTAAATAATGCAATGAACGTTGTTGATCTGTCAAAATGAAACCCATTGCAACTGATAGTGTGAGATCATCATTAATTTTCATTTCAGCCGAAAGACGTCCACTGCTGGACATAGGCCTCCCCCAAAGACGTCCACTGCTGGACATAGGCCTCCCCAAAGACGTCCACTGCTGGACATAGGCCTCACCCAAAGACGTCCACTGCTTGACATAGGCCTCCCCCAAAGACGGCCACTGCTGGACAAAGGCCTCCCCCAAAGACGTCCACTGCTGGACATAGGCCTAACCCAAAGGGGGGGTTTGCCATAATCGCCACGCTTGGCAGGCGGGTTGGCCACAGTATGGTGTTAAAATGCATAGAGAGCGCTGCTGCCCATTCTCTAGTAAGTCCCTTAGTCGCCTTTTACGACACCCATGCACTGAAAAAAATGCGAGCTAACTAAGATACATTTTCTCTTAGTTGGCATTAAAATGTTTGGAATCACTATTTATTTATTTACTATAAACAAGATAGCATATTTGCCAGAACAAATCCATTTTATTTATATCGACAATGTGACATGTACAGAATAATCACCGGTCTTTGTTACATCATACATGCTTTGTTTGATTTTACTTCTTCACTTTTTTAAATCAAATAATAATTTTAGTTGATGGTAACAAGCAACTTGTTAGCATTACATCATTCTTAAACTGACCAACATTTGAGTTAAATTAAATAACTACCCGTAATGAAACTAACTAATTACTTAGTTGACGGAACTATGATAATTTAACAAAGTTCTCCTAGCTTCAGAAGTCAAGATCTTGTTAGGCTCGTATGGAGTCAAGAAGCGTGATCACATTAAACAAGATGTTTATTAAACCAAACACTCTTTTTTTTCAGTGTGGGAAGAATTAAAAATAATAATAGGATGGTGCTATTATTTACGTCCAGCACCACACGGTACATAAACCCCGCAGATACACACATAATAAAGACTGTGACCTCTGAGTTACGTTCGGTGTTTTTTCTCAGAGTAGTCAGGTAGGAAACAGCTACCTCATCTAGATTTAAAACATAATTCATTCAATATATCATTTATCATTATTATCATAAAACATGTTTAAATTACTGGTAACGATTGGTACAACTTGGGTTCGTAGTTCGTATGAAGTAGTCATTTACGTGTTCAAGTGATGTAACTCACAGGCCGAATTCTTCGGGAACTCGTTAGGGGTCGTTTCATACGTCCGATACGGGACGGGTCGGAAACGGCGCGACTATCGCCGGCCGCCGCGACAGTTTCTATTCAAATTACCCGCGATTCGACCTCACTTTGCGGTGAAATTAACTTCTTTAGTTCCCCCTTGTTTTGTGTTCACTGCTGTTTTTGTATAACCTTAGCTGTTATTACAGGGTTTTAATGTTTCAATGGATAGTGAGTCTATCTTTTTAGCCTTCAAGACAAAGGGTAACAGTTCTGTAGGGATGTCTGAGCTCTAGACGAGAACGTCACCACTTCCGGGCGTCGCGTTGTGTCGTTCGAAATGCGTGCAAACTGAACTTTTGTTCACTATTCAGTAGATATTGTATCTACTTGTACATTGTTACACTTTAACGAACGTTGTTTCAGGCACACATAAATTAGGCTGATTGTAGGGTTCTCATTAAGGCGCAGATATATGGTTTTAGTGACTTTTAAATCTGTTATTACGCCTTCATATAATGCACGTAAGTTATGCGGAAAATGTATGTTAAACTAGAATGAATACACATCAATTATATATGTGAATATTTAAGTATTATAGTAAAATACTTACTTTATGAAATAAATTCAGGAAGTGATGTGTACCTAAAGCATAAAAAAACGATATTACTTTCAAACTACTTAAGATATTTTCATGTTTATTTTGGATGAACAGACTATTTTATTATGTATGGCCAAGGTCAACGGTGATTACCCAACCCTTAAGAGTAAATTTATTATAGGGAAACAGATTTTGCTGAAATAGTCCTCTGACCTACGAATTATTTGGTCCTATGAATTTGGTACTCATTATGTGTGTGTACTATAGGTATACACCTCTGCCGAACCCTACGGAGAAACAAGGCGTGATGTTATGTTATGAATTAGGTACCTACTTGGTCCTTTACTTTGTTTTTTTTTAATGAGGTTTACTTGCTACTAGAAAATGGTAAGGAGGTGATCTGTAATTCATCAAATGGTTATTACAAATAGGTCAATTTCGTTAATCTGTTATTTATAGGTCACATGATTTGCGATAACAAGTGTGTATCGAGTGGGATAGTAATAAGTCACCTTTTATTAATTCTTGACATTGTTATCTGTCCGTTATCAATTTAAATAATGTTTTGTTTTGATTTACCTGATTTCAGTCAGCATTCTGTATTATTTTATGTGTTCACTCTAAAATTTGACATATAAACTTTTGAAAGTGATACAAAATATTTACTACCAGTACATCGGCTGCCGCTGAAAACCAGCGCTGGGGTCTGTCTCGCATAGGGTCGCAGCATTATGCTGAGCGATGGCCGTTTTGCGTGAATGTGAAGCATATTTTCCCTCAACTTGTTCTTTCGTGTTTGTGTTTTTATTTATTTTTTCGCGTTATGTTCACCGCAAATAAATGTATTTTCTTTCTTTCTTTTCTTTATTACATCATCATCATCATCTGCCTAGCCTTTTCCCAACTATGTTGGGGTCAGCTTCCAGTCTCATCGGATGCTAAATACCAGTATTTTACATGGAGCGTCTGCCTAACTGACCTCCACAACCCAGTTACTGGGTAACACGATAGCCTTTGGTAATACTGGTTGTCAGACTTTCAGGCTCTAGGTACATATGACAGCCGGGAGAAACGGCTTAGCGTACTTTCCGAGGCACGGAGGGGTCTTAGTATGTATGTATTTGTTGTAAGTCTTGTCTTATTTACTAGGTACAGTTCAATCGAAAACTATGATTTTAATCTATAGTTTAAATTAAATCACATTTATTTTATTCACGTGTCTTTTATCTTAATGATTACTACTACGAAATAACGTGGAATTTCTCTGCGTTCTTCTAAAGTGTGTACGTTGAAGAACTTCAATCTATTTTTGTAAGAAAGTGCGCCGTTAGAAAAAGCTAGATGCCAAACTAATCGTTTTTGAACGCGATTTATGTACTAACTACAACCATCTAATATGTAGAGAGTGGTGAAGGCGAACGTCGCTTCCATCGCTCTACCAACTGAGCTATCGAATGTACATGGACACGTTCAATACAACAGAATCGGTTTCACTTTGACACAATTAGGTTCTTCAAAGTAATAATAAATTAAAAGAGCAAAAAGATTCCTTCGAGCCGGATTTGAACCAGCGACCTATGGATAACAATCTTTACACATCTACAGTCCACCGCTCTACCAACTGAGCTATCGAAGGCTTGATAATTCATTTGAAATAAATAAGTACATTAAACATATTATGCAATCTGACGAGGTGAAACATGCTCTAGTTAGGTGAAGGCAATTCACGCAGTAGTTAGAAAATGGAGGCTTACACTTCTCACGTGCATATTGAAAAAACACGTCATAGTGCCACGCAGGAATTCAGCATTCAATGGGCAGCCTGTCAATGAGTGCAATTGTGGCGATAAGTCCCCATTTTGAGGAGTGGCTAGACAGGCGCCACGGCGTCCTCACCTTCCAGCTAACACAGGTCCTCACCGAACACGGTTGTTTCGGGAGGTTTCAGTTCAGGAAAAAGCGGCAGGAAACACCCGGGTGTCACCACTGTGTGGATCGCCCGGAGGACACGGTGGAGCATACGGTGGAGGTCTGCCCGGCTTGAGCAGAGCACCGCCGTGTCCTTGCGGAGGCGATCGGTGGCGGCGATCTCTCGCGTCCGGCCCTAGTTCAGGCCATGGTTCGGAGCGAGAGTGCATGGGAGGCCGTCACCTCTTTTTGGAAAGCAAATGCTCGCGAAAGAGGAACCGGAACGCATGAGGGAGAGGTAAGGTTCGCGCCCTAGCGCCCCTAGTCGCGCAGGAGACGCCCCGGACGTCGGGAGTCGCAAGCCGATTTCCGGCCACCGTAGGTGCGGGCTTGCGGATGGTGAGCGATGGCTAGTTCGCCGTTCGATAAGGGCCAGGTCCGGGTCGACGGCGCGTTGTGTTCTACGCGCGCCTCCAAAGAGATGTCAGCACCAACTGACGGGGTTCAATAAGACCAATGCCTGCCAGGGTTGCGAGTTTGTCCGAAAGGGATATCGTGGCCCAGGCACACAGGCAATGGAAGGAACGCGGGTGGGTTTTAGTCAGTAAAAGCCTGACACGCCCTCCCGCTGCGCCCAGAGCAGGTGAAGTTATTTGATAATTTCCCACCCAAAAAGTAGTCATAAGAAAATATTACCCTAATTGCAACTAATCCAAAGCAGCAGTAGGTATGCTTTATAACATCTTCCGGATATATGTATAATATATTTATTGATTTTGACGATATAAAGTTTATACTATTTTCAGACACTCTGTGGGCGAAAAAAAGGAAATCGACACATTTAAAATATACCAAGAAACAAGGCCTATATTCAAAATTTAAGGTGTGTGAAGACAAGAGAGATGTTCGGAAGTTAACACATCATAGACGTTTTGATCAGTCGATCAGTACCGAGCCGTCGCCGCCGCATCGTCGCGACTCTACACGCAGTGATTATGCAACCTCCGGACGCCAGGCCAGTCAACCGCAATCCATCACTCCATTCACTCAGTACTCTGTGATCTCAATGATTAAGAAGTGAAAGTATGTATCCCTCGAATTATTACTTGTTTTTATATTTTCACAATGATGATAACAATTTATTTGGTATGAAAGTAAATTTTCCACCTTGGTGATTTTGAAAAAGGTCATTTAGGAAAAGGCTCGGCAGACGATGATTAATGATTTATTTCCAAAGGGCAAGTACATTAGCTAAAGACACAACACATTACGTATATAAGTACAAAAACAAAAGAATACAGATATGCGACAGTCATACGCTCATCTCACAATACTCCAGACATGTTGACAAGATCTTCATTATTGATGATAACAAGACAAAGCCGGATTTGAACCAGCGACCTATGGGTACACAATAATTCATGCAAGAAGCATGAAAGTAAAATAAATGCTGTGGAAATGCGTTCCTTGCGAAGCATGTCTGGCGTGACTATGAATGATAAATGATTTGATAAGGCAACGGTGCAGTTTAAACTTTAAAAAACCGGCCAAGTGCATGTCGGACCACGCACAATGAAGGGTTCCGTAGTTGGGATGAATTTATCCCAAAAACAAACTTAACATTGTAGTTGAAAAACATGCTCTCCGATACATTGATATACGTTACGGTCAATTCTCCAACTGCAAATTTAAGTTGGTCGACTATTACTCGTTAACTTGTGAAGCCTACTTAGCTGTGATAGTTTTCCTTTTAATTTCGTTATATATACTATTGCCATGCATTTTTTCACATATCCAAAACCAACCATTTAGCTGGCAGGGGGGGGGAACACTTGACTCTAACAAAAACTAGCACTTTAAAGCTTAATATTACGCAAACGGATCCCTTAATTGATAAATGGTTTTGCCAAACCCACAATATTTTTGAACGGCCTATCCAACGATACCCCACACCATGGAATAGACGAGAAAAAAAAATATCATCCCCATTTCACGTGTAAGGGAGGTACCCTAAAAAAAAATGTTTTTCATAATTTTTTTTACCATTTTTTTGGCATGATTAATATGTATACCCATGCCAAATTACAGCTTTCTAGGACTAAGCGTCTCTGAGCTAAGCTGGCGACAGACGGACGGACGGACAGACAGACAGACAGACAGACGGACATGGCGAAACTATAAGGGACGGAACCCTAAAAAAGATGTAGTGACAAAAACTGAAAAGATTATGCTTAGACGGTTTGGTCATGTTGAGAGGATGAATGAAAGGTGACTAACAAAAGGTATTTACCTAGCAGAGGTGAGTGGAAACGCCAGAACGCCCTAGGAGGACATATAGTGACCTAATTGGTGCTGTTCTTCAGAAAGTTCAGGTGCGTAGTATGTGTAGTGTATGACCAGATGTATGAACGTAGGCGAAGCAAAAGGAGTAGTAAGGAACGTAGCAGGTGGCGTACTATAGTTACTGCCTACCCCCGTGCGAAGAAGGCGTGAGTTTATGTTTTAAGTGTATATGTAAAAATTAAAAAAGATTCCTTCGAGCCGGATTTGAACCAGCGACCTATGGATATCAGTCTTTATATACATCTACAGTCCACCGCTCTACCAACTGAGCTATCGAAGGCTTAGTAATGCCTTTGAAATAAGTAACTAGAATAAAACATATTATGCAATCTGACGAAGTGAAACGTGCTTGCTCTACTTCGGTGAAGGCAAATCCCGCAGAAGTGAGAAAATGGAGTGCTCACGTGCAAATTTCGTTTCATTCCATCGAATCTCACTTAATGAAATAATGCAACGAATTGCATCGCAGATTTTTCTTATATTATACAAGGACCGCTGTCAATGAGTGATCATTCGGAAATATTGGACTTATTTATACTAATGCACCTAGCTTCTGGCGTTTCATAAGTGCCCATGTAGGTTTATGTGAAATAAAGTATTTTGATTTTGAATGGCCAATAATAGTGCGTTGCAATAAGCAGCACGTAGAATAGAGTCAGACTGTTTTGTATCTTCCCGATACAAATTATATCGATTTTGAAGGAATAACTTTACCCTTTTTTCAGACACTATGTACAATATAAGGAAACACAAATTTTAGAGGATCTAAAAAAAAATTAAGAGACCATTTGAAAAAATAAACAACCGAATTCCAAAAAAAAAAAGTACAATTTGTAAAATAACTTTCATTTCGGAAGTCGGAGTCTTCGGAACTTTATTTTAGTTTTTTGCCACCGACTTTCAAAATTAAAGTTTTTTTCAATTTGTAGTGTTTTTTTGGAAGTCTGTTTTTTTTGGAAGACTTTTTTTTTCACTTTTAAGTGGGTCAGTTTTTAATTTATCTAAGTTACAATAGCCTAATGTCAACTGCTCATCACCTTTTACTAAATATTGCTTTTCCCGATGCTGGGACGTTAATTTTTGAGGAGTTCTCCTGGTATGAACCAAGAGAACTGCCACTCACCATATGCATTGTGGCGAGTATAAATTGCTTAACAACCGTATTTAAGTACCTAATCGAATCGCAACCCGTCAAATACTTATTATTAAGTAGTTCCGGTGGGCATCTGTGGTTCATCATCAGTTACACTTCACCAAATGGTGCTTCCCGAGAGCAAATGCACGAGTTACTGCAAAAAATACCCTAATCGCTATAGGTGTGCCTATAAATTTGAGGATTTCCCTCGATTTCCATAGGATCCACATATTCTGATTTGGTGACAAAAGGACTACCTCGAAAGCATACCTTTTCACACAAAAAAAGAATTTTCAAAATCGACCACAATTGAGGAAGAAATGGGTGTACATAAATTAAAAAAATTAACATAAGCCAACATATTTATAACCTCCTTTTTGGAAGTCGGTTAAAAAGTTGTACACCGTTGACATTCCGATCGGTACCTAGCCGTCGCGTCGTTGGCGTGACTCTACACGCAGCGATTGTGCAGAGCTCTTGCAAAACTTCATCTGTTTTGTATCACTCCATTCACTCGATACTCTGTGATCCCAATGATTAAAAGTAAACGTGCGTATCCTTCGATTTATTACTTTTTTAAATAAAATAGGTTTGAAAATGAAAATCCTAAGCTAGAATCACCGACCTATCAATATCAGTTATTTCAGGATTGGTACATCGACATAACAGTCCCCCACTTACCAACTGAGCTACCAAATGCTTACACCAACATGAAAAATATAGTCGCAGTAATAATGATAGGGTTGAAAATGTTAATTGACGGGGTCCCGTAGGGTCAATGCCTGCCAGGGTTGCGAGTATCTCCGGAAGGGATATCGTGGCTCTGGCACACAGGCATCTGAAGGAACATGGGTGGGTTTTAGCCAGTAAAAGTCTGACACGAAGAGCGGGAGATGTTATTCGACAATTTTCCACCCAAAAAAGAAAGTTTTGTAAAAGTTAAAAAATGATTCCTTCGAGCCGGATTTGAACCAGCGACCTATGGATATCAGTCTTTATATACATCTACAGTCCACCGCTCTACCAACTGAGCTATCGAAGGCTTAGTAATGCCTGTGAAATAAGTAACTAGAATAAAACATATTATGCAATCTGACGAAGTGAAACGTGCTCTACTTGGGGTAAGGCAAATCACGCAGTAAACACAAAATGGAGTGCTCATACGCATATTGTATAATGTGAACGTCGAAAGTGCTTTGCCCGCTTCAATGAATTGTTACGAAAATGTTATATTAAATTAATGTCACCATTCGCCTAAGACACGTAGGTGGTTGCTATGGGCATACCACCAATAGTTATTTGCAAGATTTAGTTAAGGGAAAGAAATGGATCATACAATACTTACCATTTCTGTAATAAGTAAAAAAAAATTAAGAAATGATCTACATTGAAAATTCCAAGCTTCGTATCATACTGTCGGATGGCCATTGCATCTATTAATTGCCTGTGCATGTGACTACGCGCGTAGTCCGCTCACATACTAACAGTCCATTTACTTAGTATTTGACAACCCCGATGACGTTATCGCAAGGATGAATATCATCACATCATAATTATCATCACTGGGCCAAAAGTCGTCCATTTTAAGACAAAGGCTTTCCTAAGCATCACCACAAAGACCGGTCCTGGCGTCCCTCATCCAGCGCATTTCCGCGACCTTAAATACTGAAAAGAACAAATAAAACTATAGCTATCTGTAAATATGGCTATAGTTTTATTTCTTCCTTTGATATAGAGATTTATATATTTATATATTATCTTCTTCTATAACTTTACCTAATTTTAGGGTTCCGTATCACAAAAACAAAAACCCGCCAAGTGCGTGTCGGACCACGCACAATAAAGGGTTCCGTAGTTAGGATGAATTTATCCCAAAAATAAACTTAACATTGTAGTTGAAAAACATGCTCTCCCATACATCGATATACGGTACGGTCAATTCTTCAACTGCAAACTTAAGTTGGTCGACTATCACTCGTTAACATGTAAACCCTACTTAGGTGTGATAGTTTTCCTTTTAATTTCGTTATATATACTACAGCCATGAATTTTTTCACATATCCAAAACCAACCATTTAGCTGGCAGGGGGGGGGGGGCACTTGACTCTAACAAAAAATGGCACTTTAAAGCTCGCAAACGGATCTCAGAATTGAAAAATGGTTTTGACAAACCCACAATATTTTTAAACGGCTTATCCAACGATACCCCACACCATGTATTAGAAGAGAAAAAATATCATACTCGTTTTACGTGTAAGGGAGGTACCCTAAAAAAATTGTTTTTCATGGTTTTATTTTACGAATATTTCGGCGTGATTAATATGTATACCCATGCCAAATTACAGCTTTCTAGGACTAAGCGTCTCTGAGCTAAGCCGGGGACAGACGGACGGACGGACAGACAGACAGACGGTCATGGCGAAACTATAAGGGTTCCTTGTTTACTACGGAACCCTAAAAACGGAACCCTTATAGGATCACTTCGTTGTCCGTGTGTTTGTCTGTCTGTCAGTCTGTCAAGACCCTTTTTCTCAGGAACGCATGGAGGTATCAAGTTGAAATTAATATCAAATACGTAGATCTACCTACGTACTACGGTCCCTTGAAGCTCTAAAAAAATCAACCAGAAAAGTCAACACAATAAAAAAATACGACGATTTATGTGACATATTTTGATACTCGCAAATCAATCAAAATCTATAGGGTACTTCCTGTTGACCTAGAATCATGAATCATTTGGCAAGAAGCAAGCTATCACAGCACAAGTAAATGGAAAAATCCGACAATCGTTAATTAGTAGTTTTATCACGTAAAAAAAAATTGTTTTCAATTACAAACTTACATTTGTAGTTAAAATTGACCGTGCGTATATCAATGTATGGGCGAACATGTTTTTCAATTACAACGTTAAGTTTGTTTTTGGGATAAATTTATCCCAACTACGGAACCCTTCATTATGCGTCCGACACGCACTTGGCCAAAAAATCTTTATCTTTTTGTTTTAAACGCATTTTTCTTTCTTTCTTTAAAAATCTAGGGTTGTAAATGGTAAAAACAGATTCCTTCGAGCCGGATTTGAACCAGCGACCTATGGATATCAGTCACTACACATCTACAGTCCACCGCTCTACCAACTGAGCTATCGAAGGCTTGATATTACATTTAAATATAACTATAACTTTAAAAAAAACTAGGGTTGTTATCCAAAAAAGGATTCCTTCGAGCCGGATTTGAACCAGCGACCTATGGATACCAGCTACTACACAACTACAGTCCACCGCTCTACCAACTGAGCTATCGAAGGCTTGATAATAAGCGTAAAATAACTTACTGCAAAGTGACATGTTAAGTAATCGGTGGAGGTGAAAGGCGCTCTACTTCGGCGTGTGGACGCAATCCGCGCGAAAGTGTGCGCCTGCGCATTAATTGTAACCTTGACCAGTCACGTCGTATCTGTTTTGTTCGTATACCTGCTGATGCTAATTATTAACTAGGTATCTGGAGCAGAATTACGATAATTACTATAATATCTACTGCAGCCCGGAATAAAAGCAATGTTTTTTTAACTTAACGTTACAAGTATCGTAAGAAGCCATGTTGAGAGCAATTTACATTTTTATAAATTGCATTTAGAATCTACCCTAATTTGATTTTTCGGGAAGAAAAAAAATGGTTGGAATTTTATAAATAACCAAGTCTCATCAAAAAAATAGAAACACTACCAAGATTTTCTTTATGGCGACAAATAACAAAAAAGAGGATTAATTCTTCAAAAAAAAAAAAAAAAATTTTTTGCTGGTAATTTCAGTGGTGTAAGAGAGTTCAAACAATTAATTAAAATTTTGAATTTTCATCCGGTAAATAAAATGGAACATTGTTTTGAAGCAACGCGTTTAATCGGAGCACAGTTAATTGGTGTGTAATAAACACAGAATAAGAAGACTTTTTTTCACCACACATGGAGACTTCAGCAGGGTTCTCTTTTCTGACGAGAGTAAAATTATGCCGTATGGTAACGATGGAAGG
This sequence comes from Tiliacea aurago, assembly GCA_948098905.1. NCBI lineage: Eukaryota > Metazoa > Arthropoda > Insecta > Lepidoptera > Noctuidae > Tiliacea > Tiliacea aurago. Next base: position 11,090,798 of record OX402579.1, on the reverse strand, counting down.
AAGAAGGTATACAGAAGACAGGGAGAACGTTATGCACAGCGCTGCATTGAGGAAAAGTAAGCTATGGTGGCGGTTCATGGACATTTTTGGTGCGCATTAGTACCGATGGAAAAATGTAACTCGCTTTCGTATCTAGACCACGCCTGCTTGCACTAAACGGTTGTCCTTGCATCAGAGAATGTCTCTAGGCTCACGTGGTACGCACATTTCATTGGCGAAGACTACATATTCATGCATGATAATGACCAGGGCCCATACCGTAGCAATCGTACGAGATTATCTCAGTGAAGTTGGGGTCTCCGTTATGGAATGGCCAGCAAGAAGCCCGGATATGAAAACCATAGAACACCTTTGGGATGAACTTAAAAGATGAGTTCGAGCAAGAGATTCTGCTCCAGAGACTCTAGGCCAGCTGAAAAACGTTATTCAGGAAGAATGGAATAACATTCCGCGACATGTAGTCGTGACTTTCATCCGATCAATGAAGAACCATCATATGGGCCCGGGAAGGGAATACAAATTATTGAATATATTTAGTTAAACCATTTTATTTTTGTTTAATAAATTTCATAAAATCTAAATACAGGTTAGAAGTGATTTGTTAAATAAAATAAAAAGCATAAGAAAATTGAATTTGAATTTGGAACATTAACATAGGGATTTCGAAACCTTGTAGGTACTGTGTATGACATTTTAATTTTTTCCTTATTCATAATGCAACATTTTTCTAATAATCCATTAAAAACATAAACGTGAGAAGTGTTTCGATTTTTTTTAAGTGAAGTGTAATTAATAAGTAGGTCCATTCTTGGAAATAGATAATTAAAATACTGCCAAACATTGTAGCAAATTTTAATTTTTAGTCACAGTTATACTTACCAATCCAAAATTTAAACCCGAATTAATAAAACAAAGATAGCACAACCGCAATAATAATTAGCAAGTTCAGAGATAAGACGGTGCTATTTCAACACGAGTTCGGTTTTACTGCACCTTGCACCGCTCCCTTGTCAAATCCTCCATATAATTAGCATATTAATTGAGTATTCTGGTTTTAGGAACGTCGCAGGGATCCTAACGTCGGGGTAAAGCCGCTTTACAACCGCGACACCGCACTATGAGGATTGGATATCATTCTCTAACTTCTAATGAATGCTTTGACGTAGCTGATTATCGTGTGTGCTTTGCGTATTTCTATGGTATCTGAAGAGTAAATGGTTTATCAAAGGTTTCAGCTGATTTTAGTATGATACCTAGGCATGTACTATTCCAATGTACATTCCAAGTTTTGCCATACAATAACAAACACATTGATTACACACATAAATTGAATAGTTCATGTTCTGAATATTCCTGAATAGAAATTGTAATGAACACGTTAATGACTTGCTATTGTTTTTCTGATTTTTGTTGACTTAAGTGTTCGTGTCACACCCGAACATAACTTATGTAACATATTAATTGCGGTATTTACAAAAAAAAACATGGTGATAATAGGTAAGGTTGTTTATTTTGATCTCAATTTAATGTGTGTTGAAACTAACGTAAGGTAGGACGCCCTCAGGCTAGGTGGAGCGACGATCTTCGCCGGGTAGCTGGTGGCAGCTGGATGAGGGTTGCCGAGAATCGAGCTGAATGGCGTGCAATTGGAGAGGCCTATGTCCAGCAGTGGACTGCTATGGGCTGATGATGATGATAATGATGATGAAACTACTGGGGCTTTATTGAAATATCCTATTTTGTTTATGTTTGGTGTGTATTTATTTATTTATTTAATACAGCACACAAATGTTCAGACGCGGACTTAATGCCATAGGCATTTTCTACCAGTCAACCTTTGGGCGATGCAGAGACAAGCAGTGGTAGGTGCAATATCGAGAATTGAGGAATAAATATTATTTAAATATAAAGAACCGTGTATCTTTCAGCCAAATGACGTGCGGACATAGGCCTCCCCCAAAAGGGGGGGGGGGGGTTTGCCATAATCGCCACGCTTGGCAGGCGGGTTGGCGGTCGCAGTATGGTGTTAAAATGCATAGAGAACGCTGCTGCCCATTTTCTAGTAAGTCCCTTAGTCGCCTTTTACGACACCCACGGGAAGAAATAGGGCGTTGCTATTCTTTACGTCCTGCACCACACAGAAAATTTGTGTGTTTACAGCCACATAAATAAAATTATGACCAGTGAATACAAACATCAGCAGTCTGTGGAAGGTACAATGAAAATACATTAACAAAGCAGCAAAGATTTCACTCCAGGGACAATTTAACCAACTAGGAAACTATTGTGTCAGCAGACATACTCAACATCCAACTTATGCGACAGTTTCTCAACAATAATAGCAGCGGGAACGAAACTATTTAGCGAGTTTGCTCCGTCAATAGAGGGCGCCACCTCGGCGGGAAGGAATAATTCATTTAGCGAGAATTAACTCGCAAAGTTCGCGCCGCGAATCTCCTGAGTCGACGCGTCGCACATCTTTAAATATGTTGATTGTTCATATAGTGGTAGGAAATATTGCGACAGATTTTGATAAAGGGGACTGAAATCTAAGTAAATGTCATAACTCGATAGAAGTTTCTTGCGAAACCTTTTCGTCATAGCTCCAATAGCGATAGTTTCGTTGTAGCTTTCAGTGGCAATTTTTATTAGCTGTATATATTTTAGTAGTGAGCCATTGATGAATACGTGGGCTGGAATTATTAACAAATAGGTAAATATAATATTTTGAGCGATATTGTATTTAATCATGATATCTTATTACACGACTGCCCAAAAAAAGGAGTGTTATGTTTTCAGGGTTCATGTAGGTATATATGTATGTATGTGAGTTTCTTTATTCAACCATAACTTCTAAACGGCTTAACCGATTTTATAATGTATGTGGTATTGTTAAAAGCGTTGAACTGTTCCGGGTAACATAGGCTAGTGAACATTAAAAAAAATATCAAGGGGGAGCCATGGTTCATGAAAAAAACGGTAATAATTTGTTTTTTTCATGAAAATTTTACTACGTATACTATCATCGTCTAGACCTAGAGCTTGCTTAGTAGGTATATAACAAAAATATATAACAGTAGTATTCAATATGCATTCGTTCACTAATTACAAAAGAAATTAAATAAATATAACGGTAGTATTCAATTTAAACCATAGAAAAAATTGTCTTATCCGTTTCCACGTCATGTAATAAATCATAAGAAAAATAAAAGCTATCTTTCGGGGCACATTGTGCGTTTGCAAAAATATTGTTGTATCACTAAAAGGTATAAAATAAAACTTCCATGAAAAGATTGATTTTCAGTTTTCCACTTTTGGGCACAATGGCGTTTTAATTGCACAGTAAATATTATAATCTATTTAGTACCTACCTTGTGGTCATTCAACACTAAAATTATGTAACTTGTTTTTAATTTTTTAGTTCACTTTTTGATATATGGCAGGCGTGTTTTTTAATTTTTTTAATTATTTGTTTTTGATTTTAATGTATTTTTTTATTTTATTTATTTGGGAAATAAACACATAAAATTTGAGCTGTAGAGTGAGTAAATGTACAACTCACGACAATTTCCACATATTATAAAAAAAAACTTATAAAACTAAAGGCTTCTACAGACCGGCGCGACACAAAGGCGCCGCGTGTCGCGCGACGAGCGTTGCCTTTGTGTCGCGTCACGAGTCGCACTGGTCTGTAGAAGCCTTAATGCGACGTGCGCTTACAATTAAATTATGCTGTTAATGTTAAAACTAAACACTAAAAAGGCATGCAAATAAAAAAAAAACAAGAAATTTTAAAGACAGACTAGGAGTTAAAAATATTACGGAGCAATATCCAAATTAGTTCCACAAACAAGGCCTCTCAATTAATTTATCAGTTGGAATATCGGTTGCAAAAGCATTGAAACTGATCGTCACATTTTTGTGATTACCTAGTTTTGATAACAAGCATGTGTATTTATTATAATGTCTGAAAATCGTGTGTAATCCATTTCACCTTTTAACATGGGTGTTTCGTTTCGAAAACAATTTTATTGCGTTGTTATTATAATGTCGGCCATTATGTCTCACGCACTTATACTGTGTTCGCATCATAATCGTGTTTCATGGCGAGGCGGCGACGAGACGCTCGGCTTGTCGTTCCTGAAAAATAGGGCTGCCTGGTAATAGATTTGTAACTGGGTGGAATTTAAAAAATATACTTACTCTCTAGAATAGCACCATCCTATTTCTTCCCGTGGGTGTCGTAAAAGGCGACTAAGGGACTTACTAGAGAATGGGCAGCAGCGTTGTCTATGCATTTTAACTGCGATCGCCAACCCGCCTGCCAAGCGTGGCGATTATGGCACCCCACCCTTTTCGGGGTGGCCTATGTCCAGCAGTGGACGTCTATCGGCTGAAATGGTGACTTAGTCTCTGACTTGTTAATAGCATGTAAAAAAACCAATTTGGGCGTCTGCGACTATGTCAACTCCAATCCAAGGGTTTTTATTGCGATAGTTGATTAGATGTGAACTACTGGGTATTTATTTACTTTTTATGAAATTATTTATTAATATTTTTTTTTATTAGATATTGTTTAGTAGATTAATTTATACTTATACTAACGGTTGTCACACTTTCTTTATTTCGATATAAACGTCCTGTTATTTCATGATAAATACATACCAAAAATGTTATCTATTTACGATTAACATAAAAAAAAAACAACTCGAAACTGCAGTAATTTCAACAATATTAAACCATAACTGTCGTTATTCTGCCGTTATTTTTCTAATGCAATAAATGCTAAAAAATAATACCTATATGTGGTTTGAAAATGGTCCTTACAGTCATAACAAAACGCGGACCGAAGGACCAAAATATTTTCCTTACATGATAATTTTCCACGCGTTGGTGACCCTACTGTAAACCCACCCTGACATTCACTTAATTACGTAGATTACAAGTTGACATTTTCGTTTGCCGCGATTTAAACTTGACTGATATGGATTATCCATATCCATTGCGATGGGTTAATCTAGTGTGTTTGTTGTTTAGCTGTATTTTTATCGGAATAAAACAGTGTAGCGAAATTGATCACTCGAATTGTTTTTTTTTTTTTTATGAACAGTAGGTACCTATGTTTTTCAGTCCAGTGATTTTGATTAAAATGGACTGGCGGAAGTTTCTTTCTGTCATTATGATTTTTCAGTAGCTTCACTTCTTTAAAAAAACCGGTCAAGAGCGAGTCGGACTCGCGCACCGAGGGTTAGGTACAGTATATAATTATAATGTTGATGATTTCTGAAAAACTGTGCTATTTAGAGACATCGTTTAATTTTTCCTGTAATCTTTACGTAAACTTCTATCACATACAATAATTTCAGATTTTTATTTATGCAAACTTCGGAGGTAAGGGGAACGGTATTTTTTTACATTTTTCATTAAAATGTCGGAAAATATGCTGCCTAAAAAAATTATTGAAAAAATCTGAAATTATTCTATGTGATAGAAGTGTATGTAACACTTCTATCACATAGAATAATTTCAGATTTTTATCTATGCAAACTTCGGAGATAAGGGGGGGGGCGGTATTTTTTTTTACATTTTTCATCAAAAGTCGGACACTTTGCTGCTTAAAAAAAAAATGTTTGAGAATGTGCAAACAGCGTTCTTTCATAAGATACCCCACATGCCCTAGTAGCCCCACTTCAAATTTTTAAGACCCCCTTTCAGTCCCTTTTGCATTTTTTTTAAATTTCTTTCTTGTTTGCAAAATAGTTGGGCAAACGTCATCTAAAACTATTCTAAATTTCAAGTTGATAGCATTAGTAGATCTTGAGATATCCAGGTGTGACAGACAGACATACAGACTTAGTCTCACCATAAGGGTTCCTTTTTACCATTTTGGTACGGAACCCTAAAAACGGTGAAGGAAAACATCGTGAGGAAACCAGCGGCATCCCTGAGAGATGTTTTTCGAGCCAAGTCATGAGGCCCAGGGCGGCATGAAAACTCTGACACCAGGTTAGTCAGTAACCACACGAAAAGCAGAAGTAGTTTCACTAAAATTAAAAGGTCCTTGTACCTTTGATAAGTAATGGTCAGTATGTACTTATTTAGTTAGGTATTTTTTCATGATTCAGTTAGTCAGAAGTTCGATTTACGCACTGTTTTCACAAAAAAAAACTCAAACTCAAAGCATTGATTTCAAATACATAGTATTGGTTACATCTACATCATATTGAAATCATACATGTGAGAACGATTCAAAACGTCAGAAGCGTCCGTGATAAAAAGATTAAACATCAAAACTAAAATAATTAAAAATAAGCCGTGGCAGCTAAGAGATGACCAGTCCCAACTGACCTGTAAAAAAAACTATTATGTAACACTGTTGTTGATAAATGAAATTAATAAAAATACGAATTTGAAACTTCTGACATATCATGTACCTACCTATCATATATAATCAACAAAATATATTAAAATTAATTAATTCTCTGATTCAATTTAGATGTAAAATAGCATTTCAGCTTGTGCATATCATATTTAATTATTATAAAAGTAGCAAAGCATTAATAAATGGATGATCATTTCGTTACACCTTGAAAGCTTCCAGCCTGTCAAGTCAAATATTAATCAAAGTCGAAACAGACTAGCACCCGTATGAATATGTGGGAGCTTTTTAATTATAAACGAGCGTAATGATCATTTTTCATTCTTAATTGCCGTTTCCATACATTTTACCTAATCACCATTATCCGAGTAAACATTAATGTTGGGGTTTTCACTGAGTTGAAATTAATTCATATACGTAACATTGTTTACATATAAAAAGGTTTGAATACATAACGCAGATAGTACGGTTGAATGTTTATAGTTTGCAAACAGTCATAAAAAGCGTTTGTTCGGGGGTTGGTGGCGTTGATTTTGGGAACATGAATATTCTGAGCTGTTTGGCATTCACGCCGCAGAGGCGGTATCTAAACACCGGGAGTGCAATAAAACTAAGCACACGACAATCTGACGAGCAATAAAACTCGACGTTGGTACAAAGTTACATGGATGTTGGCTGAAGAGCTGGTGACGTCACTTCGCTTTCATATCACGAGCCTAAACCCCGCTTAGTGCGCGATGCTACTTCGACGTAGTGTCGAGATTCGAGACGACGCGCGACGCGGCGGCGCGGACGCCGCCTTTCAATCAGTGCTGTTCTTCTTGTTGTCGATGTTTTTGTATAAGTAAATTCTTATCTTAAGAACAAGCAGATATTGAATATCTACAGAGATATAAATTTCTAATCTTATTTCAAATGGAATATAATACACTCCGTTTGAAATAAGATTAGAAATTTAAATAAACCTTATTTAAATTCCGTTGAACCGACTTTGACATCTATTGCGTTGGTGGCATGACAAATGACAGCTTTAATAAACAGTTGGTATTGTAACCATGTTTTGCTTTTAATGCCATCCTTTTGCCTACGGAATAGAAGTCAAAATCGGTGACGAAAGCCTTTAAAAACTTTTTATTATATTATTATTTTAAAAATTAGGTACACTTTTGTTTATTAAATAATAAACAAAAGTGTACCTATTTTACACAATTTTAATCACACGTAAGAAAAATATCGATACCGAGGGCCCATCCCTAACCATTGCCGTGTTTGTAAAGGCGTATCCCTACAGAACAACGCCACCTGACACCATTATGCTATTATAATATTTTGCTACTCTGCCTGCTGATGTCTTCTTGACGACGCAGTGAATACCAAATTCATGCACAGAACCCTCCCGAGACAACGTTTCTTAGATTTTGTTCCGCGAATCAAATTTATTGGTGATTGTATTTGTATTTGATATCGGTGTTTTTTGAATTACATCGTAAAGTTTATTTTATTGTGACAGGTCTTTATATCCAACTTTGTCTGAGAATGCAGCATTTTTGAAATAAGAACAGTTGAACACGATTTAAGGCTTCGACATACCAGCGCGACTTGTCGCGCGACGCGACACGGCACAAAGGCCCCGCGTGTCGATGGACGAGCGGTGCCTTTGTGTCGCGTCGCGTCGCGCGACAAGTCGCCCCGGTATGTAGAAGCTTTAACCTTTAGTTTTGTGGTTGGGATTTTAAAGTATATCCCCTCACTTCAATCTGCTATTTATTATAAAAAATATGGGGGATCAGGATGTGTGTAGGTTGTATTTTGAGTTGGTTCGATTCCTCTTATTCCGTACCTGCCTAGCGCTTAAAAAGTAAAAGTATAATATTTGATTCGAAATAAGACCGGCCAGTTCAAAAAAACTTTGATTTTATTTTGAAGTGAAATTGGAAAAGCTTCTTATCTATTCACGGCAAAAATAAGTATAACGTAGCTAAATAATTAGTTAGCTATAAATCTAAGGACCAAACACACACACGCATGCATGAGCTTACCTACTAAATAAACTCCTTTTTTACTATAATTTTCCCTAAATATCACGCATTTCTTTCTAGAGCGTAGGTATCACGACAAAAGTTGAAAAAAATATTTGGCAACAAAAGTTTGGCGCATGTTTTACGTTTGCACGCATTTATTTTTTATTGTGAGGGTTCGAATCCAGCGGCTGGATTTTGTTTAAAATTGCATTTTTATATTTGGAACGCGATCCGCCACCGACATGGCGGGTGACAAATACGCGCCACGCCGCCATGAATGACAATTGAAGAGATATTTTTATAAAGACGCGCCGATTTTTATTTTTATGCGAAAGAAATTGTGCTCATAAAAATGGTGTTGAAATGATGAGTGTCATTTTTCACTGTCGACGGAATGTCTCTTTATGGGGCTATTGTGTCTACATGATAAAAAACCTTGTTTTTAAACGTACCTGCCATCAATAAGGGGAAAATACTTGATGGCGAATATTTCATTCGGTTTGTTTTGTTTGGTCCTTAGCTTTGGTGCAAAAGGAACGATAATATTTTTTTGTCTCATTTAACTTTTTATCATTAATATATACTTTTTATCATAAATAATTTTGTTTTTTGATGATGAAAAGTTTTTTTTCTTTCAATCTTTTTAATACTCTTCCTGTAGGTAACTAAGCAATATTTGCCTAACTAAATCACCATTATGTAAACCATACCTCTTTACAACCGACATAATACTTTATTATGGCAAGCCACAGTTGTAGATGGCGAATTAAGCCCGTTCCACTGAGCTTCTGCCACCGTAGAGAGCAGTTATGCCAGGAATGTGCACATACATCAGAAAGGACAGGTACCTACAACAATGTTTGGGAGAGTGTTTTCTTTGATAAGTATTCAATTATAGTGGTCCAAGTTGCGGGCCAAAACTGTGCATGTAAAAATGCGTCGTTATCTATGTTATTAGGTATGTATTCTTCTTCGCAATTCCATAATTTGTTTATATGAATGATACCAGAATGACACCGGATTTCTTACGGAATACGGTACAAGAAATTACTTTTTAATTATTTTATATGTGTAACGTTTTTTGTGGAATACGGTACATGAAATTACTTTTTAATTATTTTAAAATATATTTTTTTAAGTAACACTCTGTCTCTATTTCTGTACGAGTGATTTCGTGAAAAGGGACGTAAGTGTGTAACAGGAAGAGACAGCTTGAGCAAGGAATAAGCAAGCACTTTTTAATAGCATGGAATTAGTAAGTACTTTCTAATAGCATGGAATTAGTGTACATATGGAATTAGTAAGTACATTGCTCAGTTGCTTATTACCAAGGTGAGATGTCAGATGTTACACATCTTATGCGACTACTGTAAGGCTCGCTCATTTTTTTTATTCAATGATATATATAATATTATGTTCGTTCACTGTTCGTTTTCGGCGTCCGCATTTTTTTTATTGACCCTATAGGTACCTTAGTCATACCTTATAACTTATTCAGTGGAGTTTTAAAGGATACTTTCAAACCAAGATTTTGCTTGCTTTTGGACGCATTCGCAAATCTTACGATAATTAGTAATTTTTCGGTACATTTTGCGGCAAAATGTAACTAATAATTGCCATAGATAGATTACTCCTTCATCCAAATGGTAGCAATTTTTTATTCGAAAATGTTGGTTTGTAATAGTGTAAAAAAAAAATCCGATTCTAGTCTCTCTTCACACAAGATTGACGATATCGTGTTGAGTTTAGGAGCATTTTTCTTCAATATAATAACATAAATTTAGTTATTAAAAATATTGTATGTACGCAAACATATTTAAATCAAAAAGGTAGCAAAAATAACTATCAAAATGTTACAAATAGACTCAGAAAAGAATGTTGAAAAACCCTATATTTTTTTTAAAAACCCAGTCGGTAATGTTTTTTTCCTATTATTTAACAAACCTTAACAAGAAATTTAAAAATCGCACACTGGACTTTAGCTATCCTTGTGATAAAAATAACATTTTATTTTATGATTATACAATATCTTCCTTATGTAAATCAACGACGAAATAAGCTATATTTTCGAGAGCGCAAAAGTGTTGAAACTATACACAGACTGAATGTTTCAATTATTTCAAGCTTTCTCACAATTAGATAAGAAATTGACGAAAAACGTATTTTTCTGTGCACGCACCACCCAGATTATTAAAAACTAATTTGTTAAAAAAAACTTTAAAAGTAAATGTGGTTTTCAGCTACACTTTGTAAAGGTAAGCAGCACCGCCGGAAGGCGTATTAAGCTAGTTCCAATGAAGCTACGCCACTGTAGCGCACAGTTATGCCAGGAATTTGCGCACATGGTGCTGGGTTACACTGGACAGGCACGCACACAAGTGAAAAGCAATTTTCTTAGCATTGTATTGCTTTTCTTTTTTTTTGTATTTTTTTTTTTGTTTTGCTTTGTATGACTAGATGTATGAAGGTAAACAAAGCAGAAGGAGTAAGGAAGGAAGTAAGGAGCATAGCAGGTGGCGTTCTATAGTTTCTGCCTAACTGCATGCGAAGAAGACGTGAGTTTATGTATGTACCTGACACACCTGAGCTGTACCTCAGGTGAACGTATGTGAACCTGACTTGGGTTCCGTACGTATTTTTCGGGGCTGTGGGTCCCCCATAGCATAGCATCATGCTGAGTGCAAGCCTTCTTGTCACAATCATGACGTGCAGCTTCCGATTATTTGTTTGTTTGTGATAGTACTTAGATCTGTTTTGTGTAACCTTCGAGTTTATTACATATTAAGTTTTCGTACGCACGTTTTTTTCTGTGACAATTAAAATTATTTTTCTTTCTTTCTTTCTATGTATTCTATGTGTATGATGCTTTATATGTGTGTGAAAGTGTTAAAAACTTTCAAAAAGCTAACTAATACGTTCATTTTTAAAAACGTTTTACCACTGTTCTTTGCTTTTACAAATAGCTTGCTTTTCATCATAGAACTTGCATTTCTTTTGCATTCTCGCTGTAAAAATAAAATTTCAAGCCATTTTATTTAAAAAATAATTCCAGTATTTTTGTTTTTGATTTAGGATCTCCAACAAAAGATAAACACAATACATGACACGTAAATAATGAGCAACTTCACCATCATTTTGCTAGATTTTTTTTACATTTCTATACAAGTTGCCTAATTTCATACTTAATTCTTCATACTGTTGTGTTAATTCCAAGCAGTTGCATTGGTTCCATATTTTGCGTTTCGATACTCCTTCCTAAGCCCTTTGTACACGACTGTGCCCCTGCATATTCCTAAGCTCCAGCGGATACATTTGATTAACCTGACTAGACAGGCTTCATTGATTTACAGTTTGGCATCTACTTTAATCCTTAGCCAATATCCAGTTGCTAACTAGGTAAGGTATGAGCACCTAATTTACATGTTGGCTTTACATTTTATAGGTAATTGATACAGATAAATAAGTTATAGGTACCTACACTGAGGGAAACGTGGCTTTAGAAGATAAAAATTTGAGGAAACCTTTAAGATTACATTGTATAGATACTCTATGACAAATATAATTAGTTCACGATTTCTATACGGAAATTCATGATTTTTATATATAAAAAAGTGTTTATTTTTAACCGACTTCACAAAAAGGAGGAGGTTCTCAAGTCGTCTGTATCTTTTTTTTTGTTTATATACCGATTTGGAAAAATCTTTTTTTTTTTAAAGGAACGCTTTCATTTAGTAACTGGCTAAACGGCTGATGAAATTTTTCACAAGAGTTCCTTACATAACGAAACCGAAACTATAAAGGAAGGATTTTTGGAAGTTCATCCCCTAAAGGGGGTAAATAGAGGATGAAAGTTTGTATTAAAGTCCGTCATTTTTGCCGACGGAAAATCCCATCGCGCACACAGCTTGTTATTTTATAAAGTTTAATAAACATATTTTCAGCAAGTTCTCAAAACGGTGAAGGAAAACATCGTGGTGAAACCGGCATGTCTTAGAAACAAACATTCGAAGACTGGTGCTATATACCAACCCGGGTTTGGGCCCGCGTGGTAGATTACAGCGCACTCCCTCTCGAAGAGAGGAGCCCTGAGTCCCAGCAATGGGAACATTATATGCTGATTATGCGGTTATGCTGTAAGTTCATACCAAGAAATTAATGATGTCATAATTTCCTCGCACAAATTAAATTACTGCAACGATAAATTCATGCAATAATTCTCTTTAAAAACACTAGTATGAGGTGTGATGTACAATAAAATTATTTATATTATTTCCGTCAGTGCCAACAGTGAATCTGGATATGATTCGTTTAATCGAACGTAAGCTCGGCAAAAACGGCCGATCGCCCGATGCTGGACATTAATCGCCCGTTAGCGACGCATTATTCACGGGCACGCGTTGCACCGAACCCACCACCCTGTATCACCCCTTCAATACACGCACTTATGACACACGTATCGACATTTCCCAACAAACTAAAACCCACCTTATCTCCATCAGAATATGGATCAATTTAGAATACACGCAAGATAAAGTTACGCGTACAGTCGCATACAAGATCGTTAAACTAATCCAAGCCAATATATTCTCTATTTCCCAATGAATAAAATTAATTCCTTTTTAAACTACGTATGTACGACCATTCGAAACTGACGTTTGCGTGTTACATGTACTATTGTGTTGGAAAACTATTTGGACATTTTGCACTTTATTAAGAGGGATTAGGGTATAAATTGGTGAATAGCATTTTGATTGTCAAAGATGTATTTATTAATGCAGATAGAATATGGCATAGCATTTATAACGTCAATATCAACAGCCACAGTTGCATTCGACAATTAATTATTTGTAAACAATATCGGAGGTCGGAGGTCGTGTGCGCTCATAAATGGCATGCTTTTGATATAGATGCTTGATTCAATATTGATATTAATCAGTGATACAGTATTACTGAGGCACATAATCGCATTAATGACGTATACTGGTAATATATTAATTGCCCTTAATTAGGCAATTAATCTATTACCAGTAACAGTTTGGATCATTGACCAGCGTATTGGGCAATAATGCGTATTGATTGGCCATTATGATTTCTTGGTACTAAAAATAACCGCAGTGAATGTAAATTCGAGGTCGACAGAAAAATATTGTAAGCAATTAAAAAAAAAACTTTGATTAATTTGGTGAAAAACTACTTATTCAATAAAATTATTTGCCTTACAAGGTTTCTGTGCAAGTGCATGTTAAAATAAAAGAACTTTTATGCAGCAAATATCCAACAAATGTGTACCATCAAATACTTGTCATCAAAACTTCAAAAAATAGTTATCCCATGATAGCTTGAAGTGCGTAAACCGATCGACGCGTGTGATGGAGCAGAAGGCTTCCACTCGGCGGAGCGTGAAGATACCGCGATAGTTCGCTCCACTACCTCACTGTGGACACCTCCATACAGGCTAATGTGCTTATACCTAGGGTGGTTTGGCTTTATACTGTCGGTTTATTAGGTATCTACTAGTTTCAATTTATGGGAGTTTATGCTGGAGTTAGTTTCAGAGAAAATAGAGTAAAATAGTAAAAATCTTTAGTTACTAAAGATGCCATTTTTTCTGAAGATAAGTGACAATTTTCTTGCTATATCAAAAAAAGAACGCCTTGGCATGTTTACCTGAAAATTATTCAAAACTATTCAGTTTTTAGAGAAGCTGGACGTTCGTGAATAAAAAAGTCATTTTGCTCGAAGTTCAACAGAACTTTTTTGTTTTTTTTAATGTTTTTGATTTCGATTGTACTTCTAGAGCCAATCATTGTCGTTACATTTGAATGAAAAAGACCACACCAATCCCAGATAAAAATAAAAGTATATGTAATAACAGTAATATTAAAGAAGTACGTACGATATTTTTAAAGCTCTTACAATTTTCATTTTTCAGTCCACGAATATTCCCGCGAACATCGCCGAAGTTTTGGAGAACACATCTGTCGCACAAACAAAACGTAACTCCAAACGGCTCTCGAATTTAATACTGTGAAAATGAATATTTATAAAGGCGTCAACTGTTAATCCTGTATTGTTACATTTCACTCATCCTGACTGATGACGTCAAGACAATACGGGGCTCTTATGGTGATTGTACACTGGGTACAACTTTAATGAAGGGCTTTGCCTTTATTAAAATTTATTGTACGTTGTTGTTGTACGTTATTTGTTGTACGTTGGTTTAAAATGTAGCAATGTGAATGGTTTTTGTAACTGACTGTAAGTTTTGTTTATTTCTAAGATTCACAGTAAATTCAAATTAAAATACAACGACAAAACGTTGCGTTTTACAAGTGCAAACTATTGTGCAAACCACCCTAATCGGGGGTTCACGGTATTTTATTAAAATTGTCCAATGTACCTACATAGATATTGTCTGTATCTTGATAATAGTTGTAGATTTTTCAGCCGATGCATATAGTTTTATACAACATTATTTTTAGTATATGCGAAACCCGAAACACGTGTTGTTGTTTTTTTGTTCTTTCTTATGTAAAGAATCTATATACAAAATTTCAAAACTGTATTATGAAAAATCACAAAGGTATAAGGTCGTTATGTTACCGGGTTGTCTGTACAAAAACATGCTAACGGCGCCCCCGCGCCTCCAGGGTCGTCTTGCGCTCATTGATAATAATTTGGCAGTAGGTACCTAATGGTACGGCGGTTGTATTGTAAGTATGCAATGGTGATAACATTTTCCATCACAATCCAATAATTTTGTGGAAAAAAAAAATGTTCTAAACATTATTGAAATCGATTTAGTTCCTTATTCTGAACAAACTATATTCAGGTATCGCATATACTAAAAATAATGTTGTATATGCATATAAACGGAAGTGATGGTGCAGCTACCAACATCCACGGTGATGTCCTCTCGCTCACTGGCGCACTCTCTAGGGAAAGGCTAAAGTTGTGGCGAGATAGTGAATCCCTACCCAACCCATTCGTTCCACCTGCTGAAAATCTCCCACCTGGACTGAGTCGTCTTGGCTTACCTGGTAGTCTATAAAAAGGCTCCGGACCTAGGTTGGCCGAAGCAAGGAAACCTTAGGTGGAGATTCGCAGAAGACTCCATCCTGTAGAGTAAATGTGGTGCTGTTCCACAAAAATGGGACACTTGATATCGTGTCCTGCATGTCCTGTTGTCTGCACGTTATAGAAACTGATGGACGCTACTGAAGGTGCTAAACTCGTAGCCAAATTCTGGGCCGATTTTATTTAGATTGCCATAGACACGCTAAGAAGAAGATTACAATGATATTTTTAGGGTTCCGTACCTGAAAAGGAAAAAAGGGAGCCCTTATAGAATTCAAATTCAAATCTTTATTGCTTATCACATGTGTGTACAAGATCTTAAAAATAATTATATAGTTCACATGTCGGGCACAACAATTTTACACAATAATACACAATATGAAAGTAGCATGCTTTAAAATCATTAAGTAAATGGAAATAAATTTGTACGTGCGTCATAATAAAATAATAGGTTATAAGTATTTATAGTATAGAATCACTTGTGTGTCTGTCTGTACGTCTGTCACATCCAATTTGCTACGAATCTACTGAACCAATTAAGTTGAAACTTGGTATCATATGAATTTCTGTGACCCAATCACGGATATGAAACGTACTTAATTAAATAAATGAATTTTGTCACTTTTGGGGGCCAAAATAGTTTTTTTTCTTTAGTTTTGCAAATTGTACCATGTGACATTAATGAAAGGGTTTGGTGTAAGGATTTCAGATATATATTTTTAATAATTTTAAAATAAATACTTTAAAAGTTATTTAAGATATTCGATGAAAATTGACCATTCCTCCCACTTATCTCCGAAACTACTAAGCATAACATTATGAAAAAAAAAACACAAAATAGTTCTTTACTTATATATTATAGGAAAACTTATAAAATGTCTATGGTCTCAAAATAACATGGTAAATAACTCAATATTGTGCGTACAAACTTACATTTGCAGTCGAAATGTATGAGGGAACTTGTCTTTCAACTACAATGTTAAGTTTGTTGTTGGAATAAATTCATCCCAACTACGAAACCCTTCATTGTGCGTGGTCCGACACGCACTTGACCGGATTATTTTATAATTAACTACAGTAAAATAATTCATCAATAAGTAACAAAAATAGGCACCAGTGTACACGCTCCAAGAAAGCGCAGTGTTCATCTAAGGAATTAACGAACAAAAGGCTTAAGTTAGCTCCGACGCCTCGCCTTTGTTTGAACGATCCGTATAAAAGATCTCGGCTCAACAGCTGACGGCCTGTCGTTTACAGATCAAATCTGCTCTTAAAAGCTTGAGAAATTATTGAGCCATCGTATATTTAGGCTAATTTTCCAAAGAGTAGACACAATTATGTAATGCATGTATTTTTGTGTCATTTAAACTATGAGTTAACTAACCCATGAGTTAGAAACATCTAGGTATGTTTCTTACTCATGGGTTAGTTAGTTTTGTTAATCAAGACCGGGGCAGTAGTCGGAAAAAAATAAAATTATTATTTATTTATTTTATTTATTATATTTCACACCAATAAGTACAACATCTGACAGTATACCCAAGACGATGTTATACCAACCTATTACGCTATTTATCCTTATAAAACCCCTATACATAAACAAAAATTCAACAATAAAAATAAAACTAAAATACTTAACAAATATTACATTTTCTTTTTCATGACTTACTGATCCCGAACGAACATTTTGGTCTATTTATTATTAGCAAAGTATTTATTTAAAGCTCATAGAGTTTGGTTTGCATATTTTAATATAATCGTTTATTTTTCTGGCTTGCTTTCATGACACACTTTTTCTAAGCCTAGATAACTATTAACTTAAATCTTATTTAACTTAAGTTTCAACACAAATCGTTAGAAGTTTCCCTTTATGACTTGAAAGTACAGAACAGTACAATGGGTGCAACGAAACGGATTACAAATGGCGGACGTAAATCACGGTAACACTTGCAGTTAAGGAGATATCGCCCATTCAGCTCACTGCGTCTTAATTAACCTATGTCGTAAATATTATGGAACTACTATGTGCCATAGTAACATTATTACCTATTATGGTTTTATAAAACAATCGTAAGGAAAGTATGTCTGCAGGTTTTGGAAAACACGATAATCATTTACCTATTTGGATCTACAACGCCAGCTTATATGCCTAAAACTATCTAGAGTCTGTTTCCCACAAGTTATATCCTGAAAAGATATCTTGGATGCTCACCAATTTGTTGGTTCCGTTGGTTTTTTAAACGGAATCCATCTTACTTCTTATTTTTTCATTCAAAGTAAAATTATTTATTTCAAATAGGTATCTAAATTTAAAAGGCACTTTCGAACGTCAATATTTACAAAATAAAAAAAATGGTTCTTGTTGCCGCTTCCAAAAGGTAGTTTCGTATGTAGAAGAATGGGCAAGAAACTCCGCCGTTAGGTAGGTAGGTACTCTTTTAAAAATGTTTTACAGTACTTTGTTTAAGTACCATTAATAAATATGTGAAGACGATGCACCTATAATAAAATTACTATACTGAAATAGGTAAAAAGAATTAAAAATGAAGCAATGACAGATATTTTATACATGGTGCTCACATATTTACAAACATCGTAAAAGTCATTAATTTAAATAGGACAGTATTTTTGACCAAAAAACCTAGAATGTGGTATAAAATCTTAAAATAAATAATGTAGTAAGTATTCCCTAATGGCTGGTAACTGCTACTTTACTTTACTATCATCTATGCAATATTGCCATTATAATGAGCAATGTTGCCAGTTATAAAATTCAGTGTAAATATTTACCGGTAGCCGATAGCTCAACTTTATTAAATCGGAAGGGGACGCCAGATAAATAATTGTGTTAATTTATTTTCATATTTGTTTACTTACATGTAGTTATACAAATATTCGCGATTTAATTAACTTGGCGTATTTTAAGGCGGTGCAAATAAAACAATAAATGGCTGATATTAATGATTCAGTAAATAAACTTAAACGTACACAGTGAAAAGAACAATTAGTCAAAGAGATAATTTTAGATTTTGAAAATAGTATAGAGAAGTTTAAAGCTAGTAACAAACAATTGAAATAAAGTAACCGAATCTTGGAACATGAATAATATTCCTCATACAGTGTACCTACACAAGATAAGCTAGGTTTTTTTTTGTTCCTGGTTAATTATCAAATAAGTTCTCCCGCTCTGGGGGGCGTGTCAGACTTTTACTGACCAAAACCCATCCGTGTTCCTGCGTGCCAGGGCCACGATATCCTTTTCGGATAAAGTCGCAACCCTGGCAGGAAGCTAGGGTAACATGCAAATCAATATTTTACGACTTTGATTTTACTGTCGTTAAATAAACTATCTATTTTTAGCCATTATCATGAGCTTATTGCCTTATTTAGTGGTAATGCAGCTTTTTACCGGACATTTTTTTATTGGTTTATTACTTCCGAAGATCACCCCTTACATACAAACAAACAAACAAATTTTACCTCTTTATGATATTAGATTAAGTAATAAACAAAAACTTGGTGTGAGCGCTTCGTCATTTTACCTTCTTCTTAACCAAAACTATGTCACCATCTATCTTGTATCTACGACATTTAAGTAAATAAACAAATTGTCCCGCATATTTCCCGGGAGCATCTGTGCTCCGTCTTAGGACTCTTGAGTCAAGTCCGCGACTCCGAAACTGTGGTTGACGTAGATCGATGTGCGACCACGGACTAGCGTCGCCGGGACCGGGACAACACTAAGTGACTGATTGCACGACCTTAGCTCTCATGTATGCTGTTACATTTTGTTTATTTACTTGTTTTGATGTTTGTTGAAACCTTAGAGGAGACATTTGGAGAAGATTTTTAGGAGTAGTTGTCTCGTTATACAACCTTGTTTTTGCTTCGTTTTACATAAGGTCCGCATCTTACCTCGTTATGCGTATTGATGTTACTTTAACTATTTTCAAAAAGCAGATTGGAAAAAGCTTGCAATTTTCTTTCAAACAGTTAAACATACCTAAACGTATGTAAAGCCGAATAGGGCTGATCGTTATGGTTTTGGTGACAGTGCAAATGAGGAAGCGCCGATCCCCAACGAACAAGAACCACTGCGGCAAAGCTCTTACGGAGCCCGAAGGGAACAGCGTCAACTTCAAGGCGTGCGACTACCGAATTGTTATCTGTCCGTCTTCATGGATGAAGACTTTTGGATGCAGGGCGTGGTATTCCGTCGCTTCCGCAGACAAGTACCATAGGACAGCACAAGGACAACCTATTGAAGTGAAGTGTACATGTGTAACATAGTTTTAAGCTATATTATTAACTCAAGTTTTGTTTTATACTATATATTATGTTATAGGTTTGTAAGGGTCGATGGGCCATTGTAGCCTGAAATAAATGTTTTATTATTATTTCCTTTATTTCTAAGTAGGTACTAAATTAGGTTGATCTCGCAATATTTTTTTTTTTCCTGGGTTCCTTTATTACCCCTAAGCGAAAAGGTGTTAAAAATTTGAATCCGACAAACATTAAGGAGTGCTTTAGACCATCGATCTGAATAACTTCTACTATGGGACCAACTTTGAAATCACGAAAAAAAAAAATGCTTTTCCATAAAGTTACAGAGAGAGATTAGAGACTGTACAGTCGGTATAGACTTTACGTAGAAAAGCCCTACCCCTGACCAGTGTCTTACGGAGTAGTAGTAGATTCCCGTAATGCATTAATTTATCATCCTAACTATCTACATATTGTGTAGAAAACCCTACCGTGTTTATTTTCAATATCAGCAGTGTCAATCAACAGATCGGTGGCGGGTAGGTGACAGCAGACGGTGCGCAGGGCCCAACTGGCGTAAATAATTGATAAATTGCCGCCGCAGTCCCCGGAGTGACCCGGGACCAAACTTGGAATTTACTACCATTTAATTGTAGCTTAATTCCCAAGCTAGTCTCAGCTCATGATATATAGTTTGGGAGCAGAACCGTGATTTAGTTATGTTTTCGTTTGTTGATATTACCGGGCAATAAGACAAATTGGGGAAATAAATCTTACGGCTATGTAAGAACATTCTCACATATACTAATTAATACAATGCACAAGTTAACTTAATTAAAAAAATATTCAATATGTGTTTTTGATCACAAACAGGTAAACATTAAAAATCGTGGTGATTTTGATTGGTATAATTATTACTTAGTGAAATTATGCGAAGCTCATTCTTATTTTTCTCTTTTTAGGGTTCTGTAGTCAACAAGGAACCCTTATAGTTTCGCCACGTCCGTCTGTCTGTCCCCAGCTTAGCTCAGAGACTCTTAGTACTAGAAAGCTGTAATTTGGTATGGGTCTACATTAATCACGCCGACAACATTGTAAAATAAAATCTTCAAAAAAAAATGTTTTTGGTGTAAGTACCTGCCTTGCACGTAAAGTAGGGATGATATTTGTTTTCACGTCTATCCCTTGATGTGGGGTATCGTTGGATAGACCGTTCAAAAATATTGTGGGTCTGTGAAACCCATTTTTTGATTTAGGGATCCGTTTGCGTAATATTATGCTTTAAAGTGCTATTTTTTGTAATAGTCAAGCCCCCCCCCCTGCCAGCTAAATGGTAATTTTTGGATATGTGGGATAATTCATGGCGGTAGTATAGATAATGAAATTAAAAGGAAAACTATCACAGCTAAGTAGGCTTTACAAGTTAACGTGTATTAGTCGACCATCTTAAATTTGCAGTTGGAGAATTGACCGTGACGTATATCGATGTATGGGAGAGCATGTTTTTCAACTACAATGCTAAGTTTGTTTTTGGGATAAATTCAACTTAACTACGGAACCCTTCATTGTGCGTGGTCCGACGCGCACTTGACCGGTTTTTCTTTTTGTATCCAAAACAATGCGTTAGTAGTTAATCACACAACATTTATATTTTTTATTGGTAGGAACAGAATCCGACAGTGCACGTCGATAATGAAGCAATCCTGTATTAATTACATTCCAACTGAAGAGTGAACGTAATATACGTTAATTTGATATGCACAGAATTCAGAGAATATGATTTAACACTGGTATTGTGTAGCTACCTTTTGAGATTTGGAATGCGAGCGGATGAAAATGAAAATTAATGTATAGCTTTTCGAGCCTCAAAAGGCTTAATTTGTCTAACTGGATACAGAAATAGAAATAAATTTATTATAAGTTTATTTGTCACAGAAACACGTGCATAGAAAAAAATAATTAACTCGAGTAATAGAAAAAAAAATAGATCTACATAATATAATCACGAGCGCAAAACATAAATCGTCGGCAGCTGCTGGCACGTCATGACTGTGACAAGAAGGCTTCCACACAGCATGATGCTGTGGACCCACAGCCCAGCGCTGATTTTCAGAGGTCATCCGAAAAATTTATACTTAAGAGGCTAGATGAAGATGGATGCGTAGTTCATACAAACGTAATAGCAAAATAATTTGTATATGAAACATATTCTTATGGTAGTGTGTCTTTATTCCGATTGGAATACAGAATATCCAGGTTCCCAAATATATATTTTGAATGGACACTGATTTAAACAAGAGTTATAAGAAAAATAAGTTTACCATAGAAATTTTAAATTCCTCATAATAATATCTTGTCTTTATATCATTGTCCTTTCAAAATATATATTTGGGAACATAGATATTCTGTAATCCAATCCTGCAGCCGCGGGCAGCAGCAAGTTAATATTATAATAATACTTATCTGTTAATGAATCCCGAATCTTTTATTACCGCGGCAATGCTTTTTAAGACTGTGGTACTAAAACTGTATAAGTACTTACCTACCAGAGGGGCAATTCTACTAATTTTAAGAACGTTCACAGTCTGATCTCAGTCTCAATATGTCAAAAATACCTCTTATTTCCCTACATTTTGACAATTTTTTGACATTTGTTTGTCGCCAAGATGAGATTGCGACTAGATTTTGAACGTTTTAAATTACGAGAATTGGCCTTCTGGTATAACAATTTACGAAACGACCTTTTATTTTAAACACCTTCACAATTAAATTTATAACATAACATCACGCTTGTAATCCCGAAAGGGTTAAGCAGAGGTGTACCTATAGTACACCCACATTTCGCCAGTTATGTTTATGTCCCATGTAATATAGGGGGCGAGCCTATTGCCATCAACCGGGCAAAATCCAGACTCCGGGCTAATGGGGAATCCCAATAGCACTTTGCCCGACCTGGGAATCGAACCCAGGACCTCATGCTAAGCAATAGCGCTTGCGACCACTAGACCAACGAGGCAGTCAATTAAATTTATAGCCAGTGAAAAATCTGATGTTAATAATATTTGTCATTCTGAGTACTTATAATTGACTAAAAAACAGATATAAGTCATGTGTCCGACGATTACGCTCGGGGCGGGAGTAATATGCACGCAATTATTGCCCGGCCACCGCCCGCCCCGGGCGACGGGCGACATTCGTTTTGTAATAAAAATGTAATACTTAATTTTATGTAGTCAGTTTTATTTACATTTATAAAGAAATGAGCTTAAAGATTTAATTTATTTGTTCAAACATGTGTAACATGATACATGAATATGCACAGAAGATGGAAACATAGTTTTACCGGACCAACATGTTTTGCCTCACTAGGCGTACAAAATGTTTACATTGTAATAATTAAGTTGGTAATTATAAATTAATTATTAATGATAGTTTGCAGCTTGATTTTGGCAGGTTTGTTACCCAGCAGGTTACTTTTTTTTTTAATAGTCAAATAAGGAACTTGCTGATAAGTAGAGCACCTATTACACCTGTAATAATAACCAACCCCCAACCCTATTTATAATTTTCCAACTAAATTATTAAAATGTTAACATTTTGTACGCCTAATGAGGCAAAACATGTTGGTCCGGTAAAACTATGTCTCCATCTTTATGTGCATAATCATGTATCATGTTACACATGTTTGAACAAATAAATTTATCTTTATCTTAATGTATTTGTATTTTTATTTGTTTCTTTATTTATTAATTTTATTATTCTTCTTTTATTTTTCTTTCTTCTTTCTATGCAAATAATTCAATGTTTTTTTTATATTTTGGCAGGAAAAAATCCATGTTCATATTATTCCCAAGAACATGTTCAAAGCAAACACTACAGTACAAAGCTCTCAGCCCAGGCACAAGTTGCAAGAGAACAACTACTAATCATATTAGCTATATTAATTACAACCCCGGGCGGAGCACTGCCGAATGAAAATGTATGGTAAAACTAAACTCGGGGAATTCCCGGTAGAAACTAATAAAGTGGAAATCCGTGCAGTATATTTGAGACGGATTCTCCGAAACAGCTTTGTGTTATGATTTTCCTTCATTAGCCATTCCTTTAATTCACTGCAATGTTAGTTGTGTTTGTTAAATGTTAATTTATAAATAATTCTGGGAAGAACCAACCAACACGTATGTGTTTAAATAGGTTTTAATAGGTGGATGAATTTTTTGACGCCATATTTTAGTTTGTGAAGAGTTTTCGTATATACCTAACGTTGTTATTTTTTTAAATTAAAATACACTTAATATCAAGTGTACCTATTCATTTAACATTTAAATAGTTTTCAGAACGCAATGATGCACGATAGGTCATATATTACGGATTTGTTGCTGTTCAACTAACTTTGTAAATTAGTTTAATAATGTTTGGATGCACATTCCACAGCACATAAGCAGTGCAACGCTCCAATTATTATCAATCGTCGCGGTCCCCAACGGCTAATCGGTCCATTATTAACGTTACAACCGCAGAAATCATGATGGCCGACAAATTCACAGGTACGAGTATGTGTACAATCACAACATTTTCCATGGGGTTACGTTGTAAATTGAACATGGCAGTCTGCGGTTTAATAACTGCGGCTATCAGATGCACAGACGGACCACTGCTCTGCACGTTGATTAAATTATGACCTTTGACTGCGAAGCACCTGTTTGATTTCCCAATACCGAACGTTTTTAATAGATAAAAGGATGTAGTTGATACGTGATGTGTAGTAACATCTGTGTTATTTGAATGGTTGTGACAATTTCAAGGGGTTGAGGTATTCCTCAAAGCTTCGCTATGCAATGGATACTTATTGGTTTTAGACTGATTGTACCTATGTATAAATTCTCTCCCCCTTATTAACAAAACAAGGTTTATCTTCAGACCCAGGTTTAAAACATGGAGCCATTATTGAATTTAGAACTTTATTCCGACTATGGTAAAGTTCCTAAACACAAAACTGACAACTTAGTACCGAACTAAGTTTTCAGTTTTGTATAAAGAACGGTATTTCAATCACTGTTACGTTCTTATTACAAAAACTGGCTCCATGGCTTAAGCCATGTCAAAATATAAATCTTGTTTTGTAATAAGCCGGTCAATGTCCAGTCGCGCCGGTGAGTTATAATGCATTCGCATTAAATAACGAAGAAAAATTACTCAATTAACATAATCAATGGGTATAAGTATATTTAGGCGCATAAAACAAGTCACTTTCCACCTATAGATTTATGGTTAGTACCTATAAACTGTTGTACATTGCAGTGATAGCTGTTATTTGTATCATACGCATCAAAGAATGTAATATTTAAAATGTTCTGCGTTGATTGTCAGAGGAGCGGGTAGCGAGTTGCAACAGCTGTGCGAGCATAGTGGACCGCGAAATCGGACGAGTCGGGAGTTTGGGACGCATTCAGCGCGCGTGCCAACACAGTGTATGATGCTACGGAGATATGGATGTGGCAGATTTTGAATATAGAAGGAAAGTGCCATACATATTTCATCTTAACGTTCCCGGAAGTTCGAAGCGATGGAACGCACTGTTGCGTGTTCCATTTACCTCATACGAATTACAGGCAAAAATCATAAATAGTGCGTGCAAGTAGCAACTTTAGTAGCATGTCCAAACGGCATGATTTTGATCTTTTCATAACAGGTGTGTCCTCGGCCAGAAAGTGCCTGAGCCTTGGCTTTTTTAATTAAGATTTTGTATTTTTAGGTTTATAATCTTGTATCGAATATGAAATTGACGGAGTCTGTGTGGTGCCGGACGTAAAGAATAGCACTCCCCTATTTCTTCCCGTAGGTGTCGTAAAAGGCGACTAACGGACTTACTAGAGAATGGGCAGCAGCGTTCTCTATACATTTAAACACCATACTGCGATCGCCAACCCGCCTGCCAAGCGTGGCGATTATGGGAAAACCCCCCCTTTGAGGGAGGCCTATGTCCAGCAGCGGACGTCTTTCGGCTGAAATGATGAATGATGAATATGAAATGTGAATTTAGTTTAAGCTTGAATGTTATACTGTTTTTTTTCTCTTCTTTTTTTGGTATGTGTGTTGTGCTGTTCACACTCTCTCTTTGCATTCTGTTTTTAGAAGTGCATGAAGACTTATAATTGGCTGTCAGTCTCACATGTTATTTTTTATTCTGCTTGTTTTAGTTGTAACTCCTCCATAGTTAATAAATAAATAAAGATTTTTTTCTAATGACATTTTTTTCCACGTTAAGAGCGTTTACAACGTACGGCATTTCATACAAACTTTCAAGCCCTTGTTTTTCGAAATGACAGAACCGATTTTAATGAAACTTCATACGCATAAGCAGGATACGAAGGTCTAAAAAGTTAGTTAAGAACATTTTCAAAATGTCTTATTTAAAAACACATAATTGGAAATCTCTGTTTCTATGGAAAATTTAAAATCGGTCTAATTTGGCTGAAACACTATTTTTCGAAAATGTTCATAACTAACTTTTTAGACCTTTGTATCCTGCTTATGCGTATGAAGTTTCATTCAAATCGGTTAGTCATTTCGAAAAACAAGGGCTTGAAAGTTTGTATGGAATACTGTAAGTCGTAAACGCACTGCTTATCGACCTTATACATTTGTAGCAAAGAACTATAATATACTTAAGTACTTGTAACTATGCATTATTGTTTTATGTAAGTACCAACTTTGATTAGTAGGTAACTGTGAACCAAAATGCTGCAGTAATACCAACTTTTACCTCAGTATTCTATTCCTGTAATATATTCATAGTTCGGTGTGTATAGTGAACAAACTAGCTTATCATTAGTTTCCACCTCAATACTGAAATTAAGTCGGTCCCTTTATTCGGTCCTTTGTTTGTCTAGTTAAATTAAGTTGAAAATTTATTCCGTATCAGTTTTGTTGGAACCCTCTGTGTCAGCGAGGAATTTATAATTCTGGACGCAAAATTAATATAGTTGAGGCTTTAATTAGTTTTTGATGATAATTGCTTGCCCGCAGCTATTACAAGTGCAGTTCAAATAATTGCTAAACATGTATAAAATTGCAAATGTTCCTGTTGCGGTAACGAATGATTAATAATTCTATTTGGTATTAATTTAATTAGTTATGAGTATTTTATATGTGTAAAATTATTTTTATGCACGAATACCGTATTTTGAAATTGACATGACAATTTCAAGTTTCCGTGCAATTAGCAGTGCGTGAGCGCAGTGACTGCGAGTGATGTTGCTAGACGCGGCAGTGAATTAATATTCTCTTCGGTCGCGCGGACGATGACGTCACGAACAGCGGCCGCGCGTTCACGCATGCCTTGCTTCCAGACCGACCGTTCACCAACACTCATTAGGGTATACCCGGCGATTTGCCTCCAAATGTTTGGAAGTGTAATGGAATTTGCGCGGATTTGTAGCCACGATTCTGTGGAAATGAAAAGTTCAAATTCGTTGGCAATAAAATGTCAGTGTTTGATATTTTGAGTGTTTTGGTGTAAGTTGATTTAACCATAGGTAGTGATTCTATACTGGTAAGGCATGATGATATAATATGAATTTCAACCTATATCACAAGTAAATATTAACTTTACGTTTAGTGTTTCTGTGAATTGATTATTTGTGTGATTGGTATTTGTGTTCAATAATCAAAATATTTGATTTCATATACATGGGCACTCATGAAATGTCAGAAGCTAGGTGCACGGTTCCAATTGGTCGTTTTCTATGGAGAAGAGCCGGCAAGAAACTCCACGGTTACTCTTTTAAAAAGAATGGGCTTTTACAATGTTTTCAAGTTACAGTTTTAATATGTATGCAATGGGAGGACAGTGTAGGCCCGTCAACAAGTACCAGGTGTTTAGATCCAGACTAGACAGGCGATAGTTTGGACCTGTCAATAAGAATTACGCATGAGCCATATAAGAAGTCAGACGTCGAGAGTCAGGAGGCGGCGTCGTCGTTTTATATGGCTCATGCGTAAGTAGTTCTAGTTAAAAAGTATATGTGAAGCTGTTTATTAATATTAAGATCTTAATGTACCATATACTCAGAAATAGAAAATTCTATTCTATTTTATTATATTCTAATCTTTCTCCTAACAAGAACCTAACTTAACTATTTCGCACTTTTGAGGCAGTATGGCGCATACATTACTCATAACATAATTAGTTACATTTGTGAAACAATCTGGCGCAAAATTAACAATGTAATTTGTAAATTAATCGTACAAATTGTCCTACAACCCGACCCTGTCCGTAATCGCAGTTTAATTCCGCTTCACCTGCGTCTGTTATTTAAAATATCTACACGATGTCCTTCCTCATCAATTGTCAAAACGAGGGCATAAATTAAAGTCCCCTGCGCCGGGGCAGCTGAGATTAATGCTGGTATTAATCGAGTGACCGCCGCACGCCCGCGGGCCCGCCCTCTTCCGGATGCAAGAACGTTTACTGTTCATGTTCAACCCTATGCGGCTTTTTACTGTCTTTTGTTTTATAAATAAATGTTGGGACAGATTAGATTTGCAGTGTTAATTAAATTTGAATGTGGAATGTAGTTGTGAGGGTTTTAAGTAATGGCTGTACCAGTACTTCATACAACGCTTTGTTTTGAAGTACTTACGCAACATAAAATATTCACTTACTATTTTATACTATACATCGAGCCGCTACAGAGCGGTGACATTAATTTGACGCACTGGTAGGGCTAGTGGCCAGCAATGTTTTTTTTTATATTTAATATTTTTTTTAATACAATAAATTAAGATAAATAAATAATTATAAATTGAAAATTAAAAAAAAAAAACTAAATAATAAAGCTGTCTCTTTCCTTCAATTCGCCTACTCCTTGCACGTTATTTGTTTTAATTTCATTGATTCGATGTTATGATCCATGACCCCGGCAGATTACCTCTGTGCTACAGTTCTTTAAGTACAGTTTGCTCCAAGATGCTATTTTAGAAAATTGTAATTAAATGTATAAATAATAATGTTTCATCATCATCATTTCAACCGAAAGACGTCCACTGCTGGACATAGGCCTCCCCTAAAGGCATCAGGCTTGGCAGGCGGGTTGGCGATCGCAGTATGGTGGTAAAATACATAGAGAACGCTGCTACCCATTCTCTAGTAAGTTCCTTAGTCGCCTTTCACGACACCCACGGGAAGCAATAGGGGAGTGTTATTCTTTACGTCCGGCACCACACAGCTCAAAAAGTAGCCACTTTAGCGGCACGCTGTGTACTGCTCATAGTGGCTAAGTATTCAATTCTACATGTAACAGTGCATCAAAATATTCCTTACAACTGCAGGCTAACAATTTCTCCGAAACGCGAGTTACAGAACCGGTGTGGTCTAAATGATTTGTTGGAAGCCCCTAGGAATGAGACGTAGCGTGTAGATGACCGCCAATTAAACTAGCGCGAGCGGTTTATTTCGCTCGCCGCATGCGAGTAACGAGCGTGTCTTGAAACCCTCCTGTGCTGACTGCCGTCTGCATGAGTTTCACCACTTGACCTTACGGCTGCGAAATTATGGATTGCGTGTATTTCTATTAAAAGGAAACTCAAATCAATAAATATAATTTTACAAAAAACGATTATAAATGAATAGAAAACTGAACTTTATAAACACTTTTGACATTGAGCTTGGTTATACGATCTATCTGAATGACGAAAAGTAGATGAGATATAGACACGAATATAAAATTATCAATACGTACAGTTTTTATTACCAACTTATTATTATACTTACCTATCTATGGGCCTTATCACACTGGCAATTTGCGAGCGTGTTTCCAGCGAGGCGATTGTTTAACGAGTTCGTCACGAGTGCGCAACGTGTTCGCCGCGTTTTCACAATATTTTACACTCAATTGTCTCGCTCTCTCTTGTACACTCACGTCAACCACTCTCGTTCCACAAAAGCGGCGAATACGTTGCGCACTCGTGACGAACACGTTGCGCGCTCGTGACGAACATGTGGCGCTATCGTGACGAACATGTTGCGCACTCGTGACGAACATGTTGCCCACTCGTGGCGAGTTCGTACAACAATCGCCTTGCTGGAAACACGCGCCCAAATCGCTAGTGTGATAAGGCCCTGAGTACATAATTATATCGCGAAATACACTTATTACTGTTACATAGTATTGACAAATTAATTAATATCACTATATCGATTGTCTAAGACAATCAATTTACTTACGTGCAGCTTATCCATAAAATCAACTGGGCCAGCCTGTTCCACATAAAACCATTTCACAGTCAGAGCACCCGGACAATGACATTTACTGTAATTTAATTTCCTGAAGCCCTATTTTATCGCCGGATTATTTGATCAAAGGGCTAATCGAGTCCACATACCTACAGTTTAGCTAAAGATAAACTTGCGACATGCGGGCGGCTGTGCGTGTTTAACTAATGACCGAGTCATGGGGGCCTATTGGGAGTGTTGGGAGAAGGGGGCTTAGGGGGCCGGGGGGGTGCAGGTCCAGCGATATCATTAGCCACAGATGCCGCTGCCCGGTGCCCGGTATAAATACATTAAGTGCGCCGTCAAACTGTTAAAGCTCGCTTCAAACATAGTTTTGCGCACAGATTACCTTAGCTTCAGCAGGGTTAACATTTGTTTGACAGTTTTTTGTTTATGTTCTATCTATGGGATAGTTTTGTATCATATTTATTACTCACACACTTCATTATTCTCTATACTACCCCTTAAACGGCGACAGTTTAAGCGTAGCGTTCCACTATTCGCATCAAAATCAAAAGACAATGAAAAACAGCGGCCACTGCATGGAATATGGCGCCATAAAATTCTATAAACCCAATAAAATTCGTGCTCGGCGTTGGAACGTCCACATAAAATCTCAAAGTACATAAACATATCATAAGAGGGGATGTAGAGCGAGTTATCCTCACAAAGAGAGTTTTTCTAAGGGATAAGCGGTGGTTTCCCCAGATGGTTATTTTATACAGTGAAGTCGAGTTAACGGCCTGGGTTTTTAGTATTCGTAGCTCCGCCGTAGACGCGCTACGCCGTAGACCCACGCGGTAAGCTCCCTGCCGCGTAGCATCATCCAGAGTAAATGAAGGTATTTGCTAAATGTAACTTCGGATTTTCACAATAACCTTTACCGTTGCCATGTTATTTTTATAACTTTCAAAAAAGGGGTATACAAAATAAATGTTAAATAGTCTATAAATATAAAACATCATAAAGAATTGGTGGTACTTTTTATTTACTGCCGCAATCCCTCCTCGTTTATTGCGATATAAATCGGCGACTAGATATGATTTATCAGCTCATCACTCCTGGTTAGGTGTGAGTAATGTTCCAGCCGTTATTGCAATATTATAAACGTTATAACGTATACGAAAATGTAAGACAACTAATCCGAATGAGCCGGACCACGGCTGACTTAAAACACATTACCATACTCTGGGGATACTCACCCTTTATGCAGACATCGGGACGTGAAAATTGAAATGGATCGGATTCAAGAGTCCATCCATCACGGTCTTTGCCCCACATCTAATGGTTTTTTAATAATTCCAATTCGGACTTCAATGTGTCGTCCCTCATTAGAAAGAGGAGTGTGATCGAGTGCCGATTGTTCTCGATTTGACAGCCAATTGACAGTTCTCGATGATAATCGAATAATGACAGCGCGAGACAGCGCCGACAAAAGGTGTCATTGAGGTGTGAAATGTAGAATACAGACAGAATATTAACCAATGTGTGAATTATTTCCTTGATTTATTTTGCCTTTGTGATGTGATGAGCCAGACGTAGAAATTATTTATAAAAAAAAATATATAAAGCTTTCCTAAAACAAGAATACCTATTAGATAAACCTATTACTTAAATTATAACAACTAAATTTACGTGCACATGAATGTAATATAGAATTTAAATTTTTTTAATGATTGTATTTTAGATTTGGTGCTAAATTCACCCACTTAGACCGAAAATGGAAATTAAATACTTACATTCAAAAGCACTATTTATTTTGCAAAGAAACATTCATAAACTTCCCTTTACATTAAATTCCTAAACAAAAAACTCCTTCCAAGCATTTGAGCGAACAGTCGCATTAGTCGACAATTTAATTTACAATTTCGCTGTCCTCCCTTTGTTTATCTATTTCATAAATATATTATTCCGATGTCATGAGCGGAAAGTAAGACAATAAAGGTACGAAGACAGGAATGCAAAAGGGGCGAGGAACAAAACGACCACGTTCACTGACCGCTATAAACAACGGGAAACTATGTGTGCGGTCACCTTTATATTTCATGCAAATCGACCCGCTGCCGGCGACTCTTTGTAGAATAATCGTATTGCGTGATAAACGATATTTGTTGCTTACTTTGCGGTCCTCAAGGAAAATAGTTTTTGTTAGACTATTATTCCACTTGAAGATTTTAATAGGCGTGTTGTTGCTATTTTGTAACTTAAAATTGCTACTTTGTAACAATATTTTAATTTAAACTAGTTTCTTGCCCGTTCTTCTCCTTGAACCTTCTACACTTTAGAATGGGCAACTAGCTTCATCTCTCTGATTGACCGACCCCTTGACAATTCAAAAGTGCCTGTATTTTAGTTTTGAGTTTTTGGTTTATTAATTCATAGCATTACAGTACGTACTGCTAAATGAATATACAACATTCGTTTTTGTTTACCCTAAACCCGAAAAGGGGTCATTGTACTCATCATTTTGAACAACTTTTTCTATGGGACCAACCTTTTAATCGCGAAATAAAAATCAGTTGTTCCATACATTTTGTCGATTTAAGTGAACACAAATGTAACAGCTGATTTTTTTTTCGCAATTTCAAAATTGGTCCCATAGAAAAAAAAATTGAAATGATGAGTACTGTAATGACCCCTTTTCGGGTTTAGTGTAAACAAAAAACTAATGTTGTATAGCAGTTCAATAAAACATTGTTAGTGCATGTGTAAGGGTAGTAACGAGTACCATAAAACAGCGAGCCAGAACGATCATGCTTCATATAATGAAATTTCACTTACGCATAATATAATGTTCGACATAAAGAGTGTTATCTAAAAATGCATCTTCGAACACGATCTATTCCCTCCATAAAAGTTACAAATAACCGCGAAATGACGCATCATTAAATAATATCGTCGAGATAAGTGCAGATTAATGTGGTTTTTTATATCGTTCGATCGACATGGCGTTTGAAACGACCCCCTTCACCCATTAAAACCGCGAGAGCAGCCGATGTATGCGATTTCAAATTACGATATCGTGACGTTATCGCGCAGAGAAGAAATCAAAAACCAAACATGAGCGAACAAATTCCAAATACATTAGATTATATTAGATCAGATTCCGTACAAAAGTTACTATCAACCGTAAACAGTCGATATGAGAAAAAGTAAAAAATATATGAGAAAAAGTATTATATCTATTAGAATAGAATATAATACTCTTTATTATGTACACCATAAAAGCCACCACCCACCACTATTACTTTAATTTATTGTGAATGTGAGCACTATGTGGGTTTTTTTCTCTTTCTCAGTTAGTTTTAATGATGGTCTGGCATTTCGAGCACTTTATGCGGCCTACCCAAATGTCCTTTCTTTGGTATTGTTCGTCGAGTCGTTGAGCTCCTTAAGTCTAGAGTTGAGCTTCACGATTACTGACAAATGCTTGCACTGATTGGACAGGTCCACTCAAATTTGTGTGGTTCTTTCCTCCAAAGACCATTTCAGACACGGATCTACATGGTCCTCACATGATCTCACCAAGATTATGTCTGGACTTTAAAAGAGACTTTGACCCCTGCGTTTGTTCCGCCAT
Source organism: Tiliacea aurago (assembly GCA_948098905.1). Classification (NCBI taxonomy): domain Eukaryota; kingdom Metazoa; phylum Arthropoda; class Insecta; order Lepidoptera; family Noctuidae; genus Tiliacea; species Tiliacea aurago. The sequence continues at coordinate 11,057,202 of OX402579.1, read as the reverse complement.
TTCTTCACAGGGGTAGTCAGACGACACGGTTGGCGCAGTGGTTAAGCGATTTACTGCTGAGCTGCGTGTCGCGGGTTCGATTCCCGCACGGAACAAATATTTGTCTGACCTACTAGTAGTTGTTTCGGGTCTGGCTGTTTGTGTATGTGAGCTTAAATGTTTGTAAACGCACCCACAATACAGGAGAAATTCCTAGTGTGGGGCAACGTTTTTACAAAAAAAAAGATCGGAAATGTCGACTACATCCAGCTTATTTTTTTTTTTTTAATATGACGTGTAAAAGTGATTCCGAAATCCTATTTACAGAATAAACGATTTCATTTAATTTAATTTAGAAGTTATATTAAAATTGGCTAGCCTTAGTTTGCACGTATCTTAAATTATTTCCCCATATTTTATGGGACACTCATATATCAAAGCTATGAAAAAGTTTGCCCCACCTACATAATATTGGGCAAGCATCTGTGCAGAAATCACCCGGTCACTAGAATATTGTTTTCACTATATTAGAAACGTGATCGCAATTTTTAAGAGCGAAAAAATTCTATTTCAACTCGACTCTCTGACGTTGGGCGTATTTGATTATACGTCGAGTGTGTATTCCCTTTTACAGTGTTATAAAGGGAACGATATTGGGGAATTTTACGATTCCATCTACATCCCATATTGAAATATTAACTTTTGGATTAAAACTACGCGAGCCGCCGACGGCAGGACGTAACTGATTTTGTTAAAATATAACTTTTATAGAGGGGAAAATTCGTACTTAATTTCATATTTTTTGGGTTCCGTACCAAAATAGTAAAAAGGAACCCTTTTGGTGAGACTAAGTCTGTCTGTCACACCTGGATATCTCAAGAACTACTAATGCTATCAACTTGAAATTTAGAATAGTTTTAGATGACGTTTGCCCAACTATTTTGCAAATAAGAAATATTGCAAAAGGGACTGAAAGGGGTCTTAATTTTTTTAAGTAGGGCTACTAGGGCATGGGGTTTCATATGAAAGAACGCTGTTTGCACATTTTCAAACATTTAGCTTTTTTTTAGGCAGCATATTTTCCGACTTTAAATGTAAAAAAAATACAGTTCCCCGCCCGCTACCTCCGAAGTTTGCATATATAAAAATCTGAAATTATTCTATGTGATAGAAGTTTATGTAAAGATTACAAGAAAAATAAAACTATGTCTCTAAGTAGCACAGTTTTTCAGCAATCATTAACATCATATATACGTACGGTACCCTCAGTGCACGAATCCGACTCGCTCTTGACCGTTTTTTTAATATGCTGAGCAAATTTTATTACATGGCTAACTATTTTCGAGAAAAGCACACACTTTAAATATTAACACGATTTCAAATGTCCTTATGACTTCCATCTACCCTTACTATAGACATAAATATTGACATATATGCGGGTGGTTAGGTATAATTAATCACTTGGCTGTCCCGGTATCTAAATGTATGCATGTCCTGACCGTCTCCAGGTTGATTTTCATTAGGGCAAATCACGCTCCACGCCGCTCACATCAATTTATAGGTGTACGTATCACGAGGCTCAATGTATTCGTAATATCATAGTAGTGATTGAGTGCAGTACACAATGGAGAAGCTCTGAAGACGGTGGGAATATGGCTATTAATATAGATACATATTCGTAAGATACATTTGTATCGGTTATAACAGTTTTATGATGTCGGAAACAGGAATGAAGGTGATTAGTTTTGTCTTTCCTCAACGTAGAACAGGGATAAACTAAACTGAATACATACCATACTTAAAAACCGGCCAAGTGCGTGTCGGACCACGCACAATGAAGCGTTCCGTAGTTGGGATGTATTTATCCCAAAAACAAACTAATGTTTAGTTTGTTGAAAAACATGTTCTCCCATACATCGATATACGCCACGGTCAATTTTTTGACTGCAAATGTTATGTTATAATTTATGTGATAAAACTACAAATTAACGATTTTCGGTACCTTACAGGTTTTGATTTATTTGCGAGCATCAAAATATGTCGCATAAAGCAGCCTTATTTTGTTATTGCGTTGACTTCAAAGCTTGAATTTTTTAGAGCTCCAAGGGACCGTAGATCTACGTTTTTTAATTTAAATTTGATACCTCCACACTTTTCTGAGAAAAAGGGTCTTGGCAGACTGACAAACAGACAGACGGACAACGAAGTGATCCTATAAGGGTCCCGTTTTTTTCCTTTTGAGGTACGGAACCCTAAAAAGGTTTTTTATTGAAATCTGAAGAGGTCAGAAAAGGATATGTATAAAATCACGTAACGGCACTCCAAACATACTATTATAATTATGTCATTCGCAGAGCGCTATATTCAAGACAGATTGTTCTGTATTGCACTAATTAAAATAGGTAGATATGTACCTAGTACAGGAACAATGTGGGCTTTAAGTCAATCAATAACAGTCTGCCGAGTCTAAATCCGCATCAGTTTGAAACTTGATCCTTGAGCTAGGCTGAAGTCCATTTGATGAACATCCATCTAACGACTGAGATATCTTACTGAATGGATCCAAGCGTCTTCGTAGATAGCAGCCGTGATGTTTGCCGGATTCGTGGGTTCTTGTGTGTAGGCATACATTTAGTACGAAACACGAATACAAAGTTCAGAAACAATATATTTTTACCGAATTAAATACTCATTCAATAAACGTTGAAGTAGTTCCTTGACTTTTATATATTTATTTATTGGATTATGTTTGGCAATGTAAAAAAACATTAAAATGAATTAAAATACATAACACGAAAATTACACAAAGGACTTTTTTACTCTCCATGATCAATTTCCTATTTCTGTGGTTTTTATTTGTCAAGATGGTAGGTACAGTAAAGATATAAATATGTCTTATCTAGACATACTTATTTATATCTTTACTGTACTGTACTGTGTGTGTGTATTTTTTTTAGAAGAGTTCACCGCTTTGACTGTCAGATAGACAGTCAAAGCGGTGAACTCTTCGAAAAAACTCGTATGTGACGTGAATAACGTTGTTAAACCTACAACAAGGCTCAATAAAATAGGTGGCTCGTTCCGATGTCTATGTATACGCTTTTATAATAAACTTCCAAGCCACGTTCAAGATCTAAGCCTTAATAAATTCAAATCATTCATTAAACGTAAGTTGTGCCAGAAAGCCTTTTATACCGTTAAAGATTATATTGAGGACAAAAAGGCTTGGGATTGAGCTGCTCCAATTTTTGCATACTGAAGTGGTTTATTTTTATTGTTTGATGTTTTTTGCTAACTTTAATTATTTTATATACGACATGCATATTTACTTGTAAAGTATTATACTATTTTAATTATTGTGAATGTGAAGTCTATGTGGGTTATTGTTATTTTTTTTCCTTTTTCTTTTATTCTCAGTTAGTGTTAATCATGGTCTGGCAGTTTGAGTCCTTTATGCGGCCTACTCGAATGTCCTTTCTTTGGTATTGATCGTCGCATCGTTGAGCTGCTTAAGTTCTGAGCAGAGCTGCACGATTACTGACAAATGCGTGCAATGACTGGTCAGGTCCTCTCAATCTGTGTGGTTCTTTCCTAAAAAGACCATTTCAGACACCAATCTACATGGCCTTCACATGAACTGACCAAGATTATGTCTGGACTTTCAAAGAGACTGTGACCTCTGAGTTTGTTTCGGCTTTCTTCTCAGAGTAGTCAGATAGGAAACGCCGACCTGATCTAGTTTTTAAAATACCTAACCTACAGAAATAAAAACCATTTATCACAATGACAAGACGCGAGTGTAAGACGTAGCTGTTATGCACACCAGGCTATCAAAGTTGGTCTGTTTGTTTTAGTTATGTTGCAGCGCGACACTCTAGACTATTCTAGACATATGAATAACATACATATTTATATGTCGGATAGTCAGGATTTTACTCCGTTAGATTCGGTCATCATGTGGGCAGAAGTTGGGTTAAGTGCAATGAAAACACACTGGGTGAGATACAAAGCGTATAATTAAATTACAAATTGACACAATCACTACTTTAAACTTCCATAATAACCGAGCATAACAAATCGAGTACAGTTCCGCGATGTCCGATGCGTCTCCGATGCGATCAGACCAGACACTGAATCTTGAATGTCCTCCTCGCCATCGGCTCAAAACATCACGACTCTGTAGAAGCGCGCCGCTGACGGCACGGTTGGCGCAGTTAGTTAAGCGATTGACTACTGCGCTGCGTGTCGTGGGTTCGATTCCCGCACGGAACAAATATTTGTATGACCTAGAAGTAGTTGTTCCGGGTCTGGCTGTTTGTGTATGTGAATTTAAGTGTTTGTAAACGCACCCACAATACAGGAGAAATTCCTAGTGTGGGGCAACGTTTAAAAAAAATAAAAAAGTGCCATGTCGCCAGTAGTGGCGCGCTTGCGACTCGTTTCTTTCCCGTACTATTGACCGTATCCGACATATAGGTACATATTTTTTCTTGACACTTCATAAAGTGGGGTCACGTCGTGCTGACACATTACATTACCTATAAATAATAAAAACAGAAAGAAAAGTGACTCGCAAGTACCTATTAATTAGAGGGAAATAATGCAACTTAATAATATTAATAGACACATCACACTGAGCGGACAAATACAAACGTAGTTTGGTAGGCCTCGCATCCGTTTTCACGTCAACCAGTAATGTCAACATTTGCTCATTGAAATTCATTTTCAGGAAATTAATATTGAGATAGCAAGTCACAGTCCACCATTGTCTTACTTGTCACAATGTCGAGATGACTACACCAAGTAATGTTTAAACTGAAACAATGTATCATAGTGTTTTAATGTGCTGTTTATGTGTACTTTATTTCATTTGGTTTCATACTATATGTATCTATGTTTAGTGATTTCTATGCTGTGTGCGTATACTTACCTATATTAAATCGATGCCCCCAAGCAAAAAGTTTTTTTTTTAATGTTCAAAAAAAGTATAAGTCGCAAAGTTAATAATTTTATGCTAAAAACCACAGAAGCCTTTGATGGCTTATACGTGGTTAGTGAGTTCGCAAATTATATATATCTATAATAATATAGGTACTACAAAGTAAAAATTTACAGCTTAGAGTCATTCAGGGGATATTTTAAGTCTTTACATAATTATTTTCAGAGATCGGAATCTAGGCGTCATACCAAGGCCGCATGCAGAAAAATATTATTCTTGATTTAAAAAATATTGAAAAATTTCCATTTTATTGAATACACCGATACTCCGATCCCTGCTTCTTAAATAATATAATAATAGCACAATTATAGATGGTAGTAAGTATATCAACTACGTAAGTCGGTAATGTGCTAATATGGACTTTTTAGTATTATATTAATACAACACTAAAAAGTTTTCGGCACCTATGGGTTGGGATACATCTTAGTAATTATTTCGCAGTAATAGTAGATTTCAGTAGTGATATTTACGATATCATGAATAATCAGATATCATGAAAAAGCCTTTATATTGAGGAGCTCGTGGCTAAGTAATAACAGTCGTACGGGTCGATCTATCAGGTTAAGCTACGTTTACCGGGGTTGGTCCGTGGATGGGTGACCATCTTTACATACCGAGACTCCTGCGTGTCTCGGAAAGCGCGTTAAGCCGTTGGTCCCGGCTGTCATTCATGGATCTTTGACAGTTATTACGGGTCGTCAGAAGCCCAAAAGTCTGACAACCAGTCTTACTAAGGGGTATCGTATTGCTCAGTTTTAAACCGGTTTGTGGAGGTCAGATAGGCAGTCGCTCCATGTGAAATATTGGTATTCAGCTGTATCCGGTTGGACCGGAAGCCGACCCCATCATAGTTGGGAAAAGATTGAAATAAGATTGAAGAAAATAAGATAGAAATATTTTCGACATTTGAGGATTTTTAGGCTGCGTTTCCACCAGAGATGTGCGATGGAAATGTGTCGTGCGAGGATGTCTAGCTCTGCTGTGAAAATGTGAGGGGGTTTCCACCAAAGCTATGCGATGAAAATGTGCCTACGAGGATGTGTAGCGGAGCTGTGAAAATGCGCATTAATGTGTGGTGCGAGGACGCGTTGCGAAGCTGACTGACTGGCTGGTACAGTATGCGCAAACACATCCTTCTCAACACAAATTCTACTCGTAGGTATTCAATTCACTATAACATCCAAACAACAGAAATGCCTATTTTTATTAGCTTTAAATTGCAACAACTAAAAATAATGTTTGTGTAGTGATGCGTCTTTTTGATTCTGCTACTTGACGATATATGGTGTTAAACTCAGTAAAGAAAAGACTTTTTTTTAAATAAATTTATATATTTTTTCTTTATTGATAAGTAAGTTAAAGCCGGCTTCGCTTCGGCTTCGCTCATAGAAAAATTTACACCTCGCCGCTGCAGCCCGCTGTACTACGTAACTTAAAAATAAGTAATTAAAGTAAGAAGGGCTATGTAAACAGCACCTTAATTGCGTAATACAGTTTGAATCAGAATCGGAATGATTTTGAAGTATATTGCTAATCCATTGCTTCATGTATCCGATTATGTAATGTGACTGAGTGTATATAAATATTTAAGTTATGAGTCTATGATACTCGAAATAAAATGATATATAGATATTATTATTATTATATTATATGTTAGAAAAATTTGTCTGCTCATCAACGTATAAAACGCTATGAACGTTGTTGAACTGTCAAATTGTAACCGATTCCTACTGATGTTACACAATAAGTCCGCTGCTTAGTTTATGCCACAGATTTAAGGGTGCTATCACAAAAAAAAACGTTTTTCGTCAATTTCTTATCTAATTGTGAGAAAGCGTGAAATAATCGAAACAATTGTGTAACTATAAAAGTACAGTTTTCGTAGTGATAAACCATTCGTGTCAGTCTCAGCACCCGTTAATAGTTTCATCACTTTTGCGCTCTCGAAAATATAGCTTATTTCGCCGTTGATTTACGCCGTTATTTTACTTTTAAATAGACTATTTTATTTTTTTTCGAGCAAGGTAACATAGTAAACTTAGTTATTAAATAGTTTTTGTTTGAATTTGGATTTTATATTCGTAGATAAAAAATAAAACTTCAGATGAAAAATGGTCAGTAACTCTCTGTTTTACAGAATTATTTTTGGTGAATTACTGTACGAAATATAATAAATTGATTAAAGCGCTCCCAAGTACAAAATACAGTAGTACCATGGACATTTTTATAATTTCTTAAATTACGTTATCTTCGGTGTAAAAAAGCATCAAAAGATACCCAAAAGTAACATTTTATGAAACATCCTTTGCAGAGACAAGGTTTTTACTGATTTATGTAAATAAGTTGAAATATTTATTTAAAGCGCTCCCAAGATAAATAATTTAACTTGCTTGGGCATATTTTATTTTTTATTTTATGGCTATATCTAAACCATAATCACACATCAATACTCGAGTAAAACGCGCAAATTCAAGAAAAATTGTGATAGCCCTCTTAAAGTAGGCTAGATACCACAAGCCGTCCGACCAAGCGTGCCCCGAAGTTTATGCTGTGCACAAATTTCGAGCATTATTGCGTCTTCCTATCGCAAGTCAAATGAAAATATGTCAACGCACGTCCACTCCTGACGAAGTCTATTAACTCACAGATGCGCTTAGCGATTGAAGCGATTCTGCAGTGCAAGTACGTACTTTGCATCGATAAGAAATCGAGATCGCTAAGGTTTGCATTTTTATCGATCTTGTTAACGAATTTGGAAGTCCGAAACTGTGGATAAGATTTATCGTGGGCCGATTCGAGTCGTTAAGGATCGCTCGTCAAATGGCAATACTGAGGACGTCCACCAATGACGTATTATAAATACACGCGTCATACACGAACATTAGCGCACAAAAACAGCGTAAGTCATGATTGTAGCTACATACTTGCATACAATCAAACAGCGCGTGAAGAAAAGGAAAGACCTATACCGATATCTGTTGTTAGAAAGAGATGAACATACATATTTAGTTACGTCACTAGCTGCTGCATGTTCATTGGCGCGTACGTAATAATAATTATTATTATTGCTATTATTTATACTACTACTATTATTGCTATACTTTGCCATTATTGAGCGCAGATAACGCATCTAAAGGTATACATAATTGACGTCCACAGACAAAACATCTAGGGTGGGATTTCTTTGGCACGACTAATGTCCGAGATATTTAGAAAATCCTTTTTTTTTTCATACATTTTTGGCATTGTAAACAATATTTATGGGTATAATTCAGAGAAACTACCAGTATTTACCAAAATTTCCGTTTATTTTATTAAAATTACAGAAAATATGCCATCTTCCTAAGGCGTCATCGTGTTTACCATTGCCAAAAAAAAAGTTTGTTGTTGACATTACTTTCTTGAAGTTTGAGAAAAAAACATACTTATCCGTAAACCTATAAAATGTAAGTACTTTATCGTATACCTACTATTATCATGAGTTTTATAAAATGAGCAATAATCCACTATTACACATGACATTATTAGTCATGATCGCTATGCTTATCGGGCTTTTACAAGGTATCGATAAATTAACGAGCTTGACAGCGTAAATTGGCGATCTTAACTGTCAAAATGTCGTTTCGTACTTGCATTTTCGTTAAATACGTTAAAATTTTAGAGTTTCTCTTCCGATCGTTAAAGTAGAAGCTATGTACTTGTGACATCGATTCGATTCGATAAAACCTCATTTTATCGAGAATAATTGTCAATTTTATCGAATCGAGTCCTACGTACTTGCACTGCTGTTTACGTTGAGCACATCACTAAATGGTTGGGGTGACGTCATCGTAGCGTATAAAAATGATGACACGCTCGGTTTTCATACCATCTAATGAACATGCGGTATAACCTACTCTAAGGCCCGTATTTATAGAACGTTACTCAGTACTCAAGCATTACCTAAGACTAAATTCAACCAATCCAATGGCTTGAATATAGTCATATGTAATGCTTGAGTACTGAGTAACGTTCTATAAATACGGGCCTAAATCTGTGGTTTATGCTGTGATTATAATCACAAATACTCAAAATATTTTGGTACCGATATTATATTTATTGAAGTGATAGTTTTGGAATTTGGATAATATACACAATAGCCAAGTCTACAATAGAGATAGTATCCAAGATAAATAAGTAAGTGGTAATCAATTCAGTTCTCCTCGTCTGAAACTGAGAACTTTACTCAAATTGGTGTAGATTATATTGTTGGCTAAACTGAAATCAATATTGAACCGGGATTGTTTATGTAATGTTCCCTTGTTACTACTTGTTGTATTTTAGTTCTGCCGGTTGACTAACAGATAAACTAATAACGCAGCGTTATTCACTTTGTAATTAAAATGTTATTGAGATCTTTGGTCGGCTTTTCGCTTCGACAGTAAACGCTCGTATAGATTTGCGTGAAATCGCGGGCGTGACAGGCAGCGCGACGGTTATTTTTATCAGTATTTTTTTTTTTATGTAATCAACAAAACTTGATTGATTTATTTGTTAAGGCGACGATAACCGACTTTTAATGATTTTATACTGAAGATCACGTCTAAACGAGTAGTGTACATGATTTGAAAAAAAAAAATATGTTAAATTAGAGCATTTTCTTGATAATTTAATATGTGAATATTTTAGATTATGTTTATATTGTTACATAGTGAAATTAATTTGTAAAGTTACGTCTAACGCGCATAAAAAACTGAGAATGGCGCCAAAATCAAGCAAGCGTATTTTTCTGAAACCTTCACCAATTTAAAGATAATTTAATTATTGATCTTTTAGTATACGCATTTTATTAAAATACCTTTTGTTTTGTGTATAATAAATTAATAATGGGTTAAATTGGGGACAGCGCTCCTTGATGGGCGAGTCCTATTACTGGTTGAACGTACGGCGCATTGCGTGAGCTCAGTACAGAACACGCAAGCTAACCACTCAAGGTCACTGGCATATATCTGCGTCTTAATAAGGCTTATTTTGCTAACACCTGTCTCAGCGATCGAAAAGATACCTACTGTTTGTCTACTAGATAAATCATTAATTTCACAAGGGAACAGCATTTTTGTTGCATTAAATATTATAACTAATATTATACATTTTCGGGGTGCTGTTTTTAGATCAGAAGTCAGATTTTTGTATCAGCTTTTGATTTTGAGATATAATGAAAGCGTGATTTTCAAGAATTTATCTTTTTATTAATAAACATTAGAAAAACAACCACTACTTAAAAAAAATATAAGATTTTCTTGGTTGACTTGGTTCATAAGGGCTGTTTTTAATGCTCCAACAGTAGTATCCCGTTTATACAACCACGCAAAAATAACAATCATCCTGATGTTTTGAAGGTTCTCGCCGGATCATTGGTGTTTAATACTTGAAATGGTATTTTCTTACTCGCCCATAATCTCAAAGACCCCACGCATGTCTAACATACCATATAAGGCAACCAGTACTTGTCACGGGTGTCCAAAGAAAATCCAAAGTAATGAAAATACACCCGTTTTACGAACTCCGACACACTAAGGCCCGTATTTATAGAGCGTTACTCAGTACTCCAGCATTACTTAAGACTAGATTCAAGCCATTGGATTGGTTGAGACTAGTCTTAAGTAATGCTTGAGTACTGTGTAACGCTCTATAAATACGGGCCTTAGTCTACAGTTTTTGAATGTATATTCACCACTGACGATACAAAATCGTTTTCACAGATATTTCTTGACGTTGTAAAAAAAGACATTAAAACAAAACAGCTCTGTTTTATTAAAGTTAAGTGTAACTATAGTACAATAATTGTATCTCAAAAACTAGAGCTGATGTAAGAGAAAAAATTAGGGTAGACCGCAAAATTCCATGCAACAAAAAAAGTCTAATTTGGTACCCTTGTGTTTTCAGACGCCTCCTTTTTTTCCTACCGATACATTTTCTCTTCAATTCATTCAAGGTTTTCTTTCTAACGGTGCCTACCCTTAGAAAGAAAATCTTGTAATTACACGACCAAAATGATACCTACGTCTAAACACAAAAGAGTGTATGACAAACCCGTTTGTCTGACTGCAGTTACACGTTGTAAAGGAAGTCATTGGCAGTTCCGCCCCCTTCCCCTCTCCCCGCAGGAAATTCCCGACTAGCAACTTTCCTCCGATTCGCAACTTCGCCTCCGATGAAAGAAATACTTTGCCAGAGTTGTTCGCGTTTCTTTATTAGCCTTTGGATTCGTTGTAAGTCTGCTGCGAATAAAGGGTTGCATTTGAAAAATACTTTGATAAAATTTTCTGTTTTCAGCCGACCGTGTCGAAGTCAAATAGAGAAGAGGAAATGGTTTGTCTACGCCAAGTCTACGCATGTGATTCAGGGAGGAAGTCGTATCATATATATCAACGTTTTGTTGGAAGAAATATTCTTCTCTGACCAATCAATAAAATTAAGCAGTACTTATTTAGTAATGTAGATTGTAACTTGTTCCCACGAGAGCACACACACTGAGTTTTTCGTCAGTTTTTATTTAATTTATATTAAGTACTAATACAAACCTACCTTAAAAACGTGGCGGGGATAGACTGGATGCGGAAGGCGGATGACAGGGTGTTGTGGCGCAGCCTGGGAGACGCGTATGTCCAGCAGTGGACTGCTATAGGCTGAGTTGATTGACTAATACAAAAATATCAAATTAGTGTTACTATTATCAAGAATATTGTATTGTATAGTTGTTTTTATTTTATTTTTATTTTTTTTAAAACGTTGCCCCACACTAGGAATTTATCCTGTATTGTGGGTGCGTTCACAAACATTTTAACTCACATACACAAACAGCCAGACCCGGAACCACTACTTGTAGGCCATACAAATATTTGTGCCGTGCGGGAATCGAACCAGCGACACGCAGTGCAGCAGTCAATCGCTTAACCACTGCGCCAACCGTGCCGTCTATGCTACTATGCTACTACTAGTTGTATTTTAAGTAGTTGTATTGTAAGTTGTATTCTTGTAATAGCAATACCTATTTTATTTAGATGGTGAGTTTATATTGCATAAAATTTACTTTAAATATAATATTTTAATTCATTCATACATACATAAACTCGCTCCTTGGTCCCATGGGAGTAGGCAGAAACTATAGAACGCAACCTGCTACGCAAAATAATAAAAAATATAATAATATTATATTAAAGTATTAAAAATCATTTAATGTTGAATAATATTGTGTTCATTTGTGTAGAGATTTGACTATTGAAACGAGCATCATGTAACATGTATTTGCATCCCAATTTATGGTGAAATGTGTCATAACACTAACAATTTATACAACATGTCCCAGAATTAACGCACAACCTCTTTAGGGGTCATTATAATCATAATTATGAACAACTTTTACTATGGGACCAAACCTGAAATCGCGAAAAAAAAATCTGCTGTTCCCTTCATTTTGACGAGTAGAACATAAATGTAGGGAACAGCTGATATTTTTTCGTGATTTCAGGTTTGGTCCCATAGTAAAAGTTGTTCATAATGATGAGTACAAAGACCCCTTAAGAAGTTGTGCGTTAATTCTGGGACATGTTGTTTACCGCTATCTTTTGTACCGCATTTACTGCTTATAAATGACTTTGATCATCATCATCGTCGTCATCATTTCAGCCGAAAGACGTCCACTGCTGGACATAGGCCTCCCCCAAAGGGGGGGTTCGCCATAATCGCATAATAATTTGACTTTGATCACAAAACAATAATTACAGTATAGTATTAAGTAATCAAGAACCAAACACTGCCTATACAATTCAAATGTAAATACCAGTTAAATGGAGAGCCCGTATCTGCAACAGACAAAGCACGACTTTAGAAGGCTTAGTTCGAAACTAAAGCGTGATTTAATTTTAAAGCCAAGTTCTCCCCGCCGGCATTTAGGAATAGCCTCTTAATAAATCTGCTACTTACCCGACGTCCGGAGTTCGGTTCCCGGCGGGGCACGCTGCGAATTAACTAGTTGGCCTTTCGAGTACTGACCAACGGAAGTTGCACTAACTTTGTAATTGGCGGGAATTTATTACTGATATCTTGAGAATACCCCCTCATATTTTGACAGGAGTTGTGGCTTTATTATTTTGTAAAGGGGTTTGAGTTTGTGGCCGTATAGGGGCTTTGTTGAATAAATTAATTTATAGTGTAGTTAATTACAAATTGATACTAGTACTTTTGCGTACAGGAGACCACGCGAGCACAAACTTTTTTGCAGCAATTAATATACCAGCCGATTCCACTGGTAGAAATCTAAAAGTGAGCAATTTATTGATGTCAAATATCTTTAGGGGCACGTAAAACCGATTGCTGGCGGGGCGACGCATGTCGCGTGGCAATCGGCAACTATTGTACTACGAACTACGAACGACTGTATAAGTGTATAGACACTTATACAGTCTATAAGTAGAAGTGTGTAAATGTGTGTGTAGTGCGATATTTCACATCTGCCAGTCGTCCCGTGACGGCTCAATTTTTTTATTTTATTATTTATGTACACAGTAAAATATAGAGATACGACATAATGATAATTGAACTGTATTTTGAGGAGCTATTCTGCTCATCACGCCGCAGGTCCTCATCAGAGTTATACCTACCTAAACCACAAATGATTAGGTCTGTCCTTAGGATAGAAGTACTTATGCAAATCTATTTTAGTTACCTGCAGGCTTAGCACGAGAACCCTCTCTACGCGTTTTGTCGACGGAAGAATAGACAAAAATGACGTTTCAGTGTAGACAACAGAAAGTTTTCTACTGTCTGTAGCACGGCGATTACAAAAACAAATGTGAAGAGACTTGTCTTCTCTACCCTAGACAACTGTCTACAACGTCGAGCACGGCGTACAATCTTTCTCCGGTGTTGACAGCTTGGGATAGAAACCTTTCTTCCGAAATAGTCTACATATAAAATGACCTAGACGATTCGTTAGTTGTTTTTTCGTTAATTCGAGTAATTTTAGGCGGTGCTTTTTTACTTTTATCATGTATTAAGCTGAAATTAACATGTTGGGTTCAAATTGCGCTTTTTATTTAATTTTTTTTATAGAAAAACTTCAGCGAAGATGGGAAAGAAATACTATTAGCGAGCTTGCTTTGCTTGTTTGGGAGCCTTTGATCTCACTGGAAGTGAGTTCTGTAGAAATATAAAATAAGCAAGGAGATAGTGCAATCAATGTTTATGCGAAGAACTCGGCTAGGACCTGTCGCCCAAAATAAATAATAGATTTTTGGAATTAACAATAAAATAAGAACAACAATATAAGTATCCTACAGTTTTTACACTATGTTGTCCCTTAACTTTGATTTATTAGATACCTACATTCACAGGGAATATAAAACATCTGCCTATGAGCCAAAATCTCCTCATTGAACACTAAATTATTTATTTATGAAGTACTAGCTGCCGCCCGCGGCCTCGCCCGCGTTGCATTAAGGCTTCTACATACTGGCGCGACACAAAGGCCCCGCACGTCGTGTGACGAGCGGTGCCTTTGTGTCGCGTCGCGAGTCGCGCTGGTCTGTAGAAGCCTTTACTATGTAGTGATTATTATTTTCATTTACTAAATCTTACACACTCAGTTTTAAATGGAGCATTTACCTACTAATAAATAAAATATCGATAAACAACAATACAATAACAATGTTAGTACCTAGTAAAAACAAGGGCTCCCGCAGACAGGCGCGACGTGATAGCGCGACCCGCCAGTCTGCAGTACCCTTAAAGGATACTTCTTGCGTGATGCCATCAAAATAGTATAATTATGGCTCTTTATTTAAATAATGCCTGTACATTTTATGCAATTACCAATATTATATAGTGTTCTGTGTATGCAATACAAATGAGTTTTAAAACTTAGTGGCGCCACAGCCAATGATGTATTATGTATTATACCTATAATACGTCATTGGCTACAGCCATTTAACAATATTTTTAAAAGGGAGATGCGCTAAGGTAGCCCGTGACATTCAAATTTTATTACGTTTTTTGCAATTTGCAAGTCAGTAACACGTTATAAGTTGATTTAAATATGATTCGCGGCCGTAAAAAATATTGCTTTACAGAATTATAATCATTAGAATCGGCAAAACAACTAACTCTCTTCAAAAAATCCTTAGAATTCAAAAAACGTTCGAAAATTTGAATTTCGCGGGCTACTCAGCGCATCCCCCTTGACCATTTGCGTTTTGTAATTGAAGAAATATTCGTTAAAAACACTTTGCTTCATAGATTTGTTTGAGAACGAAACGCAAAAGTACGGTAAAATTGGGTAGCACACCACTAGCGAATACCCCGTTGCTATGGACAAGTCACTGTCTACGAAGAAACCCGAGTCTAGGTGTGTCCTCGTGCTCGCGAAGAACGGATGTCTATTCTATAGTAGAGTAGAGATCGAAAACGCCATGCTAAGCCTGCTGGATCGAAAGCAGGATAGACGGACATTATAATATTACTTTATACTAATGTCCGGTCGCGAAGCAGAAAGAATATCGTACAATGACCCCTCATTACTTATCTCTATAGCTGGCGCACAATTGTATTGCCGTCGCGCTCGCGCATTTTAAGGTCCTTCTAATGTGCGAGTGCGACGGCAATACAATTGTGCGCGAGCGATAGAGATAAGTAATGAGGGATCATTATAAGAAGTTCTATCTGCTTCACGGCTGGACTTTAGCTGCGCTCCGCGGTTTCACCCGCATAAGTCTCGTGGGAATATCGGGATAAAAAGTCTTATGTCCTTCTCCAGGTCATGGTATATCCATGTTTGTCAAATTTCATCCAAATCTGTTCAGCCGTTTTAGTGCGAAAGCGTAACAAACAAACATACAAAAAATCTAATCTTTTCTCTTTATTTTAATATATAATATACCTACTAGTTGTTGACCGCAACTTCGTCTGCTATCCAGGATGAAAAGTAGCCTATATCGTCAAATTTCATCCAAATCCGTTCAGCCGTTTTAGCGTGAAAGCGTCACAAACAAACACTTTACAAACGAACTTATTTTGAACTAGCTGCGCCCCGCGGTTTCACCCGCGTGAGTCTCGATTCTATGGGAATATCGGCATAAAAAGTAGCCTATATGTTAATCTTTTGTGTCAGCTACCGCCATACATAAATTTTATTAAAATTGGTGCAGCCGTTTGAGCGTGAAGAAGTAACAAACACACACACTCACAAACTTTATAATATTAGAGTGACAATATTCCGCGTTCTTTTCGTCTCAAAAATATGATTCGAATATTATTTCGCAAGTAGGTAACAAATCAAAGCACAACCAGCCTATAATGTTGCTACTGCTGGGACACAAGCCTCGTCTCTTCAACAGGGAGTGGGCTGTAATCCACCACGGGGGCCTAGTGCGGGTTGGTAGATGTCACATGTTTTCGAATTTTTGGCTCAAGGACATGTCGGTTTGCGCACGATGTATTCCTTCACCGTTTTGAGAGCAGTGGCGATGAAACTATTTACACAAAGTTATCAACTTAGCTGGGTTCGAATATCCACGACATACAACTCGTAAATCGGGACCGTTTCCACTGGACAACCGCTGCTCAAATCTCGCTGGCGAAAATACCGATCCACAAACGACACTTCACCCAAAATAACTGTAGCCAAACTTCCAATAATTATAATTAGTTATCGAAAGCCGGTTACAAGATAGTCACGTCTGGCCTGCAGGTCGTCAAAGGGGAACTAATCCCAACTATGATTAATTGAATTTAGGAGTGGCTCGTGGCTCGTGCAATACCGACGAATCTGTTACTTCAGTCTGCGATACAGTTTGGTGGAACTTGCCAATCTGTTAGTCTTGCAGTTATAGACCTGTCAGGTGATTCAGGTAAGAATTTGGTTTGGGTGGTTCGATGTTGATTTTGAATTTGTATATTGAATTATTTGGCTCTGAATTGATTTGGCACTAGGGTTATGTAGAGATAACATGGCACGCCCCTCCTAATTACTGTTTCAAATTATGTAGTCAAATCCTTACGAATAAATAAATAATTGGATTTATTTTTGTTTGATGGCTGTCTCAGTACGCACACAATGCGTTGTGAGTCTTGGTGGCGCTTTGTAAATACTGTCACAAATACTTTCAAACGTTTTGAATTTTGGAGGGGCGCGCCATGTTATCGTAGTTTATCTCTAAGTGTAGCTAAGGATGACTGTAAATCTTAGGTTTTCAAGGAATGCTAATAAAACAATGTGGAATTGACGATTAACGTGGCAGAGACCATGAACTTTATGAAACTTAAATTTAATTTAATAATACATAACAACACTTCTGTATTTCCCGAAGGGCTAGGCAGAGATGTACCTATAGTACCCCCACTTTTCGAGCCGGGGCGAGCCTATTGCCATTAATCAAAATCCGTGTGGTGCCAGACGTAAAGAATAGCACCATCCTATTTCTTCCCGTGGGTGTCGTAAAAGGCGACTAAGGGAATTATTAGAGAATGAGCAGCAGCGTTCTCTATGTATTTTAACACCATACTACAATCGCCAACCCAGGAACCACAACCCTGGAGAAATGCCAGATGGAAAAATTAAATGACACTTTTGCCCGACCCGGGAATTGAACCCAGGACCTCCTGCTCAGCGATAGCGCTGCGACCACTAGACCAACGAGGCAGTCATATCATAATAAGTCATCTGAAAATCTTCTAGATATACTTTACCAACGTCATTGCTTCCATAATGATAATCACTATGCGTTGACGACATCATAATTATATTTTTCCCCTCGTATTAATTACATTTTCTAACACAAGTGCGTTTAATTAATGCCTACATAAATGTACGTATATAAGCTAACAAGTAAAGTGTACACAGCTGAGTTACGTCCGTTTTAAACAACATTCGGTCACAAGTGGGAATAGTGCTCAAGTTTTTGATAGTTCGTGCGGCTTCGGTATTTACTGGTTAAGTTTCGGGTCAGTTCGGACAACTTGCACCATCTCAGGGGGATACCGGGTGAGCGTGTGTTTGACAGACTACTTTTTAGTTTGTTTACTTTATAATTTAGTGGATTATTGGGTGTAGCATCTTAAGTGAGTACGTAAATATGTTTTGGGGGTAACATTTTTAGGGTTCCGTAGGTACCTCAAAAGGAAAAAACGGAACCCTTAGTCTTCTTTCTTAGTCTTTAAGGCTGGCGGTGTTAAATGTCCTGAGTATGTGCCCCCGATCAAACTAAATGGGAATGAAATATTGCGAGTGTACCAGTTCAAGTACCTGGGGCATTATGTAACCGACGACCTTAATGACCGAGTGGATATTGAGAGGGAACGTAGGGCGCTGGCCGCCCGATGTAACATGTTGGTTCGCAGGTTTGCACGATGTAGCAGGGTAGTAAAAATAACGCTTTTTAAAGCTTATTGCCAAGTGTTTTACACGTGCAGCCTGTGGACCAACTATACTCAGCGGGCTATCAGCGCCCTACGGGTCCAATATAATAAATGGTTCAGGATGTTGATGGGGCTGCCCCGTTTCTGCAGTGCATCAGGTATGTTTGCACAAGCACACGTCGATGGCTTCCACGCCATAGTCAGACAGAAATCTGCCTCTTTGCTCTGCAGAGTGCGGGATAGCTCCAACTCCATCCTGAAGACCATAGCGGGGAGGTTGGATTCTCCTTTGATAGGTGATGTTGTTCAAAGATGCATTTTGAACAACAGCCTTGTTGTCAAATGGATAATATGTATAAGTTTACTAACATAGGTATAAGTTATCTTTTTGTTTTTACTAACCCATATGGATGTTGCTTATCCGAATTAATTTTTTTTTTTTTTTTTTTTATAGGATCACTCGTATGTCTGTCTGACTGTCTGTCCGTCTGTCACAGCCAATTTGCTCCGAATCTACTGGACTGATTAAGTTGAAACTAGGTACACATATGAATTTCTATGACGCAAACATGGATATGTGAAGTAACTAAATTAATTTTGATTATGGGGGTCACTTTTAGGGGTCAAATGACAGAATTTAAAAAAAAAGTTTTGTAAACGGTACCGTGTGACATATCAAATGAAAGGGCTTCTGGTAAGCATTTCAGATGTACTTTTTTCATATTTTTAAAATAAATACTTTAAAAGTTATTTAAGAAAATCGATGAAAATTGACCATTCCCTCCACCTTATCTTCGAAACTACTGAGCTTACAATATTGAAAAAAAAATCTTTACTTATAGATTACAGGAACACCTATAAAAAGTCTATGGTCTTAAAATAATATGGTAAATCACTCAATATTGTGCGTACAAACTTACATTTGTAGTTGTAATATATGAGGGAACATGTCTTTCAACTACAATGCTAAGTTTGTCCTTGGGATAAATTCATCCCAACCACGGAACCCTTCATTGTGCGTGGTCCGGCACGCACTTGGCCGATTATTTTAAATAAGGACAAGTGTTTAAATGTTAAGTAAACATGTTTTAACCTAACAAAAGCGTCTCGAAATATAATGTAACGTTCTTGTAAATGTTTCAGGATCAGGAAATCGTGTTTTGTATCTTTACGATTATGCACTGCAAAAGTGTAAACCAGAATTTTAGTGTTAGATTTCTAAATCACGTCTGTAAATATAAACCGTTCGCAAACACATGTTAACGACAGTACAGGAATATTTTCCAGTTGGAACTGTAAACACTGGTGCATCTGAGCAGCACGTGCCGACAATCAGTCATTCGGTGCGCGTCGCGTGTCGCTGCGGACCGGTGCGGACCGCTGCGACTGCGACCGGTCGCCAACGGCTCGGCCACCTCACTGCATCCTAAATGAGTGTGCAACCACCTTATTGTTTTCTGATGACGCGATATCGATAGGTATTACGGTGTTAGCTTGTCGGGGGATTGAGTTTATTGGCTAGAATTTAATAATGTTAGAGGTATTTGCGGGTTAGATTCTCGTCTTGCACACGAGGCAGTTGGGGATATTCTAGCAAAATGTCCAGCTGATTAAATTGATGTATTTTTTTTATAGTTACTGGAATCAACTAGAAGATAGATACAAGGTTAATTAGCCACATGATTGAAGAATCAGCTAGGTATTTATCGGTGGAGGTCTGCCCGGCTTGGGTGGAGCACCTCCATGTCCTCACGGAGGCGACCGGCGGCGGCGATCTCTCGCGTCCGGCCCTGGTTCAGGGCATGGTTCGGAGCGAGAGTGCATGGGAGGCCGTCACCTCCTTCTGCGAAGCAGTAACGCTGGTGAAGGAGGAGGCGGAACGCGTGAGGGAAAGTCAAGGTTCGCCGAAGGAGACGCCCCGGGCGTCGGGAGTTGCAAGCCGATTTCCGGCCACCGTAGGCGCGGGCCTGTGGACGGTGAGCGATGGGGGTAGCTCACCGTCCGATAAGGACCAGGCCCGGGCCGACGGCGCGTTGTATTCCACGCGCGCCTCAAAGAGTTGTCAGCACCAACTGACAGGGTCCGTTAGGGCCAATGCGTGCCAGGTTTGCGAGTTTGTCCGAAAGGGATATCGTGGCCCTGGCACACAGGCAAATGAAGGAATATGGGTGGGTTTTAGTCAGTAAAAGTCTGACACGCCCTCTCGCTCCGCGGGAGAAGATATTTGATAATTTCCCACCTGAAAAAAAAAAAGCTAGGTATTCATTACAAAACGATATTTGCGCAGTTACACGGCTATGTAAAGGTAATAACCGCACAAACCAAACAATCGAACGTGAATTCCTCATAAAACACGATTATTACAAATGACTGCTAATGTCCAAACAATGATAGACCACGCATGACGTGATACGATCGGGTCCGATATAATTGTCGGGGGCTGCGATCACGTGCGTTCGGCGCCGAGAGTAATGGCTGTTTGCTTAGGCCGTGTCCACGGGCGCGCTTCTAACAAACAATATGTTGACATGACGCACATTAGGCTAAAATCGACGGACGCTATGAATTCCAAGTTTTGCGTGGTTGGCGTTTAAATGCGTGTTTGGTAACGTGCCTAAATACCCAAGTGTATGGGAATGGGGATGCGCGATTTGGATAGCTAATATGTGAAAATGCGACACGATTTTGTGATGTTTGATATAATTGGAACGTTATTTTCGTTGTTGGTATTAACGGACATAATTAAATAGTTGTAATTTATTAAACCACCCACAACTAGTATTATTCAGAGGTAGGACCAGGCAAATAGCCTATTGATCAACATTTCATAAATCTTATCATTTATTTATCAACAACATAGGCCGAGCAGATGAATAAATTGCTGAATCGAAACCAAAAACCACATACCAACATTCAAACCGCTTCAATATAAATAATTTACATTTATTTTGTTTTATATGCAAAGATAAATATAATTAATAAAATGTATACGAAAATAAACATAGAACAACAGATTAACAGCTCCTAAAATAATATCTTTATTCGAATAAAATTATTATGTTGTTTTTAATTGTCAAATAAAATATTATTTTAAATAAAAAGTATTTCGGATTCATATTCTGTTTAAGCTTAGTCACGTATCCGAACAGTCGGGGATAAAAGTGTTTAACAAGAATTAAAATATTGATAAATAAAAGCTTTATGAAACTGTTGAATTACTTACTGACAGATTTAAATATATCTGTCTATGGGTCATAAACAAAACACACAAAAAAAATGTGACTTTAAAAAAAAATGTTATTAAATACTTCATACATTTATATTTTTGTTTAATAAATTAACTGTTGATTTATTTTAATGATTTAAGATACAATATCCTGATAATATTTAATTGACTTTAAAATATTAAAACTAAAGTGAGACTCTGGTCCCCTTCCGTGGACCGTGCCCAACCTAGGTTCATAAGTTTGCGTTAACTAAAAAAATACTTGAAAATAAAAGTGTGAATATATTTTCAAATGTATTTATTACCAACATCTTAAAGTTCTTATTTTACGTTATTATAAAAAAATAATACAAAGGACAACGGCATTAATAAGACTTAAACATGTTGTTACCGATTTGACGACCCCTTCCGTGGTCCAACTAAATTGTATATTCAATATTTGTGAAATGGAACGCAGCCGTAGTTTGTTTATTTTGGTTGGCAATACTGTCGAGCTGTCAGTTTGAGTAAAAAAATTAAGTGGTGAAAGTTAACGCTCTGTGAAAATTTATTTGCAAAATTCTATAAACAAGTGTTATTTTACTTTTGTGTAAAAGATCGTTGCAACTTTTCTGTTCCATTCATATTTAGGTAAGTACTGGCATGAAAAATACATTGTTGGTTGAACTTGGTGTAATATGGGAGGCTATTTGCAAAAACCAGGTGCGCCATATTGTAACCTCAAAATTTTGTGGTTTGAAAGACAATTTTAGTTTGTTAATCCCTTCCGTGGACAATCTTTTCGGTGGAAAATGTCGCATATTTTCATGAAAATAAGGTGTTGATCTCTGATTTTGTGGACGGGATAATTATTTTGATATTTCCGATAATAAATGCTGATTTTTTATAAAAAAGTTGACATTTTTATTTTTTTAAATTTTATATCCCTGTTTTGTTTATGACCCCTATAGGATAATTGTTTAAACATTAAAATTTGGTTATTTAGTTAAGTACTTTCCGTTATTTTCACCTCAAATTAATAGGTAATTGGAGAAAATACAGTATAAACTTGAATATGACTTAGTTGGAAGGTTAGCACTAATTGTTGATTTCAAACACAAATGTACCTACAGCAGCAAAAGCTAAAGCGTAGTATAGCCTAACGTTTATTACAAGCTAAGGCCGTTCTCTTCGCTAGTACAGTAGCGGTCACTGAGTCAGCGAATGACCGGCAGTAACAAATTTAGTCGGTGGTCGCAAACGCATGTTGTTTTAGGCCGTAGTCAAACAAGGTGCAGCGTGACCGGTGCTAATACCGTGTTTGCGTTGGATATTTATGGCAGCACTCGACGTGCTCACACGCCGGAATAATTAGCTCGTTATAAAATGCACGTCGCTAAGTTATCTTGTTTAGCACGCGCTTTTGAGCGCGACTGTAAGCTGCTGAAAATTCCTGTTTTATATAAAAAGTACGTACGTGATTCTGTTTTGTTTTTATATTTTTGTCTTTATTTTTTTTTAATGGAAATACATACAAGACTATTCTTTTCGAGAAAAAAATAAATCATGGTAACATGCAAAAAAAATGTAAAAGAGAATTTGACGCACTGCCAACAAACAATTAAATTTTATTTTTTTTATTATTGCAACTGAATTTTTGGGGTCATATGTTAAAAACGTCCTCACCATACCATAATTTTTAGCCCTTGCAGCTTCAACATAGTTTCAAATACCTAGCTAACAATTTTTTTTTCTATTCTATTCTCTATTTTCATGCCTCCCAATTTACCTAACCCGATGTTCGTTAGCGGCTGCAAATTAATAGGAGCACACTTTATCTCGTCACAGTGATATTCGGTTACAGATACTATATAGCAGGTAGCGGTTAAAGTGGTAGCCGTATCGACGTGGCGGCGAGCCGAGTCGATTAAACGTTATAAACGGATTAAGCTGACCGCCGGCTAAGTGCCACCCGACCTGCCACTAAACTGGACATTCGCTTATCTACTCCATGTATGCGCAAATATGATATTGGAGACGTAGTATCTACCCAGAAGCTTATTTTCTTCTAAAGACAATTTTAGAAGTCCGCTTGAGGTTGTACCTATCTAGAGTTCTAGATCTTTAGTATCTTCGTAAGAAAGAAAGAAAGAAAGAAAAATACTTAATTTTAATTGTCACAGAAAAAACGTGCGTACGAAAACATAATAAGTAATAAAATCGAAGGTTACACAAAACAGATCTAAGTACTATCACAAGCAAACAAATTATTGTCGGAAGCTGCACGTCATGACATACATAATATGTCATATGTCGTACATATAATATATATATTTATATTTATTTTATACAACATTAGTTTTTGTTTATACTAAACCCGAAAAGGGGTCATTGTACTCAACATTTTGAACATTTTTTTCTATGGGACCAACCTTGAAATCGCGAAATAAAAATCAACTGTTCCATTTATATAAATACGAAAAAAAAATTACAACATGAAAAATATAAAAAGCAAAAAAGACACTTAAGCGTCGAAGTACTCGTCCGCATCGCTGTCATTCGGAAACATGCCCAGAAGACTGGCAGCATTGCCACGTTGAATGGCAATGCTAATTCTCTGGCCGAAGAACGAGCTAGCCCTCTGGTCACGTGAATTGTCGATCAGTCGGCGAGAAATTTCCTTAAAAAGGAGACGCGCACTCGATCTAAGTGAACACAAATGTAGGGAACAGCTGATTTTTTTTCGCGATTTCACGGTTGGTCCCATAGAAAAAAATGTTCAAAATGATGTGTACAATTACCCCTTTTCGGGTTTAGTATATACAAAAACTAATGTTGTATATAAAATTCTCGTGTCACAATGTTAGTTACCATACTCCTCCGAAACGGCTTGACCGATTTTTATGAAATTTTATATGCATATTCAGTAGGTCTGAGAGTCGGCTACTATCTATTTTTTATACCCCTAAGTGATCGAGACTTACGCGGGTGAAACCGCGGGGCACAGCTAGTAATATATATATTTCCTATAGACCGTCAGGATTGAGGAGCCACATAAAATGTGTTGTATGAACGATATTATATAGTTTTTCCATTTTATATTTAACTGACTTCCAAAAAGGAGGAGGTTATTATGTTGGTCTGTACGTTTTTTCTTTTTTTATGTATGTTCACCGATTTCTCCGTCATTTGTGGACCGATTTTTTTGTACAACAAATTAGAACACATTTACTACTAAATTATACTAAAAATATGTTTTGATTGGTTGATTACTTTCCGAGAAACAGCGCGGCAAAATTTAGATTTTTTTATGAAAAATCAAAATATTGTAGCTATCTCAAATTCAGCCGCACAAAACCAATTTTTTGTACAGATTATCCATATACTCTACTAAATCCTATCAAATTTTAAAAATATCAGTCGGCTAGTTTTCGAGTTTTAGAGCGTTTAGCTCTTTCACTCGACGGCACGGTTGGCGCAGTGGTTAAGCGATTGACTGCTGCGCTGCGTGTCGCGGATTCGATTCCCGCACGGAACAAATATTTGTATGACCTACAAGTAATTGTTCCGGGTCTGGCTGTTTGTGTATGTGAATTTAAATGTTTGTAAACGCACCCACGATACAGGAGAAATTACTAGTGCGGGCCAACGTTTAAAAAAAATAAGACTAAAGAGCTATATCACTCTTCTAGCTCACTAGCTCTTCTATAACTCAGTGACTCAGACGCTCATTTGAATGAATCACGCCGCACGCGCGTCGAAGGAGATGGCTCGTCTTGTCAATACCTCTTTGGAAGTTTGGACTCTTTGTTACTCACTAGCTCTTCTACAGCTCAGTGACTCAGACGCTCATTTGAATCACGCCGCACGCGCGTCGAAGGAGATGGCTCGGCTTGTCAATACCTCTTTGGAAGTTTGGACTCTTTGTTACTCACTAGCTCTTCTACAGCTCAGTGACTCAGACGCCTACTGTTAGCTCATTTGCCTTACGCCGCACGCGCGTCGAAGAAACGGCTCGGCCCGCTCTATAGTCACTGTCAAATTCTGAGTGAGCTAACTGAGCTAGTGAGCTATTTAGCGAGCGAGTGAGTGAGCGAGAGCGACGTCAATTGAAAAGAGCTAGCTCTTTTCTATCACTCGCTCACGAGCTACCCATGTCTAGAGGCCTGTGTCCCAGCATCATTATAGGCTGAATATGATATATATACAGGCTGACTGTGAAAACATGCAATAAAATTTAAGGGGGTGTTCTACCCATCAATATGAACAACTTTTACTATAGGACCAAATTAGAATTCGCAAAAAAAAAAAAACTTGAACTTCCTATAAAGGTACATATCCGAAGAAGTTCGATTTTTTTATGCGAATTTTAAAGTGGTCCGATAGTAAAAATTGTTCATACTGATTGGTAGAACACCCCCTTAAATTTTATTGTATGTTTTCACAGTCAGCCTGTATAATATATAATAATATAGATATAATAACTAACTTATTGATACCTGAAGCGTCTCCCACATGGAGAAATTCTCACATAACACTTACCTTAACACAAACTAACTCCTCAAATGTCTGTCTGAAGCCAAGAGCATTAAGTTTCATAGCCAATACCCACATAATCTGTAGGCCGCATACATTCGCAATTCGTCTCTGTAACGGGCAGAAGTAATTAACTAAGGGTTTAATGACCCCTTCTAATTGGAGGCTAAGATTTGAAAGCCATTGTCTTACATATTCATAGAGGTACCTTGGGGCAGGTGGTTTTAATTTATTCAAAGGATAGGACATGCAAATTGCTAGCGGAATATCGGTCATGTTAATGTCAGATTTGAGTGAAAATTATTGCGGATTGGCTTCTAGGGGAACCCTGTTAGTATGGTCGTGGTTTGAATTATTATTATTGTATGGAGTAGCAAACGTAAAATATTTATTGTGTTTGTTATTAGACTTTAAAGTAGGTATATTAACATTATTCGACATCACAATTTGACGCTAAATAAAAATATTTTCTGAGTTGAGAAAATAATTCGAAGTAGGTACTTATAGAGAAACAATCAAGTTAAGGCTCTTACACACTCTCGCGATATCGTGGGCGTGACAGGCACCGACAAAGAAATTGTCTTTGTCGGTGCCTGGTATTTAGCGCCAAATTATTTTCTCAACTTCAGAAAATATTGTATTAATTTTTTTTTAGTTTTTTTTATTATTGATTCAAATGATTTTAATTCTGTAAAACCATATTTGTTCGGTCTCGAATCATATTTTAATCAACATACAACCTGATATTGACCTGCAAATTACAAAAAAAGGAAGAAAATATGAATTTCGCGGGCTACCTTAGCGCCAAAACCAGCGCTGGGGCTCTGTCTCGCATAGGGTCGCAGCATTATGCTGAACGGTGGCCGTTTTGCGTGGATGTGACGCATATTTCCCCCTACTTGTTCTTTTTGTATGTATGTTCTTTCTTTGCGTCATATTTACCGCAAATAAACGTATTTTCTTTAATTTTTTTTCTTTCATCATCATTAAGTAAGTCATTAGAGTGAGATTCGATTTTGCAATTTACAAGATTTTGCAAGATTCGTGTTAAATTCTAAGTTCAATTATATTTATTTATTAAGTCTTTACCTGACATTGTTTTGTTGTTTGTACTTATCTACTATGTTGCTTTCTTATCGTCCATTAAATATTCTCGCATGTAAAGGATTACGTTGAATAGATAATGTGACGTAATTAGTAACTTGTATGAAGGAAGAAACTCAAGACTTAGCTATTCTTACTCGTGTGTTAGCCGTCATCACTATGCACGTAATTAGCTAATTCAATATTTATAGACACGTCTTATACGTTACGTTGTGTTATTTTCTATAAGCCAAGGAGATAAATCATCAGAGAATGAATAAATATGCGAGTAAAAGTTATGTCTACCTAGGTAATATTCTTTTTTAGGGTTCCGTACCTCAAAAGGAAAAAAGGAACCCTTATAGGATCACTCGTATGTCTGTCTGTCCGTTTGTGACAGCTGATTTGCTCCGAATCTACTGGACCGATTAAGTTGAAATTTGGTACACATATGAACTTCTGTAACCCAAAGACGAACGTGTTACGTAAATAAATTAATTTTGATTAAGGAGGTCCTTTTTAGGGGGGCAACTTAGAAAATTTAAAAAAAGTTTCGCTGACTGTACCGTGTGACATATCAAATGAAAGGGCTTGTTTTAAGGATTTTATCTATATATATATATTTTATAATACATACTTTTCAAATTATTTAAGAAAATAGATGAAAAATGACCATTCCCTTATCTCCGAAACTACTGAGCCTATGATATAAATTCAGAAAATAGTTCTTTACTTATAGATTACAGGAAAACCTATAAGAAGTCTGTGATCTTAAAATAACATGGTAAATCACTCAATATTTTGCGTACAAACTTACATTTGCAGTTGGAATGTATGGGGATCATGTTTTTCAACTACAACGTTAAGTTTGTTCTTGGGATAAATGCATCCCAATTACGGAACCCTTCATTGTGCGCGGTCCGACACACCACTTGGACGATTTTTTAACATGAATAGGATACCGATAATGGAGTCAACAATTTCTCTAATTTATGTTGTCTCTTTCAGTTCAGTGTTATTATGGACACATAATATCTATCCTATAACTCAAAAAAAATAACTTTTGTATTAAGGTGAACTGAATTCCAATTCAACAAAAGAAACTATACTTCCCTTTGTTACCAAATCTACAAATCTTTAGACCAATCCTCGCAATCCTTATCTGTCAACCTGCCACAAATCTCTAATCTTGCCCCTAAGCCACTACACTAAACGCCCAAACATGCTAATTGCAATCTGTTATCTTACGCCAAAGAAGATCTTAGTGAACAACAAACTACCCTTATCTGAGACAACGAGTTTTAGCGAAAGGGCAACAAGCCGCGGGCTGAGCTGCCGGGTAGATCCCACTTACGCAATTATCTGAGGCAGCAACAGTGATGCACTGCCTGTCAAAACGGATGAATCGAATTGCGAATATTGGCTCAGATGCTACCTACGGGTGTTAAGAGCGTTTACACCTTACGGCATTTCATACAAACTTTCAAGTCCTTGTTTTTCGAAATGACTGAACCAATTTTAATAAAACTCCATACGCATAAGCAGGATACAAAGGTCTAAAAAGGTAGTGAAGAACATTTTCGAAATGTCTTATTTAAAAACAGATAACTGGAAATGTCTGTTTCTATGAAAAATTTAAAATTGGTCTAATTTGGCTGTAACACTTTTTTCGAAAATGTTCTTTACTAACTTTTTAGACCTTTGTATGTTGCTTATGCGAATGGAGTTTTATTAAAATTGGTTCAGTCATTTCGAAAAACAAGGGCTTGAAAGTTTGTATGAAATGCTGTAAGGTGTAAACGCTCTTAAGGGACTTTAATAACTTGTACTGACCGCAAAAAGAAAGAGGTTAAGCGGTCGATACTTTTTCAAGAAGTGAATTATACTTAAAGGGTTCTTATCTTATGCTAAAGAAGATCTTTATGAATAACAAAGTACCGTTATCTGAGACAAGGAGTTTTAGCGAAAGGACAACAAGCCACGGGCTGAGCTGCCTGGTAGATCCCATTTACGCAATTATCTGGGGCAGCAATGGCACTTTCTGTTGAAAAGGATGAATCGAAATTGGTAAGTTAGTTGCGTATATTGGCTTAAAAGCTACGGGTATTAAGAGTCTGATAACAAAACAATCGGCTTCGACGATACCCTGCTCATCGCTCTGGTTTCATTCAATCTTATTTCTTTGTCCAGGCGGTTTTGTCTTTGGAATGCGCTCCCTCTGATCATCTGGGTGGCCACTGGTTGGATAACATTTAATCACTTTAAATGTGGCACGGGAATATATTAGTAAGAAGTTGGCAGAATCATCCCAGCACTGATTCATTTTATCCTCCATCAATCGTTATATCTACTGACAATTTTTATTTTGTTTATATCTATGAATTAGTGTATATTTTTGATTTTTGAGTTATCTATCCCCTATGTTGCACCTACCATGTTTTGTCTCTGCATCACCCTAAGGTAGAAAATGCCTCAGGTATTAAGTCCGCCTTTGTACAGTATATTTTATTTACTTGTGCATAAAGTTTTAATATATAAAAATAAACCGTTATACCGTCGATGCTTTTTTAAATTAAGTTTAGTATTTTCCACGGTTTTTGAGTAGATGCTCATTAGAAGGTATAATTGATTATGGCGTATTTATACTATTATCCTCCTATCACTATTGTCGTCTGACGAGTCTGACGCACTTATCAATATAGTAGTGTATACGATTCTTTAATTTAATAAATATACAGGGTGTTAAAGTAATTGCGTGCCATAGTTTAGGGGTAGGTTCAGTATCGATAAAGGCTCCCAGGAAAAATAAAAAAATAAATCATATTTAGTACCTCATAACTGAAAATAGCAATCGTTTAGAATTAAAATTATTTTATTTATAAAAAAAACTAAAAAAAAATATCAAGATCAACCTTATTAATTTCTAATAACCTAAAATAACAATCGTTACTAGGTACTAAATTAGGTTGATCTTACAATATTTTTTTTATGTTTTTATTTATTAGTTTTTATTTCCTGGGTTCCTTTATCGATACTGAACCTACCCGTAAGCTATGGCACGCAGTTTCTTTAACACCCTGCATATTCTCCGTAAAACACTTCACAAATTCAAGAAACAAATCAAAAGCACCTACACCAAATAGTACGTAGACAAGAATACTCAATATGTTGTGGTCTGGCAGAAACAATGACACAAGTGCATCCCGCTTTATCCGCTAAACAGACGGTATGGCACGCTTTGTGCTCGAGCCGGCAGTCGAGCAAACTCGAGCAAACTTCGAGCAGGCGGGACAGGTAGACAGGCCTTCTAAGAGCCACTCGAGCACAGGAATGCCGTTGCCCCGGCAACAGACTGCCGTGGAAACTGTCCGATCTGTTTGTCTGATAGTGTTGAGGGAAATATTTTAGGTGGTGAAATGTGTTTGTTTACGCGTTTTGTGCTTAGTTGAATCATATTGTAAGTATAAATATAGATTAACAAAAACCAGCAGAGTGTGTGTCGGACCACGCACAATGAAGGGTTCCGTAGTTGAGATTAATTTATCCCAAAAACAAACTTAACGTTGTAGTTAAAAAAACATGTTTTCCCATACATCGATATACGTCACGGTCAATTCTCCTAATGCAAATGTATGTTGGTCGACTATTACTCGATGACTTGTAAAGCCTACTTAGCTGTGATGATAGTTTTCCTTTTAGTTTCGTTATATTATTATATACCTACTACTGCCATGATTTTTTTCAGGTATCCAAAAACAACTATTTAGCTGGCAGGGACACACTTGACTCTAACAAAAATTTGCACTTTAAAGCTTAATATTACGCAAACGGATTCTTGAATCGTAAAATGGTCTTGACAGACTCTCAATATTTTTGTACGGCCAAACCAACGACATCCCACATCATGGGTTATGCGAGGAAAAAAATATGATATTTTTATGAACCCGAAAAAAAATGATTTTTCAATGTTTTTTTACCAATTTATCGGCGTAATGAATATGTATACCCGTGTCAAATTACAGCTTTCTAGTACTAACAGTCTCTGAGGTAAGCTCAGACAGACAGGCAGACGGACAGACATAGTCAGACAGACGGACATGTCGAAACTATAAGGATTTTTTGACTACGAAACCCTAAAAATAATACTGAAAAATTAAACACTGATGTTTTTAAATTAAGGTTCGTGCAGACTGGCGCGATATCGCGGGCGCGACAAGGGTCGCGCTGCCTGTCGCGCCCGTAATATCGCGCCAGTCTGCACAAGCCTTTATGGTACGCCTGATATAAAATCATATAAACATACCAATTATTTCTCAGTTTAAAATTGGGGGTCCCGGGGTCCACACCACACTGCACTTTTTGTGCGATTTTCACACCCTGCAAAGTAATGGTTAAATCTTTCTTCACTTGTGGTTTTCATACTGTGGCTGAAATTCTTTTCTTCAGCCTAGCGGTTGCCAAAAGCATTTATTTTTAAAAGTATTTTTATTCCAAAATTCATAAAATCGAATATCAAAAGTAAAATTAATGTTTCTACCCGCAATTACCGCTAGCATTCATCGACACAAACGATTGTATTGCGAACTACTTGAAACTTTTAACCCCTTATTACAAAACAAGGTTTATCTTCAGACCCTGGTTTAAAACATAGTTGCCATTATTGAAATTCGAACTTCATTCCGACTATGGTAAAGTTCCCAAACACAAAACTGACAACTTAGTACCGAGCTAAGTTTTCAGTTTTGTATAAAGAACGTTATTTCAATCACTGTTACGTTCTTATTACAAAAACTGACTCCATGGTTTAAGCCATGTCAAAATATAAATCTTGTTTTGTAATAAGGCGGTTAGGGTTAAATCTTTAACTCACTTCACTTGTGGTTTACTTACTGTGGCTGAAATTATTTTCTTCAGCCGCTAAGCTACTTCCAAAAGCATTTATTTTATTTTTAAAAGTATTTTTATTCCACACATACACACATACATAAAGTCACGCCTTCTTCCCATGGGGGTAGGCAGAAACTATAGAACGCCACTTGCACACTTGATTTTTATTTCAAAATTCATAAAATCAAATATCAAAAATAAAATTAATGTTTCTACCCGCAATTACCGCTAGCATTCATCGACACAAACGATTGTATTGCGAACCACTTGAAACTTTTCCTTTGACGTCGCCGCGTCTCACTCGCTCTGCACCGTAAGGGGCCTGTCCCACCGGCACCGTCGACGAGGAAGCGGCTATAATCAACGATTCTCTCGCTCAAGAAACGTTCAAAACATTGTAGGTCCCGTGAAAGTAAAAGAGAATCATGTATTAATGGTTGATCGCTGGCTGTTAAGTAAGACGTTAGTGAAAGACGAGGTACATGCGGAGGGTGCAGTTACTGGAGTCGCGCCACAACGTCAACTGGCGTTCGTGGTGTGCGTACCTAATTGTTATCTGCTCCTCGTCATGGAAGAAGACTTTTGGCCGCAGGACGTGGTGTTCCGTTGCTTCCGCGGACAAGTTCCACATGACAGCACATAGTCAAACTAGTGCAAAGTGAAGTGCTACTAACAGGGTTAAGCCTTATTTATTAACACAAGTTTTGTTTAAATTAAAATATGTCCTATGTTTAGGTTAAGGAGGATGCACTAAGATAGCCCGCGAAATTCATTCTTTTTAGTTTTTTTGCAATTAGCAGGTCTGTGTCAGGTTGTATGTTAATTAAAATGTGATTCGCGGTCGTAACAAATATGGCTTTACAGAATTATAATCATTAGAATAAAAAGGCCCATAGATAAATACCTTAAGGGGGATGCTTAAGTTATGTATCTATGGGCCTGAGTTGCCTGAAAATAAATGGATTTATTATTATCAACACCGCCAGCGAGTACTCGTTTGTCGCAGTGACAGGAGCTATCAAAGAGGGATACTCGCTCAGCGGCGCTCGCATGGCGAGCAGATGTGTATGTACCAAGCGTGACGCTTACGTGTACGCTTGGTACATACTCATACCAGCGAGTAATAATCGCTCGTTGCCGTTGCGCATTCGCTAAGCTTCTACTCTGTCCCCGTTAAGGTGATACGTAAAAATTTATTCATAGCGAACTGGGTGGAATATGAAAGTGACAGAGTCACTTACTTCCACATGCAAAAAAGAGAGCGCAACAATGCGCTGGAACCTAAATAAAACAACGTAAGAGCGCCAAACCAATTAAAAATTGTTTAAAAATAAATTAAGCTATGTTTCAAAAATATTTTCAGCCAGTTTTCAATTACCTAATACGCACATTTTGAATGCAATTTTGGAATGAAATTACTTAAGGGGAATGCGCTAAGGTAGCCCGCGAAATTCAAATTTTCTTACGTTTTTTGCAATTTGCGGCCATAATGGCTTTATAGAATTATAATCATTAGAATCAGCATTATTTTAGTTAAAAAAATCCGCGCCACCTCACTGTTTATCTCGCTCGCACAAGTAGCTGGCGGTCACGCGAGCAAGCGAGACACGGTGGCAGGTAGAAGACTCCAACGCACCAATATTTTAGTTTATTTCTTTTTACGGTGAATACCTACAATGGTAATTTAAGAAAAATAACAAAAGACCTGCTTTATAGTTAGTTCAGTTAATATGCAAAGTTTCATTATCTAATTTAAAATATTTTTTGAATACCAGCGGTTTGTTGTTCGGTTTGGAGGTAACTTTGGATTTTTTTTTCTATGAATTTTTTTTATGGAATCGCGTTTTCGTCAAACATAGTACTTAACATTAATCCTCAACTTCACCATATATTTATTTCAAAATGCAGTATTTTCGACATAACGGAGGATCATGCTAAGCCATTTGAGGTAGTACTCGTATAAGGGGGCTCTTAAGATTTTAGAATTACATTTTTTTTTTTAAGTAGAGGTCTTGAGTTTTTCTTCAGACAGATTATTAATGAAATAGTCAATAAACATAATATATCCAAAAATTAAGTCCTTAGATGCTGTAATAGTGAAACAAATGGTTACGAAAAAGCCTGCAATTTATTTGTTATCGCCTTAATCGCCGGCGGTGGGACTGTGCCTAACTCTGAATCTAAACAATCGAGCTTGTAAAGTTACAGCTTTCTAACTTCAGCAAACTTGTTCGGTTTCACTTACACGATAAGCATATTCGAGGTTTGTGTTTCCAGCTCGCTTTTAAACTCTAATAAATGGGTAATTTTCTGTGTTTTGGAAAACTCGACGAAGTACGTCACGTTAGTAACTAAATTAAACCTACATGCTCTTGCAAAGTTTTGCTTCGGATTTTACACAAAGGTACGATTTTCTTGTATTCTTTTCTCCCCTCCAACCAAGTGTCATGAGTGGAGTCTATTTAAACCATTAAAATAATGTAAGTATGCGTCTAGTCCGTGTGGTGCTGTACTTAAACAATTGCACCTTCGTATTTCTTCCCATGGTTGTCGTAAAAGGCGACTAAGGGACTTACTGGAGAATGGGCAGCAGCGTTCTCTATGCAGTTTTAAAACCATACTGCGATCGCCAACCCGCCTGCCAAGCGTGGCGATTATGGCAACCCCGCCCTTATTGGGGGAGACCTATGTCCAGCAGTGGACGTCTTTCGGCTGAAATGATGAAGTATGCGTCTTGCAACTATTTAGCTGACCCAATATTCATATAGCCAATAAAGATGTGAACCCTTTCGCAACTGAAAAGTAATACGATATGCAGCATTGAGTTTACAAGTAGGAATCGACTCCACTAGACTCGTAGGGGTCGCAATTAATTCCTGATTGATTCACAAAGCTAGTTGGAATTTCACTAGTTTTCCCCCTCCCCGGGTACCCCACTGTACCCCCGTAGCCCACCTGCCTCCACGTGAGGATCAGACAAAGATACGAAGTTAACGTCAGCTAAGGTTTGTTGTACAAAATGTATATGAAACTTTGCTTCCGAACTGTAAAGTGTGCGGGTTTAGAATGATGATCCTTTGTCTGATACCAAATAAATTCCTATTTCTCGTGGAGTGTATGTTGTGGTGTAAGGTGTATGGTTTCCGCTATAGTTTTTGTTTTTGTCAGGATATACTTTACCATAGAATCTGTCATTGCTTCATTATTAATTCTTTTTACCTATTGTGATATAGTAATTTTATTCTAGGCGCATCGTCTTCACATATAATTATATAATTGATGTACCTATACTAAATATTGTAAAACATTTTAAAAGAGTAACGGGGGAGTTTCTTGCCCATTCTTCTGAATACGAAGCTACCTTTTGGAAGGGGCGACTAGAATCAATTCTATTTTATTTGTACATTTTGACGTTAAAAAGTGCCATTTATGTGCCTATTTGAAATAAATAATTTGACTTGACTTGAAGATCATATTCTAAATAGCATACAACGTTTGTTAATAAAGGGCTAAGTAGGTACTTAACAAATAATTTAGATTTGACTTTTGCTAATTAATAAATTTTTGCAAAAAAAATTCAAGTCGTAATAATGTCCCATTTGGGCGCCATAATCTGGGCGCCCAAATGGGACATTATTACGTCTAACAATTTGTTCACTCTATGTCTTGTAAGTATGTCAATTACTATTGTCTTAATAACATAAGAAAGAAAAGAATTATTATACTATTAATCCGTCTTTTTTCTTAAAATTCGTCCTAGTGAGTCCGCACCAGGCTAAACTGACGTGATGGCAGTACAAACTGCTAAGATATTCCGAGACGCAGCAAGTTCGCGGCCGCCGCTTCATTATGTACGAACTACCCCCTTTTTGCTCCTTCATCATTTTCTCACACCCGACATGTGTTCAACGAGTAATTATTTCGATTATTAATATGTAACGAGACGTGTAAAGAAAGTGATCAGTTAAAGATGTTGTTCCGAAGTGATTATTAATTTTTAATGAGATGAATAGTGTGTGACGGTGTAAATAGCAAATTTGTAACATAATAATACTAACCATAGTATTATTATTTTACAAAAACAAATGCATGACAAGAGAATTCATGTTATGTTACTTTTACTCCAGATTTATGTAAAGGCTCCCGCAGACAGGCGTGACGCGACACTAGTAATACAATAACCTCAGATTATAGAAAAGAAGCAGATAGACCGCGCGGAACACCGAGAGTGCGGCCAACAAAGCAAATACAAATTCAAAAGCAAATACACTCTCGATTCAGTACAGCACGAAGCGTCGCATCGTTAGTACGTCACGGCCTCTAACAGATAATTTCAGAATGATGCCGTCTTGTATTTTTAAACATTGTAAAAACTGTTCCCAAAAACAAAAGAAATAAGATGGAGTATCTTTCATAAGTAAAATATTGATTATTTGTCTATTTGGATTTATTTTACGTGTTTATTGTTAGTGACATCTTGAAACACAAAACCTTAACAAAAATCATTCAGTGTTGCTAGTTTATATTGAAACATTTACCCCTAAGTTAGGAAATAAGTATAGGGGAAACAGGAGTATCGATTTACAAAAATATTTATGTCGATAATAGTGTTTTATTTATCGCCTTTTCTGGTTAGTATGTTTATAAATAAATAAGTATGTATGTGTCTTCGTAAGTGTAACTAGTTAATGGATTTTATAATACTTATTACATCAGTCGATTTGCTATATCATGGGTTATATGACGTCACCATAAAGTTAATATAGCTACCAAAAACAATAAAATGTTGGTGTCTCAAAATAAAAATTAATCGCAAATGTATCGTTTATATGGGTATTGTTAATTTGACGTATACTGTTAATAAAAACAACTGATTTAAGAAAAAAAAACTTTTTTTTTTCATGTAATGAAATATTATGGCTAATTTTTTCATTTTCCTGGCAACCGTACACACACATAGAGGCACCTGTTCTTATAGTGCTGTCACGTGGCTGTAACGCACACACGTCTACAAACGGGCCTCACTTTATTGTTCCGCGCGGTCTATCTGCTTCTTTTCTATAATCTGAGACAATAACTATGAAAAAAAAAACTATGTGACCAAAGAACAGAGAAAAGAACAGTTAAACTGGTAGGTAAGTAAGTACCAGAGAGATAATGTATTCGTATCGGACGTGATAATGCTGATGTTGCTAAACCGACTTACCGATAACGATCAGTTTACGTGCCAGTAATGTAATAAAACTCAACACCCAGATATTCTTATTACATCCCTCAGATTTCGCCTTCAAAATTCGTTAACCACTTCATAATCTGAGCTCGTAACATCATAGCGGTTTAACCCTTACACCGGGTTAACTTTGCGAGCACCTTTTCGCCCAGTCCACGAATATTTTATTAACGTAAACGCGTTAATTTAACTTCGTTACCTCGCAGGAGACGTGGCGTGGCAGCCTTTTTAACAACATTCAATTTTAATTAGGATGTTCCGAATTTTTGCAGATTTTACGTCGTACATTATTAAAGATTAAAGAACTCGTATTATATTTTATAATTAAATGATTATTCAGGTTTTAAAAAGTCATTTGTGGAACAGAAGGCTTCGTAAAGAAATAACTATCAATTTCAGGCATGACATTGCCAAAAGCACTTCGTTTATTCAGTTCTATTTTTAAATAAAAATGGAGGTTTCAGTAGTAAATGTCTTAAATGTTTTAAAAAAGGGCATTAAAATGAGAGCTAAAGTATTCACGTAACCGCTAAACAGCAAAAAGCCGACATCCGCTACGTCATTCGTGTAAAACAGGTGCTTGAAAAACTCGAGTTTTGTGTAAATGAGGGCGAGGGTAGTCGGTACGGCCACGCATATGGCGGGAGGAAGCGACGGGCATAAATCTGTGTGACGGTGGCGCCGCGGCCGGAACAGGAAGCGCCGGCGTCGTTTGCCGCATTGTGATATCGGCCGCCGGGCCGCGCGGACGTCTCTTTGTGAATGCCACTTTATGGAGGCTATTCGAGAGATACGCCGCCACCCTGGCGTGTTCTCAAACGCTATTGTCATGCTACCTTTATGGTGATAGCCTGCTTCAATACAAGTGAGTGCTACATTTTTATGTTACTTGAGAAACTGAATAAAATACCTCGATACATTCTAGAGGTGTTTACTCTACTATGCTTAACTATCAAATTGACTTTCGGTGTATATTGTTAGTAGCTTGCCTACCTATAGTAGGTACATTGACAAGCCCTATAATATTATTAAAGTTTTCCTGTCTTAAGCTAAATTATTAATACATTTTAGGAGTTTGTTTCTGAAAAAGAGAATAGAAACTTCAGTATACCCGATCATCCATTGAGGATGGAAGGTATAGAAAAATCACAATTTATAAGAGGTACAGGAATATATTTTAGGAACCACTTTGTGGAGTTTAACAAAAAGGAAAAACTACTTTCGCTGCCGGCCATATATTGAAACAACAATGAACGAATTGGAACGTGATCACTCGCACTAATTTTTGAACTGCCAAAGTCAACGTACCTGTGGTCAAATCAATCTTCAATGATTTCCAAACGAGCATTCGGTAACTAAACGCAGATACAGCGTGCGGTCTAATCGCGGAACCATTTGGAAGGCCGCATCCGTCCGCTCGCTGCCCGCAGTTATTGTGCTCGGCTGAATTTTAAAAAGGGAACAAACGTTGTGTGCTGTCCTTCCATTTGTATTTGTCTGGGAAATACTATCTGTGATTTCTGTGAGAAATTGTGCTCTCGAATTTTCCGATTGTTATTGGTAGAGCAGCTACAGGAAAGTTTTTAAAGGGGTACAGAATGAAAATAACGTTATTGTTGACTATAAATAGTCCTTCTGATGCGCCTTGCAGGTCGCATCTTGGAAACCTTCTTAAGCCCCCTCCCCACTCCATCGACTTCTACTTCTACTCCTTCACTGTCCATGCGGTGCAGTTGTGTTATTCACTTCCGCTTGACATTAGGGACTGCCAAACTATTGCAGTATTTAAAAGAAGAGTGAAAGAACACTATCTTTCCACTTCGTCATAGTTGCGTATGTATTTTTTATTTTAATTTAATTATAATTATTAATATTCTAATGATATTTATTTTAGAAGTATGCATGTATGTATGAGTAGTAAGTATGTTGGTATATTCTCGTTATATTTGTTTTATTTTATTAAGTGAATTGTTTTTGATGTGATGTATTCTTTTTTCTCTTCTACTCGTACATACGGTGTCTACATCTCTTTACCTACTTTCCTATCGCAGGTATGCTGGAAGAGATTTCTTAAGAAATAAGCATCACCTTTGTACGTATTTTCCGTTCCTTTCTCCTTGTAGTTTTTTAGATATGTGTGTACATAAACGATTGTTATATACAAGGAGATTCAAAGATGGTTGTAGACCTAACCAAAGTCTCTATGCATACAAAGTTCAAAATCAAAACTTCCAACTAACATTAAAAAGTTATCTACAATAAAAAATCAGCATGACACCCCTAGCAGTTAGACAACACGTTAACGACAAACGCTTATGTAAATTGAATTGTCCAGAGCACGGACATCGTCTATGGCGCTTTTCCTACTGATCGGCCCTGATAACGGTATATTTGTGGTCATTCAGCACGGTTCTTTATACAACCGTGTTTTGGGAGTTCATTGACCAAGGAGACATAATAGACTCATTTTGAGAATTATCTACCTACTGATACATCATTATTTATAGTATATGCGAAACCTGAATATAGTTTGTTCAGAATAAGACTATATCGATTTCAATAATTTTTGTGCCATGTTATATTTTGTCCCAAAAATATGTTATCACCATTTAATTACTTACAATAAAATCGCCGTACGGTTAGGTACTTACTGCCAAATTATTATCAATGAGCGCAAGACGACCCAAGAGGCGCGGGGGCACCGTCAGCATGTTTTTGTACGAACAACCCGGTAACATAACAACCTTATAACTTTGTGATTTTTCATGATACAGTTTTGAAATGTTGTACATAGATTCTTTACATAAAAATACTAGACACGTGTTTGGGTTTCGCTTAAACTAAAACTAATATTGTATATGTATGTACTGTGTTCAAAAATAGGGGCTTGATTTTTTTTTCTGAAGAAAGTTGATGCTTCAGACATTTCAGTATCAGTTCTTGTAAGAAAACTTCACTTAGACTAATGCAACTTTAATGCCACAATACACAAAGCATAACCAAATCCGACTCCAGCAAAACTACGAGCCGGCAAAAGATTCCCGCAAACTATTTCCCAGCGTGAGTTCTCTCAATATTTATGAAGCCAACTTCTCAGCCGTCATCAATCACAAAGTTATAAATAAAACAATAAAAGGTAAAAACTTACCGCGAGGGTCGGCTACTCCACTCCCGGGCGCAATATTGGCTGAGGAAAACCCACTTATTGGAATAATATGTAGATTACAATGATATTAGAAATATTGCGAGGGACCTGTCGATACTTTATTACGTGCCCGCTTCAATAACTCTTTTGGGTTTTATTAAGGGTTGTTTGATGAAATTTTGTAAACAAACAGACTGTAAATTTGGCTGTAAGTGATAATAAAACTAAACAAGTGCGTGTCAGACCAGGCACAATGAAGGGTTCCGTAGTAAGGATGAATTTATCTCAACTACAAACTTAACATTGTAGTTGCAAAATGCAGTTGGAATGTATGGGGGACCACCCCCATACATTCCAACTGCAAATGTAAATTTGTACGCACAATATTGAGTGATATACCATGTTATATTAAGATCACAGACTTCTTATAGATTTTCCTGTAATTTATAAGTAAAGAACTATTTTCTGTATTTTTTTCAACATTTTAGTCTGAGTAGTTTCGGAGATAAGGGGGTAATGGTAATTTTTTATCTATTTTCTTAAATAATTTCAAAAGTATTTCTTTTAAAATTATAAAAAATATATATGAAATTCTTAAAACAAGCCCTTTCATTTGATATGTCACACGGCACAGTCAGCAATTTTTTTTTAAAATTTTCTAATTTGCCTCTCAAAAGTCACCTCCATATTCAAAATTAATTTATTTACGTAACACGTCACAGAAGTTCATATGTGTACCTTTCAACTTAATCGGTCCAGTAGATTCGGAGCTAATCAGCTGTAACAGACGGACAGACAGACACACGAGTGATCCTATAAGGGTTCCTTTTTTCCTTTTGAGGTACGGGACCCTAAAAATAGCAAAGATGATTCTAAGATAGGAAATTATCTCAAGGGGAGGAACAGTAGCATCTTCATCAACCTGCTTCTTGATGATTATTAAAATATTTGTCCACGGATCTTTACTGTGGTAGTCTATGATATAGTCAAAAGACTATATCATAGACCGCCAAAGTAAAGATCCAATGCTGAGCATATTTTTTTTTTATCGTTGCCCCACACTAGGAATTTCTCCTGTATGGTGGGTGCGTTTACAAAGATTTAAACTCACATACACAAACAGCCAGACCCGGAACAACTAGGTACTTGTAGGTCATACAAATATTTGTTCCGTGCGGGAATCGAACCCGCGACACGCCGCGCAGCAGTCACTCGCTTAACCACTGCGTCAACCGTGCCGTCCATATACCAGTATGCATCAAAAGATGGTGCTTAGCGTGTACGCTCAGCATTGGAACTGACAAAACAGAATATGATGACGTTAATGAATAAATGCTTTTAAAATAAGTAACTAAGTACCCATAAGTCAGCCTTTAGATACGATCGATGACTTGTGTAAGAAATCTAATATCCTTTGTACACTAAACAGGGTAGCATCAACAATAGTTTTCCAAATGGAGTCGGAATAAGTTATTTATGATAAATCGTATAAATCATTTTCTCTAACGCGCCTCAGTTGCGATAAAAGTGAACGAATAAACTTGTGTGTGATTCGTAAACGTGATACTGCTGCGGCGAACTTTGCTGCCAAACTTTATGGGGAAGGAATAATGTGGCCCTGGCTTTATTTATCAAGTGTCTCTATTTTTATGGACAAAAGAGATAGGGGGTGCCCATTAAGTATATTGACGTGCTTAAAATTGTAAGGTTCATTGATATCACCTATTATTATTGATTTCTTGATGTCCATCATTCAAAGATTTTTCTTCAGTGTCGTTGAATACTTGTTAAGAAGCTATTTTTATGAGTAACTTTATTTTCAATTAACTGTTGGAAAATTTACTAGAAAAACTTACTAGAGAATGGGCAGCAGCGTTCTCTAAGCATTTTAACACCATACTGCGAAACTGTCGCATAAGTTGGATGTTGAGTATGTCTGCTGACACAATAGTTTCCTAGTTGGTTAAATTGTCTCTGGAGTGAAATCTTTGCTGCTTTGTTAAATGTATTTTCATTGTACCTTCCACACAGACTGCTGATGTTTGTATTCATTGGTCATAATTTTATTTATGTGGCTATAAACACACAAATTGACTGTGTGGTGCCGGACGTAAAGAATAGCACTCCCCTATTTCTTCCCGTGGGTGTCGTAAAAGGCGACTAAGGGACTTACTAGAGAATGGGCAGCAGCGTTCTCTATGCATTTTAACACCATACTGCGATTGTCAACCCGCCTGCCAAGCGTGGCGATTATGGCAGACCCCCCTTTAGGGGAGGCCTATGTCCAGCAGTGGACATCTTTCGGCTGTATTGGTGATAGTAGTGGTGGTTGGAAAATTAAACACTAAGTAACGTAGTAGTAAGTAAGTTATTGAATAAAAGTAGGCCATCCATATGACAGAATTACGTACCTAGGTACGTGTATCAGAACAGAAAAATAGTTTTCACAAAGCCTTTCTCCGATATTTGATGCGATAAAGCAAGTTTTTTCCTCCAACAAATCACTAGAAATCCATATAATCCAACCACAGTGAAATGAAAGCAAACGTTTTTTCTTACCTCATCTTCCTGCCTATATGCCACTTGTAATGCGTTTAATATTTCATGATATCGCCGCCAGCTCTATCTGTATCGCGCGCGCCATAAATAACGAACAAAAAGCGGCCTAGAGGGGTGGAATCAAACCTATCAATATAATATTAGACGTTTATTGTTGTCTCTGGCGGGAGTGTCGAAATGAAGTTCAATTGGTAATATCTACTCACTTATTATCAGGAAATTCTAAGGTGGGTTCAATCTTATCCATAAAACACAGAAGATTTGCCCTTTATAATATATCTCCGAAAAATGTCAGTATCATCAATACAATTGTCAAAGTAGTTTGGTCGTTTCGGATATATTTTTGGTCTACGGCTGTTATTTACGTCGACTATAATTTAATAGAAACAGTGTCTAAATCTTCAAGAAATTCGAATAAATCACTATCCATCTTCGTTGCTTAAAATATCACTTACGTACGTTTATGAGCCCACAATTCGACCACCTAAAATGTGTGATAAACTTGGGCATGAATAAAATATAGAAAAATGACGCTGGCAGAATAGTCGACATCGGCTCTGTAGGCCATAATAAAAACAAAACTGATAAATAAAAGATTTTATTAATTCGAAATATTGCACATTACTATGCTACGTCAACAGTGTAAAAAGTAGCGAGTTTCGAACTTGTGCTTCTCGCTAGTCCATTTTCCACTGACCCGTTTTGAGCTATTACCGCCGTAAAAGAACTTCTTTATATCGCTTATTTTAATTGTTAGTTTCCACGAATATTATACCACAATGAATTTCAGAGAAAGCATTTATCACGCTAATGTATTTACCGCCACATTTATTGAGCTACCCAAAGCGTTGGTTTCCAAGCCACAAAGTTGCTAGTCGAACTACAAACAGTACTTACAATTGGCGTTGGAAATTTGAATTCAAAAGGGCTAAACGGTGAATTTATCGCGTGTTTCCGATTTAAATCAGCGAATTAACGACATTGCAGTGCGACACGGTCGCGGGGCGCCAGTATTTTCCGGATTTATTTCAGTCGCACCGCGAAAATTATACCATTGCACTAATATTTACTAAGTTAGGGAAGTTTGCCTGACCGTAATTGGCTGATTTTGTAGATAGGGTTTTCCCGGAATTAGTTTTTATGAACGAATTGGTGAAAAATTTTTTTAATGTAGGTATGCAGAATCAATGTGACACATGATATATTACGCATGTGTCCAGAGGGCCTAAAATGGACGCTTTCGCAGAATCATAATATGATCTGCGTACAATTCATATCCCGCAATTCATCTGTTTGACAGTTGTGTATGGAGTTTCGTAAAATGGTCCACAAATTAAGAATTAATAAAGTGAAGTCTAATGTTAAATAGCTGCTCTCAAACAGATGAATTGCGGGCTGTATGAATTGCACGTGTGATTCTGACAAAGCGTCCATTTTAGGCTCCCAGGATTTCATGGGGTTGAACCATAAGGATTTCTTCACGAGTGGACAAAGGTGCTATTCATCATATTCATTTCATCTTGTTTTCATAACGTTTAAAGATTTTACAATCGATTAAAGCTAAGGTATAATTACGGACCTTTTAAAGGGCACAGCAAAAAGTTTACTTAATTTTTTTAATAAAAATAATATTAGGAAACAATTTATAAATAAGTTATTATCATTACTTAATTAAGTAAATTATAACATGTATTTAAATTGAGAACAATTTAAATACAAGATATGACTTGTCTGAATTAATTTCCGTTCACTGTTTATAATTTAAACAAATGACATAAAATGTAAGTTACATTATCAAGCAAAGTCATTCCACATTCAAGTTCTGTAT
The DNA here is from genome assembly GCA_948098905.1 of Tiliacea aurago. NCBI lineage: Eukaryota > Metazoa > Arthropoda > Insecta > Lepidoptera > Noctuidae > Tiliacea > Tiliacea aurago. Next base: position 11,012,359 of record OX402579.1, on the reverse strand, counting down.
TATCGCAGTTACACATTGTTAGTTTTGAATGGGCCCCGCCATCCCTTCGTAGAGCAAGTTACATCATGTATTGTACTGAATTAAGCTGCTAATTAACTTGTACTTGTGAATTACATTAGTCGGGATTACTGTCGTCTGTCGTTCTCTATGCATTTTAATTTAACACCATACTGCGACCGGCACCCGACTGCCAAGCGTGGCGATTATGGCAAACCCCCTTTTTGAGAGAGGCATATGTCCAGCAGTGTTCGTCTCTCGGGTGTAATGATGATGATGGCGATGACTGTCATGTTCATAGATGTTTATTATCTCAGTGGCACTGACATTATTTACTTTTATTATTATTGTCCGTTTGGTGCCGGACGTAAAGAATAGCACCATCCTATTTCTTCCCGTGGGTGTCGTAAAAGGCGACTAAGAGACTTACTAGGGAATGGGCACCAGCGTTCTCTATGCATTCTAACACCATACTGCGATCGCCAACCTGCCTGCCAAGCGTGGCGATTATGGCAAACCCCCCCTTTAGGGAAGGCCTATGTCCAGCAGTGGACGTCTTTTGGCTGAATGATGATGATGATACTGCGATCGCCAACCCGCCTACCAAGCGTGGCGTTTATGGCAAAACCCCTCTTTAAGAGAAGCCTACGTCCAGCAGTGGACGTCTTAGGGCTGAAATGATGATGATGATGACTGTCATGTTCATATTTATGTTTGTTAACTCAGTGGCACTGACATTATTAGCTTCCCAAACTTTACCAAAATTCACTTTAAAATATTCCCACTTTATTAAACTCGAGCCCAGCAATAGTTATCTGGGTGATGGTAAGTATGGGTTCGTCCGGAGTCCTAGCATTTTTCTGAGCAACAACCTGTTCGTGCTCAGATGCGACGCACGGCTTAATTAGGGTTCCGTACCAAAATGGTAAAAAGGAACCCTTACGGTGAGACTAAGTCCGTCTGTCTGTCACACCTGGATATCTCAAGAACTACTAATGCTATCAACTTGAAATTTAGAATAGTTTTAGATAACGTTTGCCCAAATATTTTGCAAACAAGATAGAAATTAAAAAAAATATACCTTTTTTGCAAAAGGGACTGGGTCTTAAAAATTTGAAGTGGGGCTACTAGGGCATGTGGGGTATCATATGAAAAAAGGCTGTTCGCACATTCTCAAACATTTTTTTTAAGAAGCTTAATTTCCGACTTTTGATAAAAATAAAAATATAAAAAAACCGTTCCTCCCCCATTATCTCCGAAGTTTGCATAGATAAAAATCTGAAATTATTATATGTAATAGAAGTGTATGTAAAGATTACAGGTAAAATAAAACGATGTCTCTAAATAGCACAGTTTTTCAGAAATCATCAACATCATAATATATATGTACGGAACCCTCGGTGCGCAAGTCCGACTCGCTCTTCACCGCCTTTTTTGTTATTGTTGTTTGGATGGTGGAGGATGCAAAGTAAACCGATATAATTTACTTGAATTTACTTAAAGAATTTAATTAACATAATTATTACAATTAGATCGGTAAAACTAAGATGCGCGACAATTGTTCGATGTGAGAAACAAGACTGATCCACCAATACGCTAAATCAATATTAATCACTGCCATTGCACATTCTTCGATCCGTCGGATTGCTGAGAAAGCGAATCTCACGGTGCAGAGTGCAATGCTGTGTTACATCATTGTCTTAAGAATTTAGGGTTCCGTAAGTAGCGACATAAAGAACTCTGCAATCGGCATTTTATTTTTGTTTTGGTTATGTGTTTGTTGTCATTTGTCAATGTCACAACACCTAATAAATCTAGTTATGCAACCTGAACCGCAACGAGTAATCACCGTGAGAGCATAAACTGCATGATTGCAGTTCAGGGTGGCCCTTCCAGACGATTCCAGCAGTAAGTCCAACCATGTGTAACCGATAGGATTAGTTTTGTCATTACACTAGAACATCCGCTTCTGCTCAAACGTATTCGTAGTCTTTTATTTAATTTATCGCTCCCAAAAACTTGACTATCTATCTAGCTGTTTGTTTAAGTGAGTTTAAATGTTTGTAAACGCACCCACGTTACAGGAGAAATTCCGGAGTGCGGGGCAACGTTTAAAAAAAAAATACTTTAGACAAAGAAATGTATATGGCAATAACATACTGTCCCTGGCCCTGACATGAAGCAATTGACAAAATTGACAAACTTTTATTAGTTGAATACGAGGCTTTTGGCTACTTTGTGTGTGTAAGTGTTTATTTTATGTCCTTTTTGTAATGTGCGTTTGTGCAGAATAAAAAATAAAAAAACTTTCCGTGTCCCAAGTTTTCCAAGCAGACTTCGAATACTTTTTGATTTAGCTTATAAATACAATAATTGTAATGAAGCATATAACTGTTATATAACAAAGTTTATTATTGTGAGTGTTATATTTTTGAAAAATTCTATTCAACGTGAAATCTGTGGCTCACGTACATTTTTACCCCCTGGCATAATTCCTTTATCCCCCAAAAACAAAAAAAAAGTATCAGCTGTGCTTCTGACAGCGCTCATCTCGATTTACGAGCACAAATCAAACATTTAGTCGGCGGCTGTAAATCAGAATACAACGGATTTATGGCGAAGTTTCCCAGCTTTGAGCTAAGCACGTGCCTCCGTAAAATACCGCGTAAACATGTGATAAGCTGCCGTAACGAATGATTGTTGCGTTTACACGAATTTGAGTGATAATGATGGACTGTATTGATTGTTGTTGAAGATTATGTACTGCCTACATGCAAATATTAGATAGAAACTTACTAACTAGCTGGAAATACATCAGTTCTAGCCTCAAGTAAGCTAAGAATCATGTTGAAATTCTGAGTACGTACTGAACTCTTCGTTCACATAAAAGTTGGGTCATTGACGTATCGTTTCGATGTATTTCTACGACAGAAATTTAGCCGTTCCACACAACCGAATTCTTTAGCGCAGTGTATGCGGATCACTTACCCAATTGTACTTCAACCTTCAGTTTGTAGGTCAGAGTGCATACACAAGGGATGCCTCTGCAAATTTGTTCTTTCAATTTTATGTATATTGTATACAATAGCATACCAGTTTAAACTACGTTTGCCCATAGCTAAGTAATGAGAAAATAAATTTATTAAACATTTTAATAAATTTATTTTCCATCATTCTTTGTACACGTAGTTACATTATGCTTATACAATTAGCTATTCAAACAACAGAACATCTGAGCATATCGGTTGCTACTGTTGTACTGGTTCCTATACAAAAGCGTGCAGTTAATGGTTTTTTAAATATCGCCGAGCACTGTGCGGCTTCCACACGTCGGTGAACAATGGCACGAAAAAGGGGGAAAATATAATTTATTTTGGAGTTAAATCTTTTGTGGAAATAATATGACATTTCTATTTGAAGTTGGCGTGTGATTTATCGGTTGCCTTGTTGCGGTCTCGCTTTTGAGCGCCGCGTTCAATGGAGGTGTGTCCGCCACAATCCGCGCGCTTTTCTGTTTAAGGATCGATGGATTGGCTGCGGTCGGACGTTTTTATGTGAATTTAATTTGTATTTATTTGTTTATTTAGTTAGTTAGTTATTTAATTTAGTACCTAGTGTAAATAGTTCCGTGATATATTGCATATAATGATTTTAATGTATTTTAAATGAATAAAAGATCATTTAGTTTATAAAACACAATATTTTAACGTGAAACCGTTTCATAGGTTAAATGTCAAAGTTTATCGTTTTAGAACACTACAGAAGCAAAACATTTTTTTATTAGTTCCACATTCTAATATTATAAAACAATTTTTAATATTGGTTTTAGCTCATCTAGAATCTATATATGAAAAATTGTTTCATTCTAACTTTTGAACAAGCAATATGTAACAAAACGAAACACATTTAGTACGAGAAATGAATTTAAAATTCAACTTTAAACGAGTTATTTTCAATACAAAGCAGAGTGGGAAAAAACTCGCATCGAATGGTACTGGGTACGTTAATTCAAAAAGTTTTCATTAGGCGACTCGCGGCGCGCGGCGGAGCGGTGAGCGTGCGCGAACATTCGCATAAAGCATCGCGAGTGAGGGAAAGAATTTAAAGTATAGTAAAGCAAATAAAACGGGAAGCGACAGTGGCGGATAAAGCCAGCGGCAACAATTGCTACATTCCAGCCTCGGAACGGTTCGAGGCTCTGTCCTGCACTTAGTGGAGCAGCTACAATCGACGCGTTTTAGCAAATGTAATTAGGTATATGTTTATGAATGATTGTTAAGTGTTTTAGGACGAGTAGTTTTTAATATGTAGTTTTGATCAGCTAAAATAATTTTGGAGCAAGTAAATGAGTTTATATATTTGGGGAGTTAGTTTACAAGGGATGGAAAGATTAATGAAGATGTTGAAAGGAGAGTAAATGCGGAAAATAAAGTGAATGGTGCTATACATGCGATTGTTACCAACCAGTCAATGCCCAAAAAGGTTCGACTGGCTGTTCACAATGGTGTGCGTAAGCGTAAGTACCAGCCTACGCTTACGAATAATAGGCTGAAAAATTATATGCTTATCCCAAAGAAGATGTAGTGACAAAAATTGAAAAGAGTATGCTTAGATGGTTTGGTCATGTTGAGAGGATGAGTGAAATGCAAATAACAAAAGATATTTAAAAAGCAGAGGTGAGTGGAAACGCTGGTAGCACGCCATAGGAGGACATATTATACTGACATAATTGGTGATGTTCTTCAGAAAAGTCAGGTGCGTAGTACTCGCAACCGGCGCGCGGCGTGGTGTATGACCAGATGTATGAACGTAGGCGAAGCAAAAGGAGTATATAAGGAGCATAGCAGGTGGCGTTCTATAGTTTCTGACTACCCCCATGGGAAGAAGGCATGTCACCTATTTTTTCATGTTATAAAAGCCTTCTATAAGTAAAGACACCTATTTCTATTTCTTCCCGTGAGTGTCGTAAAAGGCGACTAAGGGACTTACTAGAGAATGGGCAGCAGCGTTCTCTGCATTGCATTTTAACACCATACTCTGATCGCTAACCCGTCTGCCAAGCGTAGCGATAATGGCAGCCCCCCCTCCTTTTGGGGGAGGCCTAGGTCCAACAGGTGGACATCTTTTCACTGAAATTATAAAATTAAATAAATACAAGATAATTAAGGAAAACATGAAAGAGGTATCAATTCAATGTACCAAACTCGTAAAGTATGTTACTCCTGCTATTAATACTTGTTACACTGTAGAACAGCCAACATAGTTGGCAAAGCTTTGGACAACTAACTCATAGTTTTTCTTTTGTTAAACGAGTTCAGTCGCCTCTGGAGCAATCTCGACAAAAAATTAAGCTTTGTACGATTGTTATGACGCTAATATATTACACTATTGTCCACCGAGAGGATTTTAATTCGAAAAATGAAATGCCATTTCCCTTTATGCTTCAACAGAATGAACGGACCGAGCTGTTCCAAACAAATGTTCCGCAAACATTGTTACGACAATAAAATATAATATTAAAATCCGGTAAACATTTCGTGGTATATGCATGGAATATGAAAACATTTTTTCTCAAAGGGACCCAAACAGTGCAAGCGGACAGTGGACGGAACGTCACGCAGCCGTGCCGAAAATTAAAGGATTCCGTCTGTCCAAAACAAATACGAGAATATTTTTATATTTTATTTTTGTTTAAAATAAAAAAAAAAAGCGGCGGCAAATGGTGAGTAGGACCCGCAGGTGGGAATTTAAATAATCTGACAGGGATTAAAAGGAGAAATATCAGCTTTTGACCGTCGCCACGAGTCGCCTCCGCGGGATTATCCACATTATGTTATGTTGCATTTATATGTATTCCAGGTTTTATAATTTAAATGAGCGACAGGGGTGTTTAAATTCCTGGAACATTTTGATTGTTTAATTTAGCTTTGAAAAGAGTTTTATTTTCAATACGACTGCAGGCTTTTTTAGGAAAATGTAAAGCTCTGTTTTGTGCTCGTAATAAACTTCATAAGTAGTTACGTCAACAAGCCTTTCAGTTGTAACTTGCATAATGTTACTGAAAGGAGTTAATTGCTAGCGTGCATTAAAAAGGTAAAAACTAATTGTTATTTTTAGAACACAGTTAACACGTAATTTAAGAGCCTATACTACCTCAAATGTCTTAGCATGATCCTCCGTTATGTCGAAAATAGTGCGGCATTCATTTTGAAATAAATAAGTATATGGTAAAGTTGAGGATTAATTTTTGACGAACTCCCGATTCCATAAAATTTTCTATATAGAAAAAAACTCCAAAGTTATCTCCAAACCGAACAATAAACCGCTGGTATTAAAAAAATACTTCAATTTAGATAATGAAACTTTGCATATTCACTGAACTGACTATAAAGCAGGTCTTATGTTATTTTTTTAATTACCATAATTTTCACCGTAAAAAGAAATAAACTAAACTATCGGTGCCTTGGAGTCTTTTCCCTGCCACCCTGTCTCGTTTGCTCGCGTGACTGCCAGCAGTAGTGTGCGAGCGAGATAAAGAGTGAGGTGGAGCTGAGGTAGTATAGACTCTTAACTGATGTTAATTAGTTTATAAATAATCTTGCATTTGTAATTGTAATCATCATCTGCCTAACCTATTCCAGTGTAACCGGATACAGCTGAATACCAGTAATTTACACGGAGTGACTGCCTATCTGACCTCCACAACCCAGTAACTGGGTAACACGATACCCCTTGGTAAGACTGGTTCTCAACTTTCGGGATTCTGACGACCCGTAATAACTGTCAAAGATATACAAATTGTCAACGGCATAGCGTGCTTTCTGAGTCACGGTGGAATCTTGGTATGTAAAGATGGTCAACCATCCACGGACCGACCGCGGCAAGCGTAGCTTAACCTGATCGATTGACCCTTGTGGCTGTTATTACTTAACCAGTCATTTGTAATTGTAATAAGGAGTGTATATAACGACATTAAGGTAAGAAGTTCTAAAAGCAACAACGCAAACAACGCAATCACACGTTTTTGCATTTAAGATAGGTACTTTCTATTTATAATTTTTTAATATAGTTAATACACAGATTGTGGGTATTTATTTTAGTTTTACATTAAACACAACACTCATACACATGTATGTCACAACATTTTATTTTATTTTGTTCGAGCTTTTTTATATTTTATCACCTTTAATTTACTCTCTTAATTAATTAACGGACACACACTTCCCTATGTGTATATTATTCTAGCGTATGGCACTCGTGGGTTGCAGCTGAAAATCAGCGTCAGATGGTACACCTTGTGTTGTCATCTGACATTATGCTGAGCTGAGGCCCTTTTGGCATTATAATTAATTGTTTTCTGTTATTTATAGTTTTTAATGTGTATTTTTTGCTTTAATGCCAATAAACGCATTTTTATTTCTTTTTCTTAAAATGATCTTACATCTACCACACAAATCACAACCCTTTCAAGCCAATTCAGTGTCCAATCAACATTTTAATGGAAACAGCATTAAGCCCAAGATCTTCTGTCGAGTGTAGACCTTTCGCAAACCAATGCATAAATTGCGAATGCCACTGAGGTTAGTAACGCGGGGATGTAGCTAAACGTCAAGTTGATTAATCACCATTTCCCCTATGTTATTAACATGGTAATAGTCCGCGGATCGCTTTCTTAGCGATACTTAATGATACGGGATTTGCGGGATGATTGCGCGTTACAGACAGACACGGGTTAGCTTACCGCTTATCTTTTTCCTACAGATGAGGTGGAATTACACTGAGGGCGAATTTCACATCTAAACCGAGTTCAAGAGCTCTCAGTGTCAATAATCTAAAGAAAATAATGACACTGACAGCTCTTAAGGGGGATGCACTAAGGTAGCCCACGAAATTCAAATTTTCTTAAGATTTTTGCAATTTGCAGGTCAGTAACAGGTTGTATGTTGATCTAAATATGATTCGCGGACGTAACAAATATGGCTTCACAGAATTATAATCATTAGAATCAGCAATACAACTCCAACCCCCTTATTACAAAACAAGGTATATCTTCAGAGCCAGGATTAAAACATGGAGCCATTATTGAATTTCGAACTTTATTCTGACTGTGGTACAGTTCCTAAACACAAAACTGACAACTTAGTACCGAACTAAGTTTTCAGTTTTGTATAAAGAACGGTATTTCAATCACTGTTCCGTTCTTATTACAAAAACTGGCTCCATGGTTTAAGTCATGTCAAAATATAAATATTGTTTTGTAACAAAACGGTATAAGTTCAAAAAATCCTACTAAATGATTATATCCAAAAAAATCATAGTATAGTTTACGATGTTTTTTTTTTGTTGGTATAGTGGCGTGTGCAAGCTGACATATAAATATGGCAAATAATTTAATTTAATGTTTTGTGTTGCGTATTTTGCAGAGTCCGCGTATCACTGGTCAGTTTCCCTCACTCGTCAGTTTATGTAATTCACCAGTTTCGTTGATTAGTCAGTTTCGCTGATTGGTCAGTTTTGCGAATTAGACAGTTGCGTCAATTCGACAATTTCCAGTGTTCGCCAGATTCCTTGATTCGTCAGTTTAGTACACTCAACGAAAAAGATATGCTTACGTTTAAGTAAACAAAAGTGGATCATGTAAGGAATACCTAACCCAAATAAAATCAAACTTAAAGTTGTATTTTTTAAATCAGAATATTTTAAAATATATTTAACTTCTAACATCATATAACTGAAATCTATTAGGTAGAGTTTAATACATATTTGTTTTTTATTTAGCTGCGTTGGTCTGGTGGTCGAAAGCGTTTCTGCTATGCATGAGAGTCTGGTTTCAATTCTCAAGTCGAAAAAAGTTGTATTGAGTTTTTCCAGTAAATATTTTTCAATAGGCTCGCTTCCTATGACATGCCACGCAAATACATCTGGTGAAATATTGGTGTACTTTAACTGCACCTCTGCCTAACCCTTTGAGGAAACAGGCGTGATGTTATGTTACGTAATATGTACATAATTAAATTAGCAGACGTGTGTGCAGTTTTCTACCGAATGTGCATTGACTGACGAATTGAATAAAACTGATGAATCAACGAAACTGACAAACACTGGAAACTATCGAGTTGACGCAACTGTCTAATCCACATAACTGACCAATCAGCGAAACTGACTAATCAACGAAACTGGCGAATTGAATAAACTGACGAGTGAGGGAAACTGACCAGTGATACGCGGACTCCTAGAAGTCAAGAGATGAGTGTGTGTAATTCAAGTGATTTGAATAAATTTCGCGTTTATTAATGTACTAGCTGCTTCCCCGGTTTCACCCGCATAAGGCAAATTTTATCCAAATTTGTTCAGACGTTTTAGCGTGAAAGTGTCACAAATAAACAAACTCACTTTCGCATTTATATAAATTATACTAGTTGCGCCCCGCGGTTTCACCCGCGTCAGTCTCACCATTAACACTTATGGGTATAAAAAATAGATAGTAGCCGATTCTCAGACCTACTGTATATACATATAAAGTTTCATAAAAATCGGTCAAGCCGTTTCGGAGGAGTATGGTAACTAACATTGTGACACGAGAATTTTATATACATATAAGATTATAAGTGCAAAAGTGAGTTAGTAACTAGTTATAACAATATTATATATATAAATTATATTATATCATAATTATATTTTTTATATAATAATAATATAATTATAATATTAAAAAAAATATATAATTTACTATGTATATTATTTTCTTATATATTTTCTTTTGTTTTTTATGTTGATATAATTTATACATAATATAGTTAGAACTAGTTAGGATTAGGATGGATGATATCGATCTTTGTAATATCGCTGTGAATGAAACGGTCTACACTAGACACTAATTATAGCGCAACATCAACCACCCACGTCATCCACTGCTCTCTAAAAGGTCCTCGACGAGCTAAAATATTTGTTCACCTATCCCGTCCCGAAGGACTATTATTTCTATGAATAAAATAACAATTATAAGTGATCCCCGTCCCTAGCGCGCGTGCTTAATTCCGTTTGAAACAATATTCATCTAGCGATTTACGTTACTGACATACTGTTTGCTTCTTCGTGTGACCTGACTTGCGAGCTAAACTAGCTTGCATGGCTTCTTTATAAGGCCAGTTCTCAGTCTCATTAGATGCGGCTAAATGAGGATTTAGCAGAATACAGGGTGGCAGGGACATCGACGCGCAAACCATAAACATGAGTTTAGCACATGATTCTAGGCGTAGAAATTTTTCGTAGGTTATAAAAAAAAATCTCTTGTTTCATAGAAAAGTGCAATACCTACGCGGTCAAAATGTATGAACAGCAATTTATTTTTTATAACTGAGTTTAGCAATTTTAAATTGAAGTTCAAAATCCTATAGGTACTGAGTTCATGGTTCAAAGTCAAAGTCAAATTATTTATTTCAAATAGGCACCTTTCTTTTTTTTTTTGGTGGGAAATTATAATATAACTTCCCCTGCTCTAGGCGTGGGTATCGTAAAAGGCGACTAAGGGACTTACTAGAAAATGGGCAGCAGCGTTCTCTATGGATTTTAATACCATACTGCAATCGCCAACCCGCCTGTCAAGCGTGGGGATTATGGCAACCCCTTTGGGGGATGCCCATGTCCAGCAGTGGACGTCTTTCGGCTGAAATTATGAATGATGAAACTTGACTAAAAGCTTATCATTTCTATTCTTAATTTTTATGTCAGCGAACATGTTGGCCACATAAGACAGCCGTGAGTCCCGCCGTCTATAGGGATGTGTGAAGTTTGTTCTGTTCGTCATTCCTCCCATTATTTGATGTGGGATTGCGACTCGTTGCCCAAATTTAGTTTTGATGACACCCACCACCGTAAGTGGCGTTGTCCTAACAGTTGGTGACGGCTCCAAATTAGTTTTCATTTTATTTGTGCTCAGGAAATAATAGCGCATCTTGAATGAAGTAAAGATAAAATAATAACGTTTATATTTGAATCGATTTATGAAATTGGACAGTAATTTTGCCAGGGTCGTTTAATATAATTATGTGAATCTATATGTAGGAACAATTTCAAAATCTTATCTCGTTGAATCAATTGGAGTTAAACGCTGGATTATCGTGATCATCATCATGACTCCACATCCAAGTTAGATACTTTCTATTAAGATGGATTGCGAGCAGAGTTTACCCATTTTATCTATACATCTAGTAAAATAGAAAATATACATTGAAATTTTTGAAAATAAGTAATTGCTACGACGTGTGGGAACGAGTCTGATGCCGAAAATATAGTTCTTGGAATTTTTGTCCGTTTGTCTGGGTGTATATTCCAGATTTGAGTGATGTTCCGAGTGTCGGGCTTGAGTCAATCGTAACATTTATTGTACATAGTTATGTTTTTTATTCATTGTAGGTGTTGTTTGATTTATTTTTATTACCCTAGTGGGATTTATATGTTCCCGTAGGTGAGTCCGTGGCATCACAGCGGGATCATCTGTCAGAATACCAGCGCTGTGGTATTTACACATACATACATAAACTCACGCCTTCTTCCCATGGGGGTAGGCAGAAACTATAGAACGCCACTTGCTACGCTCCTTACATACTCTTTTTGCTTCGCCTACGTTATTAAACAGAAACGATATTTATTTTTTAAATATCGCAGCATTATGCTGAGATAGGAGCCGTTCCGTTTCTTGTGGTGCCGAACGTAAAGAATAGCACTCCCCTATTTCTCCCCGTGGATGTCGTAAAAGGTGACTGAGGGACTTATTAGAGAATGGGCAGCAGCATTCTCTATGCATTTTAACACCATACTGCGATCGCAAACCGGCCTGCCAAGCGTGGTGATTATGGCAAACCCTCCCTTTGGGGGAGGCCTATGTCCAGCAGTGGACGTCATTAGGCTGAAATGATGAATGATGAGGAGCCTTTTTGGCATCGCACAAGTCTTGATTGTTTTTTTTTTGTATACCTTTTGTTAGTTTTAAATGCTATTTTTGTATTTCTTGTGCGTGTCCCAAATAAAATATTTTTCTTTCTTTCTTTAGCATTATTGGCGCAAAAACAGCTGAACGGATTTGAATGAAGTTTGGCACACAGATGGTTTATAACCTGGATTAACATATAGGGTACTTTTAATCCCGGTAGTACGTTCCGACATTCACGCGAACGAAGCCGCGGGCAAAAGCTAGTTATTAATAAACTAAAAGACGTCCGATAAAACAATTACGTTACTCATGATGATCAGTAACAGCCATAATAGCGATAAAAATAACCGCGCGACATAAAAAGATATCGTAAAACGATGGTTGTAAAGTTGTTTTTACTTAAAGTTCCCTTTATGGGGGAATAACCGTAAAGAGCGAAGTTTGTCGAACGATAGCCGATATCTGTCGAACGTTACCCATCTGCGTTTATCTGCGGGGTTAACTGCCAATCAGGCGGTCGTGCCGCCGGGGAAGCGCTAAAATGTCGGTCGACCGCGCGCTAAGCCAGAATAGCAAACAAACGTTTATAAAATGTTCCGAATATTGCTGGTTAGATGATAGTTTGATGTTGATGCAAGATGGGACTTTCTTATGGAGATTGTGAAAAGGAGTAATAAATCTGCACGAATCCCTAACGACGAGAAAAAGAAGGAGTTGCTCAAAAGGCGTCAAGTACCTAAAATGATGACGGCTTGATTATCTGATCTTTGTTGATTGATTTTAGTTGATTTTTAGGGTTCCGTAGTCAACAAGGAACCCTTATAGTTTCGCCATGTCCGTCTGTCTATCTGTCTGTCCGTCCGTCCGTCTATCCCCGGCTTAGCTCAGAGACACTTAGTACTAGAAAGCTGTAATTTGGCATGGGTATACATATTAATCATGCCAAAAATGTCGGCAAATAAAACCATGAAAAACAATTTTTTCTCGTTTATTCCATAGTGTGGGGTATCGTTGGATAGGCTGTTCAAAAATATTGTGGGTTTGTCAGAACCATTTTCCAATTAAGCTTTAAAGTGCTATTTTTTGGTAGAGTCAAGTGTCCCCCCCCCCCTGCCAGCCAGAAATTAAAAGGAAAACTATCACAGCTAAGTAGGCTTCACAAGTTAATGAGTAATAGTCGACAAACTTAAATTTGCAGTTGGAGAATTGACCGTAACGTATATCGATGTATGGGAGAGCATGTTTTACAACTACAATGTTAAGTTTGTTTTTGGGATAAATTCATCCCAACTACGGAACCCTTCATTGAGCGTGGTCCGACACGCACTTGGCCGGTTTTTTGTTTGGCACTGACTCACAATTAATAATTTTCATTAGTTTAGGAACTAAGTCAGACAAAAAGGTTATTTGTTGCTTGTCAGTTTCTATTTTAGTAGAATTATTTTTTATTAAAATGTTTTATAAATTGAGATGGCTTTATTCTATTTTCTTGAGTTATGAATAAAAACTAGACAAAAAAATGTGAGTTGAACTCGCGTAGTGAGGGTTTCCTACAATGAATATGTTATTTACCAGGTTTTTTAGCACAAGATATTTTATCCCAAGAACAAACTTAACATTGTAGTTGAAAAACATGTTCTCCGATACATTCCACCTGCAAATATAAGTTTGTACGCCCAATATTGAGAGTTTTACCATGTTATTTTAACACCATAGGCTGCTTATAGGTTTAACTGTAATATATAAGTAAAAAACTATTTTCTGTACTTATATATATACTGTATTAAGTCCAGTTGAAAACCAGCGTCAGGCACTAGTTGTCTGGCATTAATGCTGAACTGGGCCTATTTGGCGCAGCCGTGAGGCACTCAATACTATTTTAAGCATTTGTTCTGTTTTTGTTTTTTGTGTGAATATTGTGTGCCTTCCTGTGTCAAATAAATTTATTTTCTTTCTTTCTTTCTTTTCTTTTACAATTTTTCAGTATTTTATGCTCAGCAGATTTAATCAAATTAAAAAATAATGGTAAATTTTTGTCTATTTTCTTAAATATCTTTAAAACTAATTATTTTAAAATTATAAAAAATATATAGTAGAAATCCTCACAACAAGCCCTTTCGTGGTTTGATATGTGACACGGTACAGTTTGCAAAAGTTTTCTTTTTAATTTTCCAATTTGCCCCCCAAAAATGACGTTCATATTAAAAATTCATTTATTTACGTTACACATTCGTGTTTGGGTCACAGAAATTCATATGTGTACCAAATTTCAACTTAAATGGTCCAGTAGATTCGGAGCAAATTGGCTGTGACAGACAGACAGGCAGACAGACATACAGCCAGCCAGACTGAAGGAACACGAGTGGTCCTATAAGGGTTCAGTTTTTTTCCTTTTGAGGTGTGGAACCCTAAAAAGATCAAAATAAAAAACTTAGGTGCACCTCAGCAGTTTCTGTAAAAAATTGAACGTTGCAACACAAATTTTTGGCAAAGAAATACACACAATATAAATTAATTAGTTTGCATGAAACTTATTTACCTACCTACAATAAAACCTCTGTTACGAAATTATGGACTTTGATACTGAATATTATATCTCCGTGTTAATTAACAAAACAAAAGACACGACCACAACACACGATCATCAGCATCAAAATCCGTGCAAACACGCAACCTTATTCAATTCGCACATTCCATCTCGACCATCGATAAGAGCCCCATCAAAGGCTCCAATTCTTTTTTCCCGTCAGTCTCCCCTCGCAAATGATCGAGCCGCTTATTATTTGGCGTGTGCGCAAACATTTAGCGCCCTTATCGCGGCTATTAAAGATACGGCTTCATTACCGGGAAGGTTGCGGTATTTTCGGTACTTTTGGTACCGCGAACCTATTGTACCGATTGTGTGGTACTTTTCTTTTTATGCACTTGTTTTTCCTTGTTTGTGTTTTATTTATGTTTAGTGTTTAATTATGTTGTGGTGATTGTGTTTTTGGTGTGGTGTTTAATGGTGAAAAAGTCGCTTGAAAAATGCAACATTTCACATAGGAATAGTTCTTGAGAAGTGGAAACGAATACTACTTTTTTTGTGAATTAGGTACCTTAAAAAAAGTCATTTCAAAAATATTTTTGCATTAATTTCTTACATACAGAGCTGTATTTTACTAAACGAATCCATTTGACGACGCAATATAAGTATTTATACGTCTCTGTACATGGAACATAACGTTTTATTTCATTATTTATTGTTAAACGGGAGTTTTACGTCATTTTTACGTCCCCATACTCCCATTTAGATAAAACAGCTGACTCTCATTTCCTAAACGACAGCCGACGGCGCTCAGATGCTAATAAACGTTCCAACGCATTAATTTTTACTTTACTTGTAAACAAGTTAAATACCAACGTGGACAAAAAAATATTTTTTATCCACGTTGACTTTGATACAGACTTACAAAATTAGACTTTTCTATGGACATATAAATAACGATATTTACAATCTTTGATATTACCTTTTTGACCTTAAGCAATAGCATAAGCATAGCATAACATAATTAGCCTATAACGTTCCTACTGCTGGGACACAGATTTCCTCTCTGTGAGAGGGAGTGGGCTTTAATTCACCACGCGGGCCCAGTGCGGACTAGTAGATGTCACATGTCTTCGTACTTTCGGTTCTAGGATATACCGGTTTCCTCATGATGTTTTCCTTCACCGTTTTGAGAGCAGTGGTGATGAAATAAATTACACAAAGTAAAGTGCCTGGCTGGGTTCTAAATCACAACCTACAACTTGTAAGTTAAGCCTGCTACCACTGGGCGACCGCTACTCTCCTTAATCAATAATTAATTTAATTCTTGAATAACAGATTAGGTTCTTAGGAGAAGTAATTTAATCAATCTTATATAAGTAATTTAATCAATCTTAGAGAAGTAATTTAATCAATCTTAGAGAAGTAATTTAATCAATCTTAGAGAAGTAATTTAATCAATCTTAGAGAAGTAATTTAATCAATCTTAGAGAAGTAATTTACTGAATAATTAAATTAATTATTGATTAAGGTCAAGGAAGTAATTTAAGATCTTAGAACCAAATCTGTTATTCAATTTATCTACGTTACACAAACAGAGAATAGCGAATTTGCTAGAGTCTGGACTCCATTATACAGCTAAGAACAGAAATTCTCCTTCTATTTGGGTAAACATTATGATACCCATAACCATTTTCGACAAGCGTGCGGAAATTGTCACATCTACATATAACCAACTTCGTACCGATATGTATATTTAGACTTTGTATTATATACGGCATGTAAATAACACGTGACGTCAGCCGCGGGTCGAGGGAAATGAAGTGGAATCTTTCAGATAACGCACACAATTACACCCATCGTGTAACATGCACACACAGGCACACACAGCTCATGTAGGGTTCAGTTCACACAATGTAGGTGACATCGATAATTTGGTATAATGGGGTGTAAGTGCTAAATTGAATGCTCATACGAGATATGAGTTCATTTGTAATGACGTGACCTACAAGTTATTTCGGTGTTCATTAATGGATGTTGTAGGGTAACCAAGGGAGCTGTAATTTTCCATTCTCATATTGCGGATTGTATAAGGCAAAAACATAAAAGAAAGAAGATAGAAAACATAACGCAAAGAAAAAAAAACACAAACACGAAAGAACAAGTTGAGGGAAAATATGTGAAAATTAACGGCCATCGCTCAGCATAATGCTGCGACACTATTCGAGACAGAGCCTCAGCGCTGGTTGTCAGCCACAGCCGGAAAAAAGAAAAGAAACGAGGGTGTGTTCATGATATCACGATAGATGTGAAAACTTATGACGAGCCAAGTACACGCGATTCAGCTCACCGACCGACCGGATCCGAGTATACCCGATTCAGCATCACTGACCCGAGCGTGACGGTTCAGTTTCGTTCGCTGTTCAGAAAGAGCGTAAAGTGCTTTTAAAGAAGTTTTCATTTCAAAAATATTTTCTTAAAGGTTGATGCAGTACCGTCATGAAATTTTCTCGTTGCGTTGTGCCCGAGCATTATACATGGGAAGCTAGGTGCAAAGCTTTAAGGTTGACCCCATTTGGAGCATGTTTTTAAAAAGGTTTGAATGATTGAGGCTATTTTATTTTTAAAAGTAGGTATTCTACGACTTCAAAAGTGTCTAGTATGTTTTTTCAATAACTCAAACGCTTGGAACTTGGTTTATTAGATAAGGTTCAAATCAGATTGACCACGAAAAAGAAAAACAATACCATACCAGCTTTAAGTGGGGCACTGTTAGCAAATAACAAAAAAATTGCATATTAAAAAATCGTACTCCGTCTAATGAAAAAAATGTATGGCTCAAAATTGTCTCATCATCATCATTTCAGCCGAAAGACGTCAACTGCTGGGCATAGGCCTGTCCCAAAAGGGGGGAGAGTTTGCCATAATCCCCACGCTTGGCAGGCAGGTTGGCGATCGCAGTATGGTGTTAGAATGCATAAAGAACGCTGCTGCCCATACTCTAGTAAGCCCCTTAGCCACCAAATGTTCTAAATGGTGCCAACTATCAACCCCTTTTAAGGCTTGGCACCCAGCTTCCAAACACGCTGTATAACACAGATGATGTTGACACGTTAGTTGTCTGAAAAAATACAGGGTAATTTTAGTCGACATTCTTGGATATAATATCGACTATATTTTGTGGGCGTCCAAGCAAAAAGGTTCCAGTTCTCGGCATTTCGTTCCCGAGCTATACGCAGTTTGTAAAGTTGGGTAAAAAAATTGCATTTTGCGATTTTAATTGATTATTATTTAATACTCAATAATCTACAAGTTCAATAGTAAATTACTTTTTATGATGTTTCTAAGTACCAGAAATTTTAAGAGAAAAGCTAAGTAAAAAGGTACCAATGGTCAAATGTCAATTAGAAAATGCTTTTTCTCAAATCAAGCTTTTTCACTTTCAATTTAAAAGATCTGACAACAAAAATGTGCCCGTTTTTGAATATTTTTTTAATCCTTATTATTATCAAATGACTATTCTAGATACCGAATCTAGTCTTAACTCAATACCCCACTACTGGACCCTTTTTGCTTTGCTTGGACGCCCACATATTTATAAACCTAAAAGTACCAATCTGATATGTTTTTACAGAAGGCATCGCGTATAAACAAATAAATAAAATTGAAGTGTCCTCTTTTTAATGTCAAAATAACAGCATTTTGGATGCATATTAATGTATATATGGTACTTATAACAAAACAACAATTAAAAAAGAAATGTCTGTCTGTTTATTCCGGGTAATCTCCAAAACGGCTGCACCCATATTGACAGGACTTTCATTAGCAGATACCTAATATTATGAGGAGTGAATTAGTTTACTTTTATTTTAGAAAAGGCCACGTGGGTGTAGCTGCGGGTGGCAGCTAGTTCAGTATAATTTAGACCAGCGTGTGAGATCAAACACAAATACGATTATATATATTATGTTTGTATCATTACCAATATCATACGGTCCGGATATCATCTAACACATTTAGAAACAGTTCATAAGTGATGTCTTCATTTACGGCGAGTAGGGTAGCTTCAAACATTTTCCTGTGCGCACAATTGAGCGCCAAAGGAAGTGGCGGGAGATAACGCCCACTGGCTCCACCACCACCACGGGTACCACGTTGTTTTCCACTCGTGTACACATGTGGCCCACTTTACCGTACTTATGGGTAAGCTCAATTATTTTATGGGTAATCTTGCGTTATTATGTCGCGCAATATAGAGTAAAATGTCCGTTTTTATTGAAATTGAGCTGGTTCAGTAAATTATACATATACTTAACCTAACCTTCATTCAAAGTATGATAAAGTTCAGGAATAATTTTCTGAGCGCATCAGTTGCTTGCTACGACAACGTAGTCCCGTAGCCGTCTGCGTTGACTACGGCGTAGCAATGCAACCCTTCCCGTTTTAATATGAGTGTACTAGTGATCGCCCACTACTAGTTGAAATTCGACCCCTTCTACTTACGATCTTTATAGTACTTACTAATTTCATGAGTAGTACTTACTTATTCCATTATCAAGCTGTCACTTCTGTCACCTATCTATCTTCAAGTTCTGAAGCTCTGGTACAAATAGTACCTATGTTTGTGTGTCAAACGCATGGTAGTGTATGTAATGTTGTTTTATTATTAATTTAATTTATTTCTAATGCATATTATATAAAAATATTAGCTTTCTGCACTCCTCCTGCATATAAACTTTAACTGTGCCAAATTCTATACTACTCCGTTCGCGTAATTTTTGTAAAAAGGGGTACAACATTTTAGCTTCACGTATTAATATAATAATTGAAATAATAAATGAATGAATGAATGAATTAAAATTTTCGTATTTATACATTTGTCCAAAATTTAATTAAGGATTATGGGAGAGCAGGGTAATTGGAGCCTACTAAGGGAAAATGTTGATAGTAACCACATTTTTTTACTTTGATATCATTTTCAATTATGAACCTCATCACAATTTAAATCAACTACAGCCATGCATAAGGTACAATAAAGATTTTACAAAAATCGTCAATCGCTCCCATTACCTGCGGCGTTCGGCGTAACCATACATACGGGTAATGAGAGCCGTAATCACGCTCATATGAGAAATGGGAGCCATAATTTACTTCTTCCCAAAAATTGTGAGAGCCATGTAGGCTCTCATTACCCGCTGACCACCATTTTGAGAATTAATAACAATAATATATATTTTTCGACTCTCAATCACTATTTAACAAATTACACTTGAAAGGAGACGAATCTATGTATGTAATAAGCATAAACATAATATAATAACAATATTATCTCCATGCTTAACTGAACGCTGGCAATCGTCAGTTTTTTATAAGCTTGGAACCAAAAACACAATCATCCCTCGTGACTTATTGCAGGGCACTAACGACTCGTGCGCGACAGCCAAACTTTCTCGATGGTTGACGGAAACGGCCGACTGCTTAAGGTCACCCCAATGTGCATAGGTTCCGTCCAATCACCATCGCTCTCATTGCCCGCCCGCTCTCATTACCCCGCATTCCCACTCAATGTGAGTAAAACATAATTTATGTTTGATATTATTGAGTTACATAGTTATTCTTCTAACATATTATTATCTACCCACAAATCAGCAGAGAGATTCGATCCATCACTCATTACGGCTTTCCTTCATCATAGCTATTATTTCCACGGACATTCACTAAGATAAGCTTTGTGCCGTATAAATGTTCCACTATCAATCTTTTTGACGCCAGTTTTGTGAAAGGATATCATCGTTCATAAATGATTGGATGGGTAATGTTTTTCGTTACTGAATATAAGATAAAGTATCGTATAATTATTTGAGGAGATATCAATAAATGATATGAATTTCTACAAATTTGTTCAAAAAAACACAATTGCGTGTCTAAAATAAATCATGTTTCGAAACTAGATGAGGTCGGTAATTCCTATATTCGTTACGTATAACATACAGATAATTTTTATCCAAAATAATGTTGAATCGTTAGCAATATATACAATATATTTAATTTGATTTTTATTTAGTATGTACCACCGCGAATGTTCCCGGTCGACCACTTTTCAACCTTATTACTATGGGCATAAGGGCGAATAGTGGTCGACCGGGAACGTTCGCGGTGGTACCTATATCGAACTAGGTATATATCGATATCAAATAGGCAGTCGCTCCATGTAAAATACTGGTGTTCAGCGCCATCCGGTTAGACTGGAAGCCGACCCCAAAATAGTTGGGAAAAGGCTTAGGCAAATGATAATGTACCTATATCGATCTGTAAACGTACGTAAGGTACCATCCCGGACACTGGCGGTGAACCACTTCTCAACCTTATGATCTTGGTAATAAGTTTGAAAGTGGTTATGTCCGCGATGGTACCTGCTGAATATTAAACATGTATACTTAATATACCGAAACTGTCATAGGCTGTAATGTGATTATTTTAATATATTATTTATTTCAATTCAAGTCACTGAGCAGGGCTCCATATACAATACCCATGAAATATTAGCGATGTTGGTAACTTTCTGTACCGTTCAACCTAATGCAGAATAATAACAAGTCTTGTGTCAAAAAGTACAGCTAATATAAATTCTATTGAATATTCAAACATCTCCATAATCTTTATTATCAGCAAACAAAAAGTATCTAGACAAAAGAAATAAAAATTTATCTCAAGCAAAACACCCCATAAAAGTGAATGTCTCGAGAACTTTATAAACGCGATAACGACTAAAGTTGTTCCGAGCTTTGTTTCTCCGCTTACATAAAAATTACCAGATAACCAAGAGCTGCCATGGTCCGAACTATGTGCAAAAACTCTCGAAGAAAAACGAAATTAGATGAAGTGTCAGAGGTCTTGGTAGCGTGGTCGCTGCTCGCCTAGATACGGCGAAGCTACGAAAAAAGAGCATTTCAAGGAGTGTCCGTCTTAAGCTCCGCCCACGCCACGGCACGCCCACAAAGATCCTCTCTAGAAAGGAGTAGAGTGAGACATTTCTTCAATTTCAGTATAATATAAATGAAGCTGTGAGCGCGCTTCGTATACCAGCTAATATCTCTGTGTGCGGGCATTTAATATAAGCTCAAATACGAACACTATTGACACAGACACAGACTATCTACACACTAGGATTTATATTTAGAAAATTTTCAGTGTGATAACGTTCATGTATTTGTTGAACACACACTGGTAAAGCGGCTCATTTACTGGGCTATGTACGTATAGAAGTAAATTAGAGATAGCGTAGGAGGGAGGTAAATGAGGCTCGCGATCAATAAATGTGACCTCCAGAGAGGTATTTTCGTGGAATAGATGTGTGTACGTTGAACATATAGATGTAGGTACCTACATAACCAACCAAAGTCGAACCAAAGTTGTACCAAAGTCTACATGGTGTCACATATCTACCTAATTTATATGCTGTAGATATAAATTCCAGAGAGGTTCATATCCTTGGGATAATTAAACTAATATTAAATGCTTCTCATACCAAGACGTGCTTGATTTAGTTACTTATTTAGATAAGAAAGATTAGATTAGAGAGGTTAAATTCCATTGTTGTTCTTTATGTATGCTGTACCGGTACAGCGTCCTATTAATTGTTTGCTACACCGGACGACGTCATTATGTCAGTGCCGGCTGTCGCTAAAAACCAGCGCTCTGTCTTGCATAGGGTAGCAGTATAATGCTGAGTGTGTGTCTTTTTTGTGTCATGAGAACCGCAAATAAATACCGCGTTTTTTCTTTCTTTTAGATATAAAATAAGTGCATCTTTTCTTAATAGCAGACAGATGCTTTTTATGTATGTGATTTTGAGGATGCTGCGGTTTTTTCATAAATCCCAAAAATATTGTAAACTAATTGTGACAGCAAAGAGATTTAAGATAGATGAGATAGATACTATAGAGAGGCCATCAGAAGTAAGTTCATAGAAAAATTGTGATCCCATGTCACAGTGACGCGATCTAGCGTAATATAGCAAAATTCAATAAAAGCTAAGTTTGACATGTTACACTTTTACCGACCAACCTTTGATTACGAAACATCAAGTAGTTTGAAACATCTAAGAAAATTATTTATTTTATCTAAATTCTGGGTAAAAAACAAAATATTAAAGAAAATAAACCGTGGATAAGTCTAGTCGTTTTATCACTACGAGATTTGCAATACCATATTGTATAATTAGGCATATACTTTGAAAATAACTTTCTTTGCGTGGATACGAATGCAACTTGGCATGCAGGCGTACCACACTAGACTGACCAACTTTTGCCCACTAGGACAAATGTATCGGATTACGATTTTGTTCGCTATGTCCCGCCTATTGTTAAGTAAATAATTTAATGTCTTTGTTTGACAGTATCTTCGGAGCAGCGTATCGACCCAGTAATATTCCGGCATAATAATTCACAATACTTGAACTACAATACTGTTACGTCGATTTGCTTTTGGATACAAAAGCTAGCTCATTATTTTGAACTGATGAACATTCAATCTTTATCTATCTCAAAGTGCATAATTTTCAAAGATCTTATAGGGTTTTGTACAATAAATATGTGTATCTTTCTACAGAAACTGTTCAAAATCATTCCCATTACTCGGTAAAGAAACCGAGGAATGGTATATCATCAACTCTTGATATAATATAAATAAATAAAATAGAAAACAGCCTTTATTTCCTCCTCAGACCACAACACAAACAAGTTCATAACAAGACACACACATACACAATACACATGCGTGCACGTGTGTTGTGTACATAAACAAGTTCTTATAAACTAAGAACATTGCACGATACATATTCATCATCGCTTCGAACGTTTTATACCATTCAAACAACACCTTGATCGACTAGGTTATTTATATCATAATTTCTGCTTGTTAACCCTATATTAGCACATTAAGTATTCAATAGTCAGACTGTCTTGCGACATAGGCCTCCTCTATCTCCCTCCACTTGCTCCTGTCCAGTGCTGTTCTTCACCAACCTTTTGGCAGATCATCCTCCCTCCCACCTTTTCAACTGTCTTCCTCTACGTCTTTTTCCATTCCTTGGGCACCATTCTGTGACTTTTTTGGTCCATTTTCCGTCTTGATACACATTTCACTTGATATAGATTTAATGTATGGGCATACAACCAACAACAATAAAAAAAAATACAAAAACATATTTTGTTTCCGGTTGTTTAGTTTTCTTTGTCAGGAACAGGCCTTTTTTCAAATATCGAAATCTAAACAAACATCCGCTTGTCATAACCCTGAAAAAGTAAAAAAATAAGCAGAACAAACGTCACGGTATTCGGAAACGGATCCTCGTTTAATTTTTAATTCGGTCGGCAGGCGACGCGGCGCTGTCGTCGCCGTCTTCCTGCCCGTCGCTTCCGGTTGTGAGCACTTCTTTTTTTTAAAGGTTGTATTTCCGTTTTGGCACAGAAGCCGATGTCACGCGGATTGGGCATGACTCGGACTACACGGTTTTGATATTTCAATAGACCTAAAAGATAAATTTAACCACAGTATATTTTGATAGATTTTGTTGGTAAATAAACAGACATAATCAAACAGCTAACAGGGCTAAAACTGTTACTCAAATTCCATAACAATGAACATTTAATACAACACTAAAACGATAGAACAGCGGGTATTAATTTAAAACATCATGCAGGTCAGATTAAAAATTACATTTTCGCGTTAAAAAATATTTCATACACATGAGTATTTTCACCCCTAGTGATAAACCGCTTCCGCGGCTCTGAGTTCGCTGTACATCCAGCATTATAAATGACTAAGGCTTTTCGCGATTATTTTCCGCCGACCAGCGTTTTTTCTCAGCAAATGAAAAATCCGCATCTGCCGGATATTATCATTAATTATGAATCAGGAGGTTTCACAGTCAACGCTCTGACGTTTATAAATTGTACGAGACAACTTTTGGTCGTCAGGAGACAGGAAGCAATTTTTAATTTATTTATGAATAGATTTCGGTTCATTATGGATGTTTCTTGTTTACCCTTGTTGAGCTCCTAAGTCTTGAGTTGAGCTGCACGAGTACTGACAAATGCTTGCACTGATTGGACAGGTCCACTCAAATTTGTAAGGTTCTTTCCTCAAAAGACCATTTCAAACACTACATGGCCCTCACATGATCCGGCCAAGATTATGTCGGGACTTTAAAAGAGACTTTGACCCCTGAGTTTGTTTCGCCATTTCTTCTCAGGGGTAGTCAGATAGGAAATTTCGGCTACATCTAGATTTTTTATTTTTTTATATGACGTGTAAAAGTGATTCTAATATCCTACTCGTATTTACGTATATAGACCCGTGCAGCTGGTATTACTTAGCCACAAGCCCCTCATTTCGGTGTTCAGCAATGCAAATCTATTTGAACAACTTTTCCTACCTTCCTTTTATTAACTACTAGTGAATAATTGTTTGTTTGTTCTTTTCCTTTGTTTCGCACGTGTGCAATCTACTAATGTGGCGACTTATCTCGAAGAAAATCTGAGCTAAATCTAAGTTAAATATTTATTCTATTTTACACATAAACCATCCGGAATAAATTTTATAAAAGATGGTGACAGCCGCTTCAAAATCTGTTTCCTAGTTTAGAAGAACAAACACACTGACGGACACGAAAAGCGGCTTTAATTTATTATAATTTATTAACTATTTCAAAAAGTGTAACCAACTTCATTGATTGAGCCGATGTTGTTTTTAATCTGTGTATTTTTAGGGTTCCATACCTCAAAAGGAAAAAACGGAACCCTTATAGGATCACTCGTGTGTCTGTCAGTCTTTCTGTCCGTTTGGCACAGCCAATTTGCTCCGAATCTACTGGACCGATTAAGTTGAAATTTGGTACAAATTATGAATTTTTGTGACCCAAACAAGGGCGTGAAACGTAATTATATGAATTTTCAATATGGGGTCACTTTTCACCGACAAAACGAAAAAAAAACATTTCATAAAAGGGCTTGTTGTAAGGATTTCAGATATATATTTTATTACAATTTTAAAATAAACACTTTTAAATTAGTTATTTATTCAACCTATATCTCCGAAACTACTGAACCCAAAATTTTGAGAAAATGCAGAGAACAATTATTTATTAATAGATTACCGGAAAATCTATAAGAAGTCTTAAAATAACATGGTTAATCCCTCAATATTGTACGTAAAAACTTAAATTTGCAGTTGGAATGCATGGGGGTACCTTATACATGTTTTGTTTACTACAATTTTAATATTTTTTTTGGGATAAATTCATCCCAACTACGGAACCCTTCATTATATGTGGTCCGACATGCTTTTGGCCGGTTTTTATTGTAGGTATCTTCGCACCTCAACCCTAAGATCGTCGCGACACTACAAATCAATACCCAAGACATATCTAAAGCTGCCCTCAAGCGATGGATCTCTTTTCGGGCACGTAAATCAAAGCGGCAAAGACAAGGGCCGGCTAATGTCCGCCAAGGGCCAGTTGGTGGGCGGAGGATGGATGGCCCCGTCCTCTGCGGCCGCGGGATAGATGGGATGGCCCCTGAGACCTGCACACCTGGCTGCGCGCAGTAAATCTTCAGGTAACCTGCTGTAATTAAAGGTGTGGGTAATTGTTGTGGTGAATGTTTGGGAGATTATGTTGATAAAGCGGTTGTTAGTAGTAGGTATAAACATGATATGTTGGGAATCTTAGAATTATTTGGTGGAAAAAAACGCAAAGCATAATTTTTAACATTGTATTTTAACATAACTTTTAGTTACACTTTGTGAACAGCAATGTGCAGCAAAAAACGGGTAACTTACAATTTACGTACTTTGTTTGCAAAGTAGGTAAATTGTAAGTTACCCATTTTTACCCGACTACGGTGAAGCCAATAAAGGAGGGTTATGTGTTGTGTGAGGCATCTTCTTAACACGACAATAACGACATATTGCCTCCGACTGCTAGGTTTAAAAAAGTTAATTAAAAAAATAAAAATCCTGTCTGCATAAAAAGTGAACTTAAAAAAAGATGGAAACAAGATTTATATTATAAATTAATGAGATTGTTTGTAAGTAGTATTAATTTATAATATAAATCTTGTTTCCATCTTTTTTTAAGTTCACTTTTTACCCAGTCGGGTTTTTGATTTTTTTTATTAACTTTTTTATACCTATAGTTAAACTTGCCACGAATCCCTTATAAGGTAGAAAAGTTACAATTTAGTAACATGCCTACTATACATATACATCTAAACACATTACTTCTACAAAGCCCTGGTACTAGACCATCCCATATTACAGAGACCACACACAAAGGTAACCCGAAACTACCTTTTCAACTACAAAATGTACGAATCAAAGCCCACATTCCTTCGTACTTAAGTTTCAGATTGTCATCCCAGAGTACCGTGTTGTCAAGTGGAAGCCATGATGTATGTATGCCGCGGTCCCCGGGGCACTCCGAGCTCGTCCCGGGAAGGATCCTCGCGATTTATACCCCGGATTGGGCTGTCCACTTCAAACAAACAAGCCGTTAAATTATAATATGAGGTAAACTAGAATTTGTGGGTATGAATTTTCTGGTATAACTTCATCTGACAAATAGTGTTTCAGTTTCTTATTTATAACTGAATGAAAAAAAAATATGTTTTTGTCAATTTACATGAATTACCAATGCTATGACGAATTAAAAAAAACCTGCAGTTTTGGTCCAGAAAAGGGGTATTTTCTTGAATTTCCCCCAGTAAAAAAATGTCTTGAAACACCTGACTAATTAGTCAGGTGTTTCAAGACATTTTAGTAATTGCTTAAATGAAAACTTAAAAATCGTTTACCACTTTTAAGTAGACACCAATCATCCAGTAATATCTTTATCAATAACTGAAGGAAAACTCCAAACACAAACATTCTTAGAGCCGATCATTTATGTCGTGATGTCCGTCATTACTCGCACAGTGCGCGCGTGCACTAAACTTGAACAAATAAATGGCGCCAACACTTGCCTCTTCCCATCGATATGATTAATAGGCGCTCGTGAACTACCTGCCTCACCCTTATGAATTAAGATGTTATTGGTGTCTGTGAATGTTATGTAATGAAAGGAAAATTATTATTACTGGAGCATATTTATATAATGCGTCTGTTTGAGTATCGTATATCTTTCTTTCGTTCTTTCCATTATGAATAAATCAAGACACTGAAAACAAAATTTGTTACTTATCTAAATGGTAATTGATTACCAATAAGACTTCGGCTATTAGTGACTCTGGCTACTATTTCAAACGCTACCAATTACAACCTAGATGATGCAATGTGAGACGATTAAAATGCTTATGAAAAAAAATTGTTTATGGTTTTGCATAATATAGGTATGCATACTGCACACTTAACTACCATAATAATATTTTGCTGTATGCGACACTTAGAATCAAGTAATACCGATAACTTAAATCACCTAGTTAACTTAATGACGACCACATCATGGTTGACCAATAGTCCATAGCGTTCCGGCTGCTGGCGCCCAACGTGGGGCCCAAACATAGTGTTGCCAGCATCGACATTATCGCCCACCAACACCTATAAATAAATATGGCGGCAAAAATGGCGCCCGTTTATCAGCCACCGGAAGTGGACACTGGGGACCGGAAGCCCAGTAATAAATGTTATTAGATAGCCCCTGGGCTTAGTTGGGCTCGGATTATGTGCGGTTTTTTCGTACTTCTTTCGTCCACCGGTTTTTGTTAATGTGTCTGGGTTGGAAAATAAATTGCTTCGGAAAATTTTGGGCGGGTTCGTTAGGTGTGGGATTTTAATAAGGGGACTTGATTTTTAGGTGCATTTAGACTGATTAAGTTTTTAAAAACCAAAAAGTTGTAGTAAATGTACAAATTTTTGTGTAAGATTAATAGTAACTGAGTAGTAACTAACTGGTCAACTGGTCTGTGTGGTGCCGGACGTAAAGAATAGCAGAACCCTATTTTGTTCCCGTGGGTGTCGTAAAAGGCGACTAAGGGAATGGGCAGCAGCGTTTTCTATGCATTTTAACACCATACTGCGATCGCCAACCCGCCTGCCAAGCGTGGCGATTATGGCAAACCCCCCCCCCCCTTTGGGGGAGGCCTATGTCTAGCATTGAACGTCTTTCGGCTGAAATGATGATGATGAGTAACTAACTACGAAACAGTATTTCCACCAATAGCAAACCGTTTTACATTTCTGTCATTTAAAATCCAAAAACAATAATTAAAATAAACTAACCTCTAATGTAGAAATCCCAACAAAATCTCAAGACGAAGACGAAGACGAAGACGAAGATGGAATCTCATAAACTGTACGAAGGCTTCTAAGGTATTCTTAAATGATCCTACATTAGAATTAAACTATTTTTATTCTCTGAAAAAACAAATAAATCATCTTAAAAGTGAAACGAATTCACGATATAACGTTAATTATCAATAATAATCCCCAATACATCAGGTACAGTGAACAAAATGAAAAAAGCCGGCGCAAAAAGTTCTCATACAAATAGTGGATGTTTGCTCAATACTTCTGGCTGTCAAAAGCATCGGCAAACGATGCCTCGGCTATTTACCTATGACGTGCAGGCAGCTACAAATTGGCAGATGCTACGGTTGCCAGCCTATTTTTTTTACAAACCTTTCTCCTCTATTACAACGTTATAAGGTTTAGTTTAGCCTGACTATGTTTGGTTTGCGTTAGATCGGGTCAAACACTCGATTTGATTCTACCATGATCGAGTTGTAACAGTTGCTTACACGATGTTTTATGGAATTTTGCGGATCTTAATACGAGTTTTGTGTGTTAGTTAAGTTAACCATTGTAGATTTAGGTACTGTTATTTGAAGATCAGAAAGCAATTTATTGCTACATAGATCCAACGTCATTTAATAAGTTTGCGGTAGATTCTTCAGAAAATAAACGCAAACAGTTATTTTATCTACTAGCTTTTGCCCGCGGCTTCGCTCGCGTTTATTTAGAATTTGACAATCAATTCGGGTTGTACACTGCTTGTTGTTTGGCGTTTGGCGCCAAAAAACTCATAACTCACTATTCAAGTTTCTATAATATTAAATCGTGATTCGAAAGACACGTGGAGCCATCTATTATCGGGAATAGTATTTTTTTTCGGGATGAAAGGTACCCTATGTCCGTTTCTGTACACCTGCCAAAATATATGCAAAATTTCAGGATGATCGGTTCAGTGGTTTCGGCGTGAAAAGGTAACAAACAAACTTACTTTCGCATTTATAATATTAGTTAGGATAGAGATAAAAATCAAAATGGCCGTTCTGTGACACATGTTCATTTTACATTATAATGCAAGATCACGATCAGTCAATATTAAAACATTACCATTCCCCAATAAATTGATATTAATACACTATCAATAGTCTAAAGTGCTACATAAAATATCGTTTAACATCGGTTTTCCTACGTTCAGGGTGGAGGCACCGCAGTTTGAGCCCGATAGCCGATAGTGTCAATACTGGCAAGCCTCCAGCTATGAACTGCTGGTTATAGGCTATTTACATATGAACTCAAGCGATAGCGAACCACCATGAATAAAATATTGAACTACTATTAGAGGAGATCGGATATAGTGGAGTATGGGGACTACTTGTGGTTTAAACTACAATACCGTAGGTACTGTAGTGTATTGTGCTTCACTATTAAATAATAATCCTTTTCTATAGAGAAGATTATATTTTATAACTTTTTAAAATTCAAAAAATAAAAAATTGCAAGCTAAGTCAGTCTCTCTGTGACAATCCATCCTTATCAAATCTTCGATCCAATTTTTTTTTTACTAAGCTGCCAGTGCTAATTAGCGGCCAGGATGATGCATCATCATAAAACCTCTACAGTACTAAGGACTTCAGCTCAATAATAAGAATTTCTTGCCAGTTGAATATTTTGTGAGAACAGTAACTAGGTATAATATGTTTTTTTCTGTCGATCATCTAAAATAATGAACTGCCCAAATTTGTAGACATTACACTATTTCCCTCGGGTAAAAAAACGGGTTGACCAAAATCAAAAATTCACACTTCAGTTGGCAAGACCCTAAGCTCGTTACGTTGGCCACTAATTACACCCACATTTCTGTAGCTTAAAATTTCAAATTGCAACCCTCTCATGTCCTCTGTCCCTCTCAGACACGCTTAAAACAATACCAACTGTTGCGAACGATGGCTTGTGTGTGCGGGTGCGTGTGTGTGCGTGGGTAAACACCGGTTTAAGCCTAACTGGCCTTAATGAATCGTAATGGCCCCTATAATTCGCGGCGTAACTAACTGGCCATGCGGGGACGCCCCCGCCCCCCGCGAGCGGTCCCCCGCTTGTCTCCCCGGTATTTGGAAGCGAGCCATATCGCGACTATGACAGCGGCGATTCTTTTTTAAAATTTTCAGGCCGGCCGCGTTTGGCACTACAATTTGCGGTTCGTGCTTAGATTGCAATGTCAAAATATTGTCGCACGGTAAATATGATGCGAATTTTAGTTCACACTCATGTTCAACCGTTAGTTTATTTACCGTAACGCTGTTTTTTCGGCCGTTTAAAATATAAGTAAACAGACCGCTGCTATGCTGTTTTTGAAAAGCAAATAACATTTATTTTCAAACAGTTCTCTGAATAAATATCATGTTTGAAAAATGTTTGGGGCCTTATTTTTAAATAGAATTCGTTATTACACGTAGTATGTAACTTTTAATAAGTATATTTCTGACATATGCCACGGTATACCAACCAGCATCATCTCGTTTTAAAGAGTTCAAAACGTAAAGTGCAACATCCTGCTCCCCAACTTTAAACTAAAGCCCGAAGGAGCTCGTTATTCCTTCTCTAATTTATTTAATTGCTCTGTGGCGGTAATTATTCATGAAATTACGGCAATTACGTCTCTGGAAACAATTATTTATTGTGCAAACTTGAGTCTTAACTCACATTTTATTCCATAATGCATCATCAGATAACCGGGTGGACGAAACAGTATCGTTACACTGAAATAGCTACAATTTGTTACTTTGTATTTCATTTGTTACCTACTTTGTAACTAAATTGTCTTGTGTTTTCTGTTTACTCATTTCTTTGTAATTACCTACGCTTGGTTTGTTTTGAGATGGAAAATGGTCAAACAAATCGACAATTGTCAGTATTTATAGCGTCGGTTATTGAGTCACCCTGGTGAACATGTTCAGAAAATTACCTATAATCGGTTTGCACTTATAATTATTAGACTACTGTTTAAGTATAATTTAAGTATGTCGTAGTGACAGTTTGTCGATAGAGAAAAATGGAAGGAAATGGAGGAGGCCTTTGCCAATGAGCACACAGACCAAATCAACCGGTGTCAGTCAAATAATTATTTTTTATTTTATTAGCACCTTTATTTTTTTACAACTTGTCAATAATCATTTTATTTTAGTAGCATAAGTTTTAAATGGTCTGATTAAATAGCTTTTATTATTATAACTATTATTTATTATAGTCACAGTTTATAAGTTTTTTATTTCATTATGAACAGGTTTTAACAAATAAGTCGTAGAGGCCTTCTTTTATGCATAGAGACACCTGTAACAGAAGACCTCGCTCTTCCATAACTATGTGTACAACATACAAAGCCTGTTAATAACAGAATTTAACTAAGTAGGTACTCGTAAAATAACAAAAAAGGAACTAGAGAGTTCCAAAAAAATATTACTCGTATAATAATTAATTAGGTACTTGAATTCGCAATTTCAGATACCTAATTCAATTTGTGTTTGTGTGCGTGTGTGTGGGAGTGTATGTGTGTGTGTGTGTAAGCGAGCAAGAGAGAAAGGGAAACCAAAAGCCTATTACGCAGTGTGAAGTATGTGGTAAACACACACAGCGTCACTTTGTTTCTTTATAAATTGTGTTTATTTTTTTTTGTTTATTTATCATCTTGTTTTTCTTTATACTCATGTTCTTGGTCATCATTTAATTGTGTTTCTTGCAATTTTTTTGTGTGCTCTTGATAAATGATGTTTATAACTCCAAAATAAGATTACTTTTTATGTTATGGCTCCTAAAGAGGTCTTTAGAAATATAATTTGTAGTTTCTGTTTGTAATGTCAAAATAACAGTTTTTTACTAAATGCATATGAAAGCATATACGGTACTTACATATATCAAAAAATCAATTTTTAAATTTGTGTTTTCTGCCTGTCTGTTTGTTCTGGCTAATCTCCGAAAGGGCTGAACCGATTTGACCGGACTTTCACTGGCAAAAAGCTGATGTTATATACTTACTTTTATTTTAGATAAAGCCACGTGGGAGTAGCCACGGGCAGTAGCTAGTAGGTAATAATATTAGACTGCAAGAGTGCGCTGCAGAAACTGCTGGAACAAATGAACAATAAGGAAAAACGAAACCACAAACTTAAAAACGTTAACGCTAATTAGTTCAAGAAAATGTCTACGCCGTTCCACAAAACACCATCTTACCTAATATTAATTCGAAGTTATCTGTAAACCCCAGAAATTCACGTAGAGCAGAGTACAACTGCGATCATTTCCCTAATATCGTCAGAGTCGGGTCCGCTGGATAAATTGTTATCAAAACGAAGGAAAACAACCGTAGAGTTAGATTCGGCGTGGTTCGACAGTGTCCATCCTGCATATTAATCACAGGACGGCGCCATCTGCCGGCGGTCACCGCTCTTACCGGACCTCACCTAAATTAAAATATTCTGCATTTTGCTACGACAAACATGCAACATTTGGTGCTAATCGTCGTGGAGGATTCTTGGGTTGCATCTCATTTTCCGGTGTAATTTGTAAATGTAAATATGTATTTGTACATTATGAGGTATGTGTGTTTATTTGGATTTTAATGCAGATGCTTACATTTTGAAATAATATGATTGCGTCATGTGCAGGAGCAGTGGTGGCCCAGTGGTATCAGCCCCAACTTACGAGTTGTAGGTCGTGGGTTTGAACCCAGCCAGGCGCTTTACTTTGTGTAAATTATTTCATCACTAGTGCTCTGAAAACGGTGAAGGAGAACTAGTACTAGAACAGAAAATTCAAAGACAAGTGACATCTACCAACTCGGACTGGGCCCGCGTGGTAGATTATGGCTCACTCCCTCTCACATAGAGGAGGCCTGTAACCCAGCAGTGGGAAGAATCGCTGAATATGCTATGACACAAATAACATTTATGTAATAAAAGGACGTAGATACTCGTACGTATCTTGATCCTACTTACCTAGCCTAATCTAATCTAAACAAGTATTAAAAGTTACCACGGAAATATCTATCTATCTATCTATTACTTTATTTTTGATTTCTGAATGATTTTAATTCATGTTTTCATAATTAATTATTACTTGTGCTGTATCACGCTGAACAGTCATTAAATCATCTGTCTTTTCTATCTATATAAGGCCACGAAGATACACGCTGTGCCTAGTTTGGGGCCCACGGCTATATCTACATAAGCACTCCTTCAATTAACATTGTTCCTGTTTACAAATGTTTCCTAACTTGTGTGTGTCAATAAATTGATTTATTTTATTTAATTTTTTATTTTATGTATTGTATGCATAGCCGTGGTCATTTTTTATCCTAGGTTTTAGTAAATTTTATCTGCAATTCAATACGTAGGTAAGTTCAATTACAAACACATAAACCTGCCAAATAAATCGATGATATATTGAAGCAAACAAGAGGCGATCACAATAAAAGGCGACACAAGCACGCCTGGCCACATTGTTCAAACAACGCTACAAATGAATAGTTAGGTAACCCATTCTACGTGATAAATTCATTTTTGGGAAGGTTTAATTTGTTTGCAGCCGCCGCTATTTCGAATACGCCATTTCTCATTGAACAGATTACGGAGATTACGAATTCATTAGGGATGCTATATCTTTTGTTCGTGGCGTTGGGTCGCGGCTAATTGATATTTTGGGCACACATGTAGTTCGTTACCGTAATAATTGGTTCGGCAATTAATTTTCGAAAGAGTCGCCGATCCTTTGAGTTGAGTTTTGTATGGATGCGTGAAAATACTGTAGGTACACTGAAAAAAATGCAGACTAACTAAGATACATTTTCTCTTAGTTGGCATTAAAATGTTTGGAATCATTATTTATCTTTTTACTATAAACAAGATAGCATATTTACCAGAACAAATTCATTTAATTTATATTAGTATTTAATACATCGACAATTGTACATGTACCTACAGAATAATCATCGGTCTTTGTTACATCATACATGCTTTATGTGATTTTACTTCTTCACTTTTGTATATCAAATAATAGTTTAAGTCTATGGTAACAAGCAACTTGTTGGTATTATATTATCATTCTTAAACTGGCCAACATATTGAGCTAAATTATATAACTACCCGTAATTAAACTAATTTATTACTTAGTAGACGGAACTATGATAATTTAATTAAGTTCTCCTAACTTCAGAAGTCAAGAGAAGGCTCGGATGGAGTCAAGATGCGTGATCACAATAAACAAGATATTTGTTAAAGCAAACACTTTTTTTTTCAGTGTATGTTTTCATTAAATGAAAACTGTCGCAATGTTTATGGTAGTGTCACTAACGAAATTACTTTTTATTATTGATGTGTAACATGTTTGCTTTCGTTTTCTGTGGTTGTGATTTCGTGAAAAGGGACGGAAACGTGTAACAGGAAGTGACAGCTTGAGCATGGAATAAGTAAGTACTTTTTATGGAATAAGTAAGTACTTTTTATTAAATTAGTAAGTACTTTATAATAGCATGGAATTAGTAAGTACTATATAGATTGTAAGTAGAGGGGGTCGAATTTCGACCAGTGGGCGACCACTAGTAATGAATAATTATTCGAATAAATATTTCAGTATTTAGCTTTTTATTTATTTACTTTTATAAATATTTTTATTTTTAATGGCATGATATTTTTTTTTATAACGTTTTTACAGTTTACTTTTACTTTTTATATTTGACATTTCAATTTTTGTAGATTCTGACATATTTTATTATGGTAATTTTTTAATGATTTTTAATGAGTTGTTTAATGTTTAAATTTATTTGGTTGCTATTTTATTTTGGGCTTTTGTCTGTTTGGATAGTTTGTATGGTCTATTTCTTTTAATTTTTGTTTGGCAATGGTTGGTTTACCTAAAATAAATGAATTTAATATATTCTATTTTAAATCTTGAGGTTAATTTCTGTCACTGCTCAGTTGCTTATTACCACGTTGAGATGTCAGATGTTACACATCTTAAGCCACTACTGTAAGGCTCGCATCAGGAATGGATAATCTCTTATCCTTACCCTTACCCAATACTAGGAGTCAACCCACACAATACCATATTACCTACCTACAATACAGTCAATAAGCTAATAGATACATGGTTCGGTAGGGAGGTCCTGACGCCGGATCCGGTTGGATTCCGACCGTGTTCGGGACAGCGCACACCGCAGCAGAAGAGCCGCGGGAGCGCGGACAGGAATTAATTGCGGCGTCTGAGGTGTCCCGTAATTATCGTGCCTGTGGACGTGCAGCCGATATCTGTGCGGCTGCGGTTGCCTTAGAAATATTTTGTGTTTCTGTTATTGGGATGTTTGGGTAATTGCTTTTAGGCCCCAAATATCGGGCGACGGGTGGTCAGCCGAAATCTACAATTTTGCAATTAAGAAGAAAATATAGTTATCGATACCTATGTTTAGTTGCAGAACAAAAGGTCTAGATTATAGCAAGGAAGGCATGGAAAAACAAAAGAAGTAGCTATTAGACGGTTCAAAGGTTTGCTACAAATTGTAAACCATATTCTTTTTACCCGACTGCGGCGAAGCCAAAAAAAAGTCTGTCCCTATGTTCCTTCGTAACTACTAAACGGCTGAACAGATTTTGATGAGTGACATGTCGTTAGATTCGTCTTTATTGCGCGAGTGTCATATGGTATATTAAAATGATTAAAAATCAAAATGGCGGATTTTCAGCGCCAAAAGGTTTGTTTTCGAAAAAAAAATTTCTTCCAAGCCTACCGAGTGGGGTATCAAAATGAAGGGTTTTAAAAAGTGATTACAAAAATATATACTTATTATATGTTTAAAAGTAATTTAAATGAGAAATGATAAATAAAATATACCAAACTTTAGGAGTGAGTAAGTAAGAGGTCGTTACGAGTATCACCCATTTGTTTTTTTTAAATTAACTTTTCTTATTAAAGTAATTGTTTATTATGGTATGC
Organism: Tiliacea aurago; assembly: GCA_948098905.1. NCBI lineage: Eukaryota > Metazoa > Arthropoda > Insecta > Lepidoptera > Noctuidae > Tiliacea > Tiliacea aurago. The sequence goes on along the minus strand of OX402579.1, from coordinate 10,975,640 downwards.
TTTGTTGTTTCTAGTTTCATAAAGCTCTATTGTTTTGTGTTGGGCGAGTTTTTTTGTAGTATTTTACAGTGGTGCTTGGTCTTTATAACCGATTACTTATTTCATTACCAAATTAGTAGTATTTTTTTTCATTAAACGTATTATTTCATGAAAACCATAACTGTTATAATTACATAACATAAAATTACAAAATTTCAAAGTTAGGACGTAGATTAGCAACAAGATGCGCTGGGGCATACGGAAGTGCCACGCGGTTAAGACAGGGGTCGCATCGCTCGGCACGGGCATCGAACCGCAACCGACCTGCGCTCGACGCCGCCTGAATTAATTGCTCAACCCACGTCGCACTTCGCTCACCTCGAATTTCCTTGGATAAAATGTTACTGTTGATATTGTAATTATGCTTGAATTAAGATGAATTTTTGAGAAAAGTTAAGGGATCATGTTTGATAAATTATGTGTTTTTAATTGGCCGATATTATGATTAAACATCGGATTCGAAGCACTATCAAAATGCCAAAATTTGCATGCAAATATGCACTAAAAAAGGGCGAAATATGCACAGTTAAAATAATATTTATTATTAGAATTTACGTTTATTTTCACAATATATTTATATGTATGCTAATAATAATCAGTTTTAAGAGCGTTTACACCTTACGGTATTTCATACCAACTTTCAAGCCCTTATTTTTCGAAATGACTGAACCGATTTTAATGAAACTTCATACGCATAAGCAGGATACAAAGGTCTCAAAAGTTAACTAAGAACATAGAGAACATATACGCTAAAACAAAAGGTAAAGGCAATTATAAAGTACATTGAACAAATTTCTTAAAAAATATACTACACAATACTTATACAAACATACTGCACTACTTATACAAAAATACTACGCAATACTTATACAAAATTCTTTCTTTTACATTAAAAATAAATTAACAAAAATTAAGCGATGAATAAGATATTTCATATTACTGTGGCAGGTGATATACAATCTAATATTTGTACATGTGTATTCCACGCATAGGTACATAAATTGTCTACAAGCACGCACACATTTTATTAACGAGCTCAACTGTTATCTTTACCCACAATCCCTTCACGTCGATATTAATACACAATCTGGATAATTCGACACCTTTACCTGAATACCTAATTGAGGTCTCAGCCGATCAGTATTCGTCGCTGGTGCGTTCTTACCGGGAAGATAAGCCCGGGATCCCGTCGCCTGAATCCTGCGATACTTGTGACTAATCGCTGGGATTCACCTCGCGCCGTCTCACGATAATCCCGGACAAATTATAGGGGTGCTTATTACTACGTGGGGTTTCGTGATCATTATTTAACAGTCAGTTGAGGTAAGTCCCGACGTTCGTGTAGATAAAGGCTGTGTTCATAGAAATATTAATAAATGTCTGCGAGAATGTTCGTTGTGTAAGCCCATTTTTCATCATGCTTTAGGTAATGAAATATTTGGTTTCATACATGAACAGCTAATAAAACATTGAAATTATAATATTAGTAATTAATTATTTAGCTTAAACGATTAATTAATTGAATCGCAAAACTCAAACCGAAGCTTCATAGCCAGACGCTCAAAAAACAGAAACTACGCTCATTTCACTCACAGATATAGAATCCAAATAGCCAATGAAACCGGATCCATAAAATAAAAGACCGGCGACTCATAAATAAATACACTGAAAAATGCAAAGGGAAAAATAAAAAGAGGAATAATGGAGGGTATAAAAGAGGACAGTTTGCGTCACAAAGCCGCATGCGGGCCTCAGATATTGACAGTAAATTTCATTCATACGGCATTAGTGCCGCACCATCAGATCCAGGGATATCTCCCGCAAACAATGCGGCTACGAAAATGCTGGAGGAGGTAACGGTGTTTCGACCATCATACTTAGAAACAATTAACATTCTTTATGGAATGGAAATTTTAAGAAAAATAGCCAATAAGATATTTTTTTTTATTTTGAAGAGGAATAGAAAACATTTGGCTATCCTTACGTAAACTACCGAGTCTTATACTACATGTCCAATTAAAGAGCTTAGTTATTAAGAACTTTAATAAAATATCTACTATATTGTTTTGCTAACAAACTCTTTGCAATTTCTGGGAAGTGGGTCTATGGGAATAAACATACAACGTAAGTAGGTATTTATTTAACCTCAACCCCGACTCTACAAATGTGCAAAATAATTATAAAAATAATAATAAAAGCGTATGAATTTTAAATTATACGTAGCAATAAAATGATTTTCGTAGATCCACGTAACCGCTGTGGATGGCGTAGCAGCATCTACGCCAAACCGCTACGCAGCCTACACGCGCCGACCAATTTAGCGTAGCACACCACAGAGAAAAACGATGGACAGAGAACGAAAATAACAGCTTTGAACTGTTTGGACAAGAACGTATTGCTGAAAGAGGCTTTGTGTGTGTGAGCAGTGCGTTACTTTGTCTTGTATTTCAAAATAGTATGGTATATTAAAATATTATTTTTATGTAATAATGCTGGCTCTGCATGATTTTTGATTTCAAACCGACTTCCAAAAAGGAGGAGGTTATTTATGTTCGTCTGTATTTTTGTTTTTATTTATTTTCACATCGGTGAACACATACAAGAAACAGTACGAATAAAAAAATTACTTTAATTTCTGAATTCGGTGGCAAAAAATTAAAATACAGATCCAATAACACCGACTTCCGAAATTGAAGATATTTTTTACTTTGTAATGTTTTTTTTTTGGAACATGGGTGTTTTTTTTTTGGTACTTTATTGTCTTAGCATGATCACGATACTACGATTGAATAAGTTAGTTCCTATACTTTTATATTTAACAAATTCCGAAACAAAACGATAATTCACATAAAAATACAAGGGCTATGTCTGTATTTGACAATTACAAATCACACAAAATACAACATTATCCTTATCTCGTTTGTTTGAAGTCACAAATAAAACATAATTCGTATGAAATCCCGGGACCAGCTTTGGGCCCATTCTTCAAGTTAAGCCAATATTTGGCGAGGCCGGGACAACTTCCGCGAATGTGACCCGGTAATTTATCGGCGGACAAACTGAAGTTTATCGAAAGAACGAGAATAACTTTATTATATAGTGACCGGAAGTGGAGGGTGGACGTTCACCCGCCAGACGCAACTGTAGGTACGCTCGGACACACAAGTGTTTCATAATAGTTTGAGCACGTTTCTTTGTTTTTTAATGTGACAGAAACTATGAAGCCTTTTTTATGAAACAGCTCAGGAATTTGTAGAGAAAAGTTTTGTCTTACCATTGAGAATCAATATTTATGTTCATAAACACGTGAAGCACTAAGGCAATCTATAGTCTGAGTTTTACTACTGTATCAAAATTTGGGTTTTTCAATGTTTTGTGTGCCGTATCACGAATGCACCAAGTTTACATGAACCAATAAATTCTCTAGAAATATCAAATAGAATTGTATTAAAGTATGGATGACTGAAAATTACCGTGCCGTACCGCGTGGTGCCGGACGTAAAGAATAGCACCATCTTATTCTTCCCGTGGGTGTCTACAAAAAAAACAATACAATTTTCAATAGCCACAGGTTTGCTTTGTATTATTTGAAAAGTTAGATTATCTAATTATTTTCTCTCAAAACGGCTTATTATATTAATGTAAACAGAGAACGAGGAAAGCAGTCCCACCGTAATATAGGTTATAACTAATACGGGGGTCGAGGTGAATCGGGTTTGGTTATCTAATCTTTAATCTTAAAAAATAAGTACTAGTGTAGTTGTCCGTGTGGTGCCAGTCGTAAAGAATAGCACCATCCTATTTCTTCCCGTGGGTGTCGTAAAAGGCGACTAAGAGACTTACTAGAGAATGGCAGCAGCGTTTTCTATGCATTTTAACACCATACTGCGATCGCCAACCCCCCTGCCAAGCGTGGCGGTTATGGCAACGCCCCCTCCTTTTGGGGGAGGCCTATGTCCAGCAGTGGACGTCTTTCGGCTGAAATGATGATGATGATGGATGACTGAAAATTAAAAAACCTTTTAATCAAACAGCCAACAAGAAGACACACACAAATACACACAAAAAAAAATACAGAAATACAAATTACTCTATTTGGTTCATTCAAACGCACGTTAATCCTTTGAAGTATCTCCGCACACGACTGTACAGTTTTGCGTTGTTCCATTTTTATGGAGTCGGAGGCATTTCTTAGCAATAATGAAATATGTCGGGTCCACCGGCCGGCCCTCATTGTAAACACATTTCGGAAATCGTCCTCATACGAGGACGTCCATGAGGAAATCGTCCACGTTTGAGTCATTTTATTTCGAGGAATCCTGCATTTTCCTTTGTAGTAAATATTCCGAGTATGAACGTGTTGTATGCGTTTATGCAAGAGAAGAGTTATGCGTCTGCATTTGTGACATTTTTGTTTGCATGTGCACTTAATGTTGATCATTAGGTGTAGGTACATGATGTCTGCAGTGGACTGCAGTCAACTGGAGTTGACTGGAGTTGATGTACAGTAGTAGATTGTTATACAAGGGTCGAAAGGAATTGGTAACTCTCACCCGTGTTAAACACTCTACTTTTCATTTCAATTATAAGGAAAGGAAAAAAAATTAGTTTTTCTAAAATATTTTATTTTCTTGTTTGCTCGCCACTTCATAAAATTATTTTACCTATGTATTTATTTAAATATCTTTCCTTTGAAATTTCTAGCAAAAGATTTTCGATTACTGAATTTGCCTCGTCTTTAACCGAATCTGTGGTCAACATTTCAGAATTACTTGAACTAATTTTTAATTAGTCTAAGACCCAGATGTTGAATTTCGGTACAGCTTACAGAGTTTGTATTCCGTCAAATTATATAGACTTTTTTAAATTTTAAATATGGAACACACCGCTTTGTCTCCGCGGGCCGTTTTTTAATTCACACTGGCTGTTGATACACTCACAAGACCGCAGCATTTTTTTTATCGATATTGTTCTTTGTTATGTAAAAATGTTCGTAGCCAATACCTAAACAAAAGTTCTATTTTAAAAATTAATTCCCGCCCTAGGAATTAATTACTATGAGTCTTTCCCGCCCAAGGGTGGGAAGCAGCGTTTTCCACTTGCTACTCAGATCAAACAAACACTACTTTCCGATTATGAGAAATGAAAATGATATTTTTGATACATGTAGAATTCTTAATTTTTAATATCGACCTCTATGAATGTTAAGAAGTTAAATATGAATAACCTTTAGCCAAAATATTGCAGGAAGTAGCAAAAACGGAAGAAATATCGAGTGATCTTTAAACGGCTAGACTGTTGAAAATAAAATGTATTTATTAGTGAAAAAAATATCAGTTGGCTGCTACGGAGATGCCTCCCTCTCACCTGCGATCGTTCGCATCGAGGTATGTTTTGAATGATACGGTCAATCTTGAGATTGGCAGGGTGAATCGGGTTCGTAACAACCGTGAATGTATTATTGAGCACTGAGTAACTAATTGTTTATCTAATCTTTAAGATTCTTAGAAAATAAGTATTAGTGTAGTTGTCCGTGTGGTGCCGGTCGTAAAGAATAGCACCATCCTATTTCTTCCCGTGGGTGTTGTAAAAGGTAACTAAGGGACTTACTAGAGTATGGGCAGCAGCGCGTTCTCTATGCATTTGAATACCATACTACGATCGCCAACCCGCCTGCCAAGCATGGTGATTGGTGATTATGGCAACCCACCCCCCCTTGGGGGAGACCTATGTCCAGCAGTGGACGTCTTTCAGCAGAAATTAAACGAATGTTTGAACGTTTATGGAGAATGATATTCTCACAGCTTCTATGTCTATTTTTAATATTCCTGTTTAGTTTATTCTATCAATATAAATTACATTGTTTTTCTTTATGTATGCTGTACCGGTACTGCGTCCTATTAATTGTTTGCTGCACCGGACGACGTCATTGCGTCAGCGCCGGCTGTCGCTGAAAACCAGCGCTGGGGCTCTGTCTTGCATAGGGTCGCAGCATAATGCTGAGCGATAGTCGTTTTCGTGGATGTGATGCAAGTTTCCCCCAACCTTTTCTTATTTTTTGTGTTTATGTACTTTTTTGCGGCATGTTTACAGCAAATAAACGTATTTTCTTTCTTTCTTAAATGATGATGATGAAGTACTAGTGTACAATTGTTGTAAGGTTGTTATTCTTTTGGAAAATAACGAATATGTTAATGTTATGTAGTTACCAAAAACATGAAATCTGATCTATTTATCCAAGAGCCAAACAGATCTTATCCTATCTTATATACCTACATTTCTTCGAATATTCTAGGTAAATGAAAAGCGTCCAATAAAATTTGATTTGGCGTCTACTCGGCGCCGAACTGAGTCGGACACAACGGACCTTCAGATATGATACTGTCAACTCTTTCACGCTCCACTACACTTATTCATGGAGACGGCGACGTGACGTCTTTACTGATACTCGAACGTTGGAAGAACGTAACTAATATCGTTTCAAATTATTTTTGTTGATTTTTAAAGTCATGTTAGGGTTTATTTGTAGGAATATAAAGTCAAAGTCAAATTATTTATTTCAAATAGGCACATAAAAGGCCCTTTTGAACGTCAAGAATTACAAAAAAATAAATAGAATTGATTCTCTTTCGATTCGATTTCTCAGAATAGTTGCCCCTTCCAAAAGGTAGTTTCGTATGGAGAAGAATGGGCAAGAAACTCCACCGTAGAGCGTATACAGCCGAAGGCGTTAAATGCGGTAATATTATGTTATAAGCAACACTCAATGGGTAATAAATAATAACTACCTATATAACATGTTAACCGCCGTGTCCTCACGGAGGCGATCGGCGGCGACGATCTCTCGCGTCCGGCCCTGGTTCAGGCCATGGTTCGGAGCGAGAGTGCATGGGAGGCCGTCACCTCCTTCTGCGAAACAGTAATGCTCGCGAAGGAGGAGGCGGAGCGCATGAGGGTGAGGCAGGGTGCCCGCCCTTCCGCCCTAAGTCGCCGCAGGAGACGCCCTGGGCGTCGGGAATCGCAGGCCGATTCCCGGCCACCGTAGGCGCGGGCTTGCGGACGGTGAGCGATGGGTAGCTCGCCATCCGATAAGGACCAGGCCCGGGTCGATGGCGCGTTGTGTTCCACGCGCGCCTCAAAGAGACATCAGCACCAATTGACGTGGTCCGAACGGGCCAATGCCTGCCAGGGTTACGAGCCTGTCCGAAAGGGATATCGTGACTCTGGCACACAGGCATCTGAAGGAACACGGTGGGTTTTAGTCAGTAAAAGTCTGACACTCTCTCTCGCTCCGCCCAGAGCGGGAGAAGTTATTTGATGATTTCCCACCAAAAAAAAAAAAAAAACCCCCTTACTAATAATAGCTCTTAAGTTAGGACAAAAGTTTACATTAACTATTACCTAAAGTGGTTAATGCGTAGGGCATTAGGTACTTAAAAAATGCATATAGGTATGTCTACGTTTTTACTTTGTCCTTTAATTTCTCATGACAACTGATACTAGCCACCAACTGCTAATTTCTCATGACAACTGATACTAGCCACCAACTGCTAATTTCTCATGACAACTGATACTAGCCACCAACTGCTAATTTCTCATGACAACTGATACTAGCCACCAACTGCTAATTTCTCATGACAACTGATACTAGCCACCAACTGCTAATTTCTCATGACAACTGATACTAGCCACCAACTGCTAATTTAAGCGTGTATACAGACGGCCTAGACAAAGTAACATTCGATTAGCGATGACGCTAGTTGAAAAGCAAAAAAATGTATGGGGTTGACTTAAACTATCGAAATGTTACGTGATCATAGGTCAACGAATATAAATTAGGTAAATCATTCGATTCCATGAAACGATTCGACAGCGGTCGAACGATAACTTCCTTAGAGATGCGTAGCCAAGTGGCACTTTTTGACAAGCGTTATCGCCTGCCAATCGAACTTCGTTATCGTTGCAAACGAAATGCGTACAAATAAATACATTCTGATTCTGGTTGAAGCAATAGCGATTGTAGAAATAGAATCGCTCCGAAGCGAATGCCATTTGTCTAGGCCCTCTGGTTGGCGATTTAGTCACCTGCATCCGTCAAGGGGGTGATTCTACCAGTTATACTGAACAAATTTCACTGTGAACCTAATATCCGACTCGTGGACAAAAAGAAAAAAATCCTATACAACATAAGACAGACTATTTCGATGACAAAATAAAAAAATAATTTTTGTTTACGTATCGGATTTGAGTTTCAAAGCGAAAGTTGTTTAGTAGTATCATCCCCTTGACGGATGCAGGTAACTAAATCGCCACCCTGCAAATAAATTATAGTTTGGAAGCATCTAGTTACATTCTATAGTCATACCCTTGTCCGGTGCGCAGTGAGTCCACTGTTTCGATAAAGGCTCGTTTAATACTACAAAGTGTTCTGAAGCGAGTGTCGCCCCGAGCGACGCTTTACCCGTCTCTTATGAAAATGTCGTCAAGCACTAGCCACCCGACTTGAGACCTCTTTTGATATCTTACGTGGTGGGTAATTGAAAAAGGACAGGTATGTATTTATCTTGTAAAGCATTGGTATATATTCTGAAAATGTGTTTTGATATATTTTGTAACTTTTACTTATCCATGTCTTTTTAACCGACTTCCAAAAAGGAGGAGGCTATATGTTCGGCTATATCATTGTTTTCTTTTTTTTTATTTCTCACCGATTTCTCCAACAATTATGGACCGATTTTGAAAATTATTGATTATATAATTATATATAATTGTGTTTGAAAAGGTATGCTGCCGAGGTGGTCCCATTGCCACCAAATTAGAATCTCATGAGGGGATCCCATGGAAATCGAGGGAAACCCTGAAATTTTAAAGGCAAATACACTAATAAATAAATATAATAATTTATTTTATGGGTAGATTTGGATATTTTTTATAGTAACTCGTGCATTTGCTTTCGGAAAGTAGCATTTGGTGCAATGGAACTGATGATGGAGACGACAGATGCCACCTGAACAACATAATAATAAGTATTTAACGGGTTGCGATTCGATTAGGTACTTTAATATGGTTGCTAAGCAATTTATGCTCGTCAAAATGCATATGGTGAGTGGCAGTTCATCCTTAACAATTAACGTCCCAGCATCAGGAAAAGCAATATTTTGTAAATAGGTGATGAGCTGTTGACATTAGGCTATCGCAACTTAGATAAATTAAAAACTGACCCACTAAAAAGTGAAAAATAAATAACTTTTTACAAAAAAATAACTGACTTCCAAAAATCACTACAAAGTGAAAAATAACTTTAATTTCGAAAGTCGGTGGCAAAAAACTAAAATACAGATCAAAAGACACAGACAGAAAGATATTTTTCACTTTGTAGTGGTTTTCTGGAAGTGGATTATATTTATTTGTAAAAGGTTTTTACGCTTCAGATTATAAATTTTTAGGTCTAAGTACATTTATTTGAATCAGGTACTTTAAGCACATCCCAGAAAATAAAAAAAACACAATAAATTGTTGGAAGTAAATTGCAAAACACTTTAGTAATAAAAGTTCGTATGAAACAAAGTAAAACTGAAATATTACCTGCAGGTAAATATGGCAACAAATAGACATTAATTAAACGCTGTAGGAATGAACGGCACGGCTTCATTTGTTCAGACCTTCCGTACCACGTGCACCATTTATAACTATGCAGTCAGTTGATAAAACTTCCTGCTATTATTTTTGGAGATCCGTAACTCACACATTTTTTTTTTTAACGAGTAATTTAATATAAACTAGCCATCATTTGATAGTAGCTGTCACAAAATATTATAGTAGGTACAGGGTTGAATAGGTCACCCAAAGCGTAAATTAGTTTTAGTTACATTTAGTATTTTTGGGACAGATCTACTAAAGCCTTATTAAATAACGTCTTGTTAACTAAACGGCAGCCTTAGTAATCTGGACATACACACATAATTAAAAATCTTATTATTATCAAATTGATATAAGAATAATTTATTTGTTCAAAAACATACAGACATTTAAATAATATGGTGATATCTACACTATACACTTTATTCTATGATAGTTAAAACAGTATACATATTGCTCATGGAAAGCGTTCGGTGACGATGAAGCAGTTCCATGATTTTTGTTCACACAAAAATTGCTCAACGCGCCTAAAGAAGTTTTCACTTCAATAATTATGCCTATTTCATTTCTACACGTGGATTATTAAAAAAAAGGCAAATGCAACATTTCTATTAAATAAGCACTAAAAACATTGCATAATATTTTGATAGAATGAAAACAATGCAAATAAAAATAAATCACTTATAATAATATTTTCATACGGAACCAACGGCGGCCAACCATAGTAAGCTTTTCCCTTCTACATCGTGTAAATACGTTTTGGCTCGTTTCCGAGCTTACCGGAAAATATTGACGGATTTTTTTTATTTGTTTAAAGATTGCGTCCAGGTTTTACGGTTTTTCTTTTACAATATTTTTTTTTATTTAATCAAGTTGTCGTCTTAATCCTAAAACTGAATAGACTGTCATAATGTCAGCTTAGATGACTTTATGTGGCATAACCACAAATATTTTATTCCCGAGTTTTTTATCTAAATATATAAAAGAAGAAACTGACTGACTGACTTCTTTTCTTTTTCTTTCTTTTCTTTTTTTTAAAACGTTGCCCCACACTAGGAATTTCTCCTGTGGTTTTCATCGTGGGTGCGTTTACAAACATTTAAATTCACATACACAAACAGCCAGACCCGGAACCACTACTTGTAGGTCATACAAATATTTATTCCGTGCGGGAATCGAACCCGCGACAGTCAATCGCTTAACTAACTGCGCCAACCGTGCGTGACTGACATATCAACGCACAGCCCAAACCGCTGGGTCTAGAGATTCCAAATTTGGCACGCAGGTTCCTTATGAGGTCTGGGGTGCACTAAGAAAGGATTTTTGGGAATTCCACCCCTAAAGGGGTCAAATAGGGGATGGAAGTTTATATGAAAGTCCATCAGTTTTGAAGCCTACCTTCAAAACTGATGGACTTGATCTTGAAATTTTGTGTTTAGGCTGACATTTGAAAATTAATTTACAGGTTTCTTAGCGTTTTTGCTAATTCCACCCCCGAAAGGTTAAAAAGGGGGATGAAGTTGTATATGGAAAGTCCTTAATTTTCGAAGTAAAAATCACAAAATTCATTATCTAGGGTTATGGTTGGAAACTAACGCAACGATGTTGTTAGAATTTCAACCCATAAAGGCCCGGTCCCACTTAGACGGACCATCTGTTTTTTTTTTTCACTAAGACGGTCCGTCTAAATGTGAACATTGTCATATAAATTGTACTGCCACTGGCATATCCGTCTCTTTAGACGGACCGAGAAAACAGACGATCCGTCTATGTGGGCACGGGCCCTTAGGGGTAAAACGGAGGATGAAATTTTGTTTGTAATAAAGTTCTTTATTTTTTAAATCACCAATATTTCGGCTTATGGTTGGAAAGTATAGGCATCCGCTAAGAAGGGATTTTTCGAAATTCAACCTTTCAGGAGGTGAAAAAGGGGGATTTTGTTTATATGAACAAAAATTATTCCTCGAGTTAATAAATTTTAAACTTGGTACGAATACTAAAATAAAGTAAATGATAAAGTTTGTTTTTTTTTTGTTTTTTTTAAACACCCCCTAAAGGGGTATATGGGGATGTAAAAGTTTGTATGGAAGAATTTTAATGCGCGGTCTGATTAAGGCGACGATAACCGACTTTCGATGATTTTATACTGAAAATCACGTTTAAACGAGTAGTGATAATGATTTGAAAAAAAAATATGTGTTAAAAAAGAGCATTTTCTCAATAACTTATTATGTGAATATTTTAGATTATGTTTATATTACATGGTGAAATTATTTTGTAAAGTTCTAACGCGAATTAAAATACTGAGAATTGCGCCAAATCTACCAAGCGTATTTTTCTGAAACCTTCACCAATTTAAAGATAATTTAATAATTGATATTTTAGTATACGCGTTTTATTAAAATACCTTTTGTTTTGTATAATATATATAAATTAATAATGCGTCAAATTGGGGACAGCGCTCCTTGATGGGCGAGTCCTATTACTGGCTGAATGTACGACGCGTTGCGTGAGCTCAGTACAGATCACGCAAGCTAACCACTCAAGGTCACTGGCATATATCTGCGTCTTAACTCAAAAATCGGTATTTTACATACAATACCTAAAGCTCACAGAATATAAAGGCTTATGTTTTTGGGTTTATTCAAATGTTACCCTTACGGGGCAAAACGTGGTAATTAAGTTTTAGGGAAAGACTCGAAATTCGCCGCTAAATTGAGGAATTTAGCGGCGAACGTCGAAAAGCGGTGGCCGCCACAAACCGGTGGCCGCCACAAAGCGGTGGCCGCCAAATAGCGGTGGCCGCCACATAGCGTTGCTCGTCGAATAGCGGAAGCTGCCACATAGGGTCAGCCGCCACATAGCGGTGGCCGCCAAACACCGGAGGCCACCATATAGCGGTGGCCACCAAATAGAGGTGGCCGCCACACAGCGGTGGCGTTCAAAATATAGCGGAGGCCGCCACATGGCGGTGGCCGCCAAATAGCGGAGGCCGCTACATAGCGGTGACCGGCATATAGCAGAGGCCGCTACGTAGCGGTGGCTGGCACATAGCGGTGACCGCCAAATAGCAGAGACCACCAAATAGCGGTGGCCGCTACATAGCGGAGGCCGCTAAATAGCGGTGGCCACCACATAGCGGTGGCCGCCACATAGCGGTGGCCGCTACATAGTGGTGACCGCTAGATAGCGGTGGCCCCCAAATAGCGGAGACCACCAAATAGCGGTGGCCGCTACATAGCGGAGGCCGCTAAATAGCGGTGGCCACCACATAGCGGTGGCCGACACATAGCGGTGGCCGCTACATAGTGGTGACCGCTAGATAGCGGTGGCCCCCAAATAGTGGAGACCGCCAAATAGCGGTGGCCGCTAAATAGCGGTGGCCGCTACATAGCGGTGTCCGCTACATAGCGGTGTCCGCAACATAGCGGTGGCCGCCAAATAGCGGAGACCGACAGACAGCGGTGGCCGCTAAATAGCGGTGGCCGCCATATAGCGTCCGCAATATAGCGGAGGCCGCCAAATAGCGGAGGCCGCCAAATAGAGGAGGCCGCTACATAGCGGTGCACGGCACATAGCGGTGGCCACCAAATAGCGGAGACCGCCAAATAGCGGTGGCCGCCTCATAGCAGTGGCCGCTAAATAGCGGTGGCCGCTACATAGCGGTGGCCGTTACATAGCGGTGGCCACTACGTAATGGTGGCCGCTACATAGCGGTGGCCGCCATATAGCGTCCGCAATTTAGCGTTAGCCACCACCTAGCGGTGGCCACCAAACGGCAGTGGCCACCAAATTGCGGCGGCCACCACATAGCGACGGGTACCAAATAGCGATAGGTGGCACATAGCGGTGGCCGCCAAACAGCGGTGGGTGCCACATAGCGGTGGCTGCCAAATAGTGTAAGCCACCACATAACGGTGGCCGCCAAATAGAGGTGGCCGCCACATAGTGGTGACCGCCATATAGTGGTGGACGCCACCGAAGCCACGAAGGCTGGGGTGAGAGCCCCTCTCCGCCGACTTTTAGGTACTTAGAACACACATTTCATTGATTTTGATATTTTCGCGCTAACTTAAAAAAAATGGTTTCACATTCTCTTGCAAGTCGCCTTTAAGACGGATGCTCTTGTCATTCGCTTCTTTCAATTCGTAGGTATTTCTTCTAAATTATGTAAAATTGGTTTTAAACATGCGTTCATTTCCATACACCATTTCGTGGACAATAGTGTGGGTTATACTTTTAGCATAAGCATGCATGGCATAATCAGCCTATAATGTTCCCACTGCTGGGACACAGGCCTCCTCTCTTCGACAGGGAGTGGGCTGTAATCCACCACGCGGGCCCAGTGCGGGTTGGTAGATGTCACATGTTTTTGAATTGTTGGTTCAAATAAAGGAAAAATTATATCAGGGTTTTCAAAAAATCTACCTCTAACTGGTCGGAAAGGGGGAGTCAATTTTAGAGGGGATTTTATGTTTCAGATTGGCGCAAAAACGACTGAATGGATTTAGATGATTTTTGGCACACATATAGTTTATAATCTGGATTAACACATAGGGTACTAGGTTTTCATCACGTACGTACGTTCCCGTGATATTTTTTCCGAAATTCACGCGGGCGAAGCCGCGGGCAAAAGCTAGTGTAATATATACTTACACAATATTAGTTTTAGTGTATGCGAAACCCGAAACACGTGTCTAGTATTTTTATGTAAAGAATCTAAATAAAAAAAAAAATAAAAAAACAATTTACTGACACACACAAGTTAGGAAACATTTATAAATAGGAACAATTTTAATTGAAGGAGTGCTTACGTAGATATAGCCGTGGGGCCCAAACTAGGCACAGCCTGTATCTTGGTGGCCCAATATAGATAGCAAAGACAGATTGATTTAATGACTGCTCAGCGTGACACAGCACAGCAATAAACAAGTAATAATTAATTATGAAAATATGAATTCAAATCATTTAAAAATCAAAAATAAAATAATAGTAACAAACCAATAAATAAAAAATATATATAAAATAAAAATAAAAAAACAATATAAAATCAAAGAAGATATCAACATGCGTAATTGTAAGAGACATGATGGCATTATTAATTGGAAAGGTGAAAGAGTAGCGTGTGTGTGTGTGTACATTTTTATGTAAGTGTAAAGTTCACTCATCCTCTATAGAAAAGGGAGGATTCTCCGACCAGACGGGTGTTGTGTCTGGTGGGCAACTGCCCAACGGTTGATGCCGGGATGTTGTATATTTATGCTAGTTGCGCGGTAAACTTTGCTTGCGCGATGCAGGATTTTGCGTGACGTCAGTGTGACGCGTAGTTCGCATGTAGTGATGTTGATGCCGCTGCATCACTCCCCTCCGGAGACCGGAGGTCGATAGTGGGATGAGTCAAGTGAGTCATGTATCTTGCGATGCTTGCCAGTGCCAGTAGAGGGTTCCAATGAGTCGGAACCGGGTGCCACATAGTTCTCGGTGAGTCGGAACTGTCTGCGGTGATTCCCCAGTGAGTCGGGGTGGCGCTGCATTATGCTCCAGTGAGTCGGATGTGGTACAGGGCCGGGTTGAGGCTGACTGCTGGCGTCGACCAGGAGATCAGGTATCATGTTCTCTGCTTGTGAACCGGCCGAAAGTTCAATGTGCTATGCCAAAGTTGCTGATGAGGCTGTACGTGATGACCAGGATTGCGCGTCCGCTGCAGTTTAGAGGCATGAGGAACAGGGTGTAAAGTTCACTCATCCTCTATAGAAAAGGGAAGATCCTCCGACCAGACGGGTGTTGTGTCTGGTGGGCAACTGCCCAACGGTTGATGTCGGGATGTTGTATATTTATGCTAGTTGCGCGGTAAACTTTGCTTGCGCGATGCAGGATTTTGCGTGACGTCAGTGTGACGCGTAGTTTGCATGTAGCGATGTTGATGCCGCTACAATAATATTATTCTTGCCAGGAAACGCTACGGCTCATTTTTACCATGAAACGTCACATCACGTAAAATAAATCATCACCTTAACTTCAAAAAGTTTTCCGGCCCATTTTTTCTCACCCAATGATTTAGTTTACGTGAAGCACAAACAATATAGAGCGTGAACACGTGTTAACAGCGCCATAACCGTGTGAGTTAACTGCCGAACTTAGGGCACTTTGTGAAATATGACGCAGTACGAAACGACCCTTATCGCCTAGCTGATTTTGTTTTATGTTCTGCCGCGGACTCTGGCGCGAAAACGTGCAAGTATGGATCGAAGACGAAAAAAGTTACAACTGAATACGAGAAAATGTTATTCAAATCATAAATTCAGACATTTTTAGGGTTCCGTAGCCAACAAGGAATCCTTATAGTTTCGCCATGTCCGTCTGTCTGTCTGTCTGTCGGGGGGCTTAGCTCAGAGACTCTTAGTACTAGAAAGCTCATGTAATTTGGCACGAGTCTACATATTAATCACGCCGACAAAGTGGTAAAATAAAATCTTGATCTACTCAACTGTACCCCCCGGCATTTAAATGATTGTTTTTGGATATGTAAAAAAAATATGGCAGTAGTATAAAGGAAAAACTATCACAACTAAGTAGGCTTTTCAAGTTAACAAGTAATAGTCGACAAACTTCATTTGCAGTTGGCGAATTGACCGTGACGTATACCGATGTATTGGAGAACATGTTTTTCGACTACAATGTTAAGTTTGTTCTTGGGATAAATTCATTGTGCGTGGTCCGACACGCACTTGGCCGGTTTTGTTTTACAAATTCCAATAAGTAAGTTGTATTTCGTTCGGTTAATTAAGCTTGTTTCTAGTGATTGTCAATGCAAGAGAAATAAAAGTCATGCCAATCTAAGGCTCCCCATTACATATTACAATCTATAAGCTGCCTTATTTTTATTTGCTTAAGAAACACATGATAATTTTCCTAATTTTGCGTATCTCTATTTGTCTGAACGCAGCTTTAAGGCTTCTACATACTGACGCGACTTGACGCGCCACGAGACACCGATAGAACAATTTCTATGAAAAATTCAAGAAAATCGTCGCGCGACAAGTCGCACCAGTATGTAGACCTTTCATCATCATCATCATTTCTCCAGTATGCCTTTCATCATCATCATCATTCCAGCCGAAAGACTTCCACTGCTGGACATAGGCCCCCCCCAAAAGGGTCCCCCAAGGGATTGCCATAATCGCCACGCTTGGCAGGCGGGTTGGCGCCTTTGTTGGTAGAACGCAGCCTTTAGGTTTATGAAAATCATTTTTCTTACAAGTTAATAGACTGACACAGGTGTTTCCAAACAGCATATCATAGATTTTTATTAGAAAAGGGTTCGACAAGAAGTGAGGCTATAACCATCGACACACAACGTAATGGTTTATACCCCTGTTACGTTAGATTTAGTGCGCGATACCACGCTTCCAACTTTCTGCACCCACCTTAGGTAAGAACGTCATGTTAATACATTACGTTTTTTAGGCATGAGCATTTTAAGGGGGATTCGCTAAGAGATAGCCCGCGAAATTGAAATTTTGACAAAAATTAAAAAGAGTATGCTTAGATCATTTAGATGGTTTGGTCATGTGGAGAGGATGAGTGAAAGGCGATTAACAAAAGGTATTTATAAAGCAGAGGTGAGTGGAAACGCCGGGAGGGGACGCCCTAGAAGGACTTAATTACAGTGACCAAATTGGTGATATTCTTCAGAAAGGTCAGGTGCGTAGTACTCGCAACCGGCGTGCGTGTATGACCAGATGTATAATATGAACGTAGGCTCTGTCGCGTGGTCGAGGCCTATCTGACGGACAGGGCCGTCATCTACCTCGGTCACCAAGGAGAGTGGAACCGGCGAGAGATGTCGTGCGGTGTCCCACAGGGATCGGTTCTGGGGCCGCATCTGTGGGACATCGGGTACGACTGGGTGCTGCGCGCCGACTTCCCCAGTGGCGTCAGCGTAGTCTGCTACGCTGACGACACGCTGGTCCTGGCGCAGGGGAGTTCACATCAGGCGGCGGCCGAACTGGCGGAACGTGGGGTTGCGACAATCATCGATAGGATCCGGCAATTGGGACTCGAGGTGGCCTTGCACAAGTCCGAGGCCATGTGTTTCTATGGTCCTCGGAACGCGCCACTGTCGGGTTCCCAGATAACGGCGGGAGGGGTTCACATCGGCGTCGAGTCGACGATGAAGTACCTGGGACTCGTCCTCGAGAGCCGGTGGAACTTCGTCGAGCACTTCCGACGTTTGGCTCCCAGACTGGAGCGGGCCGGGGCTGCCTTGAAGCGGCTCCTGCCCAATCTGGGGGGTCCAAACGCCTCCTGCCGGAGGCTCTACGCGGGGATCGTGCGGTCCATGGCCCTTTACGGGGCACCGCAGTGGGCGCGTTCACTGAAGCTGCGACCAGCCCAGCGGTTGAACGCGTCCCAAAGGGTCATGGCCATCAGGCTGGTACGGGGTTACCGCACGGTCTCCCGTGAGGCGGCGAGCCTCCTTGCCGGACTACCGCCATGGGATCTGGAGGCGAAAGTCCTCGCGCACATGTGGGTGAGGCGCGAAGAGGCGAAACGCCGGGGTGTAACTCCGCTGCCGCAAGAAATCGCGGCACAGCGGACGGAACTCCGGCAGGATCTCATGGCGACATGGAAAATGCGATTGTCGCAACCCAGTGCTGGGCACGCCACAATTGTGGCGGTAAGTCCCCTCTTTGAGGAGTGGCTAGAGAGGCGCCACGGCGTCCTCACCTTCCGCCTGACGCAGGTCCTCACCGGACACGGTTTTTTCGGGAGGTTCCTGTTCAGAATAAAGCGGGAGGAAACGCCCGGGTGTCACCACTGTGTGGATCGCCCGGAGGACACGGTGGAGCATACGGTGGAGGTCTGCCCTGCTTGGGCAAAGCACCGCCGTGTCCTCACGGAGGCGATCGGCGGCGACGATCTCTCGCGTCCGGCCCTGGTTCAGGCCATGGTTCGGAGCGAGAGTGCACGGGAGGCCGTCACCTCCTTCTGCAAACCAGTAATGCATGCGAAGGAGGAGGCGGAACGCGTGAGGGTGAGGCAGGGTTCGCGCCCTCACGCCCTTAGTCACCGCAGGAGACGCCCCGGCCGTCGGGAATCGCAGGCCGATTCCCGGCCACCGTGGGCACGGGCTTGCGGACGAGGAGCGATGGGTAGCTCGCCGTCCGATAAGGACCAGGCCCGGGTCGACGGCGCGTTGTGTTCCACGCGCGCCTCAAAGAGACGTCAGCACCAATTGACGGGGTCCGAAAGGGCCAATGCCTGCCAGGGTTACGAGTCTGTCCGAAAGGGATATCGTGGCCCTGGCACACAGGCATTTGAAGGAACACGGTGGGTTTTAGTCAGTAAAAGTCTGACACTCCTTCCCGCTCCGCCCGATATGTATGTATCTATACCTTGTAATGAAGGAACGTTCCTATGGTCACCAGTCAAATATACCTACGACTTACATTTTTACTTTACGGACTTACAAAACAAATCGTAGAAACGACCAATCAATACTTTTACCAAGTTCCTTTTACCTTTAACACAAAACCATTTAAATAACTTTTTAATTTAAGAATAGAACGTATTGAATTACCGTTTGTTTTTTTCCAAGTTGCCGTAACTAGCCCTCGGCCACACCTGCGAGGCTTCTCTCGAACTCTGACCAGGGAATCCCGAGGAATGCCTATTGTGTAATGCGATCGTTTCTTCTTGCCTAGTTCTCGTAAACAACTCGACTAACTATTTATGAGAGGTTTCCTACTACAAACAAATCGCTGAATAGTTTAATAACCTTAGCTCGGGAGTCGGGGAAGCAGTTGTGTTATGTACCTAACCAATAATAACTTTCCGCCTCGCATAAATCGCAGCATTAATTTTACAACTCAAATGTAACAATTTAGTAGTAGGCAAGTAAGCACTTAGTTATACGCCAGCGGCGCCCTGCCTCGCAACTTAAGCGGCCCTCCCTTACCGCTAAACAAATTTGACAGCTCCAAGTTAGCCTAAGTTGGGTACACGTGTGCAAACTTTGTTCTACAACCTACTTAACTGCATGTCATCCTTAAAATTATGAGAATAAGGAGTAATTTCAACTGGCATTTTTGATGTGGTGGTTGCATGTAGATTGTGTTTGGTTAAAGTTGCGTCTGACTAGTTAGCATTGTGCCCACGTTGAAACAAGTTGTCATGATTATTAAGGTGTTTAGCGCTGAGTTAGAGTTGGCGCAAGATTACTTTGTGAACTTATCTGTTCAAACCACGCACGCATAATTCTGTGCTCATGCAAAAGATAAGCAGACGTTTATATTTCATGTGAATATAGTTAGTGCCACTGAACTTTAATGTTCAGTGAAAATTATTGGAGCTACAACAGCTGTCATCGTACCTAAAATACGTTTCTTTTTTAACAGAGCAGGTGACTTTCATGTTCTATCGGTTTATGAAAAACAAAAGAAGAATAAGTTTGTAGAAAGAGACATGAAAAACTACCTAATTGTACCTAGAAGTACATATTTGCTACACAATAATACAATTATAATGCTCTCGAAACTCAACAACATCATGTTGCTAAAAATATTATACAATCTGTAAAAAACTTATCTACACATTTGCCATACAACTTTCAGCCAATATAGCCTCTTTGCAAAAAGTACGTCAAAAGCTCACAGTCTAAAATGTATTCCAGATTGATTATTAAATAACGACCATTAAATTTTCGACAGGGGTGATCAAAAAACGCTGGATTAATTCAGATTTAAGCTCCGCGAGTCGGAAGCTTTTAAATTCGCATAAATACAACATGTCATGGGCGGTGGCCGGCTGCCTTTATCAATTACAAAGAGAGCCGCTTCAAAAAATGTAAAGCGAAATACGTTACATGGACGAGCGTTTAATATTTAGTGAAGCATTTAGCACTATGAAGGAGGCAGGCATTCATCATGTAGGTAAGTCTCGCTGATTTTTGTAATTGGCTTTGAGAGCTTTGTGGCTTCGCTCGTGCTATGGAAATTGGTGTATGTTTCGCTTACCGACTAATCGCTATAGAATAAAATGGTCGCTGTGGTCAGGCACATAAAGAAAGCTGCAATGGCAATTCCTGTGGAATGAACTGAAACAAGCAATCATTTGCGTATCTATGATATTCTGTAATTGTTAAGAGATACCTACGAAACAATATACACTCAATCCTGACGATAACAATACCTAAACTTACATCTTTCTATCGATATGAATCCACTTTGTCATATCAATTACAAAAGACTTGTACAGTCGACATAAAAACTTGATTTCATTTCGAAATTGTGAACAACACTTGAGCTCCGATGTTCAAGTGGACAAAAAAGTGTAGAGGCACATTTTATTAAATGTTTTATTTCACTGCCGCCATGTCCGGATGCCACGTTGTGCAGTGTGTCTCTTGCAATCCAATTTTTTTTTATAGAATATGGCAAAAAACCTTACTAAGTTTAATTTTGTGGAATCTAATATTTTATAGATGAAGATCAATATTTAAATCTCTGAAAATAATGTATTTTCAGATCACGTATCAAATTAAATCCATTCCCGAGAACTGGTTGTCGAAAAACATGTGTATTTCTAGCAAACAATTTAATTAACGAGCATCGATATTACATATCTCTTTACACAGAAACAGTGCATAACCCATTAACTAATAATTATAAAGCCAAAGCTTTTACCATTATTAACCAGACCGCAGTTTAATAAAATTTTTACTTATATTAATTACAAGTGGCTTAACAAATGAAAAATATTTGCTCATTTATTGCGAACATGATAAATTGTAAATTACTTGGAAATGTGCGTTTTGGAGGGTAGTCGGAGCTTAAATTATAAAATGGTGGAACAACAGTGGAAATGAAATTCACGGGCAAATAATGAGGGGCGAATTAAAAATGCAAAAATTGATTAATGGACCGTTGTTGGGTAAATATGTACTCAATAAGTGAACGTCCAGTCATTGTTGATCGTCCTGTTACGTTATTTGAGTTATGCACTTTTAACATTGCTCATTTTCTATAAGGTTTTGCCGGTTTTGGGAGATCGGAGAGAAACGAGAAATTTTACCATGGTACGTAAATTCATGCCGTATATTATACTTAATTAGGTTTCTAACTATAAGCAAGAACATACAAAACCTTTTTTGAGAGTTTTGAAGTTTTAGGCACGACGATAGTGAACCGAACATCATTCCTTGTTTCCCTGAACGGTTGGGCAGACGTAGGCTGAAATAACTGGTGAAATGTGGGTGTACTAAAGGTACACCCCCTTTAGTACACCCATATTTCACCAGTTATTTTTAAGTCCCATCTAATAGGGGGCAGAAATCCATACTATGAGTTACTACTTCTTAGCGTGTCAATGGCAATCTAAATGGACTCGCCCAGAACTCGACTACATGTTTGGCGCCATCACTAGCGTATCATCAGTTCCTGTAACATGCAGCTGACAGGACACACAGGACATGATACTATGTGTCCCATCGTTTGTGGAACAGCATCATTTTTACACTCCAATGAGGACGCGTCTAATGAATCTAACCATATAGACCCATCTAGATGAAACCCAAAGCCTTGTATGGGAATTGTATGGGAAATTATCAAAAAACTTCTCCCGCTCTGCGCGGAGCGGGAGTACGTGTCAGACTTTTACTGACTAAAACCCACCCGTGTTCCTTCAGTTGCCTGTGTGCCAGGGCCCTTATATCCCTTTCAGACAAACTCGCAACCCTGGCAGGCATTGGCCAAAACGGACCACGTCAATATGTGCTGACATCTCTTTGAGGGCCACACATCCCTGGACTTATGTTTATCGCCGAGATCTGTCATCCAAAGCACGGTAACGCAGTGTTTGCTGCTCCCGGCGCGGCGGCGTAAACATACTGTTCATCCAGTGCTCAAACGAGCTACTACTGAGTGAACGTGGTTGGATAAATATCATCATCTATGATTTGTAAACAGTGTAAACCTAGAACTGTCATTACCACATTTGGTCAAGGAACCACAACAATAGCAACATCGTGTAGCTTGGTAACCATAAAAGGGCCAATAAAAAAATCACGTTTGCATGTCGAAATGTCCAGTTAAGCCTTTTATTTGCCACAAACATATGTTGCGAGAGTATTCTCGTAATTACAGTCAGCTTTTAATTAATTGTTTGTTATATTCGTGCCCTACGGGAGCGTGGCTCGTGGCTCATGGCTACTGGACGGTACGAAATTAACAACTTTTGAATTGTCACCAACTGTAAACTAATTAACACTTGCTACATTTATCGCTTGTGGATACAGATTGCGGTGTAATTTTAATTTCACAGTAACAATGCTTTACTTTTCAACGCTTTTTGGGTAGAATTTAATCACTTTTCACTTAAATGTTGTCCCACAAACATGTATTATGTGTGTTCGTCACTTTTGTATTGTCACTACAAAAATAATATTGCAATTAATTAATAAAATTCGAATAATACTTCCATATTTAAAGTCAAAGTTAAAGTCAAATTATTTATTTCGTAAAGGCACATAAAAGGCACATTTGAACGTCAAGTTATACAAAAAATAGAATTGATTCTAGTCGCCCCTTCCAAAGGGTAGTTTTGTATGGAGAAGAATGGGCATGAAACTCCACCGTTACTCTTTTAAAATGTTTATAATATTTTGTAGTATAGTAGATACATTCATTATTTATAAGTATACATTTTATATTTGTCGGATCGGCAGGATTTCACTTTGTTAGATTCGGTCATCATGTGGGCAGAAGTTGGGTTTCGTGCAATAAAAATACACTGGGTGCGATACACAGCGTTTATTAAAATTACAAATTAACACATTCACTACAAAATATAATCACCACTATAACCGAGCATAACGAATCGAGTGAAGTTCCGCGACGTCTTAACTCCGATGCGATCAGACCAGACACTGAATCTTGAATGTCCTCCTCGCCATCGGCTCAAAGCATCACGACTCTGTAGGAGCGCGCCAGAGGTGTGGGTAGCAGCGGCGAGGTGTCAATTTTTGTATGAGAGAAGCCGAAGCGAAGCCATGTGACATCTGCCAACCCACACTGGGCCCGCGTGGTGGATTAGGGCTCACTCCTGCTCACAGAAAGAGGAGGCCTTACTTTCTTATCAGTAAAGTAAAAATTAATTAATTCACTTAAAAATAAGTCTTTTCTTTACTGAATTTAACACCATCTATCGTCAAGTAGCAGAACCAAAAAGACGCAGCACTACACAGACAAAACTTTCTTGTCTGTTATTTCAACTCAAAGTTAATAAATAGGCGTTTTTGCTGTTTGAATGTTATGGTCAATTAAATACCCGTAGTTTAACTATATTTTTTGGCAATAGTAGACACTATTGACTGTGCCATTTTTCAATAGCGGTAGAATTGTTGATGCGGACTTCCGAAGGGAAGCCGGTAGGAATCGTGTTATATGGTGCTTTCGCCACTGGTGGGTAGATCACGCGATGTCACCGGTGGCGGGCTTGATTCGTTATACTTGTCCATACTAATGACCGGCTCCGACATATTTAATAATTATGATCAAAGCCCTATAATATTACTTGTGCAAATCAAACTATTTCCGACGCTATAATATATTTGTCCCACAATTCACCAGGTAGAAATCGATCGACCAAATTGGACAAACCTCAGTATTCATTACACAGAGTGCAAACCTCACATGTAAACTACAACAATAAAAATTAAAAGAATAGCTTGTACAATAGTGTGAGTGCTTTTTTCCGTAGATTAATAGCATCAATCGCAAATCGGCCATTCAACACGCTCGGCCGTTTCAGCAGACCATTAACAGTGGCAAAGTAAACCGCACGGAATCGCGTGCTCCGCGTATATTAGGTGTCATAACATTGCAACCCGTTGCAACCTTCAAACTAGTACTTGGATTGGAGAAACGTGGATTGGATTTAACGTAACGTTTAAAATGTAGGACAATCGTATCGTACTTGGTCATTATATCGAGCGCAAGGACAGCAGCATCTATGTTCTAGCTATCACCCCATAATGGCCTTGTCAGTACAATCACAATTCACACACACAATTAGAACAAAAATACCTAATAACATTAGATATAACTAAGAATAGCTAAGTTAAGTTTTAAACCTTCTTCTCTGCTACTATATTGCTGTGCCCATGTGTCCTTAATGATCTCTTATAAATTAAATTGCCACCTATAAAGTAGGTACACATTGTGGAATTCAATAAACTATTGAGTATCTGTAGGTACTACAATATATACTGAAACGATAATACACAATACTTTTATGGCAGTTTACCTACCATTTAAAACTGATACCTACCGCCCAAAACGTTCTTTTGAATTCAAAAGTGACAGAGAAAGTTTTAGTTAAACTCCATAATTTTGAAAAAAATATATATACAGGCTGACTGTGAAACATGCGACAAATTTAAAGGGGGTGTTCTACCCATCAGTATGAACAACTTTTACTATCGGACCACTTTAAAATTCGCAAAAAAAAAATCGACCTTCTTATACATATAAAATGGTCCAATCAGTTATGTTACAGGAAGGTCGATTTTTTTTGTGAATTCTAATTTGGTCCTATAGTAAAAGTTGTTCATATTGATGGGTAGAACACTCCCTTAAATTTTGTCGCATGTTTTCAAAGTCAGCCTGTATAAACCTTTTTTACAGTCCGTACAACCGATTTGAAATTCTATCCCGTAGGCATAAGGATGGCATTAAAAGCAAAAACGTTGTTACAATACCAACTGTTTAGTACAGCTGCCATTTGTCATGCCACCAACGCAATAGAAGTCAAAATCGGTTGAACGGACTGTAAAAAGGGTTTATTTAAATTTCTAATATTATTTCAAATGGAGTATAGACTACCACCACGCAGCAGACATACTCGTAATAGAAAACTATTGTCAACACGATTTTTTTTTTAATGCCAAATATATTTATGCAAAAATACATCTTTTTAGGGTTCCGTACTAAAATAGTAAAAAGGAACCCTTATGGTAAGTCTCTCTGTCTGTCTGTCTGTCTGTCACACCTGGATATCTCAAGAACTACTAATGCTATCAACTTGAAATTTAGAATAGTTTTATATGACGTTTGCCCAACTATTTTGCAAACAAGAAAGAAATTTAAAAAAATATACATATTTTGCAAAAGGGACTGAAAGAAAGTCTTAAAAATTTGAAGACCTCAAATTTTTCCTTAGTGGGCATGTGGGGTATCATATAAAAGAACGCTGTTTGCACATTCTCAAACATTTTTTTTTTTTTTAGGCTGCAAAGTTTCCGACTTTTGATAAAAACTGTAAAAAAAAAATACCGTTCCCCCCACCCCTTGTCTCCGAAGTGTGCATAGATAAAAATCTGAAATTATGTGATAGAAGTTTATGTAAAGATTACAGGAAAAATAAAACGATGTCTCTAAATACTCGTAGCACAGTTTTTTAGAAATCATCAACATCATATATACGTACGGAACCCTCAGTGCGCGAGTCCGACTCGCTCTTGACCGGTTTTTTTTAATATGTATTTTACTGAACAAGTACAATTAAATATTTTATAACTAATGTTTTCACAAAGTTATCCAGTATCAACCAATCCAAGTAGATGCATTTTCCACGGTGCCATTTCGTAGCGCGATCGCGGCGATAACGCGCCGCCATGCAACAAAGCCGCTAAACACCGTAAACTTGTGAATTATTAATCTTATCGAGTACTAAACATGGGCAGCTTCATGAAAATTTTAATAAATCGCCCTTTAGATTTATTGCGACGTGGTTCATGTTGCCCAGTTATGAGCTAATGTTGATAAAGCTTAAATGTGAATGCTTGGCTTTGTTTTAACCGTTGATAAACGATGGCGTTTTGTAAATAATTTCGGGTTTCACTTTCTATTTCGGTAACTTTTGAATGGCGGCTTTTTCTTATCGGTGTTTGATATGATATGGTGTCAGATCGGAATTTATAGTAATTACATAATTATAATTACGTTATATACATAATTGTATTTTTTTCAAATACTTTCATGATAACAGTGAATAATAAATCGTGATTATAACTAGAGATCGGATATTCGGATGAATATTCACCTAAAGTTTGAGAGTTGACTAGTATGGAATGCGCTTCGGTACGGTTCGGAAGTGTCGGTTTCCAGGACTGACAACTTTTTATGAACTACTCTTTTGTATAAAAGGTTTTGAAGAAATATTAATAGTGTTATTTAAACGTGTTATATTTTCCACATCATTATTGCCTAGTTCTAAATAGATAAATATTTGTTATACTTGGGAATACAAAATTGTATACCTACAAACTGTTATTAATGAAACCCCGCGATCCCAGAATAAAAATATATTTTAAGAAGCCGTTTCCATACTTTGTATCCTTTGCCGGGAAAAAAACGTACTTTAGGTAAATATGCATCCGAATATCCGATCTCTAATTATAACTGACGTTCGTGTTGATATGTAATTTATCGCAATGAATTATGACAAGTTTTGTTGATTCACATAATTTTTGTGAAAGTTCAAAAACTGTGTAACCAAAGCCAAAATTACGACTCAGTACACTCTTCCTCATAAATCAGAGTTAAAAATATTATCTGGCAACCCTTTAACGGAACACGAAAGAGGGTAACCAAGGAGCGGAGTGGTGAGCAAATTCGCTAATTTTATCTAGAGAGTAAAATAAAGATATATTAGTGGTCCGAACAAAGATAAAGGAATAAATTGTGGACGCGATAAATCAGTAAAGGATGGTTTTAATTACACGTCCGGCGGAACCACTGAGGGTTAAGGCTGGAGCACAATGTGGTGTCTGCGATGTGATGAAGTAGGGATGAGATCTTTACACTAGCAAGCACTAGGAAGTGGTGAAGGGTGTGCGTTTTTGAGGGACTGTCTTATGTAAATTTTGACGTTTAAAAAGTGCTGATTCTCAGCCTAGTTTGAATAAATGACTTTTGATTTTGATTTTTTTATTTTAATTGTTTGGAAATACGGAAATTATATTTGTTCTGAAAACGAGAAAACAAAAGTTATGACTCACCTTGATAACAATTTCTTTTGAACAACATATTTTTTTTCTTAAATCCTACATTGAATCTTATGAGCAGTAATTGAAAAATATTTTTCTGTTATAATGTTGCGATAATATTTTTGTAATTTTTTTTTTCTGTTACTGCATATTTTATCTATCACCCACTGTAAGTACGGTCAGCATCAAAAGTTGATGACTACATTTAGATTTTCAAAATCAATAATATAAATAATAATATAATAATATATAATGTACAGTGATTTTGAAAATTTGAATGTGGTCATCGACTTTTGATGCTGACCGTACCTTATAATAAAATCACAATTAATTTGCTCATTCCTGCTTTGGAAAAAAAAACACGATTTACCAATATCTTAGAGATATTTTTTTCCTGGATGTCTGAATGTGACCTTACCCTTAGGAAGGGTTCCGCAATTGCCAGGAGGCGAAATGTAAATAAAGTTAATTATTGCTAGTTAAGTGATTTCAGACTTACTGAATACATTTTGCTTGGAGTTCGTTGCTTTATTTCGTACATGTTTACTTAAAAATTCACCACCCGCCGTAAATTCTAAATGGAAAAACAGCAAGGAAAAAGGTTTGTGGGTACCTACATTTTTACGGAAAATGTTTTTATTTTAGCAAACGTAGAGTTGAGAGATATTTTTAAGCAGAATACATTTCCCAACTGTTCATCTTTTTAAAAATCAGGTTTTGGTTAGCCACAGTTTGCATTCCATAAACCGTGATAATGTTTAAAGAAATAAAAATTATAACAAAAATAAAACTCGAAGAAGCATAAAATGGATTTCTGACAATAAACTAACTTGATAAACCAAACATACCTAGCTAATGACAACAGTTTTCAAAACACAGTGGTCTAGATAACATGGCAACATTGATTAGATCGGGCATCAGAATGGCGTGCGGCTGGCGGCTGTTAATTAGCATTCCTGCATTAGTGGTGTACGGAACCCAGCCAAACCGACAGGCCTTCCACTTTACTCAAAGCTTTGTCTGTTCGGATTTGTGAAGGATTGTTTTCACGAATGTGACTTGAAGCCCTGTTGCGCTGTGATTAGCGCAAGTGAATGGTTAGTCGAAATTGGAATCGGATTGTGGTGTAATGTGTGAGGCTAGTGAGGTTGTACCAAGTTGGATGAAATTGTTAGCATTTGTTACTGTGAGTTGTTTCACTGTGGAACTAACGTTCAGAGGGTCTACTCCGAACATAAATCCGATCTATCGGCCGAATGTTTGGTCGTTGCTTGACGACGGCTAACTATGGCTGACTACGGCGAAAAAATCAAAAACGACAGTCAAAGAGATAAGCCAACGCCAAAAATGTGACTTTAAGTCGGTTAAGGATTCAAAGTCAAAAAAGGAAACTATGGAAGTTATAAAACGGCCGAACATTCGGCCGATACGACGGATTAACGCTTCGGATTAGACCCCCAGTATCGAATCTTAAGTGTTTTTTCTACAAATAAATTGTAAATGGAGTTTAACTTATGGTCCTCAGTTAGACAAATTCTATCTCTGATGAACATTAATTTAGTGCACTAATAATATATAAAGAGATGTGAAAACGAATCTTTTAGCCTAACTTGTAATAAACTGGTGTAGTATTCTGTACTTATCAAAAAAAAACCGTTCTATTACCTACAGGATTAATAAACGGCCATCTTGTCCTTACCCTAACAGAAAAAAACACAACCTCCAAACCGTATTCACCAGCCAATTCCGATCCAAAGCAAAGAAGACACCCGAGCGAACACAAAAAATGCTCACAAGCCAAAGTGGTCGCATTACATGCGTCGTCTGCTTGAAACCTCGCTTTGATTCGCTCACAGCCGAGTGTTATTTTAATTATAAACATTATTTACCTTAATTAGAGTTTTTGCGAGTGCTCCGCGCAAACGGCAGCAAATTGGCGGCCCACTTTGAATGCGCCATAATTAGGATGCAGTTTTAGAGCACACAGCTTTCAAGTGCTCGTGTGTTTGCTAAACTGTATGTCGATGGGGCTGGAGCTGAAAGCCCTTGCTCGCAATTAATTCGTAGGGCTATAAATGAAACTCGTGCTGTATGCGACTATGAATTGATGACGAAAGTTCAGATTGAAGAGGGAAATCTAAGGGGGAAATATGGTTGCTGTCTTTGTGTTTGTAAGTTTGTTATATTTAGCCGGTCTGAGAAAAACACTGGATTGTTTCAGGTTCTAGGTTATCAGATGTTTTTTTCATTATGTCCGTATAAGTATGTAAGTAGACATAGATAGTTCCTATGGCTGAAAGATTTTTTTTTAACTTTTCTGTCTTAAGACTGGGGTATACGAGCTATCCAATTACTTTTTTAATCATTGCTTTCTCACTTCTTGGAAAATGTCTATTTCACCACCATCTACACCATCTTCTACACTTCTCTCTGTGGTGCCAGGACTGGTGACGCGGGATCAAGCGACGATCGTTGTCCTTGTGAGAAGCAGCTCGTCCTGAGGCCGACACCCGCAGCCTTCAATAGCCATTTTCCATTGCTTGCGAAGGTTTTCATTTTTAATGATTTAACTCCTGCGTTCCTGCATATACTACCTCATCATTTCAGCCAAAAAACGTCCACTGCTGGACATAGGCCTCCCCAAGTACCGCCAGTTCGACCGGTTCTGTGCTTCCCGCATCCAGCGGATACCTGCGGCCTTCACAAGGTCAGCGGTCCACCTTGTAGGAGGCCTTCCAACGCTACGTCTTCCGGTACGCGGTCGCCACTCCAGAAGCTTTCGGCCCCATCGGCCATCAGTTCTGCGAGCAATGTGCCCTGCCCACTGCCACTTAAGCTTGGCAATTCTTCGGGCTATGTCAGTTACCTTGGTTCGCTGCGGATCTCTTCATTTCTGATTCGATCACGTTGGGAAACTCCAAGCATAGCCCTCTCCATTGCCCTTTGGGTGACTATAGTATTTATATACTACTAATGGCACAATACTGACACATTAACTGATGCATTCTTACAGACTATTCCCAACGAACAGCTGCCACTAAAATAATGTAACAGTAGATTGTGAATGTGCCATGTGATTGATTGCTTAGCTCCATAGAGGTATAGCGTGATGATAATCATTCATAAAGTTAAATTTGTACCTATCTTCAATATTCTTATTTCTTAATTTATTCCTCTTATTACTTTTGGCTCGTCTTTTTACAATTTGCAATAAACTATAGAAAAATGTTCCGTGTGGTGTCGGACGTAAAAAATAGCACCACCCCATTTCTTCCCGTGGTTGTCGTAAAAGGCGACTAAGGGACTTACTAGAGAGTGGGCAGCAGCGTTCTCTATGCATTTTAACACCATAATGCAATTGCCAACCCGCCTGCCAAGCGTGGCGATTATGGCAACCCCTCCCAAATGTTGGGGGAGGCCTATGTCCAGCTGTGGACGTATTTCGGCTGAAATGATGATGATGATGATAGACGAATACAAACATAATGCAATATTGCTCATCCCCCATAGCAAATAGCGTGATAATTTATAGCCTACAGACTGACCTGACTTATATGAATTATCCGTGCATTTTAACAGAATTTATTCGTCAGTATCTGCGTAATGCTAGAACATTCAGACATAATTCAACAACAGACAAAAATTCTAAAAACTATGTTATCGGCATTAGAATCGTTCCCAGACTTGGGAACAATTACTTTTTTTCAAAAATATTCAATGCCCAGTTTTGACTTTGTTATAATTTTATTATATGTGTCGTTAGATTTCAAATCGCATCAAGTCCACTTTTGGCATGAAGTTAGCTTTTATTCTTATTTAAAAGGCAGGGGAAGTATCTTTTACAATATGTTATCAAATTGAAACAAGTCCCTGTAGTTTTCAAGCAAAATAAGTTTAAAACACATCCCTTTTTTCAAATTGAACCAAGTCCATTTGACATCTTATATCAAAACGCAGCAAGTCGCATTGAGCCAATCCGAGCGACGCGATCGTTCAAAATGGCGCCCAGTTGTGTGTTGATTGTCGCCACGCATGTGAAGTCGTGTCGTGTTTTTAATAAATTTGTTCAGATATTTGAAGAAAATCAATGGAGAAAATACAAATCGTGCCTCCTGATAAGGCACGGAAGCGAATAGTGCAAAAGAATCAAACCAAACGCGAGCAACTGAAGCAAAAACCCGAAGGACTTGGTTCATTTTGACAAAATAAACCTAAATCCAAATTAGAAATTCGTTTTTCTCCTAATCTAGAAACATTTCATAGGAACAATGATAGAAAGGATGATAGAGAATCCGATTTTTGATAGTCACACCACCCTCAAAATGAGATCATAAAAAGCCTTACTCGAACAGAAAAAAAACCGCTTTTTATGAGTTTCATCATTTTGGACTTACATCAATTTGAAATCTAACGACACATATGTAGATAGCCCCTTAGGAGCCCCCTTCGCCCTGCGACCTAGGGGGACATATAGTGACCTAATTGGTGATGTTCTTCAGAAAGGTCAGGTGCGTGAGTACTCGCAACCGGCGTGCGTGTTGACTATATGTATGGACGTACGCGAAGCAAAAGGAGTATGTAAGGAGCGTAGCAGGTGGCGTTCTATAGTTTCTGCCCATGGGAAGAAGGCGTGAGTTTATATATGTGTGTATGTATATGTAGATGTTCAGCCTTGCATCAACACCGGCAGCAGTTAGGAAAGAATAACAGCAGTTGCTGTTCCGTGTGGTGCCGGACGTAAAAAGTAGCACCATTCTATTGCTACCCGTGGTTGTCGTAAAAGGCGACTAAGGGACTTACTAGAGAACGGGAAGCAGCGTTCTCTATGCATTTTAATATTTTGGCGATTATGGCAAACTCTCCCCCCATATTGGGGGACGCCTATATCCAGGAGTGGACGTCTTTCGGCTTAAATGATGATGATGAACAGGTGTTGCTTAAATACTAACCACATAACCTTCATAACCACCCACTTTTTTTTTTTTTCATATAAGTCTGTAACTTTTATGGTGTACATAATAAAGAGTATTCTATTCTTTTCTTTATAATTATACGTCACCACAATACTGTGCCTTTTAGTTTAAATCGAAATAAAGAAAAAAAAAACCCAATAACTAGTCGTATGAAGCACTGTCGTGTTTGCGTGTTGTGTTTCGATAATAACGTCGACGCAGATTCAGACGGCCGGTGTTTATTTGCTAATTAAATGATGCTAAATTAGCGTTTTCCACCATCATGATTACATAGCGCGGTGCTGACTGACCTCAGTGGTTTACGGTTGATGCCTGCTTACTATTAATTAATGATTCGTCATTAAAGGTGTTATGTTATTTACATCGATGAATTCGGGTTGGGAGTAAGTACTGCTTTAAGTAATACATTGAAGTGGAATAATAGGAATATGGTATTTTGCTAGATTAATAAAGGACAGGATATTTTATTGTATTCCTAAGATTTTCAAGATGTTTTGAACTGTAAGAAGAACTAAGATTTGAGTATTTATTGCTGTCTTTGGCTCAAATCTTGTTTAATTAATTTACCTTGTAAGTAAGATTTTCTATGGCCATTTATTTTATCAATAGGCTTTGAGCTGCCGCTAAAGTTCTCAAAGAGATAAACTTACATTAAATACTTAACTAATCTTCTGAATGCTTTCCATCTACATTTCACAGGTAAGCGGTACGCATTTCAGTGGTAAGCGGTACACTTTCTACAAGTAAGCGCAGTTTAAGCTACGACTACACGAACAAGACACTAGTGTTGATAAGAATGAACGAGATGGGTTCCGACCGACCTTATATCGGCACCATTAACTCACCGGAACTACCGGATACGGCATTTATTAGAACAGGTTATCTTGAACCACTTCAATACAGTTTTAGTTCTTTATAGCTATATGTTTTCTATTAAAAGTGAGTTTGTAAATGCTAAACATTCGTGCTTTATTAATATTCATCTATTTACTTAAATAACTTTAAAAGTATTTATTTTAAATTTATTAGAAAATAATATCTGAAATACTTACAACAATCCCTTTTATGTGATATGTCACACGGTACCTTTTGCGAAACCTTTTTTTTATTTTCTAATTTGCCCCCAAAAGTGTAAGTGACAGGAATACACACGAGTGATTCTATAAAGGCTGCGTTTTTTCCATTTGAGGTACGAAACCCTAAAAATTATTTAGAAAAGTACACTGGGTTTTGTGTAAGCTGCAGATATTACTTTATTTTATATCACTAATGACAGTATGTTAGTATGCCCTTAGGAAAACTAATACAATGACAGCAGTGACAGATTACTAAAATATGTTAGCAAACGTGAACTGTAGTTAGGGCACAATTAAAAAAAAACATATTTGCTGATTCTCTAAAAGTTTAATTTACTTAAAATCAAAATCTCTCTTCATAATCCAAAACTCCCAAAATTAAGACACGTAATTACACCATCAATTAACTGTAGTACATTTTAATGAAGGTGTTAAAAAAGCGCCATTATCTCGGTTTATTTGCGTACAGGAAGGCGCGGACTGGCTAACATAAATCAACATGGCACAATGGTAATGCCGCGGAATTAAAAAATACTTGGCTGCCAAGCCCGCACTGAAATAAAGGACTTAGCGCAATCTTTGCGGGCGGTTAATGAATTACTTTTGCTAATTTCTCGGTAGGGACCGCATTTGGAACGTGTACAAATGATACAGAGATGTTTTTGTTTGTTCCAGATGAAACATGTTTTGAAAAGAGAATATAAAATAAAAAAAATAAAATAAAAAATAAAAATTAATACAAAATAAAAAAGATAATAATGAATAATACATATTTTTCCCTCAAAACGGTGAAGAAAAACATCGTGAGGAAACCGGCATGTCCTAGAACCAAAAATTCGAAGACATGTGACATCTATCAACCCACCTGGGCCCGCGTGGTGGATTACAGCCCAATCCCTTTCACAGGGAGGTGGCCTGAGTCCCAGCAGTGGCAACATTATAGGCTGATTATGTTATGTTGCATATTTTTAACATATCTTGACATTTCTTGGGGCCTGGGGTCCTGGACCTTTGGAAGGCGTACGAGGGGCAGAAACCAACACGCAGAGGCCTGTTAGACGTTTTTAATTAAACGCACCAACCGACGATTATCTCTGTTCGCACTATGCAAGTGCACCCAAGGTCGCCCCCCGGTTGGTGTAGAACTATTGCAGGATATGGAGACAACGATATTGGATTATGGATTTGGGTGGCTAAAGTGAATTGGTTACCTAGGACTATGGAAAGACTATGGCCCCTGCCTGACCAATGTTTTATATAAAATACACAGATAAAATGGCAGGGGGTGTCTTGGACACTCAATAATGGGCCCCTAAAAGGGTCGCTAGATCTTACCGAAAAGGGGGCAAAACTAAAAAAAATATTATCATCATATGACTATTGTGAATAGCAGATGTTACTCATAATGCAATTTTCAAAAGTTTTCTTCAGGAGCAGATATTTTAATTATTTTAAAACGGTTTTGAGCTAATACAAGCGTGTAAGTTCGTTTGTGTGTTTTCCAGCCTTACAAAAAGCCAATTCTATGGCCTTCTGTAAGGCTGGTAACATTAGAATTTAACTTACTTTTTTCATCAAGAGATCATTTCAGGCACATTTCTACATGGTCTTCACATGATCTGACCAAGATTATGTGTGGACTTTAAACGAGACTGTGACCTCTGAGTTTTTTTCGACCTTTCTTCTCAGAGTAGTCAGATACGAAACGACCTCATCTAGTTTGTTTTTTTTTTAAATATGATTGACGTGTAAAAGTGCTTACAGAAAATAAATCATTTATCAAAATATTACAAAATATTAATTATGCTGTTGTAAGATGTGTGGGTTTATTTATTTAGTTAAATTATCCTTTGAACTGTTGCTACAATTAAATTGGTGAGCCATTTACAAATAAAATGTTATTAAGTAAGGCTTAGTTAAAAAAAAATCCTGAATGCACCTCTGTGTTTTTTATAAAGAATCTACTAAGACAATATTATGATGTATACAGGGCCGGCGCGCCCTCGGCTGACATTTTAATTAATCATTGTAGATTAAACGTGAAATACGAGCAAGATAACAACTCCAAAGAAAATGCAATCAACTGCATTAATACTGAGTCATCTATCTTTTATAAGTCTGCTTTATTAATCAGATTTTTATTTATTTTTCTATGGAAAACCATAAGCTTACCTCTGAAAAGGAAAACTTTTGAAGTTCCAAATATGAAACTTTTAAATTAAGCATTTTGTAGTGGTTTAAATGATAAATGATTTATTTCTGTAAGCAGGTTTGTACAAACTTTTACACGTCAATCATATTTTAAAAAAAAAATTAGTTGAGGTCGGCGTTTCGTAACTGACTACTCTGAGAAGAAAGACCGAAACAAACTCAGAGGTCACAGTCTCTTTTAAAGTCCAGACATAATCTTGGTAAAATCATGTGAAGACCATGTAGATTGGTGCCTGAAATGATCTTTTGATGAAAGAATCACACAGATTTAGGGGACCTGTCCAGTCAGTGCATGCATTTGTCAATAGTCAGTAGTTTGAGATGACTGTTATTTTAATAAGTTCATACATGTAGGTACCTACTTAAGTGAATATTCTAAAATATTTACAGAGATTATGAAAATAATCAATCATAATTTCCATGAAGTTTTCATAGAAATTGTTTTACTAGAGTCGCGTCGCGCCTGTCTGTGGGAGCCTTAAAATAATACGGTAAACTTTTCTTCTGGTGTGTGAAATATTACCTAATGACCACGACGATCATGTGTATTCACGATACATTGGACACAGAGGAAATAAGATCACATTTTTGTGTTTCTTACTAAGAGTTGATTTATAAACACATGTAGTGTTTTTTAGGAAAACATTTTTTTTTACAATGTTGTAAATTTGTGAGCACCATGTATCTATCACATAATTAATTTATCTGTCATTGCTTCATTATTAATTCTTTTTACCTATTGTGGTATAGTAATTTTATTCTAGGTGCATCGTCTTCACATATAATTATATAATTAATGTACCTATACAAAATATTGTAAAACATTTTAAAAGAGTAACGGTGGAGTTTCTTGCCCAAGGGGCGACTACAATCAATTCTATTTTATTTGTAATTTTTGACGTTCAAAAGTGCCATTTATGTGCATATATGAAATAAATAATTTGACTTTGACATGATAAATAATAAATTGAAACCTATGCGAGTGGGCTATGATAATTTAAATAATGTTTTGACTACGAAGCAAAGGTACGCAATGTACCTATGAGTTGCTACACTTACGGCCGAACCCAATAACTTATTTTCAGTTAAAGACAGATCGCTATTGATGATAGACAGTATAATTATATCTATGCTCGGATGGCGTCTCACAATCATTGATAAAGGCTATCTATCTAACGAAAACAATAAGTAGGTTTTTCTACTTCGCCCGCCCGTGCGTTCCATTACAACCAACATCACTTTAAAAACAACATGTGTAATTAGGGTTATAATAAAACTTCTTTGTTTCTTAGTTCTAAATAAGTTACTGGATTAAGATATAATTCTGTAGAGCCATATTTGTTATGGCCGCGAATCAAAATACAACCTGTTATGTTACTGACCTGCAAATTACAAAAAAACGTAATAAAATTTGAATTTCGCGGGCTACCTTATCGCATTAATTTTTTTTTTTTTAACTTAAATTCATGTTGGAATGGTGCTTGCACGGGGGGTGTTAGCAAGTGGGGGGTTAAATTTCTGTTATTTTTTGCCTAAGGCGCACCGTTTTCGAGATATTTGAATTTCAATTTTTTTTAATTATTTTAAATAAAAAAAAACATCTATGATCATTATTGCGAGTACTAAAGAGTTCATTTTAGCTTGGCTACTTTACGTTTATCCCTGCAATTCGGGGAATAGCCAAATCTGCCATCTGTAGTACTGTCCTGTCAAAAAAATCTTATATTGGGAA
Source organism: Tiliacea aurago (assembly GCA_948098905.1). Taxonomy (NCBI): domain Eukaryota; kingdom Metazoa; phylum Arthropoda; class Insecta; order Lepidoptera; family Noctuidae; genus Tiliacea; species Tiliacea aurago. The sequence goes on along the minus strand of OX402579.1, from coordinate 10,937,921 downwards.
GCATACTTAGGCATTTTCATACAAAGAGATATCTGTTGTATGCGATACCCCCTTCCATCAGTAGATAGTGTGGGCCGGTATGATTCATAGATTATTGGGACGTTAAAACCATCAATAGATATATTTTTATATCTCCAGTAGGCCGAAACTGGTGATATATAGGTTATTGGGTTCGGCCGTTAGACACAAGCTACGAATAGGACAAAATACGTAGCACATGTCTACGAGTGCGTAGCGTCGTAGCAGACCTGTCCTCCACGTATTTGACTACGGAGTACATAGTTATTATACATAGATATTATTGAAGATAAGTACTCTATTTAATAAAGGACAAAAGTAAGTAGAACTTTACAAGGAAGTTTCCGAAATCAATAATTTTTGAGAAGAATAGAATAGAATACTCTTTTTTATGTACACCATAAAAGTTACAGATATAAATGTTGAAATTTTACATAGCGTGACCCAATGCGGTCTTAGCGCTAAAAGTGACCTTTAGATGGATTAAAGCTCCCTTTAATCCATCTAAAGGTCACTTTTAGCGCTTAATACCTGCAGTATTATCTCACTTAATTCTCCAATTAAGTGAGATAATACTGCAGGTAGCCATTTACATATACTTTAAAATACATACCTATATACATACATAAAGCATACACCTAACTATAAAAAAATATATACAATAATAAACATGAAATAAGGTCAAGGAACTGTATTAAGTAATGATGATAGGAGAGAGGAAGTGTTTTTTAACAGAATTTTAAAAGTGCATGTAGGTGCAGGCTTTCCATAACCGTACTGCTTGAACTGTAAAATACTTGCCATGAAAGCTGGGCCTCAAGTCTGCTATTACAATAGTGTCAGAATGGTCGATCATTGATTTCATAATTGTTGATTTTGACAAGTTTGGTAATCTACTATTATAATGGCGTCATTATGACTTTCCGATGGTCGGCCACTGACACTACATTGAAAGAAATTGCATTTATTGGTAATCTCGTACATAATGACAAATGAATGACATTTCTACTAATGGGTTTTGTAATAAGACAATGCCATTATAATATAATAACACAATTCTATTACGAGGACATTTAGTACACACAACATTTAGTAGTATGCAGGATTGAATATCAATTTATTCATAAGTACTTATGTCTAATGGATAAATTTACAACAAGTGCAGTGTTCTATATACCTCTACCTTCCACTTCAGAGATTAAAGGCGTGATGCAAGTTATGTATGTGTGTGTGTATGTCGTTAATTATCAAAATTAATTATCATTTATTTGATCGATGCTAATTTTAGCTCCTGTATATATACATGTCATGGAGAGGTGTCTCTCACAGGTGCATAGTTCCACTCAGACTATCTGCATCAGGTACATGTCAGACATGTCAACAGTATCACCGCGGCCGACGCTTCGCTGGCGACTGAGGTGTCAGCGGGTGGGCGGGGCGCGCGGGTGGGCGTGTCCTCCACCCACCGGGGCACGCTCCGCCCACCCGCGGATCCGCCTCGTCTGCTCGAAAAACCCGTGACAGGTGGGCGGAGACACCCTGAAGTATCGTCGTTAAGGATACTTTATCAAGTAATTTGTTACCTTCGATACGAATTTAAAATTTATTTGTCTAGGCAAAACTGTACGGTAGATGATTTCAGCTATTCATTTTAGTGTTCAACAATTGTTGTATGTGATATTATCTTGTTTTTAAGTTTTATTCAGCTAATGATATTAACATACCTACCTACTCAATTCACAGACTTACAACAATTTACATTATGAAAACAATTTATATTATGATATAAAAATTACAATTTCAATACCCAATACTATGTGCTCTAGTAATCGAGTAAACAGCACAAAATATGCAGGAAAGGTAATTGGAAAATGAACTTACACTATTGATAACTAATAAAAAAAAACAGCAACTTTGCCGTTTATGTACCTACAAATATTCAGAATCAATTATACTAAATCAGCGTCATATTTTCCAAAATAACTTCAACGCTTTAAATACAAAATATTTTCAAGCAAAAATGCTGTAAATTTCTCTGAAGAGATTTGCTGAAAATGTGAGGCATCTTAAAGAGTTATCAAAGCGTTACTGAGGGGCACGGCAGGAATGTCTTTGAGAAAATTATTAACATAGACGAGACACTCCGAATTACTGCTGCTACTATCACTTCAGAGGAGTTAGGGTAAGTAGATGGCTGCTCAATTGTTGTATTTTAATATTTCATTCAATTTAATACAGCAGTTTTTCTTTAGGTGGAGATCAATCTAAAGGGGCATCGATTTTTAAAAGTAGGCTGACAACCTGAAAGACAAACATTTTTACGAAACGAAAAAATTTGTGAAATCAAAGATTTTTTTTTAATACTTTAGTTCGTATGTTAAATCAGTTTTATAGTGAAATTATCGAACTGTAACTAAACTTAATAATAAAATAACTGCTAAGAAGTTATTTAAATGAATTACCTTTTTCATTTGTCCCACAAAATAATGTAATAGGAACAAATTGCCTGTAGATCTAGTACCTACCAATTCGTACAAAGTATAGTTAGTACATAAAAGAGTCCATCCATTCAAGTATCCACTACATTTGCCACCCTCTCTAGAATAGATCAAATCAAACGAGACACAGCAAAAGTTTATAAATAGAAGTTGCTTCTATCGATCTGCTAGAATAAAACCAGACTGAATTAGTCCCCGAAGTGACCAGTTTGAAAATAAGCATCGGGGGCGCAAAGTTCACATTTCAAATGTCAGTCGTGATTTCAAAGTCAAAGTCAAAATATGTATTTGTATTTCAAGTGCTTCGGATTCTACAAAACCCTTCCTATGTTATTTGACTCGCTCAGTCAAGAATCATAAGAATGTTTTTGAGCATTAATGAAACCAAACATAACCCCGTTTTGGAGTATTAATTAAACTTAACATTGTGCTACATTTACCACACTACAACCGGGTGTCATTTAGCTACAGAGCAGGTATTTCAACCCTTTCTTAGAAATGCATCCGAGATCCTCCCCCTATCTACTACACGTTTGATGTAGGTGATATGAGCACAGAATATATTTGAAGAGATATGTCATCATCCCTCCCTATCCCTACAGGGTAGGTGTACACTGTATACATATAGTACAGTAGGAACCTGACCAATATTAATACAGAGTGGTCCTTGACAGTGGTCCAAAACGATTTTTAGAAGCCTCTCCCCAAGGGCTTTCCGAAATACCCCCATGTATGTTTAGTCACGAGCATAAAATATTACTATATACGGCTCGGCAATAATATCTGATTGCATGAGTCATCCATTCATATATGACGGTATGTATATGTGACAATTTGTGGAAGGCTTAAACAAGTGGCAGCACAAATATATGACATCGAAGAAACACCAAAAGTATGTGGCAAGATTAGCGACGCAAAAATACAGGAGGCTTCAAAAATATGTGTCAACGCAATATTATCGGACATATCTTGCGTCATAAATATCTGCCTACACAGTTAAATTCAGAAGAACGTGATATCTCGTTTTAATCGAAATTATCAGACATTACTTTGGCAGCATAAAGACCTGACAGAATAATGTTTCGGTTTTCTTCTATATCGCAATCAGTGCCGCTCATATTGCAAAAATATGTGACATCCCACTGGACGTATAAATATGTGACAGTCATATTTGAAAGTAGAAATGTCTATAATAAGCGATTTTGTTTTGGCAGTTGAGTCGATATCGACTATTCTGCCAGTATCAGTTACCCATTTTAAATTAGGTGAGTACCAATTTCAAAATCAAAATCATTATATTTTATTTCACATAAGCCTACATGGGCACTAGTTTATGAAACATCAGAAGTTAAGTGTTGTAGTGTGATGTTATATCATGTCATTTAAATATAGCTATAGGTTTCATGCTGCTAAAGTGATGTCAGACATTTTTGATCACAACGAGGTATCACAATTATCTGAATTTAACTAAGTAGGCAGATATTTATGACGCAAGATATGTCCGTTAATATTGCACATATTTTTGAAGCCGATGCAACATACTAAGTTTTTGCGTCGCTTGTCTCCCCAGATAGCTTTGGTGTTCCTTCAATGTTACATATTTGTGCTGCCACTTGTATATGCCTTCCACAAATTATCACATATATTTGCCGTCATATATTAATGGAAAAATCATGCAATATGATACCATTGCCGAGCTGTTCATAGTTATATATTTATGCTCGTGACTGGTAAGCGATTATTTACAGCTTAGGAAAAAACTTAGCTTTCAGTGCCTAAAAATTCCCAGTTCCATCGACGCATGAGTTCTTCTTCTTGAAGTACCTCTTTATAACTTAAGGCCTTCAACAGACTTGATTTCAGGTCAGGTCTAAAGCTGGTTTTTCAGTGCTGAGACATTTTTTATTTCGTCAATATTTCCTGTTACAGCTGGCAGTTTGCAGCAACTTGTATCTGTGGTGATTGGTGCCTTAGAAAATGTCCCAGAAAAGCCACTAAATGCAATTACTCGCTTAATTTTGTCTATGGAGAATTTGATCATGATTACCGGCAAATGATTATCAGCAAATCAGCATCCTCAACTAAACAAAAGCCTCTCAATGACTAGTACTAGTAAGAAATGGTTTTAATCAACACCGTCGTCCGGATGTGAACAAAACACAAGTATTAAAGCACTTAAGAAAAGGTTGTGTTGAGAACTAGCGAAAAAAACCTTGCACGAAGCATTAAAAAATGGTTTCGCCAGCTAAAAAAAATGGTTAGGTAATCATTTGCCGTCGGGAATCCAACCATCATAACAACCATCCAATGTTGGTGCTTTATGGACAAAACCATTTATTTGTGTCCATATGATAAACTGATAACCCATGCTTAGCTAGGAGGGGGTTAACTTAAAAAAAATACAAGTCCACAATTTTAGAACTCAAACTTAAACCGTCTTATTACAAAACAAGTTTTATATTTTGACATGGCTTAAACCATGGAGCCAGTTTTTGTAATAAGAACGTAACAGTGATTGAAATACCGTTCTTTATACAAAACTGAAAACTTAGTTCGGTACTAAGTTGTCAGTTTTGTGTTTAGGAACTTTACCATAGTCGGAATAAAGTTCGAAATTCAATAATGGCTCCATGTTTTAAACCTGGGTCTGAAGATAAACCTTGTTTTGTAATAAGGGCCTTATTATATCTTCAGACCGAAGTTTAAACCATGGGGTCATTATTGAATTTCGAACTTTATTCCGTCTAAAGTGCAGTTCCTAATATGAAACTGACAACTTAGTACCAAACTAAGTTTTCAGTTTTGTATAAAGAACGGTATTTCAATCACAGTTAAGTTCTTATTACAAAAACTGGCTCCATGGTTTAAGCCATGTCAAAATATAAATCTTGTTTCGTAATAAGACGGAAAGCATTTATTTCTATTAAACCAATTACAGGTACCTACTTTTGAACTGTCAAGGAGTCGGTCAGTCAAAAATATGAAGCTACTTGCCTATTCCAAAGCGTAGTGGGGTACCTATGGAAAAGAACGGGCTAGAAACTCCATGGACACTCTTTTAAATGAGATTGTTACAAAATATTAGTAACATCATTAATGTTGAATTTATAATTACGTGCACGTTAAAAGCGTTCAGAGTACAGCAAAAAGAAACAAAAAAGAAAATACTTAAAATAAGCCATGGCAGCTAATGGCTCATTTTTATTAGTCGATAACTCGGATGATATACAGCATGCGGGTACTCCCCGCAGGCGGGGTAGATTAATAGGAGCCATCGGTCGGTAAAAAGGGTGCGGAGATTCGCACCCAATGAAAATGAGCCTTCAAAGCAACTGCCAAACGTGCGGTGCAGGTCTTCCGTATACCGCAATCGTTCCCTATCTACTTATAAAAACGGTTCCCCGAATGCTGGCCCTATGGCATGCTTTACAGAAATCTCCAGCATCCCACATACGAGCTCTATCGACCAATGAAAACGAGCCAAACGACGGCGCCCGTTCACGAACATGTCGCATGGATCAGCACCATTCAGCTCAACCATTTTGACGGGATCTAAATAATCGAACATACTCGCTACTATCAGCGAGACATTTTTGTGAGCATGACATACTCTCAGCTCGCCAGGGCACATTCAAGTGAATGAAAGATATATTACCCAGTAAATAGTAGCTCTATAGTACATAGTACTCACACCTGTGATGACCTGTGCGATGAAATTGTATAAAACAAAGGAGGTTGAGCTTATACAATGCAAATATAGTCTTACAAATTTCAACAGCTCCACCTGTATTTTCAAATGCTAATCGATTAGTTGTGGTTGTGGAGCAGGACCAGCATTTAACCAAGCATTTTCATCAGCGATAAATATCCCTACCATTTTATATATATTGTTATTATAAATGACTGTATTATTAAATACAAGATTAAAGAAGAATGACAGGACTCCATGTAATCTGGGTGTCGCGTCTTCGAGCATATTCATATAAATACTTTTCTTAATTTGACCGAGATCTATCTTCAAAAGATAGATCTCGGTCAAATTAAGTCAAATTAAGAAAAAAGGTAGCAGACTTTGTATATTAAGCCCTCTTCACATTGGACATCTAAAAGATTGTCGTCATGTCCTAATGTGCTCCATGCACTTCTATAAAAAGCAAGCTGCCATAATAACTTAATGATTGACAAAATATCATTTGTTATTACTACTAATGTTAACATCAACCTTATAGGCAAATCAAAGAGAACAACGCTTTTGGATAAAGAAAACCAAAAATGCGACCTGAAGATACGTCCAACATGAACAATGGACGATAATTTGTTTCCCTGCAACTACAAACCAACGCGCTATCGCTTTGTATCATGCTTCGTAGACGGCCGGACGTCGCACGACATGTCTGGCAACATCGAAAACGATGAAAAAGGTCGTGAGCCAAGATATCTAGAGACGTTGGTCGACATCGCCCAACGTTTCAAGCGACTGGTGTCGCAGGCCATTTATCCAGTGAATACGAGGCTTTATCACTGACAATACTTGTCTGTGGGCTTATTGGGACAGCTGTCAGACGTGATGTAATTTACAAATATTTTCAACATTATTAAGTATACTTATAGTATACTGTACATTGTCTTTGCCTATACCTATACCTACCTAATATCTTATTATATGTATGCAAGATTCAAAGGCGAATCTAGAATTTAAGACCTGGGAAGGCTGGGGAGGCCGCGCATCCCAACATGTTGTCTTACTATCTTGGTCGGCTTTTTCCTACCTATTAAGAATTCCTACCAAAACAAAACATTTATTTGGTACTTGATTAAAGCATTTATATTATATTATTACATTCTAATCTTAGAAGAACTTCGTTGAATAACTGAGTAGACGGCACAGGCGTCATGCTTGTCGTCAGCATCTACATACGATTCTCATCACATTTACTAGCAGCAACTGTAACCTATGGCATTGCTTTAGATTCAATCATCTCCGCACACCTTTTTTTTTTGTGGGAAATTATCAAATAACGTCTCCCGCTCTGGGTGGACGGGAAGGCGTGTCAGACTTTTACTGACTAAAACCCACCCGTATTCCTTCCGTTGCCTGTGTGCCAGGGCCATGATATCCCTTTCGGACAAACTCGCAACCCTGGCAGGCTTTGGTCCTAACGGACCCCATCAGTTGGTGCTGACATCTCTTCGAGGCGCGCGTGGATCACAACGCGCCGTCGACCCGGTCGACGTCGGCCTGGTCCTTATCGGACGGCGAGCTACCCATAGCTCACCGTCCGCAAGCCCGCACCTACGGTGGCCGGAAATCGGCTTGCGACTCCCGACGCCCGGGGCGTCTCCTGCGGTGACTAGGGGCGAGAGGGCGCGAACCTTGCCTCTCCCTCACGCTTTCCGCCTCCTCCTTCGCGAGCATTACTGCTTCACAGAAGGTGACGGCCTCCCATGCACTCTGAACCAGGGCCGGACGCGAGAGATCGTCGCCACCGATCACCTCCGTGAATAAACGGCGGTGCTTCGCCCAAGCCGGGCAGAACCCCACCGTATGCTCAACCATGTCTTAGGGGCGATCCACACAGTTGTGACACCCGGGCGTTTCCTCCCGCTTTATCCTGAACAGAAACCTCCCGAAACCACCATGTCCGGTGAGGACCTGCGTAGGCGGAAGGTGAGGACGCCGTGCCGCTTCTCTAGCCACTCCTCAAAGAGGGGATTTATCGCCACAATTGTGGCGTGCTCAGCGCTGGGTTACGACAATCGCACTCTCCATGCCGCCATGAGATCCCGCCGGAGCTCTGTCCGCTGTGCCGTGATTTCTCGCGGCAGCGGAGTTTCGACATGGCGTTTCGCCACCTCGCGCCACTCCCAGATGTGCGAGAGGACTTTTGCCTCCAGATCCCATGGCGGTAGTCCGGCAAGGACCTCGGATCCTCGGACCAGCCTGATGGCCATGACTCATTGCCATCAGGCTGGTCCGATGGCAATGAGTCATGGCCATCGGACCAGCCTGAACAGAAACATTTTTAAAAGAGTAACGGTGGAGTTTCTTGCCCATTCTTCTCCATACGAAGCTACCTTTTGGAAGGGGCGACTAGAATCAATTCTATTTTATTTGTAATTTTTGACGTTCAAAAGTGCCATTTATGTGCCTATTTGAAATAAATAATTTGACTTTGACTTTGACTTTAATGTTGCCATGAATGCCAAAAAAACGTATACATAGTGGATTTCTTTAACTGACGTTTACAATAAGCTAATACATATTTATTCATATAAACAAATACAAATAAGCACTACCTCCAAAGCTTAAAAGCTGCTTCTCCAAAATCTCTTAGATTTTATGGAAAAGTACTGAGTTATCACAGCAATAAATAACGTCTTGGCCTGTAATACCCCGAGGTAGAAAAAGTCTCACAATAGTTTAAAAATTGAAACCACTACCACCAAAATCCTGCTGATTAGCGTAATTATAGAAATAGAAATACCATATTCTGGTGAGTATAGTAACTCCATAGCTAACGTCCTAGGTTCTGCGTTTAGATATTGCAAATAACTGCGTTTTGATAGTCTGATTTATTACAATATTTGTTGAAGTGAAAACTACTTTAGGCACGTTAAGCACTTTTTGGGTGAACAAAAATCATGGAACTCGCGTCATCGTCACCGAACGCTTTCCATGAGCTATATGTATACTGTTTTCACCTCTATCGGTAGTACCCAAAGACTGACAAGCATGTTTTTTTTTAGGAAAATGTATATTTTTACAATGTTTGTAAATATGTGAGCACCATGTATATAACATATTAATTTATCTGTCATTGCTTCATTTTTAATTCATTTTACCTATTGTAATTTTATTCTAGGTGCATCGTCTTCAATATTATTATATAAGTAATGTCTTACTATAAGTAATACAAAATCTGGTAAAACATTTTAAAAGAGTAACGGTGGAGTTTCTTGCCTATTCTTCTCCATACGAAATGGGTGGGTAATATTTTGATCCAAGCGTCGTCGTCACGGCGGGGTACGGCTAATGAAAACGCCAAACAGACGAGGCATATGCCTAGTAATAATGATAGTATACTATTGTAGAAAGGATAGCTGCTGTAACTTCCGTCTTTTCACTAGCCGTTCCTCGGCGTGATGAAGCTTGAATCAAAATATTACCCACAACTTATATTAAACTTAAAGGGCCAATACATTTTATTTGTTTACTTTTTAGAAGTTTTTGTTTGTGTCGGGGATTTTAATTTTTTTTTTTTTTAGTAATCAACGCCACACCTCCCAGGAATCACACCAAAGAGTTCAGATAACATTCTGTCCGTATAGTTTTACACAACAACCAGAACATGAAAGACACAAGGCCGATTGAATAATTCACCAAGCTAACGAAAAATCCGGCGATATTTTCTGGGCGTATTGGGCGAACTGGGTGCTTGTCACAACAATTAGCTAAACCGACGGAGACTGATTTATGAGCGGAGCTAAGCCGAGCGAGCTTATCTGTGCACACCTTTAACAGAGCCGACGGCTACGTGCACCATGCACCTTTTAGGAAAACGTTACAAATTTAGTAACGAGACGTTATGTGTGCAGTTTTTTGTGCATACTTTTGTAGGGTTTATCGGGTCTAATATTTTTAAAACCATTACGAATGGTTCATAAACTGCTAAGTAAGAGCAATGTTTGCCGAAAACGATATTGTTTTGACTGGTTATTATCTGGCATATAAATGGTACACCACTACTGCAGTATTGTCTCTCTTTCTCCCTTTAATCCATCCAAAGGTTGTCTGTAAAAGATCTCTTTTAGCGATAAGACCGCCCATTGTGTCACTTTATGTAAAATTTCAACATTTATATCTGTAATTTTTATGGTGTACTATTATAGAGTATTCTATTCTATTCTACTATATCTACTAACCGCTTATTTTTAGCTGTCACTTCAACCACAACCACAAACTTGGTAGTGAAAACCAAGATAGATACTTATAAGATTTTTGAATGATATCATGGTTTGTTTGTCTCATAAAGAGTGATGACGTAGTACTTCACATTGTGTGATACTTACCTATTAATATGGAAACAATAGCAAACGCCACTAATTACGAGTATCCATTTGAAACAGAGAGTCGGTGTGCGCCGACCCATGTGACGACATTAGCTGCCGGCAAGCGATAAACAAATTCAAACGTCTGACTGCGCCTTAATCCATCTGTTGTTACAAATTTAATTATTCCAACAATACAGACGCTGATAATTATCCCTTTCATTAAAATATTCCATTTTAATTAACGATTTTATTTGCATATTTTCTTTCAACTCATTGTTAAATTTTACACCTTACCTACTATTAATTACACTGCTATGCCAATTAATGTCCATCTGCAAACACACTCATTGTGTTATAATTCTGGTTAATTTGCTAAACTGGTTTTCAAGGCGCAGGAAAAAATATTTTAATTGGACTAAACACATTTCTGAAAAAGTTTTGTTGCATCAAATTAGTACAGTTATTTTAATTACGTTATTTCAATTGTAAATAATTTACTTGGAAAACTTTTCATTTTCAGGACTTGCATCTCTGAACGCCCCGTAACACACAGCATCATCAGGGTTCGCCAGGGTTGCGAGTTTGTCCGAAAAGGATATCGTGGCCCTGGCACACAGGCAACGGAAGGAACACGGGTGGGTATTAGTCAGTAAAAGTCTGGCACACCCTTCCGCTCCGTACAGCGCGGCAGCGGGAGAAGTTATTTGATAATTTACCACCCAAAAAAAAAAATCATCGTACTGTTTTTAGTTTTAATTTTATATTTCTGCTTGAGTATAGTTTTCAACGATATTTTTTTTTTGTATAGTTGCGTGTGCTAACTAACATAATTATAGCAAATAATTTAATTTAATGTTTTGTGCTGCGTAATATATATTTTTTTTTTTGGATGGGAAATTATCAAATAACTTCTCCTGCTCTGGGCGGAGCGGGAGGGAGTGTCAGACTTTTACTGACTAAATCCCACCCGTGTTCCTTCAAATGCCTGTGTGCCAGGGCCACGATATCCCTTTCGGACAGACTCGTAACCCTGACCATTTGACCATTGACCCTTTCGGACCCCGTCAATTGGTACTGACGTCTCTTTGAGGCGCGCGTGGAACACAACGCGCCGTCGACCCGGGCCTGTTCCTTATCGGACGGCGAGCTACCCATCGCTCATCGGCCGCAAGCTCGCGCCTACGGTAGCCGGGAATCGGCCTGCGATTCCCGACGCCCGGGGCGTCTCTTGCGGCGACTAAGGGTGGAAGGGCGGGAACCCTGCCTCACTCGCACGCGTTCCGCCTCCTCCTTCGCGAGCATTACTGTTTCGCAGAAGGAGGTGACGGCCTCCCATGCACTCTCGCTCCGAACCATGGCCTGAACCAGGGCCAGACGCGAGTGATCGTCGCCGCCGATCGCCTCCATGAGGACAGACAGCTGTGCTGCTGGGGAATTTGTTGCGCCACTTCTTTTTCCCAGCTAAAGCACTAGGAAGTGGTGAAAGGCGGGCGTTTTTGGGGGACTGTCTTAAGTAATTTTGATTCTAAGCCTAGTTTTAATAAATGACTTTTGTTTTTTTTTTCATACGTGTTGAACACCAACAATTCAATCACATTTACCTCACATTATATTTACCACAATAGGTCACATTTTACACTCACGTGCATGATAATTAACCCGTACCCCAATTTGATACACGTTTTGTTAAGACACTTTACTTGGTTTTAATACATAACATAATTATGTATGTCCTACGTTTCATGGAGGGATTTTAGCCATGGTAGTATCAAACGCAGCATGGCTAAACCAGAAGTGTTTAGTTATACTTATTGTTATTTTAAATAGAGATTTTTTTTTTATTTTTCATGTTGTAATTTTTTTTTTTCTTTCGTAGTTAGTATCTTCTTAGTGTAAATAATTAGCTGTGTATTTGTAATTAGTAAATAATAAAAAATAATAAATTATAGAATTTCAATAGAGTCAATCATGTCCTAGGTTGCATGTTACCTGGTAGGTCCCATGTTGGTAGGTAATAATTGGAGAAGTCGTCCAGTGAAATATTGAATGCATCATACAGCATCTGTAAATCAATTTTGTCCCTATTAAATTTGAAAATATATTCGTAACTTTATAGGTTTTTTTTACGGTACACATCTTTCTGCACGCATGTGCACGGGTTCCAAGTCCCGCTGGCATCTGTTATCAGTGATACCGCTAATTGTGCGTTAATCAGTCGTTAATTACTGGCTGTGGGGCGCATGACGTCATTATGCCTACCTCCCCCTCCCCCACCACCCAGCAATCAATAATCCACTGTCATGTGCCACTTGATCTAATTTGTCGCGTGTCTAATTAGGAGTGACCTATGTGTTTGTTTGACGTTCATATTCGGACTAAGAAACTTTTTAAGCTCAACTTAAAACATGTGTGTTCAGTGTTGGACACGGAAAAAAAGACGGCGAGTTATCCACACAATAAACAGAAAAAAAATTACACAAAATATTGTAAAACATTTTTAAAAGAGTAACGGTGGAGTTTCTTGCCCCTTCTTCTCCATACGAAACTATGTTTTGGGAGGGGCAACTAGAATACATTCTATTTTTTTTGTATATTTTGATGTCGCTATTTGAAATAAATAATTTAACTTTTGACTTTATTATTCCCAAGGTGAGTATGTAAACAGAAAATTAAGTTGAATAGAATAGAATAGAATTGTCTTTATTTAAGTAACATAGACTCAAAAATTATTAGTAAGACTTACAACTATACTAGTAAGAACTTACACTTCACAAAAACAAACAAACGGAAGTGGATCATCGTTGTGGCAACCCATGTGAGATGGCACAACAGCGACCCACGAAAAAGAATTATCGGAAGACGACATTGACTGCGTTTTTTTTTTATTACAAAAAGAAACCCAGCAGTGGTAAATACATACTGTAACGGTTTGAAAACCAATAAAAAACAATTATGGTGATCATAGCAATAAAAAAATATTACTCAGTATTAAAATTTACCTGAAAAGCTAGACAAACTTCTGAAGAAAATAGCGTAGACAGTTGGTGCAGCGCGATCATCTTAGAAAATCTAAATGAAGTATATCTTGACGATTAATGAAGAAAATGATGCATTTAATCTATTTTGCCCTCTTTACCATTCCTTACAGAAATCCTTTGAAAACTACTTTTTAAAAACAGGAATCAGCGTACAAAAATCCTGTAAAAACGTTCGCAATTCCCACCACACTTGCTGCTACCCAGTGTCCGTAGCAATTCATTAGCGCTCCCCGCGTGTCACACGATACGGCGCGTCATTTGCTCCTCCCGTCATTTGCATCCGTCATTTACGTCCGTCATTTGTGTCCGCCGTCAATCGCACGTGATTAGGGCTCTGTGATTACGCATTGATCGCTCATTACCAACTGTTTGCTTGCGTACCGTCCTCTACGCACTATCGACAATACCAATTTGTAGGGTTTGAGTAGGCTCAGGCATGCGCGTTTTATGTGACGCAGGGGTTTAAAATCTTTTGAAATTGGCTGTTGAAGTGTAAGAATGGGTGAAATAAATAAAGCAATAGATGCTATTGCCTAAACCTAAAAGTTTGTAGGGTGAATAAAATGAAATAAAGATAAAAAATCATTAACACAATACAAAACAGAGATATTTCGTTCAGGGAATTTCGAGTGGACAGCAAGACAGTGCAAAAAATCGTGCCGTCCGGCTCGCATGTGTGTAATAATTAGGTTATATTCACACCAGCTAATCCGGTTTAATAACTGGCGTTTCCAAAAAACATAGCGAATAAATAATCAGTTTTTTTAAATCAAGCCTTTCACGGCATATTAATCTCCACTTCTTTAATCCTTTAACACCACCGAAAATATGAACTAGTGGAGCTATAAAAAATTGTAATAAAGCCATAACGGAGCGAAACGTGCGAATAAACGGGCGCCGTGTCGTAAAACTGTCGAATTGAATGGACGGTGCAGTTGGCCGCGCCGCGTTCACGTGGAACAAACAAGACAACACATTTTCTTTTCATTGTGAAAAACTGGAAAATTCAAAACAAGTATAGAGGTAGTGGATAATGCAAAAAGATGGTATATTTGACTAGAGATAGAAAATTCCGCTTGTGGTTTTTAAAATAATGGCGAATTTCTGGTTTTTTTTTTGAATTTATTATTATTATTATTTATTTAATTATTAAATACGTTTACAAAAAAACTACATAAGGACTTTGCCCCGCAAACCCGTTTTCACGGTTTGTCTGTGGGAACAGAACACAATTTTACAATTTTTATTTATTAGTGCGGACACTTTAATTTCACTAACTGAACCTATTAAGTTACTAACAATTATCTAATCTTATGAATTACATCTTTTAAAATATACCTAATCACTAATCTGCTCTTCCCCAACAATCTGCAAACCATTTTCCTAAGAACATCGTTTACAAATTCCTGAAAAAGAACTGCTTAAGTAACTTGGCAATAATAATAATGATGTGTTATTGAAACGAACGAGTCTTTGCGAGGTTAAGACATTGGTGACTCTGCTCATGTGTATTATCTATTATGAGTCAAACCAAACAGACTGATAACAGAAGAGAGGCTGAAACCCGGTTTCTGGAAAGAAAATTATGGGCGTGTCAAAATTAAACGCAAGTTAAGTGATTCGATTAGCTGTTGATAATTCAGTCAACTAATCACAGGAGTTTATGAGAGCATGAAAATTTGTAAGCAAGTTTCCGTGTTGATTTTCGTTCCAGAAACTGGACGAAAGAAAATGTTTAGGCGTAACTTAGTAGGGTTACTTAGATTTGGCCGAGTATATTCATAATTAACTCTTAAATAAGGTATATAACGTTTTATCATTTCCGAGAAGGTACACGATCACATTCATATACATAATTGTATCTCGAAATTATCGATAATGACAACCCTTCAACTTAACGTTAATAGATACTTTAAGTTGAAAGGTTGTCACTATCGATCACTTCCCCGAACATTTTGTTGGGCTAATTAATGAATCCGGCCTTTCACCTGCCGAGTTAATGAAATGAAATCGTTTATTCTGTAAATAGGATATCGGAATCACTTTTACACGTCATATTAAAAAATAGAAATAGAAAATAAGCTAGATGTAGTCGTCATTTCCTATCTATGGCTTATAATAGGTATCGTTCCGATGAAGCTGTAGCAAGCTGGGTATATGCGCAATTAAATGAAAGAAAATTTAAAACTTATATTAAAAGTACACTTTGCAAACAAGCTTATTACAAATTAGAGAATTATATCCAAGATAAGAATACTTGGAAACATGCTGGTCCAGCTCCATAGGACAATCTAGAGTCTAGACAAAATCAAACTGGTTGCTATTTTAATTGTATAATTTATTATTTTTATGACATCTATTTTACATTCTGTGATTACCTTAACTCACACACTGATAATATTTTTTTTAGGAAAACATTTTTTATTTTACAATGTTTGTCAATATGTGAGCACCATGTATCTATCACATAATTAATTTATCTGTCATTGCTTCATTATTAATTATTTTTACCTATTGTGGTATAGTACCTATACAAAATATTGTAAAACATTTTAAAAGAGTAACGGTGGAGTTTCTTTCCCATTCTTCTCCATACGAAGCTACCTTTTGGAAGGGGCGACTAGAATCAATTCTATTTTCTTTGTAAATTTTGACGTTCAAAAGTGCCTTATGCCTTATGTGCCTATTTGAAATAAATAATTTGACTTTGACTTTATGAATAAAATTCACTTTTGCAATCAAAGTATGCTCGTGTTTCAAATGTCTTTTGATTTAACCCTTCAGGCATAAGCATGGAATATTTTATACCAATCGACTCGTCACTAAAGCCTATACTCCTCACATAACACGAGATATATCCATGTAGTTAGGTATGATACGATACGATGTCATATGAACGCGGGTCGCAGCGTAAAATCAGGTGTGGCGAGGATCACGTTCGCATTAATAATGATAAATTCGCGTCATTAATTCGGCAGGATTAGTCGCGCGGGCCGTGTGCGCGCCGCCGATAACCAAATATTAACTCAATTAGTGAGGAGGAACGCGGCCGGCGCATTCAAATGTCTGCTAAGCCCACCTAACGTGCATGGCCATACCCCTTTCATATCCTAGAACTGACGGCATTACGTCCAGAGGACTCTGAGCCTTTTGAACACGTCTCAGATAATAGGGATTTTGCTTAATTCTTCTTGATGTGATTTGTCGAATGCGATTGTACGAAGAGTTTTAATTCATTTTATACAGGTAAAGGATTATATAAAATCAAATATTTTTTTAATTAAAATCTGCGTTCACGATTCTGACGACAAATTATACTCAACTCCCGTGAAATGAAAATATATTTGGATAAACCTTCTCAAGACCGTTTAATAAAAATTAACCAGTCTTGGGAAAATCGGAGAAGGAATCTACAGCGTGCCGCTTCAATGACGTCATTAATTTAATACACATGTACGGTATCGCGTTTTCTTTTTATGAAAATATTTTAATTCCATTAAACGTTATTATTTACTGATTTATTAACAATTTTTTTTAAATAGCATTTTGGAGCAACCAGTACTTAAAGAACTGTAGCGCAGAGGTCATTTGCCGGGGTCACGGATCATAACATCGCATCAATTAAATTAAAACGAATAACGTGCCAAAAGTAGGTGAATTGAAGGAAAGAAAAAGCTTTATTATTTAATTTGTTTGAAAATTTTCATTTTTCAATGTACTAATTATTTTATCTTAATATATTTTTCATGGCACGTTATACAAACAACTAATTTTCTTATTAAATTTACGAACCAAATAACATACTAATAATATAATTGTATTTACTTGCAAGTCTCATGATCATTTACATACGTCATAAGACGGTGTGAAGGGCCAGCTAATGACATTAATCCAATTAATGCTACCCAATCGTAATGACAAATGCACGGTTAGCACTGACAGATTGCTAATACTCGGCTGACGAGGCAAAACCCGCGTGTTCCAACATATGACGTGAGACATCTATCATGACTTGTTTTGACCCTGTGTTTACATACATGAGGAATGGAAAATAAGGGGAAAATGGATTGGGATGGGAAATATAAATACATTTCAACCAAATCGGTTCCGCCGTTTAGGAGTAATTATGTGTATTAAGATGATTTAATCTGTAATATTTTGTAGCATTGTCATTTTGCTACAAAACAAAAGACAAGCGACAACTACCTTTGCAATTCAAAATATAATTATGATGCCATTGCATGCAAATTATGAGAAATTATACCGTTTTGTTTGGCTTTAAACTCCAACCCCCTTTCTTAAAAACGAAGTTGAGCGGTATGATTTTCTTTGCAGCATTTCACCAAGTAAATAATTCGAATCAAATCGACTTACTTTAATATTTACCAATTAATCTCAAACTTAACCCTGCTTCTAATTGAATACTGAACAAAGACAAATTCTCGGCTACATTCACGGTTCTTTCAACGTTTCCATTCGAACAGCTTTCCTTTAAAAAACAAACGTACCGGTGCCGGCAAACTTAATCCAATCCGCGACTCAGACCAAGTAAGACGTCGGCTCAAACAAATTATTTGACATAATATCGTTAATTAGAAACCCTCCTTTGTAACCGGGGGTAGGGTAATTAGGTTCGGATGCTCTGAATGGGCCCTTTTTCTGCTCGTTACGGCTGAAACAAAGGGGCAAAGAAGTAAACAGACCGAATTCAGACGAGGATTTGCATTACTGACAATGAAAGAGTTTGACTTTAATTCTGTTACAATGTTGGTTTTGGTTTGTCTGCGTTAAGACAATGGTTATTGACGGTTTTATTGCGTGTTAAGTGGATGTTGCGTAGGGGAATGTGTAATTATAATTTATTTATTTATTGGATCTCCAACAGAGGCTACACAATTACATGAAAGTATACATAGAACAGGGACAAATACAAGTGTGCTCTTATAATATTATATTATATTATTATTACTTATTTACTTATAATCTAGGTATAGATTAAATAATGTAAATGTGTGATTAGTAAATGATGTGGTGTCCTATAATTGGAACCTTACATTAAAAGAAATCAAAATACACAAAACGAAAATCATGCAAAGTAAACAAAGTGAATTACACACAAACGAATACGTTTGTATTTATTTTTATTGTTCATTAGTTGTGTAGACAAAAAAGAATAATCATAAAAGGTAACAGAAAAATATAACAAAATATTACGAATTTGATACTAAGATTTTTATTGTTTTTTTTTTTATAATTTGCCTGTAACTTCCTAATAAAATAATAAGAAAGTAGGATATGGGTAATTAGGTATGTAAAGTATTTTTTAGGTATGTTTTTTATATTTTTATTTTAATGATAAGTGTATTTGAAACACATAATTTCATCTTTTTGTTTTAACAAGCTGTAGTTATTTTTATATTTTTTTTAAAGTATTAAAAAAAAAAAAAAAAATACCAGACCAGACCAGAGTATAGCTACTGTATAGTTATTTTCGATATGATCCCGTGGAGTTTTCATATTTTGATTTCTGGTTATTATATAATATACATCATGTGATTGTAATTGGCTACTGTGTTAGAGTGTGTATTTTGTCAATTTTTATTTTATTTTTGTAAAGTGTGTCTTGCTTGTGCAGAATAAACAATTTTTCTTTCTTTCTTTCTTTTTTGGAGCGTCATCATCTACGTCACAAAACTATATTTGCAAGGCGTTTCTTTTGCTATCTAGCTAGATGGCTACTTAGACAAAAAAAACTCTTATGGTGTAACATATCTTTAGTCTCCCGAAGAACAAATGCAAAAAGAGGCTAACTGACTGGCTACTAAAATTAAACGATACTGAAAACATCCTTAAAACCTTAAACACACAATCATACACTGTCACACACACCCCCACACTCACGCACCCACATAATCACCCATACTAGACATCTACGAAAATTCGTCTCACGTACTTAACCTAGGTTCCGTGTGGTGCCGGACGTAAAGAATAGCACCAACCCATTTCTTCCCGTGGGTGTCGTAAAAGGCGACTAAGGGAATTACTAGAGAATGGTCAGCAGCGTTCTCTATACATTTTAACATCATACTGCGATCGCCAACCCGCCTGCCAAGCGTGGCTATTATGGCAAACCCCCCCTTTGGGGGAGGCCTATGTCCAGCAGTGGACGTCTTTCGGCTGAAATGATGATGATAACTTAACCTAGATATTAATCATAATAAATAAAACTATAGAATGTCGTATGATGCAAATTTGAAGGCGTTCGTAACATCTTGGATGTCTCCGATTGCATTTATTTATTTTTAGTACTTAACGTACGTAACTACGAGTATACGTTTTCTTTTCATCTTGTTTCCATCTTTTCAGTTCATGTTTTTGCAGTCGGGTTTTTTGTTTTTTTAATTAACTTTTTTTTTCTTTTTTTTATTAGGCACCAGGCTTATCTCTCACTTACCTGAATTGTGTATCATTGTCGAATCTGACCAATGTAAAATAATTTATATATATTGTAGTGAGAAAATAAAGTTGATTGATTGATTTATAGAACCAACCAAACACACTCATCGTCTATGAGAAGTAGGTATTAAAGAACCCTTTTTTCCCCTGTAACCATTGATATACAAAAAACCCGAAGGTTTATTTAATTTTAAAGGTTTATTAGTATATCAATGCCAGTAACAGTAAAACCATCGGCGATGTCATTCGCGGCTTGTCTACAAGATGATTCCCCTCGCGGGTTTAATTGCGACGGCATTGTTGCGCCTGATTTGATTCTGTATCTCTCTATAGGGCACAATCATAATAACGAGCTTAGCGGCCGGTACGCTGAGCGGCTACAATGGCGGAACTGAAATTTATTTTTTGGAAATAATCAAGGTAATACCAAAGTTCATCAAAGACTGCTTATAGCCTAATTGTAATACGCTATTATTGTATACGGTGTTGTTTGTAAGTGTTTGATTGTTCAACCATTTTTGTTCAATAAATAAATCTTAATCTAAGATAAAAATTGCGTCATGTCTTTGTTTTACCATAAAGTACCTATAGAACTTTCATAAAATTTACCTTAAATATTGTGTAGTTTGCTCATTACATAGGCTTAACAACCCTATTAATTATACGTGTCGAAATGCCGCGGTCTATCAGAATAAAAAGAAAATGATTATTGATTTCACTTAGTTTTGTAGTCAAAAGTCTCTTGAAAACTTTGTGGATTTTCATTAATTGTGACTAAAAAACTAAGTAGAACTTGTAACAACTATTATGACACTCGAATTCCTAGTTTGAAATATTACCAAATACTGGAAAATTTTAATTATTTGACAGTGGTGTGGATTGTGGTATAGTAATTTTATTCTATAGTCCATTTGAAATAAGATTAGACATTTAAATAAACATTTTTTACAGTCCGTTCAACCGATTTTGACTTAAATTGCATTGGTAGCATGACAAATGGCAGCTGTAATAAACAGTTGCTATTGTAACCACGTTTTTGGTTTTAATGCCATCCTTATGCCTAAGGAATAGTAGTCAAAATCAGTTGAACGGACTGTAAACAAGTTTATTTAAATGTCTAATCTTACTTCAAATGGAGTATAGGTGCATCGTCTTCATTATACTTATATAATTAATGTACTTATACAAAATATTGTAAAACACTTTTAAAAAGAGTTAACGGTGGAGTTGAGTTGATCGTTAGATGGACTTTTTTGTGGAGTTTCTTGCCCATTCCATTGTTCTCCATACGAAACTACCTATTGGAAGGGGCAACTAGAATCAATTCAATTTTTATGTAAATTTTGACGTTCAAACGTGCCTCATAAGTGCCTATTTGAAATAAATAATTTGACTTTGACTTTGTCTTTGATCGACTTTAGCAGCAACACGTCTATGCATCTACCGCCACGTGTCATGCACACTCTTTCCCTGACAATTTACAAACAAGAACGTCTTGCTCCTAATTGTGTATGCGATTCCTTTAGAAAGATCTTTTGACTCGCCTCCAATTGTGAAAACTCGTTTTGAAACGACGTTAAATACGACCGAATTTCAGATAATTAACTCAGATTACGGTCTTTCAGCAAATAATTCGCTTTTGTTGCAGAAGATTGTAAGAAAAGCTTTCTTCGAAACAGTTTAATTTAACTCTTGTTATGTGTTTGTGGACATCCTGGTGACAAATGAAAGACAAGTTAACAATTATATTATATAAATATTATAAAAACAGGTTATACCATATGCACTCACAAAACAACCGAAAAAAGTGTTCCGCGCAGCAGCGGCAGCACACAATACCCACTTTTTATTAATTTTACATTTCACTGCAAGTAAAAATGATATAAAAGAGATGGTTTGATAAAAAAAGACAACAAGAAAAAAAGAGACAGCTAGTATTGTCAATTGCGCGTGAATGTAAACAAATATTATTCTGGCCACCAATCACCGAATGTTGGCATCACAGACTAACAAATATGTCAATAATTAGGACGTTTTCGAATCTTCACGATTGTGCGCTCACAACATATCTGTTTAATATAATATCATTGTATATAAGTATCTATAACACAGCAAATCGTTAAGTAAAACAGCACAGGCTGCGTCAACTTCGCATCACTTATTTGAATATAATATCATTGCATGTTAAAAATATAAATGCATTATGTAGCGCCTACATGAATATTCTGAATTCTGAATATTCTCGGAACCCGTGTGTCTGTCTGTCCATCTGTCACAACCGATTTGCTCCAAATCAACTGGACCGATTAAGTTGAAAGGTACACATATGAATTTCTGTGACCCAAACACGGACGTGTAACGTAAACAAATGAATTTTGAATATGAGGGTCACTTCTAGCGGGCAAATTAGAAAATTAAAAAAAAATTGGCAAACTATAGGTACCGTATGACTATGTCATACGGTACCTATAGTTTGCCAATTTTTGATATGTCAAACGAAAGGGCTTGATGTGAGGGTCTCATTTTTTATTATAATTATAAAAAAATACTTTTAAAATCATTTAAGATTTTTTTTGAAAATTGACCATTCCTCCTTACCTCCTCATTGACCTCACTTATCTCTGAAATTACTAACTCTAAAACTTTGGAAACTATTCAGAAAATAGTTCTTTACTTATAAGATTACAGGAAGACTAATAAGAAGTCTATTGAGTTAAAATAACTTGGTAAATCTCTCAATATTGTGCGTACAAACTTATATAGTATGGGGGAACATGCTTTTCAACTATAATGTTAAGTTTGTTCTTGGGATAAATTCATCCCAACTACGGAATCCTTCACTGTGCGTGGTCCGACACGCACTTGGCTAGTTTTTTAATTATGCAAAAAATGAAATATAAATAGACAAGTAGCATTATTAACTGAACGACAAAACCTCAGCAGTAGGGGAAACATAAAAACTAATTAGAGCAGCTTTTCAACAAACAGAACACTCGCAATAGTTCAACCGCCATGAAAATATCGAATATCGAGTAACTTAAAACCCATGCAAATTCGGAAAAACCTATTATAATCTGCATCGCACACCGCTGGACGCTCTTTTCATTCGATACCTTTTGTTGGCGGATTCAATTAAGTTTACATCGGCACCGAGGTCAGTTAATAAAAACCGAAGCCTACAAAAATTGGCGCGTAAATCAAATTCAATAAAGTGCAGTACAATAGAACGGGACGGGACATCGGAAAATGACGGTCGAACAATGACGCACACGCACACCATGCCAATCAATTTATATTGTCAAGCACGGGAAACGGATATGTTACTGTTATTACCGATGAGGTTTTCATCATGTGGGCTGAATTGTGTTGCTACCGATTTCATTGTTACTTCGGTTACAGGTATACATTTTTCTTTCCAATTGTTTATTAAAAATAAATAAAATAGCCTTTATTTTCTCTGACTTCTGTACATACACAAATTCTTATAAACTAATCAGCTACCAGGGGGTCTATTCCGAACATAAATCCGAAGTATCGGCCGAATATTTGGCCGTTGCTTGACTACGGCTAATTATGGCTGAATACGGCGAAAGATTCCGGTTCCGTTTGGTACCGGACGTAAAGACGTTCCCATTTCTTCCCATGGGTGTCGTAAAAGGCGACTAAGGGATTTACTAGAGAATGGGCAGCAGCGTTCTCTATGCATTTTTAAAACCATACTGCGATCGCCAACCCGCCTGCCAAGCGTGGCGATTATGGCAAATCACCCCCCTTTTTTCAGGGAGGCCTATGTCCAGCAGTGGACTTCTTTCGGCTGAATTGATGAATGATGGCGAAAGCAAAAAAAAACGACAGTCAAAGAGATAAGCCAAAGTCAAAAATGTGACTAAGTCGGGTAAGGATTCAAAGTCAAAAAAAAAAATTATGGAAGTTATAAAACGACCGAAAAATCGGCCGATACTTCGGAATAACGCTTCGGAGAAGACCCCCAGGTTAGGCTGTCTTGCGACATAGGCTTCCTCTATCTCCTTCCACTTATTTCTATGCAGAGCTGTTCTTCGCCAACCTTTAGGATGATCTGCAATTGTTTATTAGCTCGTTGCTAAGTAATAAAAGCCGCACGGGCCGATTCATCAGGTTAAGCTACGCTTGCCAGGGTTGCTCCGTGGATAGGTGACCATCTTTACATACCGAGACTCCTCCGTGCCTCGGAAAGCACGTAAAGACGTTGGTAACGGCTGTCATTCGTGGATCTTTAACAGACGTTACGGGTCGTCAGAAGCCCGAAAGTCTGACAACCAGTCTTACCAACACTGAAAAAAAAAGTGTTTGCTTTAACAAAAATCTTGTTTATTGTGATCACGCATCTTTACTCTTCAGCGTTCTCTATGCATTTTTAAAACCATACTGCGATCTCAAACCCGCCTGCCAAGCGAGGCGATTATGGCAAATCCCCCCACTTTTTGGGGAAGGCCTATGTCCAGCAGTGGACGTCTTTCGGCTGAAATGATGATGATAATGAATGATGAAACTTATACATACATATAGATAGGTAATAGGTACTTGAACCAAGCGCTTGAAACAAAACTCTAAAGTTTGTAAAATAAGCGCACCCCTTCGTCTCCTTCTATTAGATGCACCGATTGAACACCTCCCCGTTACCCTTCCACATTAAGGATTCTCGTCCACCTTGCCACGTCTTCGAATTAATCGCCCGAGAGCCGCTCTCTATTAAAGTTTCTTCGCAAGTTGTTTAAGAGGCTCAAGTTCCTTAAAACTCCGCAGATAATGTTAAACATTCATTTAAGTGCGCAAGAACCGCCCAACTTCCGAATTGTCGTATAAATCTTCTAATTCTTGAAGCGTTTAATATTCATATCACCGTTTGCGAGTCACAGTTGGTAAGCCGGCGAAAAGTTCGCCTAGACTCTGTGGAATTTGTATACGCAACGGGTACGTAATGCGAATTTACTCACACGCTTCAGGTATTTAGTCCCTGGTATATTATATTCAAATACCTAGCTTTTAAATATGATGTTTTGCTTATTAACACTATTGGATAATTTATTTATTTATTAAAACTTTATGCACAAGTAAAAAAAAATACTGTACAAAGGCGGACTTAATGCCTGAGGCATTTTCTACCAGTCAACTTTAGGGTGATGCAGAGACGCAACATAGGGGAGAGTCGAAAATCTAAATACTCTAAATATATAATTATTATATATAAATTATAAAATAATTATTGAATACTATTCCTACAACCAATGATCGCCTTAGCGAATGTTAATTTTTAATTTAAATTTGTATTATTTTAGATTTTTATCATTTTTATTTGATAAATGTTAATGTTATCAATATTTTTGTTATATTATTTTGGATTACATTTTTGTTTTTATTATTGTTACGCGTGAATCAACAAAATTATTGAATAACTTTAATTGTAAATTAACTTTTGGCTGCGTATTATTATGTAAAACCATAAATGGTGCATGTTGTGTTAGCCTGTAAGTGATTGTTGCACTTATAAATGTATCTACTGTTATGGTAATTATTGTAAATGTATTGTGTAAACAATTGTTGGCAACCTAAATAAATAAATGTACGAGTACTAATACATAAATACATTCATACTTATAACAAAATAAAAAGCGTCAGGAGAAATAACGATTATTGGAGGAGAAAACGCAGCACTGGGATGATTCTGCCAACTAATACTATTAACCAATTTAATTCTCGTCTCAGAAAGTCTAACGATTACACACTCACTCCAACCTCGATTAAAATGAAGTCCAATCTATTGGATGTTGTAAAGATTCAAACAGTGTATAACGCTGTTTCAAATTTTAGATTTATTTCAAACAATGAACAAATATATATGTAAAAATAAAATAGTGAGACTACCTGCATTCAAAAATCCCGGTATCATTTTATATTCAACGACAAAACAATAAAATCGGCCGCTGTTACGGATACCCCATAAATATTCGTCCGATTGCTTTTTCGCAAAATCAATATAGTCATTAAAATACAACTGTGATTAAAAGTTATTCTGCAGTTTTATTGATATTTTAGGACACCATTTTACAACTGCAAAGGAAGGAGAAGTGTAAAGCAATTGCGAGTCGCAGCCAAAACACGTAGCTCGTTCATTCGGACCGTTATAACAATGCCAAGTTGAGAAGACACTGCCTGCCCCTAACACCAAATAAGTTTTTAGAACATTGAGAGGAAGCTTAGAACATTAAGACAGGTCTACCTAAACTGGATATGTAATAACCATCTGAACAAGTGGTATTGACGTGGCCACATCAGCGGTTTGGATACGACATCTCCCCTCATTTGTGGACAATGTTAGTGTTTCCTATACCTTGAAGTGGCTCACTAATTGCTATTTTGTTGCGGCTACTTACAAACATTGTCTAAAAAGAGCAAGCTAAAACACTAGATAATAAAATAAAATCACATTCAACAACTAAATCTTTTTCCCTTTCAATGTTTTATACATTTATCCAATTTGAAATAAAACTGAAAAGACGTACACAGCGCTCTCGTGGTGGCGCGCCCGCCCAAGCCATGTTTCCGTCCGCGGTATTTTAAATAAACTGCACTTTTTTAAATTCTTAGCATATTTTTCAAAAGCCGACGCCGCTCCAAGCGTATTAATACGCACTCTTAAACACCCCTAACATGAATAATTAGGTGTTCCCCAGATTTATCCGCCGCTGTTATCTGTAAAACACGCGTTTTAAAATCGCAAAGTCATTCTTTTCGCTTTATTGAGGATAATACATCTTGGCTCGGATGAGATTCTGATTAATGTCTTTAACTCGAGTCGGCGTAACTTTGTCAAAGATAGCGGAGAAAAATAAAGGGACGTGACTCGACTAATTTGATTTTTACGACAGAGAGAGTTAAAAAGAATTATAGGCATTAGGTCAAAAATGAGGACTTTAATACTTGTGCAGGTTTAATGAAAACTTTTTGATTTACCTGGCAGAGAAAATACAAAAAGAAAAATGATATCTATTCTTCTTTTGAAATTGATACTGTCAGACCAGCAATGTAATTGACGGTGAAACGTCATTTAGTTTTCCTATAAATGTTTATGATAATTTTCTACGAATATGAAAACTAAATTTCTAATTGCACTGTGTTCTGGTAATTCTTTAACGTTTATATTCACTGATTTTAGTTTTCACCTGTAGACATTAGTTAGCCAATGTATGTTTTGTTATTTTTTCAGCACTATCGTTATGTGTAGAAGTATATGCAGATGGTGAACAGGAGATCAGGAGAGGGATTTATCCATACATGGTGAGTCAGTTGACCCTTACTTTGGTGTTATATTTACCTGTTACGTAATATCGTAATCATGAGAAAATGCATATTAAGAAATAGCGACAGAACACGTGTCACAGTATTATCAACAAAAAGTAAGTATCCTTTTCGAGTGCTTCACATGAAGGAACAAAATGGAGAGATTTTCGAAGACAGTCGTAATTTATATTAACAAAAATGATAAATGATTTTTATTACTGTAAGTAGGTTTGTACAAACACTTTTACACGTCAATCATATTTTTAAAACTAGATGACGTCGGCGTTACCTATCTGACTACTCTGAGAAGAAAGGCCGAAACAAACTCAGTGGTCACAGTCTCTTTTAAAGTCCAGACATAATCTTGGTCAGAGCATGTGAAGGCCATGCAGATTGGTGTCTGAAATGGTCTTTTGAGGAAAGAACCACACAGATTGAGTGGACCTGACCAGTCAGTGCACGCATTTGTCAGTAATCGTGCAGCTCTACTCAGAACTTAAGGAGCTCAACGATGCGACGATCAATACCAAAGAAAGGACATTTGGGTAGGCCGCTTTTATAAGCGGCCTACCCAAATGTCCTTTCTTTCTTATGACTCAAACTGCCAGACCATGATTAACACTAACTGATAATAAACAAAAAGGGAAAAAAAAAAAAAAAAATAACCCACATAGTCTTCACATTCACAATAATTAAAATAATATATTATCATACTTTACAAGTAAATATTCATGTCATTGTGTATAAAATAATAATTAAATGTCACTGTGTGTATAGAAAATAATAAATATTAGCAAAAAAACAAACAATAAAAATGAAAAAAAAACCACCTGAATATGTAAAAAAAATTGGAGCAGCTTAATCCCAAGCCTTTTTGTCCTCAATATAACAGGTTATGAACAGTGTGATCGTATGTCCCGTCACTATCCGATCCTTTTTAAAGCTCATTTGTACTCAGTGTTACAATTCGCATATACATAACTCATGCCTTAGCAACTAGTGACATATTTTTGAAATTACTGCACTTACGTAAAGAAGTACATTTTTTTCTTATCATTGTTTTTAAATATGTTTACAGGCAATTCTATATTACCCAGACGAGTCAGTGGTAGATGGCACTGGCTCCCGGTTCCTCCGTGGTGCGATCCTCATCCGACCTGACTGGCTAGTCACCTCTGCTGTCGGCCCCAGTATTGTCACAGATACTCCTAACGGTTTCCCGCGAAAAACACTTCTAGCTAGGCTTGGGGCAATTACTATTGATACCAACTTTACACTTAATGAAGACGAGGACGAACAAGAGCGAGAGGTAATACGAAATATTGAATACTTCCCCTATAAATCTACGTCTGCCATGTATTTTCTGCATCTTACTACGTCTCAGTACAAACATGTATAAATATCCAACCACGGCAAATTAAGGTTAAAACAAATCTTGAAATTTATTTTTATGTCTATTATACATGATTATTCTTACAAATTACTTTGCGTTTTCAATTGGTTTTCTTACTCAGGTCATACAAATTGTTCGTCCGTACAACCACAGTTCGACGCAATGGTGGCGCACTGACATCTCTCTAATGAAGGTTCTGTCAGCTTTCAACATTACTTCAGCTGTGGGCATCACCAACCTCAACCCTAAACGTGACCTCGCGGAGAAAACTTGCATCATACTCGTATTCGCCGTAAGAGCACTTGGTTTTATTTTTTTTTTAATTACATACATATAAATTATATTATAAAATATAAAAAAATGTATATATAAACACTCTCTGAATCAGGCCCTTAATCCAGCTGCCCAACGACAGCCTCCTTGGTGTTGGTCGAGGCTCTTGAAAATTAAGCTATTGGCTGATACGACTATCGGCACATGATCGCTATTATTATTATTATTAGAGCTGACCCTCCAATTCTGAACAGCTGTAAGATTATGCAGTTTGCAGCTACAAATATATATCTTACGACACAGAGGCTGAACTCGTTTCAGTTCACAGTGGAAATACTATGGGCTGATTATAATTAAGTTTGTAGGTAATTTAAAGAACTTACACTTACTAAAAGTCACACAATATAATATACAACAGATAAAACAATACAAATATAAAGTGTAAAGTGCGATGTAAGAAATTAGCAGGAAAGCACACACACACGCCAAACACACAAACGACTAACCTTATAAAGAGGATTACAAAGCACCGGTATCGGTACCTCTGGCTGCTAGAGATCTCTCATCACATTGGTGTAGAAAGCCAATTTATAGATTATCAATTTAATCTATCTAATTCATTATTTTCTAAAATTAATACTGTATAAAGCCCCAAACTGACTTTTTCCATCTGTATGCAGAAGAAGGTCAGCAATGAAACCGAAGACAGAGGTTTGATACAGATATCCGTGGAGATGCTGCCACCTTCGATTCAGAACTGTGGTTCTCACTTTATTGGCAACACCATGACCTGTGCCATCGACAGCGCCGAAATCAAGAACGCGGCTTACGACAGTAACTTCTGCCAGGTGAGATAACAAACCAAAAATTTCTACATAAAGTACTTTACACTTTCCTAAACCTAATATTTTCTACCGTTCCTTGACGCAAATTACCGGTGTGTGGGAAAAATCTGACATGGGTCTGAGCAGACCATGTGATGTCAAATGATTGCTCGATAAAAAAAACATCAGAATAGTCGCTAAAGGAGAAAAAACGATGTTGAAAGTAAATATAGGGAGATGAAATAGACTACTACAACAGCAATGAGCTCTAAAATGTAAAAATAATGGAGACAGGCCAAAAGCCTAGGAGTGGTAAAGGCAATGGCAGATATTATAATAATAAATATTCCCAAAAGAGGCTAGGTTCTCTTATATTACTTTAATGCATTTATATTTTACATTCTTCTTAAAATGAAATGTTTTATATCATAGGGCAACAGCGGTGGACCCCTTATTTGTGATAATGAAGTAGCAGGAATTCAAACCTACATAGATAACGATTGCAAGCAACCACATCTGTACCAACTATTGTCAGCGTGGGAAAACTTTGTAACTTGCGGCACAGAGGACAAATGTCAAGAGGAGCAGTGCTCGAATATTTGTGACGTAATCAACAAAGATACAATAGTAATAAGTACTGCAGCATCTTCTGAGAAAACAGAAGCATCTTCTGAGACAGAAAAAGTAGTTTTGATGCAAGCCGAATCATCTACTGAGAACCAAGCCACTTCTGCTATACCTGAGATGACAGCAGACGACATCGATATACTATCTGCACTGGTAACGACAAACGTACAAGAGGAAACAACGACAGCAGATGTTCCACCTATAGTTAATGATCCTACCACCATGCAGGCAGTTTCTGAAGTAGAAACTGCCGAATCGAAGTCCTGGCCAAACGAAAAGTATTCTGATGACAATAACAAACAACTTGAACAAGGAGACATAGAAATTCCTAGGAAGCCTAGCGTGGAAGCCCAACACCATGACGTAAAATACCGCAGTACCGGGCCGAGCAATATGACCAATACTCTTCTAAGTATTTTCTTTGGATTCTTCATTTTGGCATGTTTGATTTAATGTTCATTTTGTTTTATGTTTGAAAGAGTATTAAACTTTTAATTTTTCGGCATTTTGTTTATTATTTGGAAACATTTTGATCAAATGATGTAAAATCTTTGCTAATAATAAGAGCATGCATTGACGATGTGCCGGCAGGGGGGCGGGGGCGCTGGTGCCGAAGTTTGTCGAATAAGTAGAATTAAGTAAGGTTGCAGGCTTAACGCCTCCGTAGCTTGCTCTAATAGCATTAACAAGTTTCCAGACCATATTGAAGAAGGTATAAGTATTCTGAATTTAAGGGGACTTTTAATATAATAATAATAATTAGTTTATTTATTTTCTCTCACAATGGTTACGTAGCACTTAACAGTTTTGAACTATAAAAATTCACATTGACAAGACCACACAGTGACACAGGGACATCAAGTAATAGAACAACTGTGCATGTATCTTTAAATAATTAATCCACTAACGTATTGTAATAATTCTAGGAATGACATTCAAATAATTTATTTTGCTTTTAATAATTTATTGTTTTTATTACTTATTACAAGATTTCTTGAGTTATTGATTGATTTTTTGACCATGTATTAATTTCTTAATTTCACTGTATTAATGACATTTATAATAACTAAATTTGACATGTAAAATATTTTTATCTTACATGTCAAATTTAGTAGGCATACAATAGTTATACATTAGGTATAACTATTGTATGCCTATTAGGCAGGACATATTGGAACTATAATATATTGTTAAGACCTGTAACATATGTACCCACAATAAAGATATTTTGAATTTGAATTTGAATTTGTGAGAGCTGGTGCCTGAAGTAGGTTTTAGAAAAAACCTGTATTACAGGTCACCAGGCCCCACTTAGTGGCATCATACAAACAATCAGGCAGTTAACATGTATTTCTACTAAACAATTAAAACAAAAAATAAATAAATGAAAAGGAAAATTAAAACAAAATAAAATTACACAACAAACGCAGTCAAAGGAGAATGGTGATGAATGGGTAGGTGAATGGTGGTTTTAATGATTTTATACTGAAGATCACGTCTAAACGAGTAGTGTTACTGATTTGAAAAAAATATATTATAAATTACAGCATTTGCTCAATAACTTAATATGTGAATATTTTAGATTATGTTTATATTACATATGAAATTACTTTGTAAAGTTATGTCTAACGCGGATAAAAAACTGAGAATGGCGCAAAATCTACCAAGCGTATTTTTCTGAAACCTTCACCAATTTAATGATTATTTTATTATTGATCTTTTAGTATACACGTTTTATTAAAATACCTTTTGTTTTGTGTATAATAAATTAATAATGCGTCAAATTGGGGACAGCGCTCCTTGATGGGCGAGTCCTAATACTGGCTGAAAGTACGACGCGTTGCGTGAGCTCAGTACAGAACACGCAAGCTAACCATTTAAGGTCACTGGCATAATATCTGCGTCTTAAGATTTTCGTGTACATTTACATTCTTTAATATTTTCTAGGATCCGATTACACCGCGATTTATGTTAAACTTTAGCTTGTACTTTGAGTTCAGACATTATATACCAACATTCGATATTTTTGGTATTCGATTATTCGCAATAGATGTAAATTTTTCTATACAAGTGGAAATTTTCCAGTCAACATAATTTGGTGCATTTCTTTCTAACAACCTGAAACTGTAATAAATTTACGGTTTTTATGAAGAAAACCCTTACGTGTAACTAACTAATTCTCATCGCTGTAAAACTAATTATCATATCTGCTGGAGACAAATCCCGGTTGCCGGCGCGTCGCCGGGATGAAACTCCTTATTTGCATTTTCACAAGTCGCGGTTAAGTACACTTAACTTCCAAGATTCCCAAGCCTCTTGAAATTTGTTTCTGATGCGTTAAATTTGTCCTTACTTAAATATACCTATTTTATGGCTTACATAGTTTGGACTTGAAAAGCAGCTAGAAAAAAAGGAGCTACGTCTGCCAAC
The DNA here is from genome assembly GCA_948098905.1 of Tiliacea aurago. Taxonomy (NCBI): domain Eukaryota; kingdom Metazoa; phylum Arthropoda; class Insecta; order Lepidoptera; family Noctuidae; genus Tiliacea; species Tiliacea aurago. The sequence continues at coordinate 10,904,992 of OX402579.1, read as the reverse complement.
AAACTGCTGTGCAGTTTGGCAGAAGTAAATATTATGTCTATAAATTAATAATCTGAATAAACACTTTTTATTTTTTTTTTTCGGTGCCTGTCTCGCCTGCGATATTACACCAGTCTGTACTAGCCTTAATACGTTAGCATATGTATAAGTTTAACACAAAAATCTCTCGATCAAATACATTATTTCGTTACATTTTGCACCTAAAATACCATCCGCATCATCTTTAAACTGAATAGCATTTTCTTCCCGAACTTCCCAAGTGCACTGAATCGAAATGTATCTTAATACGACTCGATGTGTTTAAATTCGAAAGGGGATCGCATCGGAAAACTGTTATGCATATTTTAAAGTTAAATTTACTTACAGCGAACCCACGGCGCCGAATGAAGATCCGACTCTCGAATATCTCTTTGCGAACTTTAAAATGTTTTATGATATTCAGCGGACGTGATAACGGTAAATTTGTGAATAACCCACTCAATCGAAATGAATATAAAACATATTCATTTGAATTTATCGTTCAAGACGGACGTGACTTATTATTCTTCGTACCTTATTTCATTTCTATTTCGTTCCTTACGTAACGCCTAAACGTTATGTTATAGCAACAAACCCAGCAATGGCTCTTGCAAAGCGAGATCACAATATCAATTGCGCACATTAATTACAGCAAAACAAACGCAACTTTTAGCATTTGATAATACAAGGAGGGTCGAGTTAACAAACAAAAGGAATTAATTCAACAATCTCATAAAAAGAAATAAGCAGTTCATAAAACTTTTAATAATTAAAACTCAAATAAAAATAGGAGCATCGGGGGCATATCATGCCCAGTTTACGGAGACCTTCCTCTTCTCCTTTCCATCTGTGTAAACATGGTGTATCCGACGCTTTTTTATGGAAGCCCGGAGTTCTTAATAAATGGACATTGTGTAAGAAGTAGAACCATTTTCTAAATCCCCGCTGGAGGGTAAAAGAACTGACAACTGTCGTTAACTCATCCTGACCGGGCATTAACGAGTGTAAACAGGGAATAGCTCGTAAAAATAATAGCTCGCCTATTTATCAAGATAAGGATTATAAATAGGCACATTTTATATTTCATTTTTCATACATTGTAGCGTAGTCACCCTTGGCGTAACGGTAACAGGTAAAATTACGTTTTCATGAAAAGCTGCACTAAGAATTTGTTAGTAAGTTCATACACGTTTACAACAAAATACCTTGTGATATAATGCAATTAAATAAAAGAAAATTTAAAACACATATTAAAAGTACACGTTGTAAACAAGCATACAAGTTAGAGGATTATATTTAAGATAGGATTGCTTGGAAACATGCTGGTCCAGCTCCATAGGACAATCTAGAGTCTAGACAAAATCAAACTGGTTGCTAATTTAATTGTATAATTTGTTATTTTTATGAATTTGATTTTACATTCTATTATTACCTAAACTCACACACTGACTTATTATTTAATTTTTTTTTAGGAAAACATATACTTTTACGATGTTTCTAAATATGTGAGCACCATGACGTATCTATCTCATAATTAAGTTTATTTATTTATACCAACGAGATACATTACAATCGATCAAGTTATTTTTCATTGCTTAATTTTGTTTTTTTTTGTTTTTTACCTGTTGTGGTATAGTAATTTTATTCTAGGTGCATCGTCTTCACATATAATCATGTAATTAATGTACTTCAATAAAATATTGTGAAACATTTTTAAACCCATCCCCCATCCCATTCTTCTCCATACGAAACTACCTTTTGGAAGGGGCAACTAGAATCAATTCTATTTTTTTGTAATTTTTGCCGTCCAAAAGTGCCTCTTACTCGTATGTGCCTATTTGAAATAAATAATTTGACTTTGACAAGTTATTTAAACCAAATTGCGTAACTTAATCTTTTAGCCGTATGTAAAAAAATCATACTTTGGTTACCCATGGAAACTTAACACTGACTTATATCAATGCATGCCCTAAGAGTTACTGTAATTTGCTTCTAATGACTGAAACTCGTAGCTGAAATTAAGAAGCGTGTAGTACGGAACATGTGTACCTGCAAATAAACAAAGAACTTTTCACAATTCTGCCTTATCAAGATTTCAATGGGAGTCAAATTTATTTCCAGTGTAGAACAGCTCCATCGAAAGATAGCGTGTGTAACCCACCGTGCTGTAACCAGAGCCAACAACTTAATAAATCGTCCAGCAGATTGCACTATCTTGTGATCTCGGTCTAACGCTTGCACTTCCATTTTCTTTAAAACTTCCACTGAAATTACAATCGCAACAAGTGATAACGATTCAATTACATTTTTCTCTAAAAACGCCAACGATAAGAATTTAGTTCGGTTCCATTTGAGTTCTAAAGATAAACTGAATCATACACATTAGTCTGTAGTTGATTAAAGAATCATCAAATTCGCCGGCGGCGTCTCGCTGTAGGCAATTTTCAATCTCTTTCCTATTTGTGACAGTAATAAAGCGGCCGGGGAAAGTCAACAATCAATTTTGTATTTCAATTTATTCCCAACCATCCTAGTTCGTGCGATGATAAGAAAAAGAAAAACGCGTTCATTGAAAACGGAAATTATTGCAAGAAGCCATCAGTGGTGTGCGGCGGCTTCCTACGCCGTTTATTTGTATTTTTTATTTTTCGTTTTCTTCCAAACGGTTTCACAGTTTTGATTTGTGGACCTTCGCGTCGGTTGGAGCCATTTTTCACGCACCTCATTGTGACGTTCACGCTCGAGAAGGCTGACTGCGAAGGTTGGCACGCTCGTCACAGCTCACACCTTTATTTATTGTCAACCCTTTCTATTTGAATATGCTTCATGTACAATGCACGCGATTTGTTTCATCGATTTTTGTAAATATGTGAGCACCATGTATCTATCACATAATTAATGTATCTGTCATTGCTTCATTCTTAACTCTTTTTATTACCTGTTGTGGTATAGTAATTTTATTCTAGGTGCATCGTGTTCACATATAATTATATAATTAATGTACCTATAAAAATATTGTACAAGATTTTAAAAGAGTAGATACCGGTGGAGTTTCTTGCCCATTCTTCTCCATACGAAACTACCTTTTGGAAGGGGCGACTAGAATCAATTCTATTTTTTTGTAAATATTGACGTTCAAAAGTGCCTTATATGTTGTGCCTATTTGAAATAAACAATTTGACTTTGACTTTGACTTCGATTTGTATTGTATGACAATTTGCTTAAGCCGAAAGCGTCAGGGTAGCCCGCAAAATTAAAATTTTCTCATGTTTTTTGCAATTTGCAGGTCAGGAACAGTTGTATATTGATCTAAATTTCGAGTTTGATAAGGAAGAACATCGTATTCGTAAGTGACATAAATTAAAATTTACAGGAGATTATTTTATTTTATAATTTTTTGATAAAGTGAAATACCTACATTATGATGTTCTTCCATAACAGGCTCGATATTATGATTCGCGGCCGTAACAAATACCGCTTTGGATATGGATTCTACGAAGAGAGTTAGTTGTATTGCTGATTCTAATGTTTATAAACATACAACCTGACACAGACCTACAGATTGCAAAAAACTTCCCGGGCTACCTTAGCGCATCCCCCTTAATGTAAACAATCTATCCCTCAAAGTGACTGAGCAATCTTTATTATGATCTTTCTTCAATTATAGGTAATGTAGCAGCAAGAAAGGGAACAAGAAAGGTCGCCGTAATTGCATATTATTATGCAATGTGCATGAGTCAATATATGCCATGAACATATTTTATAATCTTGGCACAGTCATAAGCATAACTGACGTGGCTAAAGCAATATACCTTTAAACTGTGATAGACTGAGTAAATTGAACTAAAGCTCTATGGCACCTGTAAGCCGGCTCTTGCTTTACGAGATCAGTGTTTCAGGGTCCAACACAGTTTGACTGAAGCTTATAAGTACTGCTTGCTTCCGGATTTGAAATCACGATCACGCATTTTACAATCTGAAGTTATGGCTGAACTTCTGCCCCGAACAAATCCAAACTGAAAATAGAATTAAGATAAACTGCGTTTTAAATTTCAATCTACCCGGAGTTAGTTGTGTGGTGCTCCATAATGTTGGTGTTTACAGTGGTGAAATTAAAGATGGCATCGATAACAATTCTATCAGGGTGTGTTGGGCCGACAATGAGGGCTGGGGGTCGGGAAATTGGGGTGATTTTTCTCCTCTTTGCACGCTCGCTTTAAGCAGTAGCGTTAGCATACAAATACAGATGTGTGGAAATTAAGGCGACGATAACCAACTTTTAATGATTTTATACTGAAGATCACGTCTAAACGAGTAGTTTTAATGATTTGAAAAAAATATATGTTAAAGTAGAGCATTTGTTCAATAACCTATTTTAGATTATTTTTATATTACATAGTGAAATTAATTTGTAAAGTTATGTCTAATGCGGATAAAAAACTGAGAATGGCGCAAAATCTACCAAGCGCATTTTTCTGAAACCTTCACCAATTTAAAGATAATTTAATTATTGATCTTTTAGTATACGCGTTTTATTAAAATACCTATTATTTTGTGTATAATAAATTAATAATGCGTCAAATTGGGGACAGCGCTCTTTGATGGGCGAGTCCTATTACTGACTGAACGTACGACGAGTTGCATGAGCTCAGTACAGAACACGCAAGCTAACCACTCAAGGTCACTGACATATATCTCCGTCTTAAATGTAATACGCAATATTGTGTGTCACTTAATGAGTCAGAAAAGTTTCCGCGAAAAGTAACAAAACGTTAAGCGTTTAATAATGAGCTCTGAGAACTGATTTTACTACCAAAAACATCGTTATAAACGAGGCCCTCATTATGACTTGCTCAGAATTCATTATAATAAACTGGTAAAGCTACCTATACTAGACTTATTATTTTAATTGACATCAAAATACTTCTATAGGTATCTTAGAAAAACAGTTTTATATTTTTCACCGTTATATTTTTCCCTTTTCACTTATCCTGCTGTCCCTACAATCATTTTCGATGTGCTCCTCAGGTGCTATCAGTAAGTGCTACAATGCTACGACAGCCGACATTTGTATGCTCCCGGTATGAAACCGCTTTGCTCTCCATTCTCGCCCACAGGCCACTAAAAGAGCAGCTTTTCGAATTTCCGCTCACCCCGACTGTCGATAACGCATTTTCTCTTTCATTGGCTGCTTTATTGTGTTTGATTTTAAAGGTCAGGGAAAATACTTTATCACCCGAGATTTTACTAGGTAACTTCCTTTCATTGGCAGGTAAGATAGTGCACTAATGCCCGTTTTTACTTAAAATACGCCTAAATGATTTTTTTATAAAAGCTCGTTGATGGACTTTCAACGCTTAGCTTAGCGCCGTAAGTTGAAACTCCAACAGCGCTCTTTTATTTAGGCATTAATTTAGGTGTCATCTAGTGTTAGTGAAAATGCACTGAAAAGAATGCAGACTAACTAAGATATATTTTCTCTTTATTGGCATTAAAATGTTTGGAATCATTATTTATCTATTTACTATAAACAAGATGGCATATTTGCCAGAACAAATTCATTTTATTTATATCGACAATGTGACTTAAACAGAATAATCACCCCGGTTTCCTTGACGGCCGAAGCGGTATACATGCTTTGGTTGATTTTATTTCTTCACTTTCGTATATCAAATAATAATTTAAGTTCATGCCAAGCAACTTGTTAGCATTATATCATTCTTAAACTGGCGAACGTATGAGCTAAATTAAATAAATATCCGTAATTAAACTAATTCGTTATTTAGTAGACGGAACCATGATAATTTAATAAAGTTCTCCTAGCTTCAAAAGTCAAGATCTTGTTAGGCTCGTATGGAGTCAAGATGCGTGATCAATTAAACAAAATTTTTTCACTGAACACTGTTTTTCGTGCGGGCATAAAGAGTGGAATAAAAGGTACTACCCATCCTTTACTGAACTTCGTGTGTAATAATTATCCTTTCATTTTCTTCTGTAGTATGCTTGGCTCTCTCTTGGCATTCTTGCCCACAGGCCACTAAAAGAGCATTTATTGAATTTCCGCTCTCCGCGACTGTTTATATCGCATTTGCTCATTCTAAGTGAATAATTGTATTATAATTGTCTGCGTGGTGCCGGACGTAAAGAATAGCACCGCCCCATTTCTTCCCGTGGGTGTCGTAAAAGGCGACTAAGGGACTTACTAAAAAATGGGCAGCAGCGTTCTCTATGCATTTTAACACCATACTGCGATCGCCAACCCGCATGCCAAGCGTGGCGATTATGGCAAATTCCCCCTTTGGGGGAGGCCTTTATCCAACAGTGGACTTCTTCCGGCTGTAATGATGATGATGAATTGTATTCTGTTTTTGAAAACTAAATGTCTTGAACCATTTTCTCTTCCATTGGCTGCTTTATTTTATTTGTTCTAGTGAACAGGTCAGGGTCTTTAGAAAAAAATACTTTGTCGCTTAGGTAATAAGTAACACGCGCTGGTGTCCGCAACTGCATTGTCAAAACCCGTATTTTGCGTACGGAACTTTGTGGCTTATAACTAACTATAAGAACGGCAAATAGGGAATTTACGTTTCGATACTGATTCATGATAAAGAGTGCACTATAGACCTTGTTCTATGGTACTAAAACCACTATGTGCTTAACACTAATTAACCGGTTTTTTTCAGAACTTGTCACGCTTTCTCACTTTTTTCTTCACGGGGCGCTTAAAGAATATATTTTCGAGTTTCCGCTCACCATGACTTAATACTTATTATTTTTAATATCTAGCTAAAGTTCACAATAATTAAAGGCGCATAAAAGTTGAAACGCTGACTCCTAAACTAGGAATACCTGTGACTTAGGAGTCAGTGTTATACTGCCACTTGGACACTATAAACCCTTATTGTTATGAGCTAGTAAGCTGATATTATAAAAAAATAATTATACACTGTTGACGTTGACACTTTCACTTTATTGTATAGGTAACTAGCCTCTGCCCGCGACTTCGTCCACGTGTTTCTTGTTTTATCATAAAATATATCCTATGAAACTCGGCAATACTGGAAACTTCCCATTAGTGAAAGAATTTTCAAAATCGGTTCAGTACATCCAGAGGTTACCCCCTACAACCTCACAAACTTTATCTCTTTATAATCTTTATGTATTTATTTCTTCTGTACGTGTGTTTGTCACCTAACTCCTCCTAAACGGCTGGACCGATTTGGTTGAAATTTTGTATTTATATTTCAACGGGTTCCTGGATGGTTTGAAAACACAATTGGACCCGGTAGGTGGCGCTGCTGTGGGTATAAGGCGGGACGAAGTTCGCCGGGTCAGCTAGTATTAGTATAGATTTGATTGTTAGGTCAAGGGACTAGTATTTTTAACCGACTTCCACAAAGGAGGAGGTTCTCAATTCGGCTGTATGTTTTTTATTTTATATTATAGTACCTATTTAACGGGTTGCGATTAAGCAATTTATGCTCATCACTATGCATAATGGTGAGTGGCAGTTCTCCTGGTTCTTACCAGGAGAACTCCTCAACAATCAACATCCCAGCATCGGGAAATGCAATATTTTGTAAAAGGTGATGAGCAGTTAACATTAGGCTATTATAACTTAGATAAATTCAAAACTGACCCACTAAAAAGTGAAAAATAAAAAACTTTTTACATAAAAATAATAACCGACTACCAAACATAACACTACAAAGTGAAAAATAACTTTAATTTCGGAAGTCGGTGGCCAAAAACTCAAATACAGATCCAAAGACACGGACTTCCGAAATTAAAGTTATTTTTCACTTTGTAGTGTTATGTTTGGTAGTCGGTTATTATTTTTTTGTAAAAAGTATTCTATCTAGATATAAATGCTTACCTCTTGAAGTTTTACTAGGAAACTTCCTTTTAAATAGACGAATAGAATCATCTTCTGCCCGCCTTTTCCCAACTGTGTTTGGGTCGGCTTCCAGTCTAACCAGATGCAGCTAAATACCAGTATTTTACATGGAGCGACTGCCTATCTGACCTCCACAACCCAGTTACTGGGTAACACGATACCCCTCAGTAAGTCTGGTTTTCAGACTTTCAGACTTCTGACAACCCGTAACGACTGTCAAAGATCAACAAACGACAACGGCTTAACGCACTTTCCGATGAGGCACGGAGGATTCTTGGTATGTAAAGATGGTTACTCATCCACGGACTATGATGGATGGTTACGGATCCACTGTATAGATAGATATAGAGTTTTAAGGTTATAATATGATAGTGCCTACCTTACTTAATTTCTATTACAAACTCTTTAATAAAAATAAAAAATAGTATGAATGAGTACTTAATTAGGTAGGTATAAGAGTTTAATCAGATTAAAAAACTCCTACATTAAAAAGATGCGTAACAAAAAATTTGGTAAAGAAATAAAATAAGATATATTCTTGAACAAGGCTTTAATGAGCTACATCTTTGGTCGTATCATTGGTTAAAAGAGAACTTGCACATTTATATTTATACAAATGTGTGTGTGTGTGTGTGCACACAACGTGCGTCTCTCTACAGGAATGCATGAGCTTGTACAGTCGTCAACATAACACCTACGGTAGAATTATACATCCAAGTACTGTCAAATGCATGTACTAGTTACAACTGCTGACAATAAAACACCTGATTCACAATAATTAACATTACAACGTCTATTGATTTAAATACTCTCTTGTAGAGCACGTAAGGACTATAATAATTTTAAAATACATAGTATTGGCGACTGTACATAATTAAATGCAAACAATTAATAAATCATCCGAAGACGACGACAAGTATTTATTTATTTAAATTATTACTAAAAGAACTAATTTGAACTATTTCGAATTATGTATTTTTTTTATTAACATAATACACATTTTACTAATTAATCCAAGTATTTTATATTCACCATTGTATAATAATAGATATACAATAATCTACTTATAGTAAGCTATTTACATAAATAATACAAACATCGTAACAATGTCTATAATAAACTTAACAGTTATTATACATAGATACAAAAAGAAATAACAAATGTATTCGAAAATTGATCATTTACATTAATTTTCTTCCACGGCTTAGCCAGAGTAAAACTAAAATATTTGAAAATAACTTTGTAATTTGATCATTAAATATACCTAATCAATTTGAGACTCGATTGATTGTACTATAATACGTACATATAGTTGAATATAATATTTACATTAACACTGATATTTATTCTAAAATACATTTCATCCCTCAAAGACGACAATTCGGCAGTCTTAAAACCCGCACTCGTAAGGTTTTCGCGTTAGGCCGGATACACCTTCAGCGGTTCGTACGCACGTTTATTAAACCGCTCCACGTAGCGTTTGAGCCGCCAAAACGTCCACATCACTGAATTCGTAAGTCCCTGTTACTGTGCATCTGAACCGCTGAAAATATTCACAGCCGAAAGCTAAAGTCGCACTATATCATTATCCGTACCAGTCAATTCACACATTATAATTTTAAAGAGAAAAATACAGACATGATATTGCATGGTTTTAACAGATTTATACAAAAAAGGAAATTCAATGATCCTCTACTAACTATATCCTAATTCAGCATAATTGCTCATCTGAGATCAAATTCTGAGATTTCAACAAACTAAAACAATTTTCCTTTACACAATACTCTCATAACATAATATCATATTTTATTCGAGAAATAATTACATGAAAATGTAGATTATTTAATTAATTATGTGCTGTTAATAACCAACCAGAAACACTAACTACAGTTTGGCATTTACTTTGCTTTAGTTTATACACTTAGAAACATGTCATTTCCAGTAATTAGACGATAAGAATGTTCTGTCTAATAATAGAGCTGCGTTTGAAACACTTAATAGTTCGTTTGCAACGGCAACTGATTAACTTTTGTAGTATCGATAGTCTCGTGGAGTACGCGTGATTAGTGTTGATACTTGGCGTAGGGGTGGGCCGCGTCTCACGCGCTATAATCTCAGCTGGACGCCGAGAGCCCGAGGGGCTTGAGGTGCGGAGGGGCGGCGAACGGCGCCGGCGACGACCCCGACATGTTGTTGTTCAGATCACCGGAGCGGCTCGAACCGTTCATCAAACCGCTCATCGCGTTGCTTGTCTGTAGGAAATTTATTTAATTAATTTCTTGGCTATCAACTCCAGACGTGCGCTATCTTAAACAAGATCTAGATCATGTCTTGCTTTGATCCAGGGTATAGTTTAGTTTATAGGTAATAGTTTCAATATGCCTTTTTGCGTCTTGCTTTGATCCAGGGTATAGTTTAGGTTTATAGGTAATAGTTTCAATATGCCTTTTTGCGTCTTTGTTAAGTAGATTGCCGATTTACATAATTTTTTTGATAGATTGATGCCAAAGTGTATTTGGCTAGCTAAAACTGGTTGGCAGTAGGTTAAACAAAAATCGCATCACATTTTTTTTAAATTTAAAAGGGCGTTTCAGTAAAGAGTATTGTGGCTTACCGGTGGCGGCGGCAGATGCGTGGTTTGCCTCTTGAGGTGCGAAAGCGGCGGTGGGTTGTACGCCATGTTGGCGAACACCAGGCGCTCCTCGTAGTCATACTCGCACAGGATCTTGTTGTCGCACAGGTAGAACCGGTCACCCACGCAGAACCTTAGACAAACGATGCAGCTTATTGATTTAAATATCCTGATATGGCAAGTATCAAGTTACTTTAGTCTAGTGTTGCTAAGTAAATTCTTTATACTGTGATATCATTTTGTTTATATTTGAGGTATGTCGTGATTGGGAGGGAAGGTTAGAACTACTAATTATGTTTTTCTCACAGATATGCAGAAAATATTGACCAACCAGTGTCATACTAATAATAACATAATATAAGATTTATAGTTTAAGTTATAATAGATGTAACTTACTAGTACAGGAATATTTGTCAAAACTCAATTACGCAGACACGGAAAAACTACTAAAAATGTTAAAATAATAGCTCTATCGACCTACTCTAATATCAGTCTATTCCTTTACCTAATTAATAATAGTGTCTACTTTATCTACTTTAATCTTTAATATTTATTTAAAAATAATATTATCTATTTTTAAAAATAATACTTATACCCAAAGAGTTACTCTTTAAGTCATTGAAAATATTATGTCGTGTTTTTAATTTAGCTTAGTAATAAACCTATTGTCTTCATTTAAAATGTTTGATGTAGTAAATCGATGGCCTGAAACACAGGTTTTTCATAAACCTAGTTCAGGCAGGTCTACATTACAGTTAGAATTAAATTTTTCCCCGATTGTAATTAATCTAAATCATAATTTTACTTTACTTTATACTTATTTTTTTTTTTGTTTTTTGTACTTCTTTTGCGACAGCCATAAACTGCTATAGCAAATTCACAACAAATCCAAGTGATAGCTGGATCTACATAAATTGCTAGACTCCAGTGGACGTTTAAGATCTACTAAGGTACATTGCATGTTTACGTGTTTCCAATTGCCCAATTCGTGCTCACGTTATCGACTTTGTTAATTACGACAAACTCATCATTAGTTGATATAAAATAAGCTACAAGCAGGAAGATCCAATTAGCGTTGCTACCGGAACCTACTACACAACCCACGCGTCATTAAGGTTTATAATTATACGCATCCTATGTCTAATACGACACGGTTCGATCTAATCGCGAACCTCATTACTTTGATGAAACGAAACCCAAAAAGTAAACCACAAAACGTCTAAGAAAGAAAATTTACTATCATGAGTGGAAAGGTCAGCGCGAACCAAGGAGGCGCGATAACGTCACGCAAGCGAGCATCCCTCAATGTGGCAAAACAAAAGGTATCGCCTTCGACTCGCCACTGGCCGCCCGGAACTGCCGGTGATAACGGCGACCTTATCTCCCCTCGGTCTCACCCCCACCCGTCTCCCGCACCCCCGCGTCTCCGCCACCCTGCCAACTCTTTTGTTTCACTTGTCACAAAAATTAAGCGCAATAGCTCCGCTACAAATGTCTCTTTTTTAAGGGGCCAATTTCCACCGCAACTCAGTCGATTTCGCCGCTCTTAATTAACTTTATTTCCTGTTCTCTTCGTTCCCGACTTTTGTTTTCGGCTTGTCGTTTTTTATTTCGCTATTTTTTGTCTGCAGCTGCGTAATGGAAAAGATGGAAAACGAAATTTTAATGACTGGGTGCAAGTTAAGCTTTGTTCCAAGCGCCATTGTGTCGCGACGGCACCCAAGCCAACTTTGACGTTTTACGCTAAACGAACGTGTACATTGGCTCTACTCCCTCCGCAGTAAGACAAAAGCGTTCAGGAGGTGTACTGATCATAATCAGCGACAGAAAATAAAATCATTCCACTGCCTACCCTAGACAAAAAAGCTCCGGTTTTTGACTGCTCGAAACGCTTTCAGATCCTGTCCATGTCGACGTACCAATTTCAATAAAACGTAACTTGCCGCAACAATTTAAGATATTTGCACAAATTGTAATGGTAAGTCATAACAGCGTGAAGATAGTGGTTGCAGGTGCGGGCGACAAGCGGCAGGCGGTAGCAGACGCGGCGACGCGCGAGCGTGCGGCCGCAGCACGCGGTTTCCGCCGCGGGCCGCCGCCGCCGCCGCGCCGCCGCTCGCCGCCAGATTGCTACTAAATTATTTCGCCGTTTAGCGATATTCGCCTGTGATATCTGCCATCCGCTCCGATCGGACAGCCCGCAAATTGGATTCAGATTTCTGCCCGGCGTGGAAATTGATTTGTACGTGATATTTAATAGTTTACACTGACGTACCGACCGTTGTTGTTGAATGTTTATCAAGCTTTAATAGAGCTAATTAGTAAAATACCTGCGTAGTTTCACCATTACTATACAACATAACAACACTCTCCTGTTTCACGACAGTTAAACCAATTTTCAGATGTTTAAGGTAAATTTACAGCGCTTTGCGTAATACGAAGCCAACTGTTGAGTCTGGATTCTAAAAGCACTCGAATGAATATATAATTTGGCGAGAATGTCGCGCGAGATCTACAACACGGGAAAGGTTCACAAGTGACATATAAACCATTCAGAGCGGCTCCAATCTTCGCGACCTTTCTATTATTTAAACGGACGCAGTCCGGCGAAAATTGCCGTTTTCGCGCCTGCACCCCTACTCTGAACTTTACTCGACATTTTGGGAACATGACACGACAGTGAAAGCAAATGTTTACCTATGTTTATCAATTTTCAATTTCAAATACACTTTCAGATAGTTATTTTATACAAATACTGCAAAATCAAAACCGGCTTCGAACTAAACCCCAAAATGTTTCAGACGATGAAACATACCAACAAAATGGGTTTCCTTTGTAAATTCAGGTAACGTGAGTCGAGAGCTTGAGACTAGAATACGGACGGCGGTATCCGGGCCGGCTGACAATATCGTGCACCGTACAATTGAATTGAATAAAACAGTCGAACAGTATTCATATGTTTTGATTAGTAAAGAAATCTCTTCGCTGGGACAATTTTACTTTGGAGAAATATTAAAGCTGGTTTAAATATATGCATGTGTTTGAGAAGGCAAGTCGTATAGTGCTGTAATATGAACTGTTTACTTTCGCAGGGACCTTTCTTGGTGCTGGTTGCATTATTTGTCTTTTACATCTTATTTGTGCAAAGTTCAGAGTATTATACTCTTTATTATGTATGCCATAGGACCTAGGAGTAATTGATGAACTAGGACCATTTATTTTATAAAAAGAATTAAAACGTTTAAGAGCGTTTACACCTTACGCCATTTCATACAAATTTTCAAGCCCTTGTTTTTCGAAATTACAGAACCAATTTTAATGAAACTTCACACGCAGAAGCAGGATACAAAGATCTAAAAATACTTAAAAACAGATAACAAATCTCTGTTTCTATGGAAAGTTTAACATCGGTCTAATTTGGCTGTAACACTAAGTTCTAAATGTTCTTTACTAACTTTTTAGAACTTTGTATCCTGCTTATGCGTATAAAGTTTCATTAAAATCGGTTCAGTCATTTCGAAAAACAAGGGCTTGGAAGTTTGTACGAAATGCTGTAAGATGTAAACGCTCTTATACGTTTTAATTCTTTTAATAAAATAAATGGTCCTAATTCATCAATTACTCCTAGGTCCTATGGTGTACATAATAAAGAGTATAATATTCTCAACTTTGCACAAGTAAGATGTAAATGACAAATAATGCAACCAGCACCAAGAAAGGTCCCTGTGAAAGTAAACAGTTATCACAGTACTTCTGTTTTTACAACTTTTTAATACAGACATACATAAGTACCGACAAAGTTTAATCAAACTGTTGAAGGGCTACCTACATACGCCATTTATTAATCCCGAATGCAACACGAACATAGCGCAGCAAGGAAATGAACTACCGTTTACGTTTACCTATATTATTTGCTTTCCCTACAGTATCCACGTGGCCATCGCATGGATTTAATTAATCCAGAGTTATCACGACTATCGATTGGCTTCATCATTTCAGCCGAAAGACGTCCACTGCTGGACATAGGCCTCCCTCAAAGAAAGGGGGTTTGCCATAATTGCCATGCTTGGCAGGCGGGTTGGCGATCGCAGTATGGTGTTAAAATGCATAGAGAACGCTGCTGCCCATTCTCTAATATGTCCCTTAGTCGCCTTTTACGACACCCACGGGAAGAAATAGGGCGGTGCTATTCTTTACGTCCCGCACCACACGGAACAATCGATTGGCTTGTCCATCTTGTACTCAGCCAAATATGAAACGACATCTTATGTTACGATTAGAGAATTTCATAAGGTCTCGTCTGTGTGGTGCCGGACGTAAATAATAGCACTACCCTATTTCTTCCCGTGGGTGTCGTAAAAGACGACTAAGGGACTTACTAGAGAATGGGCAGCAGCGTTCTCTATGCATTTTAACACCATACTGCGATCGTCAACCCGCCTGCCAAGCCTGGCGATTATGGCACCCCCCCCCCTCCCGCTCTTCTTGGGAGAGGCCTATGTCCAACAGTGGTGGACGTCTTTAAACTGAAATGATGATGATGATGAATAAGTTTTACTGTCGAGAACTGTCACTGATTACAATGAAGTTTAAAAATATAGACAATGTTGGTTGACCGTAAAAATTATGTTGGTGGTTTTTAAAATCGATACTTACCTACTTTAAAACAATGTCGTTTTTCAATTTCACGTTATTAATTTGAATTCAACTTTCTCTTGAATCTCTATTCTCTAACGAAAACCGTGAATATAAATAAAATAAACCCCACGATTTATTGACCCTGGATATTAAATGTTTATACAAAAACACGCATTCTCCTTGCGTTTGACTTTATTATGTAGCGGAAAATTTAATCGCGTTTTCAGTGTCCGTGAGATGAATAAACAATCTAAACTGCTGTTACATTATATCTCTATCCCTTTCACTCAATACAGCTTACTGCATTTTTTGTCCTACTCCTTAAATGTGGGGTTCAATATTGGTGAGACGGTTTTAGTTTGTTTACTATCATAAATAATGGGTTCAACTTTTGTAGTCACAATGTTATACTATTCTAAGATTAAATTTTAAGATACCTAGAATGTTAGATTACCAACGCGATACATTACAATTATCTTTTACAATAATATAAACTTGTCTAATATACATTATTCTGTAATGCACACTCAATTACAGGTAACCACAACTCACACATTATCGAGTAGACATGCTCTGAATTAAATTGTACGTTCTATTTTTGAAAATAGAAAACTCCTGGTTCATTAGCGTTTGTTTATTTTTTTACTTTCAATATCGATAAGACTGATAATTACGGAAAACTGACTTAGTCTAGCTAATTAATTATGTTATTTTTTCCTTCGGATATTTGTAAGTAAGTACCTATCATTTTGTAGCGTTCATTTGCAGTTGAATAAAAATAGTACCTGGCCGTAAATATGAGACGTTGAGCTTTAAACAGAGAGATGCAGCTATTAGTTTTAAAGTTCAAGTTTTTTTTTACTTTTTGCAATGCTCATATTATTATGTGACATATTTACGGCGGGGTACTATAAGGATGCAACCACCGCCTTAAAATCATACGTCGCAAAATAATGACATAATATCGTCGATCTTCCGCTGTCTGGTAACACCATAACAAGCTGTTTCTTCCTTTAGTAAAATCATCTACGGTCTCTCACATAATAAATTTATTTGACACTGTTTTAAAACTTTCTACCTATTGTAGTATAGTAATTATATTCCAAATACATCGTCTTCACATAAAGGCTTCTACATACCAGCGCGACTTGTCGCGCGACGCGACACGGCACAAAGGCCCCGCGTATTGCGGGACTAGCGGTGCCTTTGTGTCGCGTCGCGTCGCGCGACAAGTCGCCCCGGTATGTAGAAGCCTTAATATTATAATTATACCATTAATGTATACAAAAGATTGTAAGACATTTTAAAAGAGTAACTAAGAGTTTCTTGTCCTTTCTTCTCCATACGATACTACCTTTTGGAAGGGGCAACTAGAATCAACTCTATTCTGTTGTAAATTTTGACATTCAAAAGAGTATTTTATGTGCTTATTGAAATAAATGACAAGACTGACTCTCCTATAGGTACATACCTATGGTTGCACTGTTGGCAAGCGAAACACTCGAGGTGGTACACATTGCTGCGTGCGCGCATCACCATCTCGAACGCAGGGATCACTTTGTTGCAAGCCGCGCAGTAGCCAGTGTTGCCGAACAGCCTGTTGGAAAAATAATTATGTTTAGAATATTGTATCATTATCATTATTTTTTTACCCGTTTTCAACTGCTTATGATAATTACTTTCCTGATGATTTTTGCAACCTTTGAAGCGCAAGTATAGGTCATCATCATCATCATCATTTCAGCACAAAGACGTCCACTGCTGGACATAGGCCTCCCCCAAATAGGGGGGGGGATTTGCTATAATCGCCACGCTTGGCAGGTGGGTTGGCGATCGCAGTATGGTTTTAAAAATGCATAGAGAACGCTGCTGCCCATTGTAAGTCCCTTAGTCGCCTTTTACGACACCCACGGGAAGAAATGGGATGGAGCCATTCTTTACGTCCGGCACCAAACGGAACAAGTCTAGGTATATGTATAAAATCGTAGAGAAGTCGAAACTGTACATTGAATGTAAAAAAAGGAATTCCTACGAGGTCGAGGAACAATTCTGATGCCGAAATTCGGAAATAATAGAGATTTTGAACCATTGGATTCGTCGACGCATCCATAATTGCAGCTTCATACTGAAAGAGTGAATTCAATGATTTTTAATTCTCATAAATATATATTTTAATGTAATTGTGACATTGGTTATATTTAATTCTAATGTGTAAGTATGTGTTATTTTATTTATTGTTGATTATTTAAATGTATTGTGTTTTATTGAATTTTATTTTTTATATAATGTATGGACTATGTTTGTAATAAACGGATTATTATTATTATTATTTAATAATAAAAATAAATTCTGTAACTTTGTGCTAGTAACAATAAAACCTTAGCCACAAACAACCCACCTCAAATAATCCCTCTTGCAGAGAATCAGGTTGGCCCGTGTGTAGAGCGTGTGGCCAACTTCCCCGAGCCGGCAGTCGCAGCAGCCACATTTGAGGCAGTCCTCATGCCACAGCTGGTCCAGAGCCTTCAGCAAATATCGCTCCGTAATCACCTTGTTGCATCCAGCGCAAATCTGACAGAGAGATAAAAACAGTTGAACATAAGGTATCAATAAATACTAGATTGTTATACAAGGGTCGAAAGGAATCAATTCGCATACGAGGTATTTAGACGCAATATAAAATAAATTCACACTGGCTGTTTATACACTCACAAGTCCGCAGCATTTTTTTTTATCGATATTTTTTCTAATTATGTTATATTTTTCAAAGCCGACTACATAAGGGAAGCAATTACTATGAGTCTTTTCCACCCAAGGGTGGGGAGCAGCGTCTTCTACCTGCTACTCGGATCAAACAAACACTACTTTCCGAGTATGAGAACTGAAAAATTGATTATTGCTACTTGCAGGGTTTTGAAATTAATAATTTCATAAAAATCATAAAGAAGACTAAAATATGATTCAGTTTACAATATTCAATTCTATTATGTAGTTGCTAAATTTTTTAATTCCATTAGTAGATTACAAATTCATAATCAATACAAGAGCGAATTTTACATAATTAGTGCTACGAGGCCTACGACTGCTACGAGGTGGCTACGAGCTACGAAAACGTAGTCTTCTGATACTTCTGACAGAGGTAAGGATTACTTAAGACTTTATTGTCTGGTTATGTATTTCTAACTGCTTGTACTAACATGAGGTAAGGTGCAAATTCCAAGAAACAGATGAACGTTGACGTTGATGAACGTAAATGTTTTTAGATTTCGAAAAATCTAAAAACCTTTTGTCAGCCAAAATGCTGAGCATAAAGCTAAACACATATTAGAGCCGCAAAAAGCTCAATGCAGCCCTCTAGTGTCTGCGTTAAAAAATAAACCATCGCGGTTTATACAAAATGTACGTAAGTGATGTAGGAGGACTTTTGAAATGCGACGCGGCCCACCCAAATGTGCGTCATTTCTTTACCCAGCATCAAACCAACCCCAGCTCAGCCCCCCCCTCAGCCCCTTGCTCAGCCCCCCAGGCCCCAGGGCCCCCAGGGCTGCCTGGGCTCTGGCCCCGGCCCAGTGTCAATCAATCTGCCTGCCTTTTCCTCACTAGGTTGGGGTTGGCTTCCAATCTAACTGGATGCAGCTGAATTCCAGTATTTTACATAGAGAGTGCCTATCTCACCTCCACAACCCAGTAACTGGGTAATACAATACCCCTTGGTTGTCAAACTTTCAGTCTTCTGACGACCCCTAACGACTTTCAAAGATCCACGAATGACAGCCGGTACAACGGATTACCGTGATTTCCAAGACACGGAGGAGTCTCAGTATTTAAAGATGGTCCCCCATCCACGGACCAACCCCGGCAAGCGTAGCTTAACCGATCCTTGCGACTGTTATTACCACTAGCTCCTCTACGTTTCTACTCTACTGTATTACCAATAGATGTATGTACCTGTGGTTGTGGTGGTTGAGCAGGCTGCGAGGAGCCGCCGGTCTGCGCGGACGCAGGCAGTGGCGACGCGCGCGCCTCTTTCTGCACCTCCATGGCGAGCA
Organism: Tiliacea aurago; assembly: GCA_948098905.1. NCBI lineage: Eukaryota > Metazoa > Arthropoda > Insecta > Lepidoptera > Noctuidae > Tiliacea > Tiliacea aurago. Next base: position 10,885,758 of record OX402579.1, on the reverse strand, counting down.
TGTGCGAACCCAGTGTTGGACTGCCGCCGCTCGCCTGTTGGGGCGTCCGCCTCTCGCACTACAACAAAAAAATACCATGTGAGTTGTGATAATCAAAGTAGTCAACAACACTAAAAATAAACATATATAATCATATATCCTACAACACATCTACATTCTTATTACTGTACAAAGAACGTATTAGATCTTAACTGGAATATGCCACTTGTGTTTGGAACCCCATCTACAATAAAATATAGTGACCATTTGGAATCAGTGCAACGTAAATATCTTAGGTTTCTTAACCATACATTAGTTAAGAGGTGGTCTTCATATCACACTTTTCTAGATAAATTTTCCCTGTCAACTCTTAAAGTAAGGAGACTGTATCATGATCAATCGTTCCTATACAAGATTTGTCACAATAAATTTGATTGTAATAAATAAATATTAAGCATTCTTGCGCAAAATAATTATTTGTTATCCTGAAGAAATATAAATAAAATAAAAAATATATATACCCATGATCCCCATGTTCCCCTCATGTCTATATTTGTATTTAGCACCATTTTATATATACCATTTTTTACGCAAATAAATATTTGATTATTATTACCTATTATTAAAACCCAACCTAAGAATAATAATAGAACCACAATAATGCAAAGTGTATAATAATAATATATACGTTAAACATAAAACGATATTGAGTTATAAATATACCGTAAAAGAAACCACGAAAAAATATCCCGTTTGTATTTGTGTATATTCCTTAGCAACAAATCAAGTTCAGTCGTATCGCGGCCCATTCATATTGAATCATAAGTCACAATACGTAATCGCCTCAGAACCGTACAGCTCATTCAGACCATTTTATGTTACAGCATAAACTCCAGAACCATGAAATTTATCGCCTGTAATATTTCTCGAAAAAATTAGCACAACTACTCAAGCGATTAATGAGAACGTGAAACACGACTCGACGTTTCTGAACTATAGCAAATTATGTACCTTAAAATATCGAGTAAGTACAAAAATAAGAAGAAAAACTGTAATTGAGATCGTGTCAACGAAAAAAGCAGCAATAAAGTCAAGCACGGACCGCAGCGTCGTCACACTTAATTAATAATTTAAATACAATTCAATTAAATTTGGCAACTGGTGCAGCCTCGCACTATTTTGTTGGCGACAATCGCGCCGGTTACGACTATGCGACCTTTCCACTCGTTTTTTGTCCACGCACAAACTTGTTTTCTAGTACAACGGATTCGGGTATTATGAGCCAACGTGCCTGAAACAATGCTGGCTATCAGTGGCGAAAGCACCATATAACACGATTCCTACCGGCTTCCCTTCGGAAGTTCGCATCAACAATTCTACCGCTATTGAAAAATGGCACAGTCAATAGTTACTACTATTGCCAAAAAATATAGTTACACTACAGGTATTTAATTCACCATAACAATTCACAATCCAAAATCAAATTCACAACAAACAAGAAAGTTTTGTCTGTGTAGTGATGCGTCTGTTTGGTTCTGCTACTTGACGATCAATCAATCAACTCAGCCTATCGCAGTCCACTGCTGGACATAGGCCTCTCCCAGGCTGCACCACAACACCCTGTCCTCCACCTTCCGCATCCAGTCTGACCCAGCCATCTTCTCAAGGTCGTCGGTCCATCTAGACGATAAACTAACGACGACGACGATAACTTGACGATAGATGATGTTAAATTCAGTAAAGGAAAGACTTACTTTTAAGTAAATTAATTATTTTTTACTTTACTGACAAGAAAGTAAGTTAAAATCGGCTCAGCTTCGGCTTCTCTCATTCAAAAATTGACACCTCGCCGCTGCTGGCTATTGTAAGGTCCGTGACGAATGGTCCGTAACTCTTATTTTGTGTGTTTTCGAGAGTGCGTCCGATCGGTCGCCATAAATAATAGCGTACGGATATCGACCGGAAGCGTGCACACCAGGCCGACAAATAGTGTCAATGACTGTTTGTTTAATCTACAGAGGAAGCTAATCAACTCTGTTGTGAGTCAGTTGAACTAAGAATAGCGGTTAAATACGTATACCTAATCAAGTGTGGCGAATCGTTTAATTGCACGTATATAATAACAATGGTTTATTGCCTCTCTACCGACACATTCAATACAAATACGGATGTATGCCCACCGCAACGCTCAAGTTTCACGAACTGCGATGCAGGCGCATGGAAATACCCAATCAGTGGTATTGGTAATATAGTATATAAAAGAGTTAAAGCATATTATGATTGCACCTCTCATCAACTCTGTAAAATAAGGAAATAAGAGGAAATCGTTATCAAGAGGATGTGCGAATTTAATGTAAACACTTTTTATCTGGTAATTAAAGCATAAAATATTTTTAAAATTTAGCGACCTAAAAATAAAGCTCTATTAGGTATATACAATTCAAAAATCAAAAGTCATTTATTCAAACTAGGCTGAGAATCAGCAATTTTCGAACGTCAAAAATTACATGAGACAGTTCCCCAAAAACGCCCACCCTTCACCACTTCCTAGCGCTTTAGCTGGGAAGAAGAAGTGGCGCAACAAACTCCCCAGCAGCACAGCTGTCTGTTCGCATATAAAACTTGAATCTATACAATAAAATGTAAAATAATTAGCATTACGCAACACAAAACGTTAAATTAAATTATTTGCCTTATGTTAGCTAGCACACACCACTATACAAACAAAAATATATAGGTATATATATAATAATCGTCGAAAACTATACTCAAGCAGAAATAACGTAAACAAAACGTATCTAAATAAAAGCCTCCAGGCATAATGGTCTTAAAAACTACATATACAATAAATTCATTGTGTAACTCAGATTGTCACCGTCCCAAAAATCTTACTCAAAGCGAATTCATTGAACACGATAAAGTACAAACCATGAACGTATAATAAAGAACAAGAAGCAAATGAATGCAAGGCTGATCAATGGAATGGTAGTGCACGACTGAGGTATCGATGCGACATTTTTTGCGAAGTAGACAGGCCGTGAAGCGAGCCTTCGTGAATAATTACCGAGCGGTGACAGCAACACGCTACGCCACTCGGAAAACAACCCGTGGCGAATGCAACCAACCGAGATTAGACGCAGCTCAAGCAAAAAAGCTCACGCCTTCCATTAGCGGTGACTTTCGAAACGTCAATACGCACGAATTAGGATTTTACGAATGTCAGCCGTGGAAGCAGGGGGAAAAAACTATGCAAAAGTAATTTCGCTTGACATTCAGCGGAAAATTGTTGGGTATTAAATGGGATAAAACAGCGGTGTGTCGTTGAAGCGCGGGCGGCGATGCAGCGGCTGAAATTGAAGGATGGCCGGCGCGGGCCGTTGGGAGCAGTGCGAGCCCGCATCCGGCGCACCGGACCGACGTTAATGATTAACACAGACGCGGCCCGAGACCAATTATGCGCTGCCACCACACTCCAAATTAGAAACTATTTTCGCCCATTAGTGGCCAACTTCATAATCAATTACACGTTAAAATTTCACAGCGCTGTTTCGGGAGCTCTCTGTTTGGATAATCGGAGTTTGTGGTCCCACGGCGAGCTATTACGTGGCTCTGTACGGGCCATAAAGGTTTTTGTTAGGCTTCCGACGAATTTTAATGCACGTTTCGAATGCATTTCGGTTCAGGTAAACTGCATTAAGCTAAATAATTGTATCCAGCCAAAATTCCCACTAGATCATAGCAATATTTTTCCTGTAGTTTGCTGAACTCTGCATTTATTTTCCTAGATGTTTGGTACATCGTCTTAAATATTATCTCTTATTTTTCAGTAAAAATATAAGTTATTAGTTTCTAAACTTTAAAATTGACGTTCCAAAAAAAATAAAACAAATCTTCCAGAAGATTATTCGAGACAGACAACACTAATAGGATTGAGTGCACTCCGCTAATCATAATTCATCAGCGAGATTAAAGAATAAGCGGCGCGATGAGGGGGATACGGGGCTTCAGTACCAGTCCCCCCCCCGTCCCCCCTCGCCACCTACACTCTGCCGGCGTTTGGATGAGACTGAGAGACAATATGATTGCCACACCTGCGGAAACGAGGCAAAGTAACGAGACGAGAAGCTAAATAATTCAACCAACTAACAACGCTACGAATGTTGCTCCACTCCAGTTTTGCACACTTTAATGTGCGGAACACGAACAATTTAGTTGCTAATTAGCTTAAAATTAAAAGCAGAATTGAGGAGTGGCTAGCTGTAATCTAAATGAAGTCGCCATTACCATGTTGATTGAATGTTAATGAGAATGAGACACGAGAAAGAAAATAATTTTAATTAATTAAACCAAAAACCCTGAGCCTCTGCTGGTTAAAGTAGCCATGACTGGTTTTTTTTAAACATACCGCAAATTCTATTTTAAATTAATAGCGCATTACATTACAACTAAGCACAATCATTTCGTTTAATTAACAAAAAAAAAACACATTTTCAAAGTAGAGCACCTTCCACACCGTATCAACTACACAGGTACTTATTTAGCAGATTGCTTTCCTTTAAGTTGTTCTTTAATCTAGGTATGGCCGCGGTGCTTTACCTCACACCCTCCTACGTCACATCCGGGTGGGTCCCGCGGTACAAAAGATGTTCGCACGCACTTTCATATTAAACCTCTTGCAATGATGCACTCTGTGAGGAAGAAAATTATTTTTCCATTTTCGCAGGTAGTTTTGAGTTTCGGTTGTGTATTGCTTTGATTTCCAGTGATGGAGATCACTTTGTGTTCAGATATATTAAAAGTAATCTACTTTAAGTGCATCTTTGATTTTATTCTTTGATCTTTGGATTTAGGCTTTTAATAGACTGTAGATATCTAGACCATTATCAATTTTGTTAAGTACCTGGTACTTTTGACGGGCCTACGCTGTCCTCTCATACCTAATAACACTGTAATTTGAAAACATTGTAAAAGCCATTTTTTTTTAAAAAGCGTAACCGTGTAGTTTCTTGCCGGCTCTTCTCCATAGGAAACGACAAATTGGAACCGTGCACCTAGCTTCTGACGTTTCATTACATAACGTAACGTGCCCATGTAGGCTTATGTGAAATAAAAAATATTTTTGATTATTTTGATTGGATTGGATATAAAAAAATGAATTATGTTCTTCTTTTTTTGCCTATTGTTTATTTTTTTAATTATTTTAAGTTGTTATCTATTATTTTATTGTGTTATTGTGTGTTTTGCTGTCTTTTGTGTGCACTGAATAAATGTTTTATCTATCTATCTATAAACCAGTAGTTATCTACATAGTGTGGGCGGTCAATTATCCCAACTAAACATAAAATTAAATAATTATTGAGCTGGATTTGAAAACTCGCCTATAAAAGGGAGTAATTAACTTGGCAATAATATCTTGCATTATTTCTAATCTCCTTGCTATAAAGGGCCGTCAATGAGGTGATCAGTACACGATGGGCTATTAGAACACGAATGTGAGGAGTATTATCAGTCTCGCACCACAGAACGGCAACCGCGAACTCGACGCGGAATTTCGTTAATACCAACCCATATTGGATTAGCGGCGGCACCCGACCGCCGCAATAATATAACGAAATTCAAACATTAATAGGCTCAAACACAATCACGGATGGCCGCATAATCGAGTTAGCTGCTATTCGGTTAAACCCCTATCGCGTAATCTGCCCCATTGTCTGACAGTCGTTGTGCTGATCATGAGGGCCGATTATTGTGGCAATTTCGTGTTTATTGTTTTCAGGTGGCTCCTGTCACCCCGGCGTCCTGAAGGAGCACAATGCCCTTATCTCCACCAAGGCAATCTCGTAAAATGTTACCGTGAACGTCTGTAACTGTTCGGAAACAATGCTCCGTAATTGTTACTTCACCAAAATTAACTTCAATATCTGGCTGTGACACCATCCAATGACAGAACACAAACGCTCCAAGAAAACGAATCTCACCATCTAACAATAGAATAACAAAACGCAGTGGTTGATAATAAACAAAGTCCCCTGGCAGACCAAGTAAATGATACTCAGGTGGAATATACGTCGGACAAGTTAAAAGTTCCACCTCAGTTAGATGCAACTGAAGGAACAAATAAGTAGATAGAAGCTGTGTCAAAACTGCCAAAAACAAAACTATAAAGTTTGTTTTATAACGGGTAGATATCGCTTTATCTATTTGAGATGTCGAACTCAATTTGGATTGGTGAACTTGTCTTTTATAACTTACACGAGCTTGCGATCTTTAGTTCATAACACCATATCTTATTACAGTTTCGGATTTCTAATCAGATCCAATTTGAGTTTAAATCATTCCATGATTAAGTCCATCGTTTTAATTAAAAGCAAGTTAATAGAATAGCAATTACTAAAACATTCACTGACGTGTTCATTTGAAGTAGTCTAATAGCTTTGACCAAGTTACAATTTCAAAATAGATTGAATAGTAAATCCATTAATAGAGTGAACCACTTGTGTCTACTTTGTATCTCGATATAATAAAATTTAAAGGTTTTATGAATACTTAAACGTACTTGGCGCATTAACGTAACACGAGTGTAACGACTCGCTGTAACTTCACCGATAGCAAATTCTGCTGATTTTTTATTAGATGATAAAACAAACGTCTCCTATTAATTATGAGTCGCGATGCAGTCACATCCCTATTGATCGTAAAGTATCGTTGATAGCCGTTGTAAAATGTTCCAAATCGTTGTCGTGATAATTTATGAAGCATGTTTATGGATGAATTTATGACGTTATCTCTCTGTTCCCCGTATAGTTGTTTAATACGGCGGATCTACTAGCATCCATCCCGTGATTAACGTCGTGATTTCCAACTCCCAAAATATATTTTTCCGAGATGAGTAACTTGTAAAGCTATAAATTAGTAAACGCGTCGCGCGACGAGGAACAAAGTGAATTAAAGCAACTTGGAGCCTATTACGTGAAGTGAGTTATAAAATAAAGCCGCGGCGAGTAACTTCATACATTACAAGCCGATAACCAGACGAGACTTCTGAGACACAAACCAGTCCCTTTTAGTGAAATTGAAAACTTTTTCTGTTACTCATACCGCGGCCACGACACGGCTCCTTTTAAATCAATTGCCTTTTATAATTAACTTACTCCGTTATTGGAGTGCACTTGCTCGTTGACTCAATTAAAATTCAATCGAGATGTAAATCTATCTATTAAAGAACAAGTTTTTCTGGCAGATATAATTGAATAAAATTGTTTTCTAGATAAGTGTTGCTTACATACGGGCTTCGAGTGGAGATATTACTTACTTAGCAATACTTTATCGCGTCGATTAAATTATCAACACATTCTGGTTCGTTTTACGACGTCACTTGAGGAACGCGTCAGTATCTTATCCTCAATTTATATCTACACCATAAGTGAACAGCTAAACATATTAATGATATTAGCGTAAGATCCATTATGGGATAGTAGGTAGTCGAGCAGCTAGGCGATAGACGGTGTTCAACAATAGAGTGTCAATTCTGACATTACGCAGCCCCCCCTAATACAATGAAAATCCCCGATGCCCGCACAGGGAGTGCCACTTTTACCTAATTCTTATTAAACATTTATTAGATTAAACAAATGCTATCGAAGGCAACGTTCTCGATGTTTTATTTATGATCTTTTATTGGATTGCTATTTCCTCTCTGTTATGCTTTGGGCAATCTCTAAGTGTCTGTGATATTATTGTCCGTGTTAGCTCGTAGAGCATTTTTAAGTCAGTCTGAAGGTTGTTTTATTGCGAAACAAGTAGTTTTACCGCAGACTGTTTTAAAATTGTTATCGTATTTCTTAGTTAGTAGTTTTGTACGTAGTTCGTGCTTTTGATTGGGATTAGAATGCCTCTTGTTAGATATTTGATTTAGGGTCAAGATAAAAATAAAAGGCATTCTAATCCCAATCAAAAGCACGATCCACCAGGTACAAAACTACTAACTAAGAAAACGATAACAATTTTTAAAATATAATAAAAGGCATTCTAATCCCAATCATTTAAAAAGCAAGCATTTAAAAAGTCTATTTTACATGTGTTAAAATAATATAAAAATATCTTACTTCGGTGTCGGCAAACATGAGCATTATCCTCAACAAGTGTTCTCAACTTCATCGGTACGCACCACTCAGCTGATCGCATTTTTCCTTTTCAGATATTATTTAATCAGAGTTATGCGAGCCATTAATTAAATTACGTTAGCTAAGGGCTGGGCTATAAGAAAATTGCTTTTATTTGTGGGGAGTCATTCAATTAAACATTCATTCATTTGCGACCCATCGAGTGGCGTCCATTACGTTTAATTATAATTTAGACTGGCTTTTTAATAATTACATTGCTTGGATGGTACCGGGCGGCGTGTGCGCCGTTCTGGGTGCTACTTTTAAAACTTAAAATATATGGAATTATTATTAAAAAAAACCGGTCAAGAGCGAGTCGGACTAGCGCACCGAGGGTTCCGGTACGTATATATGATGTTGATGATTTCTGAAAAACTGTGCTATTTAGAGACATCGTTTTATTTTTCCTGTAATCTTTACATACACTTCTATCACATAGAATAATTTAAGATTTTTATGTATGCAAACTTCGGAGATAAGGGGGAACGGTATTTTTTTTTACATTGTTCATCAAAAGTCGGAAACTACGCTGCCTAAAATAAAAATAAAAAATGTTTGGGAATGTGCAAACAACGTTCTTTCATATTATACCCCACATGCCCTAGTAGCCCCACTTCAAATTTTTAAGACCACCTTTCAGGGCCTTTTGTAAAAAATATATTTTTTTTTTAATTTATTTCTTCTTTGCAAAATAGTTAGGCAAACGTCATCTAAAACTATTTTAAATTTCAAGTTAATAGCATTAGTAGTTCTTGAGATATCGAGGTGTGACAGACAGACAGACAGACTTAATCTCACCGTAAGGGTTCCTTTTTACCATTTTGGTACGGAACCCTAAAAAGTAATTATGTTGTCTAGATGAAGATGTTTTTGTATAAAAACCTGACGTTTTTTGTCTAAAAAAAGTATACTTATATTTTTTTAGATGTAAGTATAAGATTTTACATGACAGAAAAGTTTATTGCACGGTTGGCACGGTTGGCGCAGTGGTTAAGCAATTGACTGCTGAGTTGCGTGTCGCGGGTTCGATTCCCGCACGGAACAAATATTTGTATGACCTACAAGTAGTTGTTCCGGGTCTGGCTGTTTGTGTATAAATGTTTGTAAATGCACCCACGATACAGGAGAATTTCCTAGAGTGAGGCAAAAATTAGATTTAAAAAAAAAGAACCAGTAGACATTACCCGCTCTGCATATTTCATCTTGTTATTAGTCAAAGTTATTTTTAGATAAAGTTACAAAAAAATACTTAATCCGTAATCAATATTTCCGTCTGTACTAATACCGGTCCACTTTCGATATTAACGTTTATAAGCACTTACCATATTTAGGGAATAGTTCTGAATTCCCACGAGAGGGTAGCCATTGGTGGTCATAATTAGCTGTAGGTTCGTTAATTAAGTAACTGACTACGCAATGTCGGTGTGCGTAATTAAATCACTCAATTAGGGTTATTAAAAAACTCAATCTAAATTATATTAACTGTGCTCACTTTACAAACTAATTTAGTTTGCCTAATTAAATTATTATGTGTAATTGTACGGAAGGCCTCGTTTTTTAAATTAAGTACGTATGAATTAATCATTTTTCAGTTTTGAGTTAAAATTAATTTAGAGAATCGTCTCAATTTTTTAAGTAAAACTTCTTTACGCACACTTGACGTGGTGACGCGAGTAAGCTGGTGAATGCGTGACGAGAGCGTTACGGAAAGTGTGATCGGGCGAACGGAACTTGTTTAAATTTTAAACATGGAACACATCGCGCCACCACCGCGGCCGTCCGGCTTAATAGGTTTTTTTTTTAATTCACACTGGCTGTTTATACACTCACAAGACCGCAGTCTTTTTAAAGTAAAACTTCCATTGCTAGCATTACGCGAACGGTGATTTCTGTTTTACTTCAGTCATGTGGTCTAAAGCACACTCGTTTTTTTTGTATAATCACTCTATTACTGTAGTTACTCAATTAATGAGTACTGCATGAACGACATTGTACAGGAATACGAAGAAGAAACTGTAGACAACAAAATCTGATGGAAACTTCAAATAAGCTCTACATTAATTGGCATCAAAGCTCAGCGAGGAGCGTCTGCGAACTTTATAACACTCATCATACTTATTGCACTTAATTAAAAACTGTTGGGATATTCACAACATCGCTGTACACAACAGCGACTAGATTCATAACAACGCGCTTATATTAATATAATTCAGTAGCACTCACCGCACACTAAATTGTACTAATTAAAACAAAAACATTCTTCACATTTGTAATTACTGTGTAATACGAATTATAATTTAGAGTAATGATGAATGGTTATTTTGCTGCGTTCGTACGTGAGTCGAGACGCGTGTTAACTAAACGCATTCATTTTTAAAACTGAATGAATGAGCGCCACTCTATCGGAGTGCCTCCTGGCGACTGTGATAACACCCCGCGCGCTTAATGAGACGTCTGTTGCCATTGTAGCCACTTTAGCTAATTATTGTGAACATTTAATGCCGACGTAATGATCATTGCGTATTTTACCATCGATGTGGGTAAGTGTTTCCGCTACAACATGATAATTGCTAATGAAAAGTTTCGCCGCTGTTGTAAAAGTCTTATTACGGTAAACGCTTTCACATTTATGTTCCCGATATTTTATATTTATTAAATAGCCTACGCTAATCAACAATTCTAAATTCATTATTAACGTCTAAAGTGAAAGACATTTAAGTGTTCATTTATTTCGCCGACGCTTTTTTTTTTCACAATTAAAAATATTTTTATTTCACATAAGCATACATGGGCACTTATGAAACGTCAGAAGCTAGGTGCACGGTTCCAATTGGTCGGTTCCTATCGAGAAGAGCCGGCAAGAAATTCCACGGTTACTCTTTTAAAAAAAATTGGCGTTTACAATGTTTTCAAATTACATTGTTATTAGGTATGAGAGGACAGCGTAGGCCCGTCAAAAGTACCAGGTACTTATCAAAATAGAAAATGGTCAACAGTTCTACAGTCTATTAAGCCTACAACGACCTCATCATCATCATTTCAGCCAATATACGTCCACTGCTGGACATAGGCCTCCCCTAAAGGGGGGGTTTGCCATAATCGCCACGCTTGAAAGGCGGGATGGCGATCGCAGTATGATGTTAAAATGCATAGAGAACGCTGCTGCCCATTCCCTAGTAAGTCCCTTAGTCGCCTTTTACGACACCCACGGGAAGAAATGGGATGGTGCTATTCTTTACAACGTCCTCACATTAACAAAAAATCAATATGAAATATGATTAAAATAATTTATTTTCCATAACAAGAATCAAATAACGGAGGAACATTGAAGTTGAAGAATCATAGTTTATTTTTGAGATTGCCCACGTGCAGTGGTGGAAAAAAGAGTAATATTATTTTTCAATTCCCATACAAAAGTGGTCGGTGCGCGGCGGCAAATTGGTTGTATTGTCAATTTGGGCAGTGCGTGCCGGAGCGCAGATGAAATGTTTATTTTCAATTTCCGCCATTTTCCCGCCTCGTCCGCCGCAGGATTAGGATGCGAAACAACTACTCTATCCATGGCTAACCTAGTTTTTTTAATATAGACAGTACGCTCACCTTAAAAAAGCTTGCTATTATATTTTATTGATTTACCTTTATTATACAAGGTAAGTACAACTTATAAACTAAGCCCCACAAAACCGTAGTGGTTTGACTGTGGGGTCGGTGAGCCTCTATCTATACACTCAATAAACTTTTTACTTAAACTGACTGACTTTTTACTTATAACAAGACATGTTATAAGTAGGTAAATCTTTTTAGGGTTCCGTACCTCAATAGGAAAAAAACGGAACCCTCATAGGATCACTCTGTGTCTGTTTGTCTGTCCGCCTGTCACAGTCGATTTGCTCCGAATGTACTGGACTGATTTAGTTGAAATTTGGTACACATTTATGAATTTCTGAGAACTAAACACTGTCATGTCATCATCATCACCATTTCAGCCGAAAGACGTCCACTGCTGGACATAGGCCTCCCCCAAAAGGGGGTTTGCCATAATCGCCACGCTTGGCAGGCGGGTTGGCGATCGCAGTGAAATGCATAGAGAACGCTGCTGCTCATTCTCTATTAAGTCCCTTAGTCGCCTTTTACGACACCCCTGGGAAGAAATGGGATGGTGCTATTACGTCCGGCACGACACGGTTAAAAATAGCAAAATAACAATTTAAAATCTTCTTGGCACGAGTAATAAAACACTGAAATCACTCAACTACAACGTTTTCATGCAACTGTAACTTTGAACAAACCTAGTGTGTATGTAACTATGTATAGTTACACGGTGTACTCCACATGCCACAGAGTAACAATCCTCCCCAGTGTTGCCTTGCGGAACTGCATGTATGGGGCGACGCGAATCAGGTAATTATGCGTGCATATAAATCCGTCAGCAACTGTCTGAGATAAATGCATGCTACGTCATTTTTGTTGGGAGGTCGTTTGTCGTGAGGTAGTTGAGACCATGTCATGACCATGTATGTCATGTCACGCGATATTTTAAGTAACACTTTGTAAACAAGCATATTACAAATTAGAGGATTATATCCAAGATAAGAATGCTTGGAAACATGCTGGTCCAGCTCCATAGGACAATCTAAAGTGTAGACAAAATCAAACAGGTTGCTATTTTAATTGTATAATTAATTATTTTTATGAAATTTATTTTAAATTCTGTGATTACCTTATCTCACACTGTTATTGTTATTTTTTAGGAAAACGTATTCTTTATTTTTTTTTACAATTTTTGTGAATATGTGAGCACCGTTTATCTATCACATAATTAATTTATCTGTCATTGCTTCTTTCTTAACTCTTTTTATTACCTGTTGTGGTATAGTAATTTTATTCTAGGTGCGTCGTCATCACATATAATTATATAATGAATGTACTTACCTATAAAAAATATCGTACAAGATTTTAAAAGAGTAACGGTGGAGTTTCTTGCCCATTCTTCTCCATACGAAACTACCTTTTGGAAGGGGCGACTAGCATCAATTTTTTTTTTGTAAATATTGACGTTTAAAGTGCCTTATACGTGCCTATTCGAAATAAACAATTTGACTTTGACCCATAACTAAGTATTAAACGAAAAACCGATAACCATAAAGGTCTAACTTGACTGATCAACAATAACGTTCGAGAAAGTCGGGTAGTTAGCGACGGGTTGTGTGGCAAAGGTAGGTAATTGCATGTAATCGGTCACCGACGAGCGATGAGTGGTGAGCACGATTTCAATTCACCGTCCGTGATCCGCGACCTTTAGTGGTTGACTGGCTGTAGAACTCACTGAACGCTTGACGAGAATTGAGAATTTAACAACTTTTGATGCTCTATAAACATAATTTCGAAAAAAACACCATGTTAGTGGTAACAGGACCAATTTTTTAACGTAATTGCACAAAGGAAATAACAACGGAATATATCACACTGGAAAATAAATGTAGCACAATATATTTCCTAAAATATTCCGACTAGTCGGAAATTAAATAGTCGGAATATTTTAGGCAAGTGTAAAATATTTTAGGCATGTGTAATAATTACACTTGCCTAAAATATTCCGACTATTTACACACACCCTAATAATTATATTGTGCTGCATTTATTTTCCAGTGCGATACATTCCGTTGTGATTTCCGGTGTGCAATTACGTCAAAAATGTGATCCTGACCCGTGTATATAGGTACATAGGTACTAGGTACACCTATGTCCAGCAGTGGACGTCTTTCGGCTAAAAAATCGGCCCATTCTCTAGTAAGTCCCTTAGTCGCCTTTAACGACACCCACAGGAAGAAATAGGGAATACACAATATGTGAAAATTTCAATTGTCTATCTATTACGGTTCATGAGATTCAGCCCGCTGACAGAAAGACGGACGAACGAACAGCGGAGTCTTAGTAGGAGGAACCCTAAAAACTAAACCAACGTCTATCAGATAAGTAATTAATCTACCAGCAACGTTTCCTAACGCTACCGTTTAAAATACTGTACCTTATACCTTAATTGGTTCACAAGATCCTTCGTTGGTGGTATGCAAGTTAAATATTAGCACATTTTATTACTCTATGTTTACGTTGGGCTTCCTTTGAGTTACTTTGACGTCGCTTGCGGCATTTTCATAGATAAAGGGATGCGACCGGACGCTCCTACTAATATTGTGCCTAAGTGTGTGCGTTAGTTTTGTCTGATCTTTGCTTACACAGGACATGAGGGCTGCTTTAATACTTTTATTGATATATCTTTGTGGTTGTGTTCATTTTGAAACAATACAAAGAGTAGAAACTGCTACAATACAGTGGATGGTAAAAACTTATAAAAACTTTGTTAAAACTTATACCGACACTCTTATTCTATCTTCATATAAAATAATAAATTGGTTTTAATTGTAAGTATTTTTTTATTAGTGTTCAGTATCTAAATAATTTATAATTAATACCATCTCCTATTAATTATAAATGATTTATGTACTGAACACTTTACGAAAAAATTCTGAAACGTGGACACCCAACTTTTTTAATTATTGTCTAAGAACTTATCTAAAGTCTAGATCTGCAGCAATGGGTGCCAGAATTAAATTGTTTTAATTTACATAAAAATCAAATGACTAAAATATGAAAAGAATTTTAATAAAAATAAAAATACTAGTTTTAACAAACATTAAGATAGCAAATCTAAAGATGGTATCTACAGAGCCAAGTAAATTAGCTAGCAAAACTCTGCAGTCGTGATGGGTATATAATATATATTTTTCGTTTTATCGTATTTGATATCTAAATACGATAATACCAGTCACCTTCAATACACTATAAAAAGGGGCCGTTGACCCAAAGAAAAATATTTTATGATTTTTTTGGGTCAGCGACCCCTGGTGTGTTGGTCCTTGAAGTATGAGTTGAGAAAATCTGGTGTTTTTATATTATCGTGTTTAGATATAATAAAGATTATACCTGTGAAGATAAAACAAAAAAAAATACTGATATTTTAAGTAACTTCACCACCAAAATTCTTGACCCCAAAAAAAAGATTTATTCTTCGTTCGTCCCACTGACTTTTGTCCTACATAAAAAAATCCTGGCAAACAGCCAACGTTATTTTATTCTCGCTTCGTCCTATTTTATATTCCTTGTACAGTCTATATTTATTTTGTATAGGCCAAATTCCTTTTTTGAACAATCGGCAAAAAATGGTAACGTATTAATTAATATTTAACATCAATCAACTATTTAAAACAACCGCTCCTCTCTGTCTTCTCCGCGAGAGAAAATTTACTCGTATTATTTTATAATAAGGCTTCTACATACCGGGGCGACTTGTCGCGCGACGCGACGCGACACAAAGGCACCGCTCGTCCCGCGACCGCGGGGCCTTTGTGCCGTGTCGCGTCGCGCGACAAGTCGCGCTGGTATGTAGAAGCCTTTATTCATGCAAGCCCTGCACTGCTGCTGGTGTACTTTTTGTTAGGTCTACTGCTCGAAATTGTGCACAACGTGTCGTGTCGTCAACAGAATACCGTCTTGTATGCAATGTAATATGGATAAAAAGTATCCAGGTTATAAACTATTTCATCCAAATCCTAATTAGTGGGATAATACTAATGATTGAAATACTATCTTGAATTCATGCAAGCCTAGTACTTTATGTTAGGTTACTGCTATTACTACCTACAGAGAGATTATTA
The DNA here is from genome assembly GCA_948098905.1 of Tiliacea aurago. Classification (NCBI taxonomy): domain Eukaryota; kingdom Metazoa; phylum Arthropoda; class Insecta; order Lepidoptera; family Noctuidae; genus Tiliacea; species Tiliacea aurago. The sequence goes on along the minus strand of OX402579.1, from coordinate 10,869,902 downwards.
TTTGCTATTTCTGAAATTTTCTGCGCAATTTTCTTTTTTTTTCCGTAAGAATCTTCTACAAAGTATTGGAAAACTTAAAAAAAATATGAATGAAATCGGTACTCATTCTCAAATTATGGCGTGACCAAAGGAAATAGGGATTAATTTTTATATAGATTATTGTTTCAAAAAATTCAATTAATTTTTTTTTTTTTGTTGACTGTATTTTTAAAGTACTTGAAATTTGGGACGAAACACAAATTCAATAGTGATATGGTGATATGGGACAAACTAAGATTTTTTAGAATGTGGGACAAAACTTCAGGTCGAAAAAAAAATTAAAAAAAATCATCTCATCAATTTTATTTTTGTTTTACCGTATTTAGATATTGATACCAATCACGTCTGCGGAGTTTCGCTAAGTGATCTACTTTTGACCATGTATGTATAAGCACGTCCACAATATTAGCAAGTCTCTCAGACATAAACAAAGTCCACGTTGGTAATACGATATTCCGTAGATTATAGCATAAAAGTCGGTAATTTGCTTGACATTCTACTTCAAAAGGGCTCTTCGACAATTGTATGTCATTTGCTTCGACAAGCGGATCCGTACATAGTCGATACTGTGGTTTTCGCCGTAACAGTATGCAATTTCATAAGTACAGACGACGGTACCGGGGAAAACACTAATTCATTATTAAACTGTCGTATGTCGTATTATTACAGATTCATTCAACAATTTGTCTAGTTACAAATTACAGTTTTATGCAAGAGATATCCTACTTTGCTTGAGCAAGCCATTGTGTTGTTGTTTGAATGGATTTATGGGTCTTAAAAATGTTTTATAGTAGGAAAAATCTACCCTATCAGGCATGCATTATTAAATTACAATATTAGAAATTAAACATTATGAAGTAATTAATATGATCTATAGAAATTAAAATACAAGTTATAATAATTCCAATAAATTATCAGATATAATGTATATTATACGAATATGACATTAAAAGATATACAACTAGGAATTCGTCAATGGTATAGTAGCATTTGTCTATTAAAAATGTATTTAGTTTACGTTTAAATTGTGTGATGTACTACATGAGTCATGTATTCTATTTACATAATGATGCAAGAGGAGACTTGTTTATTGCGGAATTTGGCTTCCAAATCTAACGTAAAGTATTAACTTACGATAGTGGAGTATCCAGCCTAATCAGCCTTTAAGGCTTCTACCTGGCGTGACACCGGTAGAACAATTTCGTTGAATTTTTCATAGAAATTGTTCCACCGGTGTCGCGTCGCGCGACAAGTCGCGCCAGTATGTAAAAGTCTTGAATGTTCCCACTGCTGGGACACAGCTCTCCACTCGGTGAGAGGGAGTGGGCCGTAATCCACCACGCGGGCCCAGTGCGGGTTGGTAGAATGTGGATTAGAGACTTAGAGACAAATAAGTGTGCTTACACTAATTCAGCTTTAGAAAACAACGATTTAGTATGAAGATGCGTACGCATCCGTTCGACGAGGAATGCTGAACGAATGCGTACGCATCTCCATAAAAAATCGTTGTTTTCTATGGACAAAAGCTGAACAGAGCTGAATAAGTGTGGTTAGTCCCTTATCCACCTATGAATATTTTAATTCAGGAAACAATCTAATTTATTAAGTGAAAACTTCTACATATATGCGCGTTGAGCGATTTTTGGTAGGGGAAAAAACTTATGGGTTCACGTCACCGACCGACATGCTAACCGTGACATGCTAATGGGATGTGTTGCGCCAGACTGGCGACGCACTCGCCCCGTGTACATAATAATAAATAAATAAATAATGTTTATTTATCCAAACTAATTAATACATAATATGATACATATTTGTTTATACAGAAGTAGTTAAAAGGCTACAAAAAATGTATATGTGCCGTCCAAGCAAAAAGGGTCCAGTTCTCGGCATTTAGTTTCCGAGATATTATACGCAGTTTTGTAAAGTTGGGTCAAAAAAATTGCATTTCGCGATTTTGATTGATTATTAATTAATGCTCAATTATCTACAAGTTCATATAGTTTTTTTCAAATCAAGCTTGTTCAGACTTTCAGCATCAAATGTCTGATAAAAAAAAATGTGCCAGTTTTTGAATATGTTTGTAATCCTTATTATCAATTGACTATTCTAGATACCGAGTCTAGTCTTAACTCAATACCTCACTACTGGACCATTTTTGCTTGGACGCCCACATATAAACAAAATATTTATATTTATATTTTATTTCTCTTAAACTATGAGGCCTGTATCTTAAGAGACATTTATACAATGTCATTCCAAAGCTGTCAGTTATCACTTCTATCAGCAGCAGAGACTGCTTATTTTTTTTTATTATCTACTGTCAGCTCTAAACGCAATGCAGTACCTAACATAACATGTCATATCATATCGAATTTCAACTTTTATAACTCATGCACATCATTTTATAATTCTAGTTTTAATACGAAACCAAATCTGATACTTACCTAAATTCCCAGATACCGATCATCTACCTATCAATAACACAGCTATCTACTATTGTAATATGCGCCATATTAGAGGGGCGAGGTGTCACATTTAGGCGCACATACTTGAACCAATGAATGTGTAACACGAGGACATGCCGACGCGTTACAGGAATACCGACAGGATGGCCGCGGGCTTATTAACTCCCTCCATTAATTAAATTATTAGAAATCTCGAGCCGGACTAATTAATGAAGAATTCCAACATTTCGGTCCACCTATCGGGCTTTAATTAAAATTGACAAAGCCGCGGGCGAGCGCTCTCGCTCGCCAAATATCGCCTCTATTAATGAAATGATCACTCCAAACTAATTAAATTATGGAGGTAATGGTGCGTGCAAGTGATACCGGCCGCGGGACCATTCTGACAACTGCCTGTGTAATGTAACACCTACGCGCCACTCCAGCTTTTAAACATGATAAAGTGCAGCTAACAGTTATGTAATTACATTTTTACATAACCAGCCTATACATTTTCCCACTGCTGGGACCAGGGACCATTTTGGTTACCCATTGAATGGGTTTCCGATAGGGTTTTTCTAAAATGGTAACCAAAATGGTCCCTGGGTAGAATAGAGATAGAATTAGTCATGCTACGCGTGCTGGGCGGATATCGAAATAACATAATATTATGTTTTTTTCATGTTACTGGGTTTCAAGTAGGTACAGAACCCATTGAATGGGTTATCATGTAACCCTTTCAATGGGTTTCTAGTATAAACCCTTTCAATGGGTTTCTAGTATAAACCCTTTCAATGGGTTACATCATGATAAAGGTAACCATTGAATGGGTTACCCCTTCGAAAGGCTTAACCCTTAACCGGGGTTTTACGGTCCCTGGCTGGGCACACGCGTCCTCTCCCTGAGAGGAAGAGGGCCCAGTGCGGGTTGGTGGATGTCACATGTCTTTGAATTTTAGTTCTAGATGTTGCCGGTATCAGTGGTGATGAAATAATTTACAGAAACAAAGTAAAGCCCCTGCCTGGGTTCGTACCTACGATCTATAGCGCATAAGTCGCAGCTGCTCTTCACTGGGCCATCATTACATTTTTACTCCGATATAATTTGTACAAAGGTCCTTAACGAAAACCACTTATTCGGTGAAAGCGTAACACACACACACACGAACTCGATCAATACGTAGTAATTTTTTAACCGTTAAGTTAATTGGCGCTACCATGTTAGGTACCCGTATAATTTCAAGTGATTTCAATATCCTGCAAATTAATGGCCGCTATACAGTTCGGTACGTACGTATCGCATTAATAATTTTATACATACGTTGCCCAATTATTTAAAAACTACTCCACGTTGTAGCTAATGAGATGTCGAGCAATAATAACGAGCAATTAAAACGAATCGTACAAGAGTATAAATACCAGCTCCGTACTACACGAACTTTTAACCTTACAATAACAATTACCGTCCGTATATTATTAAACCTCTTAATGGATACCCGTTTTCCAATTAGCGTTTATTCTGTAATTGAGATCATTAATGGCTTTTAAAAGCGATTATTACTAGAATTTGAGTTAGTTACTAGGTCTTAGTAGACGAGTAAATGAGGTCTGATTAGAGTCACTGTTCATTTAAATGAGACTTAGCAGTGGCGAATGCACCATACAACACGACTCCTATCGGCTTCCCTTCGTTGGTTCGCAGCATCAACTCTACCGCTATTGAAAATGGCACAGTCAATAGCGGTAGAGTTGCTGATGCTAACCTCCGAAGGGAAGCCGGTAGGAATCGTGTTATATGGTGTTTTCGCCACTGGTTTGCTTATAAAGTACTAGGTTTTGCCTGCAGCTTCGCCCGCGTGTAGGTCGGAAGCCATCCCACGGGATCGTATTATTGGCATAAAAAGTATCCTGTATGTTCATCAGGCAATTAAAAATACCCGTAGTGTAACTATATTTTTTGGCAATCCAAAAAATATAGTTCTAAAATAAAGTACATTCAAACAACAATAACGCCTATTATTAGCTTAGAATTACAACAACAACAGCAAAAAAAATGTTCTAAAAAAACCCAGCGCCAAAACGTCATATTCGGGAACTGAAAATTAATACAAAAGCGATCCCGTCATGACGTCACTTTAGTTCACGTGGCACGTGGCGGACATGGACGAGAGCAAGCCGCCGTACAACGGGTTACGATAGAAAAAATGCGTCACCGAGAACGAGACACCTATGTTCACTGTGTTATATTCGATTCTTTATATTCCTATGAATCATCATCATCATTTCAGCCGAAAGTCGTCCACTGACATAGGCCTCCCCCAAAGGGGGTGTTTACCATAATCGCCACGCTTGGCAGGCGGGTTGGCGATCGCAGTATGGTGTTAAAATGCATAGAGAACCAGCTGCTGCCCATTCTCTAGTAAGTCCCTTAGTCGCCTTTTACGACACCCACGGGAAGAAATATTTCTATGAATTATAGTACCTAATTTTGTTGAGTTTATTTCTGTAAAACATTGAAAGTTTTGTTCGTTTATTGGTAGCGTGTTTTTGGTTCTACAATTTGACGATAGATGGTGTTAATTTCAGCAAAGGAAAGGCTTTTATTTTTAAATTAGTCAATTTATTTTTACTTTATTGAAAAGTAAGTTAAAACCGGCTTCGCTTCGGCTACTCTCTTACAAAAATTCACACCTCGACGGTGAGACTTAGTATATATAATATTATGTAGCAGGCACAGCACGGCACGGCAAGGCACGGCACGGCACGGCACGGCGCGCGACTCGACGTTAGGCGCAGCGACATTAAAATGAGTAATTATAATAAACCTGATATGTCCTCATAATTAACTAAGCCTGATGAAGAGTGCTTTGACGAAAGACGCGACCGCAAAGCCGCTACAGCGCTTTAATATTTCATGAAAAATTTTCTGGTGTTTTTAGAACAATATGTTTATTTTCGGTTAATTCGTTTTTTTCTGTCGCTGTGGAAAAAGTTTAGATCCCCTGAATAATTTTATTTGAATCGTGTAAATAATCTGATAAGGTAACTTAAAACAATAATAATGAAATTTTAAGTGATTCGTAATTTTATCAGTAGACTACTTGTGCAATTTGAGAATATAAATCACTCGATCTATACAAGGCTGGTTTAACCTCCTAAGCAAGCATTTAAAAAACAAAGCCCAAATAAAACCTAAAGGATTATCCTCTTTTCAGCCAGCACTTCATAACACTACACTCCAATTTCCACGTCCGCTTAGCGCTTCACCGCTGAATCGCGCTTACAGCACTAGCGCTAATTAGACGGAGTGACAACCCACTCCTGCCATAAAGCGCTGCAGATTTATCGCCACAGATTATTTATATTATGTTTATTAGGCCCCGCCCTCCGCGCCCTGCGCCCTGCTTTCCCGCTAATTGAATTGCCGGGATTTTTATACGTAACAACACCTGAGGAGTTTATTAAAGGTCATAACATATGATGTGACCTTTGCTAAGCTGCGTTTAGATTACATAATTTGCTCGTCACTGCTTTATTTTTATTAGTGCCAGTGTACACTGTACAGGCGTATCAGTTATGAATAAATGTTCATTATTTCTATGGACGTACGGTATCCAAATAAAGTAGTCTTCCTTATATTTTAATTATCAAACTCTTCATTGGCAACCCACCCTTTCTCATTAACAAAAATAGACACAATGAGCTCCTTCATTTTTATGGGCAGTTAAAACTATCGTCTCTAGAATGATAAATATTATGATCAACAGAACTGACCTAAACACGACATAACTAAAATCATAATTAACATGTGACCATCATAAATCACCGTTCACAAGGAATACAAGTTATTTTGGCAATCGTACCGGTTATGATTAACAGCGTCTCCTCCCGCACGCCACAATGATGAATTGACTACGAAAATAACTGTTACTTTATAACAGTTCCAATTTACAAGACATCTCTATGGACATTAGAATTTTTCTAGGATAAAAATAACAGGTAGGTGATTAGGTACTAATATTAGCAAAGGGTACAACACTACTGTATTTACATCGCGTCGCGCTACACTTAATAATAACTTAGCACATAATCAACTCATTCTGACTATAAAATAATTTCTTTAATTAATTGGCTGTTGATGTCTGTAGCTGTTTTATTTCCAATCTTATTACACTTATTGTTCAATTAAAATAACTTATGACCTATCGAAACATGACCAAACAAACAAAATATTTTTAGATGAAAAATGAATATTCCTGTTACTGCATTTTTCAAAAAAGCAACTTGAGCACTATGTCTTGTATTTTAAAATTGATTTTACAGTGTGTTCTCCTAATGCAGGGTCCGTGTCCTTATCCTCGGCCGCCGCTATCCGAACTTGTATCTTTCGTTGATTTGTTGCTTCGGTTTGCACACAGTGTTCTGTAGCTAATTAATTTTAATTGGGCCGAATTGCAACACGTCTATTATATGTTTATACGTGACTTTTGGCCCCTTCGCTTCGTTTGCATACACGCTCCTTGACGTTGTTGTTTCTCGTAATAACCTGTATCATTCATCTAGAAAAACATCTGCCAATTTTTCCGACACTGTTTTTAGCGATTTATATGCCAGTGACCTTGAGTGGTTAGCTTGCGTGTTCTGTACTGAGCTCATGCAACGCGTCGTACGTTCAGCCAGTAATAGGACTCGCCCATCAAGGAGCGCTGTCCCCAATTTGAAGCATTATTAATTTATTATACACAAAACAAAAGGTATTTTAATAAAACGCGTATACTAAAAGATCAATAATTAAATTATCTTTAAATTGGTGAAGGTTTCAGAACACTTTTTTATCCGCGTTAGACATAACTTTACAAATTAATTTCACAATGTAATATAAAAATAAACTACAATATTCACATATTAAGTTATTGTGAAAATGCTCTAATTTAACATATTTTTTTTTAAATCATTAACACTACTCGTTTAGACGTGATCTTCAGTATAAAATCATTAAAAGTCGGTTATCGTCCCCTTAAGAGAAGATTACGTGTCTTCATCGTCTTGTGTATATGAAATTAGCTCGTTAGTGTATTTATTTTGTTGCGGACGGTTCCTTAGTTACACAAGGAACCGTAAGGTTGAGCTGCACTTATTTCTCATAATTTCAATACCAAAGATTGAGCAATAAAAGCAATGTGAAGGGTCTATTATAAACAGTCTAAATCAGTGTGTATTCTTAATCCTCGCATTGTGCGGAGGACGGAGGGCCACCGCTCACGAATTCATAACACTTGCAACAATCGCATTTAATTTTCCGCTCGTGCGCCTTTATTGGTAATCGCTTCTCTAAATTGAATCGTGAAGAAATCTCATTGGAACACGTTATGAATTAATTAAAGGATTTGCTCATTTACTTGTCGAAGTAAATAAACACGCTTCTCTGAACAGACATGTTTGAACAAACACACGATAATTACCTAATTAGCTGTTACAAACCTCGGAAATAACTTCGTATTTCAAAGATTTTGTTTCTATGCGATAGACATGATTGCTAACTAATTATTCATTATGGGTTTAATGTAACAGAATACGAAAACTTGTCAGCAACAATTGCTGTTACTAAATTCCCTCAAATGAAGTCGACCGTAACCTAAAGGCTTGTGAAGACTGGCGCGATATCGCGGGCGCGACATGCAGCGCGACGTGCAGCGTTACACTTTCCATTAAGTTTTCATAGAAATTGTGCTACTAGTGTCACGTCGCGCCTGTCTGCGGGTGCCTCAACGCAATATCCAGACTTGCAAATAATCTATTATTGTCTCGACTCTCCATAAAATATAGCTTGTTTATTAAATCATTATCCATATTAGTCATGAGAGCACGGTGTGTGTGCGTTACTCATGCTTGTCATATCTATCATACTATTCACTAGGAGCCAGCCATTTGCGTCTAACATGACAAGGGTACACTGCGGGCGATGCAAACCGGTTGTATAAAAAAACAGGCAAACACGCGCACTCTACTTGTTTAATCTCATGAGCAGGCTAATTGTCCACAGCAGTGACGATGACAGTTGGGGGTGCGGGGCCGCGGGGGACGGGGGCACGTGACCTGTCACTCGCAGGGAAATTAAAACATTCCGTTATTATTTTCATTTCGCAAGCCCCACGTAGGTACGGGACTACGCGCAATGATACCCACTGTGCACGACTGTACTACAAAAAAATATCTGACGTGCCTAACAATAAACTACGGAGTTGTTTGTGTAAGCTAGAAATGGACAGTCGTGACCAATTCGGCGATTTTGGCAACCTTCAATAAAAACTTGACGAAAAACAGTTAGTGGTCAATCGACTAAGATTTCTCTGTTCTGCATTAAATAGAGGTTTTTTTAAGACCTCGATTAGAGTTTATAATGCAAATGAAAGTATAAAGAGAGACATAGCAACAAGTATTACTTGGCGATGGTTACAAGTATGCGTCGCGTCTCATTGAAAAAATACTGCTCTCGTCGTTATTTTGTTTTATGAGAATTTAATAAGAATCGTTTGTGTTCACAATAGCAGGCTCGCGGCACACTGGGTGCTAAAGGTAACAATAAAATGTTATTATTTCTCTTAAACTTTTAATTTTACTGCTTGTTGATAAAATGTTTAACTTATAATGTTTCAGCGGTAATTCTAAAAGATTCAAAGTATTTACATGAAATACGTCGTTCAAATATTAACTACTTAGCCTAAGGCAAAAGCTTGGGAGCAATTTGCTGGCATTTCAGTGATAACTGGCAAAAGGTAGGAACTCAGTAGTTTCAATAAAAGTTTAAAGATTGATCTCACAATGATAGTCATTGTGCGATAAATCTTTAAACTTTTTGTTACGGGTATCAAATAATAAACTTCCAACATTATACAGGATTACTAGACATCCTACAACCCTTTATTGAGATCGTGACCGATAACGATGTAACCCTCTATATACATTTCCCGTGCTTCATAGTGAACGCATAGCAAAGAATATTGTTCTCTAAGCTACAAACACTTCAAGTAAAAGTTAGTAATAATTTTGTTTACCAAGTGATTACAGAGATTATTAAAAAAAACCGGTTAAGAGCGAGTCGGACTCGCGCACCGAGGGTTCCGTACGAATATATGATGTTGATGATTTCTGAAAAACTGTGCTATTTAGAGACATGGTTTTATTTTTCCTGTAATCTTTACATATGTTTCTATCATATAGAATAATTTCAGATTTTTATCTCTGCAAACTTCGGAGATAAGGGGGGGGGGGGCGGTATTTTTTTTTACATTTTTATCAAAAGTCGAAAACTATGCTGCCTAAAAAAACAAAAACGTTTTTAAAATGTGCAAACAGCGTTCTTTCATATGATACCTCACATGCCCTAGTAGCCTCACTTTAAATTTTTCCCCTTTCAGTAGATTTTGCAAAAAATATATATTTTTAAAATTACTTTCTTGCTTGCAAAATAGTTGGGCAAACGTCATCTAAAACTATTCTAAATTTCAAGTTGATAGCATTAGTAGTTCTTGAGATATCCAGGTGTGACAGACAGACAGACAGACAGACTTAGTCTCACCATAAGGGTTGCTTTTTACCATTTTGGTACGGAACCCTAAAAACTGGGCATTTCCAATCATTCCGTCTAATACGCATTGCCAGCAACAAAGACATCGCGTGCCAGCGCTTGCACCCACAACATAAAGAGCAGGTTCAAACAACAGAACAACTTTCAATTTGCATTCACCAACGTTTAATCCTAAGCCTGCATCTGCGTATAATTTAAATACAAATAATGTAATGTAATTGATCAATCAGTGCGATGCATGCGAGTAATAGGCAGCATTACAGTATTACCTCGTCAGTTCCCGTATCAAAGCAATATCGGCAGACGCCGGCGGCGTAGAATTTTAATAATTAAAAATCACCCCAACCATGAAGGGAGTCACCGACACACTGCACATTACGCGTTATCATTTTTAATTAAAATTCTCGCGCCACCACTAACTATAATGATGAAATATTTCAACTTTGTTATCGTTATTTATGATTTATTATAGCCAAGTTATCATTACTTGTTTTTTTTATAATTATAATTTTACTTCAACTGCAGTTACGTGAGTTGCTCTTTGTAGATCTCAACCTAATATGAGTTAATTTAATTTTGATTCCACTCTCCTTAACTGTCAATTCAATGTCTGACAAACAATAATAAAAATATTAAATATAAAAACTCCAGTCCAAACGAGAACTCAATATAATTGACTAAATGACTTTTGTTTAGATAATGTCAGCTATTTCATAACTACTGCAAACAATTTTTAATTTCCTTTCAGTTAAGCTCTCGTACATGCAATATAGAAAAAATAGCAAACATTCAGAGCGATTCCAATAGGCTAATCGTGAGTTATTAAACCCTCGCGGAGCCCACCTGATCGCCTGCCTGCTATAATAGAAATACCAGGGACTTATTATTAAAATTGCTGCTAAATTGTTCCCCTCACCCCTCGTATTTCGTGGGTCGAAGGTGACTTATTGACGTTATATTCTACTCGTAATAATATTAATTTGACAACCCGTAACGCGTTACTAAAATTAATTAAATTAAATTGAATAGAGTTGAATATCAAAGCAACATAGCACCAAGAAAACACAGGATTAATCAATCGGACAACGTGTGACCACGAATGCTGTTAAGGGAAACTCGAAACGTCGGATTATTAAATTAATGATGAAAGCCAACAATATGAATATATTAGTAAGATATCGGTTTAATCAAGAACAGGACAAACAAAAACATTTGCAATAAGCAAATAACTTATGCACAAAAGCTTTCGTAACACCAAAAGCAGTAGCTCAGCGATAATAGCTCTACGGCACCTTTAAAAAGTTAGCTTTGATAATTACCCCTCAAAGGAAACAACTTTAATTTCGTTCAAGCTTTTTTCTGTTGCAGTACTTCAAAACAACCCTTCATTGATCGAGCAAACACGAACCAAACGTAAGGGTTCCACACGATTCATTGCATAATTAAATATTGATGATATTAATGGGCATTGTCGTCGCATACATATTATAATTAACGTATCGATATAATAAATATTATATAGTTAGCTAATCAGAACGTATTGTGGTTGTATTAGAGCACATTGTTTATGTGAGGTAACTCAATCAGTGGCAGTTAGTGGTATTATAATAACAGCGGTATTGTTGGCTCGGTTCTGGGACATTAATTAGGTAAGTACGTGGACCACGTCAGTCTCCGGGCTAATTAATTGAGCGTATTATTGGTGCAATGCCTAACCGATGCGGTTACAACGACTAGTGGCGTAGATACCGCGCCGTGATTCATGCCCAGATATTAATTCAGTTGCGTTTCAATTATACAGGGTGAAATTTAAATTTTCTAGCGAAACTGCAGATTTTATGGGATCTAAACATGATAAAATAAAAATGATTTGGTTTTTTTTTTGGGGGGGTCAACGACCGCTGGTAGTGATGTTACTTAAAGTACACATACATACATAAACTCACGCCTTCTTCCTATAGGTGTAGGCAGAAACTATAAAACGCCACCTGCTACGCTCCTTACATACTCCTTTTGCTTCGCCTACATTCATACATCTGGTCATACACGCACGCCGGTTGCGAGTACTACGCACCTGACCTTTCTGAAGAACATCACCAATTAAGTCACTATAGTATGTCCTCATAGGGCGTTCCATCCCGACGTTTCCACTCACCTCAATGAGAAAATCTGATTTCTTTTATTTTATCAGTTAGATATCGATAGGTACCCCACATCTGAGAATTTTACACAAAAATAAATTATTCTTATACAGATATTTCAGGTGACTACACTAAGTACGGTCGATGACCCCACAAAATAAATCATCAGATTATTTCTTTTTTATTTTATCGCAGCGCTACTGCTGAGCATGAGGTCGTGGGTTCGATTCCCAGGTTGGGCAAAGTGTGGTTGGGACTTGCCATTAGTAATTTCTCAGTAGCAGCCCGTAGTCTGCATTTGTGTCCGGTTGATGGCAATAGGCTCGCCCCCTATTACATGGGATTTAAACATAACTGGCAAAATGTGGGTATACTATAGGTACACCTCTGCTTTACCCTTCGGGGATTACAGGCGTGATGTTATGTTATTTTATCATGTTTAGATATCGATTCCCATCACCTCTGCGGAGTTTCCCTAACAAATTTAATGATTTAATTTGCCCCTGTATTTTCCAATATTCCCGTGTTATGCCTAGAACATGAAATATAAGTGACTAACAGCAGTAATTGGCAGAAAGTTTATAGGGCATAGTTTTTTAATTATTGTAATCATGTTCGGGAAAAGTGACGAAGTGTCCTGTGTACATAAACGTGTAGGGGATTTACGTGGCTTGACGATGTGCTTACTACAAACGATATACTTAAGTAATTCACAAGGAAAAAGTTATAGAAATATTTTCATAACACGCGGACGCGACTATGACGCCTTCAGCCTTTAGAATCGTATGATCGGATTTGTGTACTAATTTAGTACACATTAACATATAATGTACTATAGGGCATAGTTTTTTAATTATTGTAACAATGTTCGGTAATAGTGACGACGTGTCCTGTGTACATAAAGGTGTAGGGGATTTACGTGGCTTGACGATGTGTTTACTACAGACGTTATACTAAGTAACTCACAAGGAAAAGTTATAGAAATACTTTCATAACACACGACTATGAAGCTTCAGTCTTTAGAATGGTATGATCGGTTGAACAGGAGTAATTGGCAGAAAGTTTATAGGGCATAGTTTTTTAATTATTATAATAAGGCACGGGAAAAGTGACGAAGTATCCTGACTACAGTCATAAAGGCGTATGAAGGGAATTTACGTGGCTTGACGATGTGTACGATATACTTAAATAACTCACAAGGAAAAAGTTATAGAATTACTTACATAACACGCGAATATGAAGCTTTCATTCAGCCTTTAGAATAGTATGATCGGTTCTGTATACTAATTTAGTACATATCAACTTATAATGTACTAACAAACATGACTGGGAGGAGCTCATGGCTAAGTGTAACAATCGCATAGGTCAATCCATCAGGTTAAGCTATGCTTGCCGAGGTTGGTCCGTGGATGGGTGACCATCTTTACATACCGAGACTCCTCCGTGCTTCGGCAAGCACGTTAAGCCGTTGGTCCCGGCTTTCATTCGTGAATCTTTGACAGTCGTTACCAGTCGTCAGAAGACGGAAAGTCTGACAACCAGTCTTACCGAGGGGTATCGTATAACCCAGTTACTGAGTTGTGTAGGTCAGATAAGCAGTCGCTCCATGTAAAATACTGTTATTCAGCTGGTTAGACTGGAAGCCGACCGCAACATATACGTAGTTAAGAAGAGGCTAGGCAGATTGATTGAAACGTGACAGGGATCTCTCTCGTCAGTTATTAAGGGCGTACAACACTCCACTAGCGCCACAACTTTAAAAAAATATTATCTCGTGACTGAGAAGAAATTATGAATAACGGCTAGTAGGGACCCTCGGTAAGTGCGTCTAGAACAAAATACGATCTAGAGGAATGTGGCCGCTTTTCTTTAGATCGTATTTTGTTGCTTCGTGTCTCAATATGAAATTTTATAAAAGGTATTAGAAATTCTAGACTTACCGAGGGTCCCTACTGCCGTTATTCATAATTCCTTCTCAGTCACGAGATAATATTTTCTTTAAAAGAGTGGCGCTAGTGGTCCGTTGTACGCCCTCTTAAACAAATTATATTATCTAGTCACAATCTAGTGCTTAGTCTGAGACTAGTTGAGCGGAGGTTAATTCGTGTTGTCGGTAATTGAGTGGATAACACGCGTTACTGACACGGCTAATCAGTCAGTAATGTGACTCTACATAGCTAACGTGAAGCGTATTGATCGCCACACAGCGAGAGTAAATTACTGATTAACTGGCATTAAGGAGTTAATTGTGTTGTTAAGTTTGTTAGTGGTTAAGTCGAATGTAAGAACGTCTGTGTTCTGTTGAAGTTAAGGAGGTTCGTGATGTTACCGAGGTATATTGTAAGAAAACTGTCATATATTATATGAATACTTTGGATACAACAAGCCAGAAATCTTGAGTGAAGCAGTATATGATTGTTTTAAAAAAAACTAAAATTTATTTTGCTTGTTATAATAATAATTAAAATTCTTTATTGGGAGTAACTCATGAGACTCATACAGTATTAATAACAATAAAATAAACTTACAACTATTTTAGTGATACAATTACAATAACAATTACAAAACACACACAACAACTTATTCACTGCTTCAGCATTCCAGCTGAAATACTGGAGCAACGAGTTACTATGGAGCAGTCCAGCCTGTCAGCAATAACTCCCAGGATGCTGTTGGTACTCCATTTGAAATAAGATTAGAAATTTAAATAAACTTTTTTACAGTCAACCGATTTTGACTTCTATTCCGTAGACATAAAGGATGGCATTAAAAGCAAAAACGTTACAATAACCAACTGTTTATTACAGCTGCCATTTGTCATGCCACTAACGCAATAGAAGTCAAAATCGGTTGAACGCACTGTAAAAAAGGTTTATTTAAATGTCTAACCTTATTTCAAACGGAGTATAGTTGAATTTCAATTCATTTTTAGGGTTCCGTACCCAAAGGGTAAAACGGGAACCCTATTACTAAGGCTCCGCCGTCTGTCTGTATGTATGTCTGTCTGTCCGTCTGTCTGTCCGTCTGTCACCAGGCTGTATCTCATGAACCGTGATAGTTAGACAGTTGAAATTTTCACAGATGATGTATTTCTGTTGCCGCTATAACAACAAATACAAAAAAAAACAGAATAAAATAAATATTTAAGGGGGCTCCCATACAACAAACGTGATTTTTTTGCTCGTTTTTGCTCTATATTGATAATAGGAACAGGTAGACGCTTGAAATATTCACAGAATATTTATTTGTATATTCACTTTAAAAATAAATAATTAAATTAAAATAAAACAAATATTTAAGGGGGGCTCCAATACAAAAAACGGGATTTTTTTGCCATTTTTATAGATAATGGTACGGAACCCTTCGTGCGCGAGTCCGACTCGCACTTTGCCAGTTTTTTTAATCCTTTAGATATTATACTTGACATGATAGACACAAAACTCACCCATGATAAAGACGACGGACTGCTTGTCAACATTTAAATCGTGATTCTATTAATAACCATCTACAAGGCGACTCTCCATTTGACCCATTCCTGACACCATAACATCCCTTTCAACATAAAAATTATTACCAGCCACTAGTAACGGAACATAGAACTAATTAGCAAATAGCATGTACAAATTAATTAGGTAAATGTAATAACGATACATGTGTGTCAATGTTTTCAATAATTAAATTAATGATGTACCTACTGGCTTTTAGATAAGCATTACTTATCGGTCTTCTATTAAGAAACAGTTGAACATCCCGAATGGAAACAAAGAAGAAACGAGTGCTCGACATTTTGTCGAACGTCGAACTTTTTTTTTTATTAGCTTTAAAACATAATTTCATAAAGTCTCACTCACTCTTTTAGACTTTTATGCGTTTTATGACTATAGTGATTTTAAAATAAAACAGATTTGTATTGAATAATGTACATCCTAACTAATATTATAAATGCGAAAAGTAAATTTGTTTGTTTGTTACCTTTTCACGCCTAACTATTCAACCGATCATCTTGAAATTTAGCATCTACGTTGTTATGTGTACAGAAACGGACATTACCTTTCATCCCAAAAAGTACTATTCCCAAGGAAAACAACAATAACGTTCTTATGATAATCAATGGCGCCACGCGTCTTTCGAATCATGATTGAATTAAATTATTATAGTAACTTCAGTAGCGTGTTAAGCCCATGATTGCAACGGCCAAACAACAAGCAGAGTATAACCCAAATTTATTGTCAAATTCTAAATAAACGCGAGCGAAGCCGCGGGCAAAAGCTAGTGTCTAATATAGATGGTTTAGTAGGCTAGTAGGTAGGTTTATTTCTCGTCAATAGTGCCCAGGAATATATTTTTCAGCGCAAAGTTTTGCCAGAGACTAGTTCCTCAGTCTTGATGTTTAAACATTTCGTAATACTTACAGTTTTAGGGCCATTAAGGACGTGCTAATACTCGTAAGCCTCCGTTTCCGTTCCGCACGTGTCGTAAAAGTCAACCAAAGGAAAGGGTAAAGGCTTCTACATACCAGCGCGACTTGTCGCGCGACGCGACACGGCACAAAGGCCCCGCGTATTGTGGGACGAGCGGTGCTTTTGTGTCGCGTCGCGTCGCGCGACAAGTCGTGTCACTTTCTAACCAGAATATTATTCATTGGGATATCCTTACATATTATAAAACAAAGTCCCCTGCCGCATCTGTTTGTCTGATCGCGATAAACTCAAAAACTCCTGAACAGATTTTCAAACGGTTTAACCAATGGACGGAATGATTCGTGAGGAAAGTTTAGGTGTACAATTCATTAAAGGTTCTTCCGCCGTCCACGCGGACAAAGCCGCGGGCAAAAGCTAGTGACTTAATATATGTACTTAAGCATGTAGTTTCCGACAGTATTTTGGCACTCGATATGACTCATAATAATCGATCTAAAAGGATTTGGGTTTTTTAATGCCCTTCATGTAAAACACACCAATTTTGTAATGAAATTAAAAGCAATAGGTGTTTCATGGAACAGTCCGCTTAATTATAATTAAAATACAATTTGCATCCGATATTGGATCAATGATGGACATTTGATTAAATCGATGTGCTCGCAAAGGTATTCCACTGTGCCGATTTGAACGCACCAATTAGTTACTAAATTAATTTAATTTCCTCTAATTAGCATACCTAGAATTTCCACAGAGCGCTGTTGCGATACCAAATTATCAATACCACATAAATTTTACACGTTTATTAGATTGTTTTAGATATGCCACACTCATTATAAACTAGTTAGAAATTCCATTGAGTAGGTACATACCTAATTGGTAACGGTTACACTGAAAATCAATGCCACAATTTGAATAAATAATTTTTCTATTACCTACACCTAATGATGAACCAAAAAAATCTATAAAGGAATCATCAATTTGTCAATTCATCAGCGAGTATTCACTTAATTCTGAATTCTCAGAGATGAATGAACATAATCAGTTCACATTCACGCTGCGCCCCCAACGGGTCCTACTAACTCAATACTCAAGAGTTGCAATAAAAAAAATGGTCGTCGTATGTTTTTAATTAAACGCTTATTTTGAAGAGGGAATGACTCACACAATAGCTCATTGTGCCACAGTGCTATTGCATTATTGACGTTTTATGATGTGAATGGAAGCTGATCAGAGGGTACCGAAATCTCCATTTTGAACCTTAATACACTTTGCATATGGCTTAAAAATCACTGTGCATGTAACACCGCATAGTTCATACATATTATGAGAATAAAATCACAAAAGAAATTATGACATAATACGTAATGTGTGAATGGTTGAATAATGTCAATAATTTCTGAGGAGCGAACTTAACAATGACTGAAATATGCGTAATATGAACTTTAAGTGGGTTTTACACAGTTTTACATTAACTACCTATGATTATTTCTCTTCTTGATTCTGAATTTGTTTTCCTCAATGACCCATAAATTTTAACATTTATACGGTTTCTAGCTATCACATCTTATCATCCCGAGATACCTGTCATTAGGTACTTTAATGAAGACACGTAGCATGTGAGGTGCACATTGTGTCCACGAACTACACAATATTTTCATGCGCTTACACAACAGCACAACTAATTCTAACCACGATATCATCATCTGCCTTATGCCTAGACGTTTCCAGGGTCGGCCTCCAGTCTAACCGGATGGAGCTGAATACCAGTATTTTACATGGAGCGTCTGCCTATCTGACCTCGACAACCCAGATACTGGGTAATACGATACCGCTTGGGTAGAACTGGTTGTTAGACTTTCGGGCTTCTGACGACCCTTAATGACTATCAAATATCCACGAATGATAGCTGGGACCAACGGCTTAACGTAATTTTTTTTGGAAAACGTTTAATGTAAAGATGCTCACAGACTAGCCGCGGCAAGCGTAGCTTAACTTGTTCGATTGACTCGTGCAGCTATTTATTATTAATTAGCCACAAGTTCCTCAATCACACCTATTATAACGTGAAGGACATACTCGTATATGTTCTCAGTTTTATTATTTAAATAAACTTTAAATATATCTAACGTATTCCAATAAGTCATCCCTAGCAGTTGATGCATCCAATTATTTATTTTCTTCATTTCGCGGACATTGGTGTGGGTTACACGTTTACCTGCGTTTACGTTTACGTGGACACTCACGGTACGGCTGGCCCATAAATTCAAGGTCGCTCAGCGAGCTATGGAACGGGCTATAGGTATGCTTGGAGTCTCTCTGAGGGATCGAATCCGGAACGAAGTGATCCGGCAGAGAACCAAAATTGTCGACATAGCTCACAGAGCAAGCAAGCTGAAGTGGCAATGGGCCGGCCATATTAGCCGTAGAACCGATGACCGTTGGGGTAGACGTGTTCTTGAGTGGAGACCGCGAATCGGCAAACGTAAGGTAGGACGCCCTCAGGCTAGGTGGAGCGACGATCTTCGCAGGGTGGCTGGTGGCAGCTGGATGAGAGTTGCCGAGAATCGAGCTGAATGGCGTGCAATTGGAGAGGCCTATGTCCAGCAGTGGACTGCTATGGGCTGATGATGATGATGAGGACACGTTTACCTAGTTTCTTATTTATTCTGTCACACTTAAATTGTAAGAGCGGGGGCACACGATGCGTTGCGGCGCCGCACCGCAAAGATTTCACCGTATCAGCGGGCACACAAGCGGTGCGGCGCCGCAACGTTGTTATGTCGCAACGGCGCCGTAGCAGCGTTGGACAGCGCAACGCATCGTGTGCCCCCGCCCTAAGGGCGGGAGCACACGATGCGTTGCGGCGGCGGTGCGGCGCCGGAGCGGTGTCGCTGCGTCGTCTTACATAGAAATATCTGTGGCATGTCACACGATGCGCTCCGGCGCCGCACCGGACTTGCAACCACCGAGACGAAGCGGGGAGGGGTGATTGCGTTGCGACGTCGGAGCGGCACCGTTCAGTTGTTTATGCGTCACAAGGAAGGATACACGCTCGCTCGTTTCGATTTATTTTCTCCAACATCCAACGCTGCTACGGCGCCGTTGCGACATAACAACGTTGCGGCGCCGCACCGCTAGTGTGCCTGCTGATACGGTGAAATCTTTGCGGTGCGGCACCGCAACGCATCGTGTGCCCCCGCTCTAACGTGTAACCGTTTTATGTCCCAATAAAGTAAAAAATAAAAAAATACAGATAATACTTGCATATCATCTACAAACACGAATCAATAAAAAACTCAAAGAGTGCTAAGTGTCTCTGTATAAACGATTAAATTAACTTGATTTACCTAATGCTGTGTTACCTGTAGTACCCCAGTCAGGTAGCGAGGCCAACCAAGGTTCGAAGTAGCAACTCGAGCCTACAGTTTCAAAGCGCCGCGTGGCTCTTCCTAAGTGGATTAATTACGTGGATGATCTTCCACCTAAATTAGTCTAACAGCCGTATTCCGTTACACGATCCTTCACGAACCTTGCTTTGTGTTTATATTTAATGTACCTAGCTGTACCTAACTTGTATGTATTCACTGGAACTCAGTATTGCATATCTGCAGTTCTCCGAAGATATGTTCTGACTAATTTGATACCCGATAGAACTATAATTGGATGAGAAGGAGTCGCATTTACTAACTAATTAGTACTGCTAGAAACAGCTTAATTAATCAGTAACAACTTCTTTTACTAATCTTATTTTCATACTACTAACGCCTGCTGCAATTTCTTCGACCCAATTATTAATTTTCTCGTCCCGATGACCACGCATACAAGGCCGCAGGCAAACCTAATTAGTGATGAAGTTATAGTTGTCTTGTTTACTAATAAGTAATCTTATATCCTTTCAAATAACTTACTGAAACCGTTCCTGGTCTAATTGACAGCGTTCTCTATTGCTTAATTAGGTACCTGAAAAATAAACATGTTTGTTATTACTCGTATTGTGTACTATTTATGTTCATTTATAAAATAAATATTGTTCAACCAAATATCAACGTTAAACATATCAAAACAGGCGTAAATAGTTTCAAACAAAATTATATCCGTACCATCCCCAAATACATGAAAAAAGTTTTAAATACGCATTATTAAGCCACAGAGTACAAACATGCAACAGACAGGCAGCTGCCCAAACACGAGTGCACTCGTCTGTACTTTTTAACGTTCTAAGTAAATATTGAGCTACTCGGTACATCGGGTACAGTCGCGGTCAATTGGTTGGAAAACCACGCGGGATTAGTATGTCTTACAAAATCTCGCACAAAACCGTTCGAAGATGAAAATTGGAAATTCTCACGAATATTTTTCACGCTAATTAACCATGACATACCCTTTACGCTATGCCATGACTCACAATTAAGACGGGTTTAGCGAAAAGAATTGATGATTGCCCACAAAATCCTTTTGTAAATAAAACCAACATGATTTATTAAGTGAAACATGAAAAGCAATTTAGAAAAATAATATCAAACATTTTTCATAGAATTCCGTGTGTTGAGTGAGGGATTTTCAATATGATCTGGACTAGTTTTCAAATTAATTGCATCCCCGGCAACGCTGTTATTAGAATAGTGAACTGTTCCTGAAATATTTATATGAAAAAACTTAGTTACATGATATTCAACTTTTTCAATTTATACACTGAAAAAAATGCAGACTAACTAAGATACATTTTCTCTTAGCTGGCATTAAAATGTTTGGAATCATTATTTATCAATTTACTATAAACAAGATAGCATATTTGCCAGAACAAATTAATTTTATTTATATCGACATTAATGTGCACGCACGTACAGAATAATCACCGGTCTTTGTTACATCATACATGCTTTGTTTAATTTTACTTCTTCACTTTTGTATATCAGATAATAATTTAAGTTGATGGTAACAAGCAACTTGTTAGCATTATAACAATCTTAAACTGGCCAAAATATAAGCTAAATTAAATAAATACCCCTAAATAAACTAATTAATTATTTAGTTGACGGAACTATTTCTCCTAGCTTCAGAAGTCTAGATCTTATTAGGCTCGTATGGAGTCAAGATGCGTGATCATATTAAACAAGATTTTTGTTAAAGCAAACACTATTTTTGCAGTGTATAAACTTTGCCTACGGTATATCTAATAAGAATTTTACTTTTAAGTATATCTAATAAGTACTTTACTTCAACGCGTAATCGTCAAGCGCAATTTAGGGTCGAATTTAATTAGCTAGCAAAACTCCGCAGTCCATGGATATCGATTTCTAAACACGAAAAAAAAAATTTTTTTTGGGGATCAATGGCCTCTGGTAGTGAAGATACTTGAATTAGTTGAGAAAATCTGTTTTTTTTTTTGTTTGATGGTGTATAAATATCGATAGCCATCACGTCTGTTTGACACAGAAAACAAATGTTTTTGAAACTGATATTTCAAATAAATAGTCAGTGACCCCAAAAAAAAAGAATGTATCATTTTCATTATCACTTTATCGTATTTAGATTTTAGATATCAATGAACCTTTACTAATAAAGACTATTTCACATTCTGGGTCTACACACAAGACACAAAACCGCCGTCCATATTAACATCATTCGCAAATCACAATACTAACACGATCTAAATTGGCTACTAAATATTCAAAACCAATAGTCCGTAGGAAACATACACGTAATTCGACAATGGGTGGCTAATTCGACAGTGGGTGGCTAATTCAATTTGAATCACACACAATATTCTATTAATCGTAACGGGCAGGTGTAATCAATCCGGGAGCGGCGAGCGGTCCGCATTGTTCTACAGGCCTGCGATTGATGCCATCATGCCCCATACATTGTTGCTAAAGTACGTATAATAATTATAGATAAAATAAAATGTTGTAAAACAAAAAGTTAAGAATAGTTTGTTTTTGAAACATTTTGTGCACAAAATTTGAGAGAATGTTGCTGAACACACGTTTTAAGATTCACATAACTTTCTTCGTAGACATTGTTCAGGAGCACTGAGAGTGAACTGTAATTAGAGCACAATCATGAATTCATCTCAAACTCAAACTCAAAGCATTTAGTTCAAATAAACCAATTACAGGCACTTTTTTGAATTGTCAAGGGGTCGGTCAGTCAGAAAGATGAAGATAGTTGCCCATTCCAAAGCGTAGTAGGTTCCTATGGAGAAAGACGGGCAATAAACTTCACGGACACTCTTTTAAATCATGGTCTTTGACCCTCATGTTACCTAGGGGGCTACTCCGAACATAAACCGAAGTATCGGCCGAATGTTCGGCCGTTGCTTAGCGACGGCAAACCATGGCTGACAACGTGACAACTATGGAAGTTATAAAACGGCCGAACATTCGGCCGATACTACGGATTAACACTTCGGAGTAGGACCCTGGGTTAAGAGTTCAAAAGTCTTGATATTATGAGGACAAAGCTAATCGAAACACATTCCTACACGAAGACAATTTATCAAACGGATCTGTCCTTATAAAAGTGTGTGAGGAAGGATCTTTCCATCGCCATAATTCGGGTATCCTTGGTACAGCCACCTGTTGGGTGAGAACGATTATACGACACTTTCTTTCCGAAATTAGGGCTGCTTAACTTCGCTCAAGGAAGACAGAAGAGGCGAAAAATTACTTTTATGGAAGACCGTATCAATATACCAATGAAGATGAACCTATTAAAATTAAATACCAACTTATCCTATACAAGATATTCTTTAGACGTCCCATTTATTTCAACTAACTGATAATACTCATTCATGATCATTATGTTTACAGAGACCCTTCATAATATCACGAATATATCATTTAAAACAACTATCGTAATCTATCAAAACAAACAACGTAGTTTAGATAACAATATCATTTTAAAAGTACACAATCACATGGTAATACAATCTGTCGTAATGGCATCTGCCTCAGCAGCAGCTGTCACAAACACCACTAATGAATAAATAAACCAAACAAACAGATAACAAGAGATGCCAATTAAACAATACACTAATTAATTCCAAACATTGGTGTAGTGGACTTAATTAGAGTAGGCAACATTATCAAACGAGCAGTATACACAGGTAGCTATAGATACACAGAGTAGATGAAACGCAGTGCGAAAATTAATATTTGATGAATACGACTATATTCCGTTGGTTTACGGAGTTAAATAAAGGTAAACAAAAAAAACCACGTGACGAGACAGCTGTGAAGTAACCGACTAAACGTAATACCTGTACTAAAAGTACTACCTTCAGTGGTCATGCTACTTCAGAGATATGCTCTTCAATTTAGCAACGTTATAATTCGTTGACGTTTTGAGAACCTGTATTTTGGGCTCTTTACAATAGACAGATTACAAAATAATATAGTATTATTATTAATCTAATTAAAAAATTGTGCTCAAGCAGTTACATCAACGAAGAGTCGTTTAAGAATAAAAGATAAAGTTTGAAATACATTAATAAAAGAGGAAACTATAGTAAAAATCAAAAATTCATTTAATTTGGTTATAAGTTACAACAAGAAAATTTCAAGTATAAAAACTCTTTTTACGATTTGTTTACCTTTATTTAACTACCTAAACCAATGGAGTATAGAGTCATCCTTAGGATATCGAACATAAAAACTATCAATGATCCGACCATTAGCCCATACGTCAAGACGAGATAGAAAATAAAACAAGAACTCGTAATGTTATAAATGATAACATATATTAAGCGCGAGTGTCGCATGAGCACCCAAGACACATAAACTACTTTACGACAATCTCATAAAAGAAGCCGCACAAAGTCGACACTGGCTTTTTTAATATCGAAGGCGAGAGCTGGCCGCACTGTCCCACGAAACATTTTCCATTAATAAAACGCGAAAAAGGAATATTACATATGAAAAAGACATATATCCGTATCGCCGGACCCGGCGCTATCTCCTTGGAAGGTAATAACTTCTTTACAAGTCCAAAGTCCGAGGGATTGAAAAGCAATTTCAGCAGGACACCCCCGCCCTCACGCGGGGCCGGACTCGCCATATTTCTTTTTCGCCGCTACTGTAATTCGCCTTTGATTTAATCTAGAGAAACAAATCTTTGAATGTGAAAGTTTAGTGATAGGCATCACTGGAACTAGTTTCGCTGATTGGATTCCATCCCGGCTCCCGCTCGTGCGCGGACCCCGATAGTTCCTACAATTTGAATTGGTCACTGCAGATATTCCGCTATTTGTCTGATTCTACTACAAGATTGCATTTCTTATTTTCTTAGCCGAATTTCGGTAGCCGTATTCTTTAGTTTTGGCTTTAACCAAATTTATTTCAATTCAACACAATGAGAAATCTGAGAACAGTGAATCAATTAATAGGCAGAGGTTAATTATTCCATGAATCATTATTAAAAACTTTTCATTGGCAGTAATTAAAACCACCGCTCTAATTGCAGTGAAAATGGCAACGAACATCTTTTTGCGCGGCTTCGGCGGTTTTTCTCGTTATTTTGTACTAAATGATGCGGTTCTTAAGGGGCCAGCGTAGCATGCGTAGTTCATACAAACGTAATACCAAAATAATTTGTAAATCAAACATTTTCTTAAGGTAGTGTGTATTTATTTCGATAGGATTACAGAATATCTATGTTCCCAAATATATATTCTGAAAGGAAAATGATAATTATGAAGGCGAGATATGAGGAATTTAAAATTTCTATAGAAAACTTATTTTTCTCATATCTCTTGTCTAAATCAGTGTCCATTCAAAATATATAATTATTATTTGGGAACCTAGATATTCCAATCGGAATAAAAACACACTACCTTAAGAATATGTTTGATTTATGATCAAATTATTTTGGTATTACGTTTGTTTGAACTACGCATCCATCGCCGGCCTCTTAATGTACCTATTTAAAAACAGTGATAGTTAACTAGAGCTGAGGTATGTAGTCAATTACGTTTATATGGAATATGAGCACAACAAAAAGGTTGTCGGTGTCATCGGATCAATTTGTAACGTATCACTAAACAGGATAGAATCGTATACTGGAACCAGTTAAGTCGTGGGCGGCGAGGCGGCTCGGCACTATCGCCTTACCTCCTCTAACACCAACCACACCGCAAAATATACATTACAACGATACGTACCCTGTATTAATATTATCTAATACTAGTATTTATTCAGCGTGACAACTAGGCATGCCATTCCTATGCATAATGGTGAGGTATTTTTTATTATTTCAGTTCACAAGAAACAAACGACTAATTACTTAATTATCTACAATTTGTTAACTCAACCATTGATTAATTCCATCAACTACAAAAAAACACGTTTAAAAACAAAGCCCAACCGACATAAACTCGTACGTAGCCCAACAAGCTCTATCAATATCAAAAATCTTGTGCAAATTTAACCACCCGTTCAAAGTTTACGTAACATATTCGTAATAACATCAGTAAAAAAATCTTCGTAAAACAGAGTCAATTTGTAGGAGACGGTTTGTCGAGGGTACCGCTAGGGCTGCCCACAGATCTCTATCGGTCAAACTATTCCGGCCGCCTTATTTATATAATCTAACTATTTGCGAGGGACAAACACCCCTTATGATATTCCTTTTGCTTGGATTTTATGCGAATGCGGACTTTAAAATGGAAATTTGGAGATTTTCTTTGGAGATTTCTTTGAAGATTTCAGTTTATTTCTACGAGTATATTTAACTTTGATATATTAGGTACATCAAATGATTAAAAAAACAGGCTAAGTGCGTGTCGGACCACGCACAATGAAGGGTTCCGTAGTTGGGATGAATTTATCCCAAAAACAACTTAACATTGTAGTTGAAAAACATATTCTCCCATACATCGATATACGCCACGGTTTATTTTCTAACTGCAAATATAAGTTTGCAATCGTTTTTTTTATGTGATAAAACTACAAATTAACAATTTACGGACTTTTTCCTTTACTTGTGCTATAAGACCTTAAAATTTCTAGAAAACTTCCCGTAACCCATACGTTTTGATTTACTTGCGAGTATCAAAATATGTCGCATACATCGCTATATCTTTTTATTGCGTTGACTTAGAAGCTTGATTTTTTTTAAGGTACAGAACCCTAAAAAAGCAGCAAGCAGTACCTTTGTACTTAAATTATAATTATATCATATCGCTCTGAATTTTACTGTGTGTACATAAATAATAAAATAAATAAAACAGACAAACAGACAGAGCTTCTCTCAAAATACGCTACTACTTCAAAACTTGGTTTACCGCACTGTTCGGAAATCAAAGTAATTGGCGTCACAGACTAACAAAATTCAGCCGGACAATATATTTTGTGTGTGTTGAAGTTCCAAGTGTCTGTTTACTTAGAGAGATTTGATCGTGCATGTTTATCACAGCTAATTCGTGAGTTGTGTTGCTGTATCGCTAATATAATTTTATTCTGTGTAGGGTGGAGGGTGAACCGGGGACGCCGCTCACGCGTCCCGCCACCATTTTCTGCGCGAACGAAACTCTATATTGAATACAATTCTAATAGAAAACACCTTCTACATTGAGCACTGGATACTTATTTTTTTAAAGTTTGGTTGGAATTTACTACAACCATACTTTATTTCAAAATATGGAGGGTTGTTAGTGGTATTAATTACTTTTATGTACTTAATTCAAAAGTGAACTGAAAGACAGTGAACTGATGAATTGATCATACAGGATATTCAATTAAACAATTTGAAAAAAATTGGTAGAGATCATCCAGCGGGGCGAGCACGGCCTACTGTGACATGACTTGAGTCACACATTTTATCACAGTTTGAGCGATAAAACTGTTTTGTCATAAAATGCTGGTACAAATTGACATGACATAATTTATCATGTCTTGTCACAAACGTAGAACGCCCGTGCTCGGCCCGCAGTTTAAAACTACACGCCCCTCCACGGCTGGTTGCATACACCCCTGCACGAATTCGACTGATTTTGATCAATTTCGTTCATTGTTTTTTGAGAAAGGGAAAAAGAATTTAATCAATATTATTAGTGATTTGTAAAGTCGACTTCTTTGTTTATCATCAGAAAGGCTTTTTTCAAATAAATTAAGAATTCCTGGAAAATTACAAAAATTTGCAACAGGTTTTCTAAAAAATGACGCGCGTTTGATCATTTTTTACAAGAAACCACTTTTGAGTTTGAACATTAAAAAATATCATAATCATCATTATAAGGTCTACTTGCACGTGGCGGAACCACTTTTTCAACTTCCATACAAAATATAGCAGCAAAAATTGTACTTTTATAGTTACACACTTAATGTTTCAATTATTTCATAAGAAATTGACGAAAAGGGGTTTTTTCGAGCACGAAGCCTTAAATGTTTGTTTATACATTTTAATGGAGGGGCGTGCAGTTTTAAACTGGAGGATGTCTACCTACGTTAAAAATGAATACATAAATTAAAAAAGAAGAACTCAAAAATTTACTGACCTATTCATTAAAATTATGTTTCGTGTAAATTCACATGAAGTAAATACTTCTTGTTGCAACACTGTCCGAAAAATTTTAAGATAACATATTTTAAGTTTCAATACAAAAAAAAAGCGAACAAGAAGTGCGGCTATTGTGGAGAGGTTAGCGGGCCGGTATCGGGCCATTTGCTACTGTTTTCAATTTGTCCGCGCCGCCATACATCAGCCGCGGCACGCAGCGGTAACGGCCCCAACTTTAATACACTTACGCTTGACATTTTTCCGCCCATAATGCATTCAGCTATACCAATACTTTCTGTTAATACTTACCGGGAAAACCAATTTACTAAGCCAGTCAGTCATTCACGTTTTTCTAAGAAAAACCTTTCAACGGATTCAATGGTGCCATTATTTTCAGTATTGTTTTCATTTTCATAACAATAATTTTCCTATTCAGCGCAGTTTTATAAAAAAAAACAAAGTTTCGATTCGCCTAGTTTGTTTTTATTACGTTTTTTGTGCCTATTCGTTATGTTCTGTTGTAAAATAACAAACATTTATATATTCTTTTATTGAATATAAGTTGCCTGTATGAAATAGTCAAATCGTAGGTATTCGTCAGAGTCCATTTTGCAGCTGTCCGTTGATCCTCGCTAAAACGCCTGTAATTGATTCACGGAATTGTTACGCTTCAACATGCAGTAGGATATTTGAGCCCACTTCGATCCGAACTTCGGCAGAAACATCTATGTTTTAAATGTAATATTTTTGAATACTCGATTTTTTTTTTAGTTACCTACTTCAAAAAGATATACAGAATCCTTATAGGATCACTTTGTTGACCATTTGTGCGTCTGCCCGTCTATCTCTCAAGATATTTTTTCTCAAAAACCTCGCGTGGAGGTATCAAATTGAAGCTAATTTCTAATACGGGCTACGGTCTCTTGGAGCTCTAAAAAAATCAAGGTTCTAAATCAACGCAATAAAAAAATACGGCGATTTATGCGACATATTTTGATACTCGCAAATAAATCAAAACCGTACTTTCTGTTGACCTAGAATCATGAAATTTGGCAAGAACCAAGATCGAACACAGCGCAGGTAAAGTAAAAATATTTTTCTGCGATTACAAACTTACATTTGCAGTTGGAAACTTGACCGTGGCGTATATCGATGCATGGGAGAACATGTTTCACAACTACAATGTGAAGTTTGTTTTTGGGATAAATTCAGCCCAACTACGGAACCCTTCATTGTGCGTGGCCCGACATGAACTTAGACGGTTTTTATAAATAGATCTTCGTGTCGATTTTCGTGGAACAACGTAGGTAGTCCTATACAGGGTGTTAAAGTAACTGCGTGCCATATCTTAGGGGCAGGTTCAGTATTGATAAAGGAACCCAGGAAAAAAAGAAAAGACATAAACAAAAAATTCAATTCAATATTAAAAAAAAAATAAGTCTCTTCGTACTTTAACGGGCTTAGGACCGTCAAATAAAATAGTTTTAATTCTAAACGATTGCTATTTTAAGTTAGTAGGTACTAAATTAGGTTGATCTTGCAATATTTTTTTGTTTTCGTTTTTTTTTTTTTTCTGGGTAGCTTTATCGATACTGAACCTACCCTTAAGCTATGGCACGCAGTTACTTTAACACCCTGTATATCTCATCAATACGTTTCGCAGAATCTGTAGATGAGTATTACATTTTTCGTAGAAAAACCAATAAAGGTTTTTCTAGGAACAATATATTTATACTATAACCTAGCTACCGCTCGCTGCTGTATCTAATCGTCACGTAGTTCAGAACCTCATCTATCGTGTAGTTTATTGAGCTCTATACCGACATCTCAACGCTAATTACGACCAAAAAAACGACCAAGTAAACGTTGGATACAAACAACTACAAACACTCTCACATGTTCCGTTGCTAATTACTTGATGCACAAAAGTACGGAACATTGCATTGTCGATAATAACACTGCTACGTTACCGAATATGTTAGACATATTCAGAAGTACGGTAAACTCGAGGGAATGAGCGTAGAGCTCGTATCAATAATAATTAGAGGTGCTTTTAGTCAACGTAAGTTGGGAGAGAGCACGCTCAGCTTAGCGTTCTAATTGGGCGCCCGGTCCACCTCACCATGTTTGACGAATGGTCCAAGCGTTGACAAACAACGTTGGTATTAGAGAACTCGGATATTACACAGAAACCAACTCTACCAGTAACCCCGACTACGTATTTCAGCCAGGACCTGGCTGCAATATTCTCAGAAATTATTATATCGGAATATGTAGCTGCACGTATTGTTAACATTATTACAATTTCGGAGGATATATTTGGACAAACCCTGCCAATTTTCATTGGAAGGGCACAAATAATGATTGCAAGAGGCGTACCTCTTTAAAAAAAAAGAATGTAGAACGTATAAACGTTGTCATGTTTTTAATAAAATGTAATTGATATAAACTATTTTTTTTTTTGTATAAATCTGTGTAAGTACAAGTAGACATTGTGACTTATAAAGTTGCTTTGGATGAAACATTGCCTTGGATGAGTCTGTGAAGGTGTTATAATTGTGAATTAAATAAATAAATAAATGTTTGAATTCTATGGATAGTAGATTGGACGTCCATTATAAGTTGTAGGTAGTCTGACAGGGATTGTTATTCAATAAAATAGGATTCCCGAAGCCTAGTTAATTATTAAATAATAATTGTCATTTATTGGCAATCAACAATATGAATAATGGTGATGAGTAGCGACGTATTTTCCATGCCGGCCGACACTAATTAGTGAGCCAACAAAAATAAATATTCAGACTACAAAAATGTGTTTCAAACACAGGTGTCATGTACGTTCAGCGCCGGATTTAGGGCAGGGCAACAGGGGCTCTAGCCCTGGGCCTCCACAAAGAAGGGGCCTCCACAATTTGATTTTTTTAGATAAGAAAGAAAATACATCCTTTGTAGGGATGGGTCGTTGACGGTTTTTCCGTTAACGAAACGTCAACGTTGATTTACATTCGTCAATTAGTCGATCAACTAGTTAAATTCGTCAACGAGTTAACATGTATCGTAAACAGTTCATTCATTGAATTGTTTTTATTCGACGCTGGGACGTTCAACGAGTCTCCTTTGTCTATCAAAGAAAAAAAATCCCAAAAGTCTGACAACCAGTCTTACCAAGGGGTATCGTATTGTGGGGGTCAGATAGGCGGTCGTTCCATGTAAATACTGGTATTCAGCTGCATCCGGTAAGACTGGAAGCCGACCCCGACATAGTTGGGCAGATTGATTGTGTATCAAAGACAAAAACATTCGCAAGGTACCTTTTTAAATTGTTTTTTTTTGTCTGTTCTCAATACATTTTTGGGACCTCCACTTCTTAGTTGCCCCAGGGCCTCCACACCTTTAAATCCAGCCCTGTGTACGTTTGAATGAACACCTAGCCCCGTCTCTGCAGTACACCAGGATTTGTGCTGTTATTAATTCCGCAAAATTGAAAGCCGATCCGAGTCGGCCGTTGCTGTCGCGTTGTTGACTCGACGGCGATTTAGTCCAGTTTAAATTGCATACTGTGACGCTTTGAAATTCTACCGCGTTAGGTAATAGATTCAACGCGAGAGTACGCTGCGATTTTCATGTTTTAAAAATATTGAACGAGTATTTGTCAACGCAATTTTATGAATTTTAAATTGGGTTCGGGATATTTTTCTTTTACATTCGAAGTTATAGTTAGGGCAAATTGCAAGTAGGTAAACTGTTGCCGTCTTATTACAAAACAAGATTTATATTTTGACATGGCTTAAACCATGGAGCCAGTTTTTGTAATAAGAACGTAACTGTGATTGAAATACCGTTCTTTATACAAAACTGAAAGCTTTGTTCGGTACTAAGTTGTCAGTTTTGTATTAGAAACTTTACCGTAGACGGAATAAAGTTCGAAATTCAATAATGGCTCCATTATTTAAACCTGGGTCTGAAGATAAACCTTGTTTTGGAATAAGTGGGTTGTAGTTTATGGTTTGGTTGTTTTCGTGAAAAAACTTATCGCATCTTTTACTTCCCTGTCTACATATTTATAGAAGGTTTATCATCATCATTTCAGCCGAAAACCAGGGTTGCCATAATCGCCACGCTTGGCAGGCGGGTTGGCGATCGCACAGTATGGTGTTAAAATACATAGAGAACGCTGCTGCCCATTCTCTAGTAGTTCTCATTCCTTAGTCGCTTTTTACGACACCCACGGGAAGAAATAGGGTGGTGCTATTCTTTACTTCCGGCACCACACGGAGATTATACAGTATGTAACAAAAACCCTGTTGTTCCTTTTAGGGACGTATACATTTACCTACAAGCACAACATTGGTGCAATTATAATTTAAAAAAATTAAGCATTGGCTAGTCGAGAAGTGAAAATCAAAGAACTAATGAGGTAAGAAATCAGTTAAACATTACAAATATTTATAATTAAATATTTGTTTTAATTATTTTTGTTGAACAGTTTTTATAAACGACTTGCTTTATTACGTATGTCTACCGATTCTTAAAACGTAGGTAGAAGGAACAACAGGGTTTTTGTTACATATTGTAGAAGGTTAGTAGGTACCTACAAAGTTTGAAGGTACATTGGTAATTTCTACAGATTTCAGCAACGCCGAAAATGTATTTATGACTCCACGTCAAATCAACAATACGCCAACCAAACGGTAAACTAAACGTTTCTAACAAAATCAATCGGAGACATCCTGTTTTCTATTACTTTTGGAATCTACAAAGGCATGAGCGGACACAACAAAATCCAGCTCGACCGACGACCGTTACCTTTCACAATCAACAATAGCTTATTCAAATCATTTCCTGTGTAATCCTTAATCAAGTGGCCAATGAAAACAACTGAGGGTAAGCACTAAGTATCGAGCTGTAGTAATTTCGAGGACTGTTGGAAAGCGCCGGCCCACTGAACGTTCAAATTGCCGTAGCGTTGAGCGCGTTCCCGCTCGTTCATTACCGCCGCCCGATGTTTGCTACTCCACGATCAAGTGAACTACAACATCAGGAAATGAACGATTTCTATGAGCGGATGACGACTTTGTTGTACTGTTACGTACAAAACTTATTAACTCTGTACAGTCGCTCACACAATGGTGCCACGCTACAAGAGATCTGAATTTTGAACTAGCATTATTAAGGGCCCCTTTTCCGAAATTTACGTTTCTAGATCGAGTTGTTTTCAGAGAAATCACCATATATATATTCGTAAAAATATATATAGTACAGATACATGTTTGATCTAGTGACTGTTTTGGTTAAAAACACGATATTTAGCATTTTGCTTAATAAAAAAAAAATCAGAAGTAAAGTCGATTTTGAAAGTATTTTAAGTTGTATGTGACTTGGGGGAACGCAGTTTTTATGAAAATTTAACATTTAATTTACTAATCGGGTTTGACAGGGATAGATTTATAATATGGCACTTATTTTTTTTATATTAAATAAATACGTGAAAACGGCTCGCGCGCACCGCCCCAGTGCTATAGTGTTATCGCGACTGCTGCGGTGCAACGCGGGCGCAAGCCGTCTCATGCATACACTTTCTGGAAAAGGGGCCCTTAAGTAAAGGAAGGAAACTTTATTGTGTACAAAGTAAAAGGTTAAAACAAAAAAGAAAGTAAACTACGTGGAAATTGTCAATCAAAACAATCAATCGCTGTATAAATAGAAGTGGAGCGCAATTTCCCTAAGGATGTCAATAATCTGTGGGAGGCAACAATCAGATAAGGCATTGAATATAAATTGATTTCAAATGAACAATATTATTTTTTATAATGAAGAGCCACGAACCTATCACAGAAATGGCTGATGAAGCTCAAATTACATATTTATAGCGCAATTGTAAAAGCCAAGCTGTCCTGTGCGTTCGTTAGGCAAACAAAACGGCCTAATTGAGCACTTATGTCATCACTACGACTACTCGACCAGCTACCGATGACACCTATAAGGCTACAGATTACACGCGAACGTGGAATGATTTCCATCCTCGAGAGAGATCTTGGTGGCTGGTGATCTGCAGCTTTGAGGGTTTTCATGTTGATATATCCAGATGGACCGTGAGAGAGCCGTAAATAATAGAACCTTGGCTAATGTCACTATCACTAACAATAGTTTGCATGCTGTCTACGTCGTTACCATACAAAAAACCTGTTACAAAAAAAAACAACCGACTCCCAAAAAAAAAACACTACAAAGTGAAAAATAACCTTAACTTCGGAAGTCAGTGTCTTTAGATCTATTTTAGTTTTTGCCACCGACTTCCGAAATTAAGGTTATTTTTCACTTTGTAGTGTTTTTTTTTTGGAAGTCGGTTGTTTTTTTTTTTGTAAAAAGTTTTTTTTATTTTCACTTCTTAGTGGGTCAGTTTGCAATTCATCTAAGTTACACTAGCCTAATGTCAACTGCTCATCACCTATTACAGAATATTGCTTTTCCCGATGCAGGGGCGTTAATAGTTGAGGAGTTCTCCTGGTTCTTACCAGGAGAACTGGAAATGATGGTGACTTCACCATATGCATCGACGAGCATAAATTGCTTAGCAACCATATTAAAGTGTCTAATCGAATCGCAACAGTGAAATACTTATTATTAAGTAGTTCCGGTGGCCATCTGTGGTCTTCATCATCAGAACTTCCACTTCACCAAATGGTGATTTTGAAGTGCAAATGCATGAGTTACTATAAAAAATACTGAAGTCGATATAAGTGTACATATAAAATTGGAAGATTGCCCTCGATTTCTCCAGGATCCCATCATCAGATCCTGACGTGATGACAATGGGACTAAGTGTAAAGTATACCCTTTCAAACAAAAAATTCTTTTCCAACTCGGACCAGCCATCATCGAGTAATCGAGGAACAAACATAATAAAAAAATGAAGTTTGCGACGAATTGAGAACGTCCTCCTTTTTTTGAAGTCGGTTAAAAATATAGGTTTAATTTTAAAAAATAGATTACTGAATATCTAGTTCCCAAATATATATTTTGAAAGGACAATGATATAAAGACGAGATAAAAGAAATTTAGAATTTCTATAGAAAACTTATTTTTCTCATAACTCTTGTCTAAATCAGTGTCCATTCAAAATATATATTTGGGAACCTAGATATTCTGTATTCCAATCGGAATAATGACACTACCTTAAGAATATGTTTGATTTACAAATTATTTTGGTAGTACGTTTGTATGTACTACGCGCCGGCCGCGGCCTCTTAAAACTTTTTTTTGAACACAGCTTAAACACGCAAAAGAAGTAAAACATGGACACAGTTTGTGACCCTACTAAATGTCATCATGTCAGAATTTGCATAAAATCTGTCGCCCAGCCCACAGTTACAAACTTTTGAATGTACTTAAAAAGCGCTAAAATCGAAATGAGCAATAAACGAGCGACCCTTATTTTGGTAGACTCGGCTTCCCGATTAATTTTACGTATAAATTGACTTTTTTAAGTTTTACGTTTGAGTTCAATGCTTTTAAAACCCAACAAAATTAAAAGCTTTAATTTTTTTCAGGCGCATGTCATCTCTTCTTCATTAAAGGAATACCGAACATCCATTTATCTATAAGGAGAATCAAAAAAGGTCGAACTTTTTTCATATCTGCGTTGGTATAAAAAGTCTGTAGAGTGCAATCGACGAACACTTGAAAAGTTGACTTAGATGATATGGGATGTCATTATTAGGGTTATCGGACTAATCAATTATGTATTTCGTTTTAAAAGCATAAGAGTTGTCTACATTTATCTACACTATGTATAATAATAAACTAATCTATACCTACTTATATTATAAAGAGGTAAAGTTGGTGAGTTTGTGAGGTTGTAGGGGGTAATCTTCGAAACTACTGATCCGATTTTGAAAATTCATTCACTAATGGGAAGCTACAGTACTGCCGAGTGTCATAGGATATATTTTATGTCAAGAAATTTCACGCGAACGAAGTCGCGGGAAGAAAACAGTATCACACTAATATTATAAAAGCGAAAGTTTGTGAGTGTGTGTGTATGTTTGTTACTTCTTCACGCTCAAACGGCTGAACCAATTTTGATAAAATTTTGTATGGAGGTAGCTGACACCCTGGATTAAGACATAGGCTACTTTTTATCCCGATATTCCCACGGGATCGAGACTTACGTGGGTGAAACCGCGGGGCGCAGCTAGTTATAGTATATAACTAATATTATAAATACGAAAGTAAATTTGTTTGTTACGCTTTAACGCTAAAACGGCTGAACGGATTCGGATGAAATTTGGCACGTGGATAGACCATGACCTAGGTTAGGATATAGGGTAGTTTTTATCCCAATATTCCCACTGGCTCGAAACTGCGGGGCGCAACTAGTATAC
The DNA here is from genome assembly GCA_948098905.1 of Tiliacea aurago. Taxonomy (NCBI): domain Eukaryota; kingdom Metazoa; phylum Arthropoda; class Insecta; order Lepidoptera; family Noctuidae; genus Tiliacea; species Tiliacea aurago. The sequence goes on along the minus strand of OX402579.1, from coordinate 10,833,387 downwards.
CTATTATAAAATACGAAAGTGAGCATGTTTGTTTGTTACGCTTTCACGCTAAAACGGCTGAACGGATTCGGATGAAAGTTGGTACTTGGGTAGACCATCATCTGGGATACGACACAGGGTACTTTTTATCCCGGTAGTACGTTGCATGCATACAAGACGATATTCTGTTCACGACACGTTGTGCACAATTTCTGAGCAGTGACCTAACAAAAAGTACTAGGCTTGCATGAATTCACGATAGTATTTCAATCTTGCTACTAAATAGGATTGACTTGTTCCATGTGGTGCCGGACGTACAGTATAGCACCATCCTACTTCTTCCCGTGGGTGTCGTAAACGGCGACTAAGGGACGAACTAGAGAATGGGCAGCAGCGTTCTTTATGCATTTTAAACCATATTGTGATCGCCAACCCGCCTGCCAAGCGTGGCTATTATGGCAACTGCTGCCCCCCCTCCCCCCCCCCCTCCCGTTGGCGGGACATATGTCTGGAGTGGACGTTTTTCTGCTGAAATGATGACTAATAGGATTTGGATGATATTTGCCACACATAGCTTATAACCAGCACCCTAATTGCGTAACACAGTTTGAATCGGAATCGGGATGATTTTGAGGTATATTGCTAATCCATTGCTTCATAAGTTAGAAAAAATTATCTGCTCAACAACCTTAGTAACGCAATGTATGTTGTTGAACTGTCAAAATGAAACCGATTCCTACTGATAGTGTGTTACGCAATTAGCCTACTGGATTAACACATAGAATACTTTTATCCGCGTAGTAGGTACGTATCCGTGAGATAAGTACTGAAATACACGCGGGCGAAGCCGTGGGCAAAAGCTAGCGTTTTATATGTAGGGTGCCTTTGCTTTGAAAGTTGTTTTAGCTTTTAGCGCCTAGGCAGTTGCTACTCTGCTTCTACGCGGTATCTACGCTACGTATGAGCTGCGCCTACGCGGTGCCTAGGCTGAGCTAACGAAGAAATTATGCCTAGTGAAAATAAAGTTTTTTAGGACTAGGTGCACAAAAATTTTTACTTTTTATCAGCTCTATATCAGCTCTTCATCTAAATAAGCATAATCTTTTTTTTATTAAAGTTGAGAAGCATTAATTTTTGTCATTAAAAAACATACCTAATGTTTGAGTCTATCAAAGCGAACCTTTATTAAAAACAATGTTATCGTTTTTATCATTTAATTAAATTAATGTATTTAACATTGGCACCGTTTTTTGTAAGTTTGGAATATTGAATATTTATCTATCTGAACATATGTATGACGTTTTTAAAGGCCTGACATAAGTCAGGCCTTTAAAAACGTCATACCTACTTATGTATCCACGTTTTTATTTTAATTTTTGAAGTACTTTCTCATTCACTTAAAATATAATGACCAATGAGACCTACTTTCCCGGGCCTGTGCATGATAGATAACATAGTCAGTATGGCTGTGTCAAACAAATACATAAAAAAAACCGGGCAAGTGCGTGTCGGACCACGCATAATGAAGGGTTCCGTTAACTTGTAAAGCCTCTTAGCTGTAATTTTTTTGTTTTTAACTTCGTAATTATACTCTCAAAAGCGTTTGATTGCGTTGACCACAATACACTTATCTGTAAATTACACCACTATGGAATTCGTGGACAAGCTGCTGATCTTCTTCTTTCCTATCAATCAAACAGGCAGCAAAAAGTAAACAGTAATGGGGTAACGTCCTTGGGGTCTCTAGTAAAGATGGACGTGCCTCAACGTTCAATTCTAAGCCCTTTCCTCATGATGGCTAACTTATCGGACATAATTCTATTCGCTGATGACACTTATCTTATTTTTAAATACATAGAAAATATACGGATGTCTTACATGTCAACGATAGTCTGGCTGTTCTTTCGTAATGATTCGCAACTAATAATCTTTTTCTTAATGCGAACAAAACAAAATGTCTTAAGTTCTCATTACCAAATGTACCCCAAGTGGGTCTAAATTAAAAACTTAATGGTAAGAAACTAGATCATGCTATTACGGAAACTGTATTTCTAGGAATTACTCTAGATTCCAAATTGCAATGGGGTGCCCACATTAGAGCTCTTTCAGGTAGATTAAGTTCAGCTGCATATGCAGTAAGAAAAATAAGGCAGTTGACTGATATAGCCACAGCTAGTTTAGTATACTTTGCTTATTTCCACAGTATTATGTCTTATGACGTTCTACTGTGGGGATCGGCAGCTGACGTAGAATCAATTTTCATTTTACAAAAGACGGCAATCCGTGCTATCTATAGAATGGGTCTTCGTGAGTCCCTTAGAAATAAATTCAAAGAAATTGATGTACTAACTCTGTCTTCTCTTTATATCTTAGAAAGTATTTTATATGTTCGCAAAAACGTAGGACTTTTCAAAATAAGAAGCGAACACGTAGTAAACATGAAAATATGATACTCAAATTTCAATGAACTAAAACAAGTAAGTGATTTCTTATAAACAGTATCCGCTTTTATAACAAGTTACCAAAGTCGGTTACAGAACTTAGCGATGGAAAGTTCAAAACCCACATCAAACGTGTCCTTATCAAAAAAGCATAATTAAAGACTACGTTGAAGACAAGGAAGTTTGGAAATAATTGCATTTGCCCATGTGGCTTTCCCGGTACCTCATTAACGGCAAAACTATGTAAATGTCTATTAACTGCTCCTAAATAACGATGTTTATTTTTATTTTATTTTTTTACATACTTCCTTGACATAATCATTTCATTATATGACATTATAAACAAACAATTTTTATTTCAACAAGGTTTTTACTTTTAACGTTTTAATAATATTTTATATAGATTCTTTTTTTTATATTTTTTGTGAATGTGAGAACGTTGTAGGCTTAAGAGGCTGGGATTTGTAGACAATTTTCAATTTTGTTAAGTAGCTGGTATTTGTTGATGGGCCTGTCCTCCCATACCTATTGTAATTTGAAAACATTGTAAAAGCCAATTATTTTTAAAAGAGTAACCGTGGAGTTTCTTGACGGCTCTTCTCCATACGAAACGACCAATTGGAACCGTGCACCAGCTTCTGACGTTTCATAAGTGCCCATGTTGGTTTATGCGAAATAAAATATTTTTCACTCCTCTAGCTCAAAAAGTCCGTCATTGTAGCGTACCAGAGCGGGGGGGGATAAAATAGCATATTTTCCTCTAGGCGAAAAAGTCATTATTCTTAAGGTGAATCCGCAGCTGTACCCTGTTCTTACGTTTTTTGCAATTTTTAGGTCAATTTTTTTTTTTTTTTGTTTTTTCAGATTTTATTTTAACACTTTGTCGGCGTGATTAATATGTATACCCATGCCAAATTACAGCTTTCTAGTACTAAGAGTCTCTGAGCTAAGCCGCGGACAGACAGACGACAGACGGACATGGCGAAACTATAAAGGTTCCTTGTTGACTACGGAACCCTAATATTAAAAATGTAATGATTTTATGAAGATGCATTCTTGAACATAACATAACATCGCGCCAGTAATAATCCCCGGAGGGTTAGGCAGAGGTGTACCTATAGTACACCCACACTTCGCCAGTTATGTTCATGTTCCATGTAATAGGAGGCGAGCCTATACTCTTGAAGATTATTTATACAAATAAAAAAAATTGTCTGTCTGTCTGTTTGTTTGTTCCGGCTAATCTCCGAAACGGCTGGACCGATTTTGACGGGACTTTCACTAGCAGATAGCTTAGGAGTAACTATGGCTTGGCTAGACTTAACTTTAGAAAAAAGCCAAGCGGGCAAAGCCGCGGGCAGCAGCTAGTTGGAAATATAAATAAAAGATGTTACCTTATATTTCCCTAGAAATCTCCCGATTACTTAATTGATTTTGTTGTAATTGTTACTTTTAGTTATTTTGCAACGTAAATTTAAAAAAAAACTGTCATTATTTTGTGTACATTTCTGGCAGTTCTTTTGTGTACTTGACATTAGCAACATTTCGTTTTACCAGCCACTATAACTGGTAGTAAGTAGTATTAGTCGGGCCTCGATAATGATGCCTATTGACGTCAACTGGCATATTCACAATTACCGATAACCCTTGGTCGCGACTTCCGAACGGCGCGAGCGCACTGAGCTTCATTCACATTGGGCTTTTAAGTTACCTCGTTAACAAGAAACTTTATAATATGTAATAACTACTCGTATTATCCTATTGACACCTAAACTCACGCTTTTTCCTATGGGGGTAGGCAGAAACTACAGAACGCCATCTACTATGAAGTATTGCCGTTTGAGCACCTATGCATTGAGCACACCAAAGGTATTCCCATTCTATATGATTTATTATACACCCCATCACTAGAAGCTACCTCAGCACCGTAGGTGCTCAAAGGGGAATAAAGATTTATTTTATTTATATGTTGTTCCCTTTTGAGCACCACGTTAAAATATCGATTGGTGCTCAAAGCATAGGTGCTCAAAAAATAGGTGCTCAAACGGGAATACTTCTCTACTACGCCACTCTTATATTGGGTAACCTATTATGTTTGGTAGTAGTCATGTTATTAATGAAATATGTAGATATACCTACGATATACTTTTATTTTCCAATATTAGAATCCTTATTAAAATTATACGTTAATTGAACAATGAGCAACATCCTAATTGCGTAACACTGTTTGAATCACAATCCAAGAGTTTTGAAGGATATTGCTAATCCATTGCTTCATGGGTTTGAAAAAACCGTCTGCTCAACAACGTAAATAACGCAATGGATATGGGTAAACTGTCAAAATGAAACCCATTGCGATAATTTTTTTATTTTTTGTTTTTTTTCTTTCAATTGTCATTTATGTTACGTTTCTTTTGTGTTACGCAATTTCCCCGCTGGTTTAATGTCAAGAGCTGTGACGCTTGTCCTAACGGATACCTAACAATAGATATCAATCCTACATAAGGATGGCAAACTTGAAACGTAAGTACCTACTTATTATACTTGATACAGAACGTAAGAACATCCCTTTTATATCATTATAATATAAAAAAACTATGTTTGTCTTCTTGGTTTTCATGCGTCTCTCCGTAGCAAATTAATTCACTTAATTAATTTGCTACAGAGAGACGCATGAAAACCAAGTATACAAACATACCTACAGTTTTCACACACAAAGATAGATCTGATGGTTGACAGTTGACACAACTCATTTAGGAATTAATGCATTTATTTTATACCTACCCTCCCAATCGCTGACTAAAATACAAATTGTATTCTATTAAAATCAAAAAAATAATATATAATATTATTCTATAAAATAAGAAAAAATATAATATTGTTTTAAAATATATTTTAACCGGAATATTTAATCTAATTGCTGCATAATATGAATAAGGAAGAAATAATATAAGTTTTATTCGTTACAGAGAATTAGGTCCGCAACAAAAGTTAAATTCCCAGGTAGCAACTCCTACGCAATCACTATGCTTCATAAATTATAATGAATTTCATGGTTTTATTAAACAAGCGCCTATAATTATTTGAATAACCATTGTTCTATCACAATTTAACATGACCTACTAAACTTCAGTAAGTCTATTATTATACTCGCAACCCATAAAACCAAAATATTTGAAAAAACATTAAGATTAACAAAATATTTCTAATTTTCGTACGAAACAACGCACATTAAAAACTTGGTGCGTGTTAATATAATATACACATGTTATTGTATGAAGTTTCTGACGTGAATAAATCTAATTGAGCTAATGAAGGAGGAATTTCTTAATTAGTAGTGTTTCGAACGAACCATAGGCACACGTAGTGTACCGAAACGGGTTAATTACGACCGATAACTCTTTAATTAACCTGCCTAATAACAGAGTATTTGCATTGGAGCCAATTAGGGAGCCGACGAGATCGATAGAAAATATTATTTACTCGTGCGCTCCACGTTCGTTGAGAAACCAGCATGGTTTATGGTAACGTGTTCTAGAATCACACTCCGTCACTTTTTATGCGCATCTGAAGCCACCACTCAGTTTATACCACTTGCACCAGTTTTCCTTAAACGAGTTTAACATCTATTTGAGGTATTCTAATGGAAATTCTACGCTAACTTAAAACGGTTAATTAAATTGACATTTAGTAAGCAGAACATGTTATTAGGTACTTTTCCCTATCATTTGGGCTGATAGAACCATTAATGTAAAGGTAAATATTAAGCTTATTTATTAATAAACCCCTTATCCATATAGCTGAAATTGAAGAAAACAGGAAAATTAAGCGCTCATCATACTGTTCAAATACCTACGTACTTTATGAAATGACGTTAACAACAACTATCAATTATGAGAAATGATTTTCAATAATTAAGTCATTAATTGGTCGATAAACACAAAAATATCTTGTAATCAGGTCTATAAAATGGTTGTGAACAAACAGTGCGTACGTACGTGAGTCAATAAGCGTCAGCCGTCACGCCACTGTGGGGTTATCTGTCGCGGCCGCGCTGGCCGACCATCCCTAATGAGGGACGAGGGGTTAACAGTAAGACGACTTTCTAATTATTATTTACACTTTGTAGACATTCGTGGGTTAATTAGAAAACGACACTTGACTATATACATGTCTGTTTGCACCATCAGGTGCTCTCGGGTCGAGGGTTAAGTTACAATCAAGTTACAATGTCAAACGTTTTTGTTTTACTGATAAATCGATAGGTTTTACCTGTTCATTAATCGGTCATATTTGATAAAATGGTATGTTATATTTTTCGATCAGAAGCAGTTCTAATTTATATTTGTGTCCTATTTCATAAATTTGTTTTTTAAACTAACTACAAATAAAGAGATATTTGTATGTGTACGGAAATGTGTATAAAATATATTAATAGTACGTAGTACCTACTTGAAATGAATGTGTATAACTGCTTGAAAATAATGGCAATTAAGTCAACTGCGTTTCATAGGTATTTAGTCGTTATCAACTGAACTAAAATAAGAGCTAATTATAAAGTAATAAATACAAATACCTACTGTCGAATTTGCATAATTATAATACTTAATATAAATATATTACTTATAATAATTTATTAAAAATTTTGAGTCGTTGATGAGACTTATATTCTTACCGGGGCCATTTCTATCTTCTGATTTTGTTTATAATCAGATTTTATATTCATCTAATGCAGATTATTATTTATAGTGTGTACCGTAACGTGGTCGTTACAACAGCAGCAGCGGTTCTTCAACTTCATTAAAACGGAGATTAACATTTAACAAACATCTAATAAACTGTTAGAGAATGTTGAAAACGGATAAAAGAAAAAATGGGAACTAGATGTGCCTGCAAATACACAGACAGTATTTTTTACAAAAAATGTTTAGATACATATACCTTGTGCCTAAGTAATAACGACCGCACCGGTCGATCGATCAGGTTAAGCTACGCTTGCCGCGGTTGGTCCGTGGATGAGTGACCATCTTTATACCAAGACCCTTCCGTGCCTCGGAAAGCACGTTGAGAGGAAATGCGGGCGGAGAGACTTTTAGAGTAAAAAGTTATAAATCGAGGTTCGGCTCTCGCCTATTTCCTTCTCCAATATTGGACCAATTTAAAAGATATTTCTTATACTGAATAAGAAGGATATATACTGTGTCCCTATGTTTTTTTTTTTTATTAATAGTTGGCAAATTTGTACAATAGCCCTCTGTTGTCAGCGGTCTAAACAGGCAATTTTGAGCATTTTCAGAGGGTTCCAGCTCTTATAAAGATAATGTATCATCAAAAAGGAAAACATATGGACACGGTCTAATCTTATTTCAAATGGAGTATAGGTACATATTACACATTAGATTTCAAAATACAAATTCCATACAGGAATTTAGGCACTACTGATCAAATATTAAGACCAGGCAGTCTAAAACAAATTTCCACGCAAACTCCGCCCCTTGCTCCCCGCCACTCATTACGTGCTAAACGCTAACACATCAGTAATAAAGTTCAATATCGCGTGCGCTCTTTGATCGTGTTCGAGCACGAAACTAAATAGCGTAAGTCTCAATTCTTATTTCGTTTTTAACTAAAGTAATAATTGATCTAAAGAATAAATATCTGGTGAGGGGATAATAAACTATATTTTCTTGCTGTGAATATTTATTTTAGACATAAAAGCCGAACAATCTGTTTGTTTTTATAATTATCCTTAAAAAAGACATGATTTTCGAATAAAAAATGTATCTATAGAAAATATTACAATTACGTAACTGTCTTCAACATGGAACGAAAACGATCCATTAAATCGTATCTAAAGTTTCATTTTGCTTGTATGTGTGACTGTTATAGAACATTCATGCGAATTAACATAAAAAAGGGAGCCTCCCCTTAATAACACTTCCTTTCCCACTTTTATGTTAGGTACGTATGTATACTGTAATGTCTTCAAACGCCCAAAAAATCATACAAAAACAATCATTCAACTCTCTCCTGTGATATAATTATCTCAAGCTAACATCTTTATGACACTCCCCCAGATAAAATTAATTAGTCTTGTAACCTGACCCGGCTATATTTGTACATCCACCCAACGGACTTCAGATTTTCCTTTTCTAGTATAAATGTTCCCATTTCCTTTGCAGATAAATATTTTCAATTTTCCGATCTCTTCAGCTAAGGTGTATTGTTATGGTTCCGTACTAAAATGGTAAAAAGGAACCTATATGGTGAGACTAAGTCTGGCCGTCTGTCTGTCTGTCACACCTGGATACCTCAAGAACTACTAATGCTATCAACTTGAAATTTAGAATTGTTTTAGATGACGTTTGCTCAACTATTTTGCAAACAAGAAATAATTTTAAGTTGATTTTTTTTTTTGCAAAAGGGACTGAAAGGGGGTCTTAAAAATTTGAAGTGGGGCTACTAGGGCATGTGAGTTATCATATGAAAGAACGCTGTTTGCACCTTCTCAAACATTTTTTTTTTGAGGCAGCATACTTTCGGACTTTTGATGAAAAATGTAAAAAAAATACCGTGTTTTGCATAGATAAAAATCTGAAATTAAGTTTATGTAAAGATTACAGTAAAACTAAAACGATGTCTCTCAATAGCACAATTTTTTAGAAATCATCAACATCATATATACGTACGGAACCCTCGGTGCGCGAGTCCGACTCGCCCTTAACCGGTTTCTTTTTTAATTAGCTTTTCTTCAACAACCCCTGCCCACGTTGATTCTATAAATGAGTTATTTTCTCGCCAATTAGCGTGGCGTGCTCTAAACTCATAATGATCGATAATAGGAGACTGTAAAGTCGTGTAACGTAAGGAGGAACACTTAATGCAACACGGGGGAACACGGGAACACGAGACCAGAGTTGCAGCCCTAATTAAATAAGTAACAAGAGGAAGTGCCGCCACTGTTGCTGAAAAACATAAACCACACCAACAACCTAATTACTGGTGACCTTCGGACAGGGTTACCTCTTTTAATTATCGAGTTTTTTTAAATTTTATCATTGAATTTCAATAGTACGTTTGTTAAGAACTTTGACATAATTATAGCATCCTAACTTAAAATTATAAATGCGGAACTGAGTTTGTTTGTTTGTTTGTTACGCTTTCACGGTAAAACGGCGGAACGGATTTAGATGAAATTTGGCAAACAGGCAAATCATGACCTGGATTAGGACATAGAATACTATTTATCCCGATATTTCCACGGGATCGACACTTACGCGGGTGATACCGTGGGACGCAGCTAGTTTATAATACAGTGTGAGTCTTCATAATGTGCACATATCGAAAAGAGTGAAACTAAGCTTAATTTTATCGACGGAAAAAATATAAAAAAAAATATTAAACAATTTTTTTTTTTACAAAAAAGGGTCTCTACCTGCTAAAGTAAAGTACGTAGTCGAGTGCAAGGCCTTTCTTTAACAGTTGATAGGAAACGTTGTGATTGAGTTATAAACATGGTATTTTTACTTTTGGAAAGCTGATACGATGGAAAATAATTTAAAGTAATAAAAAAGGGTAGGTAATCAGGACTTTTACTGAGAAATTTTACAATTATTATAAAAATTTATGAAAAAATATCAGATGTTTGTTATAAAATCACCCTAATACTCAATTGAGGGCGAGTTTTTCGTTAGTTTTTATTTTACGAAGACGCCCTATTATTTCCAGTCATTACTGAGTTTGTTTCATCGTGACAGATTGTTTAGTTTAAAAGTTATACCGATTTGTTTACACAGGGGTCACAGCAGCGAACAAAATTTAAAAAATGCTATAAAAATTAAATTAAATTTTTAGATTTTTTTAAACTATTTTTTCCGTCGATAAAATTAGGCTAAGTTTCCCTCATTTCGATATGTGCACATTATGAAGACTCACACTGTATAATTATATCTAGCTACGCCCCTCCGTTTCACCCGCATAAGTCTCAATCCCGTGTTAATATCGGGATAAAAAGTAGCCTTTAAGTTAATGCAGGGTGTCAGCTACCTGCGATCGGGCCAGTCCTGCGAGACTGGCTCGAGCGGTCGCATGGGTTCCTCTCGTTCCGTCTGGTGCAGGTGCTGTCCGGACACGGTTGTTTCGGAGCGTACCTGCACCGAATCGGACGGGAGGAGACACCGTCGTGCCACCACTGTGGCGCGGCGGAGGACACGGCGCAGCACACCCTCGAGGTGTGCCCGTCGTGGTCCGAGCCGCGCCACAGTCTGCACGCGGTGATCGGACCGGACCTCTCACTCCCCGGCTTGGTAAACGCCATGCTGAGGGATGAGGGGTCCTGGGCGGCAGTCGCCTCCTTCTGCGAACACGTCATGTTGCAGAAGGAGGAGGCGGAGCGCGTGCGGGAGGACGACCCTGCCGCTGCGCCGCTCCGAAGGCGGAGGAGGGGTCGAAGAAGACGTCACTTTGAACGTCATCTCCGACTCCTCCCAGGTGGAGGCCAGCAGGCAACGGGTGCGGGGGCACCCTTGCCTGTATTGCACAGGCCTCCACCAAGGTCGGACGGGAATGGCCAGGTGTTCCCGGCCATTCCCGTAGCCCCCCAGTAACGGGGGGGCATGCGGGGCCCGCCAGCTAGGCGGGCATGCGCCGGGAGGGTCGTGGAAGAAAAGGTTCAACCGTTATCCCATGGCCCTCCCAACACGGCGATGCGGGAACACCGCTGAGTTTTAGTGGGTATACTGTCGGCATTACCGACAGGGAGTCCCACATACCCCGTCTCGTCCCCCACGAGCGGGCATGCGTAATTGCATTTCTCAGCGAAAAAAAAAAAAAAAGGGTGTCAGCTACCTCCATACAAAATTTTATCAAAATTGATCCAGCCGTTTGAGCGTGAAGAAGCAACAAACATACACACACTCACAAACTTTCGCCTTTATATTACGAGTATTAGTGTTTTTTGTGTCTTTATAATATTAGGGTTTGTTAAGAACTTTGACATAATTATAGCATCCTAACTAATATTATAAATGAGAAAGTGAGTTTGTTTGTTTGTTACGCTTTTACGGTAAAACGGCTGAACGGATTTGGATGAAATTTGGCACATGGGTAGATCATGACCTGGGTTAGGATATAGAATACTTTATATCCCGATAGTTCATTCTCGTTCATCCACCGGGGCGAAGCCGCGGGCATAAGCTTGTCTAATATATCTCAGCATCATCATTTCAGCCGAAATACGTCCACTGGTGGACATAGGCCTCCCCCAGACCCCCGGTTTGCCATAATCGCCACGCTTGGCAGGCGGGTTGGCGATCGCAGTATGGTGTTAAAATGCATAGAAAACGCTGCTGCCCATTCTCTAGTAACACCCTTAATAATACTTTTCTAATATATTTATAAATAAATATAATCTAGAAATAAAGGAGAGCTTTTACGCTTTTTATTTCAATTAATTTATCCGTAATATTTGCAACAAAGTTGGGCGGTTCGTCCTATTAAAAGAATTTCATATTTTTTATCATAAGGATTTTTTTACTAATTTCTACAGCAGTTCACCGTAGTGTCCGTAGTGCAACAAAACAATAAAACACGTATTTCTTTGCCTACGATCAAATAACATCATCAAAATTCAATAGATCTCACTGACAGGTGCGTTATTGGATACAAATTGGATTTGCAAATTAATCCGGACGGTGAGTGAAACAGTTTAACGTTTTTTGTCAATTACGTTATCGGTACGCAGCGTACTTTATTGAGTGAGCCTTGTTCCGCGATTAGTTTCCGGCTCAATAATCAATTTAATTATTTAATTCACTCGTAGTTACACCGTTGTTCACATTGTTGCATTTATTCCAAAAGATAACTTTTCTCTAGCTATTTAATTTAGTTAGTGCCAACTGTCAATCCATGCATAACAAAGGCTCATGTGTATAACAAACATTTTTGTAAAGCAATACTTATGGCCTGCATATTTGTTAGTTAGATGATTTGTTTATAATCCAGCTCCAATATCGAATGTCCGAAACAATCATTTCATCCGACAATATTTCCTGATATACTCTGTTTTAGTTTTTCAGATTTTATTACGGATATCGGTTTCGAAATTTTTGATCCAACCAATTTTTTATTTGTGAATATGCACTTATGGGGTGATTCTATGTTATTTAAAAAAATCATGTATATTTTTATATTTTAAACTGGAGATCTGATTACATTAAAAAATAATTGTAAAGGCTCGTGCAGACTGGCGTGACATCGCAATATCGCGCCAAGTTGTACGAGACTTTAATCGAGTTAAGAAAAATTATGAGAAGGAAAACATTATACCACTGCCATGATTAAATGCACACAACTGTCTGTCTCTATGACATCCTCTATGAATCAGTCTGTCAGTCAGGCCGTCATCTAAAAAAGTGGTAACCCTAACACAGCGTCAACATCCGTTTCTCTAGCTAATTTGTTTGTAGTACGGCGCGGAGGAGGCTGCAAGCTAGACCAATTAGTGCGCGCGGTGACCCTGCGTCCCGCGCCGACCCGCTAATGACAGGTCTCTCGCGAGGGTCACATGCCACTTTAATTATTTTTAATGAAACAAATAAAAAATAACTTACGAGCGCTATGAACGCTCGCTCTTAAAATATGTTTTTCGGTGCCGTAACTAGTAGACTAATTAGTATTTAAAGCTGGGTTAGCGCGAACGCGATTAGGTACTTAAAGTGAAATAAAAAGGAGAGGCTTATGTAAGGGTGTAGTGTAGTTCACATTCTTTGCATGGAAAACTTTTGAAGTTAATATAACATTAATTTGTATAGTTTATATTTGATACGAACAGTTAGTAGCTCTTCGTCTTCATGTTTTGGTTATGAGATCCTATTGTATTCTAAAGAAAGCGCTGACAATAGTATTAAACATTTGTGCGTACCTACTTAAGGGTCGAGTAATCGCCGTTGGCCTTAGCCATAAAAATGCGCATCGCGCTCACGTTGCGCTGCCGTTCGGTTTAATAGGGAATATTTATTTTAAGTAACGAAAATATGAATATTTTGTTATAAAATATAATTATATATAATAAAATAGTCTGTTTATACAAAAAAAAACATTAAACTATCTTAAGTAATTTAAAAGTAATATCGTTTTTTATGCTTTGGGTAGACATTACTTTCTGAATTTATTTCATAAAGTATTTTACTACAATACTTAGGTAAATATTCACATATAGAATTGATGTGTATGAGTTCTAGTTTAACATATATTTTTCCATAAATTACTTGTATTATATGAAGGCGTAATAACAGATTTAAAAGTCACTAAAATCATATATCTGCGCCTTAATAACTTGCATGACCGGCTGTAATATAGGCAGCTAATCAGCGGGCGTAGTTGGCTAATTGAAATTCGATCTAAAGAGAAAATATTATGACATGATGAAAATTTGGAGGTGCGGCCATGCTGATCATAGCGCTAGCCAATCACCGCTGATTAATTTGTCCTAACACCAACGTTAATTAAAAGCCGGTTATTAATTAGGTAAAATTAATTATTGGAAATGCACTAGGCCATTGTGCTAAAATATAATTTTGACATAGCTAATTGAACATTAAAATGATATTAATTTATTATGCGGCCACCGCTATCGGTTGACGTAATAATACGGATATTTTATAGTATCAAGCGAGCTGCGTTTTTGAGTTTTAGTTTGGAACTCGGATTTACTCGACAGAAAAGTTACACATTAGATTAACAAAAGTTTGCGACTTGTACGTAGAATAGTGTTCTTAATATTATATATTATAAACTTAATCATCTAAGTAGTTTGTATTTATTTTGTTTCTTATTTATAATCTCACTGTATGCTGCACCGGGCGACGTCATCACGACAACGCCGGCTGTCGCTGAAAACCAGCGCAGCGGGGCGAGCACGGCCTACTGTGACATGACTTGAGTCACACATTTTATCACAGTTTGAGCGATAAAACTGTTTTGTCTTAAAATCCTAGAACAAATTGACAAGACATAGTTTATCATGTCTTGTCACAAACATCTTGGCACGCCCGTGCTCGGCCCGCTGGGGCTCTACCTCGCATAGGGTCGCAGCATTATGCTGAGCGGTGGCCGTTTTGCGTGGATGTGACGCATATTTCCCCCCTACTTGTTCTTTTTGTATTTGTGTTCTTGCTTTGCGTCATGTTTACCGCAAATAAACGTATTTTCTTTCTTTTTTCTTCAAAACTATAATAACTGCGAAACCGATAGATTTTATTTATTACCGAAATAATTAAAAACTTATTTGTAGGTACATGTATAAAAAATAATTAAAGACGCCTAATTGCAGAAATCATTAATTACTGACTTAAAATAAAAAACGTGTATCTCTAGACGCAAGATATATTCCTGGCCAACCATAATGCGAATAGCACAAATTCCTACAAAAATAATATTGCAACTCAAAAAAATAACAAAAACCCGATAAACAAGTGGAGCGTCGCTAATCCATTTTGTATAAACATTCGTTATGCGTAAGATAAGCAATAAAATGTTGTCCATTAATTGTGCACGGTAATTATAAGAACAGAAGGAGGCAGTGTTTATAATTAAAACGAATGAGGCATTGCTACACTGGCTAGGCTAGTGATGTAGCTCTAATGAGATACTTGCTAATTAGAGAATAAACAAGCCGGATACGGGATTCTAATTGGCTTTTGGGACAACGATGTCGCGCTCAGCGCCACAGCCGCTCTGTCTTTTTATAGCAAAAAGATGCTTTCTTGTTTTTGGTGTTCCGTGTAATAAGGATCTTTGTAAACATACGACAATTTTTTTATTTTTTTTCTTCTTTGACTCCTCTGGACGTTATTTTGCTACAAGTAGATATTTAAGTAAGCACTTACAGCAATAATGTCGTTTCATGCAAATATAATATGTAAAATTGCTGACATAAAGTATTTTTATAGCATTAGCTTTGAAGAAGTTTTTCTTGCTAATTGATAATAAATGTTATTTTAGCACTAATTAGCTTTCTCGATAACGATGCTGAGCTTAAAGGCTTCTACATACCGGCGCGACTTGTCGCGCGACGCGACACGGCACAAAGGCCCCGCGTGTCGTGGGACGAGCGGTGCCTTTGTGTCGCGTCGCGTCGCGCGACAAGTCGCCCCGGTATGTAGAAGCCTTAACTTGAGCGCTCTACCTTTTGTTGAGAAAGGACTTCATCTTTTTATAGTGTTTTGGAATTATGTGCAATCAAGTCCTAATTTATTATAAAATTAAATTGTTGGAAAAATTATTTTGCTCCTAATAAATAATTGAGCTTGTACTTATCTATTTTTTAACTTCTGAAAGGGCTTGATGAAGTTCACGAGTTGAACTTAGTTTTCTACTTATATTTTTTGCAAATTTGGACCTCTAACTACTGATCTGTTCTTAACTTTGTTTTCGAGTTTTTTGGTAACCAATAATTAATGTGAATAAATTGACTATTAGCAAAAAGGAAGAAAAAATATAAAACATACGCCCCCTTATTCCAAAACAAGGTTTATCTTCAGACCCAGGTTTAAAACATGGAGCCATTATTGAATTTCGAACTTTATTCCGACTATGGTAAAGTTCCTAAACACAAAACTGACCACTTAGTACCGAACTAAGTTTTCAGTTTTGTATAAAGAACGGTATTTCAATCACAGTTACGTTCTTATTACAAAAACTGGCTCCATGGTTTAAGCCATGTCAAAATATAAATCTTGTTTTGTAATAAGGCGGACGAAGTCTATTTTGAAGTTATCAACTCATTTTTAATCACCTCGGTACCAAAAAACACCTTGCAAAATTAATGCTTCACGATTTGCGTTATTTTTTTGTGTTCCTGTTCTTATGCTTTATTTTTCCTTAATGTCAATTAGTTGCGAGTTATCTTAATCAGCGGACATTGATTGTGAATGTTTTTTGTACATAGGTACATCATTATTTTTTAACGTAGGCCCCAATTAGTATCATGGTCAATTAAAAAATATACCTTACTGCATCATTGTACTCATTAAAAATAATGATTATCAGCTGTAAGTTGCGTAATTAATTAAAAAAAATCTTGATTCATTTGGTAAAAAATATTTTTTATCAGAAATAAATATTATAGTATAGCTGCAAATTATGAAGTTAGTAGGTAATTATAAGAAAAAAGCTTCTAATTATACTTTCTAAGAAAACTTATCATGGTGTGCCGAACAAAAAAAAAACTTTCTTAATAGGTACTCTTTGACGGAACTTGCGTCAATTGTTATCAAGTTTTATTGACACGTTCTCCGGAAATTGTCTGTTGCTTACAAAACATGCGTCCTGTCTTATCAAGTACTCACGCCTACGTAAATTAAATTTATTATTGTGTATAAACTAATTGTGTTTTATGCGGTTGTACTAGTTATCACTACATGATAAGATAACCCAACCAATAAGAGCGTCATACAAAATATTTAACTTATCATTAGTGGATGATATTTTATCTACCGCAGGATACTTGTTTCCTTACCATAAATAAGTTTGGCACTTCCTCCTGTACTTATATAATTTTAATGCCTTTATTTAAGCTTAATAATAAGAGTTCAATATAGAACTTACTAACTAAAATAACCCGAAAGATAAATATTTTTGGATTAATTCACAAAGCTTAATATAATAGGTATATCTCTCCACAAAGTTTATCACAAAAAGAGTTCGTGTTAATATTCTTAATTAAAGACCTATGATTTAAAAATAAAAGTAAAGTCGGTGAAATATAATTAATAACTAAAACTTAATAGGTACATATTAAAATAAAAGATCCCTCTAAATGATAAGCGCCATAATCCATACAATAAACTAATGAGTAATTAGTTTAAAACCATAGCCTTGAGTACTTCACTGACTTAACATTTTTTTCAAAGTGTAGAGTCCGGTGGTCGGTGTAGAGATCATTAAGCGACTCTTCAAAGCTGTCGCCGCATTACACTAATTGACGCAATTAGAGGGATTGCCGAACGGAAATAAAAGTCGGCTCACCTTCATGAAACGCCGGCCCAGCCAATTAGTCTAGCAACCCCTAATTAGCCTCTTCAAAACACTCTTACGCTCGATTAGTCTTTACACAGTTAGGAAAAAATCACAGCACAGAAAAATCTTGTTCATTTTTGCGTATTCGGAAAACAATGTTTTTCACCGCACTGAAAAGTTTTGTCGCGATCGTGAACCGGTACGTGACTGAAACACGTGGACGTGCACTCGCCGTGGCCGCCACGGAGTGAATGCGCGCCGAGCGGGAGGATGCCGCGAGCCGCCACACGCCGCCGCTGCCGCCTGCGCGAGGCGGGGTGTCATGCCCTTCCTTTCCCCATACGAAAGCTCCGCACTTGTGGAGCTTTTCGCACAAAGCCGCCGCGGCTGTTACGGCCTTTTGTAGCTGAAACGACGCTTAAGTCTGTAAGTGGGCAGATTTTGCGCGGTATCGCATTTAGGCCTAAATAAAAACGATACTGGATCAAATTACGATCGGTCCATTGCTTTACTGTGTAGAATACATTGGAATATTTTATTCCCAGTAACGTGTATTACAGGTTTGTCCATTTGATGAATGACTAATTAAAATCGTTTGCATTGCAATTAAAATAATCTTATTAGATAATTCCCATCGGGGATCTATTAATATGCTATATTTTCCTTATACGCAGCACTGTGGCGCTTAAGTTGTAACTTGTATGTTAAAAATAAACATCACTGCGTATGTTTTCTATTTCGAAATCAATTATTCACCATAATAACAAGAATTGCAATGTGCTCACATATATAACTAAACATTATTGGACAAAATGTAAGTTTATGTTGTAATACGATGCAGTGTGTGAGTTTCCTTAAGGCGATGATAACCGACTTTTAATGATTTTATAGTGATGATCACATCCAAACGAGTAGTGTTAATGATTAAAAAAAAATATATGTTAAATTAGAGCATTTTCTCAATAACTTAATATGTGAATAGTTTAGATTATGTTTATATTACATAGTGAAATTAATTTGTAAAGTTATGTCTAACGTGGATAAAAAACGGAAAGAAGAATGGCGCAAAATCTACCAAGCGTATTTTTCTGAAACTTTCACCAA
Source organism: Tiliacea aurago (assembly GCA_948098905.1). Classification (NCBI taxonomy): domain Eukaryota; kingdom Metazoa; phylum Arthropoda; class Insecta; order Lepidoptera; family Noctuidae; genus Tiliacea; species Tiliacea aurago. The sequence continues at coordinate 10,814,845 of OX402579.1, read as the reverse complement.
TTTAAAGATAATTTAATTATTGATCTTTTAGTATACGCATTTTATTAAAATACCTTTTATTTTGTGTATAATAAATGAATAACGCATCAAATTGGGGACAGCGCTCCTTGATGGGCGAGTCCTATTACTGCCTGAACGTACGACGCGTTACATGAGGTCAGTACAGAACACGCAAGCTAACCACTCAAGGTCACTGGCATATATCTGAGTCTTAAGTCAACCTTAAGGAAACTCACACACTGCATCATATTCAGAAGCAGTTCTGGCGAAACTAACTGTCAATTATAAACGCCACGTGAAGGGTGGTCATTCATCATTGATAAAACTCCTCGGCGACTTCTCATTCATTGCTTTGTGGCCACACTGGCAGCCCTACCCCTCCCGTCGCAGGACTAGACTAGTAGCACCACCCTATGGTCTATTTGATCTTCTATATCTGCTAAGTATGGTACAAGTCATATTAGATCGGTTTAGAAATAACAGGAACAATGGGTACCCGAATATGTTCTTAATGTTTGAAATGTAGCGAACTATCCATTCTATTAGAACAACCTATTGTATTGATACCTACATTAATGAATAAATTTGATTTGATTTGATTTGAGAGAGTCAGTGGTGTTCTATAACATCTGTCCTTTCTTTGGTATTGTTCGTCGAGTCGTTGAGCTCCTTAAGTCTTGAGTTGAGCTGCACGACTACTGACAAATACGTGCACTGACTGGACAGGTCGACTCAATTTGTATGGTTCTTTCATCAAAAGACCATTTTAGACACCAATCTACATGGTCTTCACATAATCTGACCAAGATGAATCTTTGGACTTTAAAAGAGACTGTGACCGGTGAGTTTGATTCGGGTTTTCTTCTCAGAGTAGTCAAATAGGAAACGCCATAACTAGTTTAAAAAATATGACTGACGTTTAAAAGTGTTTGTACAAACCTATTTACAGAAATAAAATAATTTATCACATCAATAACGTGTGGTAGGACTGGTAGGTAAGTACAACTGAAAAAAAATCGGCCAAATGCGAGTCGGACTCGTGCACGAAGGGTTCCGTACCATTATCTATAAAAATGGCATAAAAATTATGTTTGTTGTATGGGCTGGGCTGTATGGCTTAAATATTTGATTTATTTTAATTTAAATATTTATTTTTAAAGTGAATATATAACTAAATATTCGGTGAATATTTCAAGCGTCTGACTGTTACCGTTATAAATATAGATCAAAATCGAGCAAAAAAAATCACGTTTGTTGTATGGGAGCCCCCTTAAATGTTGATTTTATTCTGCTTTTTAGTATGTGTTTTTATAACGGCAACAGAAATACACATCTGTGAAAATTTCAACTGTCTAACTATCACGGTTCATGAGATACAGCCTGGTGACTGACGGACAGACGGTGGAGCCTTAGTAATAGAGTTCCCGTTTTACCCTTTGGGTACGGAACCCTAAAAATAAATTATTTCGGTTTAACAAATAACAGGAACAGTGCAACGAAAATTTATATATTATACCTTTATAAGTACCTACATAGATAGACCTCAAAAATTCAGAGTTTCTGTAACTTCAATATCGCATATAATGAACTGAAACAAACATGAAATTTAATTATTACAAAACGTTTGTATGCACGTCAATACCTACTTACTTGAATAGGTATGTTTTAATTTATAAGCTACATTTATTATCATCATCATCATCATTTCCGCCGTATAAGACGTCCACTGCTCGACATAGGCCTCTCCCAAAGGGGGGGGGGGGGTTGGGGGTTTGCCATAATCGCCACGCTTGGCAGGTGGGTTGGCGATCGCAGAATGGTTTTAAAATGCATATGAACGCTGCTGCCTATTCTCTAGTAAGTCCCTTAGTCGCCTTTTACGACACCCACGGGAAGAAATAGGGCGGTGCTATTCTTTACGTCCGGCACCACACAGACAACAACATCAACATTATTATAACAATAGAAAAATAACGGTTATCACCCCCTCGTTGTTTAGGTATAAACGTATAATAAACTCCGTTATTTCACAATGAAATCTATTTACCATTTACATTAAAAAATAACTCTAGAAAATAACAACAGATTTTGTGTAATATTGTTGAAATCTATTTAATTACACAATATTTGTTGTTATTTTCCCGTTATTTTTCTAATGCTAAAATAAATGGAGAATAGTAAGGTAGATACATCAAATCATCGATATTAATAGCTTTTCCTGCGTAGGTACAACTAAGTTGGAGGTATTATGACAAGCAGGTTAAAATTACGTAACTACTTTCGGTAACCTTTTGATATTACACTGGATCGCAAAAATTCCGGGTCGCTAATAAAAACCGTGATATCTCCATAAATTATACTTATATCTAGATCACTAGAATAAATAATATGTAGTACCTGTAGTACCTACCTAGTAGCAGGTTACTAATGCATGTTTATAATCTCTAAAGAGGTTTCATTTGTACAAGTAACATATTTAAAAAAAAATCTGCATATTGAAAAATTTCAAAATAAAAAATTATGAATATAATATTTTTTTTGCTTTGGTTTCAAACCGAGCTGTCATTATAAAATGCTGGTTCCTTGGATTGATCAGAGTATTCAGTGCAATATCATGTCGTTAACACCTGAAGAATGTACATGGATTATTACCATGGTACAAGAAGGAAGAAGTCAGCGTAGCACTGCTAGAACAGTAGGAGTATCTTTATCAGTCAAAGTACAAACAGTCCAAAGAGTACTCCAGCGATTTCAAGAGACCGGCCATGAACATCAGGAGACCAGGAAATGGCAGGCCAAGGTGCACAACTACACGAGATGGCCGATTCATCGTGAGCACAATGTTAAAAAATCGACATCTCACGGCTGTTCAGGTCCGAAACAGTCTTCAAGAAATTCACCACAACAATGAGAGCTCTGATACGATTCTGCGACGTCTTCGTGAAGCTGATATAAACCAGCAAACGGCCCCAAATTACTCGAGAACATCGAGTTGCCACGTTACGGTTTGCTCGAGAACACATCCGATGGACAGATGAAGATTGGTCCAAGGTTATGTTTTCCGATGAGTCCAGATTTTGTTTATTTACGCACGACGGGAGACGAAGAGTATTTAGACGACCAGGAGAACGGTATAATCAAGCGTGTTTTGAAGAAAAAGTGCTATTCGGTGGAGGATCAATAATGGTTCGAGCTGTGATATCTTCAGAGGATCGCACGGAGTTAGTGATCATAGATAACGGTTCTCTGACTGCTGTCAGATACAAAGGTTTTAAATGAGCATGCTGGTCCTTTCTTAGTGAATAGGGGTGCAAATTCCATTTTTATGCACGATAATGCGCGACCACATACTGCTCGTTTGGTCAATATTTATATTCAAGACGTCGGTATTATCTGCACGGAGTGGCCAGCTCGCAGCCCAGACTTAAATCCCATAGAACATGCATGGGACGAGCTCGTGAGACAACGCTCTCCTGCTCCCGTTTCCTTACACGAGTTAAGTAATGCGCTAGTGGAAGAATGGGCAAACATAGACCTAAATCGTATTAAAAATTTGGTTTACAGCATGCCACATCGTCTTAATGAAGTGATACGGGCTCATGGAGGAAATAAAAAAATTAAATTGACAAAAAATCTTTTATTTTTTTAAGATGTATTTCGAAGTGTATTTTTGTTGTCATAAGTTAAAAGCGAAATTTTCTATTTTTTTTGTATTTAATTAAAGTTATAGAGTGTACAAACCATGTTACACATTTTTTATACATATTAATCAGTCATCTACAATATACTATACCTAGTTTCGCAAATTAGTCTTATGTATTTTAGAAACTATCACGCCATTTATTAGTGACCCGGGATTTTTGCGATCCAGTGTACCTATACGTACCTATTATTGACGAAAAATAACTACATAGGTACATGACATGTGGTTTTCCTCTTAGCGGTTTATTAAACAGATATCACCCAAAACGGGGGAGGTAGGTGAGTTTTTTGGTTTATTTTGAGCCACAAAGTGGGAATTCATGGACATTATGGGAAATTATAATCATGGACATGTCTGAAAGAAAATAAATCATTGGTATCAGCCGGTAACAGTGTTAATTGTGTTAATAGTTGGACTAACGGTGGAGTTTCTTGCTTATTCTTCTCCATACGAAACTACCTCTTGGAGGGGTGGGTGTATAGAATCTTTTTTTTTTTGTAAATTTTGAAGTTCAAATTTTTATGTGCCAATTTGAAATAGGTAGGTAAATAATATGACTTTGAGTTTTTATTTTCCTTACCGTCTTGTCTTTGCATCTGGTGCAAACTAGCCAGTCCAACCATTCTTAGCAATAAATATTCATCGTTGTGTCCTTTATTAAATAACACAACGATGATTCCGATAACGTGCAAGTACATCTAAAATGATACAGAAATTGAAAGCATTAAGTCGCTATTATACACGCCGGGCACGACCATAAGCAGTAATATTACAAAAACGTTATAAATGCATTATTCTCCACTTAGACCGGTACCTTGTTATCATTTTATGGTGGTATTTCTGTATTGAATCAATTAAGTCTACGTGGAAGGGGTGCAATAAAGAATGATTTATAACTGACTACCATAATAGTTTTTAATTATATTTCAAGAGGGTACATAACTGCGTGGAAAAATGTTAATGTCATGTCGTAAACATGTCTTCATACAAATTCACTTACATTGAGGTCTGGAACATGTAGGTACTTGTCTAACGGATTACTGACTCTGTTTAGTGCTGACCACCATCTTTTGAATCTTTACATGGTCAGTAGAGGTAAAAACCTTACAGAACTTCATAAAACCAGTTTTGTTTGACACAAGTGTTGAAAACGAATGTTATTCGAATCATAATATAAGTTAACACTTAGGTGAATACGTTTAAATTGCAGACAAACAAATCGGAACGAACGCAAGGCGTTCTGTGTCAATTTGTGATCCATTCAGAGCACGTCCCGCAAAAATCAAGGGTGTGAGCGGCAGCGACGGCAATCATATCGATACGGGGCGCGCGCCGCCGCCGGTTAAACAAACATAGACGAGACATATTTCCTTAACAAACATATTAAATAAAATATTGAAAAATCCATGAAATTATAATATTTTTTATAATAATGATTATAATTAATAATTTATAGAAATTATTATTATAATTCGCATATTTTGACCTTACTCAAGGATGCTTAATTATCCGGTATAGCTAGGGACGGGCGTCAGGGGCGGTCCGCACCAGGTGCCACCTGATTGGGGATGACACACGACCGTGAACAAAAAATTACACAAACTATCACGTTTTTCAACGATAAACCACTTAGGCTTGAAGCCATTTAACCAAGTTATCCAAACTCAATAATTTAAATTAAGCGTAAAAGGGAAGGAAAAGATCACGGCACGGCAGCAGAAAACTAGGCTCTAGAAGTTAACGAGTAATAGTCGACCAACTTACATTTGCAGTTGGAATGTATGGGAGAACATGTTTTTCGACAATAATGTTAAGTTTGTTCTTGGGATAAATTCATCCCAACTACGGAGTGCGTGTCGAACTACGCACAATGAAGGGCATTGTGCATAGTTCGACACGCACTTGGCCGGTTTTTATTCTTGGTTGACACCACAATAATTATGCGCACCGGTTGTCACCCATGTTAGCTACGCCACTGCCGGGTACGGCTCTAATAATCCTTCCATATCCCAAGGGCACGTCTTCCCTACCATTACCGCGCCCCCCGGTCTACTCTTTGATATGCAAAGGTCTCTGCAAGTCCCATGAAACATGAGGCTCCAGGGGCTAGTGTGAATCTTTGGGTTCATTCGAGTAATCGAGTCTTAATCACGCTGGGGTTGGTGCATTCCATTCAATCATTCATTCATATTGTAACACAACTTATTCTTCTTATTCTTTAACGTAATTCTCTTGACGTTCAAAAGTGCCATTTATGTGCCTATTTGAAAAAAAATTGACTTTGACTTTAAAAAGCTTCCACATTACTGTCGGTAAAAAATAAATAGGGCCGCAAAAAAACTCTATAAATGCAATGCAAATGCGCTTCATTTAATTCTCTCTCTAATGTCATTATGTGATAGGATCTACGTTAGTAAGTACATTAAGCTTGAACCCACAGTACTTACCTTTTAATTTAATTAAAGAAACATTAACTTTATGAGTCCGTACTTAGCTAGTATTTAAAGTATTTAGTACCCGTATTAATACCTAAGTAATAAGACGATGTCATAGTATTATGATTAGGTTTATTTTAGTTTTACATATAAAATAAACACAAATAGCATTTTAATTTCTAAGCTTATTAAAATATATTCTTAGATAAATTATAATTATTACCATTGCCACAGTTCCCTTTTAGTAACGCTAACTGCCAACGAAACGCATTTATCATTAGAAGCTAACAACAAGCAACATGCGTACGTCAATTATATCTGTGCACGTCAGACTAACAAGTCGTAGAATATGAAACTTGTCTGATACGAAGCTCATCGATAAATCTTACGAACATCACTACGAGCGCGAACAGGGTTGGGGAAACGTATTGACGCATTCATTTTCTATACACATTTAATTTATTGCCGGTAACTCGAGACATGTACGCTCACAAATCAACCGAGCTTTTTACGCGCTTTCAGCGGCGTTTTGTGAGCCACTCGCTCGGAAGCTCCCGTACTCTAGACGAAGGGTTAATGTCAAAAGACCTTTATGACTCGGCAAAAAGTTAAATCTTGTATTGACTGTTCACATCTTATAATGCCCTTTCACAGAGCCCCAAATTGAATGAGTTTTAGTTTGGAAATGACTTAGACGCCCCTGTACAGTCAACCTGGTTTTGATGAATAGGACATAATTTCTTATTCTATTTAGTAGCAGGACAAACAGAACCTGTTTAGATCTTATTGTACGCTTTATTCAATTGAAACACTTATCGCTTTGTTTAGGTTCGAATACTACTTGTATTATATTAATACAGAAATTGCATTAATCATTCTTCATTGTAAATGTAAGGTAAGAAACCAATATAATGCATTTAAATGCAAATTTTGTCCATAGTTTAGAGATCCCCGTGCTTGGAGCTTTTCGAATATCAAGTGCGAAGTTCTCTTAAAACTAGATACTATTGTAGCGGCATCAACATCGCCACATGCGAACAACGCGTCCCACTGACGTCACGCAAAATCCTGCATCGTGCAAGCAGAGTTTACCGCGCAACTAGCATATATCCCGAGATCCACCGTCGGGCTGTTGCCCACCAGACACAACACCCGTTTGGCGGAGGATCCTCTCTTTTCTATAGAGAATGAGTGAACTTTACACCCTGTTCCTCCTACCTCTAAACTATTTTATAGTGCCTTATTTCTAGCTACTAGATACCTAAGATATTTAAATAATATTTTCAGAATAATCATGTTTAAACGTAGCCATTTCCTGAAATACAACACCACACCTGAAAAACCCCGAACAATGTTTCTTTCCAAATAGAATTATAACCGAGCTTATCCGACTTACAAAAAACGTCGGCGTTCCGAGCTTTCATTGAATTCGACTTAAACCAATTAATCACCCTTATCAGGTTGTTTCCTCCGAGTTTTTCGACAAAGGGATCGTCGGCTGACCATTGAGCGGCTGTTGCAGGGTAAACGCCACTATTGTCGGCCGTTGTGTGCAGTACCCGGCCATTGTTGCTAGCTATTGTCGTGGAAACTGATGACGCCTTCGACAGAGGTGGCTAAGTCGACGATTAGTCTTCGATATCGTTTGAGAAGGTGGATAGATTGATGGAAATTGTACTGTATTGAATGTAGGTAATTTGTGTATGAATCCTGTTGCGTGATAATTGCATTTAATGGACGAGTTTTGGTGTTCGAGAATTAAATGAAAATGGGGAATCTAAGTGAGAAGTAACAACCAAATCATAATGATATTAATAATAATACCTACAGGATGTTTATTGAAAGTTATGTAGGAATAAAAATAAAACTAAACACTAATATAACTAAATGGAATGGTATCATAATTTCTTTTTCTATATTCTATCACACTCAATTACGTAGCAACCCCACTATTCGACTCTATAATAAAAAAAAACAAAAAAGTACAGTCGACTTGAGAACCTGGACGTTTTTGTGAAGTCGGTTAAAGAAAATTTCTTTTTCTGGCGTGCATAGCTATTCACAAACGTACGATACGCTTCCGTGCCGAATCGAACATCAATCAATGCTATCAAAAGAGTCCTTTACAGGCTGTTCACATATCCTAAACCCGAAAATTTTGTCAGTTTGAATCAAATAGACGACCGCCATTCTTCCGAGAGCTATTTGCTGTCGGGGGCAAAGAAGGTTAGTGATTGAAAATGTGTCATTTTCGATTCGACAACCTGTCGTGTGGTTGTGAATAGCTATGCAGGAGGAGGCGGAACGTGTGAGGGAAAGGCAAGGTTCGCGCCCTCGCGCCCCTAGTCGCCGCAGGAGACGCCCCGGGCGTCGGGAGTCGCAAGCCGATTTCGGGCCACCGTAGGCACGGGCCTGCGGACGGTGAGCGATGGGTAGCTCACCGTCCGATAAGGACCAGGCCCGGGTCGACGGCGCGTCGTATTCCACGCGCGCCTCAAAGAGTTGTCAGCACTAACTGACGGGGTCCGCTAGGGCCAATGCCTGCCAGGGTTGCGAGTTTGTCCGAAAGTGCCGTGGCCCTGGCACACAGGCAAATGAAGGAATACGGGTGGGTTTTAGTCAGTAAAAGTCTGACACGCCCTCCCGCTCCGCCCAGAGCGGGAGAAGTTATTTGATAATTTCCCACCCCCAAAAAAAAAAAAAAAAGGGCTGCTTATGTTTAATAATCCTAAATAATTTCAAGCAGTACAAAACAGAGCCATTGTTTTCGACATCTAACACCATCATCTTAAGCCCAACTCCATAAAGCCATACCTAAGTAGGTGTACATAGAACCATGAGCATACCGACATACCTATACTTATAAACAATGGGCTTAGAAACTCAAAGCTAGCTTAACAGTTGAAAGAACCTCCCAGCTCGCATCCCATCGCTTAGCGGGCCTTCGCTAAGAAAACAACCAAACTGGAATTTGCATAAATTAAACGAAAGCACCTTCCTTCAGTTTACAAAGTGTGCTAATAACGACTTAAAGGTTCTCACGCGAACTGATTCCGTATCACGTGACGAGTTCACGAATTAACTGACTGCTTGAATTAAACTTGCCCTTTTTATTAGCGTTTGGAAGCTATTTCTTGGAGGCTTGAAAAGGTATGAACCTTTAATTTATTTAACAGTTTATGAACACACAATCAGAACAGACAGCAAAAAAGAAACAGAAAAATATGTACAAAGGTGATGCTTATTTTGTAAATCAAAACCAAATATTCAAAATATTTTATTTCACATAAACTTTATGCAACGTACTTATGAAACGTTAAAAGCTAGGAAAATATTAATTTTTTCACCTTATTTTGACTTAGTATCGAAAAAGCATCCTAATTTTCAATAGAAAATTCTCCCGTCAAAATATCTGCTTTTTTAATTTATTTTTAATTTTTTACACCATCAGAAAGTAGAGATTTCAACGAACAAACCCACCGATTTGAGTCATAAGGTGAAAAAATTAATATTTTAAATCAATAAAATTACAGTGTCTAATCTTATTTCAAATGGAGTCTTCGATCAATAATAGTAATGGAGTATACTTTCTTATATAAACTCGCATTTTCCCACGAGTTTAGGCAGAAACTACAGAACACTACCTGCTACGATCCTTACATAGGTATTCCTTTTGCTTCGTTTACGTTCATACATCAGGGGATCTACTCCGGAAGCGATAATCCGAAGTATCAGCCGACTGTTCGGCCGTTTTTTAACCTCCAAAGTTTCCTTTTTTGACTTTGCGTCCTTACCTAACTTCAAGTCACATTTTTGATTTTGACTTTTTCTCTTTGAACGTCGTTTTTTTTTTTTTTTTTGCCGTAGTCAGCCATAGTTAGCCGTAGTTCTTGGCGGGAAAGTGAAGCGTCATGTTCAGCAGTTTAAATGTAAATGCACAAACCGTGCGAAGCCAGAAGGAAAAAAAAAAAAAATAGTTAGCCGTAGTCAGGAAACTTATGCCGAATATTAGGCCGATACTTCGGAGTAGACCCCTGGTCGTACACGCACGGTTGCGAGTACTACGCACCGGACCTTTAGCAAATTGAGTCTTACGGATAGATAGAATACTCTTTGTTTACGTACACCATAAATAGTACGTCAAATCTTCCTCAAATCTTCCTGCCTGACTGTACAGAGAGCAGTGGTTACTCAAAAGCAGTGGTGGCCCAGTGGTAACGGCCGCAACTTTATACGAGTTGTACGTCGTAGGTTCGGACCCAGCCAGGCAGTTTACTTTGTGTATTTTATTTCATCACCACTGCTCTCAAAACGGTGAAGGAAAATGGAAAACATCGTGAGGAAACTGGCATGACCTACCTATAATCCATTGGTTTAGGTAGTTACATAAAGGTAAACAAATCATTAAAAGGGTTTTTATAAATGACACTTTCTTGTTTAAAATACGTTGTAACTTATAAGTTATAACCAAATTAAATTTATTTTTGTTATTTACCATACTTTCCTCTTTTATTACTGTATTATCATATATTCTTAAACTACTCTTAGTAGATGTAACTGCTTGAGTTTGCTTTGCTTTTGTAATCTGTCTATTGTAAAGAGCCCAAAATGACAGGTTCTCTAAACGTCAACGAAATAAAACGTTGCTAAATTGAAGAGTACAACTGTGACGTAGCATGATAACTGAAGTGACAGGTATTACTTTTAGTCGGTTACTTGACAGATCTCTCGTCACGTGGTTTTTTTTTGTTTACCTTTATGCTACCTAAACCAACGGGATATCGAACCAAAAATTTAAAGTCATGTGACATCTACCATCCGGCACTGGGCCACCGTGGTATATTACGCCCCACTACCTATCAGCCAGAGGAGGCCTGTGTCCCAGCAGTGGGAACATTATAGGCTGATTAAGCTGCTTGGCTGCCTGGAAACAAGGCTGCCTGGGAGAGGCCTATGTCCAGCAGTGAACTGCGATAAGCTGAGTTGATCATTGATTGATGTTCCAGGCTTATCATGCTTAGAAAGTGTACTGTATTAATTATAAAATGATGTAAAACAGCCACGCCAGCCAACCAGCCTGTGCTGTTTTACTTTATGATTTACTGTGTTATAGATAGAAAGAAAGAAAGAAAAGAAAGAAAGAAAGAAAGAAATTAAAGAAGAAAATATTTTATTTGGGACCCGCACAAGAAATACAAAAATAGCATTTAAAACTAACTTTAAACAATCAAGACTTGTGCGATGCCAAAAAGGTCCCTATCTCAACATAATGCTGCGTTAAAAATAAATACCGCAGCGCTGGTATTCTGATAGGGCCCGCTGTGATGGACTGAGTTGGGTGAGGGACTCACCTACGGAAAAATCCCACTAGTGTAGTAAAAATAAAAAAGCACCTACAATAAATAAAAAGAAAACAAAAATGAATATAAATCTATACTATAACTATAGATACTTATACGTATATAAGCAATGATATTATATTAAACAGATATGTTACGAGTATACACTCACAAACCAACCGAAAAAAAAGTGTTCCGCGCAGCAGCGGCAGCACACAATACCCACTTTTCATTCATTTTACATTTCACTACAAGTAAAACTGATAGAAATGAGATGGCTTGATAAAAACTACAAGACAAAAACAGACACCTAGTGTTGTCAATTGCGCGTGAATGTAAACAAATATTATTCTGGCCACCAGTGGCGAAGAGTGATTTTATGAGAAAGTTAAGCCGGAGCAAAAAAAATCTTTTCTATAAAAAAGAAACATGCCATGACGTCGATTTTGAATAGAAATTGAACTCACAGGGTTATTTTTGAGCAAAATGTTTTGTTGTTGGGATATAAAGACAAAAAATGTAATGTAGGCGTTTTGTAATGTTTTAATTGTATGGTGTATGAAATACCTACAATGTGATTATTATATTATTTGGCATTATTAAACAGTTAGTAGTGACTGTGTGCCATTTTTAAATAACGGTAGAGTGGTTGTGTTCCGAATTTCCGACGGGAAGCCGGTAGGAATCGTGGTATACGGTACTTTCGCCACTGCTGGCCACCAATCACAATAATGTTGGCATCACAGACTAACAAATATGTCCCAATTAGGACGTTTTCGAGTTTTCACGATTGCGCGCTCACAACATATCTGTTTAATATAATATCATTGTATATAAGTATCTATAACACAGCAAATCATTAAGTAAAACAGCACAGGCTGCGTCAACTTCGCATCACTTATTTGAATAATGTTCACTTAGTTGTTTCAGCAACAGCGTTCCTTAAACAACTTAAAGACTTTAATTAGGAGTCCCCTCCCTTATGCGATTTAACATTATCTCTACTTTATTTAATTAAAATAGGAACAACAATGAAATAGCAATCACAAACTTTATTGTGTAAACTAATTTAAATCTGGAGAAACCAACAAAACGCCATGATCTCGATAGATAGCTAATTATCTATAAATAAAACAAAAAATATCGTAGACAATTAAAAAATAAGGTCACTATGGACTCAGATAACCTTAGAACGATAAAACGGTTCATTTAAGTGTAAAATAAATGTTAAAGTTAATTTTAGTTTAGTGGTGCGACAAAAAAGGGACAAAAAACAAATGCGCGGGCGCAACAGCCGTGAAGTATTATTATGATTGTCAACAGCGCCCACTATTATGGCAATTAGGAAAAAAAAGGTTGGAAATCACTCAACATGGCAATATTTTTCTTATGATCCGCATTTTTAGAACCATATTTAACAAAAACCGGCCAAGTGCGAGTCGGACTCGCTCACGAAGGGTTCCGTACCACCACCACCACCATCTATGAACATGGCAAAAAAACAAGTTTGTTGTATGGGAGCCCCCCTTATATTAGTTTTATTTTAATTTAATTCCTTGTTTTTAAAGTGAATAATTAACGAAATATTCTGTGAATATTTCAAGCGTCTATCAATATAGAGCAAAAACGAGCAAAAAAAATCACGTTTGTTGTATGGGAGCCGCCTTAAATATTGTTGTATTTGTTGTTATAGCGACAACAGAAATACATCATCTGTGAAAATTTTAACTGTCTAACTATCACGGTTCATGAGATACAGCCTGGTGACAGACGGACAGACAGACAGACAGACAGACGTCAGAGCCTTAGTAATAGGGTTCCCGTTTTACCCTTTGGGTACGGAACCCTAAAAATTACGTTAAAAACCGTCAAATTACAGCATAATCCATTAATACCAGATCACGATTCATGCTTGAATATTTTAGTTATACATTGCTAGAATTCGAATCTTTTTCTCAGCTACAATTTGTCGACTGAAAAATCAAAAAGCTCTAGGAACAATTTGTTTCGATATTCTTCTTGTATAAATCACGACAGCGAGTTAGCAGTGCTAAGGCACCACAACTAGATTCACGAATCACAGACAATAACTTCTAACACCAAAAAAAAGCAGTAAAAAACTTCAAACTACCCTAAATTCGTGCGAATCGAATCTATGCCATCGTGACATTCAAAAATTATGTACGGGGATTTAAATAATGAGATCAGTCTCATACCCCACGGTTGAGTCACGGATGCCATGGGAAACGTAAACAGTGTGATGGGGGCTTTATACTAATCCACAAATTAGTTGATAAACGGTCCACGGCCATAAAAATAGACCGCGATTACGAAGATTAATGTACCGTATTTAAGGATTGTTGGTCGTTGATCTTAAAAGGTGATGATTTCTTGGGAGTTATATGAACGATACTTACCATTGTTGATAAAATATTAATAAAAAATAATTAAATGAGATTGTTGTATTGGTGTTTCAAATCTTATAACATTCATGATCCTTAATTCTTCAGTCTTGAACTTTTCATAATGTTACGAATAATAAAGTTAGGGTCACTATTCCAGACATAATTATAATATTATCTACAAATATTACTAATTACATACAACCTCCGTTTCTAATTAATTACAGGGCAGTTACATTAACATTTAGCACGCCAATCCCCTTCACACTAACCCGTTAACCTCATTAACAAAGTAGCCAACGCTAACTAAGCTTTGATCTCATTTTGATTCAGGTTTCATAATAAATAGCATAAATTACTATAGAAATAAAACGGTACTCTGTATGGTATTATAAAAGAAATCTACATTCCACCGACCGTAGTCCGTAACTACTACGGGTATCCGTAAGTAAATATAAAAACAAGAAGGACATGAAAAAAAGAACAAATGAAGTCGGGCAACCCTCAGCGCGTCACTGCTACCCAATCGTCCATTCAGCACGCGGCGGGGCCATAAAATTAAATAAATCCGTTATTTTTCAGAGTGAGAAATGTTCGGGCGGCGGGAGGCGCGCCGCCGCCGCCGCCGCCGGTCAATCGGCCGGCACGATAACGGCCCACATTTGTAAAGATTTTGCCGGCCCACGCCAACCGACGTTATTCGCCGGAGTAGAGTCCATACGTTTAGGTAGACTTAGGAAAGACGAAGAGAAGCCTAAATTTTCACGATCACAAAACGTTTTTTTATACAATCAATTAAAATTACAAGCATTCAGCGACGTCGGCTTAGGGCGTGAGCGTGACGCGTCCTTTGCTTGGTTTAAACCGGTTTATATCAGTTTTTTTTATCGGTTTATACTCTACTTTAGGTAATCACTCACACAAATGCAAAGCTCATATTCTCGCGGCGATCGCTTTGTATTACGACAGTGCCTATGCCGGCCGTAGCCGAATTATGGGCCGGGCCGAATCCATTTAGTTTCCATCGACACGCTAAGAAGAAGACACCTGCCGACTAATGCTGTAAAATTCACACCGTGAAAACTTAGCTGAAGTGAGCTTGAGGTGAGCTATCAATCCTCCTGATATTAGAGGAGTTCATGGCTAAGTAATAACAGCCACACAGGTCGATCCATCAGGTTAAGCTACGCTTGCCGTGGTTGGTCCGTGGATGGGTGACCATCTTTACATACCGAGATTCCTCCATGCCTCGGAAAGCACGTTAAGCCGTTGGTCCTGGCTCGGCTGTCATTCGTGGATCTTTGACAGTTGTTACTGATCGTCAGAAGCCCGAAAGTTTGACAACCAGTACTACCAAGGGGTATCGTATTTACCCAGTTACTGGGTTGTGGAGGGCAGATAGGCAGTCGTTCCATGTAAAATACTTGTATTCAGCTGCATCCGATTAGACTGGAAGCAGATTGATTGACTAGAGATTAAAAAAAAGAAGATAAATTGATCGATTATAGAGAAAAGAAAAAACAAAAATTTTCTTTCTTGAGATTGACACTATTGACACACGTCAATTTTTGGTGAGACCAGCGGGTAACTAATTTTGACATTTAAATAACCAAGAATGCAAAAAAAGCCCGCTCTATTCCTCACCTAAGTCTGTGCACATCATAAGGCGCGCACTGAGCTAGTGAAGCTAAGCCGCGAATAAATGAAAATTGATTTTAAGATTGCGTGGCCCCAGCCTCGTTGACAAATACACCGGCTTCGGCCCACGTATTAGCTTAACTCCCCGCCGTATAACCACGCATTCGGGAAATGTACTGAGAAGATTAAGTTATGTTTTATTGAAAAACAATTTCTTGTTATGGTGTTGCCGTGGCGATGTCAACAGTTATATGTTTATAACGTATATCATGAATTCCTCGCACTCTACCGTTATGACACTTTAAAAGTGATTGACCTTAAGACGAGACAAGAAAGGTTAATTTTGCTTAATCAACTTAGAACATTAAGAGACATGATGGTTTTTGTTATTTTTAATCAGACTTTTCATGGTCACCAAGCAATATATCAAGCTTTTGAAACCTCACCGTAAGAAGAAAAACCTGCTTAATGAATTCAGAATTATATAAAATAAATTAAAGCAAAACTAGTGCACAAAGCTTTAGTGGCATGAGGAACAGGGTCTAAAGTTCACTCATCCACCATAGAAAAGGGAGGATCCTCCGACCAGACGGGTGTTGTATCTGGTGGGCAACTGCCCGACGGTTGAAGTCGGGACGTTGTATATAATTATGCTAGTTGCGTGGTAAACTCTGATTGCGCGATGCAGGATTCGCGTGACGTCACTGTGACGCGTAGTTCGTATGTGGCGATGTTGATTCCGCTACAAAGCCAACGCTTCCTTTTTCTGAGCACAACAACGAGAAGAATAATTAAATTAATTGAGGATCTACAATGGCATCTACCTGCTAAATGAAATACGAGTTTTCACAGAAGCAAAGAATAATCTTTAACGGCTGTAAAATCAAATGTAAGTCTCGTTAATGGGGGGTGACAATTGGCCTGGGTGGGGGAGAATATCGTGAGCAGTAGCCACACGTGACGTCACTCATCTGCATCGCTATCACCCCGACTGCAATCGAAATTTAAATACTGTATACTCTTTTTGTACGGCGTGTATTTTTTTCGCTTTTCGCGTCATATGGCTTCCCCGGAAAAGTATGGATAAGTATTATTAAGTTATTTGTATTGAGATGCTTACATTTGTACCTGAGTTGAGTTAAGACGTTGACAACTGGTAAACCGCTGTCATTGTCAGACTGCATACAAAAGAAAGAGAAGCGCGATGACACAACGCTTGTAATTTGTTGCGAAATATGAGGTAATTATTTATTATTTATTTACTCAAAAATGAGTTGAGTAATCAAAAATAAAAAGCAACCAAGTTCTGCATACAAATAAGTTCGTTATTAATTAAATAAAATATTAATACGTACGTTGATATTTAATACAGATATTTTGGATTGAAACTCAAAGTAAAGGGTTAGGTTACTGTTAATTTGTATCGAGATTTTTTTTTTAAACGTGTTTTGGTAACAACCAAGTTCTGAGAAATATGTTCAAGAATAACATATATTTTTCCGCTCCCACAAAATATATAGATTTGGCTATTTTTTTGTGTATGACAAGCCTATTTTTATCATTTGCCTCTTGTCAGCGCCTTAATGACTACGCAGCTATAGGACGGTGGATGCTGAGTATGATAGAGCATTGTACAGACTAGCTAGCACCTATTGAAACACGAAGAACTAAACTCGAAAAAGATATGCTTAAACGAGCATCAGTCATATATTATAACGAATGATCTGTAGATATATTATGTCTGCCGTAGATATAACGACCATTCACATCATGCACACCATGACAATCAATCCCATTTGCGTTTAATAAATGGCACCACAGACGTTTGGTGACTATTAAATTATATAGAATTAAATGCACACTACATCTTTTGTGCGGGCACGTTCATTCAAAAGTAAAAGTCCATTCTATCGTAGAATTATGCGGCGTGAACGCATTACTTCACGAAACTAATTGTGAAAATAATAAAGCGTACCTTGAAAAAAAAAATTAAATTCGTGGAAATAGGACGGTCTTTAATGAGCAGGACAAAAAATAGACTGTTTAATATTGTAAAGAGGGACGTGATTAAGTTTGGGGCTTAATATCCGCCGGGGATGCGCAAGACATAATGCACATCTAGTGCAGGGTTGGCGCGTTCTTCGACTATTAGATTTTTTATTAAAAGTGGAATTGTGTGTTTAACACAAAAAATATTATTTAAATGGTCAGAAATAATTCTGTAAAAGTTCATTGTTTTCAAATCTTTTAAAATATTAGGTTTTACAGTCACAGAATTTTAAAGAACTGCTAGAACTTCTCTTGGTACTGTTAAAATTATGCTCTTGATTTATTACTTTATATTTATTTTATTAATGTATTATTTGTAAAGTAAGTTTGCAAGATACATATTTATTGGCGGCGACCGGCCCGCCGGTTGAACGCGTCCCAAAGGGTCATGGCCGTCAGGCTGGACCGGGGATACCGTACGGTCTCCGGTGAGGCTGCGAGCCTCTGGAGATCTGGAGGCAAAAGTCCTCGCGCACATATAATGGGAGTGGCACGAGGAGGCGAAACGCCGGGGCGTCACTCCGCTGCCGCGAGAAATCACGGCACAACAGACAGAGCTCCGGCGGTATCTCATGGCGACATGGAGAGTGCGATTGTCGCAAACCAGCGCTGGGCACGCCACAATTGCGGCGATAAGTCCCCTCTTTGAGGTGTGGCTTCCGCCTGACGCAGGACCTCACCAGACACGGTTGTTTTGGGAGGTTCCTGTTCTGGATAAGGCGGGAGGAAACGCTCGGGTGTTACCAATGTGTGGATCACCCGGAGGACACGGTTGATGTCGGGACGTTGTATATATGCTAGTTGCGTAGTAAACTCTGATTGCGCGATGCAGGATTCGCGTGACGTCAGTGTGACGCGTTGTTCGTATGTGGCGATGTTGATGCCGCTACATCACTCCCCTCCGGAGACCGGAGGTCGATAGTGGGCTGAGTCGTGTATCTTGCGATACTTGCCAGTGCCAGTTGAGGGTTCCAGTGAGTCGGAACCTGGTGCCGCATAGTTCTCGGTGAGTCGGAACTGTCTGCGGTGATTCCCCAGTGAGTCGGGGTGGCGCTGCGGTATGCTCCAGTGCGTCGGATGTAGTACAGCGCCGGGTTGTGGCTGGCTGCTGGCGTCGACCAGGAGAGGCATGTTCTCTGCTTGTGGACCGGCCGAAAGTGCAGTGTGCTGTGCCAAGGTTGCTGATGAGGCTGTGGGTGATGACCAGGAATGCGCGTCCGCTGCATGCTGGTGGTCAGGATACCCGTTGAAGCCGTGGGTGCTGGCTGGCTGTGTGACTCGCCGCTCGAAAGCTTGAGGAAGTGATGATGATGATGATGATGATGATGACGTCACGCTGAAGTAGTTGCACGAAGGCTGCGCTGACGTTCATACTCGGGGTCACCAGTTTGGTGGTATGAGGAACAGGGTGTAAAGTTCACTCATCCACCATAGAAAAGGGAGGATCCTCCGACCAGACGGGTGTTGTGTCTGGTGGGCAACTGCCCGACGGTTGATGTCGGGACGTTGTATATATGCTAGTTGCGTAGTAAACTCTGATTGCGCGATGCAGGATTCGCGTGACGTCAGTGTGACGCGTTGTTCGTATGTGGCGATGTTGATGCCGCTACAGTACCGAGCGAGAGTGCATGGGATAGCGGTTACCTCCTTCTGCGAAGCAGTAATGCTCGCGAAGGAGGAGGCGGAACGCGTAAGGGAGAGGCAAATTTCGCGCCCTCACGCCCGTACTCGCCGCAGGAGACGCCCTGGGCGTCGGGAATCCCAGGTCAATTCCCGGCCTTCGTAGGCGCGGGCTTGCGGACGGTGAGCAATGGGTAGCTCGCCGTACGATAAGGACCAGGCCCGGATCGACGGCACGTATTCCACGCGCGCCTCAAAGAGATGTCAGCACAAACTGGGGTCCGTCAGGGCCGATGCCTGCCAGGGTTGCGGGTTCGTCCGAAAGGTATACCGTGGCCCTGGTACACAGGCAACTGAAGGAACACGGGTGGATTTTAGTCAGTAAAAGCCTGACACTCCCTCCTGCTCCGCCCTGACTGAGAGAAGTTATTTGATAATTTCCCAGCCAATAAGAAAAAAAAAAGATACAGATTTATTAAGCCTTTTACTTCCAAAAATTGTACTAATAATTACACTTATGATAGCTAAGCAGGTAGGTACATAAACCTTGAGTAAAACTTAAAAGCTAATGAAAGACCCCTCTACATATATCAGGCAATAGTAGTAGGTATATTTTGACCTACTTCTATATTTTTATTCTTTTTATAAATAGATAATTACAAAAACTTTAATTCTAATCGTTTGACAGCCCTATTAATTTGCCATATCAACTGGCCAGTAGCGAATAGAAAACGACCGCCGCGCCGTAACAGTAGGGACGCACGCCAGCTATCGAAACACTTATCATTTTACTGTTTCCAAACCAGACAGGCATTCCATTTTAAACTTTATGTTACCGTAATAAGAATCTTAACAGGAATATATTCTATATAAACGAGAGAATATTCATTCTTGTGGCATAGTTAGCAAGGGAGAGACGTGTGTATGACGTTATAAAATAAAATTGAAGCCGCAAGGGCACTCGACACGGATCTAATTAAATGATAAGTGCGATCTAAGATTAATGTCCTCTACTAAAGAACTCATGACTAAAATCCTTAAACGTTTTGGTGAATGGGAATCTAGGTCGAAGAATTTTAATTGCACTAATTTGTTGAGATTCAACAACTGTTTTGTACACGACGCGACCATTTTAATTGGATGATTAAATACATAAAAGCCGTTGGTCCTGGCTGTCATTTGTAGATCTTTGACAGCTGTTACGGGAAAAACCCAAAAGTCTGCCAACCATTCTTACCACGGGCTATCGTTGTACTTAGTTACTGGATTGTGGAGGGCAGATAGGCAGTTGCTCCATATAAAACAGTGGTATTTCAGCCAGGGACCGCCGTACAACCCCGGTTAAGAGTTAAGCCTTTCGAAGGGGTAATCCGTTCAATGGGTTACCTTTATCATGATGTAACCCATTGAAAGGGTTTTATACTAGAAACCCATTGAAAGGGTTACATGAGTTATCATGTAACAAGTACAAAACCCATTCAATGGGTTACCATTGAATGGGTTTTGTACTTGAAACACAGTGAAAGGGTTACATGATAACCCATTCAATGGGTTCTATACCTACTTGAAACTCAGTAACATGAAAAAATCATAATATTATGTTATTTCGATATCCGCCCAGCACGCGTAGCATGACCAATTCTAACTCTATTCTACCCAGGGACCATTTTGGTTACCATTTTAGAAAAACCCATATGGTGTGGGTAATTTTTAATGGCTTAAATTAAGCCGTTCAAAAGGGTTACCCACCCCGTATGGGTTTTTATCAAAAACCCTTTCAATGGGTTACCAAAATTTAATTTAAGCCGTTCATAAGGGTTACCCATATCGTATGGGTTTTTGTTTAACCGCTTAGAAAAACCGTATCGAAAAACTTTTCAATGGGTAACCAAAATGGTCCCCGATTCCAGCTGCATCCGGTTAGACTGGAAGCCGACCCCAAGATAGGTAACTGGGAAAGGGTTAGGCAGATTGATTGATTAAAGACATAAAATAAATCAGTATTATATCAATGAACCTCTAACCGAAAGGAGGCCTGTGTTCCATCAATGGGAACATTATAGGCTGGTTATGCTTATTTCAATTAACCTTTTACGTTTTTAGGGTTCCTTAGTCAACAGGGAACCTTTATAGTTTCGCCATGTCCGTCTGTCTGTCTATCCCCAGCTTAGCTCAGATACTCTTAGTACTAGAAAGCTGTGATTTTAGTACCTATAAGTAATAATTTTTTGCCATAATTGGTTTTGGCATACAGTTGATGTTGGCATAATTGTTTTGTTGGATAATTTGTTTTGGCATAATTTTAATGTAAATTGGCGTAATGACTTTTTACATAATAGTGATATGGCATAAAAAAACATGGGAATACCGGAAACCTTGTTGTTTTCACGTATTTATTTTTTACATATTAATCACGCCGACAAAGTGGTAATATAAAATCTTGATTAAAAAAAAATGTGTACCGCCCTTACACGTAAAGTGGGGATGATATTTTTTTTCTCGTCTATCCCATGATGTGGGGTATCGTTGGATAGGCCGTTCAAAAAATATTGAGGGTCTGTGAAGACCATTTTTCTATTCAGGGATGCGTTTGTCATGTCAAGTGCCTCCCCCCCTGCCAGCTAAGTGGTTGTTTTTGATATGTGAAAAAATTAATGGCAGTAGTATATACAACATGTCCCAGAATTAACGCACAACCTCTTAAGGGGTCATTGTACTCATCATTATGAATAACTTTTACTATGGGCCCAAACCTAAAATCACAAAAAAAAATCTGCTGTTCCCTACATTTTTGTTCTTATAACTCGTCAAAATGTAGTGTGTTAATTCCGGGGCATGTAGTATAACGAAATTAAAAGGAAAACTATCACAGCTAAATTAGGCTTTACACGTTAACCAGTAATAGTCGACCGACTTACATTTGCAGTTGGCGAATTGACCGTGACGTAGGTATTATATCGATGTATGAGAGAACATGTTTTTTGACTGCAATGCTAAGTTTGTTTTTGGAATAAATTCATCCCAACTACGGAACCCTTCATTGTACGCACTTAGCCGGTATTTTTTATTATTGCCTGCGTCCGAATTCATAAAAGCGAATATTTGATTGTTTCAGGGAATTTTTCATCAATCAAAGCATTGTTCGGACAAAACAAAGCCCCACTTGTGAGCTAAATCAGGCAAAGCCTACTGTTGAGACCCTGGCGTTTTCACGATATGAAAGTTATTGGTTTCAGCGTACGTAGAATACCTTGTCAAAGAATTCTTTGTTTGATGAAATTCTGGTTACCTACCTCCCAAATAACCCTTTGATTTGGTCATGACTAAAATATCTAGGTAATTAAGTATGCGTTTAGAACTTTTTGGCTAGTTTTTTTTGAAGCGAAAACTTCTTTAGGCTCGTTGAGCACTTTTTGGGTGAACAAAAATCATGGAACTCGCGTCATCGTCACCAAACGCTTTCCATGAGCTATATTATACTGTTTTCACTTCTATCGGCAGTCCCCAAAGACTGCCCCGCATGTTTTTTTTTTAAGCAATTATGTATGTCCACCAAAAGTGATTTGTTGGTGTAACATTAAGTAAATAAGCTTGTTAGTTAAACGAGCTTTGGAATCATTATGCAGTTCTAACCTATTGCCAGTTCGCTAAATCTTAACGGATTTTCCACTAGGCTTAATGATCAATCAAATCGTGAATTCAACTAACATACTCGTAGATGAATTAATGAGACTTTACTATTCAATACAATTATGAAAAGGATATTTCCCCGACCATAGAGAATAATCTATTCTATACAATGCAGTGTTTTGTTTAAAAATATTTCTCACGGCCCTCAATAGCCAGTTATAATAATCTTTATTTATTTTGCGGCAACACTGAACGTAAAGCCAAACTTAATGGTGTGCATCCCGAACACATTAACACCAGAATAAAGATTAGGGGTCGAAACGACCACGTCACGTCATATTAGTAAGAACCATTTAATAAATCCTGGTTATATGAATTCAAAATTATATTAGATTATAATAAGTAATAATATTTTAGAATGTAACCATACATTCTAAAAATATTATTAAAACTTATAAGTATTTAAAAGTTTAACACATTCATATTCAACTAAATATTGTAAGTAACAAAAAAAAACATTATTCAAACAGATGAGACAATACACGATAGATCAAGGAATATTTTTCACGCATCATTACCTACTAAAGTATTTATCAATCAACAAATAGAACTCACATGGAAATGACAGGTATCAGCAATCAACATAGCTAAACAAACTAAACTAATTAATAGGTTTACTTAATTCATCAGTTCAATCCTTCAATAGACTATTACATACGTCTATTAAGTACTGTTTGTGCAGCACTTGGGATCAAAAGCTACGTCCATGAGACGTATAATGTGGGGTTTGCGGCGGCGGTTAGCGGGTGTTTTTGGGCCGATTGGTGCACGGTGGCCGCAGATGGCAGATAGCGCGGCGCGTGCCAAATGATCGCGTTCCGACATTCGCGACCACACTCACGCGCACAGACGCAGCAATCCGTA
The DNA here is from genome assembly GCA_948098905.1 of Tiliacea aurago. Lineage (NCBI taxonomy): Eukaryota > Metazoa > Arthropoda > Insecta > Lepidoptera > Noctuidae > Tiliacea > Tiliacea aurago. Next base: position 10,791,105 of record OX402579.1, on the reverse strand, counting down.
TATCTGGGAAACTCGTAGCACTTTTTTATCATACAATTTCGTAGCATATAGTGTATATCCGTAGACTCGTAGCACAGCGTTTTAATCAGAAGCCCTTAATAGGGTACGAATAACCGAAAAAAATTATACAATTTCGTCGAATACATCATCATTATACAATTTCATAGCCCGAAGTGCAAATTCGTAGCAAAGTCTAAGTTTTTATTGTTGACACACACCAAGTACATCAGTAAATTAAATTAATTCTATTAATTCTTAACTACTACGCTACGAGCAAGTATGGTCGTCGTAATTATGGTAACAAGAAATGCCTCCACCCTTTGGTATCGGCGCGTCTTTGTTCGATTTCCACGTTAAGTAAAGGGTTCGTATCTAATTGTTTTTTTACATTAAACCAGTATTGGAATTTGCTCGACAACCATAAGTAGTTTATTTATTACGTGGTAGTTTGATTTAACATTCGTTTTCATTAAGTTTTTATTTTTTCTTCTTACCACATACAATTTCAAGTTTCTTTTTAACCGTCCTCAAAAAAACGAGGAGGCTATGAATTCTGAGAGTTACAAAACTCTCGGAATTCATAGCCTCCTAGTTTTTTTGAGGACGGTTAAAAAGAAACTTCCGAATTTAAGTTAATTTACACTACGTAGTGCTTTTTTGGAAATTGGTTGTAATTTTTTCATTTATTTTTGTTTTTTTATGGTTTTTTTTTCGATTTAAAGACATTTATTTCTCAAAGAATAGATTACAGTTCACTTAAAGAGAAACTTAACAAAATTAGCAATAACTTGAACTTAACAAAATTAGCAATGGTTTACATTACGACGACGTTTTCATTATTTATTAAAATAATACTTTATAAGTAGGTAACTGATACCTCTAAATATCACTACGGCTACATACAGTCACTGTGAAATAGCCGCACGCGCCGCCACGCGACTTACCGATCATGGTTTATCTTTACTTTGACTACGCGTGCTAGTGACACTCTTGCACCCACGGCTATAAGGGCAGTAATCACCCTACTTCCCGTATATGCAATTAATAGCCCGTAGCATTGTGGACCAGGCCCTGTAAACGGTTTATTCGAGACAATGAGGTGGTTCATTTTCTTGATTCGATTATGACTCTATCAATGTAGCCACAGAAATATTAAAAAAACCGGCCAAGTGCGTGTCGGACCACGCACAATGAAGGGTTCCGTAGTTGGGATGAATTTATCCCAAGAACAGACTTAACATTGGAGTTGAAAAACATGATCCCCCATACATTCCAACTGCAAATGTAAGTTTGTACGCACAATATTGAGTGATTTACCATGTTATTTTAAGATAACAGACTTCTTATAGGTTTTCCTGTAATCTATAAGTAAAGATCTATTTTCTGTATTTTTATCAAAATCTTATGCTCACTAGTCTCGGAGATAAGGGGAGGGAATGGTAATTTTTCATCTATTTTCTTCAATAATTTCAAAAGTATATATTTTAAAATTATAAAAAAAATATATATGAAATTCCTAAAACCAGTCCTTTCATTTGATATGTCACACGGTACAGTCAGTAAAACTTATTTTTTAAATTTTCTAATTTGCCCCCCAAAAGTGACCTCCACATTCAAAATGAATTTATTTACGAAACACTTCCGTGTTTGGGTCACAGAACTTCATATATTATGTGTACCAAAGTTTAACTTAATCGGTCGAGTCGATTCGGAGCAAATCAGCTGTGACAGACGGACAGACAGACACACGAGTGATCCTATAAGGGTTCCTTTTTTCCTTTTGTGGAAACAAAACAATTTATTATTTCTATTGCAGAAGAAAATCAATCATCTCAGTGTAGAAAACTATATAAAAGTATTAACAGAGGCGTTTATATTGATTGCTACTAACCACAAAGCTCTAACTACCTACCTATACGTACTTTACCATCAATCAATCTGTCTAGCCTCTACGGTCGGCTTCCAATCTAACCGGCTGCAGCTCAATACCAGTGTAGCGGCATCAACATCGCCACATGCGAACTACGCGTCACACTGACGTCACGCAAAATCCTGCATCGCGCAAGCAGAGTTTACCGCGCGACTAGCATATATACAACGTCCCGACATCGACCGTCCGGCAGTTGCCCACCAGACACAACACTCGTCTGGTCGGAAGATCCTCCCTTTTCTATAGAGTATGAGAGAACTTTACAACCTGTTCTTCATACCTCTAAACATCCTCCATTCACCATCCACCATTCTCCATTCTTCATTCTTCCATTCTCCTCTATTTTACATGGAGCGACTGCCTATCTGACCTCCACAACCCAGTAACTGGGTAAGACTGGCTGTCAAACTTTTGGGCTTCTGACGACCCCAAACGACTGTCAATGATCCACGAATGACAACCGGGACCAATGGCTTAACGTGCTTTCCGAGGCATGGAGGAGTCTCAGTATGTAAATATGGTCACCCATCCACGGACCAACCCCAGCAAGTGTAGCTTAACCTGATGGATTGACCCGTCCGGTCTGTTATTACTTAGCCACAAGCTCCTCTCTATACGTTACTTTATCATCGTAGGCACAAAAATACCAACACAGCTGTACTAAACTCCTAGAAACATCATCATCATCATCATTTAAGCCGAAAGACGTCCACTGATGGACATAGGCCTCCCCGAAAGGGGAGGTTTGCCATAATCAACACGCTTGGCAGGCGGGTTGTCGATCGCAACATGGTGTTAAAATGCCTAGAGAACACTGTTCGGGTTATCGGCGGTGTAACATGCTGGCGTGTGGCACTACTCAGCAAACCCGCTCGTAAATCCCTTATTCTTAGTGGACTGTATTATGTTATGGTTTGATTGCCAGGAGAAGAGGGACGGGAAGAACAACAATGAATACGCACTTTTACCTTGAATGCATGTGGTCCAAGAATACCTTTTATTTCACACCATCGGTGCACACGTTGAACACAGACACATCGTTCGAATGACAGTAGTAATAAAATTACCATGTGTAAATATATATAAATGTTGCAACTTCCAACAAACGCTGCTGCCCGTTCTCTAGTAACTCCCTTAGTCACCTTTTACGACACCCACGCGAAGAAATAGGACGGTGCTATTGTTTACGTCCGGCACCACACGGAACATAATGCTAATATGAAATGTGCCGCAGAAAAAAGGCTTAAAAGTATAAAGTAAAGAGAAGAGAGACATGATTCCCCTCAGATCTGCTATAACCCGTGCCGTAAATACCTGCATAGTCCGCGTGCCACGCCGCTCATTTGTACAGCCGACATTTTAATAATCGCATATTTTTATACATGTCGCAGGCACTTGAGTGATTTCGGTGTAAGAGTGTTTTGTCTTATCTTTAATTCACCTATGTACAGTCGCCAGAACATCAGGCAAACAGAAAATTTTCTCCAAATAATTTTAAACCTTAAAATGTTGATGGTAGAAATAAGCAGTACCTTCGTACTTAAATTATAATTATGTCATATCGGTCTGTATTTTACTGTGTGTACCTGTACATCAATAATAAAATAAATGGTTAAGTTCAAAATTGAATGAGAAATTTAGACAGTTTGTGGTAACTTGATGTGCTGGCCACTGGACCTACTACCGTTACCGTTATGATAAAATATTCAATAATGATGTTGGTGGTAAGTAATTACGATTTTTAACCGACCGAAAATTAGAATATTTTTTTTATTATTTAGGATATTCTCAGTCACAGAGGCAGCAGCAGACAGCAGACAGCAGTGGTGGCCCAGTGGTAATGGCCCCGACTTACGAGTTGTAGGTTGTAAGTTCGAACCCAGACAGGCGTTTCACTTTGTGTAATTTATTTCATCACAGAGGTGATGAAATAAATTACACAAAGAAAAATTCAAAAATAGAGCGGTAGCTCTCAAAACGGAGAAGGAAAAATCGTGAGGAAACCGGAATGTCCTAGAAACAAAATTTCGAAGACATGTGACATCTACCAATCCGCACTGGGCCCGCGTGGTGGATTACTGCCCAATCCTTCTGACAGAGAGGAGGCCTGTGTCCCATCAATGGGAACATTATAGGGTGATTATGCTTATGCAGTCACAGAGGTGCATATATTAACAATGTTAGGTATTTACGATTGTCTCGTCAGCGGCTATCATTTTATTTGTACTTAGAACCCGAAAGTAAAAAAACCAACTATCCTATAAGAATTCAGAATGATGCAATCAGTGAGTTATGTTGTGTGTACCTACATGCCTACTACACTCTGACTTAGGTACCTTTTAATGTTAACAAAGAAATACAAGCTCAATTTAAAATTATTATTGCAACAATACACTGGATGATTTAACAATTTAAAACAAAACGTAATTAATTGTTATTGATAAATAGTTAATTATAATTGTATATTCATGTGATTTATAGTCGGTACAATGATTATTTTATCTTATTAACCGCAAAACAAAGTAAGTTATTAAGTAAGTGAGTCACAGACAAATACGTGACTATAACTACAATAATAATGCAAAATATTTTCAAATAATGAGCAATAATTTTTATTTCAGTAGTAATTCAATGCTGAATAAGAAAATAATAAGCTATTAAGCTAGGTCAATCTTTTACCATGACCAATAAGGAACCTATATCTAAGACGAGTAACGACTTTGTGTATGGTTCATATAAAAAAAGTCAGGTACGAAAGGTTTGATGGTTTGATGTAACCATCCAACCAACCATCTTTCAAACGGTTAGACATAGGGGCGATCCAGGCAGTTTACAAAAAGTCCGATCACCGAGCGTTCCCATGACTCACGTCGCGCCGCATCCCACGGGCCGTACGCCGTGTCTTTAGAATTTTAATTAAATTGTTCATTGGCTCAATTAAATCGATTATTAAAAGCCGCGTCGAGTCGAGGGGTGAAACGATACGACTTCGCTTCATACTTGATACGCGACATGTCGTCTATTATATTAGCAAATGTCTAATTGAATTTACTATTGTTACACTCAGTTGCAGAAAGCTCACCATTAACACTTCATTACATAAAGCAGCATTATCGCTAATAAATTCATTACTTTAATGAAGTTGCACAAACAAATTTTAGATGGCATTAGACATTTTTAATGCCACTTTAGTTAAAGAAGACTTTAAACAATATTGCCAGGAACAAATTACCATATTGAACGAAAAGAGTGAACATTTGCGTTCTGTTATTATCCGTACGTACAAGTACACCACAATTTTAGCATAAAATAAAGTAAATGTAGTTGATTTATGTGTATTCAGTGTACTCTGTGGTTTAATCTAGTTTAAATAATCTGGTTTAAGGTGGATGCGCTAAGGTAGCCCGCGAAATTCAAAATTACCAACGTTTTTTGCAAATTTTATACTTCTGATTCATATTCTAATGATTATAATTCTGTAAAGCCATATTGGTTATGGCCGCGAATCATAATTAGATCAACATACAACGTGTTAAGGTTTCTACATACCGAGGCGACTAGTCGCGCGACGCGACGCGACACAAAGGCACCGCTCGTCCCGCGACACGCGGGGCCTTTGTGCCGTGTCGCGTCGCGCGACAAGTCGCGCTGGTATGTAGAAGCCTTTACTGACCTGCAAATTACAAAAAACGTAATAAAGTTTGAATTTCGTGGGCTACCTTAGCGCATCCCCCTTATTCTAATAATTTTAACATGTGTGCAGTCTAGAGCTCCTGCCATACGTGGAAATACATCAATTTCATAAAAACCTTCTGCAACTCTACGTAGTTCCGTCCGGTCTGGCATTTTAATATAGAGGTGGCTTAATTTTACTAGTTCACGGGATACTTTTTGTATAAACAAACTGACAAACAACCCGACCCAACCTGTTTCCGACAGACTGTTGATTTATTTATGTTTAATAAATCACCCAATACTTGCTGGAAATATCCAGTGGCGAAAAATCTCAAACATATTAAAGCTGTGTCAGGCCATTAATGGATTTATTTCTTTGCGTCACTGGTTCAAAATCTTAATCAAGTAGGTTACAAATTTGAAGAACTGCCTCCTTGGAAATTCTATACCTTACACGAAACTCTTCTCCATCATGTTTTAAAAATAAATTCACTCGGTCTGGGATTCGACGGCGAGGTAAATCTACTAAATAAGAATCAGATAATGACGAAAGACTGGTTAAAGACATCTTTCAATTACAGAAATGCATTCAAGTACCGTAGAAAACACTAATGTTGCTCTTTAATGGATGCTTTTCGGCCCATTAAAATAAAAAACGCTGAAATGTCATACTTAAAGTTCACCACCTGCTAATGGGCGCTAATGAAGTTACGTGCAACGTAAAAGTGTTTAAAATGGCCGGTTTCATTAGGTTTGACATTTCATTAGTTAAATTTAATGGAGCATTAAAATAAAATAAAAAATGGTTTTGTGCAATGATTTAATGCTACATTAGTGTTTAATGTAGTCTTTAAAATTTAAAGATCGTTTCTGCAACTAACACTCAGTTGCAGAAACGATCTTTAAATTTTAAAGACTACATTAAACACTAATGTAGCATTAAATCATTGCACAAAACCATTTTTTATTTTATTTTAATGCTCCATTAAATTTAACTAATGAAATGTCAAACCTAATGAAACCGGCCATTTTAAACACTTTTACGTTGCACGTAACTTCATTAGCGCCCATTAGCAGGTGTTTAGCTTTAAGTTTGACATTTCAGATTTTTTAATTTTAATGGGCCGAAAAGCATCCATTAAAGAGCAACATTAGTGTTTTGTACAGTACTTGAATGCATTTCTGTAATTGAAAGATGTCTTTAACCAGTCTTTCGTCATTATCTGATTCTTATTTAATAGATTTAGGTACCTCGCCGTCGAATCCCAGACCGAGTGAATTTATTTTTAAAACATGATGGAGAAGAGTTTCGTGTAAGGTATAGAATTTCCAAGGAGGCATTTCTTCAAATTTGTAACCTACTTGATTAAGATTTAGAACCAGTGACGCAAAGAAATAAATCCATTAATGACCTTACACAGCTTTTAATATTTTTGAGATTTTTCGCCACTGGATCTTTCCAGAAAGTATTGGGTGATTTAATAAACATAAATAAATCAACAGTTTGTCGGAAACAGGTTGGGTCGGGTTATTTGTCAGTTTGTTTATCCAAAAAGTATCCCGTGAACTAGCAAAATTAAGCCACCTCTATATTAAAATGCCAGACCGGACGGAACTACGTAGAAATTGATGGATATCCACGTGTGGCAGGAGCTCTAGACTGCATACATGTTAAAATTAATATAACATAATAAGGGGGATGCGCTAAGGTAGCCCACGAAATTCAAATCTTATTACCTTTTTTGTAATTTGCAGGTCAGTAACACATTGTATGTTGATCTAATTATGATTCGCGACCATAACCAATATGGCTTTACAGAATTATAATCATTAGAATATGAATCAGAAGTATAAAATTTGCAAAAAACGTTGGTAAATTTGAATTTCGCGGGCTACCTTAGCGTATACACCTTAAACCAGATTATTTAAACTAGACTAAACCACAGAGTACACTGAATACACATAAATCAACTACATTTACTATATTTTATGCTAAAATTGTGGTGTACTTGTACGTACGGATAATATCAGAACGCAAATGTTCACTCTTTTCGTTCAATATGGTAATTTGTTCCTGGCAATATTGTTTAAAGTCTTCTTTAACTAAAGTGACATTAAAAATGTCTAATGCCATCTAAAATTTGTTTGTGCAACTTCATTAAAGTAATGAATTCATTAGCGATAATGCTGCTTTATGTAATGAAGTGTTAATGGTGAGCTTTCTGCAACTGAGTGTGAGTGATGTGTCAAATGTGGACGCATTTAATCATTATCCACTGAAGTGTGTGAGACTAACGCAGAAGATATTATATTTCATTAAATACATCACGGAATATCATGACGTAATGTCAATTTATCCAGTACAAATTTCATTTAGCAGAGTCAGGAAACTGCATAACGAGCATGCAGAAATAGCATGGAACTAAGTATGTTCTAAGAAACTGTGTTCACAAGACCGGCAGTGTGCCTGCTATAAAAGGGATCCAATTATTTCCCATACTTGCAACAATGTCATTAGTTTATTTTAACACTATTATTTTGTAAATTGTGCTTGAAAATAGAATATTTATGGGCGTATGGTAATTAATGATTTTAATGCCAACGTCCGTTGAGCTGGCATCGGGTGTGAGCAGCCCTGTTGAACTAACATAGAGTGTATTGTTACATACCGTAAAATGTATAAGGATCACAATATTTGTACAACTATACAAGGTACTGAAATACCTATCTATCATCATTATTTCAGCCGAAAGACGTCCACTGCTGGACATAGGCCTCCTCCAAAAGGCCCCGGTTTGCCATAATCGCCGCGCTTGGCATGCGGGTTGGCGATCGCAGTATGGTGTTAAAATGCATAGAGAAGGCAGCTGCCCATTCTCTAGTAAGTCCCTTACACTCAGTTGCAGAAACGATCTTTAAATTTTAAAGACTACATTAAACACTAATGTAGCATTAAATCATTGCACAAAACCATTTTTTATTTTATTTTAATGCTCCATTAAATTTAACTAATGAAATGTCAAACCTAATGAAACCGGCCATTTTAAACACTTTTACGTTGCACGTAACTTCATTAGCGCCCATTAGCAGGTGGTGAACTTTAAGTATGACATTTCAGATTTTTTTATTTTAATGGGCCGAAAAGCATCCATTAAAGAGCAACATTAGTGTTTTCTACGGTACTTGAATGCATTTCTGTAATTGAAAGATGTCTTTAACCAGTCTTTCGTCATTATCTGATTCTTATTTAGTAGATTTACCTCGCCGTCGAATCCCAGACCGAGTGAATTTATTTTTAAAACATGATGGAGAAGAGTTTCGTGTAAGGTATAGAATTTCCAAGGAGGCAGTTCTTCAAATTTGTAACCTACTTGATTAAGATTTTGAACCAGTGACGCAAAGAAATAAATCCATTAATGGCCTGACACAGCTTTAATATGTTTGAGATTTTTCGCCACTGGATATTTCCAGCAAGTATTGGGTGATTTATTAAACATAAATAAATCAACAGTTTGTCGGAAACAGGTTGGGTCGGGTTGTTTGTCAGTTTGTTTATACAAAAAGTATCCCGTGAACTAGTAAAATTAAGCCACCTCTATATTAAAATGCCAGACCGGACGGAACTACGTAGAGTTGCAGAAGGTTTTTATGAAATTGATGTATTTCCACGTATGGCAGGAGCTCTAGACTGCACACATGTCATGTTAAAATTATTAGAATAAGGGGGATGCGCTAAGTTAGCCCACGAAATTCAAACTTTATTACGTTTTTTGTAATTTGCAGGTCAGTAAAGGCTTCTACATACCAGCGCGACTTGTCGCGCGACGCGACACGGCACAAAGGCCCCGCGTGTCGCGGGACGAGCGGTGCCTTTGTGTCGCGTCGCGTCGCGCGACTAGTCGCCCCGGTATGTAGAAACCTTAACACGTTGTATGTTGATCTAATTATGATTCGCGGCCATAACCAATATGGCTTTACAGAATTATAATCATTAGAATATGAATCAGAAGTATAACATTTGCAAAAAACGTTGGTAATTTTGAATTTCGCGGGCTACCTTAGCGCATCCACCTTAAACCAGATTATTTAAACTAGATTAAACCACAGAGTGCACTGAATACACATAAATCAACTACATTTACTTTATTTTATGCTAAAATTGTGGTGTACTTGTACGTACGGATAATAACAGAACGCAAATGTTCACTCTTTTCGTTCAATATGGTAATTTGTTCCTGGCAATATTGTTTAAAGTCTTCTTTAACTAAAGTGGCATTAAAAATGTCTAATGCCATCTAAAATTTGTTTGTGCAACTTCATTAAAGTAATGAATTTATTAGCGATAATGCTGCTTTATGTAATGAAGTGTTAATGGTGAGCTTTCTGCAACTGAGTGTTAGTCGCCTTTTACGACACCCACGGGAATAGGGTGCTATTCTTTACGTCCGGCACCAAACGGAACACCTACCTATATCGATAGTAAATAAACAACTAGAAGGTAGTCGCTTATTTCTAAAATGAAAAGCCTAGGCTTTTCCCAACTATGCTGCTGGGGTCGGCTTCCAGTGTAACTGGATGCAGGTAAATACCAGTATTTTATAAAAAATACTATCGAAGCATTCATTATTTTTCTGTGACTCGTCTCTATTATTACATATTAAAAGTAATAGAATAGAATAACTGTACTTATCAATAGGTTAGTACAGTACAAAGATCAGCCATATTTTTCCATTCGGCATGCAAATATTTACATCAAAATAATATATATTATTAAAAAGTTATTTATTATTAAATTATATACTTACCATTAAATTAATCATTATTAAATTATAATATATACTATTAAATTAATAATTTTTAAATTATATATACTATTAAATTAATCATTATTAAATTACATACTATTAAATTAATCATTATTAAATTAGAATTCCTAATATTATATATAACGAATACTAGAAAAGTCAATTAATCTTTTTCACAGAATAGGTAGTAGTATAGGTACCGTGTGGTGCCGGACGTAAAGAATAGCATCATCTATTTCTTCCCGTGGGTGTCGTAGTTGTCGTAGGGAATGGAAGGTAAAAGGCGACTAAGGGACTTACTAGAGAATAGGCAGCAGCGTTCTCATGCATTTTAACACCATACTGCGATCGCCAACCCACCTGCCAAGCGTGGCGATTATGGCAAACCCCCCCTTTGCGGGAGGCCTATGTCCAGCAGTGGACGTCTTTCGGCTGAAATGATAATGATGAATAGACAACAGAGAGAGAGACGACGATAGAGTAGTTGACTGCCTCGTTGGTCTAGTGGTCGCAAGCGCTACTGTTGAGCATGAGGTCCTGGGTTCGATTCCCAGGTCGGGCAAAGTCTTATTAGGATTTTTCATTAGGAATTTCACAGTCTGGATTTGTGCCCGGTTGATGGCAATAGGCCCCTATTACATGGGACTTAAACATAACGATGTGGGTGTGCTATAGGTACACCTCTGCCTAACCCTTCGGGGATTACAGGCGTGAAGTTATGTGTGTTAAAAGAAATCGTTTTCTGTCTGTTAGCTCAACTCCTTTACAATTCCTAGGTAGACAGAGACGGGTAACCAACATGACACAAAGAAAGACAAAGAATATGTACCAAACTTTTCAAGCGGATAGAGCCACGAGCATTTGAACTTGATTAGATAACACACGTAACAAAGACAAAGAATATGTACCAAACTTTTCAAGCGGATTTTGGTGGTATGAGGAATATGGTGTAAAGTTCACTCATACTCTATAGAAAAGGGAGGATCCTCCGATCAGACCGGTGTTGTGTCTGGTGGGCAACTGCCCGACGGTTGATGTCGGGACGTTGTATATATGCTAGTCACGCGGTAAACTCTAATTGCGCGATGCAGGATTTTGCGTGACGTCGGTGTGACGCGTTGTTCGTATGTGGCGATGTTGATGCCGCTACATCATTCCCCTCCGGAGACCAGAGGTTGATAGTGTGCTGAGTCGTGTATCTTGCGATACTTGCCAGTGCCAGTAGAGGGTTCCAGTGAGTCGGAACCTGGTGCCGCATAGTTCTCGGTGAGTCCGAACTGTCTGCGGTAATTCCCCAGTGAGTCGGGGTGGCGCTGCGTTAAGGCTTCTACATACCAGCGCGACTTGTCGCGCGACGCGACACGGCACAAAGGCCCCGCGCGTCGCGGGACGAGCGGTGCCTTTGTGTCGCGTCGCGTCGCGCGACAAGTCGCCCCGGTGCAGCGGTGTGTAGAAGCCTTTATGCTCCAGTGCGTCGGATGTAGTACAGCGCCGGGTTGAGGCTGACTGCTGGCGTTGACCAGGAGAGGTATAATGTTCTCTGCTTGTGGACCGGCCGAAAGTACAGTGTGCTGTGCCAAGGTTGCTGATAAGGCTGTGGGTGATGACCAGGAATGCGCGTCCGCTGCATGCTGGTGGTCAGGATACCCGTTGAAGCCGTGGGTGCTGGCTGGCTGTGTGACTCACCGCTCGAAAGCTTGAGGTAGTGATGATGATGATGACGTCACGCTGAAGTAGTTGCACGAAGGCTGGCGTTCATACTCGGGGTCACCAGTTTGGTGGTATGAGGAACAGGGTGTAAAGTTCACTCATCCTCCATAGAAAAGGGAGGATCTCCGACCAGACGTGTGTTGTGTCTGATGGGCAACTGCCCGACGGTTGATGTCGGGACGTTGTATATATGCTAGTCGCGCGGTAAACTCTAATTGCGCGATGCAGGATTTTGCGTGACGTCAGTGTGACGCTTAGTTCGTATGTGGCGATGTTGATGCCGCTACAATAAGATAACACACGTAACAAAGACAAAGAATATGTACCAAACTTTTCAAGCGGATAGAGCCACGAGCATTTGAACTTGATTAGATAACACACGTAACAATGACAAAGAATATTGATACAACACGTGCTCTATATCCACCTTGAGCTGTTATTACAATAGGTTTATCGTTAATATATAGTAACTATAAATTGAGGACAATTAGCGCTGGTCGTAAATTGACGCAGCATCGCCGCGACTTGCTGCCGGCTCCCGGGGGCGTCATCAACCGCAAATTTATTGTTTTTCTTACGATTCTGCTATTTAGGACGATTCCTCATATTGCTATAGAGATGCATTATACCCACAATTAAAACTGACACGGGTTAGTTAGCTAAGAATTCACTTTTCGTATTGCGAGTGAACAAAATCATTAAACATGCTTACTTATCAATGGATTTAAAAAAGAAACCTTTTAAAGAAAACCAATCAGCTTAAGCTTTTAAACATACAACGAGCCGCCACAACAATGGCGACATTAATTTAATACACGGGTAGAGCTAGTGGCCAGTAATCAAAAAAAAATATAATAAGATAAAATAATTAAAATTTCAAATAACTAAATAATAAAGCTCTCTCCTACCTTCAATTCGCCTACTCCTTGCACGTTGTTCGTTTTAATTTCATTGATGCGATGTTATGGTTCATGACCCCGGAAAATGACTTCTGCGCTACTGTTCTTTAATTACAGGTTGCTCCAAGACGCTATTTTAGAAAATTGTAAATAAATCAATAAATAATAATTAATGAAATTAAAACATCTTCATAAAACGTAAAGGCGAAACGGTATACATGTGTTAAATTAATGTCGCCACCAAAGAGCCACGCTGTATAATTTAGTGTTAAAAAATTTACCCGACATACTTTAAGGAGTGCTTTAGACCATCGAACTGAATAACTTTTACTTTGACCAACTTTGAAATTGCGAAAAAAAATATGCTGTTTCATACTAAAGGTACGTTAAGTTACTGTTCTAAACTATATTCTTTATTGTGTTATTCCCATAGTAAAAGTTATTCAGTTCGATGATCTAAACTTCTAAACACTCCTTAAACTTTGTTGGGTTCATTTTTTAACACCTTATATTTATTTTTGACAAGTAACTAACTCGATACTCGTATCTGTAGTCTCCATCAAATCCAGAAAACTTTTGCGGACAGAGGGCCTACATCAACAACAATAAGCAGTCTACGAAAAAAATATGGCGGCGTAGGAGTTGGAGTAAACCAAGGTACGAAAAACTGTTCTAAAAAATGGTAACACCGAGTTAAGGCTTCTACATACCGGGGCGACTTGTAGCGCGACGCGACGCGACACAAAGGCACCGCTCGTCCCGCGACGCGCGGGGCCTTTGTGCCGTGTCGCGTCGCGCGACAAGTCGCGCTGGTATGTAGAAGCCTTTATTTTAGTAGTGGATACTATACTTGTCAAAAAATAATAGGCCCGTTTTGACATTTAACTTGAATCGATTTATCGTGAGTATCGAGTACCGAGTCTTATGGTTACTTCACTAGTTACGTTGCGATTGACCCTCGCGACGTAACTAGTGAAGTAACCAAACGACTAAATCGATTCAAGTTAAATGTCAAAACAGGCCTATTCTTTTTTGACAAGTATACGAGTAGTATCCACTACTAAGATAACTCGATGATTTTTTAGAACAGTTTTTCGTAGCGGTTTACTCCAACTCCTACCGGCCATATTTTTATTTTTTTGCCATGCTCTTGTTTACTATGGCGCTGTTTATTTTCCTTGTTGTTTTACGAGAACTACCTATAAGAAGTCGTCGAATGATGCACCCTACTTTTCGTAGCAAAGTCTCGTCATAACTTACAGACTTTGTTAAAGTTACATATCCGAATACGGATAAGCCTTCTGTCACACTGAATATTTGCAAATGACAAATTAATACTACAAATACGAATACATCAGCATCGATGGCTTGTCGAAACTTCAGCAACACATGTTCTTGAACGTTTTGAGAAACTTTAAGTATAGGAAAGGCGCGATCAATCTCCAACAATGGTGGAAAAGAGGGACCCTCTCGGGAAAAAACTTGAACGGGGTGTAGCTGATTTATCGGTGTAGTTAGAATTATCGCCATTTGCAATTCTTGGCGGGTTTAGCAAACAAGTTGAGATAACGACTTGTGGGAGGCGACGCCGACGCGGCCGCTTGCGGAACTTCATGCATTCTTTGCCTACTAAGGGCCTGTGCACACCACGTTTTTTAAACGCGCCGTTGTCGCGCGTTTTAAAAACGTGCGTCGACGGCGCGCTTTTATCCTACAGAAAAGACTGACTTGCGTGTGTATCGCGTCTGTATAGCTACAAACGCGCGTCGACGGCGCGTTTAAAAAACGTGGTGTGCATAGGCCCTAAGCCTTGTTTGCAGGACTAACGTTTTAAGGCTTCTACATACCAGCGCAACTTGTCGCGCGACGCGACACGGCACAAAGGGCCCGCGTGTCGCGGGACGAGCGGTGCCTTTGTGTCGCGTCGCGTCGCGCGACAAGTCGCCCCGGTATGTAGAAGCCTTTATGCAAAGATATAAATGTCTAGATAGACAGACAAAACAGTGAACTCGTCGAAAAAAAATGCGTTCAACTGTTGGCTGAAAAATGTACACACACTAGAATAACATAATGACAGCACAATGACGAAGCGCGAGTGTAAGACGTAGCTGTCACGCACATCAGCCTATCCAAGTTGGTCTGTTTGATTTAGTTCCTTTATAGCGCGACACTCTATCTAGAAATTTATATAATCAAAGGTTTTATGAGTAAGTGATAAGATACGGGCGCCGTCAGTTGAGACTAGTCATCTCCTATCTGCCAGGGCTTATTTATTTTGTATTGTTTTTAAATAATTATTTTTTAGGGTTCCGAACCAAAATGGTAAAAAGGAACCCTTATGGTGAGACTAAGTCTGTCTGTCTGTCTGTCTGTCACACCTCGATATCTCAAGAACTACTAATGCTATCAACTTGAAATTAAGAATAGTTTTAGATGAGGTTTGCCCAACTATTTTACAAACAAGAAATAAATTTAAAAAAAAAATATTTTTTTTGCAAAAGGGAATGAAAGGGGGTCTTAAAAATTTGAAGTGGAGCTACTAGGGCATGTGGGGTATCATATGAAAGAACGCTGTTTGCACATTCCCAAACATTTTTTATTTTTATTTTAGGCAGCATAGTTTTCGACTTTTGATGAAAAATGTAAAAAAAATACCGTTCCCCCCCCCCTTATCTCCGAAGTTTGCTAGATAAAATCTGAAATTATTCTATGTGATAGAAGTGTATGTAAAGATTACAGGAAAAATAAAACGATGTCTCTAAATAGCACAGCTTTTCAGAAATCATCAACATCATTTATACGTATCGGAACCCTCGGTGCGCGAGTCCGACTGGCTCTTGACCGGTTTTTTTTTACATTGTTCTCACATATAGAAGCGACAAGAATAATGTACCCAGGATTTTGTAATATCTTGATTTAAAAGAGTGTCCTTGGAGTTTCTTGCCTGTTCTTCTCCATATAAATCTACGTTTAGGAATGGGCAGCTACAACTTTCTGACTAACTGACCGACTCTTTCCCAATTCAAAAGAATTGGTTTAATTGAAATAAATGCTTTGAGTTTGAGTTTGACAAATACCGGTAGCCAGATGTCTATGCTGGTGAAAATAAGGATAGAAGTCAGACGCAAGATTCGGAGTCCGGTAGGTACTGTTCAAAAAATCCAGCTTAACAATTTAATACGCTAATTTCATCCTTCTCTTCGTCGACAAAATCTACCACTTACTGACCTACCTTGCCG
The DNA here is from genome assembly GCA_948098905.1 of Tiliacea aurago. Classification (NCBI taxonomy): domain Eukaryota; kingdom Metazoa; phylum Arthropoda; class Insecta; order Lepidoptera; family Noctuidae; genus Tiliacea; species Tiliacea aurago. Next base: position 10,774,847 of record OX402579.1, on the reverse strand, counting down.
ATGACAGTACGATCCTAATAGACCGCCTCAACAACGAGCTTTATGAAAATGAAATAATTCTCTAAAATTAATAATAAACTGGCTCAACGATAATAATCTTATCATTAACCTCAATAAAACAAATATAATGCATTTCTATCAAAAAATTCTTCCTTTAAACCTAAAAAATATTATAAAGGACAAACAATAATTGATAGCGTTAACGTGGATACATTTTTGGGTATTGACAGTCAAGTTCTGTACAACAACCAAGTTCTGTAATTAAATATGATACGTCATTGTTATTAATTTTATCAACGTACGTTGATCAGTAATACAGATTTTCTTGTTTGAAGATCATTTTAAGATTATTATTATTATTATTTTTTTTTCATCACTTTACCATTTTTTAATATCCAGAAAACTGTTCAAAAACGTGTTTTGAAAACCTAGGTTCTCAGAAATATGTTCAAGATTAACATATATTTTTTCCGCCGTCACGAACTGTATAGATTTGGCTAAAAAATTGTTTGAAACAAGCCTACTTGGGTCTATTCAGCGCCTTAACTTGGAAACCGCAGGCTGAAAAAGCACGTCTGCGTATGCTCTCTACAATCTGTCCAAGAAAGGTAACGTTGATACATTAATGGTTGCATTTCACGATTTGGTGATCTCTGTTCTAAGGTTTGGTGTAGTATTCTGGGGTAATTGTTCCAAATCAAATCAAATCAAAAATACTTTTATTTCACAAAGGCCTACATGGGCACTTATGAAACGTCAGAAGCTAGGTGCACGGTTCCAATTGGTCGTTTCCTATGGAGAAGAGCCGGCAAGAAACTCCACGGTTACTCTTTTAAATAAAATTGGCTTTTATAATGTTTTCAAATTACAGTGTTAATAGGTAGGATGAGAGGACAGCGTAGGCCCATCAAAAGTATCAAGTACTTAACAAAGGAAACCCGAACGGAGTCTTTAGTTAAAGCCCAAAAAGAAGATCCATTTTTAATCTCAAGGTTACAGATAGTTGCAATCCTTTTTTCAAGAAACACAAAATTACACTTTTCCTAGTATACAGGGTAGTAGGTGCATCATTCTTGACCCCCTGCGTTAAAATTTCTCGTCGGTAATTTAAAAAATAAACAGCTGTTTCCTACAGAAGTGCAAGACCTACTCGGTCAAAATGTATGGAACAGCGAATTTTTTTTAAATAACCCACGAGAAATTTTAACGCAGGGGGTCAAGAGTTATGTACTGAATCCATGGTAAACGGATTCGCGTCGATATCCCTTCCACCCTGTATACATTCTTGAAGTAGCCATATTCGTTAAAACTAACAAGTATCTTTTTCCGGCATTAAATGCTACGACGATGCGAACTACTGCCATGATCAAAATATCAGAGGCTATTGTGTACTGGTAGATATAACACTAATTTGCTTAAATAAAAAACATTATTGGTATGGCACCTATTATATTTAACAAATTGCCAAATTGTAAGAATCAGCCCTTAATAAAATTCAAGAAACTTCTGTAGTCGTTGCTGACAGACAAATGTTAATACTCTATTACCGATTTTATAAAATTAAATGATGAATTGTAATATTTGCTTCAATTTTTTTTTTTTTATTTAGGATGGGTTTGCACTTGACCTTAGTATAAGACAAAGGTGACAGAGACAAAGTCGACGATGGAGTGAGCTTACCCAGAAGATGCCTGTTTACTCTAACTTTGAAGAGATAGAGAGGAATTTAAATTTTATTTTATTTTATTTTTTTAATTATTTTTATCTTTTTTATTATGTAAATAAATTTAGACTTAGCTGATCCATGATCTCATTTTGAATTGAAGTACCTAGTTTCTAACTGATCTGTAAGTTAACCACTATATTTTTGTATGCCAACAGGTAGAATGTCCTGGGAATATACCTATCTGAAACTAACGCAATTATGGTAACACCTGCATTCTATACAAATAAAGAAATTATTTATTTATTTTACCACGATTTTCACGCAATTAACCACATGTTCATAATATCAGTGGATTCCAAAATACACGTGTTTCCCTACATATTACAAATAACTGCTATTAACAGGCTTTATAGCTCGTATCCACAATAGCAACTTCGGCACACAGTCGCACTGCCGAGGCGCCGACAGACGACACCCGTGGGACATATCAACGACTTCCCCCGAACTTTACCTACTCACGTCTGTGTAGGTACGTCTTTAGCAGTTTTTCCGATCCGCTGCCATCTAGCCGAACTGATGAATGAGTTTTCTTTTACATATATCTAATTGCACACTGAAAAAAAAAGTGTTTGCTTTAACAAATATCTTGTTGAATGTGATCACGCATCTTGACTCCATACGAGCCTAACAAGATCTTGACTTCTGAAGCTAGGAGAACTTTGTTAAATTATCATAGTTCCGTCAACTAAGTAATTAGTTAGTTTAATTACGGGTAGTTATTTAATTTAACTCAAATGTTGGCCAGTTTAAGAATGAGATAATGCTAACAAGTTGTTTGTTTCCATCAACTTAAATTATTATTTGATATACAAAAGTGAAGAAGTAAAATCAAACAAAGCATGTATGATATAACAAAAACCAGTGATTTTTCTGTACATGTCACATTGTCGATATAAATAAAATGAATTTGTTCTGACAAAACATATGCTATCTTGTATAAAGTAATTAAATAAATAATGATTCCAAACATTTTAATGCCAACTAAGAGAAAATATGTCTTAGTTAGCTCGCATTCTTTTCAGTGGGCCTTATTTTTACAAAAAAACTGTTACCATTTGTTACTATTAGATATTTGTTTAACCAAAAAAAAAAAATGTTTACGCGATTATAGAAATACATTCCTTCACCATGTTCTCTAAACAATAGGTAGCCTATAAACTGGCACGACTTTAAAGCTTCTACATACCAGCGCGACTTGTCGCGCGACGCGACACGGCACAAAGGCCCCGCGTGTCGCGGGACGAGCGGTGCCTGTGTCGCGTCGCGTCGCGCGACAAGTCACCCCGGTATGTAGAAGCCTTTATTCCCAGAAGATGTTAACTAACGTTGACGTGCTGTGGTAAGAAGGTAGGTAGACCCTAGTGGCAGAGGATTTTACAAGAGAAGTCAATTTAAAAAATGTATGTGAATATTCATAGACACTAGCAACTGCCATGTGTGCAGGTAGATAGGGAATTGCGAAGAACCGTGAGACCTTTCGACACCCTATTGCTACCGGGTGATACCTAGTCTTAAGTCCCAACGAGGTTATAAGACGAAGCTAGCCTACTGTCATTTACCAAGAACAGGTCCGTACTGACAGACTACTAGACCAGACTGCGATTGTCAGTTTCCTAATAGAACAATCTATATTGCCTAGCAAGACCTAAGAATCAATAAAAACCGGCCAAGTGCATGTCGGATCACACACAATAAAGGGTTCCGTAGTTGGGATGAAGCTATCCCGAGAACAAACTTACTTGAACGGCCTATCCAATGATACCCACACCATGGGACAGACGAGAAAAATATATCATCCCCACTTTACGTGCAAGGCAGTTATCCTACAAAATTTTATTTTATATTACCATTTTATCGGCGTGATAAATACGTACTTACTTAAGCCAAATTATAGCTTACTAGTACTAAGTCTTTGAGTTAAGCCGCAGACAGCCAAACAGACATGGCGAAACCTTATCCCCCTTATTACAAAACAAGGTTTATCTTCAGACCCAGGTTTAAAACATGGAGCCATTATTGAATTTCGAACTTTATTCCAACTATGGTAAAGTTCCTAAATACAAAACTGACAAGTTAGTACCGAACTAAGTATTTAGTTTTGTATAATGAACGGTATTTCAATCACTGTTACGTTCTTAATACAAAAACTGGCTCCATGGTTTAAGCCATGTCAAAATATAATTCTTATTTTGTAATAAGGCGGTAAGGGTTTCTTGTTGACTACTGGGGGCCTAAAATGGACGCTTTGGCAGAATCATATGATTAGCGTACAATTCATAGATCCGCAATTCATCTGTTTGACAGCTGCTATTTGACATGAGACTTCAGTAATAGCAATTCATAATTTGTGGACCATTTTACGAAACTCCATACAAAACTGTCAAACGGATGTATTGCGGGATACGAATTGTACGCAGATCATATTATGATTCTGCCAAATCGTCCATTTTAGGCCCCCGAACCCTAAAAACAAGACCTCGCACTCGATTAATCTCTGTACCACGTCGACATCGTTGGGCGACATAATTTAATTCAAGTCCCGGTATGCACTACTTCCACTACCCAACTAAGACTCAATGTAATTAAAATGTGGAATAACAACATTAGGAACGAACAGGTTCTTAATAAATTGATAATATCTAAGCACGAGCGTTGATAGCCATCATGATTAATCAGATAACTTGTTGAGTACATTACAGCAAGTTATGTAGTTATGATAATTACTGCACGTTTAAATATCTCCTTTGGATAGATTGAAAGTTAAGTACCTAAGCATCGTAATGACGTTTGATGAATGAACTACACTTTTTTAACCGACTTCCAAAAAGGAGGAGGTTATATGTTCGGCTGTATGTTTTTTTTTTTTATGTTTGTTCACCGATATCTCCGTCAATTAGGGATCGATTTTGAAAATTATTAACCTATAGCGATGTGGGTATTTTTTATAGTTACTTGTGCATTTGCTCCCGAAAATCACCATTTGGTGAAGTGGAACTGATGATGGAGACCACAGATGGCCACCGGAACAACATAATAATAAGTATTTAAAGGGTTGCGATTCAATTAGGTACTTTAATATGGTTGCTAAGCAATTTATGCTCGTCACAATGTTTATGGTGAGTGGCTGTTCTACTGGTTACCAGGAGAACTCCTCAACAATTAACGTCCCAGCATCGAGAAAAGCAATATTTTGTAAAAGGTGATGAGCAGTTGACTTTATTGTAACTTAGATAAATTAATAACTGACCCACTAAAAAGTGAACTTTTATATATTTTAATGATATTCATTTTAGAAGTATGTATGTAAGTATATTCTCTTATTGTGTGTTTTTTTTTAAATTAGTGATTAGTTTAGTAATAATATTAGTAAGTTTTTTATTTTGATTTTATGTATTATGTTTTCTCTTTTAATCTTACACACGTTGTCTACATCTCTTCGTCTACTTTCCTTGTCGCAGGTATGCTGGAAGAGATTTCTTTAGAAATAAGCATCACCTTTGTACGTATTTTTCTGTTCTATTTTTTTTTTTTTCTTGTCTGTATATATGTGTGTACATAAACTGTAAAATAAATAAATAAATAACAGGTTATTTTACTTGGCAAAAAGTTTTTTTATGCATGAGAAGATAACATCGATCTTTCTACTAATCGTAGCCATCTGCTGCATGTTGTACCAACCTAAGTATCTACCCACTTAATCGTGACTTGCATACACAGTGCCCAAGTTCCCAAAATCTATAACCTGCTTACCCTAGAGTAGCTTCTTTCTTTCTGGGCGAAGACGGCTATCTGAAACTTCATCTTCTCATGTTGATTGACGATCGTCGGATCTCGGACAAAAGCTGGACAGGCACAGTGGCTCAGCACACACCCGGCTTCTGCGTTACGGATCACGAATACGGTTCCTAGTCTGCATGGCCAGTACGGTCATAATTCGAGAATATCTTGATTAAATAATAAATACGTAGAGTTCTGCTAATATCAATGGTGCAACCCACAAAAGGAACTAACCACCGGAACAAAAGCCACCTGGTGATAACCCACCTCATTATGACCACAGATGACTTTATAATGTCTGTAAAATAAAGCCAAACGTTAATGTAGCACACGGGCAATCACAAACAGTGTAGTGGCAATAAATGGTCCTTACAGAGGTGTAATCACCGGTCTCTCGACCCTTAACCCTCCCTCAAGTTAACACCGTCAGACGGCGGTCGTCAAGACCGAGAGACATTAAACTCAATGTAACGCCGCGGCGGACCCGTATGGCCGCTCAGCGATTATCTTAAAGTTAACCCTGTCGTTACGATCCTTATTTGCGGTTGCACAGAGCTGAGAACGCTCCCCGCCTGTTAAGTTAGGATCACATCAAATTATATTGGGAAGTAAATTTTAACACATCTGGTGAGCGCACGGTCATTTAATGCATCGAGTTTCACACGCATTTTTGTTAATACGTAGATCAATATATAAAAAAAAAAAATTAGTAATTTTTCACTTTGTAGTGTTTTTTTTTTTTAACGGGGGCTTATTTTGAAACCCGCAGCCTTGGCCTACGCCACACAAATTGGAATATCACTACCTGCTATGTAAATAACAGTGACAGGAAGTTATTACAACATCATCCACATAGACTAAGTGGGAAAAATATGTACCTATTATTGAACCTAACTCAAAAACTCCTTTTGTGAAATCGATTAAAAATTATATAGGTCAGTGCTTGGTCTTTCAGAACCAGAACACGCTAGTAAAAAAGGTATTTTGGATGTTTGGAAAGCACAGGGTGATTATTTAGATTACAGTTGAATATTAACACTCAATAACCAAGATTAGATACTAAAATTATAACCAAGCCCTGTCTTTTTTATCCTGACACGAATCACGTGAAATATCAGTAACGGAACACGCTTCAGTGTGACGCAGCCATACTAGTTCTCCGTTGTAAGAGGAACAAGGCACTCAGGCAGTTACAATGTTCTCCGAATGATATGCGACTCGGATGGCCGCTTTGCGTCACCACCTCGCCATTTGTCCGATATTGGACCGTTACAACCGAACGTTGCACACGTCAGCTTCGATTATGTGCTCGCCATTCCTATAGCTTTCTTTTCAATGGTCTCTAGAATGTTTGGTTAGTACTTACCGAAAAGATAAGAATTGAGTTTAAAGTGTGCTTTGCTAGAACTAGTTCGGAACAATATCGTCGTATTCTTATTCTTAAAAAACCAGGGTTCCGTAGTTGGGATGAATTTATCTCAAAACATTGTAGGTGAAAAACATGTTCTCCCTTAAATCGATAGTAGATTCGATATTCGCCACAGTAAATTTTCTGCAAATGTAAAGTAAGTAATCACAATTTTTTTTTAGTGTCATAATACTACAAGTTAACAATTTTCGGATTTTTCCTTTACTTGTGCTGTAAGACCTTGCTTCTTGCCAAATTTAATGATTCTAGGTCAACGGGAAATACCCTATAGGTTTTGATTAATTGCGAGTATCAAAATATGTCGCGCAAATCGCCGTATTTTTTATGTTGTTGACTTAGAAGCTTGATTTTTTTAGAGCTTCTCAAGACCATAGTATTTATTAAAAATATACTTTTTGCGCTTACAAACCTACATTTACAGTTGGAAAATTGACCGTGGCGTATATCGATGTATAGAACATGTTTTCCACTACAATGTTAAGTTTGTTTTTCAGATAAATTAATCCGAACTACGGAACCCTTCATTGTGCGTGGTCCGACACGCACTTGGCCGCTTTTTTTTAATCGCCGTAGAAAACTAGTATGATAAAAAAAAATATTTCTTCATATAAAACTATTAATTTTAATTAAAATTGAAATCTTATAAAATCGAATTATTAATAATCAGTGTTGCCACCTCTTACATTAATTACACATTGATATCGATTGTTCATACTGAAAATTAAATTGCACTTGGCCGGTTTTTTTTTTGTATTTTTAACGATGTCTAAACATGATAAAACAAAATCATTCATTACTCATACTTCAGGTAAAACCACTAACAACGGTCGTTGACCCCAAAAAAATCATTAAATATTTTTTTATTTAATTTGTCGTGTTTAGATATCGATACCCATCGTCAACGTCTGCGAAGTTTCGCTTGCTGATTTAATTTGACTCTGTTATATATACAACATGTCCCAGAATTAACGCACAACCTCTTAAAGGGGCCAATATACTCATCATTATGAACAACTTTTAATGTGGGACCAAACCTGAAATCGCGAAAAAGAATCAGCTGTTCCCTACATTTATATTCGAATAACCCGTCAAAATGTAGGGAACAGCAGATTTTTTTTTCGAGTATTTATGTTTGGTCCCATAGTAAAAGTTGTTCATAATGATGAGTCCAACGCCCCCTTAAGAGGTTGTGCGTTAATTCTAGGACATGTGATGACATGAATCTCGCTTTGGTATGAGGCCAGATTCTAGACGTACACGGTATTGGAGGACCTCTGGAAGCCAAGAATGTTTAAAATCATGCCAGAAAGTCCATTCCACTTACGCGGCTTCCAGTGGTGGAACAACCATGATATGGGCGGGTATTTGGATCGGCAGATGAACCAAACTGATTTGGATCAGACGCAATCTCATGCACAGATTTAGGTACGCTAAAACGATTGTATCAGACGTTGGCATTCCTTTGCGGGCCCAATTTGGTGCTTCATTTCTGTTTATGCATGATAATGCTAAATGTTTATCACCTTTTTAGTAAAACAGTCGAAAGACAATAATTATAGTAGGTACTAGAAATAGGGACCTGTTAGCTCAACCAGGTTTCAGACTGGCTAAAGTAGAATGATCTTTCATGGGTGCCGGCACGGTTGCCGCAGTGGTTAAGCGATTAACTGCTGCGCTACGTGTCGCGGGTTCGATTCCCGCACGGAAAAAATATTTGTATGACCTACAAGTAGTTGTTCCGGGTCTGTACAATAAAATTCCTCCCCACATACTTCAACTGAATGAGACCAAATTCAAATCTTGTATAAAACGCACACTATGCAGGCAGGCATATTATACCCACGTTGGGGGATTACATCGCTGATAAAAATGCTAGGCTCAATGCTGGTCCTGCTCCCCGACCACATCGAAGTAATTGATTAACATTTGAAAATGCTGTTGCGAGCTGCTGAAGGTTGTATGATATAATTATATTTATATTTTATGCAAAAAAATTTGTATAAAATTTATAAAACGAGTCCATGCAGTTTCTTGCCCGTTCTTCTCCATAGGTAGGTACCCACTACGCTTTGGAATGGGCAGCTTTATATTTCTAACTGACCGACTCCTTGACAGTTCAAAAGTGTCTAAATGGTTTATTTGAAATATATGCTTTGAGTTTGAGTTTATTTTACGCAATAAAAACATTTAAAAACTTTTATCTTTTTATCACATTTTAATGTCGGGATCTACTAAGATGAAACATCGAGCATAAGCAAAAATCGCGAAGTCTTTAATAAGTCATGCAAAAGCAGAGCGTAGGTAGGTACTTCATCGGTCTACACATGGAATAACATTCTAAATAGACTTTCTTTATTTTATTTTAATAGGCCAATAAAATATATTTAAAAAAATACCTTAATTCCGTGTGGTGCCGGACGTAAAGAATAGCACCATCCTATTTCTTCCCGTGGGTGTCGTTAAAGACGACTAAGGACTTACCAGAGAATGGGCAGCAGCGTTCTCTATGCATTTTAACACCATACTGCGATCGCCAACCTGCCTGCCAAGCGTGGCAATTATGGCAACCCGGAGGGGGTTGCCATAATCGCCACGCTTGGCAGGCCCTTTGGGGGAGGCCTATGTCCAGCAGTGTACTCTCGGCTGAAATGATGATGATGACCGTAATCCCTAGACACTTTTGATGTGTAGGTATGAATACCCATGCCAAATTACAGCTTTCTGTACTAGAAAGCTGTAACTTAGCATGGGTAGTATACAAGTCTCTGAGCTAAGCCGCGGACAGACAGACAGTGAGACAGACAGACAGATCGACGGACATGGCGAAACTACAACATTATTTTTAACCGACTTCCAAAAAGGAGGAGGTTCTCAATTCGGCTGTATGTTTTTTTTTGTTTTTTTTTTTTTGTTGTACGCGGTTACTCCGTCAATTATGAACCAATTTATAAAATTGTTTTTTTGTTTGAAAGTGTATACACCCGAGGTGGTCCCATTGCCACCAAATCAGAATCTGATGAGGGGATCCCGTGGAAATCGAGGGAAACCCTCAAATTTTATATGCAAACCTATAGCGATTTGGGTATTTTTTATAGTAACTAGTGCATTTGCTCTCCAAAAGCACAATTTGGTGAAGTGGAACTGATGATGGAGACCACAGATTGTCCCGGCATCGGGAAATGCAATATTTTGTAAAAGGTGATGAGCAGTTAACATTAGGCTATTGTAACTTAGATACATTCAAAACTGACCCACTAAAAAGTGAAAAATAAAAAACTTTTTACAAAAAAATAATAACCGACTACCAAACATAACACTACAAAGTGAAAAATAAATTTAATTTCGGAAGTCGGAGGCCAAAAACTCAAATACAGATCCAAAGACACCGATTTCCGAAATTAAAGTTATTTTTCACTTTGTAGTGTTATGTTTGGTAGTCGGTTATTAATTTTTGGTAAAAAGTTTTTTTTAGTACATATACATGCGAAACCTGAATATAGTTTGTTCAGAATAACGAACTGAATCGATTTCAATCATTTTTACACCATGTTATAATAATTTGTCCCAAAAATATTAAAGTGTGGTGGAAATTGTTATCACCATATAACTTACAATACAATAGCCGTACCGTACGGTTATGTACCTACCTACTGCCAAATTATTATCAATGAGCGCAAGACAACCCTGGAGGCGCGGGAGCGCCGCGCCGTTAGCACGTTTTTGTACGGACAACCCGGTAACATAACAACCTTATAACTTTGTGACTTTTCATGATAGGTACAGTTTTGAAATTTTGTACATAAATTCGTTACATAAAAATAGTAGACACATGTTTCGGGTTTCGCATATTCTAAAACTAATATTGTATACTTAAGGGTACGTAGTTGATTACGGAACCCAAAAAATGGATGTTGTTTTATTTGAGATTGAAAAACTCTCAACACGCTGGCATTGGATGTATTTTTTTATGGAAGAGGTTTGTATAGGGTTTTCCTTTTCCGACCTCGCGGGCAAAATGTATCTAGTAGATATTACCTATACTAAATTCTTAAATCGTTAGTTTATTTTATTATTTACATTACATCACGGCTGTGGTAAGTAGGTACACCCACACTCCGAGCTGCTACTGAATTGTTATTACCTGTATTGTACCTAATAATGTAAGAGAAATGAGCCTAAATACACTATGGCAGGTAAAAGAAGGGAGCAGGCCCGTTTTGCCCGTCTAGAGACCCCATTAGGACTGCGACCGAATTCGGTCGTATAGCGATCGCTATCTATGTCGAGACTGCAGGGCCTGCAGGCTTAGCATAATACTTTCTATTTCTACTCTATGGTAGAATAGAAATCGCTGGTCTACCGAAAATATTCTACTGTCTACACGGAAACGTCATTTTTGTCCACTCTTCCATCGACAAAACGCATCTCTACGGTTCTCGTCTAAGCCTGCTGCCGTATATAGTGTAGGTATATAGGCCTAAAACAGACCAATAACCAGTTCATGACGTTTTTTTTTTTATTTCAATATGAAGGGAAAAGTTTTAAAAATAATCTTATACTCGTTTTCATTACTATACTCCGTTTGAACTAAGATTAAACATTTAAATAAACCTTTTTTACAGTCCGTTCAACCGATTATGACTTCTATTGCGTTGGTGGCATGACAAATGGCAGCTGTAATAAACAGTTGGTATTGTAACTACGTTTTTGCTTATAATGCCATCCTTATGCCTAAGGAATAGAACTCAAAATTGGTTGAACGGACTGTAAACAAGTTTATTTAAATATCTAATCTTATTTCCAATGGAGTATATATGACACCTAGAGAGAGCAATATTATAAAATAACAGAAGAATTTATAGTAAAAAATATGACAAAACTAGATATTTTTTTATTAATCTTAAATTTAATAAAACTATGTAAATTATAACATGTTAAGTTTCTCGATCTGAAACTAAAGACGGATAGGATGTCATGTTAAAGTGTTCGCCCTGAAACCAAAGCTTCGTATTTGGTTTCAGACCAATAAACTTTACATAATCTTCTCCAAGACACACATCTTTGTTAATAACGGGCACCGAAGACTTTACTAAGAAAGATTCAAAGTCATTGAACTTCAGTTTTTGACATTGGCGTATTAAACCATATGGCCCTATCGTATTAGGGCCAGCAAAAAATCTTGTTCCAAAATATGGATTAGCGGTATAGCAAGTCGCTTCGACTTCACTACCACAAATAGCATCTATTAAACTATTACAGAATTCATGAATGGACCAGGCGACTCCTAGCACCGCTGATTCATGACCTTGTTTCTGAAATACAATTTCTGTCCCAGCTCTTCTCACAAGGTGCGTTAATGAATCTGCTTGACCGGGATCGACAGTATATTCGGCCGGGGTGAGATATGAAAATAAAGGAATTATTGTTTCGTCTGAATGTCCTCCTATAACAGGAATGGACAATTTTTTACAGCTCACCTGCAAAGCTCTTGCAACGTAAGAGCGGGCCCTGGCAGAGTCTATTTGTGTTATGCCAAAAACCTTATCAGGGTTATATTTGCCGTATTTATACAAAATAGAGCTTGCAAAAGGCACCATAGAATTTATAGGGTTAGTTGCGATGGCGAGGAACGCGTCAGGGTTTTCGTCAGCAATTGCCCGACATAGCCGTTGCAAAGCGGGAGCATTAGCAACAATCATTTGTTCTCGAACATTTCCTGGCTTGCGGGATACTCTATGAACCATCAGGATTAGTTCAGACGACCGAATAGCTGCATTCAAGTTATCACCAGCGAACCCTTTTACTTGCGGACCTCCTGGTAAATGACTTAATTCTATAGCAGCTCCTATTACTTTCTCGTCTTCATCATACAACTGCAGTCTTTTTATTTTGTGGTTCTGCTTAAGTAGAAGAGCCACATTTGCCCCGACTTCTCCTCCAGCGCCAATTACAGAAACTTGGACATTTCTCACCGGTATACATTTTATTTTCGTCTGCAAATGTGTTTGGAATAAACGGGTGTTTAATTTCAACATAGTAATTTGAGGATGCATGTTTTTTACATAATTTTAATATTTTTAAAACTGATTTTATTATATTTTGAATTGTTTTATTCTTACATGGTAATTTTTGAGCTGTAATTTGACTTTATTGCCAACATGAAATGACATCGATGACATCAAAAAATAAACAACTCTTCTTTATGACACTTAAGCATTTAACCTCGACATGAAGCAATAAAACCATAAAGTACAAACATCTAAACGCAGCTCTTCTGTTCTTTACGAAACTGTGGATAAAACTAAAACCTTGAGTGCCTCGGATCAATAAATAGGAGATAGATCCTGTTTGAGCTCTATCTAGGTAGGTGTATTTAGTATCTTCGAGTGTAGGAACCTAAGAACAAGGTAGGAACCTATCTGCCCATCTGCCTACAGACGGGGTCTTTAATTTAACCTACTTTAAATTCGGTATTTGGCCTTTTTCTATGTTCTCACAAGCAAATATCAATATCTGTCAACAACAGTTTGGATAAATGAGCTGAAAGATGGCTGAAAGTCAAATAATATAATTATGGTTAATTAAATACCTAGTCATTTTCAAAATCTCAAAAATAATTCTAGCTACAAATCACACACACGCATACGCATAATAGAAAATTTTATATGAAGTAAAATTTCTAGAAATGAACAAGTTAATCATCAGAAATATTCAGGAACTGTTTACTACGACCAAAAGGAATTATCAAGTTACTGTGGTCGGAGGTGCGAGTGACATCGGACAAACACTTTGTTTGCTGCTACGATCAGAGCCCACTGTCAGTAAGCTCGTAGTGCAAGACACTCGAGGACATACGCCTGGAGTCTTATTGGACTTGACGCATGTGCCCACCGAGACTGGCATCCTAGGGTACACAGGAGAAGACACCCTAGAAACGGCTCTGAAACATGCTAGCATAGTTCTAGGCGTTGGTGGACTCGTACGAAAGCCCGGTATTACAGAAAAGCTATGGCTGTCGGCAAACATACAATTTGTAAAAACATTAGCGATGCAGGTAGCCAAAATGGAACACATGCCATTCCTCGGAATCGTTACGGAGCCAATAAACTGCCTCGTTCCGATGGCCGCTGAGGTCCTGAGAAGTCATGGAGATTATGACTCAAGAAAACTTTTCGGTATTACTGGCTTGGATTCCTTGCGTGCTCAAACATTGTATGCAGCACAAACAAACCTGAACCCTAACATTTGCTCGGTACCTGTGATCGGAGGTCATTCTGAAAAGAGTGTCATTCCTCTTCTCTCTCAAAGCAAACCAGGTACAGATTTCGATGCTAAAATGTCCCAGGACTTCACACTGAAGTTTCGTCAGTTAAATGACAAAATATTAAGAGCTAATGGGGGATTTTCGCCAACTCTGTCAGTTGCGCACAGCGCACTTCTTTTCACTCGTAGTATACTCAATGCCTTGGACGGACAACCAGAAATAGTGAATGCGTTTATAGAAAACAACGACTTTGGTACGGCATACTTTGGAGGACTGGTGCATATCAACCGCCAGGGAGTTAAAGAGATGCAAAGATACCAATCTCTTACGCAATATGAATTGCAGCTACTTGAACGCAGCTTTGAAGAGATACGCAGAGATGCATTGAAAGGAAAGAAAGTTTTAGAATTATAGCCCACAGATTATAATAAAATCTTTTGTTAAAATCTGTTAGTGAGTACAGACAGCGCCATCCACGAAGACGCGCCCCACTCATTTCCCTAATCGCTTACAGTGCAAGTGTGCATCCATTCGCTAGTGTTGTAGTGCTGTCGATACGTACGAATTGCCTATGAGTGCGCACGCACACTACGATGAATAAATCAGCAAGGATCAAACTCCCCACACACCGCGGCCCCCTCGAGCAAAAAAACTTGTGGGGCACTATCTGCATCAAAGTATCATGGACCGTCTAAAATATAAATAAACTAAATTAAAGCACTTTTAACCAATTTACGAATATTTATTTACATGAGGGTTTTACAAAAGGTTCTTTGTACAAAGTACATTTTTGTACCATCAACAACCTAATGAATAAAAATAATCATATCACAGAGAATAACTAATGTTGAATTAAATTATGGACAGTATCCATTAGTCCATACAAATATTAAACGTTGTTTGATTTCATAATTACAAAATCTTGGCTTCCTTTTCTTCTTGTACAATAAAGTAGATAAACTTAGAAAAGGACGGACAATTGATTCTAAAAAACTGTAACTACATTATTTTCAAACAACGCTTATAATTTATTAAAACTTAGCAGTTGGAACAAAATTCATTTCTAAAATAACTGACAATTACTACATCTACTCTAAATTAGGAATCAAATACTGAACACTTCGCTTTTGGCTACTCATTTGATTTTTTTTAATAGAATTGATTTACTTATCTATCCTTCCGATCGAAAACAATCATGATATAAACACACATTCCGAACTTCTAAACTACCTTCACATTTTAAATAAAATAAATTCAACATATCAGTTATTGGACTCAAATAAGAAACTCTGTAAAGAGGAATACTTACAATCAAATTCTTCTTGAAATATATCATTTGATAAAGTAGAAATTAAAATCAAACTTAATTTAGAATTTTCAACATGTACTAATAATGAAAAATATTGAGAACCTAAGTAAGACTACATTTTGAACTACTGAAACTCCATACTTATACATAATGACATTGATCATTATGAATCGAAGCAACAATCATGTTGACCATGAACCACGAACACGGAGAGACGCTGTCAGACCTTCAACCTGCAACAATGAAACAGTTAATGTCACATTCGTTCAATTTACTCTTATGCCTGCAAATTGAGACACTAAAAATTCTTATCAAGTACAAGTATGATGGAATATTAAACCACACTCTTTTTTCCCACGGAGGAAGGCAGAAGGTCGTATCGGATCCTAGTAGTTTATGGCAAACTTATAGTCCGCTTTATGGCAAAGTAAAGTCTATCCGTTTAAATAGTGCCGCGCTTTCAAACTGCGAGGCGCAAGCCGCCGAACATTCCGCCAACGTCGTAAAAATATGGTCTCCTCATATCGGTGCGCCCAAGTGAAAAGGTAATGTTTACGCTAAATATTTATATTACATTAAATATTTAAAACCTTTACCTTGGTGAACAACTATGGACCCATCTCACTTCCGAGCCACGTATACAAGCTGTTCTCGAGGGTCGTCACGAACCGTCTCGCCAGGAGACTTGACTAGTTCAAGCTGCCAGAACAAGCCGGTTTTCGAAAAGGCTACAGTACCGTAGACCATATCCATACTGTTCGGCAAATTGTACAGAAGACCGAGGAGTACAACCAGCCGCTGTGTATGGCATTTGTGGACTACGAGAAAGCCTTCGACTTCATCGAAATATGGGCAGTTCTAGCCTCTCTACAATGATGTCGAATTGACTGGCGCTACATAGAAGTGTTGAGATGTTTGTATGAAACTGCCACGATGACTGTCCAAATCCAAGATCAGAAAACCAGACCCATCCAACTGCTCAGAGGGGTGAGACAGGGGGGATGTGATATCCCCAAAACTGTTCACCAATGCGTTGGAGGACGTCTTCAAGACGCTGAACTGGACAGGGTATCAACTTGAACGGCGAGTACATCTCACACCTTCACTTTTCAGATGACATCGTCATAATGGCAGACGCTGGAACAGTAGACCAGATGCTCCCTGTGCCTCTCGGCGGGTTGGCCTCGGCATGCATTTGGGTAAGACAAATGTCATGTACAATTCGCACGTCTTACCGAGTCCCATCCACATCGAAGGGTCGCTTCTCGAAGTTGTGACGGAGTATATCTACCTAGAACAAGTCATCCAGCTCGGTAGACACAACTTTGAGAAAGAAGCCGACAGAAGGATCCAGTTGGGTTGGGCGGCATTTGGATTACTGCGTCAAGTCGTCTCGTCGCCTATCTCGCAGTGTCTGAAGACTAAGGTCTTTAACCAGTGCGTCCTGCCCGTCATAACATACGGTGCCGAAACGTTGACACTGACAGTCGGGCCCGTCCACACATTCAAAATCGTCCAGCGCTCTATGGAGCGGGCACTGCTTGGAGTCTCTTTATAGGATAAAATCAGGAATTATAAATTATCCGGAAAAGAACCGGAGTTACCGACATAGCTTGCAGATTAAGCAAACTGAAGTGGCAGTGGGCTGGCCAAGTTTGTCGAAGGACCGATGGCCGATAGAGCAGACGAGTCCTGGAGTGGAGACCGCGTATCGGCAAGCGTAGTGTGGGACGCCCCCCAGCTAGATGGACAGACAGCCCTAAGAAGGTGGCTGGGACAGACTGGATGCGGAAGGCGGAGGACAGGGTGTTGTGGCGCAGCCTGGGAGAGGCCTATGTCCAGCAGTAGACTGCGATAGGCTGAGTTGAAGTATTTAAAAAAACGATCGAGCCTTACAGTAGTCGCATATGATGTGTAACATCTGACATCTCACATTGGTAATAAGCAACTGAGCAGTGATAGGAATTAACCTCAAAATTTACAAAAGCTACTAAATACTGAAATATTTATTCGTACAATTATAAATTACTAGTGGTCGCCCACTGATCGAAATTCGATCCCCTCTAATTATAATCTATATAGTACTTACTAATTCCATGAGTACACTAATTCCATGCTATTAAAAAGTACTTAAACTATGCTCAAGTTGTCACTTCCTGTTACACACTTCCGTCCCGTTTCACGAAATCACTCCCACAAAAAGGGAGGGTAAATATATTACACAAAAAAATAAAAACTATAAGTAGCTCACCACTTCATTCCTCATTACTTTTACTAATTTCGCTGCCAGACTCGCTGACGGAGGTAGACCGGATGCTTATCGACGTCTCCTTAAACTGACTGATGAAGTCTAGAAGCTTCTGTAGGTTTCTCTGCGTGTTGATCTGGTCAGCCAGCAGTTGTCTTTTCTCAGCGTTATGCTCGTCCAGATTTTCTTTGAGGCTCGCAGCTCTCACTTCTAGCTTACGAAGTTCGACGCATAGTTTTATATTCTTCTCTTGTAAGCTTTTTCGCTCGGCTAATTTATCTGAAATGATATTTATTGGTCTTTATTTGACAGAAACTGTCAAGCGATTTTGAACCATGTGCGGTGCAACTATTACTGTCAACTTGAACTGTGCAATTTAACTGCCCTGCAAATGATTATGGTACGGGCCCAGGCCACGCTCTCCTGGGCACGCCACAATTGTGGCGATAAGTCCCCTCTTTGAGGAGTGGCTAGAGAGGCGCCACGGCGTCCTCACCTTCCGCCTGACGCAGGTCCTCACCTGACATGGTTGTTTCGGGAGGTTCCTGTTCAGGATAAAGCGAGAGGAAACGCCCGGGTGTCACCACTGTGTGGATCGCCCGGAGCATACGGTGGAGGTCTGCCCTGCTTGGGCGGAGCAAGACCGTGTCCTCACCGAGGCTACCGGCAGCGGCAATCTCTCGCGTCCGGCCCTGGTTCAGACCATAGTTCGGAGCGAGAGTGCATGGGAGGCCGTCACCTCCTTCTGTGAAGTAGTAATGCTCGCGTAGGAGGAAGCGGAACGCGTGAGGGAGAGGCAAGGTTCGCGCCCTCGCGCCCCTAGTCGCCGCAAGAGACGCCTCGGGCGTCGTGAGTCGCAAGCTGATTTCCGGCCACCGTAGGCGCGGGCTTGCGGACGGTGTGCGATGGGTAGCTCGCGGTCCGATAAGGACCAGGCCCGGGTCGACGGCGCGTTGTGTTCCCCCGCCTCAAAGAGATGTCAGCACCAACTGACGGGGTCCGTCAGGACCAATGCCTGCCAGAGTTGCGAGTTTGTCCGAAAGGGATATCGTGGCCCTGGCACACAGGCAACAGAAGGAACACGGGTGGGCTTTAGTCAGTAAAAGTCTGACACGCCCTCCCGCTCCACCCAGAGCAGGAGAAGTTATTTGATAATTTCCCACAGAAAAAAAAGGGCATGCTTTCTCTATTTGTTTTTATTTAGAAATTTCTTTCATAGCGCTGTTAATGTTCAGATGAGCATGGTTTATTTTTCCTATTTTTATATACCTACATAGTAATTTATTTGTTTTGACCTATATATTTTTTATCTTTGGATAATAATATCATGTGCGTTTCTTGATGGGCAGCCGAATCTAATCACACGGGTTGCCGCCTGCGAAAACGGCGTGCGACTGCTGCCCCCGCGCAGCGGTGCCACCGCCCGCATACTTATGATCACTTCCGAAGTACATCTCCCGTCGCCCTATGTCCGTGTGCTGCCTCACCTATAGTTACCTCTGTAGAGCTGCTTGTGCCGCGTGGGGTCGGGGTCGAGCGCGGGCGCGGGCTGGTGCGGCGGCTCGGGCAGGCCAGCGCAGCACAGCCCGCAGTGCGCGGCCGCCACGCCGCAGCCCGTGCGCTGCCTCACCTATAGTTACCTCTGTAGAGCTGCTTGTGCCGCGTGGGGTCGGGGTCGAGCGCGGGCGCGGGCTGGTGCGGCGGCTCGGGCAGGCCAGCGCAGCACAGCCCGCAGTGCGCGGCCGCCACGCCGCAGCCCGTGCGCTGCCTCACCTATAGTTACCTCTGTAGAGCTGCTTGTGCCGCGCGGGGTCGGGGTCGGGCGCGGGCGCGGGCTGGTGCGGCGGCTCGGGCAGGCCGGCGCCGCACAGCGCGCAGTGCGCGGCCGCCACGCCGCAGCCCGTGCGCTGCCTCACCTATAGTTACCTCTGTAGAGCTGCTTGTGCCGCGCGGGGTCGGGGTCGGGCGCGGGCGCGGGCTGGTGCGGCGGCTCGGGCAGGCCGGCGCCGCACAGCGCGCAGTGCGCGGCCGCCACGCCGCAGCCCGTGCGCTGCCTCACCTATAGTTACCTCTGTAGAGCTGCTTGTGCCGCGCGGGGTCGGGGTCGGGCGCGGGCGCGGGCTGGTGCGGCGGCTCGGGCAGGCCGGCGCCGCACAGCGCGCAGTGCGCGGCCGCCACGCCGCAGCCCGTGCGCTGCCTCACCTATAGTTACCTCTGTAGAGCTGCTTGTGCCGCGCGGGGTCGGGGTCGGGCGCGGGCGCGGGCTGGTGCGGCGGCTCGGGCAGGCCGGCGCCGCACAGCGCGCAGTGCGCGGCCGCCACGCCGCAGCCCGTGTGCTGCCACACGCCGCAGCCCGCACACCACGCCAGAAGAGACGCCACATCTGAGAAAAATTAAGAAAAATATAGTCACTTTTTGTTAATTGTTATTTGAATAAAGACTTTTTACGATGACTTTTAGAGGTTTAGTTATTCGAGATAACATGGCTACGGTGTTCAGTTTTTAGTGGTAGCGTGCATTCTTTGTTAAGTGTTTCGAATAGGTGAATTTGAGATTTAGTTATTCGAGATCGCATTGCTACGGCGCGCGGCGTTAAGTTTTTCGTGGTAGCGTGCATTCGTTGTTAAGTGTTTCGTATTCGTAAACTTACGGGGACGTGATATTCGGTGTTACACTTTTCTAAGTCACGTATCACACTCCACTTTTTGTTTGGTGAACCGGAACACGCGGTCTTTCCGACAGCGGGCGCCTTCCGGTTTTCCGAACAAAAATTACATTATCAACGCGACGATCGCGTATTTATTACACTACTGTAATTTAGGAATCTTAATTAGTACAAAATATTAATATACTCACCATTTCGTCCACAAACATGACACACTTTTTTATGGGCTGCAATAGGTGTCGTGTACACTGGTTCCACAGATAAGCTAGCCGGCAGAGTCGCCGCCCACGCAGGCTTGCCGTTGGTCCATCCTATGGGCACATGGGCAAAATCTATACATATTATATAATGAAGTCGCTTTTCGTATCTGTCTTTGTCATCTTAATTACGCAACGTTCATGCGGTTTTAACCATTATTTAGTTTAGAGAAATCCGAAAAGTTTATTTGTATATTATTCAATTTGCATAATTATTACATAAAAACATCGATGTTTTGTCGACTCGTAAAAACCGTGAGAAGCAGGGGCGGGTCGTTAGTTAATAATGTGATGAATGCGAAAGTATATTAAGTATATTATGATTGTGCTTCTTTCACACAGCAATGGACTTTTTATCTCGGATGTGTTTGTCTGTCCGTCTGTCACAGCCGATTTGCTCCGAATCTACTGGACCGATTAAGTTGATATTTGGTACACATATGAACTCCTGTGACCCACACACGTACGTATAACGTAAATAAATGAATTTTGAATGTGGGGGTAACTTTTGGGGGCAAATTAGATGTTTTTTTAAATCGTTTTGCAAACTGTACCATGTGACATATCAAATGAAAGGGCTTGAATGTAGTTCTTTACATATAGATTACTTACAGAAAAACCCATAAGAAGTCTATGATCCTAAAATAACATGGTAAATCTCTGAATATTGTGCGTACAAACTTACATTTGTAGTTGGAATATATGAGGAAACATGTTTTTGAACTATGTACAATCTTAAGTTTGTTGTTAGGATAAATTAATTCCCACTACGGAACCCTTCATTGTGCGTGGTCCGACACGCACTTGGCCGGCTTTTTTAAACTTACCTTTGTTTTCATTTGAAGATCCTGAAGGTGAGCCTTCACGAGACGTTTTATTCTGCGACTGAAATATACAAATAATGCTTGTAGTGATTAACATATTAATTATGAATAATTAAATTTAATTTAAATATTTTTATTAATAATGTGGGTACAACTCATGTATCCTAAACAAAAACACAATGTACAGAGTTTTGAGCATTATATAGATAGAGTTAACGACGATGTCTGTGCTAGTATTAACTGTGTGACAGGACCGGCACATTAGAAATAGGTACATTACAAGTAATTACAACACTGTCAAAGAAATTCTACAATCGTAACTTGGCAAGGTTTTGGGGTAGTGGGGGTTCGCGCATAGTACACTAATGCAACAAAAAAATTGTCACTTTTATTGTTTGTGATTATTCTATGGTTATTGCCATAATTTATTTTAAACATGTCTGTTAAGAAAAAAGTTAAAGAAAGGAGAGGAATTCGTGAAGTTTATTAGGTGTTATAAATAAAATATATCATAAAATATTTCTAGTTATTGTGGCCTTTCAAAAAACAATGTTAACGAGGAGTAAAGGTCAACAAGCTTCATTAGTAGCTGCCGCAAAAACACATGTTAAATAAATTTAATTTAAAATAGTAACAACAATTCTTCTTCTTCTCACAAAAAAAAACCTTTTTCGTCAATTTCTTATCTAATTGTGAGAAAGCGTGAAATAATCGAAATATTAAGTCTGTGTAACTATAGAAGTACAGTTTTCGTGGTGATAAAACCATTCGTTTCAGTCCCCGCTTATAGCACCCGTTAATAGTTTCATCACTTTTGCTCTCTCGGAAATATAGCTTATTTCGCCGTTGATTTACGCAGTTATTTTGCTTTTAAATAGACTATTTTTTTTTTCGAGCAAGGTAACCTTATTTATTAAATAGTTTTTGTTAAAATTTCGGACGAAAAATGATCAGTAACTCTCTGTTTTACAGAATTATTTTTGATTTATTATTATTTTTTTATTTATTAACTACGTTTACAAAAAAAAACATAACGTAAGGACTTTGCCCCGCAAAACCGTTTTCACGGTTTGACTGTGGGAACAGAACACAATTATACAATTTTATTTATTAGGGCGGATGTATTACTCTTAGATCGAACTATTATTGATCGAAGGTATTACTGTATGAAATATAATAAATGATTAAAGCGCTCCCAAGTGAACCCCAATTTATATTATTTTATTTACAAATAAAAAAGTGAAACTAAGTATTGGGATTTTCGTATAAGCCATTCATTATTTAAAAATATGGCAAATCGAAGAAGGCCGAGAGACATCGAGTTCCATAAAAAATATAACAAATACTTGTGAAAATTACAAACAAAACAAATCAGAGTGGCACAGTTTTTAACAAAAATAATATTTTTGAGACTGTACTTATTTAAATAAAATACATCATTTAAAACTCAATTCACAAGACTTCTTTGACTTCTATAATAATTGTTATTTAATAATAATATAATTTAAATATGTTAACAGTTAGGTATCACGTGGATAATTATTGGCTTTTGACGCTTTGATTTATAAGTATGTAAATAAAAGGCTTTTGACAGTTTTTTTTTGTTTTATATTATATGCGATTGTGTATTCCGAGTTTATAATAATTATGTTAACAGTTAGATATCACGTGGACAATTATTGGCTATTGACGTTTTGATTTATAAGTATGTAATTAAAAGGCTTTTGACTGTTTGTTTTTGTTTTGGTTTTAAATTATATGTGATTAAAAGTTGATTGACTAATTGGGTTATGTTATTTAAATATTCCTAGTTTAAACGGATACCTGTCGTAGGAAAGGGACATTTTGAGAAAGGGTCATTTCAGGAAAGGGACATTTTGAGAAAGGGAAATTTGGGGAATGGGTCATCTTGGGAAATGGACGTTTCGGGAAAGGGATCTTCTGGGAAATGGACATTATGGGGAGGGGACATTTCAGGAAAGGGACTATTTGAAACACTCCCTCGTTCCCCGCGTTCCAAGTGACCACCATTTAGACCTAAAAATGACTTCTGCGCATCTAACTACTCTTGCCGACTTACTTGCCGGGGACTGTACAATGAATGGCTTGACGACTTGTTTCTCATTGGTGTATTATAATATGAAATATTATTATATTATGTATTATTATGTAATATGAAATATTATAATAGGTAAGTAATGTAATTATAGACCATGTACATAAGAATATTGTTACCTGTTGTTTTCGTAGCTTAGCAGACCTTGTCTGTGGAGGATCATTATGTGTTTGCAGGTATGAAAACTGGTTGTACTTTTTTTTCTTCTGGAAGAATAAACAATAAAAGGTTAATTGTTGATTTAATTACATAGAAAACTATCATGGATGTTTTCTTTCACACTTACAGGTAACATTTCATAGCTCCCATAGAGGAAATCATTTTTATTGGTGCTTGTAGTGGACCTCTTCCGACGCTCACTTCTTTTTTTCTCTAAAAGTTCTCTTTGTAAAGGAGTCACTAGACCAATGAGTCTGGAAAATAAAATAATTATTAAATTATCTTAAGAATAGTCCTACAATGCTATAGCACCAGATTCTATATGCTAAGCTGTGTTGTGTGTATAATTGAATTCAAATAAGCATAAATAATGTTAATTAATTATGTATAATGTTTGTTAATTGAAGGACATGTGTGTTGCAAGTAGATCATTACACTTCCAACCTAACAGCTATGGGTTCTTCTTTTCATCACAGCTTGGTAAATTGGAACCACTATGGAACATTATCCCATCATAAGGATATAACTAACATGCAAAAGTGCATGTGGAAATCTGTAACGATTTTGAATTACCTATATTGATTAGTGATTACCTCAAGAAGACCTCTTTAGTAACGGGTTCGCCAGGCCCCGGTAGCGGGGGCGGCGAAGGCGTCGGTGATTGAGCCGCACCTCGAGATGAATCCGAATCTGACTTCTGTTCCTGCCAGTCATTGTTGTGCTTTGATCCACTGTCAACCAAAAATTATTTAGTAAAATACAAAGTGAACAATTATTTCAACCATAATAAGCAGCTTAAATAAGTACCCAAATGCTTCCTTCACTTTGTTTAAAACATTCACAAAATTGTTTCTGCTATCGTTCACAGTACTTGGTAGTTGAGCGAAATTCCTCTGATATTTGTCTTTATCATCATTTTCACTAAGATTTGAATTTTCCTTTTCATTAGTCAGCTTGATATCAATCTCCACGTCAGATATATTCTCCTTAAGGTCATCACTATTGTTTTCAGTTTTAATATGAATTTCGTTTAGTACAGATGGCTTTAACAGTGAAACAGTTCCGTTTCTGCTACGATATTGTATTTGATGGTCCCTCAGTTGCTGTGCCACATATCTGTTGTCATTTTCAATGTTGGTGTGCTTGTTCCGAGCCTTCAACCTTTGTTGGTACAACTCTAGTTCTCTCCGTAGTCTGTCTACCACTAGTTTCTGTGGTAAAGAAAAGTTGTCTTACTTAGTATTTGTTTTAATTTAATTTTTGTCTTTCCTACGTTGGCGTGATAGGAAGACTTAAGTACACACATAACTTAAATGAAATATTTTTTGTAAGTTTAAAGCCCTTTATATATTTGGCACATTATAGAAGTTGAGGAGAGAAGTTTTGCACTCCTTTACAATGAAGTATATTTTGTTCTAAACTTAAAAATAAAAATGGTTGTTTAACTTTGAAAATTTTTAGCAAACTTTCAATTAATTTTTCTCGATTTTTTTGGGTTTGGTAAATTTTTCATATTTTTTAATGATACTCGGGACATTTTTTCACATTTTATTGTTATTTTTTTCATATAATTATTTATCATTTTAATATGATAAATAATTACACTCAATTTTAGTTGTTTTGAACAAACATTTAAAAAACAACTACTAAACTTCCACACTAAATAACCCTACTGTGTAAGCATCAATCACTCTCTTATCATGTAACATAACTAAGATGTAGATAGTAATAGTGATACATACAAATAATATTGTGTTGTAGATTGTTCTTGAATTATACTTTTACAGCCTGCCATAAGTACTAGCTATTGTATTAGGGTCAAATTTACGAACACTTGATAAAATATTAAGTAGGTATCTATCACACAGTGATCACAGAATTTTTAAACTTTGAAATTTAATCATAACTTACTTGAGTTTGCCCTATTGCAATAATTTCTTTCTCAGCTTCTTTGACTTTAGATCTGAGATGAATGTTCTGCGAACAAAGCACAATCGTATTATTTTATAGAATTTCCAACAATATTTGTAGCTAAAAAAACAATTCATTTTTCTTACATTTTCATCTTCTTGAAGGCGCGCAACCCAAACCTGAAAAGTATATTATTTATTAAAGATCGACACTCTTTACTTTAATAATTAATAGATATAAAAAGTAATTCATAATCACTAGACCAACCTGATGAATTCGTATTGCGTTTTTCAAGTCCGACTGGGTTTTACGAATATCTTCCTTTATTTCGTTAGATACTTCCATACTTTTTATTCTAATCTATATTAAAAATCACCAACAGTTTGTATTTATCTAACTTATTCAACATAACAGAAATCTAAACAAAACTAACGATATGTTCATGAAGAAAAAACTCTTGTTTCCATTTGTTTCTTTCTCACAACAAGGATACGAAAAACGCTAAATTAACTAGTATGCTTTCTTCAGAAACTTTACACTGCGCGGGACGTTTATTACATAACAGAATAAAAATAATTTTCAACAAACAAATATTCATAGTTTAAAATCTGTACCAAATTGGGTTAAATTTTATTGGAATACAACTTTATTCAACGAAGTGAGTTGAATTGAAATAATTACGTACACATACATAGTTTTGCACGTATACATTACACAAATACACACACACACAACTTACCGGAAATAACTGAAAAAACTCTGTTACACGAAACAAACTAGAACATTACAGCTGTTCCTGCAATGGCAGTAGTAGCGCTTTTTCTTCGTCGTAAAATATTTTCTTTTGGATAAAGTTTGCTAATAAATATAATTTATCTACCAGCCTTATATTGTCCCACTGCAGGACAAACCAACAAAGGCCTCTTCCAGCCTGTTCTCATACAGAGAAGCAGCAGAGGAGGCATGAGCTCTAATCACCACACACGCTAGAGGGTGATTAGAGATTTCAGACTTATAATGCTAGATACACACGCAGTGACTTTAGTGGCCGGCAACTGGCCGGCGATTTCAAAATCACTCGTCCACATACAGACTTGACAGCCAATGATTAACCAATGTTCCGTTAGTTTAGGTCAATGGTTTAGGTAGTTATTTAGAGGTAAACAAAAATAACCACGTGACGAGAAAGCAGACTAGTAACCGACTAAACGTAATACCTGTCATTTCAGTTGTCATGCTACGTGACAGTTGTACTCTTCAATTTATCAACGTTTTATTTCGTTGACGTTTAGAGAACCTGTATTTTTGGGTCTAATCTAAAAGGGGTCTAAGCAAGAAACCTATAGATAAAAGTGGAGGCAACTATACCTTCACGTTTACAATAGATAGACCGATTATTAAATCTAACAAAAAAATTGTGCTCAAGCAATTACACCTTCGAAGAGTAGTTTAGAATAAATGATAAAAACACACGGTAACTTAAGAGGAAACTATCGTAATAATCAAAATAAATTTAATTTGGTTATCTAAGTTACAACGCATAAACAAGAAAGTGTCATCTCTATCGTAATAATCAAAATAAATTTAATTTGGTTATCTAAGTTACAACGCATAAACAAGAAAGTGTCATCTTTATAAACCCTTTTTATGATTTGTTTACATAACCAATGGAGTTTATAGTACATAATTCTTTACTTTATAATTGCCATGACTCGCCATACCTACACAAGACATAACCCACTTATTCTGAAAAGGACAGTCAAAACGTGCAGCTACTGCACTCAGAATGTCGTTGTTGCTACCCCGTATACGGGCCAGCAGGGAAGCTGCTTTTTTGCGCTTGATGGCCTGGAAACCATCAGTGCACGCTTCAGCAAACATCCTAGACGCGCTGCACCGCCACGGCATGGCGGCAGACCCAACAACATCTTGAATGCATTATTGTACTGAGTGCGCAGGGCTCTGTAGACTCACTGCGTATATCTCACCCACAGACCACTTGAGTAGAAGGACTGGCAATAATCTTTGAAAAGCGTAACCACTTCACTTCTCTCGTGCATCATGCGAACCTGCGTGTGAGCATATCAGCTCTCACCACCAAAGCCCTGCGCTCAGCTCAATATCCTCATCGTCCCTGAGGTCACCTGTCATAATGTGACCCAGATCTCTAGATGGTTGAACCTGCTTTATGGCTATTCCATTGAGAAATACAGGAGGACATGGGTAGGCTGTTGTTTGCCTGCGGGCTAATTGCGTAACACACTATTACGTAGAAATCAGTTTCAATTTGACAGTTCCACAACATTATTAATTTGCGTTATTTACGTTGTTGAGCAGATTTTTTTTGGTGATGAATGAATTAGCAATATACTTCAAAATATACCGATTATGATTCAAACTGTGTTACGCAATTAGGTTCATTAGGGTGCTCATTTGAATAAGTACTAAAATTTTACTCTTATTAGTTGTATTGTAAGTTGTAACCCATGCGCCTCCGCGTCATTCAACTCAGCATATCGCAGTCCACTGCTGGACATAGGCCTCTCCCAGGCTGCGCCACAATACCCTGTCCTCCGCCTTCCGCATCCAGTCTGACCCAGCCGTCTTCTCAAGGTCGTCGGTCCAACTAGCTGGGGGCGTCCCAGACTACGCTTGCCGATACGTGGTGTCCACTCCAGGACTCGTCTGCTATGGCCCAGGATTGACCGCGAGCGCTCTGTCATTCCCGCCCGACGTGGATGGTGAACTGTGCAATGTAGGAGAAGGCGCCCCCGCACCCGTCTCCCGCTGTTCACCACCAGGGGGCATAAGACGACGATCGTACAATCGCCTTCTCATGCCCCGTCTTCGCCTGCGGAGCGGCGCTGCGAGAGGGTCGTCCTCCCGCGCGCGCTCCGCGTCCTCCTTCTGCGACATTACGTCCTCGCAGAAGGAGGCGATCGCTGTCCAGGCCCCCTCGCTTTCCAGCATCGAGTTGACGACGCCGGGAAGCGAGAGGTCCTGCCCGACCGCTGCGCTCAGACCGCGGCGCAGCTCGGACCAGGCTGGGCACACCTCAAGGGTGTGCTAAGCCGAGTCCTCCGCCGCACCACAGTCGTGGCACGACGGGGTCTCCTCCCTTTGGATCCGGTGCAGGTGCGATCCGAAACACCCATGGCCGGACAACACCTGCACCAGACGGAAAGAGAGGAAACCGTGGTACCGCTCGAGCCAATCCTTCAGGACTGGCCCGAGCGCGTCCAGAGTTCGGCGGCCAAAAACGGCAGTGGTGAGGTCCTCCGTCCAGTGATGGACGATTGCGTCCCTCGCCTCTTGCCGCACGGCCTCCCGCTCTTCTGCGGCGGGGGGCTCCCCGAGCGCCTTACGCCGCGCCGTCCATTCGTACACTCTAGTCAGCACCCACGCCTCGAGCTCCCAAGGAGGGGTGCCGGCCAGAGCGCACGCCGCCGAGAAGCCCACCGACCGGTCACGTTGATACCCTGTCCAGCCCATTCCAGTGGCTTGAAAACGTCCTCCAACGCATTGGTGAACAGTTTTGGGGATAACACATCCCCCTGTCTCACCCCTCTGAGCAGTTGGATGGGGCTGATTTTCTAATCTTGGATCTAGACAGTCATCGTGGCAGCGTCATACAAACATCTCACCACTTCTATGTAGCGCCAGTCAATTCGACATCGTTGCAGAGAGGCCAAAACTGCCCATATTTCGATGGAGTCGAAGGCTTTCTCGTAGTCCACAAATGCCATACACAGCGGCTGGTTGTACCCTTCAGTCTTCTGTACAATTTGCCGAACAGTATGGATGTGCTCTACGGTACTGAAGCCTTTTCGAAAATCGGCTTGTTCTGGCGGCTGGAACTCGTCAAGTCTCTTGGCGAGACAGTTCGTGATGACCCTCGAGAACAGCTTGTATACGTGGCTCAGAAGTGAGATGGGTCTATAGTTCTTCAGCAAGGTCCGCCTCCGTGTACTTCTCACAAATAGACATAAAGCCCGCTTTTGGAGGGGCTCCGCAGTACCCAGTACCATATCCCTAACATCTGCATAGCTAAAGCTAGCTGCATAGCTAGTGTGCTACTAAGCCGCTCGACAAGCTGCTCAACATTTTATGTTAAACAATAGAGGTGAGCTTAATCCACCTTGCCTAACGTCACATTCCAATGTGTATTCATCCGACAACGCCCTTGCCCACTTCACATGGTTTTTTTGGTTTGCTTATCAATACCTCAGGAGAGAGATAAACTCACCCGGCACACTCGCGCTATGAAACTGGTCCCACGAAGGTCGTATGTGACACGATCGAACCCCCTTGACAGGTCTAGGAAGCACGTGTATACCAGCGTCCTTCTGGCTGTGTAGTGTGTAGTACCCGACAGCGTGCTTTAGACTTAAAATGGCACTCTACCCAGTCTACGCTGCTCAACCCAAATGGGCACCTACAAAAATTGAGCACTTTAAATTTCCGCCTTTCGTAGGGTTGTTACTGCGAGTGCGCGAGGGAAAGCAAGCGACCGTTTGACAGCTGCACATTACCGAGTTTTGTACAACATAACATGAAGGTATAGATAAAAGGTACATAACACAAAACTTGGCATTAAACGTGGCGACCGTCGTCACACAAAAGTATTGCCAAATTTTGTTCTTGAGAAACATTTAGATGTCTCTCTATTCATATGTCCTGGCCCTGCAGTCTCGACATAGCTATAGCGAACGCTTTACGGTCGCAAAGTCCTAATAGAGTCCCTAGACGGTCAAAATGCTTGACAAGATTGTGATTTTTTCGTGCTTATAACAAGCAATTTTGACCGTCTAGAGATCCCATTTAGGACTTAGCGATCGAATTCGGTCGTAAAGCGATCGCTATGTATGTCGATACTGCAGGCCCTGATTGCTGTTCTTGCTCACAAAAAACGCTGAAGATTGTCATAAAAAACATGAACTTCGGCTAGTCAGGCCCTAGGCGGTGTGAAACGTTAAAATTGCCTTTTTTGTTCCTTATTTTAATTTTTTAATCAGTTATAACAACAATTGTCCCCGTAATATATTATTTTTAAAGCTAATGAACTAATTTATTGATAAAAAAATGTACTCAATAGAGTTAAGATGGTCTGCACTCTTTGAGTGTTTATACTCAATAGAGAATAAGATGGTCTTGTAAATTGTTTGTACATTTTTGTGACAGTACTTTGTCCGTATTATGTTAAATTTTTCACGGAATGGCTACGCGTACGTTACGCGGAGCCTTTGTGTCGCGTCGCGTGTCGCGCCAGTATGTAGAACCCTCAGTAGTCTCTGAGCTAAGCTACGGACAGACAGACGGACATGGCGAAAGTATAAGGATTTCTTCTTGACTACGGAACCCTAAAATGACGTAGGTCTGTATCATATCATTGCGGTTGCGGTAGGGTATCACCTCATAAATAGTACTTACTAATTTCGTGGGTATCACCATGATATCTGAGTTCATTCATTCATTAAATATAAGTTCATCTTCATTCGTTTGATATCATTCATTCAATCAATGTCGTCCGTCGCTATGTGGAAGATTTAGTTTTACGTTAGGTATTTGTTTTAAAAATTGTAATAGAATAATCTGACATTAGATAATAAGACATTAATTGATTTTCCTGATAGTGTTCTACAATCCAGTGCTTGAATTTAATTAGTTAGAATAGATGCGATTGAAATATTTTACAAGATTGAAAACGACATGTTCATGCTGAAATTTTCATGTTGATTGGCGCCACGACAAACTATTGTATTTTCAGTACTACGGATATTGTAAAAAGTGTTGAAGAGAGTTTAAAATGTCTGTCAAACGACAAGCCACTACCGAATTGAATCACGACAATTGGGATCAAGATGATCCAGCCGACCATGAAGAAATGGGCAGTTTTAAAATTGCACCCAAGGAAATGCTTGAAAAACGTGTTATCAGGACTGCAAAAAGGCGTACACAAGCTGCCGGTGACGAGGTAAAATTAAATATTTTATTATGCTTGAGTAGCATGTTGTAGAATAAACTTATCTATTTTTGGTACTAGATGAAAGGGACTAAAAAATAATGATACAGGCTAGAAATATTACCATAACTAATAAACTCATTGTATAGTTTATCTCTAGTTTTCTTTTATTTATTAATCTTCCATTCATGGATTCTATATTGTAATAGACAGCCTCTACCTTTGTCCACCCATTGGTAGTTTAAAAGGGCAATACACAACATTTAAATTTCCTATGATATCTACTTTAAAATTACATGATAGTCTGCCCCTAAGACAACCCACTGACAACAAGTCCACTCTTTAATGCTTTTTGTTTTACATTTCAGCCTAAGAAAAGTGTCTTCAGTGGATTTAGTGGATTCAATAAAGCACAACCAGCATCATTTGACTTTTTGTCA
Source organism: Tiliacea aurago (assembly GCA_948098905.1). Taxonomy (NCBI): domain Eukaryota; kingdom Metazoa; phylum Arthropoda; class Insecta; order Lepidoptera; family Noctuidae; genus Tiliacea; species Tiliacea aurago. The sequence continues at coordinate 10,742,760 of OX402579.1, read as the reverse complement.
AAGTTAACTAATGGCAACAATGACAGTAACAGTACATCTAACAAAGCAGATTCATCAGTAACATCCAGTTTGTTTTCAAATAAACCACTTGCCAGTCCTACCTGTGGTATTTTTGGCAATCAATCTACTACCACACCAACTAAGTCGCCATTTGGATCACCTTCAACACAGACAGGCTCAAGTTCCCTATTTGGAGTTCCTGCTCAAAACACCACAACTCCATCTATGTTTATGACGTCAAAAGCTGATTCCACCGTTAAAGATTCTCCATTCAAAATCCAAACTGTTACTAGCTCAACAGATAACAATACTGATTCCACAAAATCATCTATTGCACCAGTTACTTCCAGTAAATTTGACATTCCGGCTACCAGCGCCAATGTAGCTAAGTCATTGTTTTCAACTACTTCAAATTCAGCACCATTTAAAATTCAACCAATGACTACCACTTTTGGTATGGCATCAAAACCAGAAGTAAATCTAAATGACACAGATAAAAAGCCTGAGGACACCAAGAATGATAAAAAAATGAAATATTATTCAAAATTAAAAGGTTTAAATGAATCGGTATCTGATTGGATAAAAAAGCATGTAGAACAAACTCCTCTCTGCATACTTACTCCAATATTTAAAGATTATGAAAAGTATTTAAAAGAAATACAAGATGAATATGGTTCAGAAGATGTTGATACTAAGTTAGATAATAGATTTACTACAGGAGAAACAAAAACACAGTTTGGCAACTCTGCTACTAAGCCAGTAGCTGCAAATGAAAACAATATGGCAGGATCATCTATTTTTAATGTGTCTCCAAATTCAAAATCTCTATTTGCTACTCAAAGCAATACCACTGCAGCAACTGAAAAACCAGAAAAATCAGGCTCATTCTCCTTTGGGATTGGTTCATCTACTAATACTTCAAGTACAATTTCAACCAGCACTGCAGGATTTTCTTTTGGAGCCATTACATCAAGCACAGCAAGTGCTGTAACTTCTTCTCCTTTCTCTTTTGCTACAACCACAAGTACAACAGCTGCCAACGGAACAGCAGCACCATTTTCATTTGGGATTGGAAAGCCTTTCAGCTTTAATTCTAACGTCAAACAAAACACAGATACTACTGAAGAAACCAATGAAGAAGATTCACCACCTAAAGTAGAATTTACACCCATTGTTGAAGACAACACTGTTTATGATAAGCGTTGCAAAGTTTTTGAAAAGAAAGATGGCAATTTTGTTGACAAAGGCGTTGGTACACTTTATATCAAGAAAATTGAGGAAAGTGGTAAACACCAGCTCCTAGTTCGGGCCAACACAAACTTGGGCACCATTTTAGTTAATTTGATATTGGTGTCTGCTATCCCTACACAACGCATGGGTAAAAACAATGTCATGTTGGTATGCATACCCACACCAGAATCAAAGCCCCCACCTACACCTGTCTTAATCCGGGTGAAAACTTCAGAGGAAGCTGATGAATTACTAGAAACTTTAAACAAATATAAAGCATAACATATTAATTGTACTGAATTTTGTTTAAGCTGAGAATACTGTACCTATAATTTTATTAGCCTGGACTAGAGTAGCCAATTTTATTCTAAATTTTATTTAAAAAAATTTTTTTTTTACATAATATCTGTGTTTAATATTAAATATCACTTAAAACAAATTATGTATCGTAAGAATGTAGTCCCTAATTAAACCGTGATATTCGTATCATTATTGTGAAATTGATTTTATGTTAATCCTGAGGTTGAGAAATACATCATTTCCCTACCTGATTATTTCGTTTGGAATTACTTTGCAGGCATTATTGCAATCTAATCATAATAGGCTAAGTAGCTGCACCAAGAGGTGTCCGTGGGTGGAAATTTCATCCAAGTCCAAAGATACAAAAAAATATTTCACACTTAGAGACTACTATTACTAAAGTCAGGTTTGCTGTGGCTGATGAATGTCGCCAGACATCTTGCCTCACGACATATATTCGATGTCGCCAGACATGCGCGACATCTCTAGCGACACGTGTTGCGGGACATCTGTCTCCTAGTAAATATGACTTCACAGTTTCTGGACACTTTAAGGATTTACAAAAATCACTTAACGAAAATATATCGTATAATCTCTAAATAGGTAATAGGAATCACTTTACACGTCATATAAAAAAAAGACATTTCCTATCTGACTGACCCCTGAGAGGAAATGGCGAAACAAACTCAGAGGTTCTCTTAGAAAGTCCAGACTTAATCTTGGTCAGATCATGTGCGGACCATGTAGATGTGTCTGAAATGGTCTTTTGAGGAAACAACAAGTCTCGTTGGAAACGTTAAATTATTCGTCGCATAAAATAGCGGCCTACATAGCGCGGATGCAGTGTTACTAATTTTTTAGGGTCCCGTACCCAAAGGGTGAAATGGGAACCCTATTACTAAGGCTCCGCTGTCCGTCCGTCCGTCTGTTACCAATATGTATCTCATGAACCGTGATACTTAGACCAAATTTTGTTTTGTGTATAATAAATTAATAATGTGTCAAATTGGGAACAGCTCTCCTTGATGGGCGAGTCCTATTACTGGCTGCACGTACGACGCGTTGATTGAGTTCAGTACAGAACACGCAAGCTAACCACTCAAGGTCACTGGCATATATCTGCGTCTTAAGACGAGGCCGCGTAGCAGACGTCTGTGCCCGTGTCCGCGCCCTTTTTTTTTTTTTTTTTGGGTGGGAAATCATCAAATAACTTCTCCCGCTCTGGGCGGAGCGAGAGGGAGTGTCAGACTTATACTGACTAAAACCCACCGTGTTCCTTCAAATGCCTGTGTGCCAGAGCCACGATATCCCTTTCGGACAGGCTCGTAACCCTGGCAGGCATTGGCCCTTTCGGACCCCGTCAATTGGTGCTGACGTCTCTTTGAGGCGCGCGTGGAACACAACGCGCCGTCGACCCGGGCCTGGTCCTTATCGGACGGCGAGCTACCCATCGCTCACCGTCCGCAAACCCGCGCCTACGGTGGCCGGGAATCGGCCTGCGATTCCCGACGCCCACGGCGTCTCCTGCGGCGACTAAGGGCGGAAGGGCGGGCACCCTGCCTCACCCTCATGCGTTCCGCCTCCTCCTTCGCGAGCATTACTGTTTCGCAGAAGGAGGTGACGGCCTCCCATGCACTCTCGCTCCGAACCATAGCCCGAACCAGGGCCGGACGCGAGAGATCGTCGCTGCCGATCGCCTCCGTGAGGACACGGCGGTGCTCCGCCCAAGCAGGGCAGACCTCCACCGTATGCTCCACCGTGTCCTCCGGGCGATCCACACAGTGGTGACACACGGGCGTTTCCTCCCGCTTTATTCTGAACAGGAACCTCCCGAAACAACCGTGTCCGGTGAGGACCTGCGTCAGGCGGAAGGTGAGGACGCCGTGGCGCCTCTCTAGCCACTCCTCAAAGAGGGGACTTACCGCCGCAATTGTGGCGTGCCCAGCACTGGGTTGCAACAATCGCACTTTCCATGTCGCCATGAGATCCTGCCGGAGCTCCGTCCGCTGTGCCGCGATTTCTTGCGGCAGCGGAGTTACACCCCGGCGTTTCGCCTCTTCGCGCCACACCCACATGTGCGCGAGGACTTTCGCCTCCAGATCCCATGGCGGCAGTCCGGCAAGGAGGCTCGCCGCCTCACGGGAGACCGTGCGGTAACCCCGTACCAGCCTGATGGCCATGACCCTTTGGGACGCGTTCAACCGCTGGGCTGGTCGCAGCCTCAGTGAACGCGCCCACACCGGTGCCCCGTAAAGGGCCATGGACCGCACGATCCCCGCGTAGAGCCTCCGGCAGGAGGCGTTTGGACCCCCCAGATTGGGCAGGAGCCGCTTCAAAGCAGCCCCGGCCCGCTCCAGTCTGGGAGCCAAACGTCGGAAGTGCTCGACGAAGTTCCACCGGCTATCGAGGATGAGTCCCAGGTACTTCATCGTAGCCTCGACGCCGATGTGAACCCCTCCCGCCGTTATCTGGGAACCCGACAGTGGCGCGTTCCGAGGACCATAAAAACACATGGCCTCGGACTTGTGCAATGCCACCTCGAGTCCCAATTGCCGGATCCTATCGACGATTGTCGCAACCCCACGTTCCGCCAGTTCGGCCGCCGCCTGATGTGAACTCCCCTGTGCCAGGACCAGCGTGTCGTCAGCGTAGCAGACTACGCTGACGCCACTGGGGAGGTCAGCGCGCAGCACCCAGTCGTACCCGATGTCCCACAGATGCGGCCCCAGAACCCCTGTGGAACACCGCACGACATCTCTCGCCGGTTCCACTCTCCTTGGTGACCGGGGTAGATGACGGCCCTGTCCGTCAGATAGGCCTCGACCACGCGACAGAGGTAGGTCGGCATCCGGTGATACCGGAGTGCCTCCCTGATGCAACTCCAGGGCAGGGTATTAAACGCATTGGCGATGTCAAGAGACACCGCCAAGACGACCCCACCCCTGGCCACAGCATCCCCCGTCGTGAGGGCTCGAACGCGCATGATGGCATCCACCGTAGAGCGCCCCTTGCGGAAACCAAACTGGCTCTCCGCCAAATCCGGCCCCACCCGTACCAGCCGCCCGACAAGGCGGTCTGCAATGACTCTTTCAAAGAGCTTGCCCACCTCGTCGAGCAGCACGATGGGCCGGTAAGCGGACGGAGAGTCCGCTGGGCGCCCCGGCTTCTTAATGAGGACCAGTTTCCCCGTCTTCCAACGAAGTGGGAACTGGCCCCTCTCCATGCATGCGCTTAGGAGCCCCCTTAGTCGAGGCCCGAGAGCCTCTGAGGCCAGAACCCAGGCTTTTCCAGGCAAGCCGTCGGGTCCTGGGGCGGTATTCTTGGCATTCAGCCTACGTACCGCCACTCTCAAATCTACCTCGGTCACCTCCGAAGCATCGTCGTCGTCGTCGGCGGTGTGGTCCGCATTGGGCACCGCAGGAGGCGGAGCCATGGGCGGGGGAGTATGTTCCCCTCGCGAAGGGAACAGAGCGCTCACCACGTCCTCCACGAGCTGGGGCCGGAGACTCTGCGTCAGCGGGGGAGCCCATGGGCGGAGTTTATCCCGCACCATATTATAGGGGCGTCCCCACGGGTCTCCGTCGATGATCTCCAGCGACAGCTCGCGGGAGAGTCCTGGCCCGCTGGATCTCCTCTTGGAGGGCGTTCTTCGCCACTCTGTAACCCTCGTACAGCTCCGCCTGAATGGCTACCGTATCCGAATGGCGGATACGGAGCCTGCGGTGCCTGGCATACCGGCGTCGCGCAGCAACGCACGCCTCGCGTAAAGCGGTCAGCTCGCGCGACCACCAGCACACCTGGCGCCGGGCACGTCCGGGCTGGACCCGGGGCATTGCCACGTCACAAATGTTGGACATGGCCTCCCGGAACCACTCCGCCTCGTCGTTGATGTTGGCAGGCCTGTCCGATGATGACACCCAGGCCTGCACGATCGAGGCTTCCAGGAGGAGCTCCCGGTCCAGCTGCTTCAGCGCCCACCGCGGACCACTCGGGGCTTGTCGGACCGGCGCGCTCGAGGTCGGGGCGGAGACGTCAAACCGATGTACCGGTGATCGGAGTATGTCTCCACCCTCTCCATGACGCGCCAGTCGATGACACGCGGCGACAGAGCGGGGCTGGTGAACGAGATGTCCACCACTGATTCACCCCGCATCCGCACACACGTGGGGACAGAACCCCGGTTTAGGACGACCATGCCTGTCTCCAGAGCCCAGTCCTCCACCATCCTGCCCCGTGTGTCCGTATACTGGGAACCCCAAGCCACGTTTTTGGTATTGAAGTCCCCGAGGACGAACACGGGGAGGGGTTGGTACCCGACGACGACGACTCTCAGCTCCCGAAGGGAGTTGTGGAACTCGGCGAGAGTTCGGTTCGGGGAGAAGTATACTCCTACCACGACAATCTCCCCGAACCGTGCTGCTACGCAACCCTGTCCCCTCTTGACGGCCTCGAGGGACAGGGTACCGGCGGCGGCCGACGAAATTAGGGTCACTGAGCCGCTCAGGTCCTCCACCCAGTCATCCCTGGGCGGAACATAGTACGGCTCAGCGAACACGGCGATGTTAATCGACCACTGCGCCATGCTCTGGAGCAACAGATCCTGAGCGGCGGCGCAGTGGTTGATGTTCGCCTGGAGGAGGCGTAATGGGGCCATTTATTGGCAATCCATTTGAGCTTCCTCCCGGGCCCCCTGAGATGGCCCTGCCGCGGTGTTAGCGGCGGTGACGACGGTAGAGGCGGCAACGGCGGCTGCAATGCGGCGGCTGCAATGGTGCGGCGGTGACGACGGTTGTTGAGGGCTTGCCCCTTCCCTTGGGTTTGGGGGGGGGAGCGCAGGCCTTACCTCCAGCCCGGTGATCGGCCGGCTTGCCAGCCGCCGCACATGCAAAACAGTGCGGCGTGGCATCACAAGAGGCGGCCTTGTGACCGGGCTGACCACAGCGGAAGCAGTGGTCGCTGCGGTCCACGTCCGAGGTGCAGCATACTCCCACGTGGTGACCCACCCGGCAGCGGAAGCACCTCAGAGGTCTGGGTTCCAGCAGTTTCACCTGCGCGGATACCCAGCCCACCCGGAGCCTTCGGCCCTCCCCGGCTATCTTTTGGGCCACCGACACGGGGCAGCTCACCGTTATGGTTTGCATGCCCGTGGTGTCAGGACGGATGGTGCCTGCCCGCACCTGCTCGGCAGAGCACCCCCCAGTCCTAGCCACGGCGGCCACAACGTCTTCCGCCGTCACGCAGTCGTCCAGGCCCAGGATGCGCATTTCAGCGGACTTAGTTGGTCTGGACACTCGGACCTCCTCCGCATCGAGGGACGCCCTAAGTCTTTCGGCCAGGGCGTCAGCGGTCGGGCCGCTGGCCGCGCCGGGGATCTCGAGCATCCGGGCCCCCGTCGCCGTCACCTTCATTCTGAAGCCCTCGGTGACACCGATCTCCTCGAGGTTGACCGCCTTCCACGCCTTGGTGAGCACTTCTCGGTACGACACGCCCCTCTTTTCCGCTTCCGGCTGTAGTGTTATCACTACGGCTGCGGACTTCGGGGCGCGGAGCCTACCTGCGGCGCTACGCTTCTTGCGTTGCTGCCGCCTCTCCTTCTTTTTGGCCGCCCTTGCTGCCTTTCCCGCCTTCCTGCTCTCCCCAGCTACCTGCCATTCGGCATCGGCCGTAGGGGAATTTGGAGGCGGAGGCAGGAGCGACCCTCCTGCCGCGACGGCGGGGGCGACCCTCGCCTTCTGCGCAGCCGTCTGCGCAGCCGTCCCACCCTTCTTGGGCTTGGGCGGCACCTCTTTCGCCGGAGGCACGGGTTTGGGCGCGGCCTTGGCCGCAGGCTTAACTGCAGGCTTAGCCGCGGGCGTGGCCGAGGCAGCCACTGTGGCGGCAAAAGTGGCCGGCCTGCTCGCCGCTAGCGGTGGGCGAAGGACAATTCCCTCCAGTACAGAGAACCGGCTGCTGAGTGCAGCCAGCTCCTGCCGCACCAGGGTCAGAACCCGGTCCTCCGCTGGCAAGGGCAGGCCCTGCCCATGCTGCGCTCCCCCTTGGGGCACCTCCCGGGGTCCAGCTCCTCGAAGCTGGGCCAGGTCCGCTCGGAGCTCCTCATTCTCCTTTCGGAGAAGCTCCATGGCGGCTGTCAAGCGGCCGATCTCGTCTGACGAAGGCCCGACTTGAAGGGCTTTCGCTGCCGTCAAAATGGAGGCCGTGGCAGTGGGTACGATCTTGTCTTTCGAGGACTGAATCCTCTTCAAGGCCACACCCCTGATCGCGGCTACCACGACCTCCTCGAAGCTACTGGCCGCTCCCTTCGTCTTGGAGCTGCCAGCGGCTTCCGGCTCACCGCCCGAGGACTCGGAGAGGGCCGCCTTGCGGCTGGTCTCTCCGAGTTGAACCTCCTGTTCCATCGGTTCCTGGGTGGTAAGCCCTCTGCCTACCCCCCGTTTTCGAGCCCCGCCCCGGCTGCTGATTTTCTTGCGAGCCGTGCTTGGTCCATCGTCAGAGGACGACCCCTGGCCGTCCCCTGGTTTCGAGCGCTTGAAGAACTTGCTCTGCTTCCCTTCAGCCCCCTCATCAACGCGCGCCAGGCTCTTAAAAGAGCCCTTCGCGCCAGATGCGGCGTCGGACTCCGACTCCGCATCACTCCACTCCTCTTCTACTTCTTTTGGTTTTTTGTAAGGTTTTCCATTGTTATTCCCACGAGTGTGGGGGATCTAAAAAGTCATTCCTAGGGTTACCCCCTGTGCCTAGGTAAGTGTGACATTTGTAACCCAACCCAGGGATTCCACTGGTCCCTGGCTGGGGGTGCGCTAACGACTGATGCGCCACCTATAACTACAAGTTACAGATGACACTACTCCTCAGCCATTCATACCCTCGCCGCGCACCAAAACTTGGTATTAGAGGAATTTTTTATAGAGGTTTACATCCTCGCGATCCGGGCGACCAAGCCAAGATCCTCGTCCCGTTCCGAGTCACAAAACATGACCGTGATCTCTTTCCGGATTACGATTTCGACGCTGCTAGCTCGTTGGCAGGGTGAGTGCACAACGAGGACCGCCCCTGCTTCTCCAGAATGGAGAAACGTCCTCCTGTTTTGGCCAATATTGGGCCCGTCCTCCGCGGACTATCCCGTCCCCGACTAACCTAACTTACCTAACCTAATTATATGTAGATTTTTATTCTAACGTATTTAACCTATCTTAGTTATATTTACATAATATACAGGGTGTTTGGCAGAACGTTGAACATACGAAAATGGTGGGTAGGTGGGGTCATCTGCTACTTACTCAGCCCTAATTTATTTGGCCCTGGCCGACTGGGTATTTAAAAAAAAAAAAAAAAAGTTTTTTTCTTGTTTCACCACTTTCCTAACTTTAAAGTGTATTTTTCTTATTAAAAATGGGCAATAAAACAGGCAATTTTTTTTTTTTTAATCTTTGATGTTGGCAGATTCTTATAAAATTATTGCTTTGTTCAGATGTTAGCTAGAAAAAAAGTTATGAGTCCTCAAACTTACAGAAAGATGTAAAAAATACTTGAATGTTAATTTCAACTTGCATTTAAAAAAAAACAAAAAATGATTGAGGAGTTCCAATTCTAGCAAAACATCCCTAGTGTGTGAGCTTTCTAATGGTATGTAATTTGCTTTTATAAAAAAAAAACTTTAAGAGTTATTTCATAATTTTATCAAGTAGGAAATTTTTGACTAAACTCTACCTTTACGGAAAGTTAAATGTTTTGCGAAATTTAATACTGCAAAGTTGGTAAAAATTATGGATCGACGGCTTGCCAGTAGCAGTGGTGCAAATTGACATTCACTATTCCCTTGAGATGGTTACACAAAGCAGGTAGAAATTTTGTTTCACTCTTGCGCAGTCATAGCGTATTTTTGCTCTCTTTCGCTCTCGTGGCACCGTGACGCGTCAGAATGAATTCTTGACGAAACTCTACCTTTACGGAAAGTTAAATGTTTTGCGAAATTTAATACTGCAAAGTTGGTAAAAATTAAATGATCGATTGAAATTATGCTGTACCAGTTAGGTGCGTTAATGAAACAATTAAATAATTTTAAATAATTTATTTAAATAATAAATCATATTAGATGTTCAAATTGACGCCCTTCATTCGCAATACAGGTGCGGCATCTACGTCTGATTTCTACAGTTGTTGTGCGCAGCAGCATCTTCTGTCGCATAACTTCGAAAGCAGCATTAATTCGATTTATCAAATCTTCCCGACTTTCTACTTCTGTAGTGTAAACTAGTTCCTTTGCCCTTCCCCACACGTGAAAATCGAGCGGAGTGAGGTCGGGCGATCGCGGAGGCCAGGGAATTGGTCCTCCCCTGCCAATCCACGAATTTGGGAAACAATTATCCAAATGCTCACGTACAACTAGACTAAAGTGAGCTGGGCAACCATCGTGTTGAAAGACAATAGGCCTGTTTATGTCTACTTGGAACACTTCTTCCACTAATGGTGGTAAATCATTTATCAAAAAATCCAAGTAGTTGTTCGCGTTGATGTTGTCGGGCAAATAATGAGGCCCTATTAGCTTATCGCCAATCACTCCTGCCCAGACATTCACACTGAATCTCCTCTGGAAGCCTCTTTGTCTCTTCACGTGTGGGTTTTGATTTTTAAGTGCCCAATGGTGAAGATTGTGATAATTGACAATCCCTTCTTTGTCAAATTTGGACTCGTCTGTCCACAAAATACTTTTTAAAAAGTTAACGTCGTCCACATCGGTATGCAGCAAATGGCGACAAAATTGCACACGTCTCCCAAAATCACTGTCATCGAGACCTAGAACAAACAAAACATGTCTAAGAATTGATTTCAATACTGAATCTTTTCTTCCTCCGAGTTCAAACTCTACAATTATCCAAATTTTTCATCTTCAATTTTTAAGTACACTAATTGGCTTTATGGCTTAGCCATAAAGACGTAAGACCAAATTCACAAAAGGGCGTGCGACTTTCCAATTTTGTTCTAAAAAGGACCCATAAGTGCTGGCAAGTTTACCTACGCTGACCACCTGCGCAAACCGAATCCGAAATCCGAATCCTGTAAGCGCTGGCCGCCTGATTGTTACGTGAATGCGGCCGAATAGGAATAGTTTATTGAATTTAATTTGAAATTAGAATTGAATGCGCTAAAAACAACATGAGGCAAAACAACTAATAAAGAAAGTGACGAAATCAAGGTTAAATGGAACGATCAATTGAACTGTCTCATAATTTACTACATTCCACAAAATCGTATCAGATGCAGTGCATAAACGGCTTAATCTTACCTTGCACTGGAGTGTAGTGAAAAGCATGTCTACCATCTTGCCGGAGAACAGACCACACTTTCCATATGCTTAAGCCAAGTATTGAAGCTATCTGTCTAATGCTTTTGGTAGGATCCGCGTCAAACTCGGCAAGAACTTGTTCGTCAATGGTAGCATCGGGTCGTGCTGCGTTCACTCGTGGTTCTTGTAAGTTCAGGTTACCGGTTTGTCGTAAACGTCGGTAAGTACTCGCAAACGTCTGATGACTGGGTACTCGGCGGTTGGGATAACGCTCTTGATAAATTCTTCGCGCTTCACGCGAATTTGTATTAGCGCTTCCATACGCTAACAACATGTCCGCGTATTCCTCACTGGTAAAAGCAGCCATTTCTTTACCAATAACAACAGGTAACAGTAATAACAAAAAACTTAACAAACTTAAACTTAAACTTAACTAGTGATAACAATAAAAGAAAACGAAGTGAACAAAAACAAACGTAAGCGTAACGGGCACGTGAGATCGCAGAGGCAGTTAAGTCTCGACTGAATAAAAGAAAAGAATTCATTCTGAGGCGTCACGGTGCCACGAGAGCGAAAGAGAGCAAAAATACGCTATGACTGCGCAAGAGTGAAACAAAATTTCTACCTGCTTTGTGTAACCATCTCAAGGGAATAGTGAATGTCAATTTGCACCACTGCTACTGGCAAGCCGTCGATCCATAATTTTTACCAACTTTGCAGTATTAAATTTCGCAAAACATTTAACTTTCCGTAAAGGTAGAGTTTCGTCAAAAATTTCCTGCTTGATAAAATTATGAAATAACTCTTAAAGTTTTTTTTTTATAAAAGCAAATTACATACCATTAGAAAGCTCACACACTAGGGATGTTTTGCTAGAATTGGAACTCCTCAATCATTTTTTGTTTTTTTTAAATGCAAGTTGAAATTAACATTCAAGTATTTTTTACATCTTTCTGTAAGTTTGAGGACTCATAACTTTTTTTCTAGCTAACATCTGAACAAAGCAATAATTTTATAAGAATCTGCCAACATCAAAGATTAAAAAAAAAAAAATGCCTGTTTTATTGCCCATTTTTAATAAAAAAAATACACTTTAAAGTTAGGAAAGTGGTGAAACAAGAAAAAAACTTTTTTTTTTTTTTTTAAATACCCAGTCGGCCAGGGCCAAATAAATTAGGGCTGAGTAAGTAGCAGATGACCCCACCTACCCACCATTTTCGTATTTTCAACGTTCTGCCAAACACCCTGTATATACAATATATATATTTATCTATCCTAACTTAACCTAACCAGTGGGCTCATCCACCGCGGACTATACCGTCCGCCTTCCCACTCTGCGTCCGCTCGACCTCCCTCTGTTAACAGAGGGGGGAGTGGACGACCGCCGATTGGCCTCACGACACCCAAGAGCCCTAGGCTCTCCCCCCCACGCAGAAATCCGCCGCAATCAATACCCTCTCCGACATGGAGAGACTATTGGCCGCGCCCAGGGTGCACCGGCCCGACGACTGCTCTTTCCCCCGAACGTGTTCGCAAGGAACGAGCAGCAGTCAGGCACACGAGGAGGTTTTCTGCACGCACCCCCGTGTCCGCGCCCTGTCTTTTCTTTTTATTTTGTGTCGCGAAGCTTCTATAAATTTTGTATGAAAATTTATTGAAAGGGCGCTGCGTCTGCGACGCGTCCTCGTCTTTTCTGTTTGTCCCGCCCCTTAGGATTTTAGTAATATCATCAGAGCTTCACCTTGACCTTGACTGCGGACACTTGTGGGATGCGTACTCAGCGATCACTGTCGATAGTACAATATAAACTAATATTCTATAGAGGTAGTTTGTGAGGTTGTAGGGGGTAATCTCTGGATCGACTGCACCGATTGTGAAAATTCTTTCACTAATGGGAAGCTACAGTATTGCCGAGTGTCAAAGGATATATTATTTAATGTTAAGAATTTCACGCGACCGAAGACGCGGGCAGAAGCTAGATAAAATAATTGTACTTTGGTTGTTACTTAAGTGACCCAATTACCTAAATTCATCAATGTAGGTACAGGGGTTAGCCTGTCGAGTGATGTGCTGGCCACCAGGCGTCCAGCTTGGACCAGAATAGTGAAGAAGCTCTGTTAAAATAAAATGTATACTGTTGTACCTGTAGGATCGCACGGCTCTGATGCCATACCAGTTTCTGATATCTCCCAAAGGGTAATTATTTCTTAGCAATATGTTAAAGGTGTGTAATAGAGAGGAAATATATAAAACAATCAGATTAAACTTGTCATATTTTATTACAAGGCTCTAATACACTTGACCAATACCAGCAGTATTCATGGCACTGAGCAATATTGTAAGCCCATGTAACCAAATTATAATAAATTACAATTCTAGAACAAGCTTCTTTTCTTTTATATGATTTTTTATGATACATTTTTGCCCACTAGAATTACACTAAATTAAATCATAGGTAGTATGACTATGCACCACAATAATATTATGTATTTTGAGAAACAAAATTATTTCACACGTTTATTTTTAAATAAAATTCATTAAGCATCCAGCAAATGATCAAAATGTCATAAATTAAAAATATATATTGCACATTATGTACCAGCAACATAACTGTTTGGGGTCATTTGCCCAAGACCCATTTGAATCCTGTGCATATGAATCTCTACATTATTTTGAAATAGTTTTTGATGATGTGGTTCTAATTTCATTTTTATTTGCTCCATTGTGCCTTGCAAAACAGTTAATTCATATGCATTCTGATCTGAATCAGACAAACTTTTAACTTGAAGCATTATAGCAATAAGGTCTGTAATAAGATCAATTAAATTGGGGTCTTTGACAGACCCATTATTATTTTTTTCTACTAACAAAGATGCTTTTTCGCGACATATTTCTCTCAGGTGTGAAGGCACTAACATTGCAGCTAAGCTAGGCTCTGGGGCAATTTGTTGGCAGTACTGTTGTACATCATTTATGTAATCTTGTAAATCCATATTCATTTTTTCCAAATCAATTACAACTGCAGCATATTTTCGTTCAAAATCCTCAGGCATTTTCTGACCAAACGATTTTCTTTTCTCTGCATCACAGTTATATTCTTTTAACAAATTAATTTTGTCTCGCTTAGCATTTAATATTCTTCTTAACTTGACAATTAGTTCTAAAAGTGCAAAAGGGTAACTGCCAATAGTATCCATTTGTTTTGCTATGTCTGAGCAACCAATAAGCGGGTCACCTTGAGAATTATTGTTTGTTGGTTCATACAAGCTAAGTATGTCTTGAAGCACAAAACGTGGGCGAAACTTCTTTGTTATACTGGAAAGACTTATTGTATCTGGAGGTTCATTGGATAGAACTTCATAATCTGGCACTGAATGTGTGCCTAGTTTTGGGCGTTCAAAAGTTATCCTATATGTATTGTTGGATGTGTCAACTGCATCTATGCATCCTGTAAATAAACCATCCTGTGGTTTACGTAATCTTGCTGTTACTTTAGTTCCCACTACCAGTTGCATTGGTATCTCATTCGGCAAATCTTTGACACTGATATCAGCTGCTTTTCTTTGCTGTATAAATCTTATCAATTTTCGTTTTCTTTCAAGTTCTCTCCGCTCTTCATCAAAAAATGCTTGGGAACATCTTCGGGGCTTGCCCATCATTCGCCTAATTTTAGACCATTGAACTTGTGTCAATTTTCGGTTTGTGAGTTGTGGAAAAGATTCTCTCAGGCATATCATGAAATCATTTTCTCCATCAAATAAAACTTTATCAATGTTACTATAGAAATACTCAAAACACACCCATTTATGAGCCTTTGGTAGTTTTAACAAATTCCTTAACCTCATTCCAATTCGATGCCCAGATTTGGTGTCTGGTGATTGGGGTCCAACAGGTTCAGATTTCTCATCATACTTTTCACTTGCCCTTTGGACTTTAGATGGTGATTTCTGTTTTTTAGCACTTGATTGTTTGTTAGGAGTTTTAGAGATAATTTTCGGAGTTCGCTTTGGTGATTGACGTGGCGGCGAAGTATTTACAAAATCATCAACAAATATGAATCTGTTTTTCTTTCTGATGCGAGCTGGCATGCCTCGTGCGTTCAGCTTTTGGACAGGTTCACTCGGTGCTGGTTTTGGCGGTAACTTAGTACCGACCCTGTGAAGACCAAGCGCGGCAGGGCCAAACGCTGGAGGTTCTTCTTCCTCTTCGGGAAAATCCATATCCATTGGTTCATCTTTGACTCGATAATGTGATCTGGGCGAAAAATCCTCTTCTTCATGCTCTTCTAAACAAAATAAATCACAATTTATATAACTCAAAGTCGTGGAAACTTATCTATGAATTTGCACGATACACCAATGTTCACAAAAGTATAATACATCAAAGTATGTAACACACTTTATTTCATAATTCCAATGATAAACTGATTGACATTTCTTCTGAAAATTTGAATTTTTTCAAATTTTGAATCTAGCGAACAACATTAGATACAATCGTAGCTACAGCGGAGAGCACGTTAAAAGAATCTCAAATAAATACTGGTACGTACACAAATAAAAAAAGGATTTGGTTCAACAACATAGAAATGATCGAAATAAATAAACAATACAGTAAATAACAATTTAAACAAAACTTACTTTCTGATTTATCCGCCATGTTGCTGAAGTAAATTTGATTTAATTTGAAGATGAGAGCGCCAAGAACAAATACGATCGGATACTATCGTCTATCTGTGCGTATCGTATCACTACAAAACAAAAAAAAGTTTTTTGTAGGTTTGTTGTAAGAAATTATTGACTATTCGTATTGAAAAAGTTAAGTCTTGGATATTATTTTATTATTAATCGAATTCATTTCCATCCGCACCTCTTTCGCTAACCTTTGATTCTTGGTTCCTCTTTTATTGTTGACAAATAATGCTAGATACACACGCAGCGACTTTCTATAATCGCCGGCGATAGAGATGTGTCGTACTAAGACCACCTAGTAAGAGTATTGAAAAATACTTAGTCCAAACACCTGTTCCGAGTACCTATGAAGTATTGACTCGCCTAAGCCTAAGGTGGGATGTATTGTATTGTATCCTATGGTCCTTTCTTCCGTAATTTTAACTCATAGTCCTTTCCGGCGCGTTTCGATTGCGAGGCATGAAGTCTCTCATGCATCAAACTATTTTGTATTAAATTAAACTATACCTTCGAAAGAATACATGCTGCTTTTATAAATAGTTAAGAGTAATAGTGCATAAATAGTGAAGAGAAAACATAATCTAATACATCAAAAAAATCTGCAAAGACAGCAGATTTTTTTGATGTACTAGATTATGTTTTGAGTTCCATCACCGTATGCACAAAAGACTTGAAAATATCATACTGTTTTTGTTTGGAAAAAATTATTTACGGTTTATGAGCACTGCTCCACCACATTTTTGACCACTTTCAGAAATCTCCGCCATAAAACATCCTTTTATGGTTTTGGTTTAAAATTAATAGTAAAATTTTCATTAAAAATCAGGACTTCATTATGCCTGACTTGAGCGCAACTGAGATTGCCAGGGCACTTGAAATGAGGTTAAATTATCAAACCTACAGAGTGATCTCAAGAATTCCTCGGCGGCCTGTTTCAACATTTTATCGCAGTATCCAACGATTCAGGGACACTAATGCTTTTGTGAGAAGACCGGGACAAGGCAGAAAAAGACTTACTTCGAGCAGGGATGATCATTTCATTCAGCTTCGCGTACGTAGGAACCCACGTCTAACGGCCGTTCAAGCCAGAAATGAGCTTGAGGAATTCCGAGGTGTAGCGAGGTACGAAGAACATTCAATGAAGTTGGTTTTGGTTCGTTCGTGGCCGCCAAGGTTCCAAAACTTGAGATACAACATCGTAGAAACAGACTAAATTTTGCTCGGGAACATCTTCTTTGGACGACGGACCTATGGGGTAAAATATTGTTTAGTGATGAGTCCAGAGTTCGCATCAAGATCTTTGACATTCGTTACTACGGGTAGTCAGAAGCCCAAAAGTCTGACAATCAGCCTTACCAAGGGGTAGCGTGATAACCAGTATCTGGTTTGTGGAGGTCAGATTAAAGGCAGTCGCTCCATGTAAAATATTGGTGTTCTGATGCATTGCCGGTTAGTCTGGTAGCAGATCCCAACATAGTAGGGAAAGGCTAGGCAGAATGATTGCATACCAAAATTATAAAAGTTTATACTTGATGAATGATGAATGGTCGAATTGGCCGAAAATTCGATTGAGAATTCACATGGATAGGCACGGTCAAGCTTACACACAGAGCATGAAAATACCTTGGCGACTGCTGCTAGTTGGCTTGGTCAACACTTTCATACAAACCATTAAACCAAGCATGTCAGTGGGCAAGGGCATCACCTTTTCATGATTTGTCAGTTTTTTTGTTTACTTTTTTATAAACACCAAATCATAGCCCAATGAGGCGTTTCTAATGCTTTTTTTATTATTTACTCCATAATGCAAATAGAAAGCTATAGCCGTAGGTATTTGCGCTAAACGCAAACGCGGCACAAAAATATTATTACCTACTCCTGCCGTACTGCCGTCTCCATTGTTGCCGGCATGCGGCATGGGCAGCTTGGTGATTCTGTGTGTACTGGATCAAACCTCAAGTCTCATGCAAATTGGACAGTATACTTGATCGTGTATGACCGGCATTACTCTCACATCATGACAATCTCATGTTAACTTTATTCTAAATCAGTCAACTCAGCCTATACCAGTCCACTGTTGGACATAGGCGTCTCCCAGGCTGCGCCACAACACCCTGTCCTCCGCCTTCCGCATCCAGTCTGTCCCAGGCCCAGCCACCTTCTTAAGGTCGTCGGTCAATCTAGCTGGGGGGCGTCCCACACTCCACTTGCCGATACGCGGTCTCCAGACCTCGTCTGCTCCACCGGCTATCGGTCCTTCGACACACATGGCCAGCCCACTGCCACTTCAGCTTGCTTACTCTGCATGCTATGTCAGGCTAGTTCTAAATATGTATATTAAATTAGTGAAACCTCAATTTCAGGATACCATGATATTATATCAAGTAATAATAATATTTGCTTTTTGCGGTATAATGATGAAATGCGCAACTACAAATACATCTCATTTAGAAGTTACAGTCTGCTATGATAATTCTTCATCTTTTGAAATGGTTACAAATAAACCGAAATTAGTAGATGTTATTACTGGATCTATAGTGCACCTTTGGTGTCATTTTTGGTAATGTTTTTATTATTTTGAAACTTAAGTTTTAGTGTTCCGTACCACAAAAGGAAAAAACAGAACCCTTTTATTATTATGATCACTCGTCTGTCTGTCTATCTGTCACAGCCGATTAGCTCTGAATCGACTGGACCAATTATGTTGTTTGTAAAAACAATTATGAATTTCTGTGACCCAAATACGGAGGTACCTTTATGCTATAGGCTTAGATTATTGTATACTTGTCTAGATTGAGCAATGTAAACAAACGGCACGCGAAAACTGTCTCCAATTGCGTGCTGTGTGGGTTCCGCTCGTGTGTACATACACTATTGTAGTCTGTGCTCGTGTACTTATTGTAGTCAAACTGTCAAGGTGTGCATGTTTAGGGATGTCTGCTCCAAATTATTTACTTACCTTTTCTCCATTATTAAATAAGACGAAGGTTAATTAAAATAGGTTAAATAAAGTAATTATTTCGTGTTTTCTTAAAATAATAGTGGTTATATAACAAAACTTACCGATGGAAAGTGATCTTGGTGTTATTATGCGGTTTTCCCACATAATTACGACACAATTTGACAGCACAAACCAGCATATTTAATTATTTCTTGTGAGTAAGTTATCCGTATGTCATTCAAATGACACTGACGTGAGTGACAAGTGAGTCTACCAAATATAGTAGACTTTATTTGGGCCGTTCGGTACGGCCAATGCGTCATCTAGACAAGTATATAATCTAAGGCTATAGGTAACGTAATTATATAAATTTTGAATGTAAGGGTCACTTTTGGGGGCAAGTTAGACCTCATTTATTTATAGTACTGTCTATACAATACTACCGACCGCGACGCTACGTACCTATTAATAGAACAGATATCATCACCTGATTTTTTTTACAGTGATGGTTATGGCGACTATTTCCCTAAATGGTGGTTTTATAAGCCTAGAGAAAACAAAAAACAGAAAGAAATACTGTCAGAAATAGAAAATAATGATTTTAGTACCAAATTAATAATAACACCTGTTCATATGTTGAATATTCATGATTTCAATGTAAATAATTCAGGAATTTATACGTGTGAAAGTCCAGAAATAATGAAAAAAGGAAATGTTTTCATGTACATTCTCGAAGGTCAGTCCCAGAAAGAGATAACTAATATACTATAAAAGCTACCTTAATAGCCAAAGGATAACCTAATTTAAAGGTATCTCTTCAAGGAGAATATTTCTTATTATTACGACTTCTCTTGGTCGTTACTCAGTGAGGAGCTGCAGAGCTCTAAATGTGACTAGGTACCTAATTAAGTATTATTTAAATTCTGGTATTTCGTCAAATAATTAACTTTCATTAATTCTGTGCCTTGCAAACATCACAATTTAAGCCTCTATACAATGATATTATATTAAACAGATATGTTGTGAGCGCGCAATAATGAAGACTCGAAAACGTCCTAATTGGGACGTTTTTTGTAAACGTTGCCTAGGAATTTATCCTGTATTTTGGGTGCTTTTACAAACATTTAAACTCACATACACAAACAGCCAGACTCGGAACAACTACTTGTAGGTCATACAAATATTTGTTCCGTGCGGGAATCGAACCAGCGACACGCAGCGCAGCAGTCAATCGCTTAACCACTGCGCCAACCGTGTAGTCTAAGATTTGTTAGTCTGTGATGCCAACATCCACCAGAATAATGTTTGTTTACATTCACGCGCAATTGACAACACTAGCTGTCCTTTTTTTTCTTGTTGTTTATATCAAGCCATCTCTCTCTAAAATGAATGAAAAGTTACGCTGCTGCGCGGAACACTTTTTTCGGTTGTTTTGTGAGTGTATCTTTATCATATCTGTTTAAATATAATATCATTGGCCTTTAAACGTCTATTTTAAAATATTGGCACGCTAGATCTCACGGCCGTGGAGTAAAGGCTCGTACAGACCAGCGCAACTTGTCGCGTGACGCGAACCGGTAGAATAATTGCTATGAAAATCTCATGGAAAATTTTCTACCGGTGTGACGTCGCACCACAGTCACGCCAGTCGTACGAGCCTTAAAGACCGTGACTAGGAACAACGTTTTATTTATTTCGGCACCTACCCAAGCAGTCACATTTTACTAACGATTGGCAAAACTTTTGTTTGTAGCAAATGTTCTCCTTGAAAAGGTATTTCCATTGGTATATATCTTAGGGCTAATAAGCGCCAAGAAAATTCCTAAACTTCGGTGCCCAAGTAGTTACTTATTTAGGTCATTAACTCCAAACTGACTAACAATTGGCAAAAGTTGTGTTATTCTTAGTAGTAGTAGCAAAGGTTCTCCAGGTAGACGCATAGTTCGTTGCCCATTCTCCTTTTTTATTTATGTTGTACCTTTATGTACACACAGAAACCATTTATTATTGTCGTCCAGCTGCTCTCTACACGAACAGATTTTGTAAGGAGCGAACCATTTCCGCTGTCCGACCGACCAAGTTCAAAGTCTTTGTTCAAATATGCGTCTGTGTCTGGCGCCCGCTTATGAGCATGGAATTAGGCCCGTTGTACAGACAGCTACACATCAAGCTATACATTTCCAGTATACGCTGACCTCTCAGAGAACGGAAATCCTACACAATGCGAGATCAGCTTAAACTGGAAATGCATAGCTTGACGTGTGTACATACACACACGTTTTTTTGCTATGAAAAACTGTACAATAAATTCTCTTGATTTGGAGTTTTTAATATTTTATTTATTTTAACAGGTGTCATGAATGTTGAAATTAGTCCCAAAGTTGGAACATCCCTTCAGTGGCAAGAATACAAACGAAACTACTTAGATACTATAAATAAACAGATTAAAATATCAGAAGACGAACCCTTCAAATCACTAAAAAGGGATTTAAATAAAACTTTTAAATTAGCAACAGTTTGGGAAAACTGGGGCGAATGTAACGAAATTGACCATCAGAAAGGTGTACGTAAAAGAATAGGTAGATGTCGTTTACAGACCAGTGATAACAATACCGCTTTTCAGGTAAAAACGAATAAAATGCACTTTTTTAAGAAATTATTTTCAACCAGAAAATACTTAATATGTTTGCACTTTTTTTTTGTGTATGGCATCTCGTAGGTGGCCTTGAGAGGCCGTGGCTACTTAACCGGACTTTCCTGTGACTGCCTTAAGGTGTGAGCTTAAAGCCTCCAGCCAGGGTGTAAAATATATATTATAACTAAACGACTGCGTACTAAGGGCACCCCCTGTGGGGTACGGGGCTCACAAATGGGGGACGGGCTGGATCAAAGTTTAGATCATGATTATTAACAGGGGTTACTATTAATGCTACGGCGCACTCAGCCTCGGCGCGGGCGGCTGGCGATTCGACGTGCAAGGGACGGGGGGGGGACATTTTAGTCGGGAAGTTCGCGTGGTACCTACCTCGGCGGCGAGGACGGAATGACGGTTTGTGTAATTTGTGCACTGTACTGGTGGCCCTATTGCTTTCCTGGAGGAGAGTAATGGGGTCATCTGGGTCTATGTTTGCACCACCTTGTCTAACCCTTTATATCCAGGTGAACGGCATACGCGCTGAGGATTGATGGCATAAAGACATAGGTAGCCTGCTAAATATTTTGTTTTCCTGGCTTTTACGGTACCTTATTCTGAGGGTTCCGTAGTCAACAAGGAACCCTTACCGTATTATTACAAAACAAGGTTTATCTTCAGATCCAGGTTTAAGCCATGGAGCCATTATTGAATTTCGAACTTTATTCCGTCTGTGGTAAAGTTCCTAATACAAAACTGACAACTTAGTAGCGAACTAAGTTTTCAGTTTTGTATAAAGAACGGTATTTCAATCACAGTTACGTTCTTATAAATCTTGTTTTGTAATAAGACGGTTTTAGTTCCACCATGTCAGTCTGTCTGTCTGTCCGCGGCTTAGCTCAGACTCTTAGTACTAGAAAGATGTAATTTGGCATGGGGCACATAAATCACGCCGACAAAGTGTCTTGTAGGGTACACACGGCTACACATCAAGCTATACAATTCCAGTATACGCTGACCTCTCATTGTACGGAAATCCTACACAAGGCGAGATCAGCTTAAACTGGAAATGTTGAAGCTTGATGTGTAGCCGTCTGTACCTACCTTCCTTATGTTCGTAAAGTGGGGATGACATTTTTTTCCTCGTCTGTCCCATGGTGTGGGTTATCGCTGGATAGGCCGTTCAAAAATATTGCGGGTCTGTGAAAACCATTTTTAGATTCAGAGATTCGTTTGCGTAATACCTATTAAGCTAATGTTTGTTAGAGTCAAGTTGTCCCCCCCTGCCAGCTAAATGGTTGATTTTGGATATGTGAAAACATTCACGGCAGTAGTATTTATAACGAAATTAAAAGGACAACTATCACAGCTAAGTAGACTTTACATATGAGTTAATGAGTAACAGTCGACCAACTCAAATTTGCAGTTGGAATGTATGTAAGAACATTTTTTTCAACTACAATGTTAAGTTTGTTCTTGGGATAAATTCATCCCAACTACGGAACCATTAATTTTGTTTTTTAAAATTAAAATTAATGGTTCCGTAGTTAACCGGCCAAGTGCGTGTCGCACGACACGCACTTGGCCGGTTTTTATATTATTATATTACAGATAATACCCATGGAAGATGTTTCTAACGCAGCTGCCATGCCATATTTAACTGATGGCTACGATATCTCATGTCGTTCATTACTACTCAATAAAACGGTACCTAAAATTAGTGATATTATAAGAAATATCCCTGAGTTTGAAGAAGAGGAAATATGCCAAGTAAAAAGAGGTACGTAGTAAGAAAAGATCTCTACAACGAATGTTGACACATGAAATGAAAGGGCTTGTTGTAAGGATTTCAGATATATTTTTTTTATAATTTTAAAATAAAGACTTACCATTCCCCCCTCCCTTATCTCCGAAACTACTGAGCCAAAAATTTTGAAAAAAATACAGAAAATAGTTCTTTACTTTTAGATTACAGGAAAACCTATAAGAAGTCTATGATCTAAAATAACATGATAAACGATCAATATTGTGCGTACAAACTTACATTTGCAGTTGGAATGTATGAGGGAACATGTTTTTCAACAGCAATGTTAAGTTTGTTCGTAGGTTTATTAATCCCCACTACGGAACCCTTCATTGTGCGGGGTCCGACACGTACTTGGCCGGTTTTTTTTTGGATTTCTTGTTATAGCGGCAACAGAAATACATCATCTGTGAGTATTTCAACTGTCTAACTATCACGGTCCATGAGATATAGCCTGGTGAAAGACGGACAGACAGACTGACGGACGGACTGCGGAGCCTTAGTAATAGGGTTCCCGTTTTACCTTTTGGGTACGGAACCCTAAAAATGGTACCTAGGTTTTTCATAAATGTTTATATTTTTCTACAGTGAAGCACAAGATAATTAAAGCTAAAAATAAACACAGAACTACAAAGCAAGTAGAAGAAAACAGTCATTTAACACTCTCGTGTACGGAAGCAGTTTCAAATTCAGATTTAAAATGGTTTAAAGACGCAAAACTATTAAACTCATTATTTAGGTAGCGCCGATTATATTTTTCATTAATCAAAATATAATTATATTATAATATAAATATAACATCACGCTTGTAATCCCAAAAGGGTTATGCAGAGGTGTATCTATAGTGCACCCACATTTTGCCAGTTATGTTTAAGTACCACGTAATAATGGGGCGAGCCTATTGCTATGAACCGGCTACACATCCAGACTCTGAGCTGCTTTTGAGAAATTCCAGATAGAACAACCCAATAACACTTTGCCCGACTTGGGAATCGAACCCAGGACCTCATGCTCAATAGTAGCACTTGCGACCACAAGACCAACGTATATTCTATCGTTAGAAATTATTTGAGAGATTAACTTGTTCTATTTTAAATTTTTACAGAAATAATATAAAATTTAAGAATGAAGAAGAACCTCATTTATCAATAGACACTAATAATTCCCTGCACATATTACACATAAGTAAAAATGAAGAAGGTAATTATTTATGTCTATCAAATGGTAAAAAAGTTCAAGAGTTTGAAGTCACAGTCGTGTCAAAATCAAAATTGTTAAATCAAGGTAAACTATTCACATTGAACACTAGGGTTTGCCCGTGGCTTCGCCCGCATGGGGTGAGATCGTGCGTGAGGTCGGAAATTATCCCACGGGGAACGAACTCCCGGGATAAAAAGTATCTTGTGTGTTAATAATCCAGGTTACAAACTATATGTGTGCCAAATTTCATCCAAATCGGTTCAGCCGTTTTTGCGTAATTGAGTAACAAACATCCAAACTTGCACATTTATACTATAAATATATTAGTAGGATACTACTTACTTTCGATAAACAAAATTGTAACTATTTATTTTGTTTCAGAATTTATTCGATATTCATTTTATCTAGGATTTCTACTGTCACTGGCGATGACATGTTACTGCGCAGGAATATGTATTGCTTGGCATCGGAGATCTTCTTTTGTAGATCCGCTGAATGTAAACAAAAAAGGAATTCATGAATATCATCGTTTGAAATGCGAACGCGAAAAGCTATTGAAGTGAAAAATACCGTTTATTTGTATATTTCTAAGTTTTCCTCATAGATTACAAGCGGCATCACAGATTGCGACTGTCATTATCTAATGTGGCGGGGTATTTCGGTTAATGGGGACTTTAGACGATCAAACACCAAAATTCTATTCTATTTTTGTTGTATGGCAAGCAAAGCCGGTGTCGACTATTCTGCCAATATCTAAAGTGAGTTGAGAAAGCAAGTGTGCATGAAAATAAAAATAAAAAAGAAAACCAATTAGATGAACTAATCTATCTCTTCGATTGATACACACCAAAAGTCTGTGTTGCTAGTGTCAGTGACAGTTTACAAACTGACACGATAGAATCTGCATTGACATATAACCTATCACAATGAGAATCTGTCAATTCGTCTCTGCCTGACAGCTGACGCGTAGCGGAACGGTGGGGGTAGTTCTCTGTGGTCGGTAGTAAAAGTTGTGGTTGTGAATGAGTTTGACTAAAAAATGAAAAGTTTGAAAAGTTAAATTATTTGTATTTTGTCCCTACTGATAATTATATTATTAAAAAATGAGCTACAGTAGAGTGTTTTTTTGTACTCTAATGGTTTTCTTTGTTGCACAGGAAGTTCAAAGTAAGTTTTCACAAATACTTTTGACACGACTTTATTTATCAAGGTAAAGTGAGAGTTGTTCAACAATAGCTTGTTACGAATGTGTGTAAGTCACTTGGTTGTGTACGAACAGCTAATAAATCAAACCTTTCGTTGGTAATGGTGTGATTTTGCATCGATATAATTTCTGAGAAATTAGAAAGTTTGTAAAACTTGTTGTTAGGTACTTCTAAATGTACAAATATTTTTCATGTTACAGGTTTACTTAAGCGATGCATAAGATGTAGATCGCGAGGAGAACTTGGTACCTGCGGTGATACTTTTCCACTAAATGTGACAGAGACTGTGATTGATCAAGGTATCCATGTTGCGGCCTGTCCCTCGGGATGGTGCGGCAAACTTATAGAAGGCACTGTGGGTGCTTTCAGATCTGATGGTGAGCTGATAAACCCCTACACAGATTCTTTTGGTACCACAATAAGTTAAAAAATAAGAGCCTGTTACATATATGGTGTGCATATTATAGAGTATTCTATTCTTTTCTATGGTGAACTTTAATTTACTTAAGTAATTATACTCTGTACTTATACAGCGTACCGCTACAGTGGCGACATTAATTTAACACACATAATATACACTTTCGCCTTAATGTTTTTTGAAAATATTTTAATTTCATTAAACATTATTATTTATTGATTTATTATCAATTTTCTAAAATAGCAGCTCGGAGCAACCTGACTTAAAGAACTGTAGCACAGAGTAATTAGCCGGGGTCATGGATCATAACATTTAATCAATGAAATTAAAACAAATAACGTGGTAGGAGTAGGCAAATTGAAGGAAAGAGGGAGTTTTATTATTTAGTTTGTTTGATTTTATTTATTTTTCAATTTATAGTTATTTATCTTAATATGATATAATAATAAAAAAAAAAAAATTGCATAAAATATTGTTTATGATCACTGGCCAGTGTGTCAAATTAATGTCACTACTGTAGCGGCACGCTGTATAAAAGTGTTGTAGCACTCTTGGTGATTATTTCTAATATAAATAAATTTCTCATTTCACAGATTATGGTGCAGCAACTGAACGAATGTGCCTGCAACGAGCTCCGAGTGATTATGAAGAAAGGTGTGCCTACACAATGTGGAACCGTAAAAAGGTTTACATGTGTTTCTGCAATGGTGACCTTTGTAACTCAGCAGTTGGAGTCTCTCCATATCCATTCATACTTGCATTAGCAATACTAATACCCATATACAACTATTATTTTTAAAGAATTTGTGTTTCTTTAAGAACTTTAAATATTGTGATAATTTATTATGTAAGTTAAAACAGTTGCTGCTCTAATTTCATTGATATAGGGTTGTTATTCAGATCTGATTATTACTTTATAATGGGGCAAACTACTCATTGTACCCCTGATAACAATAGAAGTAAAGATTTTAAGCGTCAATATATATTTTTTTATCATCAAACTTGTTCTCAATTAAAATTAAAGACAAGATCTATTTTTGATAAATATTCAAAGACTATTTTGATAAATATTCAAAGACTATAAAATAAAATATACAGTTTTGTATTTTTAAAAGTTCTTTAGTTTTGCAAATTAGTTCTAAATTACTTGGTTTTTTCTTCACTACCAGGCCACATTTGCAGTGTATTTTTGTAAAATACCTACAAAACTTTTCAATAATTATTCTGGGCATTTTAAAAACAAGTGCTTAAAATTTAAATTATGTTCAACTAAATTAGAACTTATTTCAGTTTTGGAAGTCCAAAACTGAAATAAGTTCTAATTTAGTTGAACTCCTAAGTAGGAGTAAAATTAATTAATCAACAGGGTTCAATTTATTTTGTATACTCTTTTTAAAAGTGAATCTCATTCCGTATGATTACTTCATAACATTTCTTAATGACTTAGATAGTTAAAAATAATTTTATGTTGTATGATGGTTGTATGGTGTCACATTTAGTGATTCTTTAACCACAAAGTTGTCCAAATTATGATTAATTTATTTTGATAACATAATGTGACTCTTAATGATATCATCATTATGATATTATTGAATTTTTCCTGTATGACTAATATTATAAACCAAGAAACTGAAGATATTTATAGGTTTATTATACTTACAGGGTTTTTGAAAAATATATGAATTGTCTTCCGAAATTAGGTACTTTTTAAAAACCTTTTATGTTAATACTGTTTGTAATTATAATTATGTATATTTAATTATTATTGTGTAGATTGAAATACACTTGCATCTATCAGGCAATCTCTCAAAGATTAAAAAAAAATGTGTTCAATATGTAAACGCATCACTGCCTTAATAGCAATGTATAATATAGTAGAAAACTAGAAATAATTGTATGTGTCTTCTATATTTTGAAATGTTTATATCTTGTGAGAAAGTAAACATTATACAATTTTAAATTAGACAATTTCTAAATATACTTGGTAGCTGTTAATAATAGTTAGGTATTTAATTGATTAATTCCGTCCACTAATAGACATTCCAATTTTCTACAAATGGCTATTTTATTTACTGTTAGAATATTATGACATTTTTGTGTCTGGTTCTGTAATATTTTAAAGTGTTTGTCAATCTCCTAATAATAGCTGGAATAAAGTCCATTTCACGAAAGAAGTCCCGCAGACGTGGCGCTGCAGGCATGGGTTATTTTAGGAATGTTGCTAACTTAGCGTATAATAATAATTAGTTCCACTTATTTCCGCGGGACTTCTTTCGTGAAATGGACTTTACCTTTTCTTGAGGCTGACTTCCTATTTTCTATAATATTTTTTTTTTAGGTTGGCAGGTCTTAATTTAATCTATACTCCATTTGAAATAAGATTAGAAATTTAAATAAACCTTTTTTTACTGTCCGTTCAACCTATTTGACTTCTATTGCGTTGGTGGCATGACAAAGTCAAATTGTTTATTTCAAATAGGCAATAAAGGCACTTTTGAACGTCAATATTTACAAAAAAATAGAATTGGTTCTAGTCGCCCCTTCCAAAAGGTAGTTTCGTATGGAGAAGAATGGGCAAGAAACTCCACCGGTTCAATTGGCAGCTATAATAAACAGTTGGTATTGTAACCGTGATTTTGCTTTTAATGCCATCCTTATTTATGCCTACGGAATAGAAGTCGATTGAAGTTGAGTCAAAATCGGTTGAAGAGACTGTAAAAAAGGTTTATTTAAATTTCTAATCTTATTTCAAATGGAGTTTAAATAGCTTGAATAGAAATGTTATTCAGTAAACAAAAACATTTAACAAAACTGTTTTATATAATGCTCACACGTACATTCCTAATTTAATACTATATGGATTTATACATTTTATAATATAGATTGTATGTTTTGTAAATGAAAAATAAAACTAGATAGATTTCGTTGTGTATAATATTAATGACTTTTTTATTGAGTATTTTTACAGTTGTATACAAATATATAATTGCAATTTTTTAAATGGTGTTTTATTCGTCGGTTCTGGATATGCTAAGGTCGGTTATAGGGCCAGGTATGACGTATGCTAGCTATCCTATGAGGTTTCAAATTGTTCTCGATCCTGAGTTCCTGGTTTGCGAGCAGTGACTCGATGTGAGGTATATCATGGAAGTAGTAAAGACCATGGCGAGTTGACCGCTTGACCGCAGCTATTGCTTCAGAACCCTCCAGGAGGTAGGGGTCCAGCGATTCGGCTTCTGAAAAAGTAGTGGTAGATGTTATTTGAGATGAGACAGATCCTCTAGCAGTGACGCTAGTGAAGTAAGCGCTTTGCTGGAACTTGCTTCGCAAGAATTAGTTGCCATCTGCTACCCTAAAGACAACCAACAGGACGCTTATAGAGTAAGTAGCAGTGGCTGGAAGTCCTGGTACCTACCGACCCACAGAAATCTAAATCAACATCTACATACAGTGGCGGACTAAGCATTTCTAGGGCCCAGGGTGGCAAAACAAAACTAAATAAACATTGTCGACAACAGCAAAGGTAGAGCATCAGACGAATAAAGGATAGTAAAGCGAGCTCGAAAATGTTTGACATTTAAACCTACCGAAATAGGAATTACTTTGTTGACACAGAAAAGTTTGAAAACTATGGCTCGAAAATTTTAGCACCGTACGCATGGACCGTACGTTTATATTAAGCGTAGCCCCCAAATACAAACTGCCTTTTATTTACTGAACATATTTTGGTCTTGTTTGGGATTTGATTCAAAACGATTTCTCGAGATCTGGGGGCCACACAGGACCGGGCACCTGGGACGGACCACACCTGTCGCCCCCTCTTAGTCCGCCAGTGTCTACAGATGAAGCATTTCCGGAAGGCGCGTAAACCATTCTAATGTATTTCCAGATATAAGTAAGCGATATCGTATCGCTGTCGCGCTCGGTAGCGGTAGTCCAAAAGGCGAACCTCGCTACCTAGTACGACAGCGATATCGCTTTTATCTGAACTGGGGCCTAAAATGGACGCTTTGGCAGAATCATAATAATACGATCTGGGGACAATTCATAACCCGCAATCAGCCAGTATACAATAGTAGTCTTTGCCCGCAATTCATCTGTTTGACAGTTATCTATGGAGTTTCGTAACATGGTCCACAACATTGAGATAGGGACTTCTTGGCGGGAAAGTGAAGCGTCATGTTCAGTAGTTTGTTTAATTTTCCAAAATTAGTGTTTAGCCGAATATTATATGTAATAATGGTGGATTATTAACCATTAAGTGTTTGTGAACGTGCATTAGTGTAGGCAAATGAAACAAAACAGTGCAACTTCGCTTCAAGTTCTCCCAAGAAGTCCGCGTGAGGACTCAGTAAAGTGCCACATCTTTACTGAAACTCAAGGGGAGTGGGCGGGGATATCATCATCATGCATTTATAATTAATTTCATCAATACACAAGAACACACACAAGAACTAAAACTTGACATTGGCTAAATGCACAAACCGTGCGAAGCCAGAAGGAAAAAAAAGAAAAAAAAAAAAAAAAAACATTGAGATAGGGACTTCTTGGCGGGAAAGTGAAGCGTCATGTTCAGTAGTTTGTTTAATTTTCCAAAATTAGTGTTTAGCCGAATATTAATGTGTAATAATGGTGGATTATTAACCATTAAGTGTTTGTGAACGTGCATTAGTGTAGGCAAATGAAACAAAACAGTGCAACTTCGCTTCAAGTTCTCTCAAGAAGTCCGCGTGCGGACTCAGTAAAGTGCCACATCTTTACTGAAACTCAAGGGGAGTGGGCGGGGATATCATCATCATGCATTTATAATTAATTTCATCAATACACAAGAACTAAAACTTGACATTGGCTAAATGCACAAACCGTGCGAAGCCAGAAGGAAAAAAAAGAAAAAAAAAAAAAAAAAACATTGAGATAGGAAAACTAATGTCAATGGTCCACAAATTGTGAATTGATCTAATGATGTCTAATGTCAAAAAGCAGCTGTCAAACAGATGAACTGCGGTAAAGATGAATTGTACGCAGATCCTATATATTATGATTCTGCCAAAACGTCAATTTTAGGCCCGCAGGCCTTTACTGCAATCATGACAGTCATGGCGCGTGTTTATGAATTGCATTCAAATTAGTTATACTTTCTGAGTTAGAGGCAAAGTCAGCAACTACCAACTTACAGAAAGCGTGAGTATCAGCTAGAGGATGATTATGAGTACCTACTATTTACAACAAGTTTTACCTGACAATACCTCACTGCGGCGGTTGCTAGCAGCCCCAAACCGTGGCGGGTTAAACGGCGGTATGAACAGACCTACTGGCCACAGCGACTCCGGGTCTGGAGAATCTACCTTGTACGGTGATGGCGGCAACAGAGGAATCGAAACATCTGAAAAAAGGTAAGTAGTAGGTAGGTAAAGTCAACGCCATGAGACGATATAAATTTCATACTTTGGGATTTAAAACTTTAACTGAAATTGCGTATGGTTCAGTTTCCATTGCAACTAAAATTATTTTATGACGTTTAGCGATAATTTCTTCATTCATAAATTAACTTAGATATCTTGAGTTTAAAGTTGATAGTTGTATAATTTGCAATTTTATGTATTTATAGCTTCTCATGACGGTTACTTTAGTGTGATATATAAAATAGTAGTCATGACTTCATGAGTGTATCTTGAGTGAAGGTGTGTAGGTAGGTACTAAAACTGTTTATGCAACTTCTGGGATATTGGCAGCACGTATGACGTAGCGCTCATATAGTAGGTACCTACCTACCTACCAGAAGTCAGGTCATCATCAACATCATTTCAGCCGAAAGACGTCCACTGCTGGACACAGGCCTCCCCCAAATGGGGGGATTTGTGCCATAATCACCACGCTTGACAGGCGGGTTGGCGATCGCAGTATGGTGTTAAAATGCATAGAGAACGCTGCTGCCCATTCTCTAGTAAGTCCCTTAGTCGCCTTTTACGACACCCACGGGAAGAAATAGGGTAATGCTATTCTTTACGTCCGGCACCACACGGAATCAAGTTAGAAGTTAGTTAGTTTTCCCCAAGACGAGCCCTTTTACCGTAGCACCGATGCGTTCCACTGGCGTTCCGGCACCCCTATGAATGTGCGAGAACGGCCATCTTCACCTTAGTGGAATACATAACCCTTTGTCTTCCCCTGGCGGATACTCACCACGTTACTTGCACTGGTGGGGTATACACCTTTAGAGATTACCGCCATGACAAACTTGTACCTACACCGCATATTGCTTAGTCTCAAGACAATGGGAAGGGAGTACGTAGACTGCTTATACCTAATTTGCACTAAAATTTCTACTATCATGTCCCAAAAAAGGCTCATCGGTGTGTTTAATTCTGGGGGCCTAAAATGGACGCTTTGGCAGAATTATAATATGATCTGCGTACAATTCGTATCCCGCAATTCATCTGTTTGACAGTTTCGTAAGGAGTTTCGTAAAAAGGTCTACAAATTATGAATTGTTTTAATGAAGTCTAATGTCAAATAGCAGCTGTCAAACAGATGAATTGCGGGATGTATGAATTGTACGCAGATCATATTATGATTCTGCCAAAGCGTCCATTTTTGGCCCCCAGGTTGCTTCATCTTCATCACGAACGTTTTTTCTAATAAACGTGATATAAACACAGAAAGAACACTCGTACCCATGTAATTGTTGTATTGCCAGGGTGCTCCGTTCAGTAAGTTGTCGCGGTGGAAGGTGTCTTCGTTGTTGAAGGGTATCGTCGGCTTCACTCGCGGGTAGCCTGTTCCTCGAGTTTGCGGTGGAACTGAAATTGTAGACAGTTTTAAATTAGCTCTAGGTTTGGTTAGGCAGGACGTGTAAAGTACCTACTTACATCCACATTTCACCAGTTCGTTTTACAAATTCCCACATTCGGCAAAAATCCAACTCAAAGATGTCTGTGACTCACAAAAAAAAATACTGATGGTTATCCTGCTCGACTTGGGAATCGAACCCCATACTTACTCAACAGTTGCGCTTGCGACCGCTCCACAAACGAAGCAGTCAATGAGGATAATAATTATTATCTGTCTGTGTGTGTGCGTTCTTGTACGTACCTACCTACTATTAACTTTACACATTTAGAGCCAGCGCCCACTGGCGGCACGGCACGGCAGGGGATCATTCGGCATCACTATACATGAAAGCGCATACTGACGGCACAGATGCCGTGGTATCTTTAGGCATGCCGCGACGTCCTTAGGCACATCAACGTAACTCTTCTGCCAAAGCATCCCGAGGGATGCCGAGGCGTTCCGAGGGATGCCGAGGCATTCCAAACACTGCTGACACGGCGTGCCTAAGCATACCGCAGCTTTGTTAGGGTTCCGTACCCAAAGGGTAAAACGGGACCCTCCCAAGTAGCACAGAAGCGCTGAATAGTAGCTGAATCACTGTTCACAATGAAATCTTCAGCTGAATAAACCTGTTGAATAAGAGCGTTAGAGGCGCCTACTCAGCTGATATAACTCTGATTTGGGCACAAATTAATCAGCTGTTAGCTGAATAATGTAGCTGCTTGCACTATATCAGCGTTATTTGAGCATTATTAAAGGTAACAGTCGCCCCAAGAGCTGAATAATGACTGATTATCAGGGTATGTGTTACCTTTTATACACCACAAGGGCTGAATAATAGAGTACTTGTTACCTATTTTTCAGCACAAAATACACTCCAGGATATGAGTAACTCTTTTATGGAGCTGACAATTTACAAGTGGCAAAATTGTGAATAATTTTCACGCTACTACTACTTAATATTATTTTGATATGTTTTGTGTGAACCATTTTGTAAAGTGTTTGTGGGAAATAGGTAAAAAATGTTTATCGGTAAGTAAAACTTTGTTTTTCCTCCATGTGCATGAAATTCGAATGGGAAAGAGAGTTTATTGTCAAATACTATATAATTATAGACGAATATTTTCACGCGCTCTCAAAATATCACTGTTTACTTGAAAATTATAGTATAAAATAGGTTGATGATATTATTAGAAAAAATTATGTATTTTTATTTTTCCTTTGTAATTTGACAATAAGCTGTTTACGTATAAAATCATTACATTTTCTATTCAAATTCTGTTGTTATTTTCGTTGACTAAACAAAAACAAATTGTTATTATTACAATATAATAACAATTTGTTTTTGTTTAGTCATAGGTTAGAATCTAAAAAATGGCAGACAAGCAATGTGTACCGTATTATCCATAATCAAACGGCATGAGCTGTTTAAGTGTCCACTCGTGGTACATGAATCAGTAACGAGCTGTTACGAGTGGTTCTTGTGTTACACAAGTCAGCTACAGATTCATGTAAAGCTTGATAGTGGGTAACATGTACGCAAATAACTGTAGGTAATCATCAGTGAACCGATAAACTCTCTCTCAGGAATTTTAGGGATCCACGGATTAAGCCTCAACATCATCACATCATCCTATATTTTTTGGATTAGCGTATGTTCCTCCTAGTAAATATTAAAGTTTTCTCGACCAAAGTAGACATAATTAGGTAAAACTTTTTAAAAGCTCAGGCTTTTAAACAGTGTGGTCATTGTGAAATTAAAAACTTAGGTAAGGTACCTAAGTACCTACAGTATGCGCGCGATCTAAGTGCAGTCAGAGTATGAGTCTATGGCGAACAATACACGATAGGTTTTGCTGTCAGTTTTGCCACAGCCAACATTTTTGAAATTGACGAAAAACCTACCGTCTAATGCGATGATTGATTGATTGATGATTTTGCATGACCAAAATTGTAGGCGATAAAATTCCGTCATTCAACCATCATTCATGATTGATGGAAATGATTGACGCTTGCATGACCGTGTAATGTTCGCCTATAAGGTGAGACGCGGGAGCACCCCCCCTCTTCGCCTTTGACACACCTTGCCTCGCTATCCTATCAGCCGACGTGCGACGGACCGCAGTCGGGTGTGTATCGCGGATTGGACTTATCGTTACTTTCATTCGTGCACAGCCGTATTATTTCAATCATAAACTAATTCCAGTTGGTACGTCTTATTTAGTTTTATGCATGGAGCGTTGGGATGGGACAGTCCATACACAGTAGATAGGTAAAAAAAGAAATTACGTACATTATACCTATAGAACAAGTTTTTTCGTTGTGAAAGATGAACTAAATAGTTTATAGACAATCAACGTTTTCGGTGTTAGTATGTCTAACCCAGGAGATAGCCCCTTCGGCCGCAGTCAAATAGTACGACGAAGTCCCCCACCGACGCCATCGCCTGGCCATCAAAACCAGACAAGGGAACCAGAGCCGCCAGCCGCCACGGAGAACGAATTACCGGCTGAAGTCGTCTCTACGACGGAGCTTCAGAGATGGCTTGGGTCCATCGACACAATTTTGACCGAAATTTGCTCAATTGTGGCGGAAGGAAAAATGAATTCCGACCAAAAACTCCGTGTCACCAATCTCTGTCGAAAAGTCAACCATGGGACGTCTCAGATGGCCGTGCTGTACCAATCCCTGAAGCAGAAGTCCATCCAGGCGCACACAACTATCCAACACCTTCAAGTGCAGCAGAATGTTGCGGCATCCCTTTGCCAATTCAAAGAAGTCGTGGAAACGAAGATGAGCCGAACCGAACCAGAAGGTACTTCCTGCGCTAACATGGTGAAGACAGGCTCTGATAAATTTATTCGCCCAGCAAATCTCAGTTCGGTCGCTATATATCCCAGCGATAAAACCAAAACCAGTGACGACACCAAATCATTGGTACAAAAAATTATTTCGCCTGAGGAATTAAAACTCCATGTTCGTGGTCTAAGGAAAATTAGAAATGGAGGTGTCATCATTCGGACGGATAACAAAGACGACATTAATAAATTAAAAAGCTCACAAAAGCTGGTTGCCTCAGGCCTTACAGTTGAAGAACCATCCAAACGCTGTCCTAGGATTGCTGTCGTTGGTGTCCCCGTAGCCCTAACTGAAAAAGAGGTATTTGATTGCATTTACGTCCAAAACTTGACAGATAAATTGCCGAACATTACTCGTGAGTCCTTTTTAGAAAGTATCAAATTGAGCCATAAGTCAGGAAAGAAAGATCGTCCGACTTGTAATTATATATTGGAAGTGCCTGCTAATATCAGGAAAATTATGATGGACCAAGGCCGAATTTTTATTAATTGGACATCATGTCCAGTGAGAGATTTCACTATTGTGACCAGGTGTTTTAACTGCCAGCAGTTCGGACACGCAGCCAAATTTTGCAGAGAAACGAACCCTACCTGCAACCTCTGTGGCGAAACAGGACACTCTTTCAAGGACTGCAATAATAAAGGTTCTCTGCCTCAATGTGCGACCTGTAAACATTTTAAGAGGAAAGATGATCATCCTACTGGTGATGTAAATTGCCCAGCACGTACATATGCAGAAGACAATTACATTAATTCCATTGACTATGAAGGCGCCTAGGAGCGCCACCGACTACCTTTTCAACTAAGCACATAGATAGTAGGTAAACTTCTACATATATTTTTACTTTTTATAATGACCAATCAGCTAATCTGTGATCTGGATGGGTTTTCCGTGTCTGAAGCTAAAATCTGTAATGTTGAGGAGTGCAAAAACATAGTCTTTACTGGAGATAAAACATTGACCCTACTTACACAAAATATACGCAGTATAACTCGCAATATTAACGGTTTCCAAGTTTTGTTACAAAATCTTGATATAGGCTGCGACATTATCGTTCTAACAGAATGTTGGTTATCCAAACAAACGGCCATTATACCATCTCTCGATGGATATAATCTTCACAAAAGCGTTAGAACATTCAACCAGAATGATGGCATAGTGGTTTATATTAAAAATAATTTAAGAACATTAGTAGTCGAACCCCTTTTTCAAGACTGCAACTGCTTAGTAATTAAAATTATTCCTGATACAGTAATTATGGCTATTTATAGGCCTACATCCCAAAGTATTGATGGGTTTTTGGATTCACTTAACAGTAACTTAGGAACATTATCTTCGTTTAAAAATATCATAGTGATAGGTGATATCAACATAAACATTGCTGCTGGAAAAATCGATACTCATTCTCATAATTACCTCAATATTTGCTCATTTCATGGACTATTACCAGCTCATTATCACCCAACCCACCAGAGCGGCTCTTGTCTAGACCATATCCTTATAAAATCGAAATGTCCATCCAAAACATTGGTTACTAATTCATCACTAACCGATCATCAAGCTGTTTTACTAACATTACAAATATCCTCACCTAGAAATAATTGCATGCGCAGCTATACTAAACTCAATATGACGAGTCTCGAAACTGACTTACGCGGTATTAATTTTGACCCCGTTTACAATACACATGATCCAAATATTTCTATACAATATTTTGTCGATTTGTTACAATCTGCGATAAGGAAAAATACATTTACTAAAGTAATTCCTAGAAAGTATAGTAATATTAAACCATGGATTACACCAGGACTTGTTCGCTGTATCAGACATAGAGACAAACTTCACAAAAAATCAAAAAACGCTCCGGATAATGAACTATTGTCAATTACTTACAAACGATATAGGAATTTTTGTAATAATCTGTTGAAAAAGCTGAAAAACCAATATGATCAAAGTCAACTTCAGAAAGCAGGTTAAAACAGTAAACTTATATGGAAATTCATAAAAACTAACACTTTTAGGTCCAAAAATCCCGAAACTCCGCTTGATCTTTTAGCTTCTGAGTTAATCCCTACCGAAGCAGCAAATAAAGCTAACAACTTCTTCATTAACGTAGGAAAAAACTTAGCAGAAAAAAACTTATTATCTAATAGATGTTTTTCCTTTCAAAACCATACCATGACAAATGCAGTTCGAAACTATTTTGTCTTATTAGATACTGATGTTAATGAGGTTGTAAGTATAATAGATGGATTAAAGGAAATGTGTGCCGTAGGATGTGACGACATACCTAATAGCATACTCAAAAGATTTAAATACGTCATTGCCCTTCCCTTGACTCACATTTTTCAGTTATGTTTAACAAAAGGAATATTTCCTAAATTGCTTAAAAAAGCCGTAGTCACCCCTGTGTTTAAAGCTGGAGACAAAAGTTGTTTAAATAACTACAGGCCAATTTCAATTTTAACAGGTCTCTCAAAGATTTTGGAAAAAATTATAAACAGTAGATTAGTAAACTATCTTGAAAGTAGTAAATTACTCTCTGAGCATCAATTTGGTTTTAGGCCTAAAAGATCAACAAGCCAAGCTGTTCACCATCTGACAAATTTTATAAACACAAACTTGGATAACGGCATGCATACCATAGGGATATTTTTAGACCTTGCCAAGGCTTTTGACACAATTTCTTGTAATTTGCTCTTATACAAGCTGGAAATGCTGGGAATACGGGGAATACAATTGCAACTATTATCTGATTACCTCACCGACCGCCATCAGTGTGTAAAAATAGGTCAATACATGAGTTCTGAACTTAAAAATAGCTGTTATGGAATCCCACAAGGCAGTATTTTGGGTCCTACATTGTTTTTAGTCTATATAAATGACCTTTGCAATTTGACACTCCAAAAGGGTGTAATTATGTCATATGCGGATGACACTGCGCTACTGTTCACAGCTAAATCAATGGCCGAGGTCTTTGAGGTAGCACAGAATGGTTTTAATACTGTGTCTAGTTGGCTTCATAAAAATCTCTTAACTTTAAATACAGATAAAACCAACTACCTAATATTTGCAATGAGAAACACTAATCCAACGCATACTAATCTAAACATTCAAGCGCATAACAATTGTAATTTACATTATGCTGACATTGCATGCACTTGTCCCACTTTAGCTAAAACCGATCATATCAAATATCTAGGCGTCACGATTGACAAAACCTGAATTTCCGCAAACACATCGATTTGTTATGCACCAGAGTGCGTAAACTAATATACATTTTTAAAAATTTACGTAACATTGCCGACTTTAAATTAATTAGACAGGTTTATTTGGCGTTATGTCAATCTATTATCACCTACTGCATAACGTCCTGGGGTGGTGCCGCTAAATCAATTTTACTGCACCTAGAACGCGCCCAAAGAGCAGTTTTAAAGGTTGCTACTTTTCGTCCATTTAGATTTCCTACAGACCAGCTTTATATGGCATGTAAGGTGCTAACAGTACGTCAATTATTTGTTTTTAATGTAGTTTTATACCAACACACTGAACTCTACTTTAACCCAGTACCTTAAGATAGGAGAAGAAAAGATTTGGTATGTGCTAACTCTCAGACTAAACATGCTTTTACTAATCGATTTTATTTATTTTTAGGGCCCTACTTGTATAACAAGTTTAACAGAGTGCTTAAGATTTATAGTTTAAGTTATAATAGGTGTAACTTACTAGTACAGGAATATTTGTCAAAATTGAATTACGCAGACACGGAAAAACTACTAGAAATTTTAAAATAATAGCTCTCTCGACCTACTCTAATATAAGTCTATTCCTTTAGCTAATTAATAATAGTGTCTACTTTACCTACTTTAATATTATTTGTTAATTTATTTAAACATAATATTATCTTACATAATCTAGTTTTAAAAATAATATACCCAAAGAGTTACTCTTTAAGTCATTGAAAATATTATGTCTCCTTTTTAATTTAACTTAGTAATAAACCTATTGTTGTCTTCATTTTAAATGTTTGATGTAAATCGATGGCCTGAAACACAGGTTTTTCATAAACCTAGTTCAGGCAGGTCTACATTACAGTTAGAATTACATTTTTCCCTGGTTGTAATTAATCTAAATTATAATTTTACTTTACTTTATACTTGAATAAATTTTATTTTATTTTTTATTTTTATATAATTAATATAATTATCAATTCGGTATGTAAAGTAAAAATTTACCTATGCCGATTCCAAAACCATTTCGAGATTTTAAGCTTCTAAGACTTATTTTTCTATTAATAGGTCTTAAAATTATAAAATCGTATTTATTTTCACAAAAATACTTAAAATCACTTGACTTTTAGTTGACCTCTAATTGACGTCACAAAGCCGCCTGAATTGGAAATTTCAGTGCCTCTTGTAATTAAATTGTTCTTTATGTGTCAAGTGTCATGCCAACGTCAAATTTACATGAAGCACATAAGTGCTTATATTTACCTATCTGAATAGAATAATAATAATATTATTCGATGTATCGCCTCAGGAAAACTTAACTTACGTTAAAATGATCTTCACAATAAAACAGTTGCCGCCCAGACTTGTACTAAACATTTACTTCCTCGCACCATTTCCTTTTTAAGGTTTCTTTTACTAACAATCAATTTGTGTCGGCTATGTGTTGTGGTGTTTATACTTGACGGTATGAAGAACTTAGCAGAAGTAGTCTTTGAATCCATTCATTTTATTAATATGCCATTACTTTAAACTAAAGTACGGAAATCGCTAAAGTATGAAATGTAAACAAATTAATTGTCAAATTTGACAGTATGACTTTACTGAATTTTGGTTTTAAATAAGTGTTAAACGTGGCAAAGATCCTAAGCTATTCAGCTACTAGTGACGTCAGTACGAACAATACTTTAAAAAATATATATAAAAATAACTACAGCTTGTAAAAACAAAAAGATGAAATTATGTGTTTCATATACTCTTATCATTAAAATTAAAATATAAAAAACATACCTGAAAAATACTTTACATACCTAATTGTTTTTCTTTTCAGAGAAATATTATGGCTTTTAAAATAGTACAGACGATCGAGCACGATGTACCTAAACTGACCATCGTTCCCACGCTGTGGGAATCGAAAGGGATTGTCGATTGAGTATTTGAAGCAGGAAAAAGTAGAAATTCTTGACCATCCTTCATACAGTCCTGACCTAAGCCCTAACGATTTCTTTACATTTCCTAAAATTAAAAAAAGTCTTCGTGGTCAAAGGTTGAAGACTGCTTCTTCTCCGGTGAAGAAGCAGTCGACGCTTTCAAGTCAGCCATTTTGAGCACCCCCACTTTAGAGTGGAACAAATGTTATATTATCTGGTTTGAGCGAATGGAAAAGTGTATTAAGCTACGTGGTGAATACTTTGAGAAACAATAAAAAATACTATAAGGTTCTAGTTGTGTTTTTTTCTTCAAACGACAAAACTTAAAAGGCATGCCTCGTACGTTACCACTATCTTTTAACAATCGCGGTATACTTGAAGAGTTTTGTCCATCTAAATCTGCACATGCTTTTACACCAACATTTTCGAATACGGAACCCTCCCGTTCTAAAATTTCATTCACACTTGGACCATTAGTCATAAAAAGTGTAGCCTGTTCAATGTTCACTGTATCATCTGTATTTCTGTTCAGAATCCTCAAATATTCTGCATTAATTTTTCGGCGTATTCCGCCAGTCCTTTTTTTTATATTTCCACATATCACAATATCTTAAACGACGTGATTACCTACGAAGCGCTGAATAAAGAAGTCTTCAAGGTCTTATTTAACGGCACTAGTAGATTAATTGTCAACGATAGTACAAGTATTCAGCTCTCACTGAGATTATGGGTAACATGTGAGCTAATATAGAGCAGTTTGCTTTAACTTAGCATCATATAATGTTCACCCATAGTGATCATGTAGGCTTTATAAGAGCTATTATACGATTGCGTGTAACAAGCTGATTAACATTACACAAGTTCCACTGTGTGCAGCAAAAGGCATTATATCTTTGTTATTTGAACCCACAGAATAACTGATTACATTATAGTAGCTCACATGATCTTTCTTAAAATGCAAGTTGTCTAAGGGTACAGTTGTGGTCTTCAATTCAGAATGTAGCTTAGCAATTTAAAAGATTTTTGTGGACTTTAAGTCCACAAAAATCTTTTAAATTGCTTAAAGCTGTATAATACTGAACTTGTTACCTATATTAACGCTGCAACCGTTACAATGTGGTCTCCGTGACGCATAATAACGTTCTTATTCAGGTGAAAGCTCACTTTTCACCTATTGCAGGTCGAGTGTACTGTAATAACTCTTCATAAGTGCTAAAGTTACCGATGTTACCTCTTGTGACATCTTATAATGCAGTTTTGTGCTACTTGGGATATTACTAAGACTCCGCTGTTCGTCCGTCTGTCTGTCCGTCTATCACCAGATTGTATCTCATGAACCGTTGAAATTATCACAGATATTTCTGTTGCCGCTATAACAGCAAATACTAAAAAAACAGAATAACATAAATATTAAGGGGCCTCCCTCAAACTCAAACTCAAAGCATTTATTTCAATTAAACCTATTACAGGCACTTTTGAACTGTCAAAGAGTCGGTCAGTTAGTCAGAAAGTTGAAGCTATTTGCCCATTACAAAACGTAGATCTCTATGGAGAAGAATAGGCAAGAAAATCCAAGGACACTCTTTTAAATCAAGATATTACAAAATCCTGGGTACGTTATTCTTGTCGCTATATGTGAGAACAATGTAAGAAAATAAATTATTTAAAAATACAAAATATAAAATATTACACATAAGTATAAGATGTAATAAATTCCCATACAACACACGTGATTTTATTGCCGTTTTTATAGATAATGGTACGGAACCCTTCGTGCGCGAGTCCGACTCGCACTTGGCCGGTTTTTTTTGTACCTACGATGATTAACATTGAAATTAAAATTTTATTTTCATACTATTATGATGTTATAAATTATAATATTATATCTATAAGTCGCATCAAAATCCCTTGCCATGCCGTGCAGGCCCTCAGGCTGGTTTACCTGTCACGCGGACGTGATAGGTAAAAGTTAAGCCATACATTATGTATACATTAATTAATACCCATGTCTTTTCCGTTTCCGAGAAAGTAGGTAATAATTGCCCGTGCTCACACAAAGTGTAAATTAATATCAAAATAAATGGTCGCACGCTATCTTCTCCGGTACTGGTTTATTTGAAATTTTTGGATATTTCTTATTTTCTTTTCAGATATGCCTACCTATTATTAAATAATAATTGTGTTCTACACACGATAACAACTCAATAGGTACTACATTAGGTACATCTATTGTATTCACTTTCTTTTAATTGTGGCTGTTTATGTATGTGAGTTTAAATGTTTGTAAACGCACCCACAATACAGGAGAAATTCCTAGTCTGGGGCAACGTTTTTTTAAACAAAAAAAAAAGTTTTGACCTTATTATGCCAGTCACATAGGTAGTTTCTTTACGAAGATAGGTATCACGTAGGTACTTAATGTACTAGACCGTACCAACCCTATGTAGTACCGTAGTACTTATTATATTATCTGTGGTAGTACAATAAATTATCCTGTTACTACAGTGACTCTGATTCAAGAGTAATTTTATTTCAGTGGCAGTCACTGTATGAACTTTATCTAGGTTAGGTATACTTAATAAGGCTAGGGAAAAAATCTGCTCCTACGAATTTTTAATCCAAAAAACAAAGACTTCTGGTTCCTCTTCATTTGGTACCTACCTACCTGCTGCAGGCTGATCATCAACTCCCCGAATTTATCCTTTGTCCTTAGCGTCTTCCGAGGAGGAACAGCTCACCAGCACTCCAGTCTCCGGGCCACTGGTAAATAAATAATGAATACTTATCTACTTACGCGGTAAGCTTCGGAAGGAAGATTGTCGGTTGTAATTTCGCCGAGCGAGCAATGGCAAGGGGTCACCGACCCCGTGCGTGAAGCTCCGTGCAGGCGTGTTCACGCTGACATGAGAAGCGAACTGCGTTCCCGCCGAAATTTGTGCCGCCATTTGTAAGAACAGCAGTACGCTGATTGTGCTCTTGAAAACTGTGTTTGGTGCCATCTGAAAACAGAAAACCGTTTTTTCGGTATATGTGGAAAAGCTGGTTCTGCACAGAGGGAGCGCTATGCCCAAAGAGCAAAAAAAAAGTAAATTCAGATGGTAAAGTTATAGTTTTGTTAGGTATAGGGTACCTATTTCGTTAGCATAAACCAAAACCAAGATGACAAAGGAAGGTAGGTAATTATTTGTTAATCATGGAAAGTTTTGGGTGTCTTTTGATGTTGTATTAGGTGCGCAGTTTCGCGTGATTAAGGAAAAGGTTACAATAACTATTTTGGCAGAAAACAATGTTCAGTAAAATGGCCTTATGTCCATGTTATTCTTATGAGGTACCTTCTTATGAGCGTTTACGACGTACGGCATTTCATACAAACTTTCAAGCCCTTGTTTTTCGAAATGACTGAACCGATTTTAATGAAACTTCATGCGCATACGCAGGGTACAAAGGTCTAAAAAGTTAGTTAAGAACATTTTCGAAATGTCTTATTTAAAACATATAAGTAACTGGAAATCTCTGTTTCTATGTAAAATTTAAAATCGGTCTAATTTGGCTGTACTTAACACTATTTTCCGAAAATGTTCACAAACTTTTTAGACCATTGTATCCTGCGTATGAAGTTTCATTAAAATCGGTTCAGTAATTTCGAAAAACTGCTGAAACAATATGATTATTATAAAAACCTCTATGGATATTAATTTTAAGTACTTAAGTGCCTATTATAGAGGACAAATTTAATAACCCGAATAGGCCAGCCAGTAACTGATTAATTAAAGGCCATTAAACTGTCCAATAATAATATAAATTACTTGCCTCCGAGTAGGAAAGGATGTCACTAGTCATGTAAAGGATATAGTAGATTACTATGTTCCTTTAAAGTTAGATTTAAGTAATCTACCTGACTAATGTCGAATTCGCGTGTGGTCACGCCGTATTTCATTCATGACTAATGCCTTTATTAGATTTGTTTCAAGGTGGATTAGAGTGACACCGTTTTAATTCTAATTTCTGGTAATTTAGAGTCCTTGAAACTGTGTGTACCAATTAAGTTTCTAATACCTACTTCCGATTCTGAACACCACATTTTTAGGGTTCCGTACCTCAAGAGGAAAAAACGGAACCCTTATAGGATCAGTTTGTTGTCCGTCCGTCTGTCTGTCTGTCAGTCTGTCAAGACCCTTTTTCTCAGGAACGCGTATAGGTATCAAGTTGAAATTAATATCAAATACGCAAGTCCATGGACTCTTGAAGCTCTAAAAAAATCAAGCTTCTAAGTCAACACAATAAAAATATACGGCGATTTAAGCGACATTATTTCGATACTCGCAAAGAAAT
This sequence comes from Tiliacea aurago, assembly GCA_948098905.1. Taxonomy (NCBI): domain Eukaryota; kingdom Metazoa; phylum Arthropoda; class Insecta; order Lepidoptera; family Noctuidae; genus Tiliacea; species Tiliacea aurago. The sequence continues at coordinate 10,697,879 of OX402579.1, read as the reverse complement.
CAAAACCTGCAGGGTACTTCCCGTTGACCTAGAATCATAACATTTGGCAAGAAGCAAGGTCTTACAGCACAAGTATAGGAAAAAGTCCTAAAATTGTAAATTTCTCTGTCTGTCTGTCTGTCAGTATGTCAATACCCTTTTTCTCTGGAACTCGTGGATGTTTCAAGTTGAAATTAATATCAAATACCTAAGTCCACGATCCCTTGGAGCTCTAAAAAAATCAAGCTTCTAAGTTAACGCAATAAAAAAACACGGTGATTTATGCGACATATTTCAATACCTACTCGCAAATAAATCAAAACCTTTAAGGTACTTTCCGTTGACCTAAAATTATGAAATTTGGCAAGAAGCAAGAGAGAAGGTCTATCACATAAAAAAAGGATTTTTGCGAATACAAACTTATATTTGCGGTTGGAGAATTAACTGTGATATTAATTAATTATCGATGTAAGAGGGAGAACATGTTGTTCAACTACAATGTTAAGTTTGTTTTTAGGATAAATTCATCCTAACTACGGAACCCTTCATTGTGCGTGGTCCGACACGCACTTGGCCGGTTTTTAGAAGCAAAACTAAATTCTGAACCGTAAGTATCAATCTTGTGATCCTTTGTGACCTTATGGAATATGTCATTAAGGTCATACAGAATCACAGGATACCTACATACAGCTTAGGCTACTAAGTAATTGCATTTAAAAGAATAGAATTTTTATGAAATTATCTGCTAAATGAGTTAACTGGAACCTTATTCCGGAGATGGTGAAGTTGCTATATTCGCCACGCTTGGCAGGCGAGTTGACGATCGCAGTATGGTGTTAAAATGCATAGAGAACGCTGGCAGCCCATTCTCTAGTAAGTCCCTTAGTCGCCTTTTACGACACCCACGGGAAGAAATAGGGTGGTGCTATTCTTTACGTCCGGCACCACACGAAATCAAGTAAGAAGTTAGGTAGTAGAATAGTTTTCCCAAGACGAGCCCTTTTAGCGTAGCACCGATGCGTTCCACTGGCGTTCCGGCACCCCTATGAATGTGCGAGGACGGCCATCTTTACCTTAGTGGAATACATAACCCTTTGTCTTCCTCTGGCGGATACTCACCACGTTACTTGCACTGGTGGGGTATACACCCTTAGAGATTACTACCATGACAATTGTGTAGGATTTCCGTACAATGAGAGGTCAGCGTATACTGGAAATGTATAGCTTGATGTGTAGCCGTGTGTATACACGGAACAATAAATAATATACCAGCTTATTATTGTCCCTCTGAAGAGCAAAATCCTATTCTCATAGAGACAGAGAAGGGACAAGCAAATCATATCAAATAGCAGAGGTAAATACTTGAGTATAATACTTAATTAAGATCACAAATAAAAAAACCGGTCAAGAGCGAGTCGGACTCGCGCACCGAGGGTTCCGTATAAAATTATGTTGATGATTTCTGAAAACTGTGCTATATATAGACATCGTTTTATTTTTCCTGTAATCTTTACATAAACTTCTATCACATAGAATAATTTCAGATTTTTATCTATGCAAACTTCGGAGATAAGGGGGGGGAATGGTATTTTTTTTACATTTTTCATCATACGTCGGAAACTATGCTGCCTAAAAAAAAAATTTATTGAAAATGTGCAAACAGCGTTCTTTCATATGATACCCCACATGCCCTAGTAGCCCCACTTCAAAATTTTAAGACCCCCTTTCAGACCCTTTTGCAAAAAGGTATACTTTTTTTAATTTCTTGTTTGCAAAATATTTGGGCAAACGTCATCTAAAACTGTTCTAAATTTCAAGTTGATAGCATTCGTAGTTCTTGAGATATCCAGGTGTGACAGACAGACAGACAGACTTAGTCTCACCATAAGGGTTCCTTTTTACCATTTTGGCACGGAACCCTAAAAAGCAGTGAATCATGAAGTTAAGAATGTCAAGATCAAGATGATCAAGAGATTTCAAGTGCTTTATTCTGGGAATATTATTAAATCGATCAAATATTTTAAGAGGATTACGTGTTCATGGTAGTCATTCCATGGATAAACAAACCTCGTGATGATTACGCACCCATCACAAGTGTTTTGGAATGATATAATAAAGTTATTTACAACTTGCTGAGTGGGTGGGTCCAGTGGTAACAGGCCCGATTTACGAGTACTAGGTCGTGGCTTCGAACCCTGACAGGCGCTAGGCGCTTTACTTTTTGTAAATTATTCATCACCACCAGTGCCAGATTAACCACGTAGCAAGAATAGCAATTGCTACGGGCCCCGCGTATCCAAAACCGCCCACCTCCGCCTAAGCGTAATTTTTTGAGTGAAACTTGTTAGATTAGACATACCTATTGAATTTACTTGATGTCACAAAAACATGAAAAGTAACACCTTTTCCGACAAGACAATCCACGTCAGACAATCGGTAAGCGATTATTTGGTTGGGGAAAATAAAACTCTGAATTTCTTATGGTAAACGCACAAGTTCTACAAATAGTCGCTCCTTTATACAGGGTGTAAGGGACAGCCCTCCGCAGACTGATGTGGTGAATAACAGGCCCGACTTACGAGTACTAGGTCGTGGCTTCGAACCCTGACAGGCGCTAGGCGCTTTACTTTTTGTAAATTATTCATCACCACCAGTGCCAGATTAACCACGTAGCAAGAGTAGCAATTGCTACGGGCCCCGCGTATCCAAAACCGCCCACCTCCGCCAAAGCGTAATTTTTTGAGTGAAACTTGTTTGATAAGACATACCTATTGAATTTACTTCATGTCACAAAAACATGAAAAGTAACACCTTTTCCGACTAAGAAAAAATCCACGTCAGACAATCGGTAAGCGATTATTTGGTTGGCGAAAATAAAACTCTGAATTTCTTATGGTAAACGCACAAGTTCTACAAATAGTCACTCCTTTATACAGGGTGTAAGGGACAGCCCTCCGCAGACTGATGTGGTGAATTCAGTATATTGTACTAAGATGACCGGTACATGAAATTATTTCAGGAACGTTATGAGAATCCAATGAACCTGATTTGTCGTGGCGGGGTGGACGGCCGCGCTCGCTGATTTCAGGCGTCATTCGTTAGAGAATTTCAACATCCATTGCTGTTTATTTTATTTTAGCTGTGTTAATTACAATAATGGACTACTGCGTACAGAGAATGTAATTTTACATTGAAATAAAGGAATAGTAACTGAAATTACGATTAAAAAATTACAATTTTCCTGAGAAAATTTTCAGTGGAATATGATTCAAAATAAGGAGCTGAATGCTCCCTGTTAATTTGCGGAGGGCTGTCCCTTACACCCTGTATGTATAGAAATTGAATCGGCTCTACAAAAAGTCTGACGTGTACCAGTATCCTATATCAGTGTGGATGGAATTAAAATGGCTCGATTAAAAATGTTGAAATTGTCTATTTCGTCAATAGACAATTTCAACATTTTGAATCATCGAACTCATTAACTGCAAAAAATCACTAAATGCGTTTTTATCTGTAATGGACTCCTTTTGACACATTCTACAATATGCAAAAACTCACTAATTTCTATCCAGTCAATTTTAGGCGTTACGGCCTTGACATAAAATCCATAACTGCAACTTTGGAAGTCAGGCATTTACAAAGAATCACTAAGCTGCACTAGTTATTTTTATTAAATACATAATTATTTAAAAAACAACATACATATTATACAGAACTCATTTTCACCATGTATTTAACTTTATCCAAACAAGTGTAGCATAAGTAGCTTAGAATTAGGTTCGATAAAGTTAATTATTTGCATATAATTAGTTTCTGTAATGAGAATCATTTATCAGAAGTGCACAATAAGTAATCTTAGTGAATTTTTATATTTCAAAGCAAGTTGCTGGTGAATAATCCTGGCTACTTGGTTATGCCTGTGCAAGTACTCCCCGTTACCCAGACGAGAACAACCAGAGATAATATGTCTGATGGACTCACCCGGACGGTGGCATGCCCGACACATGTCAAACGGCCCATCCTTCATAATATGTCTCCGGTAGTTATTCGCCAAGATAACTTCGTCCATAATTGCACAGACAAAACCTTCGGTTTCCCGGAAAAAGTCACCAAAACGTAGCCAGGATACGGACGCTAAGAAATCTACACCTGGCTCATGAAGAGCCCGGTAGAAGCGCTCGTGAAGCTCCTTGCCTTGCCATATCTCCTTGCGGTCATCGGTAGTAAGATTTACAGGTTTGCGCCAGTTTTCTTTAGCCATGGAAAGCGGGGTGAGCCCCCTGTCCACTGCGACCACATCACGGTGCATACCCAGTTCGGTTTTTAAAAAATATTCCATGAGACTGCACACCTCGCGGTTGTGGAGGGTCTTTGCATTTAAAAAGCCTCGATCCCCGCACTTCCGCGGGATGTACAGTCTCATCGTCGTGATGGTTTCATCCGGTTTGCGGTCAGCTGTGTACGGACCCTCCTATCCAGGGCGTCCAGTTCGGTCTGAGTCCATTTGTGTATGCCAAAAGAGTATAATTATTAAAACCGGCATGACCCAACCATTGAAGGCGCGCACTTTGTTTTCGCCCGAAAGAAGGCTAATAAATACCTTTTTCAGGTGACCAAAGAAGCGCTCCTTCAGCGATTGCTTCATGTCAGCAACGTTGATCCCTAACGCTTCTGACATACCCAAATATTTATAGCTTTCGGATGAGGAGAGGGATCTAAAGTGTATGGAATCCGAAAGTTGAGTTCCCTCGGATTCCACAATCTCCCCTCGCTTTACATGCATGTTTTAATGACTAGCACTGTTTTGTTCAATATAATACTGGTTATCCCTTTTTTAGGGTTTCGTAGTAAACAAGGAACCCTTATAGTTTCGCCATGTCCGTCTGTCTGTCTGTCTGTCTGTCTGTCCGTCCGTCTGTCCCCAGCTTAGCTCAGAGACGCTTAGTCCTAGAAAACTGTAATTTGGCATGGGTATACATATTAATCATGCCGAAAAAATGGTAAAATAAAATTATGAAAAACATTTTTTTTTAGGGTACCTCCCTTACACGTGAAATGGGGATAATATTTTTTTTTCTCGTCTATTCCATGGTGCGGGGTATCGTTGGATAGGCCGTTCAAAAATATTGTGGGTTTGGCAAAACCATTTTTCAATTAAGGGATCCGTTTGCGTAATATTAAGCTTTAAAGTGCTATTTTTTGTTAGAGTCAAGTGTCCCCCCCCCCTGCCAGCTAAATGGTTGGTTTTGGATATGTGAAAAAATTCATGGCAATGGTATATATAACGAAATTAAAAGGAAAACTATCACAGCTAAGTAGGCTTCACAAGGTAACGAGTAATAGTCGACCAACTTAAATTTGCAGTTGGAGAATTGACCGTAACGTATATCGATGTATGGGAGAGCATGTTTTTCAACTACAATGTTAAGTTTGTTTTTGGGATAAATTCATTCCAACTACGGAACCCTTCATTGTGCGTGGTCCGACATGCACTTGGCCGGTTTTAAATAAACGTTTGATTGAGTTTCGTTGTTTTTTTTACAATTGAAGAAATAATTAATTGACATACCGAACAGACTTACAGTAGCCAGAAGTCATTAACTTTTATTTTTTGTTTAAAAAAAATAAATAACTATAGAGGACTAGCGACTTTCACTTGTTTTTATTAAATATACATATTAAGCTAATTGAAAACATTTAATTTTTCACCACCGTAATTATATTTAGGATAATATGGGCAAATCAACATAACCACTAACTAATTCGAACTAAAATACCGTTTATCTCAGAATAGTGAATATGTCACATAATGACTTCTTGCAATAAGCCGACGATTTATTTGTAACTAGATTTGCCCGCGACTTCGATCGCGTGGAAGTCGTAAGACACCACAATATACAAATAACAGCCACATTTTTATCAAAAAAACTGCCCCGTTGGTCTATTGTTCGCAAGTGCTAATGTTGGGAATGAGGTCCTGGGGTCGATTCCCGGGTCAGGCAAAGTGATATTGGGTTTTCCGTCAGGAATTTCTCAGTTAAAGTCCGAAGTCTGAATTTGTGCCCGGTTAGTGGCAATAGGCTCGCCCCCTATTACATGGGAACTAAACATAACTGGCGAAATTGAATGTGGGTGTACTATAGGTAGGTAAACCTCTGCCTAACCCTTTGCAGGATACAGACGTAATGCTACGTTATTTTTATAAAATATAATTTATTTGTAATAATTACTTACAGTCTACATTATTTTTATTATAATTTAGTAATCGTATACTTAGGTACCAAGAATTTATTTTCCTTTACCCAATTTTTTTTTTACCAGATCAAGGGCCCCTCGATAGAATTTGCTACGGGCCCCGCGCTTGCTTAATCCGACACTGATCACCGCGGCTCTCAAAACGGTGAAGGAAAAAATCGTGAGGAAACTAGAACTAAAAATTCGAAGACATGTGACATCTACCAACCCGCACTGGGCTCGCGTGGTAGATTATTGCCCTCTCCCTCTCACAGAGAGGAGGCTTGTGTCCTAGATATGTTTTTTCCTGGGTTCCTTTATCAAAATCAAAAATATTTTTATTTCACATAAGCCTACATGGGCACTTATGAAACATCAGAAGCTAGGTGCACGGTTCCAATTGGTCGTTTCCTATGGAGAAGAACCGGCAAGAAACTCTACGGATACTCTTTTAAAAAAAAACTGGCTTTTACAATGTTTTCAAATTGAAAAAAGTTTCAAAAAACAGTGTTAATAAGTATGAGAGGACAGCGTAGGCCCGTCAAAAGTACCAGGTAAGTACTTAGCAAAAAATCTTTTTGAAAAAAAAAACAACCGACTCCCAAAAAAACACTTTATTTTACACACGTTATTTTTGGGAGTCGGTTATTTTTTTATGTAAAAGGTTTTTTATTTTTCACTTTTTAGTGGGTCAATTTTTAATTTATCTAAGTTACAATAGCCTAATGTTAACTACTCATCACCTTTTACAAAATATTGCTTTTCCCGATGCTGGGACGTTGATTGTTGAGGAGTTCTCCTGGTAAGAACCAGGAGAACTGCCACTCACCATATGCATAGTGATATAAATTGCTTAGCAACCACATTAACGTACCTAATCGAATCGCAACTCGTTAAATACTTATTATTATATTGTTCCGGTGGCCATCTGTGGTCTCCATCATCAGTTCCACTTCACCAAATGGTGCTTTCCGAGAGCAAATGCACGAGTTCCTATAAAAAATATCCAAATCGCTATAGGTTTGCCTATAAAATTTGAGGGTTACCCTCGATTTCCATGGGATCCCCTCATCAGATTCTGATTTGGGACCACCTCGGGAGTATACCTTTTCCAACAAAAAAAGATTCATCAAAATCGGTTCATAAACGACGAAGTTAGGCGCGAACAAACATAAAAAAAGCATATATACGGTCGAATTGAGTAACCTCCTTTTTTAGAAGTCGGTTAAAAATAATAAAAGTTAGAAACTTGTTGAAATTAAAATTGTAAAAAAAAATTTGTCAAGGAAGTATGTAAAAAAGAAATAACATGAACATCGCAACTTGGGAGCAATTAATAGACATTTACATATACGTATGGCGAACTCCTTTAAACCTACCCCCAATTTTGCCGTTAATGAGGTACCAGGGAAGCCACATGTACAGAAGGAATTCATGCTAAACTTCCTTGTCTTCAACGTAGTCTTTAATCTTATAATATGCTTTTTTGATAAGGACACGTTTGATGTGGGTTTTGAATTTTCCATCGCTAAGTTCTGTAACAGACTTTGGCAACTTGTTATAAAAGCGGATACTGTTTATAAGAAATGACTTGCTTGTTTTAGTTAATCTAAATTTGGGTACCACAATTTCATGTTTACTACGTGTATTTATATTATGGAAATCGCTTCTTATTTTAAAAAGGCCTAAGCTTTTGCGAACATATAAAATACTTTCTAAGATATAAAGAGAAGGCAGAGTTAGTACATCAATTTCTTTGAATTTGTTTCTAAGGGACTCACGAGGACCCATTAAGACCGCGCGGATTGCCCTCTTTTGTAAAATTGAATCTACGTCGGCTGCCGATTCCCACAGCAAAACGCCATAAGACATAATACTGTGGAAATAAGCAAAGTATACTAACCTAGCTGTAGCTATATCTGTCAACTGTCTTATTTTTCTTACTGCATAAGCAGCTGAACTTAATCTACCTGAAAGAGCTCTAATGTGGCACCCCATTGCAATTTGGAATCTAGAGTAATCCTAGAAATCCTAGAAATACAGTTTCCGTAATAGCATCTAGTTTCTTGTCATCAAGTTTTAAATTTAGACCCACTTGGGGTACATTTGGTAATGAGAACTTAAGGCATTTTGTTTTGTTCGCATTAAGTAAAAGATTATTAGCTGCGAACCATTTCGAAAGAACAGCTAGACTATCGTTGACGTGTAAGACATCCGAATCTTTTCTATCTATTTTAAAAATAAGAGAAGTGTCATCAGCGAATAGAATTGTATCCGATAAGTTAGCCAGTTATCCAGCCAGTTACCGATACTGATCCTACCCTTAAGCTATGGCACGCAGTTACTTTAACACCCTGTATACTAAAATATAATAAAAACACCAGTAGGCATGATGACGCAGCCACCAGATCCATTCATTACAAAGAAAATTCCTAGTCATCATTAAACAATGTTTTAATAGGCTCTATGCGCAGTGCGTTAATATACGGTTCAAACCCTGATGAGCAACGTGCCAACAATGGTATACTTATACTAATATTTAGATTACCGTCGGTCCATTTAGACGTGCAGCGCCGTGCTCTCACGCTGGCACGGTTGCATCACAATGACTGTCGTTTGAATTGGACCTGCGCCGGAGTGCCGAGCGGTGGCGAAACGGTGACGAGCGAACATTTCATCTGGCTTAGGGACCTGCTTATGGTGTATTGTGTTTCTGTGGAGACATTGACCTAGGGTTTGAGCTATGTTTTTGTAACTATTGATTGGTCATGTAATCATGTTCCGGTCAATGGCGTTGAGTGGGTGTATTGCAACTACTGGGTTGAAAGACAACAGTTTTGCGAAAAAAGTTCATCATCTTAGTGGCAACATTTTATTGCCAACCATAAGGGGGATGTGCTAAGGTAGCCCGCGAAATTCAAAGTTTCTTACTTTTTTTACAATTTGTAGGTCAGTAACAGGTTGTATGGATCTAAATATGATTCGCGGTTATAACAAATATGGCTTTACAGAATTATAATTGAATTTCGCGGGCTACCTTAGCGCATTCCGCTGGTTACTTACTATACTACTATTAATATGACATTTAAACCAATTATTGCCATAAACAAATTCACTGTAGATGATAGTAAATGTTGCCGTTATAATGATGAACTTTTTTATCAAAACTGTTGTCTTTTCCCCCACTATTTGCAATACACCCCAATTTACATGGAATTTTCTGTACGATAGGTGCATAAGCTGTCAGCATCACGTAGGGTCCGTGAAATCGTTGAATAAGATGTTTATAATTAACAGCAATGATTTGAAAAGGAATATTGCTGTACAGACTAAGTACCTATGTCTTTTGGAATGTGGGTGATTGGCCAATGATGGAACAAATACTGGTCAACGCAGTCTTGGCTTAGTCAGATCCCGTATTTCATACGGCTTGGATATGAAGTTCATGGGGAACCCTAACAATTTAAGCGATGACACGCTGCGACAAAAGAATAAGAAGCAATTTAACTTTTTCTAAAGACGAATTAAGTTTCTAGTTCCGCTATGGTATTGTTCGAGATAACGAAATTGTGGTCAGCCTAATGTATTAAAACCGGCCAAGTGCGTGTCGGAAGCACAATGAAGGGATCCGTAGTCGGGATGAACTTATCCCAAGCTGAAACTTAACATTATAGTCGATAAACATGTTCTCCCATATTCCAATTGCAAATGTAAGTTGGTCGACTATTACTCGTCAATTGTAAAGCCTACTTTGCTGTGAAAGTTTTACTTTTAACTTCGTTATATATACTGTATATATAACGAAGTTAAAAGGAAAACTATCACAGCAAAGTAGGCTTACAACACAACATGTGAATAAATTCACAGCAGTAGTATTAATATACTTACTACTGCTGTGAATTTTTTCACATATTATACCCAAAAACTACCATTTAGACGGCAGGGGGGCACACACTTGACTCTAAAAAAAAAAAAACAATTTATTGACACACAAGTTAGGAAACATTTGTAAGCAGGAACAATGTTAATTGAAGGAGTGCATAAGTAGAAATAGCTGCAGTGCATTTGCACTTTAAAGCTTAATATTAAGGCTTCTACATACCGGGGCGACTTGTCGCGCGACGCGACGCGACACAAAGGCACCGCTCGTCCCGCGACACGCGGGGCCTTTGTGCCGTGTCGCGTCGCGCGACAAGTCGCGCTGGTATGTAGAAGCCTTTACGCAAACGGCTCCCTGGATTGAAAAATGGTTTCCACAGACCCACAATATTTTTGAACGGTCTATCCAACGATACCCCACACCATAGGATAGTCGAGAAAAAAAATATCATCCCCACTTTAGGTGGGGGTACCCTACAAAAACCTTTTTTTTCAACATTTTATAAGTAAATACTCATGCCAAATTACAGCTTTCTAGTACAGTCAGTGACCTGCCTAACCTGACCCCTCTACCATTTTTCTTCTTTGTTAAGAGGGGTCGGGTAATGCAGGTCACTCATTGTATGAGTTGAAACTATAAGGGTTCCTTCTTGACTGCGGAACCTTAAAAACAACGGCAATTTAGATAAGTAGCTACCTATTCTGCCTGTCACATCAAGTTACCACAAACCGTCTAATTTTCTCATTCGATTTTGAACTTAACTCTCAACATTTTAAGGTTTAAAATCATTAGGAGTTGGTATAACCTGATGTGCTGGCGACCTATGTCAAGATTGTCAAGAATAAGTACTGTAATTTTTGAATAGACGTAATGAACCGCTATTTAAACATTTCTTATTCGTCGAGCCTATAAGGTAATTAATTGGTTAGAAGAGTGTAGGTAAGTTAGGTAGGTACCCGTTGATTTGCAGTTCCAATAGGTTTTCAAAATTGCATTGCGATTTGCATAAAGGTGATAAAATTCTTACACAACTTTATACAACATACTGTCTACTAATCTTTATTCAGTCTTAAATTGTGCGTGTAAGCATTTGTTGGAAAGCCATTATCTTAATGCACTTGAATAACTTCCCGATCCCAGATGACAATCAATATTTAAGTACCTCCCTACCTCCTCCCTTTCTATATATATCATCTTGCACAAGAGTTAACTAAAACTACGTTGTATTAATCATTCAACTCATTATTGTTTGCAGATCAACTAAAATGTATAAGTATGGGTATCTCAACAACAAGTATTGCGGATTATTGCGGTTAGCTGAAGAAATGATTATAAGAACGGGCATCCAATAATAGGGCATTGGTCACCATGGTTGCACTGTTGGGTCTATTTCTTCACGATGTTTTTTTGAATCGCCAGCATAGATTTATACTGGATCGCAAAAGTTCCGGGTTGCTAATAAAAACCGTAATAACTCCATAAATTATATACCTAGATCGCTAGAATAAATAATATGTAGTAAGCACTAAGCAGGTTACTAATGCTTGTTCTAAATCTCTAAACAACAAACTGTACAAATTACAGATTTAAGAAAACATATCATGGTTTTTGAAAAATTTGAAAATTTAAATTTAGGAAATGAATATTTTTTTCTGTTTTTGTTTCAAACCGACCTGTCATTATAAATGGTTCCTTGGATTGATCAGAGTATTCAGTGCAATATAATTATATCACACCATCACATCTGAAGAATGTACACGGATTATTTACCATGGTACAAGAAGGAAGAAGTCAGCGTAGCACTGCTAGAATAGTAGGAGTAACTTTATCAACGGTCCAAAGAGTACTCCAGCGATTTCGAGAGACCGGCATGAACATCAGGAGACCAGGAAATGGCAGGCCAAGGTGCACAACTACACGAGAAGACCGATTCATCGTGAGCACTATGTTAAGAAATCGACAACTCACGGCTGTTCAGGTCCGAAACAGTCTTTAAGAAATTCACCACAACAATGTGAGCTCTGATACGATTCTGCGACGTCTTCGTGAAGCTGATATAAAGCCTTATAGACCAGCAAACGGGCCCAAACCGCTCAGAGAACATCGAGTTGCCAGGTTACGGTTTGCTTGTGAACACATCCGTTGGTCAGATGAAGATTGGTCCAAGATTACCTATGTTTTCCGATGAGACCAGATTTTTTTTATTTACGCATGACGGGAGACGAAGAGTATTCGGTGGAGTATCAATAATGGTTTGGGCTGGGATATCTTCAGAGGATCGCACGGAGTTACTGATCATAGAAAACGGTTCTCTGACTGCTGTCAGATACATAGAAGAGGTTTTAAATGAGCATGCTGGTCCTTTCTTAGTGAATAGGGGTGCAAATTCCATTTGCACAATAATGCGCGACCACATACTGCTCGTTTGGTCAATATTTATATTCAAGACCTCGGTATTACCTGCATGGAGTGGCCAGCTCGCAGCCCAGACTTAACTCCCATAGAACATGCATGGGACGAGCTCGGGAGATGCGTGAGACAACGCTCTCCTGCTCTCGTTACCTTACACGAGGGAATGCGCTAGTGTAAGAATGGGCAAACATAGATCAAAATCGTATTAAAAATTTGGTTTACAGCATTCCACATCGTCTTAATGAAGTGATACGGGCTCGTGGACGAAATAAAAAATATAAAAACAAAATAGTATTTAATTAAAGTTATATAATGTACAAAACTACACATTTTTTTATATATATTTATCAGTCATCTCCAATATACTATAGTTTCGTAAATTAGTCTTATGTATTTATGAAACTATAACGCCATTCATTAGCGACCCGGAATTTTTGCGATCCAGTGTATATTTCTATGATTGTCAGCCAGTGGTGTCTAAGATAATCTTAAAACGGGCGGTCAATTTCCTAAACTAAAACGAAAAGTAACATCAGTCCCACATCAAAAGCATTCTGGCAAAAACTCATCAAACGCACTCTACGTTGTTTTCCATAGCAAACCTTATGGAATACGTGACAAATGTACACAACATACAGCAGGATTTAATCTGGATCTAGATAAAGTAAGCTAAAAATAAGTTACAAAGTGCAATGACCTGTCTCGTCAAAGTCGTGACGACTATTGTACATCCCACACTAACACTGTTTTTGCAGACAATGTTCTAATTTTAAGAGTACAATAGTTTTCAATGGCGTCTGCAATGTTGAAACTGTTTATTAGGTATCGGCCGTGACCTTACGTGATAACAAATAGGTCTGTCGAGGATCGAGACGAATCTCATCTAATGGAGTCATATGATTCGAACACACTCCGAACATTACACCAAGGTGAGACATCATCATTAGGTACAGAAGACAAAGCAAATTGTCAGTATATATCCGTATACTTACTTACACGGACAATTATGATGTAACGAATAAGAGATTTAATTTATTTTGGGTACTTGATCACGCACGATTAAGGAAATAATCTCTTCAGTTTCAAAAGAAGCCTTAATTACTTACATATAGGGATAAGAATAAGAAGAATAAAAAATCTTTAAAAATAATTTGTGGCAAGTACAACTCGATTTACCACAAAATGCAGAATGAACAAACTGTCCTAGTGTTTGTTCATCAGTGTGATATCATTTGTGTGATATGATTACATCATTTGTAGATATTTTTACTTGAAGGTGACTGATGAAGTGATGAGGTAAGGGAGACAGACCCTGATGCTGATAGTAGCAGAGACGAAAATATGTGTTAGACTCTATCAAAAAATAAAAATAAAACGAAAAAGTGTTTATTTAGAGAAATATTTTAAAGATATAAGTAATTTTTTTTTTTTTTTTTATAAAACGTTGCCCCACACTAGGAATTTCTCCTGTATTGTGGGTGCGTTTACAAACATTTAAATTCACATACACAAACAGCCAGACCCGAAACAACTACTTGTAGGTCATACAAATATTTGTTCCGTGCGGGAATCGAACCCGCGACACGCAGCGCAGCAGTCAATCGCTTAACTAACTGCGCCAACCGTGCCGCCGCGCCGTATTAACTTGGTCATTACAATAACACATTTTCAAATAATACATTTTTTTTTATCCTTTTAAGTATTCTCTGCAGCGAAGCTTTCACAAAATATGTATATCAAAGAGGTACCTAAGTATTTTATTTTTAAAGGTGGTTATCAAGAAGTAGGAACATTGGCTTTACATGTATTATTACTGATAAATAGATTACCTCGTTATGACTGCCTCGTTGGTCTAGTGGTCACCAGCACCACTACTGAGTATGTGGTCCTGATTTCGATCCCCAGATCGGGCAATGTGTGTTATTGGGTTTTCCAATCAGGAATTTCCTAGTAGCAGACTGGATTTGTGCCCGGTTGATGGCAAATAGGCTCGCCCCTATGACATTGGACTAAAACATAACTGGCGAAATGTGGATGTATTAAACCTACCACACCCCTGCCTACCCCTTCGGGGATTACCAGGCGTGATCTTATGTGATGTATGTTATAAATAGAATAGGACCTAAAAGCTTGGTTGACGGTTGAAAATACATCCAATACATGGTCATATTTTGCTCACAGTTTGAATCTAGTTAAAATATTTTGAATAGGGAGTCGGAATTGATTCATCGTAAAAAGCAGTCATACCATTCTGTTATTGTTTTATTTATTTTAAAAACAATAGCCCATGTAACTAATCTGTAGTGTGTTATGGTGAATTCAAGCATTCGCTCCACTCGAACGAACAATCAATCGATCAGTTGTCAAAGGTAGCTCTCTTGAAGATACATTTTAAAACGTGACTTTAGACAAAGCGAGTTCTAAACTTCTAATTATCGATTCAGCGGTCTATTTAGAATCGTTAAAGATTACAAAATTTCGTTGTGAAGCTATCCCTGTATTACATTGCTAAGTTGTACGAAGTGTCGAAGTGGAGCAAGCATCAAGAATTTGTCACGAGCTCTATAACCGTTGTCGGCTCAAGAATGGTCACGAAACTGCATCACGTGGCTCGTCAAGGACCTTATGATTATAGTTTAGGTGACATTGTTGTATTTGACGTTGGAATTTCATCAGTTATTTCTTTCTCCACTGTCTAGGTAATCTTGCAGTTTTGGCGCAGCAGTACCTACCTATTTGACATTTGCATCAAGATCATCGTCTATGATGTGCCCTTGTTCCATTTTATTCAGGGATGGTGGATGACCTTTATCATTTTCTTCCACACATTTTTGCCGCTGCCAAAAGAGAATTAATGATCTGGACCTCTAGACAAATTACGGAACATAAGCCTCTGATACAAGTTTTTTTCACTGTCACATTCTACAACAGTAAAGGGAATACTTATGACACAATATCCTTTCAGG
The DNA here is from genome assembly GCA_948098905.1 of Tiliacea aurago. Lineage (NCBI taxonomy): Eukaryota > Metazoa > Arthropoda > Insecta > Lepidoptera > Noctuidae > Tiliacea > Tiliacea aurago. The sequence continues at coordinate 10,682,408 of OX402579.1, read as the reverse complement.
ATTACCTACCGAAGTCATAATTATTAAAATAGCAAAGTTCAGCTTCAAACATTTACAAAAAAGTGTCCAATGAGAGGAAAACGTTTATAAGAATTCCGTTCCGTTCTTTTAATGTTCTATAGAAAAAGTAAATGGAATGGAACATGTAGGTAAACATGAGTCATCCTTTGGCGGTCATTTAAAAAAGTTGTGCATAGTTCAGTATTTGCTTACTATTTAACACCAAGACTTTGATACGAGTATGTAAAGCAAACAATAGATGGGCACTCGCATTCTGAGTCAGGTTTATTGAATATCGGCGGTAATTAGTCATCTTATTGATATGAAAATATAGTTGTAACTGAATGAGGTTAACCGCCACCTCAAAACGATCAGACCAATTTTTAACCACACCTAAATTCCACGATCACATAATCACATATTATAATTATATATATTATTTTTATAATATCGTTTTTAAATATAATATAATATCACATATTATATGTGGAAGGGAACAGACGCTGGCAGAGAGTTCCACACTTTGGTTGTGCGCATAATAAACATGGAGGAGGAGGTACCCTGCAGTAAGTCTGGTATTCCGCTAGTAAAAGGGCGATGGGATCAGGTCGTGGAGCTCCTGCAACCACTCTCCGAAGTACGGTCTGTAGAAGACCGACAGGCAAGCAACATTACGCCAATGAGCCAGGATGTGAAGCCTAGCCACCAACATCTCGTCGCCTATAAGCCTTTTTGCTCTGCGTTCTACCGAGTTAAGTGCAGCAAGCTGGTATTTTGCTGAGCCATCCCATAAGTGGCTGAAATACTCGATACGGGAACAGATATATGCTTTATACATATTTAAAAGCTGTCCAGATGTGAAGTATTATTGCCTCACCTTATTTAGGATGCCCAGCTTCTTGGCTGCAGTCTGTGCTATTGACTCGATCCGATCTCCAACTGCATGGCAAAAAGCTCTAGGCGGTTGGTAACTGGTACAGATGCACCTCGGAAAGTAGGAGATAATTGGAACTGGCTCCTTTTGGCAGTGAAAAGACACGGCTTAGTTTTCCGAGCATTGAATTTGACCAGATTGTCGTCACCCCACTAGGAAACAAGTTTTAAGGTCAAATTCATCCGCTCCACCATGGCTTCTCTAACGGCCGAACCCAATAACATATAAATCACCAGTTTCGGCCTACTGGAGATATAAAAATATATCTATCGATGGTTTTAACGTCCCAATAATCTATGAGACATTAAAGAATCATACCGGCCCACGTTATCTTCTGATGGGAGGGTGTATCGCCTACAACAGATATCTCTTAGTATGAAAATGCCAAAGTATGCGTCCCAACTCCCAATATACGATTTGTTTGACAGGACAGTACTACAGATGGCAGATTTGGCTATTCCTCGAATTGCAGGTATAAACGTAAAGTAGCCAAGCTAAAATGAACTCTTTAGTACTTGCAATAATGATCATAGATGTTTTTTTTATTTAAAATAATAAAAAAAAAGTTCAAATTCAAATATCTCGAAATTTCTGTGTGAAATTTAACCCCCCCCTTACTAACACCCCCCGTGCAAGCACCATTCCAATATGAATTTAAGTTAAAAAAAAAATAACATTAATGCGCTAAGGTAGCCCGCGAAATTCAAATTTTATTACGTTTTTTGCAATTTGCAGGTCAGTAACAGGTTGTATTTTGATTCGCGGCCATAACAAATATGGGTCTACAGAATTATATCTTAATCCAGTAACTTATTTAGAAGTAAAAAACAAAGAAGTTTTAATATAACCCTAATTACACATGTTGTTTTTTAAAGTGATGTTGGTTGTAATGGACCGCACGGGAGGGCGAAGTAGAGAAACCTACTTATAGTTTTCGTTAGATAGATAGCCTTTATCAATGATTGTGAGACGCCATCCGAGCATAGATATAATTATACTGTCTATCATCAATAGCGATCTGTCTTTAACTGAAAATAAGTAATTGGGTTCGGCCGTAAGAGTAGCTGTTTCCTCTCTCCTGGCTCTTGCACTGGGCAGGTATCTTCCTGAGACTGTGCTGTCACCTGCGTACCCGATAGTACCAAGCTGAAGCAGGTCGTTGATGTGCAGCAGAAATAGAGTCGCAGAAAGAACAGACCCCTGAGGGACGCGGCATCAATAGCCATATGATGCAATGAGCAGCTATCTTCGACCACTCTGATCGATCGCTCAGGAAGTCGGTAATCTAGTTGCAAAAGTTAGCAGGGATGCCAAATGCTGGAAGCTTACCCAACAGACTATAGCATGCCAGACCCTGTCAAAGGCCTTTGAGATATCAAACGACACAGCAAGAGCTTCGATGTGTCTCTTAATAACCTCGCCCCAGCAATGCGTAACATACACAAGAAGGTCCCCAGTTGACTGACCACGACGGAAGCCATACTGGTGTTCTGGTGGTTTCTCTTGCATCTTTATGTTTTAGACCGACCCATAAGCCAAATTAAGGACGTGGCTAAGCTAATAAGGCAACAGACAAGTAGGTATATTTTCTTATTTGTACATCAGTGTACTCTTGCCATTCAAACAAGCAGCTGGTAAGCGGCTCATTGCATATTAAGTTGTTACAATTCTTCCGGCAGGGAAGGGCTAGCACTGCATGTGTATTCGTGATGTTGCAAGCTTTAAACTAACAAAGTTACACATAGCTTATTTGTTACTATTTGTATCTACAATCAGTACTAAACTGGGGCCAGATGTTCAGAATTCTGCATAAAATCAATAACCTATATATCTTACGTGAGAATGTGAATTTGTGGCTGGCATTCAAATGCTGCAACAATACCATTTGGGACACAGTTGAAAAGATGACCCTGTCCAAACGATGCATTCTAAAGATCTAGGTACGTTTACCTAATATAGCTGAGCTAGACTGAAAAATCTAATCTCAAAGCTTATAACCAATTCAAATTTTTGACGACGTGAGATTGAAAAAAAACAAAGCTCCACTAAGCTTTGTTTTTTATTATTATTCATTTATTTTTCAGACAACATGATCCAATTTGTTAGTAAAAATAGTGCATATAACTATATACAGGGTGTCCCGTGGCAGATTTAGGATATAGAATTTAAATAAATACAAAACTACAAAGGATATACATTTATTTAAATACTTAACTATTAAAAAGAAGAAAAGTGCGGATTTCATTTCTTAAAAATTGTTTCGTCTAAATGTTGTCCGTCACGTCGGACACACTCATTGAATCTGGCCTCAGTATACCGTGCCACTCGTTGGAGAAAGGAAGTCGGGCTGCCATTAACTTCGCGAACGATATTTTCTTTTAGTGCTGAGATGGTCGCGGGATTTGTTTCATAGACTTTGCTTTTGAGGTACCCCCACATAAAAAAGTCCATGGGAGTGAGATCCGGTGACCTGGGTGGCCAAGGGATGTCACCGAAATGACTTATCAGTTTGTTAGGGTAGAAATCACGAAGAAGCGCCATCGTGTCTCTAGCAGTGTGTGGCGTGGCGCCATTTTGCTGGAACCATGTGTGTGAACTGAAGGCAGGATGTTCTCTCATACACCGTCCACAGTAAGGGCTTGGCCACGACGATTTTTAAAAAGATAGGGTCCGATTATCCCACTGCTTGACAATGTGCACAAAACCGTTAGCTTGGGACTGTGAACTGGTTGCTGATGTTTTAAACGTGGGTTCTGTCCTTTATGTGACCAATGACGGCCCATTTAAATGAAAATGGGCTTCATCACTCCAAAAGATAGTGTTTACCGTTCAGAATCGCTCTAACATTGTCTCACATAATTTTTTACGTAAATTGTAAGCGCTTGCACAATTTGAATCCTAAAAGGGTGAAATCTAACCCCCGTATTCAAGAACGATACTTACATAAGTATGGCAGCGACATTATGCTAAGTAAGGCATTTCTCACAGCGTTCATCATGGCGGGCCATTCAATTCACAAACAATACTCAAGCGACACTTTACTATGGGAACGCACAGCGTCGAGTATAGATCTGTGATTGGTCCGTTTCTGTTGCTAAGTTCGCTTTAGTGTTTTGCAGATGTGTGGACGACATAAATATAACCTTTAAACGTGTTGCCAGTTGTGAAATATGAACCACCAAGTGTGTATTATTTAATAATAAAAAGTACTCTGTTTTCAAGGATCGACGAACAAAAAAGTGTTTAGTTACCTTCAATTGATTAGTCATTAATGGATGTGCATCATTGAACGGAAAAAAAAATGTGCTTACGGTTTCGAATTCTCCAAAAACAAACGAAGCCGTCAATTAATGGTTTGTTTACTGTTTTTTTTTAATGATTTTCTAGTATTATTACTACCTAAATAATAATTATTAATAAAATAATAATACATTTTTGGATAATTGTACTTATACATCTTACAACAAATTAATGACATCAATGATATAAAATATATTCTATCTATTTAATGACAATTAAATACAATTTTATTTTGCTTCAGTTTTAAGAAGCTACCGTTTTCTGTTTCGGAATGATAGCTCTTTGTACGGGAGCGGCCTATCATACGGGATCGGTCTATCATAGAAGACAAATGGACACACGCCAAAAATATTGAATTCAAAAAGTTTAAAATGAATAATAAAATAAAATATCACAAATGGATACAAAACATACAGAAACAACCACATCTGTGAACCACATTATTATTTGAAACAGACCTTTTTTTACAACAAGCTACACTATGCGTTGGTTAAAATAGCTGCCCAGGTACTTTACGTAAGGGTCCTTCTAAGTGAACGCATAGCGTTGCACATCACTCAAGTATTGTTTATGAATCGGATTTACCGGCCCTATGCGTTGATGGGCACTGTGAGACCTCATAGTATCGTTCTTGAATATGGGTGTAAGATCCTTCTTCAATATTTCGTGCACTATCGTTTTTGGAAGCCCCTAGGGTAGCCGCTCTCTTCCGCACGGACTGACGTGGATTATCGCGCAAACTGTTCGCGACGAGTTCAATGTTTTCGTTTGTTCTCGACGTCCGGCTGGGTCCCGGCCGTGGGTCCTTTGTTGTTAAACTTGTTGCCCGGAAACTCCGGACCCAAGATCGAATCAAATCTTCACTTGGCGGTTCAATATTGTAACGCGTACAAAACTGTCGACGCGCAATTGCACACGAATCGTTCGCTTTGAAAAACGCTTCTATTGCGAACGCACGCTGTTCTCCCGTCCACTGCGACATCGTGACTATTCGTGACTAAATAATCCGCATGAATGACGAAGCTAACGCGGCCCCCGCCCCGCTCCTCCGCTTAGCCGTTATCGAGAAATTTGAAATTTAAAACCTAATTCTGCCACGGGACACCCTGTATGTTAGTTCACACATAAACCCATACAATGTTTGAAGAACGGTCAGTCATACCCTGTCCGCTATCACACTCTGGATACTGTTGCTACTCACACGCACTCTGTGCAACAGTGAAGCCGCCTTCTTGCGTATAGTTGCCGCGAAGTGCCTCCAAGAACATGGCGGACGCCCTGCAAAACAGAGGGAGCCTCAGCAGCATCCTGAATGCGTTATTGTCTTGGATCCGCAGAGCATTGACAGCCCTCTGCGTATATGCTGTCCACTGGCTGCTTGAGTAAAACGTCCGACAAAAGGATTTAAATAATAAATTATTTACCTCTCTTGTGGAGCGAGCCAACCTGCAGGCCAGCATATTAGCCCTGACCGTCAACGAATATTAATCTATTAATGGAAGATTATTCTCACAATATACTATAATATCTACCTTGGTATTTGTAGAGATACTTCAAACAGAATATATTGCAATTGCCCAGATTCTAAGCAGAAGCTGCACCCTATTTGCGTAACAGACTATCAATCACAATTTGAATGATTTTGAAGTACTTATGTTGCTAATCCATTGCTTCATTTATGTTCGGAAAATTTGTCTGCTCAACTACGTAAATACTTAACGCAAAGAATGTTGTTGAACTGTCAAAATGAAAGCCCTACTGATAGTGTGTTACGCAGTTAACCCTCTGATGTATATATAGAGATAAGCAGAGAGATAAGCAGTTAACCCTCTGATGTATTGTAGAGATAAGCAGAGAGTGACCAAAAAGGCCAACTTAGCAATGATATGGTCACCTCCTTCTGCGAAGCAGTAATGCTTGCGAAGGAGGAGGCGGAACGCGTGAGTGAGAGGCAAGGTTCGCGCCCTCGCGCCCCTAGTCGCCGCAGGAGACGGGAGTCGCAAGCCGATTTCCGGCCACCGTAGGCGCTGGCTTGCGGACGGTGAGCGATGGGAAGCTCACTGTCCGATAAGGACGCCCGGGTCGACGGCGCGTTGTATTCCACGCGCGCCTCAAAGAGTTGTCAGCACCAACTGACGGGGTCCGATAGGGCCAATGCCTGCTAGGGTTGCGAGTTTGTCCAAAAGGGATATCGTGGCCCTGGCACACAGGCAAGTGAAGGAATACGGGTGGGTTATAGTCAGTAAAAATCTGACACGCCTTCCCGCTCCGCCCAGAGCGGGAAAAGTTATTTGATAATTCCCCACCCAAAAAAAAAAAAAAAAAGCAATGGTATGGTGCATAAACATAACCATAAGGCGCGCTGACCACCGTGTATCCTTATATTTAAAGAAATATTTATTCCACAATTTTCGTTACCTATTGCACAGCTTAATCTCTGCATCACCCAAAGGTTGACTGGTAGAAAATGCCTATGGCATTAATTCCGCCTCTGTACATATGTGTGCTTAAAGTATCAAATAAATAAACCATATCATAACTCCGTGGATATGACGTAGAAAGTTCCTACGTCATAAGTTCATAACCATAACCCCCGAGGTATAACCAACCCAGGTTCCAACAACAAGGAACCTAATTCAAATGTGATTTTAGCAGAACCAATGTTTGCATATTATATTAACCAAAGTTCACCTTAGATAACGATACAAATTGAGGTTATAACCCGAAGCAATGTGGCGTTACGTTAGCGTTACGTCTGAAACGAATTGGCCCTGATCTTCCGGCTATCTATCTTGGTAGAGGTACTGCACAGTATAGTCAGTATACCTTCATCTCTAGATATACATTTCAAAACGTAGCAAAACAGCAATGACATAAAGTAAGCATTATCTACACAGCTTAGTGGAATATCATGTCAAACGTCAACCATTCACCCGGTAATGATCTCCTATCTTTAACCGACTTACAAAAAAGAGGAGGTTATATGTTCGTCTGTATGTACGATTTTATTCTAGGGTCATCGCTTGATTGGTGTCCAGATGAGTGATCTCGTTTGGGACTAAATAAATGAGACAAGTTTTAAACGTCAGTATTCCTGACTTTCAAGCCACCTACAGAAGATACCTTAAATATTCAGCAAATAAGAATGTATCTTATTACCACTAAGGCCCTGTGCACACGACGGCACGCTTTTATCCTACAGAAGGTCTACAGGCTGCGTCTGACTCGCGTGCGTATCGCGTCTGTATCGCTACAAACGCGCGTTTAAAAAACGTGGTGTGCACAGGCCCTAACATATTCATGCAGTGTTCCTGCGGGGCGAGCACGGCCTACTGTGACATGACTTGAGTCACACATTTATCACAGTTTGAGCGATAAAACTGTTTTGTCATAAAATGCTAGTACAAATTGACATGACATAATTTATTGACATGACATAAAGTTAACAATTGCGACTTGCGAGTTAGTTAAGAGGTATACTATCTCATCTTGCCCATAGAAGGGCTTTTAGAGACTTACGTTGAGTTGCATGAAACCAACATTAGATTAACGGAGACTTTAAATTCATGCCATCCCTTACATTTTATATCAAAAAGAAAGTGACAGCATCAATTTAAAGTCTCCGTTAAACTAGTGTTGGTTTCGTGCAACTCACCGTTAGAGTGGTACCGCTACAAATTGCTTCATATGCGTAGCTAATGCAAATGATTAAGTTAAAGATTCATCAGATATGCTTTAAAGATATGAGTAAACACTAGTAGACGGTACCTACTAATGTTTAATTACCGTTTATATTTTAGATACTACAGAACGTTCAGATTATACATACATTACGAGTATTATTATTTTCTTATTTTATTATCTACCGTCCATTAATCAACCACACAATACTACTTTGGTGCTAAAATGTTTGGAAACATTATTAGGTCTAATTTAACAATCTTCAGTGCAGGTGCCACTATGACCTTGAGCTATCAGTAAGTCATACAAAATAAATTGGGGACTTTTCCGTAACCATTTATTTCACTATTACAGCATATATGGATTAAATTTTTTGATGTATGTTTATTGACTATTTGATTAATACTCTGACTGAAGGAAAACGCAATTGGTTCAATTTCCTCGATAGAATTTAATTCCGAAAAGACCTCTACTTTTTTATATTTTTTTCTGTAATTCCAAAATCCTAAGTAATTTTATTGCAAAATTGCATTAAAAATGTGCGTAATTGAAAACTCTGACTGAACATATTTTTGATACATAGCTTCATTTATTTTTAAACAATTTTTATTTGGTTTGGCGCTCTTACGTTGTTATATTTTGGTTCCAGCACTTTGTTGTTTGTTTGGTCGCCCAGCGCGCTATGGAGCGGGCTGTGCTTGGGGTCTCTTTGAAGGATAAAATCAGGAATGAAATTATCCGGAAAAGAACCAGAGTTACCGACATAGCTTGCAGAGTAAGCAAACTGAAGTGGCAGTGGGCTGGCCATGTTTGTCGAAGGACCGATGGCCGATGGAGCAGACGAGTCCTGGAGTGGAGACCGCGTATCGGCAAGCGTAGTGTGGGACGTCCTCCAGCTAGATGGACCGACGACCTTAAGAAGATGGCTGGGTCAGATTGGATGCGGAAGGCGGAGGACAGGGTGTTGTGGCGCAGCCTGGGAGAGGCCTATGTCCAGCAGTGAACTGAAATAGGCTGAGTTGATTGATTGACTTTGTTGCGCTCTCTTTTTTTACATGGGGAATTAATTGACTCTGTCACTTTCTTATTTTTCTGCCCAGTTCGCTATGATTTATTTTTTACGTATCACCTTAAAAGCCTAATTCATCAACAGCATCAGAATGCCAATCATGGCCACGTCCATACCAATCACCAGATCTAGCTAGTTACTTGGCCAGATCTAGTTGGATATATTAGTTTTCTCTGACTTGAGTAACTCCACTGTCTTTATTATTCCGTCATCATTCTCCTCTATCTTTCACATTATGAATTCATCGTTTCTTTATACAACATATCCCAGAATTAATGCACAACCTCTTAAGGGGTCATTTTACTCATACATTGTACTCATCATTATGAACAACTTTTACTATGGGACCAAACGTGAAATCGCGAAAATAAATCAGCTGTTCCCAACATTTATGTTATCATAACTCGTCAAAATGTAGGGAACAGCTGATTTTTTTTTCTGGATTTCAGGTTTGGTCCCATAGTAAAAATTGTTCATAATGATGAGTACAATTGCGTTAATTCTGGGACATGTTGTATTTTATATACAGAGGCGGACTTAATGCCATAGGCATTTTCTACCAGTCAACCTTTGGGTGATGCAGAGACAAACAGTGGTAGGTGCAAAAACGAAAATTGTTGAATAAATATTTATTTAAATATAAGGATATACATACATACATACCTATTAAAAACTTTAATAAATATAATATACCTAATTATACATAACTATAAGACCAAATAAATACATGAAACTATACTATAATAGATAAGACAAACAATTGGAAAACATTATCGTTGTGATGATACTGCCAGCTTCTTGCGAATGTGCTCACTAAGGATAATCGGTTGATTGCCATCCTGATTTCCTGGGGGAGCGCATTTCACAGAGAGATCTGACTGAACGAAGAAGGAAGATTGAATGAAGTCAGTGCCATGCGGTGAGTGGGACATTGAAGCAGACGACTGTGTGATGAATGTAAATTTCTATTGTGGTTATAAGATAACTAGGGGAAGAGGGAGAATTTGTTTAGACTGCCTCAACCACTTTATTTTTAGGTACCTCCCTAAGACTTTTCTCTTCCATTGACTACTTATAGAATTCTGCCGACTTCCAAAATGGTCGTTGATGGATTCATGATGAGAGAGTTGAGGATGTCATCAGCAACAGTAACGTCTGTCGTGTCGTAGCAATAAAACTAAAAGGCTAGCGAACTTAACCTTCCACTGTTTGAATTACATATTTTGCTATGTTCTACGCTTTAATTTCCATAAGAGTCTGGATGAACAATTTATTAAAAGGTAATATTCGAGTATATTCACCATAGCATATTTACATTCAATCAAAAATGTAGATACGATATTTAAGCACTTCAAGCCAATCTTTGTAACCTGTCTATATAGCCTGCCCCACGAGCCCTGTGCGGTGACCCTGTTGACACTTTAGAAGCCTACCGGCAAATAATCCAAATACATAGCCGTGCTGGCGCATTCTCGGATGCCCCACTCCACGATAAAGCTCAATATCCGGTAGCAGGACTCGGAAACCGGTAAATTTTCTATGTAACCTTAACCGTTATTATAAAGGTTTTCGAAGATATTTTGTTAATTATTTCTATAAAATTCGGAAATAAAAATGTACCGGTTTCAAGCCCTGTCCGGTAGTATCAATCAAATACCTTCATGAATCCGAGAATATTTTGTTTGTGGATCTAAGTATTTATGTGAGTAGCCAGGTATTGCGTAGGTATAACTCTATTAACTTCTAAATATGGCCGTATAACAAATTACTATCCTAGCCCAGAAACCATTTTCCGATTTTAATACCCAAAGCAATTAAATCGCGTATTAGATTGTGATTATAACTAAAAGAGAAAAACTATTTTAACATCATCATTTTTTACCGACATCATTATAGTGCCCTTGACTAGAAAAGGCGCCCATCACAATCTTATCAAGGTCACAGTTAATGGCTATATTATTACGGCCACGGAACTCAAAAAAACTCATAACATTCCACTTATGTCTGTGTATGTGTAATTAAGGCAGAATGGTAATTAAGTAGCTAATAATTCACGTGTAATGATTGACCCATTCATAAGATATCGGTATTTAAATTGAGTCTGCAAAAAATACTGACAAAAATCTGTGATTACTCTATTGTAGGTAATAAATTAGAATAAAACAATACAGTGTGAGTCTTTATAATCTGCACATACTGAATCGAGGGAATCTTTGCTTAATTATATCGACGGAAAAAATGATAAAAAAAATCTAAATATTTTATTGAAATTTTTAATGGATTTTTTCGCTTCTGTGACTCCAGTGTATACAAAACGGTGTAACTTTTTAACTCGATGTTTTATCACGATGAAACAAACTCCATAATGATTGGAAGTAATTAGGTGTCCGCATTAAATGAAAATTGTGTAAAAAACTGCCACCAATTAAAAATTAACACGTTTTTTCCGCAAAAATCTGATTTTTTTTCATCAATTTTTGCAATAATCGTAAAATTTCTCAATAAGATGCCCCGATTACCTTCATTTTTTATTACTTTAAATTATTCCTCATCGTATTAGCTATCCAATAGTAAAAATTGCAAGGGTTTAACTCAATCCCATCATTTCTTATCAACAGCCAAAGAAAGGCCTAGAGCACGGCTACGCACTAATTGTTTAGCAGGTAGACGTCCTTTTTTGTTGAGAATGTGCGCGGGTCGGGGTGCGGGGAGGTAGGGCCAGCTGAAGGGACCAGAAGGGATGACAGACAGGCAGTCGCTCCGAATTATTCGCCGCTGCTACATGTGTTTCGTTACTTTCATTCACTGCTACCTGAGTTTCGTGACTTTCGTTCGCTGCTACGTGATGCCGCGCTTAAGTGAATTCTCCCCGGCACACATTGCCGACATTCATTTTTACTATGGGATGAGACGAGGAAGTGCCAGAGCTGCGCGCGCAGCTTACATAGCTGCGTTTCCTAACGCGAAAGTAACGAAACACATGTAGCAGCGGCGAATAATTCGGAACGACTGCCTGTCTGTCATCCCTTCTGGTCCCTTCAGCTGGCCCTACCTCCCCGCACCCCGACCCGCGCACATTCTCAACAAAAAAGGACGTCTACCTGCTAAACAATTAGTGCGTAGCCGTGCTCTAGGCCTTTCTTTGGCTGTTGATAAGAAATGATGGGATTGAGTTAAACCCTTGCAATTTTTACTATTGGATAGCTAATACGATGAGGAATAATTTAAAGTAATAAAAAATGAAGGTAATCGGGGCATCTTATTCAGAAATTTTACGATTATTGCAAAAATTGATGAAAAAAAATCAGATTTTTGCGGAAAAAACGTGTTAATTTTTAATTGGTGGCAGTTTTTTACACAATTTTCATTTAATGCGGACACCTAATTACTTCCAATCATTATGGAGTTTGTTTCATCGTGATAAAACATCGAGTTAAAAAGTTACACCGTTTTGTATACACTGGAGTCACAGAAGCGAAAAAATAAATAAAAAATCCATTAAAAATTTCAATAAAATATTTAGATTTTTTTTATCATTTTTTCCGTCGATATAATTAAGCAAAGATTCCCTCGATTCAGTATGTGCAGATTATAAAGACTCACACTGTATATAAGAAGAGTTGATATTATTTGAAATAGCCTCAAAAATGTTTTAAGTTTTTCTTAGTACTTATAAAGTCATACCTAACTCCTAAATAGAACATGACATGTGCCGATTAGAGTTAGTGATAAAAATAAAGTCCTTCGGGTTTTTTTAGTTTATTCTTGCATCGCCTGATTCAAAGAATCGACTACTTTAGGATGACTAGAGGATTAGGATAGTTGTCGTTTTGTATGAATCGGAATGCAGGGCCGTGAAAAAGACGGTTGGGAAAAGATTGCTGGCATGGATTGTGTGACAGAAGATAGGGATAAAAAGGAAGTGTCTGATAAACGTGACAAGTTTACAACTAACAGGGCAGAATGGGACAAGGGACAAAGGTAGGCAGGGGAAGAACATTCCAAGTTTTGGGCATATGTTACGTTTAACCAGTCAGAATTGAGTGGGTTCAATTCGGGGCATATGTTGAGGCCTGCGGAGTACACCCAGTTAGCGTCTACCTTTTGTACAAAGTATTACATTACAACTGTTACATTTTCAATAATAATAATAATAAATGCTTCTCATTTGCAACAGATTATGGACCTAAATAGTCTGATACGATGCAGTGCTGGAAGGACTGCGATAGGTTGAGTAGTTCAAATATATTAATTGGTTCCCCAGTGACAGTATCTACACGTCTGATTGGTAATCATAAATAATCATGCTTTCACGGACACGGTTACCGTCACGAACTAATATTCGATACACTTAGTTTATTGGGAAATAGTGGCTAATATAGTTTGAAACAAGCGTGAGCACGTAAACACATTTGGAGAATCCAAAAGTGCACGACCCATAGACAGAAACATGTTGACGATAAATACGGAAAAAAAAATAGGAAAATTCATCGATTTTTGTTAATATCTTCAGAACGGATATGAGTTTGATAACGGAAATCAATAAGGCTCATCATGTAAGAATAGAATAGAATACTCTTTATTATGTACACCATAAAAATTACAGAAATAAATGTTGAAATTTTACATAGGGTGACACAATGGACGGTCTTATCGCTAAAAGCGATCTTAACAAAGAAAACTTATAGAAGTTTAGATTAATCCATTGTGTGTGACGACGTGAATCGTGACGATAAACAGACACACTTCCCAACGGAAAGCACTACACGCACGGATATCTATGACTACACGTAACGTATATTTATATCAAGGTATATCCGTAAAATAATATATTAATGTTATAATGTCTTGTAATGCCTTATAAAATCTTATAAATTTCAAGTCTCTAGTTTTAAAACCTTCCCGCTAATATGAATTCATGTATAATTGAGAGTATAGAAACGATTTTGTGTTGGAATATTTTCGTCACATCCACGGCAAACTTACGAATCTGCTGAAAATGCATTTTACAGGGGAGCGTTTTGCCACGGTGTGTAGAACCACATTACGTACAGTTTTTCATCTAAATATCGATTTTACTAAAACTGCAGATTCGTAAGTTTGCCGTGGATGTGACGTTTTGACAAGGCGACATATCGAGAGGAGAGGACTCTTACACGCTGAAGCGTTGTGAGGCGTGCAATAAATCCAGTCTACTAAACGCTGAACGCAGAGTTACACACAATCACTGCGTATTAGGCTCAGAAGGTAATTAGTAAGATCTTGTCGATTAACGTTGTTTATAGATTATAGTTAATATCAGTATGTCGTTAATAAAATAAATTGTAAGTTTAAAATGAAAGGAGGTCACGCAATTTGCTATTGGAGATTCTAGGTATACTTACGAGTATACCTAAGTCAAAACTGTACATAGAATATTTTTGAAAAACGTAATTGCTACGAGGTCTGGGATTGATTCATAAGCCGAAAATATAGTTTTTTGAATTTTTGTCTGTTTATCTGTTTGTCTCAAAGTATTTTCCAGCACCACGTAAATACTACTGGATAGATTTTGTTCAAATTTTGCATAAATATTCTCTATAAGTCTGGTCAGTCTTTAGCTATAAATTATCACGCTATTTGCTATAGGGGATGAGCAATATTGCATTATTATGTTCGTATTCTTCTACAGTTTCCCGCAAATTGTAAAAAGACGAGCCAAAAGGTTAGAACATTGCTTAGAGTTATATATTTAACCTTTTAAATCATTATCATCACGCTATACCTTTATGGAGCTAAGTAGTCAATCATGACATATACGGGGTGGATTTTTGGGACGGTCGGGCAGTCAGGGTAGGTAACTTAACCGTAGTATCTACAGGAAAACGGCCTTAGGAGATTGTCCTTATCTTTTTGAGAAATTTTAATTGGCATTCGCAGATTATGAATAAATTACCGTCATACAAAAAATGGGCCATTTTCACAAATATTTTTTACTTCTTCCGTACAAAGTCCTAACTGAAGGCAGTTCTATACTACTTATCTCTATTCCTAGTGGTTTTGGGTTTAAAGTGTTTTTTGAGTGTATTTTGTTTGTTAAAATTTTCTTTATTAAGTATAGGTACTCAATATCTTTATTGTGTACTTAGGTGGTAACTATAAAATTTAGATCATTATGTAATGGACCCTGTAGGGCACAGCAAAAGGGTACGAGAGAGGAAGCCCTGTTTTAAATCATTAGGTTGTTATTGTGGGAACAATTTTGAATTTACATTTAATCAGGAGATCGCGAAATAGATACTTACTAACCTTTCGCACTATTATTTATGTTATTTTATCTGGAAAAGTACTTTAATATTTTAGATTATTTTTATATACCTGTAAGTAGATACTTTATGTATTATAATTCTGTTTATTCATTTATATAAATGGTTTTGAATAAAAGTAGGATACATATTGTGTGTTATGTAGGTATATAATTTTTGAAGGTTAAATGGTTTAGTTTGAGCGTAAATTTATTTCGTAGGTGTTCAGTAATTATAATTAAATAGAACTATGATTGCCTTGTTTTGCGTTACTTGTAGGTCATGAGTGTCATGACGATGCGAAGTTTTACAAAAGAACTGCAGGCAGAACAAGTGTTTATTAAAAACTAAAGTGAAAGCCTTTTCTTTATTTCTTTCGTTTCTAGTGTATTATGTAAGCCAATATTAATGATCGTCAGCGTTGTAATTGTTAATTAATATCAAAGTATTACACAAGAGTTGTTATCTCCTATCATCGCCTACGTGTTGGTCATAGGGCTATTTTACAGTAACTTAATATGGTGTATTCCCACCGCCATGTCTCCATTAATAGGGACAGCGGACTTGAATAAAATTATTAAAAAATGTTCCCGTTGTCCCCACTGCTCTGTAGTCGTTAATGGCGACAGAGGGACTTGAATAAAATAATTAAAACTTGTTCTCTTTGTCAAATTAATGCAGTGAAAATATTTTTTAAACGCCGTAAACTTGACCCTCTGGTGGTTCGCGGGATGCGGAGCGAGTGTTGTTTTTGTTTCAAATTACTAAACTAGTACTGCCTCTCTCACCTATACAGGGTTATTTTTAAAACGTCAATAACCTCTTAAGGGGTCATTGTACTCATCATTATGAACAACTTTTACTATGGGCCCAAAACTGAAATCGCGAAAGAAAAACCAGCTGTTCCCTACATTTATGTTCGAATAATTCGTTAAAATGTAGAGAACAGCTGATTTTTTTTTTCGCGGTTTCAGCTTTGGTGCCATAGTAAAAGTTGTTCATAATGATGAGTACAATAACCCCTTAAGACGTTATTGACGTTTAAAAAATAACCCTGTATGTACTAGACTGCTTTATAAATTATTTTTAATGTCTACCTAATCTACATTTATGTAATATTTTGTTTGGTATATTTGTAATATTTTATAATTTTTATAAAAACACAGACAGTCGGGCTGGTCTACAAAGTCAAGGTCACTCAGCGTGCTACGGAGCGGGCTATGCTCGGAGTTTCTCTGAAGGATAAGATCAGAAATGAAGTTATCCGGAAGGAACCGGATTTACCTACATAGCCTGCAGAGTAAGCAAGCTAAAGTGGCAGTCGTGGGCTGGCCATGTTTGTCGATGGACTAATGGGCGAGCAGACGGGTCCTGGAGTGGAGACCGCGTATCGGCAAGCGTAGTGTGGGACGCTCCCCAGCTAGATGGACCGAGGCGGCGACCTTATAAAGGTGGCTGGGACAGACTGGATGCGGAAGGCGGAGGACAGGGTGTTGTGGCACAGCCTGGGAGAGGCCTATGTCCAGCAGTGAACTGCTATAGGCTGAGTTGATTGATCATAAAAAAAATCGAGAACATGCGTAAAGTATGTAAAGTTAAAAAAAGTTAATTCTGTGATTTTAAACTGTGAATATAAACTCGCATACATTTGAAATATTTATGTCATATTTTGTTTTAGAAAAAAATCGTAAAATAATTTATTATGAATATCTATCTACATACTTAAATTGTTTCATTTTTAATATCACTGGTTACCAGACGAACGGGGTAGCGTCGAGGAGACCAGATCCGATACAACAGTACCTACATAATTATAAGTAATTAGCTGTTTTTTTATTATATTTGTACTTATATTTAACATGTAAAGAAGTATGTAAGCAATACATCAATTGATGCATTCAATCGGAAATAACAAATAATAATTATAAAAATAAATACAAACTTTTCTTTGAATCTCTTTGAAAATGCATCATCCTGTTTAAATTTCATTCAATTGGTAGTATCATCGACGGACTGTTTGACCCGCGCCGTCGTCGTTTTTGTACTTTTTTGTTAATATTTACTACCTCACAATGTTTTATAAACTATGTTTTAACCTTAGATTTATAATATTTTGTTAGTATTAAGATTGCTTGAAAGTGTTTCAACATCCGGACAAACCTATTGAGGTTTTTGTGATGTTTCTGTTTACATTCTGTTTTGTTCCTTAATTAATAAATATTAAAAATAAAAAAATAAGACGTCATCAAGTGGGGACAATGGCAAAGTAAATCATTTTAAAAATGTTTTCAATATGTTATTTTTTAATGAACTAAAATGTTTTTATAAGTACAGGTACCTATTTATAAATAATAATCCATTCTCATTGTCCCCATAAACGTATAACAGTGGGGACATCGAGAATAAAATTACCGACTTCTCGTTGTCCCCATCAATGGGAGAGGGCAATGGGGACAGCGGCAATACGTCACTATGGAAATTACTATGTGAGAATATTTAGGTTTATTGATGAACAATCGTGACTTGTTTTGGAAATGTAAAGGTAGATGTTATAATATAAATGGTGACTCATCTGAAATAAGTTGACCACAATATACTTTCACTAACAATAAAATTGGGTCTTTATACTGTTATTACGACAATTTAAGTATGGCATACATAACTACATACTTTGATACATATTGCAATACTTATAAGGTAGTGAAATTGGATCAAAAGATGCATATGCGCCTTGTGTAAGATCCGCATCTAATGACCCCACAATTCTCCCAATTCATATACATTTATTACTTGGGTCCTACCCATGTAGGTACAGAAAAAATTGACTGAGCAAAATTTTTGAAACCTTTTACGTGTGTGGGTTTTAAAAATATAAAAAAACCGGCCACATGCATGTCCGACCACGCACAATGAAGGGTTCCGTATTTGGGATGAATTTATCCCAAAAACAAATTTAACGTTGTAGTTGAAAAACATGTTCTCCCATACATCGATTTAAGTCAATTCTCCAACTGCAAATGTAAGTTGGTTGGCTATTACTCGTTAATTTGTAAAGCCTACTTAGCTGTGATAGGTCTTCCTTTTTTTTTTTTGATAATGACCTATTGCAGTTGGCTCCGAAGAGCCTCTACTGCGTAACCGAGCTTTAGCCGGCCTATAGCCGGGTTAAATAAATTAATTAATTAGCACAGTTAAGGGCGTCCCATAGTGGGACTCGAACATAGGCTTAGGGTGCTACTGCGACCACTGTACTTTTAGTATCTGGGGGACTTGTAGTATCTGTATATTATTATTAGGGACGTTTATTAATGCTACTTGCTACGCGTGGGTGGTAGGGTTCCCTCCCGGCTTTCAGCAATAAAAAAAAAAATCTCCCTGCTCCCGGAAGGAATTTCAAATAAACAACATTCTCCCGAAATTTAAAATTCAGAAGTGCCACATAGTCCTCAGCAGTTGTAAACGGAGTTGGGGACACATTGAAAAAACAGTTTCTTACGTTTTGTCCATACCTGTATCAAATGCCGCCTGCGAGCGTGTTTTTAGCGCCTACCAGCTAAATGATAACTCACTGGATCACCAGTGTCACATATTAAAGTGTATCCTATTAAAGCCAGCCTAATAAAGACAGCCTCGCTATATTCTTGCTAACCGAGAAAGCTGAACTTGACAATGCGAACTATTGGAATCTAAAGGTATAGGGCCATAAATCCATGATACTGATGTCATTCAATTTAGGCTAAAAATAGACGCGGTCACAGGTAAAAGTCAGTAGGTGTGGGTTTAAAAAATACCAATAATAGCGTATTGTTCCGCATCATTATCGATTCTGTATGGAAACGTGGCGTGTGTTGACGGCGAAAGCTACTTTTGTAATCACATACTTTTAGCTATTGAAGGCTGATAAAATAAATAGAGAGGAAACGACCGACGGCGACGGTACATTGGACGAGTATACAATAGATACCAACAAACATTTCTAATTGAATAAGAACATAATTTTGCTTATTTTGTATGTAAACACAACTGCAGAGCCGTCGTGCCTTACAAATATCATTAGTTTTATCTGTTCTGAAATATCGACACGTTCGTACTGGGATTGGATTTAGAATTTACATTTTCTTATAAATTAGTATACTTATTTGTGGATTATCTCAAATAGGATTGAAGATGGGCCACCCACGGATACGCCATAACAGCTTGACTTACCAGTGATAGAGCTAACACTTGCAGAATCAATGAACAAAATTTATTACAAGGAATTCAGGTAAATCCTTCTGTAAGAAGATTAACGAGTAGTTGCATCAGTAACGCCTCATTGGATTGATAAACGACAGACGCCTTCACCTAGTTGTGGGTGTAGGATTAAATTAAGGCTGTTACTAAAAGAGAAGGTCTCTTTTATTGCAGTAAAGGGACCTCGTAGATTCGTCTGTAAAACTTAGTGGCTAACGTACCCGAGGAAGTGGAGCAATAGCAGTTCGTGATCCACGTCACAGATCCACAATGGGAACTATATTGCCAGATGCGGTTCGATTTATTGCGCAAACAACGACCTTCACACCTTCGCTTGATCCTGTTCTATATTATTCAAAGTTTCGTTCAATAATGACATGCATCATTGCAACGCCAGAATTGATAGCCCATACAAATTCGCTTTTATCATGCCCATTCATATTGATGATACGATAAAACTGCCTTATAATCCAAACAGAGGAAATCACGATCTCGGTAATGGCAAATGTATCATCGTATTCGATACGATAAAATACGATGTTATCTCCTAGTAGCAGCGGATACATATTCAAATTTAATCGCCGGTTAAGGATATGATGCTATTGAATATATCACATGATTAATTACAAAGTGATTGCAAAAACTAGTAGAATATTAATTAATGCGTAATGTATAATATCGATTTCGAGCGTAACGTCTCGTTAGATGGTCAATAAAAATAATAGGAGTGACAAGGTTGATTGAGATTCACCAAGATAAAGTTCCAAGGACGGTCACGAGTTCACGACGTGCGTGCTGCAAGAATTCGGCAGGTATTTGTTATGATATCAATAAATTGCAGTTGTTACATTTATGATGTTACTAGTCCACGGTCAGATCACGACGGGCCGAGATTAGTCGGGAGTTATCAGATTATTTTATGGTAGACGTGCGATTTATTAAGGATGTACAATTTAAATTTTAATTTATTTGTATGCTGGTGGAACCAGGTCCAACATTAGAGCCATATTTGTTATTTTACTAGGTATTGGTCCATTAGATCAAAATTTTTACTTGTGCTTTTTAATTGATGAATATCTATAAAAATACAAGGTAAATTATTAATTCGTGCAGTGAATGGTATGGTCTAATTAGGAAAAATATTAAAGCTGTAGGTAATAATGGTAATTCTTTGCAATATTATAAATGGGTGCTTGTTAAAATAATAAGACTGCAATTAAAACAATTTACAAAAAATAGATGATGGTAATGACTAAATAACGATCATCAAGATAATGAAGCTGTCTGGGTCCCTTGAACCCTAATCGATGCGCATTTGGCTGTCCAAAAATGGCCGATTACAATTTAGTGCCGAGGCACTAAATTTAGTGCCGAGGCACTAAATTGTCGAGACATAGACTATAGAGGTAAGACGAAATCGAAATCCTGTACTTATAGTAATTAGGAGTCCTCGCAATATTTTGCACCACCTGGTCCTGAAGCTTTCAGTCAGTCAGATGTACACACGGCTACACATCAAGCTATACATATTCAGTTTAGGCTGATCTCGCATTGTATAGGATTTTCGTACAATGATAGGCCAGCTTATACTGGAAATGTATAGCTTGATGTGTAGCCGTGTGTACGACAAAGTTAGTTTTGACTAAATCATGTTAATAAATGTAGTAATATGTATCATATTTCAAATTCACTATGTAACCGCTGCTATGCACGTAATTGAGTAGTTTACCAGCAGAGAGCAGGGTTACCGTTTTGAACAGAGAATAAATATTTTGCCCACCAATTGCAAGAGGAAAGGGACATAGAGGAAAGGATAACAGAAGAAAAAAAAGAAGCAAAAGGAAAAAATAAGAACAACCAGAAATTACATGAACCAACTGAAGAAAGCCGCAAATGTAATGGATAAGCAGCTAAAATTAGCATTTGATCGAGTAAGTTGGAAATCGTTACAGTTTTCATTATATGGAAGGAATGGCTATATTGTATTTATCGAAAACTGTACAAATTTGGCGCTGTTGCGATGGGCTGCATCACTTACATGGGACTTAAAAATATAACAGGGGATCCCTATAAATTGTACGATAAACCTGCATACCTACTTGATATACTTGTCAGATGCGGCAAGTATCTGGCAAATGGTAACCCTACTTAAGCACATTACACGTGTTCCTATAAGTAGGTGAAAGTCATTAGGCGTCAGCAATCAGCTCATGTTTTATTGAGCAAGATCTCGCTAATCATGTCGCACTGATTTCAAGTTCACACCGTCACGTGAATTAACCTAATCTTCGGGAAATCTTAGTGCGATGGTTAATTTATTTAGATTATTAGTATTATGCAGGCTTAATTCAAGTCTATTGTTATTAATATAATACTTTATTCAGACATGATATTGTTTCAGGGTTAGGTATCAGTGTTATCAACTTATCACTCTGGTTTTGTTTTTTAGATAATTTCTTTGTAAGTATTTGTGATTACAATAGTTCGAGAGTTTTTATACTGATTGGAATGACTAATGTGGTAAGAGTAGACAGGTAGACAATGGTATGACGACGATGAAATACCAATATCTCCTAATTATGACGATAATTTAATAAATAGTTAAATTATCGTGTTAGAAGGTTTTGCCAGTACACGCGAAATTGCATTTTACGTCGATTGGCATTAAAAACAAACGATCTAAAATAAAGGTAGTTAGGATGTACTTATTGGTATTTCATCATCGATATACAAAAGCTAAAAAAAAAGGTCTTGTAGAAGTCTAAAGCATAAAGATTTACTTTGATCGACTTAATTTTAAATAATTTCGAAACACAGCCTATGAAATATGATAAAGCCACACAAAGCAGTCCTCACCATGAACACAAGAGAATGTTGTGCCATCTATAAGGATTTGTGGAAGATTATGTTATTAGTTGCGAGATTATGTGCGCACGCGATGTGGACTCATAGTTAATAGATCTATGAGAAAATGTGCTCCTGGAGTGTGTAGGTATGTCCACCATGTTGTGTTTTGGACCTTCTTTGTGAATGATTTATGTTCATCGTTCGAAAGAACAGACGTGCGAAGGAGTAAAATGCAGCAAAGCACAAGAATATCGATGGAAACCAACAGGTAGCCGACTTTTAATGATTTTATACTGAAGATCATGTCTAAACGAGTAGTGTTAATGATTTGAAAAAAATGTATGTTAAATTAGAGCATTTTCTTAATAACTTAATATGTGAGTATTTTAGATTATGTTTATATTACTTAGTGAAATCAATTTGTAAAGTTATGTCTAACGCGGATAAAAAACTGAGAATGGCGCAAAATCTACAAAGCGTATTTTTCTGAAACCTTCACCAATTTAATTATAATTTAATCATTGATAGTATACGGGTTTTATTAAAATACCTTTTGTTTTGTGTCTATTAAATTAATAATGCGTCGAATTGGGGACAGCGCTCCTTGATGGGCGAGTCCTATTACTGGCTGAACATACTACGCGTTGCGTGAGCTCAGTACAGAACACGCAAGCTAACTACTCAAGGTCACTGGCATATATCTGCGTCTTAAGCACCAACTTGATAAAGAGACCTACAGATCTTTGGTACTAGACTCAGTGCCGGATTAAACAAGCGCGGGGCCCGTACCAAATTCTATAGAGGGGCCCTTGATCTGATATGTATTTTTAAAGTGAATCCGAAGCTGTAGGCCGCGAACTTAAAATTTTCTTACGATTTTTGCAATTTGGAGGTAAGATATAGGTAACCTGACACTGAGTCAGGTTATATCTTGATCAAAATATGATTCGCCACTTTATGAGATATATTATGTATTTACAGAATTATTATCATTAGAATCATTAACACATCTCTCTGAAGTTAGATTTGTTCCCCAATGTCATGATTTCGTGAAATAATTATTCAATGTACAGCCATCACTTGCTCTTAGTCGGTTTCACATTTTAGTGACATCAAATAAATTCAGTAGTAATACAAAATTACGCTCAGGCGGAGGTGGGGCGGGTATGGATACGCTTTTGCGCGGGGCCTGTAGCAATTCCTTCTCTTACTTCGTTTTTAATCCGACTAACTAGACAAGGTGGTAATTTGATATGTGGCATTGGTGGGTATCTACCATAACTTTTGGAGTACCTACATAATTGCGGTTTGGGAACATCATAATGATTCCTGTATATATCAGTCCTTCCGAAAGAATTCCGGATTTGACTTCCTTCATCATAGGTCAACTGCGTTATGTAATGCAGTTTCTTGTAATCTTCTAAGTTCATTTGATTATTAAATAAACTACAAAGAATCGCTACCCAATTCGCCACCTAAACAAACACTGTCTTCTTAAACAGGTGTCCAAAATAATAAGCAAGGGATTTATTTGTGCTCACCACTTTACGATAGCCTATGACAACAAAACTGGCATTGACACGCCTCGAGTATAATCGTTTAATAGCAAATCTATGTTTTATTTGTTAGCGATATATTTGCGGTCCAATTAGCGATCTTTGTATTTCGAAGGTGTTTCATAATAAATGAAGTATGACATGGACATGTTTTAGGTATTTTTTTTGTTTTCCTTTCCATCTTGTTGTGTAATGAAGACTAGTCTCGTCATCGGCCCGTAAACGTCTGCTACCGAGCGTTGCCATAATTTCTATAGTTTAGGTACATCTGATTGGTAATCTCAGTATCTACATATTATAGCCACTTTAGGATTAGTTAGGATGCGCTGGTCAATGTATTGATGCATAGAAATAAGTAAGTATTCTTAAGTACTACCTTACTACTTGGCATGTAAGGCCCGTATTTATAGAGCGTTACTCAGTACTCAAGCATTACTTAATACTAGATTCAAGCCATTGGATTGGTTGAAACTAGTCTTAAGTAATGATTGAGTACTGAGTAACGCTCTATAAATACGGGCCTAAGAACTTAGCTTATGTAGGTAGGACGGTAGAGATAGAAACGGAGTAGGAGTGCAGTTACCCAAACCATTTAAGGCACAGTTATGTAATTTCAGTGACTTTTAAATCTGTTATTACGCCTTCAAATAATGCGAGTCTGCCAAGGGTTGCGAGTTTGTCCGAAAGGGATATCGTGGCCCTGGCACACAGGCATCTGAAGGAAAACGGGTGCGTTTTAGTTTTGGTCTGTAAAAGTCTGACACGCCCTCCCGCTACGCCCAGAGCGGGAGAAGTTATTTGATAATTTCCAACACAAAAAAAAAATGCAAGTAAGTTATGCACAAAATGTATGTTAAACTAAAACGCGTACACATCAATTCCATATGTGAGTATTTACCTAGGTATTGTAGTAAAATCTAGTAAAATAGATATGAAATAAATCCAGGAAGTAATGTCTACCCAAAGCATAACGATACTACTTTCAAACTACTTAAAAAATATTTTCATGATGTTTTTTGTATGAACAGATTATTTTGTTATCTGTAATTCTATCTGTGATTTTTTTCAAATACTTATTCATATTTTCGATACTAAAAATAAATATTCCCTATGAAACCGTTCCGGCGGCGGCGGCGGCGCGGCGGCGCCGGCGCGGCGTGAGCGCTGCGCGCATATGTATTGCCAAGGTCAACGGCGATTACCCGACCCTTAAGCTACAGGGTAATGTGCATCCTTTTCATTCAACAATTGTAAATAAAATATACCTGCTTAATCGGTAAGAAAATTGGTTTTTCTCACAAACATTTATTTTAAGTTTCCTGACTCATTTTATGCCTTGTAAATATTTTTATGTCCAGCAAGCTTCTCTCACTACCGTATTGATTAGGGGTAAAATATTATTTTCAGAAAACGTAACGGCAATTTTCTTTTAAACAGCCGTAAACCTATCTTTTAAAATAAATTGTATACATTTGTCATGATTTCTTAATTTGAATAAAAGGTAATAAAGGTAATAGCTGTTGGTCCGTTGTACAAGGTATGTTGTTTTTTTTTATACTTAGCCATTTTCATTTTTTTCGTTCAATACCTAAGTAGGTTTATAATAGGTTACATATTCTATACAACATTTTAATGCTGACAAGTGCCTACTTCAAATAGGTACCTACTTATTCGCAGAACACAAAAAATTATTAATTTAAAAATTATCGAAGATAACTAAAAAAAAAACGACTCAAGCAAAGTTAATAAATTTTAGGTATATGGAACCACAATTCCAATTCCAATTCAATCCGTCAATTTTTATGGGACCAATTTTTATGGGCCCGTAAAAATTGATTTTGAATTTTCAAAATCGGTCCACATGATGCACATTGTACTAACATTTAAAAAAATACATACAGAAGCACATAATAACCTCCGCCTTTTTTTTAAAGTCGGTAAAAAATTATTTATTACGACGTTTATTGCAATATCGATCAAGAATTTTATGATCCTAAACCCAATATCAATTAATAGTGACGCATTTTTAGGGTTCCGCACCAACATGGTAAAAAGGAACCCTTATGGTGAGACTGAGTCTGTCTGTCTGTCTGTCACACCTAGATATCTCAAGAACTACTAATGCTATCAACTTGAAATGTTGAATAGTTTTAGATGACGTTTGCCCAACTATTTTGCAAACAAGAAGAAGAATTAAACATTTGAAGTCGTGATACTAGGGCATGTGGGGTATTATATGAAAGAGCACTGTTTGCAAATTGTCAAAAAAAAAAAAAAATTTTTTTAGGCAGTATAGTTTCCGACTTTTGATGAAAAATGTAAAAAAAATACCGTTCCCCCCCGTTATCTCCGAAGTTCGCATAGATAAAAATCTGAAATTATTCTATGTGAAAGAAGTTTATGTAAAGATTACAGGAAAAATAAAACTATGCCTCTAAATAGCACAGTTTTTCAGAAATAATCAATATAATATATACGTACGGAACCCTCGGTGCGCGAGTCCGACTCGCTTTTGACCGGTTTTTTTATATTTCTATGTAGTGAAGCTATTATGATTTTGCGTCAGGCTCTAATTATTTATTTATTTTAATACATGGAGGACTTACAGCAAATAAAACCAGAACCTTAATCACCAGAGTGCCAATTACAAACCAAACCTTTCAATTCAAACAATCATCAATCAATTCATTCATTCAATCGTTTTAATTTTGGTACCTATTGACTTGTCTGCGGTCTACTTTGCAATTACGAACTTTTCTATCTAATTCTATTTAAGTTACTTGGTATCGTATAACAATTAAAGGCTTCTACATACCGGCGCGACTTGTCGCGCGACGCGACGCGACACAAAGGCACCGCTCGTCCCGCGACACGCGGGGCCTTTGTGCCGTTGTCGCGCCGGTATGTAGAAGCCTTAACTTCGATTTAGTATACTTGCAAAGGTTATCAATAGAAATAAATAAAATGGAAGTTTTGTAATGTGAAAATAATAGCGTTTTACTAAATGTATAAGAAAGTATAATATAATTATATTGTATTTTTTATTATATAACAAAAAAACATTTTTTTAATTGTTGTCTGTCTGTTTGTTTGTGCCGGCTAATCTCCAAAACGGCTGGACTGATTTTGACGGAACTTTCACTGGCAGATAGCTGATGATATAAGGAGTAACACAGGCTACTTTTATTTTAGATTAGAAAAAGCCACGCGGGTGAAGCCGCGGGCAGCAGTTAGTCCATAATACTTTTACACTACCACTTAGACGTAACTACAATGGAATTAAGGACATAAGTTAAGTGGGAGGTGGGAGCAACCAATTTTCACCCTAATATACATAGTGTTGAGGCAATCGTCGGGAATGTATGGCCATTTATCACAGCCTTCCGTCAGTAATTGCCGTCCAATAAATATCGTGTTTCATGACCAATTGATGTGACTTGAGACTTTATGAGAAAAGCACCCTTTAAAGAATAAAGGCTTCTACATACCAGCGCGACTTGTCGCGCGACGCGACACGACACAAAGGCTCCGCGTGTCGCGGGACGAGCGGTGCCTTTGTGTCGCGTCGCGTCGCGCGACAAGTCGCCCCGGTATGTACAAGCCTTAACACCATCCTATTTCTTCCCGTGGGTGAATAAAGGTAAAAGGCGACTAAGGGACTTACTAGAGAATGGGCAGCAGCGATCTCTATGCATTTTAACACCATACTGCGATCGCCAACCCGCCTACCAAGCATGGTGATTATGGCAACACTTCAGCACCTTGATGTACCGATAGTCGAGTCGACTACACCTTGTTATTAAGGGGCTTACTAGAGAATGGGCAGCAGCGTTGCCAAGCGTGGCGATTATGGCAACTCGCCTCCCTTCTTTTGGGGGAGGCCTATATCCAGCAGAGGCCGTCTTCCGGCTGAAATGATGAGACTTTATGAACATAGCAACATAATATCATGCCTGGTATTCCCCATGTAATAGGTGGCGAGCTTATTGCCATCAACGAGGCACAAATACACAGACTCCGGGCTGCTACTCAGAAAATCCAGATGGAATAACCCAATAACACTGCCCGACCCGGCTATAGCCACTGAATAATACGTTGCGGTCGCTCTATCGGTTAAAAAATCTTATCCCATCACACATAAAGGCAATGCTTGTACAGTCCCTAATATTTCCCATGGTTGACTATGGTGATGTGTGTTACTATGACCTGAATGCAGATCTCCTCAATAAACTTGACCGCCTTCTCAATAACTGCATTTGATTCGTATTCAATCTTCGTAAGTATGACCATGTATCTGCGCACCGACTGCTTTTGAAATGGTTACCCATTTGTCAGCGCAGAGAGTTGAGGGCTCTGTCTATGTTGTTCTCTATTCTCGACAAACCCACTTCTCCTTCTAACCTGACTTCCCAAATTAAATACTTATGCTCTGCCCATAGTAAAAATCTTCGTTTCACCAACAATCGTCTTCTACGATGTCCTTCACACCGTTCTGGCTTCATTCATTCTTCTTTCTTTGTCAAGGCGGTCTTTCGTCGGAATGCGCTCCTTCTGAACATCAGGACGGCAACCAGCCGGTTATCTCTTAAAGTGAAGGCACGTAAATATATTCGTCAGAAGTTGGTCGAAACATCCCAGCGGTGATCTGCTGGAGTCGTTTTCTTCGCTACCGATCGTTATTTCTCTTGACAAAGTTTATATTGGTATAATATGTATGTCAATTCTTTATTGCATTCCATTTGTATTAATAGTTGGTATAAAAAAGTAAAAGATCAATATGGATGTATCTATCTATCTATCTATGTATTTAAGCTTGTATTTTATAGTTATTTTCGAGCTATCTATCCCGTACGTTGCAGCTGCCATGTTTTGTCTCTGCATCACCCTAAGGTTGACTGGTAGAAAAATCCTCAGGCATTAAGTCCGCCTTTGTACATTGTATTTTTTACTTGTGCATAGTTCTAATAAATAATATCCGACTCCTTCAATTGTAAACCCTTTCGTTTTCTACAAATCTAACTGAATTTTTTTTCTCTAATGACACAAATTATTTAAGTAGGTACTCCGTATATTTCATAATAGCTACTGAAAGAATGAACTTGAATATTTATTATTATTGTTCGTAGCTTTATTCCATTTACTTTTACTTCAAAAGTTCTAACCGTTATTGAAACGAAATCATGCAATGCTAATAAAACAGAACTTTACTGCAGTTAACATTTACTCGAGGTTCGACTATCGAGTGGACTACCTAGTGTTCACTCGATTCCTTTCTAGGATAGCTTACAACGAAGTGCCTACCTATTTATAAACGTACTTAGTCAACCTACGTCGCAGGTAGGTACGTGTAAAACTCGTTCGGAAACGTGCGAAGAAAGCCGTTGTGTTTATCCGTTTAATTCCTATCACATGTCATGATGAGTAAAAGTGGGGTATAGTTCTTACGCGCCTGAATGTATTGCCCTATGATTCATAGTGTGTGTGTGTGTGAATAGAAATTATGTAACTAGAAGGCTGGACACTAGGACATACATTATTTTTTGAGCACATATACTCCATTTGAAATAAGATTAGACTTTTAAATAAACCGTTTTACAGTCCGTTCAACCGGTTTTGACTTCTATTGCGTTGGTGGCATGACAAATGGCAGATGTAATAAACAGTTGGTATTGTAACCACGTTTTTGCTTTTAATGCCATCCTTATTCCTACGGAATAGAAATCAAAATGGGTTGAAGGGACTGTAAAAAAGTTTATTTAAATGTTTAACCTTATTTCAAATGGAGTATAGGTAACTTCATCAATTCCCAAATTATCAGTCACAAAAACTTCGTCAGTGAATAGCTGAGCCTCGCCATGCCTCGTTATCTTGGCTCTACTTTTTTTCAGACGTGGTAGTTTTATTTAAAATTTTCTGTAGGTTTATTTTACCCCATATTGTGCTGTTGCACTCCCTGCGGATACACACTCATTCACTCAGGAATTGATTGAATGATTGAAGGGAATTTGTATAAAATTATTTAACTAATTTCAAATTAGTTAATTTCATACAAATTCTAAATCGAATGCAATTAGTACTTAGTTTAACACGAACTTATCCGAAGCTTATTTATACTTGGGCTACTATAATTACCTACTTGGACTTTTATGTAAGCTACTTACATCTTTTTCTTATGGTGATAAATAATCCCACGGGAATAATGAAATTAATACTTGTAATATAATATAAACTTTATAACTGTTATATTGTTTTTGAAGTGAAAACTTCTTTAGGCACGTTGAGCACTTTTTGGGTGAACAAAAATCATGGAACTCGCGTCATCGTCACCGAACGCTTTTCATGAGCTTAAAGTTACTTAGTTGTCACTTCTATCGGCAGTCCCCAAAGACTGCCCCGCATGTTTTTTTTTGTGCTCGTTGCAATGTCTACTTACTGACTTGTACCGTCTTATTACAAAACAAGATTTATATTTTGACATGGCTTAAACCATGGAGCCAGTTTTTGTAATAAGAACAGAACTGTGATTGAAATACCGTTCTTTATACAAAACTGAAAACTTAGTTTGGTCCTAAGTTGCCAGTTTCGTATTAGGAACTGCACCTTAGACGGAATAAAGTTCGAAATTCAATAATGGCTCCATGGTTTAAACTTCGGTCTGAAGATAAACCTTGTTTTGTAATAAGGCCCGTAGTGTTTACGCCTTAGATAGCTCTAGTGAAGTTTAACGGCTGCTACAATTTGAGCCAGTAGTTTAAGGTTAAATAAAACATTGCGGCATGTTTTACAATTCGAAAAGCGAGTTAAATATTTAGATTTTCAAACAAGCATACCTGCCTTCTTTTCTCTCTTATTTCTATTTCAAATCACTCATAGCTTAAGATGGTTAGGTAGGTACTTACTCTGTACTTAGTAAATCCGAAGAGATTGATCGATATTGGAACAGAACATTAGGTTCCTACAAACTTATTGTTCGAAGGATTTATTACAATCTTGTATCATTGCTACACGACAGAATACTTTTTTTTCATGGGTACGTTTGATGATGCAAAGTGCGTGCATTTGATTCATACAAATAATCAGCCTATATTGTTCCCACTGCTGGGACACAGGCCTCCTCTCTAGGAGAGGGAGTTGTCCACGCGGGCCCAGTGCGGGTCGGTAGATGTCACATGTCTTCGAATTGTTGGTTCTAGGACATGCCGGTTTCCTTACGATGTTTTCCTTCACCGTTTTGAGAGCAGGAGGTGCTATGTTCGCCTGCATTTTTGTTTTATGCATGTTCATCGATTTTCGTCAATTGTAGACCGATTGTGTAAATTCTTTTTTATTTATTAGAGGGAGATTGCGCGGTGGTCCCTTAATTTTTTTATTAACTTTGGTTAGATTTTGAGTTAGCTTCAATAATATGTATTTTTTCCACTTTGTCTATGTGGATAATGTTATAATAACTTGCTGTCACTGTTATTTACATAACAGGTAGTGGTATTCGAATTTGTGTGGGTAGTAGGTCTGTATCACAACAAAAAAGTGATAAAATAAACTCTTTACAAAAAAAAAACAAACTACTTACGTACTTAAAAAAAAAACAACAAAGTGAAAACTTACAATAATTTCGAAAGTCGGTGGCAAAAAACGAAAATACAAAACCTAAGACACATTTTTCTTTGTAAAAAGTTTTAAGTATTTTTCACATTTTGTCACATTAAAAGATAATTAATTCGCTAAACGTTTCCATTTGTAAGCTTAAGCCTATTTGGTTACAGGAGTACGTACTCAGTTAAAAAGTATGTATTATGATATCCATATTTGCATTTGGTGGAGGGTTAGTAAACATATGGAACTATACATTTAAAAGCATTTTATAACGAAATAATAACATTAGGTACCTATACATATTTTATATCCATAAAAATGCTTAAAATTAATAGGCACTTTTTTTCAAATTTATAACTTACCATGTTTATATGATGAACTTGGTTTAGCTGAAGTGTTCAGAGACAATCACAAAACCGGCACAAAAAATTAAAAATATGAAATTATTTTAATTTTCGAACATACACATTCGTTTCCCGCCAAAAACATTGGTGAGGTACGCATGCGCGACGTTACCGCGCGTCGAAACTTCTGCTCACGCTCTACGCGGCCTACAACCGCTAACCCACCGACCGTTACTCCCGGGGAGGATCAAAGCACGTAATGCGCCTTATGAAAGCGATGGCCGTGGAAGGTTAGAATTTTGTGCACTCAGCCATTTACTATAAACTTTTACTGACCGCTGAACTGTCTCCTAATTTAGCTTGCTGCGTCGAGAGAAAGGTGCGATGCAGGTCATTATTTACTGGTCTATTTTATTGCAGAAAGTCATCAGAAAATGCATTAGTGCACTAGGCCCACTACGCCCACTAGAACGCGTGACTTGAGTTGATATTATCGGCTCGGAAAAGTCTCTTAGGTCTGTTAAGTCTGTTATTAGGTAGGTACCTACTTATTTATTTATTATTCTAACTATGTAGGTATCATGTAGATAATACATTAATAATTGAAACTCATTAGGTAGGTAGGTAAGTAGGTATTAAATAATTATAGATAAGTATATAATTAAGTAAGTAAATATACTAAGTATGACCGATTTAGAAAACTCTTTTCTTGTTTGGTGACAATGGGACCACCTCAGGAGTATGCCCTTCCAAACAAAAAAAAAATCAAAATCAGTCCCTAATTGACGGAGAAATCAGTGAACAAACATAAAAAAAAAGAAAACATGAAGCCGAACATATAACCTCCTCCTTTTTGGAAGTCGGTCAAAAACACTGGTCTGGGCCGATTTTAACTAAAACTAGGCATCATTAGATTTTTGAATAATCTATTTTCCTAGCCAGATTTTTTATCCAGCCAGATTTATTTCGAACCTAGAATACTGCGGGTGTATTTTATTTTTATTTACAATATCTACTTTTGAAAAATAAATATGATATATACCTACACCCGCTGTAAGTAGGTATTATTGCACCATGCGGCAGACAGGCGCGACGTGACACTAGACAAAACTTCATGGAAAGTGTCGCACCCGCGATATCGCGCCAGTCTGTACGGGGCAAATTATGGAAAGTAAGAAGTAGGATAATAATGACAAAAAGGCTGCGACCTCAGAGCTCAGAGTAGGTACTTAGTCGATAGGAAACACCAACACCTAGTTTTAGGGTTCCGTACCAAAATGGTAAAAAGGAACCCTTATGGTGAGACTAAGTCTGTCTGTCTGTCACACCTCGATATCTCAAGAACTACTAACGCTATCAACTTGAAATTTAGAATGGTTTTAGATGACGTTTGCCCAACTATTTTGCAAACAAGAAAAAACATTAAAAAAAATATATCTTTTTTGCAAAAGGGATTGAAAGGGGGTCTTAAAAATTTGAAGTTGGGCTACTAGGGCATATCATATGAAAGGACGCTGTTTGCACATTCCCAAACATTTTTATTTTTATTTTAGAGAGCATATACCTACTTTTGATGAAAAATTAAAAAAAAAATACCGTTCCCCCCCTTATCTCCGAAGTTTGCATAGATAAAAATCTGAAATTATTCTATGTGATAGAAGTGTATGTAACGATTACAGGAAAAATAAAACGATGTCTCTAAATAGCACAGTTTTTCAGAAATCATCAACATCATATACTCGTATACGTACTGGAACCCTCGGTGCGCGAGTCCGACTCGCTCTTGACCGGTTTTTTTAAATATTATTGACGTGTCATAGTGTTTATATGAATTAAATTAAAATATTTTTATTTCGGATGTCATGTTACTCATGATCCATACATCAACAAACATGGAAATTAAGGTAACGCAAACATGGAAAATAAGTTAAAAAGTTATTTATCATATTTAACAAAGGATCTCCAAGGCGGGGATGTGATCCTGCCTGCTACAGTCTTCAAGATTTCGTTGCGGCTGCCACGCATTCTGCAAGTCAGGGATACCGTCCTTTTGCGAATGATGGAATGAAAGCCATCAGCGCCAAAGACCGCGAACAATCCGGATGCATTGCAGAAACGTGCCAGCCCCAACATCATCCTATAGATATTATTATACTGGATGCTGTATCCAGCGACCTTTTGGTGTGACAGACCCACAGACTTCCAGTGTAAAAATCTCTCTCATGTATTAACTCTTCTGTACATTATTTAAAAGGCCATGCACATGAGCATTAGGCCTCACACTATCATCTTGTGATCGTGTGGTAAATGATTCGATGGGGTTTACTGCGACATGCAAGAAAAAAGTTCTGCAACGTGGCGCAGTTAGTCGCTTTAAATTATTATTATGCAGAAATAAGGCATTTGTTAGGTAGGTAGGTATACCGTACCACCCAGAAGCATCCCCGCGACCGCGGGAAAGTTTCAGCAAAATGGGAATCAAAGAAATTCGATCCTAACTAATATTATAAATGCTAAAGTAAGTTTGTTTGATTGTTTGTTACCTTTTAACGCCTAAACCTCTGAACCGATCATCCTGGTATTTTGCATTAACGTTGTCATGTGTACAGAAACGGACATAGGGTACATTTCATCCCGAAAAAAAGTACAGGTTCCCGAGGAAAACAACAATAACGTTCTTATGATATTCGATTTCAAGTAGGGAACCTGATGACGCCACGTGTCTTTCGAATCATGATTGAATTATAAGAAACTTTGTTAATTTTTTTTTTATAAGAAACGTGTTTTTTTAATTTAAGCCTAATACGCAAATATATTAATAACAGAGGGAGAGAGAGTAGAGAAGCAGAGTACAACCCGAATTGATTGTCAAATTCTAAATTAACGCGAGTGAAGCCGCGGGAAAAGCTAGTTATAAATAAATTGGTATAGTGTAGGTAAACCTAGGCATTTTCAGCTCATTTTGGTTATAGTCAACTATTGTACAAACACGCAAGACTGTAATCACGGGGCGGCAGAATCAGGTGTCAGTTTAGAATTTGTAAAATGTCGTTTGCTGTCTTCCAACGTGACACGAAATTGTGGCCCTAATTAAAATAATACTGTATTCGCCAACTAAGCTGGGTAACTATATTTTAGCTTATAATATAATATTATAAACGCGAAAGTTTGTAAGTATGGATGGATGGATGTTTGTTACTCTTTCACGTAAAAACGGCTGAACCAATTTTGATAAAATTTTCTATGGAGGTAGCAGACACCCTGGATTACGACATAGGCTACTTTTTATCCCGATATTACCACGGGATCGAGACTTACGCGGGTGAAACCGTGGGGCGCAGCTAGTATTTTAATAAAAATAATAACTAAGTAAGTAGGGCTTCAAGCTGACTTAACGATTACAAAAAAAAATAATTGAGCCCTAGTGCAGCACCACCGCACCGCGGGTCGCTTCTTTCTTCTGTAACTCCTCAGAACACTCAAAACGGCTGCGGGCTGCAGTGATACGATTTATCTGCATATCAACGATCAGCACCGCAGTGCTTTTGCGAAGAGAGGAAAGTGGACAACCATTGAAACAGTTTGTTAGAAATCGCGACAGACGGTGGCTAGTGGCGAGGTGATATTCAAGTCTTACAGTTTGGTGGTCGAACTGTGCAATAATTAATAATTATATTATATCTGTTGGAGTTCCTCGTTGGCTCGTTGTAGTATTCATAAATATTATTTTCTTTATTCTTTAAATTGGTTCAAAACAAACGTGTTGAGTATTGAGTATAAATAGGTACTCAAAGGAAAACGCGTGAAACAAACAGACAAGGTTGTACTCACGTTAGTTGTAAAGTCACGGCCAAGCTATGTTCATCACCTTAAGGGCTATTTTTGTCTGCTCATTGCATGATAGAATTTGCCTTACCGTCTCGTTTATATACACACACCGCCAAATTTAGCGGAACATATTTTTTTTTTCGAAAAACTAGTTTTTGTAACACTGCTGGCTGGTTGTTGATTCGTTTTATTTTAGAAATTAATAATTATTTCAAATAATTGAACGTCACCTTTTAAGCGATTGTTTTAATTATATTCGTACTTACACAATTTCGAGAGAATTTCGCTTATTCACATTGTATGGTTTCGGTTTAAAATTTCGTAAAATCTTCATTAAAAATCAGTTTATTTGTTTTTTTTTTAACTTTTTAATCCTTTTAAAAGTCAAGGACTTCATTATGCCCGACTTGAGCGCACCTGAGATTGCCAGGGCACTTGAGATGAGGAGAAATGATCAAACCTACAGAGTGATCTCAAGAATTCTTCGCTGACCTGTTTCAGCAATTTATCGCAGTATCCAATGATTCAGGGAGACTAATGCTTTTGTGAGAAGACCGGGACAAGGCAGAAAAAGACGTATTTTGAGCAGGGCATTCAGCTTCGCGTACGTAGGAACCCACGTCTAACGGCCGTCCAAGCCAGAAATGAGCTTGAGGAAGTTCGAGGTGTCACAGTAAGTGAGCGAACGATACGAAGAAGATTCAAAGAAGCTGGTTTAGGTTCGTACGTACCCGCTAAGGCTCCAAAACATGAGATACATCATCATAGACACAGACTAACTTTTGCTCGGGAGCATCGACTTTGGACCATGGACCAATAGGGTATTAAACTAAACAATATTAGTGATGAGTGCAGAATTCTTTTGACGCAAGGCGGTCGCGGCCTAGTGGTGATCGATGGAAGAAGTCTGTCTACAGCTCGTCATATCAGAGTAATTTTAGAAGAAAATGTGATACCGTTTGACCCCTTTATCGGTGACGACTTCGTTTTGATGCAGGATAATGCTCGTCCGCATACTGCTCGTTCAACTCAAACATATCTTAATAATGTGAATATCACAGTTATGGGGTGGCCGGCGAGATCACCGGATATGCATCCGATAGAACACGTCTGGGACCTGCCGAAACGAAGAGTATAATCCAGAATCCGAGCTCCTATCAATGTGGGTGAATTGCGAATCGCCGTAGTTGAGGAATGGCAGAGACTGTCACAGAAAACAATAGTAGATAGGTAACAATAATTCTCAGCATGTTTAGGCGGGAGGAAACTTTGATAAAAGCACGTGGAGGAAACGCGCGCGGCGCGCGCGGCATTCATTTGTGTTTTAATTATAAAATTGTTTTTTAATTAGAATTTTCAACTTTTCTTTGTTACATTAAAAAAACAAGAAAGTACATTTTTCACAAAAATATATTTTTCTCGCCTAATGAATATTAAATATGATGTCATTTTAATTTTTAAATGTTTAATTTTAAATGAGATAAGAAGACTAAATACGAGATTTTACAAATAAATGGTATTTTTTTAAATTTTGGCCTTTTTTATGTTCCGCTAAATGTGTGTTCCGGTGTGTGTATTTTGTTCACTATATTAATATTGCGTCTTAAGTCAATACCGCAGAATAAGATTCTTTTTAAGTAGGTATTATCAAATGCTTTAGATTTATGTTAACTCGATATTGGTCAATTTTGTATGCTATTAATTAAATATAGTTTACTACGCAATAATCTGTTCAGAGCCGTAGCTTCAAAATGTTTTATGTGTCCCGACTTGATAGAGCAAAGAATTTTAAAAGTGACGAAGATATAAAATACTTGACTGTACTATAAAGAACTTACTAAATCCATAAGACCACTGGACATGACAACATGACAGACATCACCAAAATCACGATGTCAACAGACGCTTGACGCAAACTATTATTTTTATATTTTTCCTAAATGTTTAATTTTGTGGGTAATATACGCAATGAGTTATTTAATGATTTTATAGACATTTTAGATTACATATCATTGGAAAGTCTCAGTTTATATGACAAAATAACTGATAATTTAATAGTCGTACTTCGTACAAAATTCCGTAAACCTCGATGTGGTGACAAGTTTTTAGTATGAGTTAGAATAAGTCATTAATAACAAACAGTATTCAAAATTCTAGTTCAAAGTAGTTAAGCAATTCACTATGGAAAATGAGACTGCCATTGAAGGTACTGAGAATGAGACTCCCGCCATTGGGGCTGGTGATGTTGAGGAAAGTAAAGCTCCAGAAATTACGGGTGGAGAACCTGATGAAGAGGGTGAAGGAATCGCAGTAGTTGAAGGAGGCGAGGCCGGAGAGGTAGGTGAAGGTGCCGAGGGTGGAGAAATAGGTGAAACAGAAGAAGTGGGAGGAGAGTGTGTAGAAGTTGAAGGATTAGAGGGAGAACACGTTGAAGGGGAATTTGTTCAAGGTGAAGCTGTGGAAGGGGAACATGTTGAGGGTGAACAAGCAGAGGGAGAAGCAAAAGAGAAAGTCGAGGGTGAAGAGTTTATGGGTGAAGGATTAGAATGCAAACATGTTGAAGGTGAAGAAACAAAAACAGCTGAGATAGACCAATTACTTCCACCACCTGAGGACGCTGAGGAAGAGGAACAGTATCTCGCGGAGCCACTTCCAGATCCTGCTGCACCTTATGATTTCAGTGATTCGAAGGAAGCTTCGAAAGCACCCTTTGAATTACGACCTGATCAAATAGCCGAAGTAGAACAGCTGTGGGAAGTGTTTCAGAATTACACTCCAGCATATTCTGATTTAGATGGGTATATCACCGAGAAAGAGCTAATTTACATGTTAAAAACTCTTCTTATTATGACGTATACAGTGGAACAACTCCTGGAGTTAGTACAATATTGTTGTAGACCACCTCATGAAAAAGGACATATATTTTATGACCAGTTTCTTAAAATGGTTACAATAAGGCAAAGGGACTTCCCCACTGAAGAAGAGATTCGTTCTGCATTGCAAGTTTTTGACACTGGGAATGAAGGACTCCTGGATCGCGAACAAATGAGAGAAGTTTTGACGAAACAGGGTCATAAGATGAATCAAAAGCTAGTAGATAATCTCATTAAAGAAGTAGATATGACTAATGATGGTACAATTGGTATAGAAGACATAGTTGGAACAATGTGTATTGATTTAAATCAAGAAGACATGGACATGCTCAAAGCATCTGTGTACCCTCCAAAGGAAGACGAGGAGACGGAGTTGGGTGAGGATGACTAGGAATGGTATTCAACACAAACTCTTAAAATGTCTGAATCTGATTTGAAAAGTTCAATAAAAACTTCTACTCTAATAATATTCCTTATTTCTTAAATTTTACGCCTTTACGAGTTTTTATGGCACGTGGCCAAAATTTGAATTAACGCCGCCACCTTTTTTTTTGTGTTAATCGAAATTCTGTGAAAATTTCACAAATGTTTACCAAACAACGCTCTACTGTCAAAGTCATTCAGCCGCCAAAAGATCCCTGTACCACTCTAGATGTGGAGTCGCCTTAGACAAAGAAAGTCGCAATGCACAGCTTCGTGACCCTGGTCCTCTAAGTAGTCTGTGGTGACCACACGGACAACTTCATGACTGATTGGCACTGTGATACTGTGCTGTTCTCAGACATGGAGAATTGACAAGGAATTGACTGAGCGTTCCGTATTCAGTTGTGCAGTGAATACAGACCAATGACATTAATTCCTCAATAATACAGACTGAAAAGAACGAAAGAGACAAAGCGAAAATGCGGCTAGTAGTTGTCTCTTTTTAGAATTCTGATTGGTCCAATGATGTTTTTACCATATTGTTTCCTGCTTGTGAAATCATACCTAGCGTTGATATTTCGGTTTAATGAAATTTATTTCTCAAAGAAAAAGAACATACCAACATATTTCACTTAAATATGAGAAACTAAACAAAAAAAATATCTTAAGTAATAAACATAATTGTCGTTCAAATAATAATAAAAAAAATCGTTATATTCATTAAACCAATTAAATAAAGCTATCAAGACTAGTTAGTTCGTCTTAGAAGAGAAAAAAACCGGTCAAGTGCGTGTCGGACCACACACAAATACACAATTAATAATTTCATAGTTGGAATGAATTTAACTAAAGAACAAACTTAACATTGTAGTTGAAAAACATGTTTTCCCATACATTCCAACTGCAAAAGTAAGTTTTACGCAGAATATTGAGTGATTAACCATGTTATTTTAAAACTATAGACTTTTTATGTTGGTTCTTGGTTTTCATGTAAACTATAAGTATAGACCTCATTGGTCTAGTGGTCGCAAGCGCTACTGCTGAGCATGAGGTCCTGGGATTGATTCCCAAGTCGGGCTAAGTGTTATAGGGATTTTCCATTAGGAATTTTTCAGTAGCAGCACGGAGTCTGGATTTGTGCCCGGCGTAATGTGGGTGTACTATAATAGGTACACCTCTGCTTAACCCTTCAGGGATTACAGCCGTGATGTTATATTATGTTATAAGTATAGAACTATTCTCTGTACTTTTTTAAAAATTTTAAGTTCAGCAGTTTCGGAGATAAGCGGGGGGAGGGGGGAATGGACAATTTGCATTTTTCATCTTCCTGCCCTTGTCCTATGTTGCTTGTGGTCGGCGCAACATCTTCTTCCACTCTCCCTGTCAGCCGTCACGATAACATTCACTCCCTTCACTTTCATATCATTCCTCTCACAATCCATCCATATTTTCTTTAGCCTTCCTTTTCCTCTTCACCCATCAACATTTATATTCATCACTCTTTTAGTCACATGCGTTTCCTCCCTCCTCATCATATACCAAGCCGAAACGACTTCCTTTTCGATTAACTTTTCTGTCACTGGCGCCACTTTCAACCTTCCCTATTTATACTCATTTCTGACTTTATCCATTTTCGTCACTCCACACATCCATCTCAACATTATCATCTCCGCTGCATGCACTCGTTTTTTACCCGTCCTCTTCACGACTCCGATCCTTAAAGTACGACAGGCCTTATCACGGACTTGTAAATTTTTTTTCTTTAACTTGAGGGGCGTCCGTGGGTTGCAAATTGTTCCTGTGACCTGTCGCCATTTCATCCATCCTGAGTTGATCCGGTGCGTTACGTCTCGGTCTACTTCGCCATCCCCTTGGACAAGCGACCCGAGGTACCGAAAGTCGGAGCAGATCGGTAACAGCGTTCCGGCGAGGTATATGGGCATAGGACTGGAGAGACCGGCAAAATCACAAAACAAATACTGTTGTGGTCCGAGTCAGTCTCAGGCCAACGGTCTCCAGTCTCTCCCACCACACCTCTAATCTGCTCTGGACCTCAAAGCCACTCTCGGCAACTAGCACAATGTCATTGGCAAACAGCATACACCAAGGAGCCTCTTGAAATCCGACGAAAGAGCGTCCATTATCACCACGAAGAGGTAAGGACTGAGTGCCGACCCTTAATGCAAGCCAACAACCACATTGAAACTGCCAGTAGTGCCCACTGTACACCGGACTTGGGTACTGCATCGACTGTACAGACGCCAGTTTAGGTCAAGCTACCCGACACTGTCAAATTTTGCCAATCAACCTTGAACCTTACCCTCTAAGGATAAAGTTGAAAATCTATTAAAGAAATTTGACAGATTGTAGTAGCTTGATGTGCTAGCGTCTCTGTACATACATCGCTCGGATCAACTGCACATACGTCCCAGGAACACATTAATTTCTTCCTAAGGGCCCACTACAAATCTTCACGAGGCACTCGGTCTTGTGCCTTTCGAGGTCAATGAATACTATGTGCAAATTTTTATGCGCACCTCTGTATTTTTCGCACAGCTGGCGGATAGCAAAGTTGGCATTAACGAGTTAGGTAAATTTAAAATTATAAAAAAAAATGAAATCCTCATAGCAAGTCCTTTCAATTGATAAGTCACACGGTACCTACAGCTAGCAAAACTTTGTTTTTTTAATATTCTAGTTTTGCCCCCAAAAGTGAACCCCATATTCAAAATTAATTTATTTACGATATACACGTTACATACGGGTCACAGAAATTCATGTGTGCGTACCAAATTTCAATTAATCGGTCCAGTAGATTCGGAGCAAATCCGCGCTGTGATAGACGGACAGACAGACACACGAGTGATCCTGTATTAATTATAAAAAATAGTTTTCATTATTCTTAATTTTAAATGTCACAATAATTTCTCTCTCGGCAAAAAATACTAGGTACTTAATACATTTTTTTTAAACCCCTGTTTTTACACCTAAAAGGCAAAAAAAAAAATACTTATTAAGTAGTTAAACTAAAAATTCAAAAAAACTCCTATTTGAATTTAACTTAGATTTCCTGTTTTTTAAACTTTATTTTATAATAGCAGACAACCGAAAATGCAGCCGAATTTTATCGATTGTTGAACTTCGATATTTAAGAAAAATTGAGCCGTAACGGGACGCCTGGCAAATGTGAAACATCGAAATTATTTAGGTACACACTTCTACATAAATATAGACTGTATAGTAGCGACGCGTCGCCACGCGGCATACGTCGCCCTGCCAGCAATCGGTTTTACGTGCGGTTAAAGATGTTTCACATCAAAAACCTGTAGGTTATTATGACTCAAACCGCTTAGCTTGTATTAGCCTTTTTGTATTAAAAAAAAAAAAAAAATTGTTTATTTGCACCTTCAAGTAAAAAGAACATGATTTATACATGAAATAGGCCTTATGGTTATTAAAGTTGCAAGTTAGAGTTGCAACCAATACCTAAGCTAAGATAACTTAATATCTTGTATTTAAAGGTAAATATTTTGATCTAAGGTATTAGCATGTGCTCGTCAAAATGCATCGTATGAGCCCAAACACATGGTAGATGCCGTACACCGTGGAGGAGTTTCTCCCGGCGGGTACGGTGTCCTTCAGGATCCTTGTGATGCCTGCGCATCAGGTATTCAGGTTGACCTGCCATACAAAAGTATGATAACCTTGAGGATAACATACTTTTGTAAGATCATCATTGAGTGTAGGTACTACGTACGTAGCCTATATTTATACACTTATAATGGTACGTAGTACGTACGTACTATTTACCTACGTAGTTACACTATAGCTCAATGAATATCATTGACAACCTGTGCCATTGACAGGTTTTCAAATTTCGAATCGATCAGAGTCCTGTGGAAGTTGTTAATATCTTCATCAACTAGAAAAGAGGTTAATATAAGATCTTCAAACGGCTGAGCAGATTTTCTAAAAACACAGCTAATCGGTGAAGACCCGAATCGGTTAGGTAACGATTTTAGGTGTTTTTTGTGAGAATGGTCCCTCCACAGACTAGGTCACTTGTGTTGTGAGTACTTGTGAGGCCGCCGGCCGCTCAGTCCTATTCTATTAGGTCTATGGGGCCATCCAAAGGATCCGAAAAATTTATTATTCTGAGTCCAAAGTCGATACTCTATGGCTGCTTTATGGTGTCTTGACCTCGGCATTACATTCTGCATCACCTCGTAAGAACTTCTGCACGGATGGCAGTATGGTCGAAAGACTAAAGCTTGCTATTTGAGCGAAAAAAAACATTCGGCATCTGTCACACTCAATGTGACACTGTCAGTTATGGATGAAAGAAGTGCCAAAAAGCATCGATCTAAACCTTATCAATAGTAAAAAAATTGATATCGATTTCAATATAATTATCGAAAATAAAATATCGATTTATCGGTGAAATTTTATAAAAAGTATAATATGAACTTTATGAAATTGGTTTTTTATTCGTAGAAATTCTGATATAAAATCATAAACTAATAAAACATAAAAAGTGAAATTTATCTTCCCCAAACCACTGACAGATAGACTACCATAGCAAAATTTAACAATAGCACCAAATATCAAAATTACGGAAAAAAATTCTCTTCACCTCTTGGGCTCCCCAATTTTTGACGAATCCTTTCCAACGTTCATTGAGGAGAAAATACAAAATTTTAATGATGTCTCGGAAAGACTTTTTAAAATTAACATCCATTCGGCCTTGACACTCATTCGATACTGTTGTTTTGGACCAAATTGAAAATTTGGAAATTTACTTATAGCCTTCGCTCCTCACATCTATGGAGATATCCACAACTTTTAGAAAAAGTTGACCAAATTATTAGGAACACACTAACTTCTATCCTAAATGTGGCCCTGGACGACCGAGCGTGGCAGCAAGCCAGATTTCCCATTCGCCTGGGAGGTCTTGACGTGGCGGCGTCCGCAATTTCAAGTATCAGTTTACCGGCCTTCATCTCCTCGGTCCACAGTACTGATAAATTAACCAGGAACATTTTATCTTCCTCACTGGTTGATTTTGAGGTACCGTGTTTGACCGACGCTTTGAACGCTTGGAAAATGGCTTGTCCCAATACGGATTTGCCTGACAACCCGTCCTCCCAGAGACGGTGAGACGTGCCGCTCTGCAGTGTTATTCGGAATACCCTGATAAACACGTCACT
Organism: Tiliacea aurago; assembly: GCA_948098905.1. Classification (NCBI taxonomy): domain Eukaryota; kingdom Metazoa; phylum Arthropoda; class Insecta; order Lepidoptera; family Noctuidae; genus Tiliacea; species Tiliacea aurago. Next base: position 10,638,236 of record OX402579.1, on the reverse strand, counting down.
TAATACTGCTGAGTGTGCCCGTCTGCTGGCTGTGGGAGAATGGGAGTCTGGTTTATGGCTTCAGGCGCTACCGTCATCCACCATAGGCACTATGATGGATGACTCATCGTTTCGGCTCGCTACGTGTCTCCGCTTGGGCGCACCTTGTGTTGCTCCGCATCGGTGTCATTGCGGTGAAGCCGTCGACAGTCTCGGACACCATGGCCTGTCCTGTTGCAGGAGCGCAGGTCGCATAGCTCGGCACGCCAGCATCAACGATATTATTCGTCGAGCCCTTGTCACCGCCGGCGTACCAGCGGTATTAGAACCAAACGAATTGGTACGTGACGATGGGCACGACATTATTGCCTTGGAAGGTGGGTAGGCCTCTGGTGTGGGAAGCAACCTGTGTCGACACCCTTGCGCCATCTCATATTTCAGGCTGTGCTGGCTCCGCTGCTGCGGCTGCTGAGAACCCTCAAGCGGCGCAAATACTGTAATCTTATGGGTAACTACAGTTTTGAGCCGTTTGGGGTCGAAACGCTCGGGTCATGGGGCCCGAGTGCGCGTCTAAATTTCTCGCCGACTGATCGACACTTCACGTGACCAGAGGGTTGGCTCGTTCTTCGGCCAAAGAATTAGCATTGCCATTCAACGTGGCAATGCTGCCAGTCTTCTGGGCACGTTTCCGGATGACAGCGATGCGGACGAGTACTTCGACGACTACGTGTCTTTTTTATTTTTTTATATTTTTCATGTTGTAATTTTTTTTTTCGTAGTTACCTAGTATCTTCTTAGTGTAAATAAAACATTGATAAAAATAAGTTTACTTGTTTGCGGCTCTGAATTCAAGGGGTTTTTGTCAGTGGGGACAACGGTGTTGCTATTAGAAATATATTTTATTTGATACATTTTCGATACTTGATATTTTATATCGATGTATCGAAATAATAGATATCGAAGAAAAATATCGATATATTGAACAAAAAGTATCGATATTTTTCTCCAAGCCTACTGTCAGTGTCAGGACTGTCAGGTCTGTCACATTCACTGATTCACACATGACAGTAATGACAGTTGTTTAATTGACTGTCGCTTCGCTTCGCAGTCAGAGAACTTTTGTTTGTGCTTTTGAAAACGAAGCGATTTATTAATTTAAAAAAGAAAGCACGTACAAAATGCAATATTTAATATTTTTTCTGACATTTCTATCGTTTTTAAGTGATAGTAAGTACCCAGTGCACGTAAAATCATTTCTTTTGCAACTGAATAGGGTGTGGTTTTTGAATAAATTGTTGATTGTCGTTAAGACTATTCAAGTATTATAGTCTATTGTAAATACTTGATCTTCGTCGTAATATGTATTGTGCATGTGTGATGCAATTAGAAAAAATAATACTTTCATGAAATTAGATTGGAAAGCCTGTAAAATAATTACCTACTTACTAAACAATAATATTTTTATTGAAGAGTGTAGCATTGTACTGCAAAATAACATTTTAATTAAAATAAAAGCTCTTAGTACGTACTAAACTACGCTACGCTGATATAAACTTCGCTTAGAACCCTAGTAAAGTAAATAAGTAGCTACCTAATATTTTTTGATTTCTCAGGTTTAGCTCTATGGTGCTATCAATGTACGGCGGCTACTCCAGGGTGTATGGAACCGTTTAACTGGCGTGGTGTGGGCTACCTTGGTAACCCATGTCCTGATAATGAAGATATTTGTGTCAAACTTATTGAAAGAAAAGGAGGTAAAGCTATTATAATGTGACACGTCTTTATTGTTTTGAAAAACCTCATTGATCACTTCTACCCAAGGAATTCGAATTACTCTGGGAACACAACTACCTTTCTACCGCATTATGCAGAAGAAAAACATTGCTTCTTCTCCTTTGCGAATTTTCACCTCAGGTTTTGGCCCATTTTCATAAGTCAAAATTTTTCCATTTCAGCACAAGAAGTGATAACAAGGGACTGTTTGAGCAACTTCAGGGCATTCCGAACAGACATACCTGCTGATACATATGAAGGGTGCCGATCAGCTGCGAGGGATGTGAATTTAGCCAACTATGTCAATAATACTATAAAGGAACTTGACATTAAAAGGTAATTATTGTATTCATTCTTATCAAAACAGAGCTATGTTGTTCTTGGCTAGGTCCAAACTATCTCACCTTTTATGGGGCTTTGTTTAAAATTTATTTAATAACTACTGTATTGTAGCTATTCCAAATAATAACTTATAGCAATATTATTAATTATTTGGAATAGCCACAAGATAAAAAGAGTTTTAAGAATTTTCTTCTATTGTTCTTATTTCACATGCACACAGAGTATTTCCTCGATAGGTGTTGACTGTCCCGTTGGTCGTGTGGCCGCAAGAGCGCCTGCTGAGCGTGGGGTCCTGGGTTCGATTCCCGGGTTGGGTAAAGAGTTATTGTTTCTCCATTAGGAGTTTCTTAGTAACAGCCTAGAGTTTGGAAGTTGGCGGTACCAGTGTGATATCCTCTGTGCCTCGGAATGCACTCTAAGCAGTTGGCCCTGAGCCCATCTCTCTCTGGTGTCAGATTGCCATCCCATCGGACTATGATAGGATGAGAGAGTGCATCTGTGTCTGTGCTTGAGCATTATTATATCTCCCGCACCGAAGGCTGGTCTCCACTGAGATTGGTTGCCATGGCCGAAATTCGATCTGAAGGACTATTATTTATTATTTCCTTGATGTATTTTTTTTATTCTGATCAACTTCATTTGTTTCAGGGACTGGTATGACGAAACAGTATGGTGTTTCTGCTTTCTCGACCACAGATGTAATGGTGCATCAAGTGTATCAACAATGGCATTACTAATCCCATCATGCATTGTGCTTCTATTCACTAAAATGTTGTTCTGATATTATCCAGTTAGCATAATCAATCATTAATGTTTTACCAAAAACATTGATAAAGTAGAAACTTCTAGGTAAGTGATTTAAAAACAAACAAAACTTCTATGAAGATTATAACTAGTAACTTAAGCATCAAAATAATTAAATCTCTTTTTCCATTCCATATTTAAAAAAAAAACTTTTAAGCCCCATTTCACAGAGTGCAAGTTTCTTGCCAGAGACATGAAATAAAATTGAAGCAACAAATAACCATCAACAAACAATCATCTTAACAGTTGCTTCAACTTGGGTATGGCACAGGCAATTAAATTGCACTGAGTAAATCAGGCTTAAATGTCAGTACTTCAGTAGAAGCTGCTTATTATTTTAATTATAGATTTTAAAGCTTACAAATACTGACAGTAGATTTAAAATAAAAATGCAATGAAAATGACTTTATTGGAAAGCAATTTTGTAATAAGACAGCTTTTTAGTACATGATGTATTAGATCTGAAATTATTTAAGGCAGCTAAAAATTACTGTTTAGGTGCAGCTGTATGCAATCTAGTGTCAAATAATATTTTTATGAATAATTCCGTCCAATCGTTTTTTGATAATTATGTTTTATTAGCTGGTAGGTATAATTCCGTCCAATAGATATTTGACAAATAGGTTTTATTAGCTAGTAGGTTTAATACATTATGAATAATTCCGTCCAATAGATATTTGATAATTATGTTTTATTAGCTAGTAGGTTTAATACATAAGACCAATGATATTCTATTAAACAGATATGTTATACACTCACAAAACAACCGAAAAAAGTGTGCCGCGGCGCAGCGGCAGCACACCCCCACTTTTCATTCATTTTACATTTCACTACAAGTAAAATACGTCCCAATTAGGACGTTTTTGAGTTTTCACGATTGCGCGCTCACAACATATCTGTTTAATATAATAAAAATAAGACTGTAGTTTTGTACACAATAATTTTATGTATTTTTTACACAATTTTATCATTAATGATTATCAAAAGATATAATATGAATATCAGATCACAGAAATCGCAAAATAATTATCTATGGCCATTGAAAAAGCTAAATAAACAATTTTCAGGAAAAAATCGTTTTTTTTGTACAAAAATTACTCACAAATTCTACATTCCAAGTGCATGCTGTGATGCATTCTAATTTGTTCTGCAAAAATATCTTTGTTTACAAAAACGCAAATTGCATTTGTGTCACAATTAGGCCAGTGACGAACATGAACATCTGTAACAAAATATTGGCGTCTAGTTGCCACATGTCGTACACGGAGAAGCGCGGTGGTGTTTCTTCTATTAGCTTTAACATTCTCTTTGATTTCTCCCTTAGTCTGCCTGGAATGCAATAAAAAAATAGGTAAACTAAACTTATAATAAAAAGATCTTACACCAGCCTGTCGCTGTCGAGAAACCTATACTAATACAATATAATATTTACATTTATTGTATACTAGCTTTTTCTCGCGGCTTCGCCTCGCGTTAATTTAGAATTTGACAATCATATCGGGTTGTACCTACTCTGCTTGTCATCTATATATATAAAATTCAAAGTCCTGACTGACTGACTGACTGACTGATACATCAACGCACAGCCTAAACCGCTGGTCCTAGAGACATAAAATTTGGAGGGTGTGTTCTTTGTAAAGAGTAGGTATCCACTAAGAAAGGGTTTTTCGAAATTCCACCCCTAAGAGGGTAAAATAGGGGATGGAAGTTTATATGAAAGTCCGTCAGTTTTGAAGTTAGGATCTTCAAATTTGGTGTATAGGCTGACAATTAAAAATTAATTTATACGTGTGTCAGCGTTTTTGATAATTTACCCCCGAAGGGTTAAAAAGGGGGATGAAGTTCACAGTAAAATTCACTAAATTTATTATCTAGGCTTATGGTTGGAAGCTAATGCAACGGTGTTGATAGAATTTCAACCCTTAAGGGGTAAAAAACGGGATAAAATATTATTTTTAATGAAAGTTCTTTTTAAGTTAAAATCACTAATATTTCGACTTATGGTTGGAAACTATAGCATCCGCTAAGAAGGGATTTTTCGAAATTCGACCTTTAAGGGGTGAAAAAGGGGGATAAATCTTATTCCTTGAGTTATCAAACCTGAAACTTGGCACGAATACTAACCTAAGTAAATTATAAAGTGTGACATTTTATTTTTAACTACCCTCTAAAGGGGGATTTGCGGATGTCAGTTTGTATGGAAGAATTTTAACGCGCGGTCCGATTAACTTGTAACTCAGTATTTATACTGTAAACCAAATATAAAGAATAAAATTGATCAGAGTTTTTAGAAAATTTATCCCTAACGGGGTGAAAAGGGGTAAAAAAGAAAAAGAAAGGAGGATTCTACTGTGTGGCTTGATTAACTCCAAATTATCACGTAGGCATCAGCTAAGAAGGGGTTTTTGGAAATTCGACCTTTAAGGGGGTGAAAAGGGGTGATTTTGTTTGTATGAAAAATCTTATTCCTTGAGTTAATAAACCTGAAACTTGGCACAAATACTAACCTAAGTAAATTATAAAGTTTGACATTTTTTGTTTTTTTAAACTGTAAAGGGGGATTGGGGGATATCAAAGTTTGTATAGAAGATTTTTAACGCACGGTCCGATTAACTTGAAACTCAGTATCTATACTGAATACAAAGAATAAATTGTATCAGGTTTTTTGAAAATCTGCCCCTAATTTGGTGAAAAGGGTTAGTGAATTTACAAGGAAGGATTTTACTGCTTGGCTAGATTAACTTGAAAATTGGTATAAATAACCTATAAGTCCAATAATAGAAACATCAAAAACGATGTTTCAACAATTTACCCCTTTGAGTCCGTAAAAAGAGGCGATATAGTTTGTATGAACAGAATCTTATTTCTTTTGATATATTAACTTGAAATTCCGCCCGAGTACTTATTACATAACATCACGCCTGCAATCCCCAAAGGGATAGGTAGAGGTGTACCTTTAGTACAACCATATTCCGCCAGTTCTGTTTAAGTCCCATGTAATACGGGACAAGCCTATTGCCATCAACCAGGCATAAATCCAGACTTCGGGCTGCTACTGAGAAATTCGTAATGGAAAATCCAATAACACTTTTCCCGACCTGGGAATCAAACCCACCCCTCATGCTCAGCAGTCGTGCTTGTGACCATTAGACTAACGAGGCAGTCGTTACTTGATAGAAATAGAGAATACTGTTTAATCATAAAGATCGTAATAATAAATACCACATCATTTAAAGGAGGTGGAGGTGTTGCTGAAATATTTTTTAGGGGAAAGTACGAAATCCAAGCGAACGAAGTCGTGGGCAAGTCCTGACTGACTGACATCAGAAATTTTTAATTATTATAATAATAATTTCATTTGAGAATATACTATTTACATTCCGTAAATTGTAGGCGAACTCTAAGATTCGGTTTTTGAAAATTGGATCTATATTATGAGGGTGAAAAGGGATTTAGATCGTATGAACAATCATATTTTTTGAGTTAATAAACGTGAATCATAGCAAGAATACGTTCTTAAATAACAAAGTTTGTCATGACGGTTGCGTTTTTCAAAACTACCCTTCAAAAGGATTTTAGGGAGTTTCGAGTTAATCGGACCTCGCGTAAAGATTCTTAAAAACAAACTGTATTGTTTTTAAGAATCTTTACGCGAGGTCCGATTAACTCGAAACTCAATGCTCATACTTTACAAAAAAAAAAGATAAAAAAATATGGAGTTTTCGAGAATCGGAAAAAAGGTATTCTGTAAAATTGTCCCGAAAACTTAATTACCCCATTAAGTTTTCGGGACAATTTTACAGAATACCTTGAATAACTCAAAAGTTGGTATATAAACATTATTATTTAAGAACAAAAACGTAGAAAAATAAACAATACAAAATTTCTTACAAATAGACTTGGACATGAAATGGAGGACACGTATATTGAACAAGTATGTACAAAACGAAGTTGATATTTATATGCTATCTATATCCTCCGTAAAGTTGTAAATCAAACTGCACTCCTATCTGCTTACCACGCTTACGTTGGTTCCAACTAAGATATGGTATAATGTTTTGGGGGAATGCTGATAGAGAAGCTGTTTTTTTTTCGACATCCACGCGGGCGAAGCCGCGGGCGAAAGCTAGTGGGACTATAATGCAATAATGATTCGAAAGACACGTGGCGCCATCTATTATCATAAAAACATTATTGTTGTTTTCCTCGAGAACAGTACTTCTTTTCGCGGGATGAAAGGTACCCTATGTCCATTTCTGTACACCTGACAACGTATAAGCAAAATTTCAGGATGATCGGTTCAGTGGTTTAGGCGTGGAAAGGTAACAAACGAACAAACTTACTTTCGCAATTATAATATTATTATAGTTAGGACATCATCATCATTTCAGCTGAAACACGTCCACTGCTGGACACAGGCCTCCCCCAAAAGGGGTTATTTATATAATATATAGGTATTAAAATCGTAGCGCCGTCAAAACTGTTTATGAATATTTTTTTGAATGAAGTAATTGCTACGAGGTGTGGGATCGATGCTAATGCCGAAAAATGTAATGTACAGTTAGCAAGAAAATGGGCAATATTCAATTTTCACAAAAAAAAAATGGAAACGTCGCCGGGGGGGGGGGGGCTAGGAGGATAATTATACAGGGTGTTTGGTGCATCGTGTGCCAAATTGAAATGTTCGACTGAAGGAGTCATCCGCTAGCCTTTTAGACCCTTTAACACCCCTCATGCTCTGTGGATTTTTTTTTATCGACTTTTTATTGTTTCCCAAAAAAAAGACCCAAATTTTACATTCAAATACAGATTAAAAAAAAAATATAAGGCGTAGACTCTGAATTTTATTTTTATTTCGATGTGTATTGTTTAAGAATACTTTTAAATACAAAATTAGTGATATTAGTCACCTAGTTCTTTTTTAATTCACTCGCAAAGGTAAAACTTAAATTAAAGGTGTACATGTTACAGCTGTTTATAAGGCTACAAAAAAAAAATCAAAAGCGACCGGGATCTTCCAACTCCCTCATTAATTCTCCAGTCTATCCTCTTTCTAATGATGTGCCACATGCCATAAAAGTATTTTAACAACTTTGTGAATTCGCTAGAATTGTGAATCGAGTCACCTAAGGCTAATATTCAAAATTATGATTTAAAAAAAAATCTCTTAAATGATACCTGTCAAACCTATAAATCTGCTATCTCATTCTTATGCTTAGGTAAATTCGTGTCTCATATCTGTATCTTTCGTGGGATTTACTTGAAATAAAAAAACAAAATTGCATTTTTAACATTTATTTAATCATTGTTACAAATCTTGCTCAAATTGTTGGCCTCTGTTGCGAATGCAGGCCCGACACCTGTTTCGTATTTCAACAGTTGTTGTACGAAGTCGTATTTCCTCCTTAATAGTATTGAATGCCGCTTCTATGCGTTGGACTAATACCTCCCTAGTTGGAACCTCCGTGGCATATACCAACTCTTTGGCACGTCCCCAGACATAAAAGTCTAACGGAGTTAGATCTGGGGAACGTGGCGGCCATGGAATAGGGCCATCGCGTCCAATCCATGCATTGAGGAACACATTGTCGAGATATTCCCTCACAGTCAATCGCCAATGCGCGGGACAGCCGTCATTTTGAAATACAATGGGCACACGTTCATTAAATACGGGCACATCGGTCACTAATTCGGGCAGGTCATTTTGTAGCAATTCCAGGTAGTCTTCGCCATTGAGATTATCGGGCAGGTAATGCGGTCCAATTACCTGATTCCCAATCACTCCTGCCCAAACGTTTACACTAAACCTTCTTTGAGAAGATTTCTGTCTTTTAACACGTGGGTTTTGCGTTTTCGTTGTCCAGTGGTGCAAATTGTGTAAATTGAGGATCCCATCCTTGGTAAATTTGGATTTATCCGTCCACAGTATTCTTTTTAAAAAATCAGGATCATCCACATCCGTGTGTAAAAGAAACCGACAAAAAGCCACTCGTCTCTCAAAGTCGCCACCCTCAAGACCTGCAACAAACAAAAAACTCTTTTAAATTTCTCTTGGGCAATAAGTAATTGCACAAGAAAGGACCCGCTGTTCGTGCTAATAGATTCACTACCTGGAAGTGACGCCATACCATACCCATTACCTGCTAAACAAAGGCAAGGTCAAACAAAGCTTGCACGGGTTTAAAGTTAGTTTAAAATTACGTACCTCAAGCACCGGAGTGTAGTGGAATGGATGCTTTTTGTGTTGACGAAGTACTTTCCACACTTTCCATATTGAAATATCAAGATGTGATGCCACATTTCTAATGCTTCTTGTAGGGTCTTCCTCAAAAAGTGCCAGTATTCTCTCGTCTACTTCAACATTATGTCGCACAATATGGCCCCTTGGTTCATTAAAAGTAACACTGCCAGTCTCGCGTATGCGTCGGTATGTGTCTTGGAAGACTCTGCGGCCAGGTAATCGTCTACCAGGAAAGCGTTCCTGGTAAAGTCGTTGCGCTGCACGAGCGACGCCATTAGCGGCTCCGTAAGCCATCATGATGTCCGCATATTCTTCGTTAGAGAATGTCGCCATTGCAATAACAAAAAACTCAAAGTTTAACAATAACAACAACAATTAAACAAATGTAACAAGAACCAGCAAAACTTAACGATAACAAAGTAATAAAAGAATCGCGGAGTATGGTGAACTAGCACACACGTTAGGTAGCAGAGGCAGTCATGTCTCGACTAAAAAAATGGCGGGTCGGGCGGCGCGATTTGTTCAAACCGATTTAAGGTATGCAAGAAAGAGATAGAAGATAGATTTTACTGTGAAAGAGTGAGAAAACAAATTTTACCTCTTTCTCAAGTAACAGTTCCGCAATAAATATTTTTTCATTAGAATTTGGAATGTAGTTTTATGTGACTTGATTCACAATTCTAGCGAATTCACAAAGTTGTTAAAATACTTTTATGGCATCATTAGAAAGAGGATAGACTAGAGAATTAATGAGGAAGTTGGAAGATCCCGGTCGCTTTTGGTTTTTTTTTTGTAGCCTTATAAATAGCTGTAACATGTACAGCTTTAATTTAAGTTTTACCTTTGCGAGTGAATTAAAAAAAAAACTAGGTGACTAATATCACTAATTTTGTATTTAAAAGTATTCTTAAACAATACACATCGAAATAAAATTAAAATTCAGAGTCTACGCCTTATATTTTTTTTTAAATCTGTATTTGAATGTAAAATTTGGGTCTTTTTTTTGGAAAACAATAAAAAGTCGATAAAAAAAATCCACAGAGCATGAGGGGTGTTAAGGGGTCTGAAAGGCTAGCGGATGACCCCTTCAGTCGACCATTTTAATTTGGCACACGATGCACCAAACACCCTGTATAGTATATATAGTGACCTAATTGGTGATGTTCTTCAGAAAGGTCAGGTGCGTAGTACTCGCTACCGACCGGAAGGCTTAGCATGACGCTTTCTATTTCTAATCTATTGTAGAATAGAAATCGCTTGTCTACCGAAAATGTTCTACTGTCTACACGGAAACCTCATTTTTGTCCACTCTTCCGTCACCAAAATGCTTCTCTACGGTTCTCGTGCTAAGCCTGCTGTACCTCTACCATGAGTTAACACAGCCAAAACTCGCTAGCGTCTCCGTAAATCCTATGTATGAAATATTGTACAGCGCCCCTTGCGGTCACAGAAAGAATTAAAATACGTACCATGAGCACTATAGATTTCGCTAAGTAAGAAACCTAACGTAATCTATTCGATAGTCACTAACGTTTTTCGGCTGTTACCATACAAAACAGCACCATGAGTCACTAATTCGACAGACGCTATCGAAAAATACGCTTGCGATAGTACGAGTAGTTACGAAGCTCACTAGCATTTTGAGGTGTGAAACATTTGTTTACATTCAAATTATACACGTTTTGAGTCTATTCAAGTCAAAATAATGGCGGGAAGAGCTTATTTAGCATGAAATATGTTGTGGCCAACTATTTATAGACTCTCTAGAGAAGCATTTGAAGATGTGTGCTTATTATTGAATAATGTTACGGACTTGAAGTGAACAAAAGAGTGGCATTAGAACTATAACAATCATTTTCATTTCTCTAAACACTACTTATTCTATTTTTGTAAACTTATTTTAATAGTCAAAAACGCTGCGGACCACACAACGTCAGCAAAATTCCAAATTTAATTTTCGACATGAAATATTATAAGGATTAAAAATTCAACAACTACTAAATGCCATAGGTACCTAGTCCATGAACCGACAACTTACTCACAACAATGTTTTCTGTAATACGAGCTTATGAGCCGTTCTCTCTTCATATTAATGAGAAAGAAAGAAACAAAACATAAGAAGTGAAGTTAGCTATACGACACGATTTACCTTATCGCCTGCGTTAGACTCCGTAAAACTCATGGTGCAAGCGTTGTAGAAATCTATTTCACCCACGTTAATACGCTAGCGAGTTTAACGTTAGCGAGTAATTTTTCGATACAACTCATGGTAGACGTACTGATGTATGAACGTAAACGAAGCACAAAAAAGTATTTACAAAAAAAATACCGACTTCCAAAAAAAACACTACAAAGTGAAAAATTACTTTAATTTCTGAAGTCGGTGTATTTAGATCTGTATTTTATTTTTTTGCTTCCGACTTCCGAAATTAAAGTTATTTTTCACTTTGTAGTGTTATTTTTTTTTTTGGTTTTTTATCTTTCATTTTTTAGCGGGTCGGTTAGTAATTTATCTAAGTTACAATCAGGGACCGTACAACCCCGGTTAAGAGTTAAGCCTTTCGAAGGGGTAACCCATTCAATGGGTTACCTTTATCATGATGTAACCCATTGAAAGGGTTTTATACTAGAAATCCATTGAAAGGGTTACATGATAACCCATTGAATGGGTTTTATACTTGAAACCCAGTGAAAGTTTTTCTAAGCGGTTAATCAAAAACCCATACGGTGTGGGTAATTTTGAATGGCTTAAATTAAGCCGTTCAAAAGGGTTACCCACACCGTAACCAAAATGGTCCCTGTACGTCTACCATGAGTTGTATCGAAAAATTACTCGCTAACGTTAAACTCGCTAGCGTATTAACGTGGGTGAAATAGATTTCTACAACGCTTGCACCATGAGTTTTACGGAGTCTAACGCAGGCGATAAGGTAAATCGTGTCGTATAGCTAACTTCACTTCTTATGTTTTGTTTCTTTCTTTCTCATTAATATGAAGAGAGAACGGCTCATAAGCTCGTATTACAGAAAACATTGTTGTGAGTAAGTTGTCGGTTCATGGACTAGGTACCTATGGCATTTAGTAGTTGTTGAATTTTTAATCTTTATAATATTTCATGTCGAAAATTAAATTTGGAATTTTGCTGACGTTGTGTGGTCCGCAGCGTTTTTGACTATTAAAATAAGTTTACAAAAATAGAATAAGTAGTGTTTAGAGAAATGAAAATGATTGTTATAGTTCTAATGCCACTCTTTTGTTCACTTCAAGTCCGTAACATTATTCAATAATAAGCACACATCTTCAAATGCTTCTCTAGAGAGTCTATAAATAGTTGGCCACAACATATTTCATGCTAAATAAGCTCTTCCCGCCATTATTTTGACTTGAATAGACTCAAAACGTGTATAATTTGAATGTAAACAAATGTTTCACACCTCAAAATGCTAGTGAGCTACGTAACTACTATCGAAAGCGTATTTTTCGATAGCGTCTGTCGAATTAGTGACTCATGGTGCCGTTTTGTATGGTATCAGCTGAAAAACGTTAGTGACTATCGAATAGATTACGTTAGGTTTCTTACCTATCGAAATCTATAGTGCTCATGGTACGTATTTTGATTCTTTCTGTGACCGCAAGGGGCGCTGTACAATATTTCATACATAGGATTCACGGAGACGCTAGCGAGTTTTGGCTGTGTTAACTCATGGTAGAGGTAGTTACAATAGCCGAATGTCAACGGCTCGTCACCTTTTACAAAATATTGCTTTTCCCGATGCGGGCCCCGTTAATTGTTGAGGAGTTCTTCTGGTAAGAACCTAGAGAACTGGAACTGATGGTGATTTCACCATTTGCATTTGTGACGAACATAAATTTCTTAGCAACCATAATAAAGTGCCTAATCGAATCAAACCGTGAAATACTTATTATTAAGTAGTTCCGGTGGCCATCTGTGGTCTTCATCATCAGTTCTACTTCACCAAATGGTGCTTTCCGAGTGCAACTACATGAGTTACTATAAAAAATACCCAAATCGCTATGGGTTAGGATTTTCATGGGATCCCCTCATCAGATTCTGAGTTGGCGACAATGGGACCACCTCGGGAGCATACCCTTTCAAACAAATAAATAATTTTCAAAATCGGTCCACGATTGACGGATCAATCGGTGAAAAAACATAACATTTAGAGGTATGAGGAACGGTGTAAAGTTCACTCATCCTCTATAGAAAAGGGAGGATCCTCCGACCAGACGGGTGTTGTGTCTTGTGGGCAACTGCCCGACGGTTAATGTCGGAATGTTGTATACACTGTTAAATTGTGACCGTTTTAATCCCGTGGAGGGTCGATCCGGTACATGAAACACTATTAATTTTTAAAGCCAAAATTAAAAAAAATAATTACTTTTTCTTTTAAACTCGAATCAATTCTCGCATTAGTGAAAAACCAATGCAAACCATTTGTGCAAACCATTCGAAACTCATTTCGTACCATACGATGTGTGTGTGTGTGTGGTAGATAACATTCACAGTGAACAACACTTACGAACCATTTCACAAAGGACGCGTACGCGCAGTCAACGTGGACTAACAAAAATTAGCCAATGCTAGACAAGCTCCGCTCCCAAACCCCATTTGATTGGCAACGCAACCCACCCCGCCCGCACCCCACGCGCTAAGGGCCGCACAGCACGTCCGCAGTCTCTAAAACGTCTTCGACGCGCGACGTATTCTTGTTTACGATCCTTGACTCGCGAAAGTAATAACGTATCGTAATTACGTGTACTCCGAATTGGAGTTCGTTGCCATGGTGCAATTTTACGTGATCGCGAAGTGTAGCTCTAATTAGTGATAAATAATTCAGAGGTGATTAATTGTTAGGTTTGTCAATCAATCAATTCAGCCTATAACAGTCCACTGCTGGACATAGGCCTCTCCCAGGCTGCGCCACAACACCCGTGAACACCCTTAGGTTTGTAACAGAACTATTTTTATTCAATCGTGTACCAATCTAGTAACTAGAATATTTTTCTTTTCAAATCGTAAATAATTTTGATTCCACATTTTTAAATACGCCTTAACTAGAAGGCGCATAATTATTATGTTTTCCGAAACCTAAGCATACAGCAATTACGTAAAAGTATTAAGGATTTTTTTAAATTTATTTCTACATGAACGTCAGCTGAGCGGGTCAATAACCAAGTTAATACCTACAGTGCGCGCACGACGCGATGTAGGTAACTAACTCGTGGCGCTACTACTGGTTTCATGAATTTTGCGAATATTACGTTACCACTTCCATTTATTTTTTATTTTAAGAGCTACAATGCTGTGTAAGTTGTTGATGAATAGTATTTTGTAAGTTAAACCACCTGTCCAATTTATTAAAACGATTAAAATTTAACCGTGTATATGCTAGTTGGGCGGTAAACTCTGTTTGCGCGATGCAGGATTTTGCGTGATGTCAGTGTGCACATACATAAAAAAAAACATACAGATGAACTGATTATAACCTCCTCCTTTTTGGAAGTCGGTTAAAAAGGACTATGTAAGGAGCGTAGCAGGAGGCGTTCTATAGTTGCTGCCTACCCCCTTGGGAAGAAGGCGTGAGTTTATGTATGTATGTATATGTAGTCTCATGCTGTTCGCGCTGCCGCCAGGCTGCCGGTAATATTGCCGTATAGCAGGATCGAGGGCAGTGAAGTGTTCTCATACTGCTCCGTCACTCACTTCACGTTCGAGTTTGGGCTTTGGAGGAAGTGGAAACTAACCAACAGAGAGAGAAAGAGAGAGATAAAAAATAAATCAGAAAGAACGTTAAGCGAAAGCGAAGTAGGAAATAGCGCGGGCGGGCGATGCGATGCGACGAGATCGGGTAGGTCGGGGAAACAAGAAATTTCATGCGGACGTAGTCGCGGGCAGAAACTAGTAAATATTGGGGGTAACAATTTTATTATTGACCCATTTGTTAAGATAGTTTGCCGGGGAGTTAACATTCTATTTCTAACTGATTAGATATAACTATGGGCGAGTTGCCAAGTACAAAAAAAATTATTCAATTATTTTTATTACCATCATAATGTATCGACATAACAGTTACCACCAATCGCTTGGTTTCCTTCACCTCTCTAATAAATAATTCACATCGGATTCCCAGGAAAACTGCCATCACCAAGTCGATTACTGTGAAAAATGATGGCGTCAGGCTATCCCAAAGTCCTACTGTCTGTGAACGTAAAACGAGCATTAAATCACACTGATAAAAGATTATTAAAATACCTACTTTTCGTATTGAAAGGTGAACAGTGAGGAGGTCTGATTCTACTTCCTCGAATGTTTCAGTATCTAAGGGTAAAGCTCAGGGGGCCTAAAATGGACGCTTTGGCAGAATTATTATGATCTGCGTACAATTCTTATCCCGCAATTCATCTGTTTGACAGTTTTGTATGGAGTTTCGTAAAATGGTCCACAAATTATGAATTGCTTTATTGAAGTCTAATGTCAAATAGCAGCTGTCAAACAGATAAATTGCGGGATGTATGAATTGTATGCAGATCATAATAATATTATGATTCTGCCAAAGCATCCATTTTAGGCCCCCTGATCTATAATCTGTGGGGTAAAGGCACTGTCTAACTCCCGATGGATGGCGAGAGTACCTACATAATAGGTAGTAGAGACCAAAAAATTAAGCCGTCACGGGACGCCTGGCAGATGTGAATCATCGAAATTATTTACATACTCGCGTAGCGGGGGAACCAAGCACGCGGAGGGAACGGTGAATCGCCACGCGGCATGCGTCGCGGTGCCAGCAATCGTTTTTACGTGTGCATAAAGATGTATCACATCAAAAAGTTTTCGGTGGCCGACAGGATAAGTGAGCGTCGATAAGAGCAAACTCTTATTTTTGGGGCCCGTTTGCGCTTTTATACCTACTTAGACTTACGTCATTTTGTACGGCAAAAAGTAAAAATTCGAATGTTAAAATACTCGATGCAACCAGCTTACAGGAAAACATGAAAACCTGAAAAAGCAAAAGGGATTAGTAAATTAAATTAATGGAAGTACTTACTAAAAACACTACAATGTGAAAAATAATTTTAATTTCGGAATTCGGTGACTTTGGATCTGTATTTTATTTTTGTTTTTTGCCACTGACTTTTCACTTTATGAATTTTTCACTTTGTAATGTTTTATTGGAAGTCGGTAAGGTATTTTTTTAGTAAAATGATTTTTATATTTCACTTTATAGTGGGTCAGCTTGTAATTTATTTACAATAGCTTATTGTCAACTGGTCATCACCTTTTTGACAAAATTTTACTTTTCCCGATGCAGGGACGTTAATTGTTGAGTTCTTCAGGTAGGTACTTCACCATTTATGCATTGTGACGAGCATACCAACCAACCAACCACCAACTGGTGGGTGGTTGCTTAGCAACCAAATTAAAGTAAGTAATCGAATCGCGACCCGAGAAATACTTATTATCAACTAGTTCCAGTGGCCATCTGTGGTCTTCATCATCAGTTCCACTTCACCAAATTGTGCTTTTCAATTGTGCAAAAGCACGAGTTACTATAAAAAAATACCCACATCGCTATAGGTGTGCCTATACAATTTGAGGATTTCCCTCGATTTCCATGGGAACCCCTCTTCAGATTCTGACTTGGTAGCATTGGGACCACCTTGAGAGCATACCCTTTCAAACAAAACAAGAATTTTCGAAATCGGTCTACAATTAACGGAGAAATCGGGACATTGATTTATTGAACAGAAATAAAAAATACAAACATACAGACGAACATATTATAACCTCCTCCTTTTTGGAAGTCGGTTAAAAATACATGATGATACCCAATATTGCATAAGATATTATGCAATATTAGGTATCATCATCATCATCATCATCATTTCAGCCGAAATACGTCCACAACTGGACATAGGCCTCCCCCAAAAATGGGGGATTTGCCATAATCGCCACGCTTGGCATGCGGGTTGGCGATCGCAGAATGGTTTTAAAAAATGCATAGAGAACGCTGCTGCACATTCTCTAGTACCTAAGTCCCTTAGTCGCCTTTTACGACACCCACGCGAAGAAATGGGATGGTGCTATTATTTACGTCCGGCACCAAACGGAACCACTGAACGGAAATATTAGGTATACTCACTTGGAATTTGTAAATGTCTTGAAATTTGAAAAAGCCATCCATTAATTGCTTCAAATAAACATCAGTATCGCTTGAAATGAAATTATGAGTTTCAGCAGCCAGACGTCTCATAACTGTTTTCGTAGCAAATAATGAAGAAAATAATTTCTTCTTTGAACACAAAATCTCTCGAGTCTTCTTTTGGTCCAAATAGTTTTTAATTATCGAATTCAAAAACCGAGCACGTATGTAGAAATACATAAAAATATTTGAACAGCAGACTAACTCCATGACGAAGCTGAGTTGAGAATAAGCTATTCCTATGTACGGCCAAAATGCAGCCGTTCCTTTTGCACCAGCTAGACCGAGAAGTGCAATGAAGATAATCAGAATGAATGCAAGTGAAAATATATTTCTCCTAACTATTAGATCAGTGATACTTTTGTTACGATCTATATTCATACATCTATCAATCTGTTGCAGTTTTACGAAAAATTCTACATTGGCTTCTCCGTTTATAAAACGCACGTGAATGATATTACTTAAAAATGTTAGCGTCTGCAATCCTGTTACACAAGTACTCAGATAGAAGATAGTTTCGTTATCAAAAAGGATTGTATCATAATTGTGGATCACTACAAAGTCTAATCCTAGGAGCAGAATTACGCTTAGTAATGTATGGCATCTTTGAACAAACGATGGCGTCGTCACAAACCGGTCTTTGATGTCAACACGAGTGGAAGCCATCACAATTTGGAAACTGTACATAAGTCTTATGGACGTTAGGAATTCTTCGTCAAGAATATCTTTGGAAAGATATTCGATTGTAGTGTTATCTTTAATTTTCTTCATAACTGATGCGAAATCATAAGTTCTTGTTTCTTTGTAAATAGTTGCATTTATAACAAAGCAAACTGTAATAGTACGATGGTGTAACTCGCGGTAATAGCTAGCAGATGTAGTGGTAGTCGGGTGCCCAGCGTACAAATGTTATAAATCGACACACTTCGTCTTCCTTCCACCAGAAATATGACTTGCTTAGCATGGTCACGGGATTTGCCTGTAAATATACATATTTCATAATAACACTAAGGCCTGCTTCGATCACAAATCACTAAATTAAATTAGAGTTAAACGTATTTAAAACATCGTCCTGTCTGTGTTCTCTTAAAACGATTCGCAGAAACAGAACGATGTTTTAAATACTTTTAGCGCTAAACTTACTGATTTGTGGTGCAAGCGGGCCTAAGTATTCAATACTGTCTTAGTAAAAAATAAAACAAACAAAATTCAAAAAAGTATGAGGAAGAATCGAGGTCAATCACACTTGGGACAGATCTAGATCAAACAGCCAGATGCGAGTACTAAATGCAGGGCAGTTATAAGCCCGTCGCCCGTCGAGCGCTATCAGTTCAGTAGGTACCTACCGTAGGTGTAAAGGCTATGCCACTTTCAGTAGTTGGCGCATGTCCGGAGTGAGGCGACTAAGGGACTTACTAGAGAATGAGCAGCAGCGTTACCATACTGCGAGCGCCAACCCGCCTGCCCAACGTGACGATTATGGCAACCCCCCCTGGGGGAGGCCTATGTCCAGCAGTGGAAGTCTTTCGGCTGAAATGATGATACCCAGAAAGAGTAACCAGCACTCATTCGATCATAACCATTTGTGATGGAGTGCGAAGTGCGAATTTAAGACCAAGACCAAGGTAGATAAGTATAGGTACAAACAAACAAATATACTTATTTGTGTGCTTAGAAGAAGCACATGATAATAGCTGTAGTCCATTTGGTTACAAAAGTTAATGGTGGACAATTAAAATAATTAAATGAAAAAAACACTCATCATTAAAAAGAAAAACATAACCGTCTTTGTTGTGGCGCAGTCGGGTAAAAAGATTAAAGCATTGGGCGGTTTTGAAGTAACATTTAAATAATTACCGTCATTAAGGGTTGATGAAACGATATTGATACAGAGTTTCCTTGATTCCTCTAATTTTGTTGATAATGATTCAGTTTTCAGACATAATGTTAACATTAGGAACTGCTTATTCAACATGAGAGGCATCACACACAGCATGAGATTGAAGTCTGCTACTGCTGCTTTCTGAGGAGTTTATATAATTTATTGATTAGTATCCGGCACGGCTCTAATAATCCTTCCATATCCTAAGGGCGGGTCTTCCCTACCATTATTGCGCCCCCCGGTCTACTCATCTACAATGGTCTCTGTAGTCCCATGAAACATGAGGCTCCAGGGGCTGGTGTGAATCTTTGGGTTCATTCGAGCAATCGAGTCTGTTTTAACCACGCCAGGGTCAGTGCATTTTATTCATTATTCATATAGCATGGTACGGTCAGCAACGAAACATACTTTTACATTGTTACCAAAACAACTGAATTGAAAGAAAATTATTCGATTATCTGGTTTTCAGTATTTCATAGTACAGCCAACTGCGCGCCAGTAGTAACATTTGAATTACAAACGAAAACCGATCTTACTGCTACGAAATAAAGGCGCTGTCAACGTCATTTTGTTACCATGGACGTGTGGTTTACTGAATATCTATTTCGTTTTCAGTTATTATCAACTTTTGTTGCTGACTGTAGCTATACTCCATTTGAAATAAGCGTAGAAAGAAAACTTATAACCTTATATAACCTTTTTTAGTTTTTTCACTTTTGAGTTCTATATTGCGTTAGTGGCTGCATGAAAAATGGCAGGTGTAATAAACAGTTGGTATTGTAACCATATGTTTGCTTTTAATGCCATTTTTATGCCTACGGAATTTAAAGTCGAAATCGGTTGAACGGACTGTAAAAAAGGTTTATTTAAAGGACAATGCTCAAAAAAAACCCAGGCCCGGCGCGAACGGAACATATCTCATATTTTTATAAACAAATAGTAATTTAATACTAAATAAGAAACATAGTCAAAATTCGTTTCTAAACGTAAGATTTTACTAATTCTTTTATAACAGGCATAATTCTTACATATTAGGCATAATTCTTATTTTTTTCTAATTATTCTTTCTTCTTTTCATTTTATAGATATTTCCTTTTTAAAAGTGTTATTTAGCCATCTTACATATTACGCTAACCAGTATAATCCAGTTTCAGTAGCCGTTGCAAAGCGCAGAGGCACCAAACCAAACCGGTTATACACAAAGCCTTTCCATCGCTACAAAGACGGACCCTGCTATTTCACTCGCACTTATAGGTTCCCCGTATTCTCGTACCTTATCAGGTAGCCGCCGTATGAGTCAGTCATTGTATTGTCTCCCGAGTCCCGATGCACAGTCCTTCGTTATACTTACGTTGAGATATGTGCGCTTATTTGTTATACCGACTTTTGATATATTATCCCGCTGCATACGACTTTGGCATTACTGGACTTGGATAAGCTTCAGAATTAGTTATTTAAAAAAATGAATACATGTGTTGTGTGTAATCGGTCATTATACCGAGGTATTCGGAGACACGTTCTGACACAACGTCTTTTCGATTCCCGGAGAGACTTCGTTGAGCGTATTTTCCAGAACTTGCAACCGCTACGAGAGGTAAGACAACATCATTATTTGTATATTTTTATTTGTCTATGCGTGTACCTACGCAGTACCTATAGAATAGAATAGGCATTTACTTATTTTTTTTTATTAATTACAGTCTTTAAATGCTATGTACCTACAATATTCCACCTGTAAGCAGGTGTGCAAATCTTATTTTTTATAATGTATCGTCATGGAATTGAAAAATTGTTATTAATAATAAATAAATAAACCATATACTTTTTACAATCGAAAAGTTCTTTAGTGGAATAAAAACAAGGCGATAATATAAAAGCCATTTTGTCCCATCCTAGCACCCAAATCGATTAATTGTTAAAATCGCATAAAGCGACTCACACCGTAACCGTAGTTACGGTATAAGTCGTTGCAGTAGTAATAACTGTAATAAGACATGAAATAGAGCTACGAATAAAAAGATAACACAGAAAAACGACCGCGGAATACCTCGTTCGTGGAACCCTGTCAACCATGAGGACCAAATTATTCATCACTATCACCCACCTAATCACATCATCGCTGTCAAAATGGTAGGTACAATTTAATTGTTTGTTACAGTTAGCTTTCGATGGAACGAGGTCGATATGCCATCCTTGTTGGCATAGGATCGACCATTCGTTACGTCCTGAACCGCCAGCTCCTCTTATCCGCCGCGCTGGTGCCGCAATCACAGTTCCAGATTTCACTAGGGCGGCCAACACTTCCCGTCACTGTATGATGGAGAACTGTGGTAACATGCAACTCCGGCAAATGCCTAATTCAATCAAGGTATTTTTATTAAGTTATTACCGACTATACATACCCCAGCATGCAAGGATTTGTGAAAATCATCTGCGAAATACATCCTTGGAAGACATGCCTAACAATGTGCTACATCATCAAACAGACTTTAATAGTGATACTTTTGAAGACATTGTGAATATGTATACCCTAGCATTGGAACGGAGATGTCAAATGAATTTCGATAATGTAAACGAAATAGCACAAGCTGATTTACATTTTTGGACTGGCTTGAGTCACGAACAATTCAATAGTTTATTCGTTCAAGTACCAACCTTGTCTCACAGATCAAGTTCTGCACGAGAAGATCTGGGCATATACCTCTCTAAAATAAGAACGGGCGAACCCAGTACTAGATTGGCAACGATTTTTAATAAATCTCGGCAAAGTATAGACCGAAAAGTCAAGTTGGCGCGACAATGTCTTTACAATGACTTTGTTCCTATTCATTTGGGCCTGAACCACATCAGCAGAGAAGAAGTAATCCAAAGAAACCGAATTCTCCCCAACTACATCTTTGGGAATGACCTACCGCCGAAAGCGTTTATAATATGTGATGGTAGTTACATTTTCATTCAAAAAAGCTCCAATTTCCTTTTCCAAAGGAAAAGCTACAGTCTCCACAAGTATACAAATCTGATAAAACCTTTTATGTTGGTTTGCGGTGATGGACATATTTTAGATGTCACAGGTCCATACGCAGCCACAACCTCAGACGCTTCAATCATGCAGCAGATTTTACAAAATCATGAAGGGCCATATGAAGAGGCACCACTTAATTATTACCTTCAACAAGACGATACGTTCATTCTTGATAGGGGATTCCGTGATGCAGTTCCTCTGCTCGAGTCATATGGCTATGTAGTTCATATACCCCCATCTAAAAGGCGTGGTGAAAGCCAGTTGACATGTGAAGAAGCCAATAAATCTAGGTTAGTCACCTTATGCCGATGGGTTGTAGAGACAATTAATGGAAGATTTAAACGCGATTTTAAAATGTTCAGATACAGGGTATTTAATCGAGCATTACCCTCAACAATGACGGACTATAAAATAGCTGCTGCACTGATCAATGCGTTCCAAGAGCCCTATGAAGACAGCCAATACACTGAGCAATTTATTGAAATTATAAATAGAAACGCGCACAAGCCAAATCTTTTCTCCGACTACGTTTTTGAGCACAACTTAAACAGGCAAAGAGCCGCGTTTGTGCGCTTGGAAGCGAATGACCAAGCGTTCGAAGATTTCCCCAGACTCTCACAAGAGGACTTGATATTGTTTGCCGTTGGTACTTACCACTGTAAAATAGCACGCTCGTATTGCAGTGAGCACATAAAACAAACAGTTGTCTATGAAATTGAAGTGTACAGACATCCGATGCTCGTTGCAATAAATGGCGAAGACAGTGTTTTAATAAGATGCTGTATACAATCGCGACATGTAAGACACAAAACGTATTACACTTATATTTTGTATAGAAGAGAAACTGCCACAAACGCAATTTCAGAGCATTATTGTTCCTGTATCCACGGCAAAAGGACCTTGGGCAGCTGCGCCCATGTTATGAGTGTGCTGTATTACTTGGGTTGGGCCAGACACCAAGATGATTTCAATCATCCCGG
Source organism: Tiliacea aurago (assembly GCA_948098905.1). NCBI lineage: Eukaryota > Metazoa > Arthropoda > Insecta > Lepidoptera > Noctuidae > Tiliacea > Tiliacea aurago. Next base: position 10,614,991 of record OX402579.1, on the reverse strand, counting down.
ACACACTTTAGAAAATGTAATCTTAGACTTAGAAAACCAGTAATCGTAATATCTAATAATAAAATAATTTCATTTAAATACCTTTGTTTTTTTGGCACCGACAGTACATAGCAGGTTACATTATGTAGGTGGCGTTGTTAAAATAGATGACTAAATGTCATACTTAGGTCTCATATGAATTCGCCATTTTTTATTAAGTATAGCTCCTTAAAAAAACAACTAGGAAATGGATTTTGACAACGCCACATACTTAATATGTTGTCACATATAAATACGAAAAATCTGAGTTACATTTCTTTAGCGCCGGGCTTGGGTTTTTTTCCTATACATTGTGAGCATTGTCCTTTATAATCTTATTTCAAATGGAGTATTAAAGGTATGAAATGTACCTTTTACTTTCTAGTTATTCTTAAAACCAGGGAGCCTAAAATGGACGCTTTGGCAGAATCATGCGTGCAATTCATACAGCCCGCAATTCATCTGTTTGACAGCTGCTATTTAACATTAGACTTCACTATAATAATTCTTAATTTGTGGACCATTTTACGAAACTCCATAAACAACTGTCAAACACATGAATTGCGGGATATGAATTGTACGCAGATCATAATATGATTCTGCGAAAGCGTCCATTTTAGGCCCCCTGGGCTTGAAACCGGTTAATTTTTATTTCCGAAGATACAATTTATATTAGCTTCAAAGATTGCTTCATCAAATCATCACATTAAGTTCAGCATTGATTTTGTAACAAAATATTAAATAATTAACGAAATATGTTCGAAAACGTTTACAATAACGGTTTAGGTTACATAGAAAATTAACTGGTTTCCGAGCCCTGCTTAAAACGACATATCTGCTTGTTCGCTTACCTGTTCTTTCAATGAAGTGACTAGGTAATGTATGGATACCAAATTCCAAGCTAAGATTTGACAGACGAAATAAAATAACTGTTGAATAAAAGAGAATATAGTTAGATCATCTAAAGTTATTTACCGATAGAAAAAAAACTTGTAGGTAAATCATGCATCAAAGCAAATACAAAAAAAACATCATCTGCCCAGCCTTTCCCAACTATTTTGGGGTCAGCTTCCAGTGTAACCGGATGCAGCTGAATACCAGTATTTTACATGGAGCGACTGCCTATCTGACCTACACAACCCAGTTACTGGGTAATACGATACCCCTTGGTAAGACTTTCGGGTTTCTGACGACCCTTAACAACTGTCAAAGATCTACAAATGACAGCCGGGACCAAAAGCGGTATGTGCTTTCCGAGGCACAGGGAGCCTAAAATGGACGCTTTGGCAGAATCATGCGTGCAATTCATACAGCCCGCAATTCATCTGTTTGACAGCTGCTATTTAACTTTAGACTTCACTATATTAATTCTTAATTTGTGGACCATTTTACGAAACTCCATACACAACTGTCAAACAGATGAATTGCGGGATAAGAATTGAACGCAGATCATAATATGATTCTGCGAAAGCGTCCATTTTAGGCCTCCAGGTATGTAAAGATGGTCACCCATCCACGGACCAACCGCGGCAAGCGTAGCTTAACCTAATCGATCGACCAGGGGCCCAACTCTGCTATTTTTATAAATTCAGTCATTCTCACACGAATACACGATCCCATTGTCATTTTGCTAGAAGTTCGTAATCTGCTAAATTCATAATGGTCGATCATTGGTCGGTCAATGTTCTCGTAGTAGGTAGAATTGTGTTATTATAATGGCATTGTCGTATTGCCATTATTACAAAACCTATTAGTAGAAATGTCATTCATTTGTCATTATGTACTAGATTACCAATAAATGCAATTTTCTCAGCTCACTTTAGACATTGGCAGAATAGTGACACCGGCTTTGCTTGCCATACAACAAAAAATAGAATAGAAATGCAATTTCTTTCAATGTAGTGTCAGTGGCCGACCATTGGAAAGTCATAATGACGCCATTGTAATAGTAGATTACCAAACTTATCAAAATCAACAATTATGAAATCAATGTTTGGCTTTTAGCAATATGTTACATAATTCATTGTAATGTGCGACAAACATTTTTTCTTTCTTTTTTTCTAATGATCGACCATTCTGACACTATTGTAATAGCGGACTTGAGGCCCAGTGCGGCTGTTAGGTATTATACCTACCCACCCACAAGCCCCTATAAAAAAAAAATATACCTACCGAAATAGGCCTCTACTTACCGAGAGTTGAAAAAGTTCTGTAAAATCTGCTAAAGCTTCAAAAACACAATGAATGGCCGAAACCAATTCACCAGGAACTTCATTGACAGGCCTTTCAGATGGGTTCATAAGAAAAAACAATTTTCCATCATTAATTGGTTTTTCCATCGGTTCGCTAGTACCTGAAGTATCTTGTCGTAGAAGATTGTTTATGTAATTTACTCTTGTAGTTATTAGCTGTATGATGAAATAAATCTCTATCATTTCAGTGTGCAGCCCCATTACACCCGTTGTCATGATTACCATCAACGGTATACACATATTCCTCATTAACACTGTTTTGTAAAATACAATCCACAAGATGGTGAAAAAACAAGCGGTCACTATAGTAAAAGTCGACTGCCTTCCAAGCTGCTTGTTTGAACTCTTGCTATTTTTCATATTCAGGTATCGTTCTATCTTCTGTAATTTTACGTACATTTGTCCAATTTTATTTCCCCTTCGGAGATTATTTCGGAAAACTATAAGAACGCAATTCATTCCATTCATTAAGACACCGAGTTTTAGGGACGAGTCGGCGTATGGAGAGCCAAAACCGTTTTCGCAGCGTAGAAAGAAGTATGCAATGCAAACCGTATTTAGTATCCAGAAAACATTGCTGTATAAATGGTACCAAGTCGAAGGGGCTGTAGGGTATCTGTACTCGATATTTACACGGAGAAATCCCAAGACCCGCAGTACGACGAAAATTGGTTGAAAAATTCGAATAAAGTCATCGTTTAGCATGTCCGCGGAGAGATCTTCTATATTCCTAGCTTTGTTCATGTTGATAAGTCTTCACTTCTTTTAAAATGTTTAGACAGACTAGCAGAGAACATAAGTCCTCTATGATAGGTACCTACTAACTTAATGAAACCATTGTTTTGGTTTATCGATTTTAAATAAAGACTCTCTCGGGAAATATAGGTAGTTATGGTAGGCCATATACCAAATTTCCAAATCAATGGTGATTCGTACATATAGAGAGTGACATTTAATAAGCTAGCAAAACTCCGCAGACGAGATGATATCGATATCTAAAAATTATAAAACAAAGAAATTTATTTGATGAGTTTTTTTGGGGTCATCAATCGCAGGTAGTTTAGTCACACGAAATATCAGGTTTAATTTATTTTTTGTATAATCCTCACAGACGTGATGAATTTCGATAGAATAGAATACTCTATATTACGTACATCATAAAAATTACAGAAAAATGTTAAAATTTTACATAGGGTGACACAATGGGCGGTCTTATCGCTAAAAGCGATCTTTTACAGACAACCTTTCGATATCTAACACGATAAAACAAAAAAAAAAACAGATTTTCTCAACTTAAGTAACATGACAAGGGGTCATCGACTTAAAAAAAAACTGCAATTTTCGTGTTTCAATAGTGATACCTCTCTATCCGTCTGCGGAGTTTCGCTAGCTAATTTAAGTTAACCCTGCATATTTTTTCTATTATTCTAAGTTCCGTATTGCATGAATTACCTATTATGCTAATGAAATTATAGTAATTCATATTATATTGCCTCAAATAGGTAGCTACCTAAATAATGTTAATAATTTTGGGACGCTGGACCAATTTCAGCGATGATATCATAATTTGAATATGTTTTATTAGAATGATTTCGTAAATTGTTACCTTTTCCTAAAAACCAAGTTAATGTGAACTTGTACTTTGATACGATATCACCTCTTCCTGTTGATTTATTAGGTACAACTGGAAAATCTCTTATCATGCAACCGCGACGATTTATTGCCGATAATTTAATAATTGACGCCAATTTAGTGAAGTGTTTTTCTCCGTTCTATAAAGTTTTGATGTTTCTGGGCTCTTCAAGAATAAGTGTTAATGATCAGTTGGTAACAACACCGACTGTTTGGCAGAAACTTTATACATTACTTTGCATTGCTGCTTTTACCTCCTCGTTATATTATTTCGAAGTGTATTACTACAAGACTTATTATAATCATGACATTAAAAGGTATACGGTCAGTCTTATTGGAACGATCGTACAGTATACCTCGTACATATCCAACACCGTCTATATCAGATTTTGTAATGGCGGATCAGCTGTTAATTTATGTTTGAAGCTCCAAAGAGTGGACAGTATTTTACCACTAAAAGCGTTTAAACATTTGAAAGAACAGCAATATTATTGGAATTTAATTGTACTGGTGTTAATTATAGTAATGTTCGAATTTGGCTTTTTAACCCATGCAATGGCTACTTTTGAATATCCTATTTTGACAGTGTTCGGAGGAATAGGACAACTGAATCTTTATGTGGAGATAGTTCTGGCTGCATCTTTGATATTTTACCTAGCAATACGGTTAAGATTCCTAAACAAAATTGTAGAATATAACTTCCATGTAAAATGTGCAACATACTTCAACAAAGAACCGAGCAATACAATTGTAGTCAATGAAAGCTTTATTATTTCTGCAGATTTAAATGACGGTAATAAATTAGATTTAGAGAAATTCCTTGTTTGCTTGAAGGAGTTATTAAAGTTATATAAAATTATTACAGAGCTTTTCAGTTTTCCGGTAGGTTATTTTCTATATTTTCTTATTTTTAACTAGTAACGGTACACATTTATAAATCGAATTATTTTTGTAGGTACTCAACATTGCAACAACCTTGTTTTTTTGGGTGCTTTTGGTAACGCTTAATGTGATAATTGGATTACGTTCTGAGGTTGGTAATGCACAATTTATTTATGCAAAAGAAAATTCAGAGCAACCGAGAAGAAAGTACCATTTGATCTTTTTAGAGGGTGGGTATTGTCTGGAAGCGATACTTTTTGAGGTTATTTTAGTACTTTTAAATAGATTATGATATTTCTAAGTCACTTTTTTACAAATTACCTACCCTTACGAAATAATAAAAATAAACTTTTTTTAAGTGATGTCAGTTTGATTTAATATTATTATTCTCTTTTCAGTTTATCTCAACTATTGCGATCGTCACTACCGGCCTCTGGCTTATGTACTATTTCATATTAATAATGATGCTGGCTCTGGTGAGCGACTATTTCATACAAGAAGTAAGACAAACAAAGCTACTCTGTATCCATGCGATGTCTTGTCGTTTAGAAGGTAAATATTTATTCTTATTCTCAATATAGTAGAACTACAATAAGTCCCTGTTACTTTTGCAAATCGAAATGTTAGGATACGTATTTAGTTTAGTCAAGGTCAGGCTGGCTTTGCTGGATTAAGCATAACGCACAGAATTTAGAACCAAACTGTCAAAATCTTCTGACTACCGCCATGATGATCAGCGTAACTAATCTAATTTGTTTTAAATACGATAGCACGAAGCATTTTAAACCAGGGACCGTACAACCCCGGTTAAGAGTTAAGCCTTTCGAAGGGGTAACCCATTCAGGGTTACCTTTATCATGATGTAACCCATTGAAAGGGTTACATAATAACCCATTGAATGGGGTTTATATTTGAAACCCAGTAAAAGGCTTACATGATAACCCATTCAATGGGTTCTATACCTACTTGAAACCCAATAACATGAAAAAGTCATAATTTTATGTTATTTTGATATCCGCCCTGCACGTGTAGCATGACCAATTCTATCTCTATTCTACCCAGAGACCATTTTGGTCACCATTTTAAAAAAACCCTATCGAAAACCCTTTCAATGGAATGGTTTTTCGATAGGGTTTTTCCAAGCAGTTAATCAAAAACTCATTCGGTGTGGGTAATTTTGAATGGCTTAAATTAAGCCGTTCAAAAGGGTTACCCACAACATATGAGTTTTTATCGAAAGCCCTTTCAATGGGTTACCAAAATTTAATTTAAGCCGGTCATAAGGGTTACCCATATCGTATGGGTTTTTGTTTAACCGCTTAGAAAAACCCTATCGAAAACCCTTTCAATGGGTAACCAAAATGGTCCCTGGTTAGGATACGTATTTAGTTTAGTCAAGGTCAGGCTGGGTTTGCTGGATTGAGCAAAACGCAAAGAATTTAGAACCAAACGGTCAAAATATTCTGACTACCGCCATTATAATCAGCTTAACTAATCTAATTTGTTTTAAATACGATGGCACGAAGCATTTTAAACCAGGGACCGTACAACCCCGGTTAAGAGTTAAGCCTTTCGAAGGGGTAACCCATTCAATGGGTTACCTTTATCATGATGTAACCCATTGAAAGGGTTACATGATAACCCATTGAATGGGTTTTATACTTGAACCCCAGTGAAAGGGTTACATGATAACCCATTCAATGGGTTCTATACCTACTTGAAACCCAGTAACTTGAAAAAAACATAATATTATGTTATTTCGATATCCGCCCAGCACGCGTAGCATGACCAATTATATCTCTATTCTACCCAGGGATCATTTTGGTTACTATTTTAGAAAAACCCATACGGTGTGGGTAATTTTGAATGGCTTAAATTAAGCCGTTCAAATGGGTTACCCACACCATATGGGTTTTTATCGAAAACCCTTTCAATGGGTTACCAAAATTTAATTCAAGCCGTTCATAAGGATTACCCATATCATATAGGTTTTTGTTTAACCGCTTAGAAAATCCCTATCAAAAACCCTTTCAAAGGGTATCCAAAATGGACCCTGTTTTAAACGCCTTGTTGATTAATAGTTTAATAACTCCCTAAAAACATTTCAGGTCCTATTTGGAAGGCAGCCAACAATATACTTCGGACAATACAGTTTTATCAACCTACCTTTTCAGTCTACGGAATTTTCACGATGGATAAAAAACTACCTCTAAGTCTTATAGGAATAATTACTACTTATCTAGTAATATTGATACAATTTACGATACCAACTTACGAACAAAACGATTGTTAAAATATGAAGTCACAAATATAACAATAATATTTTATTCTTGATCTGCGATTACTCACTAAAGTAGTTTACATTAACAACTAAGCACTGAATATTGCAAAAAACACTTTATTCTCACATATAAATATATAACTAGTTTTTATATATTATTTTTATTTTTAACAGCATTTAGGCGGGTTCTAGTGTTCCCTTTTGAATGAGCAACGCACTAGGTACCTAGGTAAAATGTCTTGAATAAAGAAATATGTTTGTTCATATCATGATTATGCAGAGAAGCGCCACCTGCTTCAGTAGTGCGTTTCATTCTTTGTATTAAAATTACGTACAAATAAAATATGGAATTTGCAGTTTAATTGCTGATAAAAATGCAACCGCTTTGACAATATTGAGGCACTAACGACAGTCTACATTCTTGAGCTGTTGTAAACTAATACAATATTATTAATTATGTACGTTTAAACAACAAAGCTGATAACTACCCAATAAAAAATAGATAAAATCACAACATACTAACGCGTACAACATTTCAAAGAAATCTATTCTATTCGCTTGCTCCCAAAATGTTAGTAGAATTCCGGTTTAATATGCGAAACGACGTGACTCGTCGAATCCTAGTTTCTCAAGGGCCGGGGTACAGGCAAAGTTGATCATAGGAGGGGGTCCGCACATAAGGACAAGTGTGTCATCTGCCGGCGGGAACAAATGCTGACTGATCATCTCATCGTTGATGAAACCGACGCTGTAATTCCAATCTGGAAAGAATAATAGTTAGTTTTAAAACTGGTTTTGATTACAAGTCACGTTGATTTAGTATATATTCTAAATATCATGATGAATCGGCAGATTTTTAAGTGTAGGTAGGTATTGTACAAACTAATATTTTTTGTCATAACTACTTACTTCAAAGTTCAGTTTCGTCAAGTTGAAGTCGGTTAGCCAGAAATATTTTGAGTAGGTAAAAAAAAAATATTTAGCTACGATAAGAGGCATTATCATGGATAAGAGGCGTTATCGTAGCTAAGACAGAATGCCAGACGAAAATATGCGAGTATAGTTATGGCCGTTGGCATACTTTGGGTACTAAATCCGAAATACTAAATCGATTTCAATTTAATCTCGTTAAACAACTGCAATTAACCGATTTCTGATAAGATATTCATTACGTGATCGATCGTGCCTTCACTTTGAACAATTAAAGATTAGATATTCATTTAGAGTATGTAGGTAACTAACTCACCGTCATTAGGCCTATCGATAGTGTACCACACTTTGAACTGAACTAGGTGTTCAGATTGGAACTTTTCCAGTTCATTTCTCAATAAAATGTCATCTTCAGACTGGTTGGCAAACAGCAGTCTCATTTCTGTAGGGTCATTGGCATCTTTGCATATGTGCCTGATGAGCTGTAACATTGGCGCGATGCCAGTCCCACCTGCCGAGAGAAAACTGTGATTAAGACGCTGATAACAGGTAAACCGCTGTTACTGTCAGACTGCATACAAAAGAAAGAGAAGCGCGATGATAAAACGCTTGTAATTTATTGCATAAGAAGCAATTATTTATTTACTCAAAAATGAGTTTAGTAATCGAATCGTTCTGCATACAAATAAGACGTTGTTGTTATTAATTAAATACCAACCGTACTTTGATATTTGATACAGATATTTTGGATTGAAACTCAAAGTAAAGGGTTAGTTTACCGTTAATTTGTATCCAGATTTTTTCCGAAACGTATTTTGGTAACAACCAAGTTTTGAGAAATACGTATATATTCAAGAATAACATAATATATTTTTTCCGCTACCACAAACTATATAGATTTCTCAATTTTTTGTTTAAGACAAGCCTACTTTTATCATTTGCCTTTTGTCAGCGCCTTAATAACTAATAACCATTAATTTTAGGTGTAAAACATTTTGATACCACGAGTAAGGCGTCATTTTGATCAAATGAACACGATGTAATATTGTAATTCGTCATGTATAAATATTTAATGTAATAATTTCATATCCATTTCATGTTACAGTCTATTGAACCTATTTGGATTTTGAATTGTCCTTTTCATTTGTCTAATGGTAGTTGACTAATTGCCGACGATTTATAAGTAGACTGTTTACAGCAACATTTAACTAAGATTTATAGAGTTATATTTTATATTAAGAAATCACGCTTGTCACACCTTTGGTGTGACCGTGTGACGCATTTATATGATGTAAATGTTATAGAACATTTGTCATGTGAAGCATGATTTAAAATTAATAAATATAGTAGGGACTGCCTCGCTGGGTCTAGCTGTCGCAAGCGCTACTGTTGAGCTTGAGGTCTTGGGTTCGATTCTTGAGTCGGGCAAAGTGTTATTGGGTTTGCTATCAGGAATATCTCAGTAGCAGCCCGGAGTCTGGATTAGTGCCGGGTTGATGGCAATAGGCTCGCCACCTATTACATGGGACTTAAACTGTCGAAATGTGGGTGTGTACTATAGGTAAACCTCTGCCTAACCCTTTGGGGAATACAGGCGTGATGTTGTGTAAATATGGGGTCTTTCAATGTCATTATAAATGAAGTTGATAAGAGTTGGTGACGTAAGTATCAGATACGCCTCCTTATCGGTGAATGCTCATCGCCTTGAAATGGAAATACCTGCGATCATGTTAAGTTTCTTAGCCGTCGTTTTGACGGGTGGGTCTTTCCTCATTTTCTTGATAAAGAAGGTCCCATTTCCGGCGTACTGCAACCTTCCTGAAGGGCCTCGCACGTCGATTGTGTCATTGATCTTCAAATTGTTTAAGTGTTGCGACATTTTCCCGCCGTCGGGGAATTTAGGATGCACATTTTTGAAGTACACCTGAAATAAAATGTTTTTTATAAATAGGTATGGAAGAAACCTTTGAACTGCAGTCAGACGTTAAAAGCTGATATTTAAAAAATTTAAAGCTAAAATTAAATACTTATAGTAAATGGTAGTTTTGAATAAGTTGCGTTGACTTTATGACATTACATAATGTCTGGTCGTATCTGAACGCCATAACTAAATATATTTAGCTCGCCATTACTAAAATAATTACAAATTATTATAATACAATTACGTTTCAGTACAAGCAGGGAACAAAAAGGGGGGAAAACCGTAGGATAATTATATTAAGGTGTTTTTCCGTTGTAAACGGATTCAGCTAAAAAAAAAATATAAATACGGGTGGGGCCCATACACACACATAGCTAGTGATTTCGTATTATATTTACTATAGCAATTAGGTAGCTATCCGTCTTACTCACAACTTCAGTGGTATCAGTAAGATACGAGAACAGTCTAAGCTACGATAAACAATACAATTATTCAGTCATTCAAATGGGTAAATTTTTTTTTTTTTTTTTGATACGGACGTTTTTGCAGGTGGCTCCGGAGTGCCTTTGCTGCTTCACCGGACATTGGCGGGGCCTGAGGGGCCTCTCGCCGGGTTAGTGTTTGTAAATATGATTTTAAGTAGCAGGCCTAGGGGCGCCCCCTAGTGGGACTCGAACCTCGGCCTAGGGCGCTACTGGTTACTGAGCAAGAGGGGACTTGCAGCATCGAATTATTATTAGGGATAATATTTGTAACTACTTGGTCCGCACGGGCGGGCGGGGGCAAGGGACGGGGTGAGTTATTAATTACTCTATTCCGCGGAGGTATTCGCCGCCGAATACGGGATCTGTGTTTAACTATGTATGTTTTTCTAATTGACTTCATACTCTCTTGATAGAGAGTTATGTCGTCATCTTTATCTGTGAGTGCGTGTTTTGGGCGTCGTGTGTGTGAAATGCGTGAAGGGGTGTATCGGGCAGCTGCTGCCACTAGAGGGTTAGTGTGATTCAAATGGGTGATAAACTTTAGATAGCTACATATTATAAAATTTGTAGACGTAGGTATTTTTTTTATCACAGTTATCATAGTAAAGTTTAGTTCCTATTATCTCCACTGTCTAAGTGCATATTATTTTGTAAGTAAATTAAGAAATGCCATTCAGGGAATTATGTTAATATAGGACTAATGTTGTAATATTATTATTATTCATTTATTTTAATCACAATTAAATGTCTGGAATATTTTATTGCAAGTTTAAACTATATCCTTAAATTTAATCTAAAATATTGAAAATTATCACATGATAGCAGAAAACATGTGAAGATTGAAATTAAGACTTTCGTTTACGTGTCTGATTACACGTTGCTATCTAACCAAGAATGAGCGCATAAGTATGATAGGTATAGGTAGGTAGGTAGGTAGGTACGTAAACTATTTTGAATGTATGACATAGTTGGGTTTTTTACCTTAATAACAAGATCAACATATCCCTTCTCTTCATCACTGGAGACTGGAGTGTAAGACCTGATGACGAGGTCGTCATCGATCAATGCTGAAAGGTGGATGTGCTGACCAATTGGCAAGCCTGTAACAAAAATACAGGGTTTTTATTTAGAAAATAGCATCAGACCAAATAAAAAAAGCAAGACATAGCACTGAAAACAGTACAGTGAAGCATGCCAAAACTACACCCGCTCTGTGAATACCAAGGGACTTATATCATAAGTTCCTTGGTGAATTCACGCTCATACGCACAAATTTACAACCAAACTACACCTAAGTTTTTTTTTTTTTTTTGTGCTTTATTAAAAAGAACCAAGTTCTTAATAATTAATTACAATCTAGCCATTAAGACTAATAAGCATTTTTAATCTAACCTAATTTTATAAGTGGTAACTATTTTAAAACTTAGAATAGTGTTTATTGCACTTTACACAAGTCCGTTCCACTTTCTTAGAGTCTGATAATATATATATTTATTTATATAATAGTTATATATATTAACACTTTGTTCATGTGTTATATGAGTGTCATTGTCACTTTTTACACTACACTAACTCAAATGGTTTTGTTCGTTTTAGTCTTCGCACTATATTTGTGTTGTCTAACAGCTGAATTGCCTCGACGTTCACATGTCGGTGGAGTCTGTGTTCATGGGCCTCAGCAAATTTTTGAATTATGTTGGTGACGGGTTCCATTTTTAGGTCACGATGGAGGTCGTCATTTCTTATATACCAGGGCGCGTTAACAGTACTCCTGAGTACCTTATTTTGGAATGTCTGTATCATTTTGATATTGGTCGGTTTAGTACAGCCCCACAGTTGGATGCCATACGTCCATATCGGCATGAGAATATGCTTATATAATAACATTTTGTTATGCATCGATAGACTGGAATTCCGTCCTATCAACCAATACATGTTTTTAAAACGCATGTCTAGTTCTTGTCTTTTCTTTTTGACGTGCGCTTTCCAGCGCAGTTTCGCGTCAAGCGTTATGCCAAGATATTTGGCTGTGTTTGCGTATGGCACTTGTTGACCATTTATGAAGATAGGGTGGTAATCACAATTCTTGTTGGTGAAATCAATGTGAAGTGACTTTGATTCATTCAATTTGATTCTCCATTTTTGTGCCCAGTCATGAACTTTATTTACAGCGATTTGAACCTTTTTGACTGCTTCCTTGTGGCATGACCCTGTGGCCATAATGGCAGTGTCGTCTGCAAAGGTCGCAATTGTATTATTTTCCAGCTCAGGTATATCATACGTGTACAAAAGGTAGAGGACTGGACCCAGCACACTACCTTGAGGCACGCCAGCTTTAATAATGTTTAAATCAGAATAGGCATCCTCGTGCCTCACTCGAAACATCCTATCTGTAATGTATGATGCCAAGATATCGGCAAAATCATTGGGCAGCATTAATCTTAGTTTGTATATCAAACCCTTATGCCAAACTCTATCAAAAGCTTGTGCTACATCTAAAAATACGGTTGAGCAGACTTTTTTATCTTCGAGCGTTCTCTCAATGATGTTGGTAATTCTGTGTACTTGGTCTATGGTGGAATGTTTCTCTCTAAAACCAAACTGATGGTCAGGGACCAGGTTTCTTTCGTTTATAATTGGTTTTAGGCGTTTTAAAAACAATTTTTCAAACAGCTTTGATAGTACAGGCAACAGAGAAATGGGTCTGTATGATGATGCTTCGTGGGGTGGTTTACCCGGCTTTGCAATCATAATCACTTCAGCTACTTTCCATGGCTCAGGTACATGCTTTAACACGAATGCAGCATTAATAAGCCTGGTAAGTTTGACGATGGCTTTACGCGGGAAATATTTCAGGATTTCTCCAGTAATAAGGTCATATCCTGGGGATTTTTTCAGGTTAATGTTCTGAATTTCCTTTGAAACTTCTTTCGGGGTCACAAGTTTAATTCTTAGATCTTGCAGAATATTGGCAAACTGTAGGTTGTCTACAGAGTTGTCATTTGGCTGAAAGGTTTCTTTTAAATGATGTGCAAATCTTAGAGCTTTTTGCTCATTACTTATAGCCCATTTTCCGTTACCATTTCTGATAGGGGGAATTTGTGTAATCGGCCTTTTGAGTGACTTTGTCGCTTTCCAAAGAGAGTATTGTGTGGTATGGTCGCTGGTTAACTGACGTAGGTTAGTATTGAAAGCCTCATCTTCAAAGGCTTGTATATTTCTCTTTAATCTTTTTGTAAGATTATTTAATAAAGTTTTATCTGGCGGGAATCTAGTTTGCTGCCATTTTTTTCTTTGATTCCTTTTTTCAGATAATAAATCTATTATCTCCTTTGGGTATGTATTTCCTCTAAATTTTTTAATAATCTGTGGTGTGTTTTTCCATGCGCATTGTTGGATATTATTGCTAAACTTGTTTCACTTCAGAATCGAGCTGACCTTTGCTTTTTAATGAAGTTTTTAGGTCGATAATATTTTGCAGGTCTAAGCGAAGCTTTAACTGATATTGCCACAGCTTGCATCTCTGGTTCTTCGTATGTACACTGTTCGTAATTACAGATATGTTCTTTAATGATAACTGCGCTACCTCCTCGGGCCGTGTTGTTAGGGTGCAGCGAGTTATAAACCTCATAGCCTTTAAGTTTTACGAAAGACTGTTTAGTGAAGTGAGTTTCAGAAATCAAACACACATCAATATTTTCAGTGTCTAGGACTACTTGCAACTCATGTTGGTGTTGCAGCAGTCCGTTTGAATTCCACGCCATTATTTTAAGTGTGTTATTCATGATTGATTTTTCCTAGTACTTGACTCTAATTTCTCTAGTCTCTGATCAAATGAGGATAATTATGCACTTCAGGATCTGGTTGAGCTTGTCCTCAAGACTTGACGGTTGTGTGCTTGGTTTTGTCGCTTGTGCATAAGATGCACTATTAGATGCATGTGCAGTTATTGCGCTTGTCTGTGCAAACTGTGAACTTGGTTTCGATGTCTGTTTATCGTTGTTTCTCACAATCTGTTTAACGGCAGGTGTTACTGGATTGTTTTTTGAGTTTCTGTTCTTTAACATTTGCATCTCTTTGGCATCTAAACACCCTCTGTAGTTGGCTGGGTGAGGTAAGCCACAGTGGACACACTTAGGTTTTTCTTGTGCAGGTTTGTTACAGTCAGCCGTGAGGTGTTTACCTGTGCACTTAACACACCTTGGCTCTTTTGAGCAATACTTTTGGGTATGTCCATAAGCCTGGCATTTTTTGCATTGCGGTATTATTTTTGAAGTTTTAAGCGGGTGTATTTCAACTTTACACCCTAGGATATGTTTTATGCCGTATATTTTACCGACATCTTCATCATTCTTAAATGATAGAATAAACATGTTCAGCGGTTCTTTTGTTTTCCAGCTTAACTTGTTAATCGCATTTTGAATCTGGAATCCTTGCGACGTTAAGTCGTCTTTGATCCGATCCGGCAAGCAGGATGAATGCAATTGTTTCGCCACTACTCTTATTGGCCTGGTCTGCTTATCCTCATATGAGTGCCATAAACAATTATTTTCTGTTAAGCGTCGAGCAATCACTCTGTAGGACTCTTCCGATTTGGCATTTATTTTAACACTATTTCCGCTTAACATTTTTGCGGTAAATGTTTCTACTGGCTGAGATTCAGTCAAAAAGTCGTAAAATGTCTGATAATTCTTAACACCGTCCACTATGATTGGAGGCGGTGCTAGAATTTTTTTAGTGGTTGCATTCTCTTTATTATTGAGTTGTAGCTGCTGAGCGCTAGTTCTAGGTTGTTGTGGTGGTGGTGGTGGCGTGAGAGAGGTGTTCAACTTCCTTTTCTTCCTGTTTTAATCCACCCAGTCTCTTTGGCGAGTTCATCCTCATCCGTGCAGTACTCAACGTCACTTTTTGTACGCTGAGTAGGTGATATAGTTTCACTTTCCTGTTTCTCTGAGGATTTATTTTTTTCTTGTGCTTTCCAGCATTTTAATTCTCCTTGAAGGCCTTGTACTTGTTCCTGCAAGCTTTGTATGTGACCATTCAGTTGACGTACCATTTGTTGCAGGTTTTCTCTATCCGTTTTCTCCTGGATGTAACAGTCATACAACTGCTTTTCCAGGTCAGTTTTTATTTTAATAGACTGTTTTGCAGCCATTATTGAATTGTAAGGCGAGTGTGACACCTAAACAATTATAATAAACACTTCATGACGATTTCCGCACTTGTAACTGGGTCATTGTGGTGACCCCGATAGACTCAACGTACACCGCGACGACGTTGTTGTGATGCGTCTGCAAAATACTCTTTACTAGAGCACGCGCACGCGATCGGTACGTCCGTTCACAATAGTAGTTAAACGCTCAATGACCTCACTAAGTGCACAAATGTTTAAGAGCCCAAACCACCAGAGCCACCTCAAATGGCATCTTAGCATGATCCTCCGTGATGTCGAAAATACTGCAGCATTAATTTTGAAATAAATATATGGTAAAGTTGAGGATTAATGTTAAGTACCATGTTTGACGAAAACACGATTCCATATAATACAATTTCCAAAGTTACCCCCAAACCGAACAACCATTATTTTCACCATAAAACGAAATAAAATAAAATATCGGTGCCTTGGGAGTCCTCTCCCTGCCACCCTGTCTCGCTTGACCGCCAGCTACTTGTGCGAGCGAGATAAAGAGTGAGGTGGTGCTGAGGTAGTATAGACCCTTAAGAAACCGGCGTTACGTCACTGTTAAGACGCAGATATATGCCCGTGGCCTTGAGTGGTTAGCTTGCGTGTTCTGTACGGAGCTCACGCAACGCGTCGCACGTTCAGCCAGTAATAGGACTCGCCCATCAAGGAGCGCTGTCCCCAATTTGACGCATTATTAATTTATTATACACAAAACAAAAGGTATTTTAATAAAACGCGTATACTAAAAGATCAATAATTAAATTATCTTTAAATTGGTGAAAGTTTCAGAAAAATACGCTTGGTAGATTTTGCGCCATTCTCGGTTTTTTATCCGCGTTAGACATACTTTACAAATTGATTTCACTATGTAATATAAACATAATCTAAAATATTTACATAGTAAGTTATTGAGAAAATGCTCTAATTTATCATATATGTTTTTCAAATCATGAACACTACTCCTTTAGACGTGATCTTCAATATAAAATCATTAAAAGTCGGTTATCGTCCCCTTAACAGCGCTATGTCTTCGTTTTTATTTGGTCTGAGTAGCGAATTAAGCGATCGTACAAATAAGAATCTTATTCTCATGCAAATAATGTGAGCAAGCGTTTGATTACTATATTAATATTTATGTTGTAATAATAAAGTTTTCATAGACGACCGACGCTTACTATAATTCGCAAAGTAAAGTAAATTGACTGAGTGTTGTTGTCATGCTATTTTAATTAAATTGGCAGTAAACATATTGGTGAACAATTGATTAAATCTCAATTCCCAGGTCTATATTTTTTAACAGAAGGAAATTTCAAAAGCAACAAAAAGTAATCATTATTGATATCAAAAACAAGTTTTTGGAATTTAAACCTTTCAAATGGTAAAATTATTCAAATACCTATTTAAATCCATAATAAAGTTAATTTAAAATTATAAAATTCAAATACTTGTAATGGATAAAATATTTAAAATTGTTATAGACTTAAGTATTTCTTGTTATTGATTTTTGTTAGATGATTTGACACAATTTTGTTTGTAAGTTATGTGATAATTTAATTAATAAAACAGGACAGTCATGGTTATCATGCAAAATGAGTTAGCAATTAATGAAATCAACATTAATTTCGATACCTATTCATAATTTTAGTGCTAATTGTTAGAGTTTATTTATGAATGTTGCATAAACTTTTATTTATAAATAATATGGGCGGATTTTTTAAAAAAGTGTACCAAGTTAAACTGAAGGTCCTCTTTTTTGTTTTTCTACATGTTTAGTTTTTATTGTCTATTAATTGAACTTTAAGAAAATATATAGAATCTTTGAATAGCTGCTACAAATTAGTCATAATAAGTTATTGAAATTCAGTTAGTGGATTTTGAGTTCCACTGAATAACAATTTATTATCTTACTCAGTGAGTTAAATAAAGCGGGTACCTAGTGAAAATCATAGTTTTATTAATATCACGTAGGTTTTTATATGAAAATAACAATCATTTAGTTCAGACTAAGTAATTAAAAAATAAAATAATAATATTAATGTTTATATCTTCTGACTAACTTGTTGATTAATCAGTTGCGTGTTTTCTTTATAACTATTCAAATTGTCATTGATTACTGTTGTGTCATATAATTTTAAACTAAAACAAATAAATTGTCTTCTTAACAATATTTAAAATATTAAAAACTGAACAGAAAAGTAAAAATAAAACTAATATTTTTAATTATTCTAAGAGGGACAGTTATTCATTGGAACATTGAAATTTGTCAGTGGAAAAGTAAGGACTCGGTTACAATTAAGGATTCTTTTGTCAATTTTGATTGCCTTACCAACTTATTGAAATTATTTTGCTTTAAACTAAAAAACACACTAACTAAAAAAATTAATATACAAAAACGACAAACTTTTACACAGATAATAAATAATACAATGCTGAATGCAATTTTTAAAAGGAGAGTGAAAACGGGAACCAAATAATAATATTTAAAATACCTAGGCCCAATTGCGCTAACTAAACCCTGGTTTGCACAATTGGGCTTAGGTAGGTATATTTTTAACCCAGAGTTATCCTGACAGCTGTGACAATTTTTGTGTGAAAACTATAGTAACTAACTTGTGTGAAAACTATACTAACTAACTATAGTAACTAACTAACAGGTTAATTAAGCACTAAAATATAAAAGTGATCTGACGGAACGCTGTTTGTCGTGTATGCAGCTTTAGTGTTCCATGGAGTAACAATTTTCTCTACTGAGTAACATTTCGACAGAATTTGTGAGTGGAAGGTAACGAAACTCTGAAAAAAAAAAAATGTTTTCTTTATTATTTCCATGATTTGCAGATATGTCAACGAAATAATGCAACTATTTATAAAACTAATAACTGGGGGCCTAAAATGGACGCTTTGGCAGAATCATAATATGATCTGCGTACAATTCACACATCCCGCAATTCACCTGTTTGGCAGCTGCTATTTGACATTAGACTTCAGTATAGCAATTCATAATTTGTGAACCATTTTACGAAACTCCATACAAAACTGTCAAACAGATGAATTGCAGGATATGAATTGTACGCAGATCATATTATGATTCTGCCAAAGCGTCCATTTTAGGCCCCCTGACTGTTCGTAAATTAAGTATGAAACATGAAAACGATTGTTGAATTACCCTAAAAAGTGCTGCAAGTCACCGCATATATTTTGTGCACACGCTGTACGCGTCCTCAATGTAGCGTATCCCCCGTTATCATAGAGTACTCTTTTATGTAGCGGTTGTGCAAATGTGCACGCTATTGGTTTTGCTGTCATTAAGGCGGTAGCCAATCAGACGGCTTTGTATTGTTGCCAACGAAAGAAAATATTTCCAATTTAGTCATATTTACATAAAACAGTAACTCGCGTTATTCAGGGGAAAATGCCACCCAGTCAAATTCTCAGACTAATTAAAAAAAATATTTAAAATGAATTTGTTATTTTAATGAATTGTTGTATAGATTTTCCAGAAACATATTATCTAAGCCGTCTAATACCTACTGTTATTTATTACATAAATTTATTTAAGATACTGATAACTAAACTGTTATTCTACTTTTTAAGTTACTACGTGACGAGGGGACTTGGCAAGAACCTACTTATTAGTAATTATAATGCACTGAAAATTTATAAATTTAAAACAAAAAAACAATTAAAAATAAATAAAGAAGTGCTACCAAACATAATTTTCAATCAAGTGGCGGTATTGGTGTAAACAAAAATAGAAACTTAAAAGGGACATTGTGAAAACTCAAAGTACACTTTAAACAAAATCCGACCATAGCTACCACTTTATTATATTTTGTGACATAATAGGTACTTGCTGTCTTTTTATCAGCAAGACAACAAGTACTATTTGACCTTTAAAATAATAGGTAATCTGATTTGTCCTCTACTAAGCTCCTAAGAAAGAAACTATTGTTATAAGTTGGATGGTATGTATGCATACACAGGGCCGGATTTAAAGGTGTGGGTGGAGGCCTTGGGGGAGGCCTATGTCCAGCAGTGGACAAGATCGGTTGAAATTATGATGATGAGGCCCTGGGACAAAGAAGAAGTGGAGGCCCCGAAAAATTTTTAACGAAAAAAAAATCACAGTTTTCAATAGTTTATACATAAAACTAAAAATATACAAATGAAAAAAGATAAATGTTAGGCGAATGGAACTTTGTGAGCTTTTTTTGCCAAAAATCATTGATAATTTCGGGGCCCTGTGCATACACACAAGATTGTATGACCCAGAGAATCACATTAAAATTATACTAGATATTATATAACTATTATATAATTATACATTGTAATATTAAATTTAACTAATTACAAAAACTGTTAATGAGGGTAGAAAGGTAGGTATAATTTTATTAATCCAAAGTGTGGCCAATTTTTTTTTGTGTAAATTTGTGCAAACAAGTGTTCAATCAGCAGCTTACTCATCTATTAAATATGTACTACTTTAATGTACTCACCTAAAACATGTTCTGATGAAGGCAGACCGAAACGGAACCTCCTAGTGTCATGACTGATCTCCTCTCTCTCTATGAGTGGCAGAGCATACTTAACATTAGGGTCCGCTAATGCCACTAGCTGTGAATTCTTCTTTGGGGCTTCCTTCACTTGTTTCTTATCCCCCCAGAACCAGTTGGCAAATACTGATACAAGTACCACTACCGATCCAACCCCAAACATTATGGGTAAAACCTGTAAAAAGAGTTCTCATTAGGATTATGGTGAATTAATCTTTGTTAGACTACACTCCATTTATTAAAAACAAGTTATGTGGAATACACAATGCATTAGAAAAATAACGGTAGAATAACAACAGTTATTGTGTAATCTTGTTGAAATTACTGCAGTTTAGAGTTTTTTTTTAAATATAAATGGTACTTAAATACATTACATTGCTTTCTTTGTATTTATCGTGAAATACCGGAATTTAATATATGTTTATATTGAAATAAAGAAAGAGTGATAACCATATTTTTTCTAATCTTATAATAAATGGAGTATAGTTGGTACCAAATTTGTATCAGAATAGGAAACACTTCATTATTTCTAAATGTGTAATCTAAACTACCACAAACAAGTAACTACTTCACATTTTGTGAATACTTCACCTATCAAAATAGTACAATTTTGTAATACTAAATGTCATTTTGTGAACTATTGTTCTGAATACATATGAATTTGTTATTGCGGAGTTGGTACCTAAGTCATGTATTGTATTTTACATTTAGATGTAAATTTAAAAGAGTTTGGAGTTATTATTCATTTATGTAGGTAGGTTAAAGTTCAACATTTATATCTGTAAGTTTTATGGTGTAAGTACATAATAAAGAGTATTCTATTCTACTCTAGGTATTATTTTATTGTTTATATTATAGGTACTCAAGCTGATGATTACCAAACAGTGATAGGTAATGAATTTATTGTACTTTAGATTTTTACATATTAAGTTATTCCTTCTTGATAATAGGTATTTAGTGAAACTTTTGAATTTTTATAAATGTTTTTTAAATACTACATGAATTAACCTATTGTTCAGTAATTTTTAATTATGAAACTAATAACAGGTGTGTGAATGTTTTTGTCACAGCAATAAGGAATGTAATTTTGAAAGGCCATTCCCTCAATAATAACAGGTTTCATTTAACAAGAAGGTACTTCAGATATCATTTTTTTGCTGCCATTATAGCACAATTTGGTACATACTGGAATGTTTTCAAAAAAGTCAGTCACAGCCACTTCTAAGTTACTCATTTTGACACTTATATGCTTCGATGAACTATTATTACTGATTAATTAAATTATAAAAACACACTTCTTGATAAAGTTTTGCGATTAATTAAAATAATCACACTAGCAACACGGAAACTTCGTTTTACGCACGACCTTATCGTAGAGGGTAATTATGAAACTATCTAAGGTCAAATTTATGAGAGCTTCGAGTTTATAGGATTGAGCGAACGACTAGCAAGCGCAGATTAGGATCTTGAACTCTCAATCAAATGCTAAACAAACAAATGATTGGTAGCACGCGTTTCTGACATTACTATCGATGTGCTGTCTGATCGCTCAATGAATGAAATGATTGGTTTAAATTATTAAATTGACACAAACAAAGGAATTCGACACGCTTCACGAAACATGCTACTAACCAAACTCATGATGTTCTTTCAATGCTAACACTAACGAAATAAACATATTTGATACACGTAAACCAACGCTTGCCATTATCTCTTCGATATCCTATCAATTTAGATAAGAACCATTGATGAATTTATCAATTTTTGTGTTTCATAACCTCAAAATTGTGTAAATAAATATTATAAGTACTTACTAATTTGGAATCAGTGAAAGTCATCTTCTGTTCTTGTAGAAAACGGAAGAAAACACCAAAAACTCTAAACTACAAGCGAAGTTTAGTTTATAATGTTATTGCATAATTTAAATACATTATCAGTGGAGCTATTTACATAGCTTTGCGTGGTGCTCCTGCTCTAGTAACTGGTGAATACTGTGAATTCCAATTAGCGGCGAGTGAGAGGAATTTATTTTAGTCTGGTAGGTATATGATTTGTAGTTACTAGTTACCTTTCGCTGTTTTAGGCGATGACAATCGATCCTAAAATAGGACGTGGGATTTAGTAAATAGTCATTGTAGCTATCTACAACTATTGCTATTAGTTTGAGCTAGTGCATGAAAGAGTTTCTCAGTCTTTGTATCCCGCGCTTCTTTACACTGTTATTAAGCATAACAATTTACTTCTTGAAACTGCATTACATATTGTTTACAAAACATTACAAACAATAAAACAACTGGTAGTGGTAAAGTGGTAAATATTATGGCTAAAATGTTTTGATTTTGCCGCCATTCTGTTAGCAAATTACTGTTCGTTCAGTTGTCAACGTCAACTGTTGATTTTTTTTTTTCGCCCAAAGGGCAGGCTATAGTCTTTCGACCATACCGCCTGGTCTTCCGTGCAGAACGTCAACTGTTGAACTGTCAAGGAAGGAAGGAAGTGAATACAACCCATTGAGGTAGGAAAACTATGGAGATGGCATATATCTATAAAGGAAGTTAAACAAATATCAATCTTATCGACACAGACATGTCATAAAGCGTTTTGATTCTTTCTAATCAAGAGCTGCTTAAGAAAAAAGAGACATCTAAATGTTTGTCAAGAACTAAATTTAGACACTTACTTGTGTGACGTCAAAATCATGTCTGACCTGCGTGACCGGTCGTCATCTTTAATGCAAAGTTTTTTGGTACAAAACTTGGCATGTGCTGTCAAACGGCTGCTTACTTTCCCTCTTGCACATGCAGTTACAACCAAGGACCGCACAACCCAGGATAAGAGTTAAGCCGTTTATAAGGTTACATTTATCATGAAATATCTCTTTGAATGGGTTTTTGCTTGAACCCCAGTAAAATCCCTTATCGTATGAGTTTTTGATTAACCGCGTAAAAAAACCCTATCAAAAACCCTTTCAATGGGTTTAGCGAAAAATTAAAAGAAATAGTAGGTATTTTTTTTAATTTAAAATTCATGTTGGCATGGTGCTTGCACGGGGGGTGCCACACAGGGGCGTTTAAATTTCTGTAATTTTTGCCTAGGACGCACCGTTTTCGAGATATGAGATATTTATATTTATATTTTTTTTATTCGTTTTAAAAAGAAACATCAATGATCATTATTGCATGTACATACTAAAGAGTTTATTTTAGCTAGCCTACTTAGTAGCCCCACCGTATGGGCTTTTGATTAACTACTGAGAAAAACCCAATCAAAACCCGGGTTATCAAATTTGAATGGGTTATAAATTAAGCCATTCAAAAAGGTTACTCTTATCGTATCGGTTTTTGATTTACCGCTGGAAAAAACCCTATCGGAAATCCTTTCAATGGGTAACCAAGGTTATAACCCTACAAAAGGAGGCCATGTTCTTTGTTAGCGGGTTTGGTTTCCGCATAAGCTCAGTCCTTCATGTGGACCATTGTGCTTGAAAGGCGGCCATTTTAAGTGCCCGTTTTTTTTAGGTATGCAATGCACGCTAATTTTGTAGGTATGGCAAGGCCATAGGTTTATAAGTCATTGTTTTACCCTCCGTATGTTTGTACTAAATTACGTATATTTTAACTTTAACGTCAAACAAAAGTGCTATCAAATTTAGTCCTTGACAAACAACGTTTAGATGTCTCTTTTTTCATGTGCAGCTCTTGATTAGCTAATAAAACGGCTGAACGGATTTGGGGCACATGGGTGTATCATGATCGGATTACGACATAGGATACTAGAATATGCCATCTCCATAGTTTTCCTACCATAATGATTTTACCCTCTCGGTATAATTAACTTGAGGTTGGCATCTTATCGCTCGGTGTTGCTACAACTAAACTACTATAGAATAAGCAAGGAACAGACTCTTTTACGCTACTGTCCGTCGTTTGTATTCTATTGTAGCCATGCTACCTCAAAGCATGCTACCTATAAGTTGGTACAGTCAACCGCACGGACATGGTAACAATTTAACATACTGTGGTCTCCTCTATGAGTGAAGGAGTATACCTACTTAATACTTGATGTTGCCCTTTATATATGTGTAACATTGTGTATATATTTAATTGGAAATCCTAAATAAATTAATAAATAAACAGTGCCTTTTATTTCGTGACAAGTGTTACTCAGGACCTGCGATTTCTTTAGTAGCTTAGGGCTAATCAAGTTGCAATGTGCAAAGGTAATAAAGAGTCACAAGTAATTAACAAAATATGTTTTATTTTTTAGTATTAGTTTACAGTGTTCAACACTGGATCAAACGTTGGCGTGTTTCATAATAAGCCAGAACTTAAATGATAAAATGTTCATTATAATCTGATATCATAGGACACTCGGCTTACTAAGTACAATACAATTTTACTAAATAATAATAATGCACCTATCTATATTTACATAGAGTATCTAAAATACACATTTACCACGACTTATTTTGATTCTTATTTGCTAGTTAGTCCTAACAATTTCCCTAATACTTTGAGTTACCCCAGCGACCAGCACAAAGCTTCCAAACAATACTAATATTCCGTCTTTCACGAGAATCCAGTTGTATTTTCCGAGGCCTCTCTCCCAGTTAAAAATAATGTCCAGCAAAGATGGCGCAATGAGGCCCAGGAAAGAGTAGAAGAATGCTCCCTCCAGGCCAATCACTTGTTCCAGACGAGGTAAAGTTGCCGCTGCTATAACTGTGCACAAAAAAATCTAGGATTACTTAATATTTAATATGATGCTTGAAGTTTCTGTAGAAAAAAGTATGTTTTTATATTTTAGAAGAAAGTACACGTGTAAAAAGTTTGCTTTCAAAAACTATTTATGTATTGCACAAAGTACAGTGACTGAAAAGGTCTAATTCCTATTCAGCTGCAGGTAGAACAGCGCTATATTATCGTGTATGTTAGAGTTAGGTACTATCAAATGTGACATTAGGACAGAAATATCTCACTAACCTGTGAGTACCGCGAATATAGCTCGAATAACGCCTTGCGCTAGATTATGGTATTTCTGTGTGACGTGCTCCTTAGTGTTTCGCCATACTATCTCCATAGGAACGTAGAACTGCAGAGTGTATGTGAAGAAGATAGCAAATACGATGAACACCTTCGCAGTTACTGCAGGTCTGAAAAAAATAAACATCTATTGAATTATGTACCTTCATAATGATTATTTATTTAAAGCTGTACAAGGATCTTTTGGCGTGTGGCCAAAATCAGAACGAAAGCCACCATCTTGTTTTTTCAATAAAATTTTACAAAAAATGTGAGCTAACAGCACCCCCTGTCAATGTCATACACATTTGACCAGGGGGCCTAAAATGGACGCTTTAGCAGAATCATATTATGATCTGCGTACAATTATTCATACATCCCGCAATTCATCTGTTTGACAGCTGATATTTGGCATTAATTAAACTTCAGTATAGCACTTAATAATTTGTGGACCATTTTACAAAACTCCATACAAACTGTCTAACAGATGAATTGCGGGATATGAATTGCACGCAGTTTAGCTCAACCAGGTTTCAGACTGGCAAAAGTAGAATCGTCTTTCATGGGGTACTGTTTAAAATGTTATAATATAATTCCTCCCCACATACTTCAACTGAATGAGACGAAATTCAAATCTTGTATAAAACGCACACTATGCAAGCAGGCATACTATAATTTGGGGGATTACATCGCTGATAAAAATGCTTGGCTCAATGCTGGTCCAGCTCCACAACCTCAACTAATTGATTAACATTTGAAAATACTGTTGGAGCTGCTGAAGATTTCAAAAACTATCTTTGCTTTGTATAAATTCAATCTCTTAGTATTATATAATTGCATAGAACATGTGTGAGCACTATGTACTTACTATAAAGCTACCATTTACTGAGTACTTCTTTCATTGACTTGAATGTGCAATGGCGGCTGAGAGTATGTCATGCTCACTGTAATGTCTCGCTGATGGTGGCGGGTGTGTTGGATCATTTAGCTCCCTTCAAAATGGTTGAGTTGAATGGTGCTAATCCATGCGTCATGTTCGTGAACGGGCGCCATCAGTAGGGACTGGTCATCTCTTAGCGGCCTTGGCTTATTTTAATTTAAGTTTTGAATTGTTTTTTTTTTATATTTTTGTTACGGACGCCTTTGACGTTTTGCATCGTTCTCACATGTTTAATTTCAACACGAATGATGTAACCAATATTTTGTAACCATATGTTAATTTAAAAGAGTGTCCGTGGAGTTTCTTGCCCGTTCTTCTCCATAGGTACCTACTAAGCTTTGGAATGGGCAACTAGCTTCATTTTGATGACTGACCGACCCCCTTGACAATTCAAAAGTGCCTGTAATTGGTTTATTTGAAATAAATGCTTTGAGTTGAGTTGAGTTGAGTTTCATATTATGATTCTGCCAAAGCGTCCATTTTAGGCCCCCAGGGCATGCAAACCGTTTAATTTTCTTTGTAACTGTTATTAAAATGGTTTTCGAACGTATTTCTTTAATTATTTAATATTTGTTACAAAATCAATGCTGAATAAGTTCAGCATTGATTTTATAACACATTAAGTGATGAAGCAATCTTTGAAGCTAATATTAATTGTATCAAAAATATTTTTATCTTCGGAAATAAAAATTAACGGGTTTCAAGCACTGCCTTTTTAACTACCAAAAGACCTCTGTAGCACTGTAGGTAACCTAAGGGCTGTACACGAAGGACTTTTTTAATTTTTATACGAATCCTACTAGAAACTTTTTCTCAATTACTCTGACAAACAATTCCGAAACGCTGGCCTCACTGACGAAAAAAAATCAGTAAAAGTCATTTTACCATAAAAAAAATCAAAGTAGATAGAGAATGAACTAGTGACCGGTATTTATAATGAATACCTTCAAAAACTTCAAATAAAAAGGTCGCATAACGTCTAAAGGGTCGATGACTAATATGTATGGTTAAACAGTCGCTAATCATTACTCAACTTTAATGGGCCCTTCTCGGTCCGTCTAACTCTTCTCTAACTCTATCGTCAACGCGAGCATGGTCGAAAAGTTTGTTGTTTCTTCTAGCGTAAGCGAGAACTAATATCAAGGAAGTGAGAGTCAGAAGGAAGTACATTATGAACGGCTAAAGTTCAGGTAAAATTTGTGCAAAAAAAGGAGATTTTTGCAGGCTTTTATAGTCAACCTATTAGTTCAAAAAATTCAAAGAAAGATGTGTTACAAGCACACAACGCCATAATCACGTACGAGCGTTTGTATGAAAAGTATGACGGGTTGGCCGCTCATATGCAGTGTTTATGAATAAAGTTTACAATCTACATAATTGTTAAATCATAATCTTTCTTAATTAGAATTTGGAGATTAAAGCAATTAAAGGTATGTAAGAACTTACATTTCAGCTGTATCCAGATTAAGAGTTATACTCCCTCTAGCTTCATCTCCGTAGCGGACGTAGCCCAGGAATCCCATGAACATGTACAGCAGTACCACCACTGACATGGTAATGTTCAGAACGCCGGGACAGCCGAGGAAGTGCTTCGGCTGTGCCATGGTATTCTCAACCGGTAGCACGACACCGATGCCTTCCATCGCAAATATAACTGTACTGGAATGAATGGTTCAAATTAGGGGTTTGAGAGGGACTTATTTATGGGAGCGGCACCGTTTATCAGATAGTTGCGCAAATTCGGATAGTCGACTACCTCGACATTTTAAAATAGTGACATCTGTTTTTAATTTCACAAACTTATTGACAATCTTAAGACAGCGCCACTGCAGAAAGTACGACATTCTAGCAACAAAAATGGCGGAACAGTGAGCCGACGGGCCGACGCAACTTTTATTCTACGTGTTTTTTTTTTATTGGGTTTATAAGTGTTGTTTTCATTGAAGTAAGTACACATTATATTTGTCATTGCTATGTTTTATCAAGGGTAGCATTTATTTTGTTGTTTAAACGCATTTTATTTCAGAAAATAGCTGTATTTTATTTAAAAATTATTGTTGTTCATATTCAGCCATCTTAATATCGGATACCTGCGCGGGCCCAATATCGGATATCCGCTTTATGGAGACACATTTTTACATATAAATTTAAAAAATTTGGGTTGTCGATGTCATTACAATGTTTTCTGAATGTTTTACGTTTCTTGTCGTTTTTCTTTCAGTTTCACAATGTCTTCAATATTAAATAGAAAAGCATGGGCTATCAAATCCAGGAAAATTGTCTACCTTGCTGAGAAAAACAAAGAGACCACCAACAATATCTTAAGGTCAGCGAAGCTAACGATGATGATCCGAATGCACTTATTGCATTATGGCCTTATTTACGTCGAGGGGAACGGTGGATAAGATGCCTTGCTTGTCGTTGCTGGTGCCACGAAGAATGCACTGGAGTGGAAGATCATAGTTTTATAGATTTTGTCTGTGATTTATGTCTGGGTTAGAATATTTTCTCTTCAGGAGAGATTTGATAAATGTTTAGTTTTTGTATTTATTTAAGGGTTTTGTGATTGACTTGAAAGGTCACCTCAAAGATTAAAGACTAATTATTGTTTTTATTTTTAGTGAGATTTTTGAACATATGAGGCAATTGTTCCTGGCCTAATTGAAATAAACATAATTTAGACTAATCAATAAGACTGATGATTTTTAATTAATAGGTACAATCTAAGACATTAATCAGCTCGTTTTATTTAAGAAAATAAGTAGTCGCCTAATACCAGTTATGGCAATTGGGCACTATTATCGGATATCCGATTAAGGGTAACCTTTTTGAAAACCACAATTTCTACCGGTTTTTCTAAAATAAATATAATTACAAAAATATATATAATACGTTAAATCGTTACTATTTTCATATAGTACATAAAATGCTCATTGTAAAACTGTCAAGTTTTAAGGTGTGAGCCATTATTTACTATTTTTTTAAATATTTTAAACAAAAGTATCCGATAATCGGTTTCTCTCCCATATGTAGTACAGTCACTAGCATAAATATATTGCTAGGAACAGCCCGGCAATAATATCTGATTTCATGATTTATCCATTTTAACATCTGTCGTCAAAATGACGGCAAATACTTGTATGTGATAATTTGTGGAAAGTATATGAGGTGCGGCAATTAAGCTCCGGGAATTTATTTATAATTTGGGAACTGGCAGCTCTGTGTCGTTCGTAAATATGTCTAGAAAGACCTTTCTTCCTTTAGTTTCAGTCACAGATTAAGTAGTAGGTACTTTCAGTTGAAGTTTGTTTGAAGTCGATAGCATGTTTAGTTTGTGTTCTATGTGTGTTTTTCGAAAGTATTTTTTTAGTAGCGTTGAGAAAATGTGTGACTCACACTACAAGCAACATGTTTTGATCCAATTTGTAGTGGAATTTGGCGGAAAAACCCTCGCAAATCCCCTAAAATTGCAGGGTGGTGTACGGAGACGAGTTCATGTCGAAAACGTGCGTGTTTTTATGGGCGAAGCGGTTCAAGGGCCAAGGGGTGCATGAATTGGTATATGACAATCCGCGTGAAGGAGCTCCTGTCACCTCTCGTACCGACGCGACGCGAATGTCGACCGTCTGTGCACGCTAATCACGTCTGACCGATGCAGCATTCTATATTTTGGCGTCGCCTCGTTAGATAGTTTTTGTTCCTTCGATGTCACGTATAGGTATGTACTGCCATTTGTATAAGCCTTCCACAAATGGTCACTTATATTGCCGTCATCTTGACGACGAGATATTTTTGTCGGGTTGTCCATAATAATACCTAATTGCCTATATTTATGCTTGTACTGTACACGAGATATCCATTTATAATTGAAAATGTGAATTTTAATTTTCACGTCTGTACAAAGAAGACAATAGTTATTTTCGAAAACCCAATTAATTACCTATCAATTAATTGGTAATTTAATAAAAAAATACGGTTACCTATCCATTTGCATACAATTTTAAGACATAAATAATGTGGCATAATTTTGTTTATCCAAACTATATTTACGCATAACATTATTTACGCATAACAGCATACGCACAATTGTTTTAAGCATAATTTCTCTAATTATAAAAATGTATAGGCACAACATTCAACAGCATAATTAAATAATATTTACGCATAATGACATTAATAAATATTTTTTATAGGCTTAATCAAAATCAAAAGTCATTTATTCAAACTACGCTGAGAATCAGCACTTTTCAAATATCAAAAATGACATAAGATAGTCCCCCAAAAACGTCCACCCTTCACCACTTCCTACTTTAGCTGGGAAGAAGAAGTGCGCAACAAACTCCCTAGCAGCACAGCTAATAATTAACTCCTACAACGTTAGACACAATATATCTAAAGCACATTTTTATAGAATATTGCTCTAATGAAATATGTATATCTATATAATGTATGTAAAACATATTGGCGGCTTAGAGGTGGCCCAAGGGTCACCCCGCCGCACCTTAACCTACTTAAAATTGCTTTCCGTTATTCCCGTCAATTTTTATGCCATAACTTTATTAAGCAAATAGTCATTACGCCAAGTAAAATTATGCCAAAACAGATTATCCAACAAGATAATTATGTCTACTCTACATCAACTGTATATGCCAAAAACAATTATGACAGAAACACAAAATTATACCAAAAAAAATATATCAAAACAGTTATGCCAATATATATTAGTAAAAAATACATAAAAGAAGGGATCCCAAAAAATACAGATTAGGTCAGAGGTCAAAATAATTTCTCAATACTTTTTGGTTTAGTAGTAAAGATATTATGTTCCCCAGTTTCCTTACCCGATAAAGAGAGGTAGTCTTTCGATATCGACGGACATCGGCTTGGAGTCGATAGGTTGGAAGTCCGAGCAGATATAGTATAAACAGATGAGGAATGTGAGAACCAGCAGAACGTTTGCGAATCCGGAGAACGGCGCCAAGTATTTCAGGTTTTTGATTTGTGTGAAGAGAAGCACAGGTACCAGGACCATGAGGATATACATCGTTTCACTGATTCCGTTGTCCTTGTCGTAGAAGTCGACTATCTGAAAGGAAATTAATATAATTAAGTCTTCAAACTATTATCTACTTAGTATCTATTCATTTATCATTATTTATTTTTAGTCTGTAGGTATTACTGTATTGTCCCACAAACTATAGAAATTAAAATTAAAATACTACAATTCTCAATACTTTTATTTTATTGCATTCCACATGTAGGTAGGTATTCTTAGGTGGTAAACTTATAATTATTTTATTTGACAAAATAATAATAGGCCCGTTTTGACATTTAACTTGAATTAACATCTTTAGATCATAATACTCACATAATTTGCTGTGCCCGATAGGGTTATCGGCAAATTATGTGAGTTAGGAGAGAGTAAGCATTATTTGTTTATATAAAATTACTAAGCAAAACTACTGTATTATAATACTGTAACCGAAACTATCTATATTGTAATACTCTATCTTCCTAACAAGCAGAGGTGTAGTTATTATATGTAGTTCACACTCATGACGCCAGACTATGTATAAGTGCTATGTAATACGGAATGAGCCTAATGCTATAAAGTAGGTATTAGAGAGATAGGTATTAGTAAAAAGACTATAGATAGGCTAGGCATCTATAGCGCTGCACCTCCGCTCGAAAAAAAAAACCCGAGTCGCCTTTTACGCAAATCGTTTGCTTCTATGAAATCTAATATGTATTATTAAACATGTCGAATGAAAAGGTCACAGTCAGAAAAACCTCGTTCGCTAAAAGTTAAATCCGTCATGTTAACGAGGTCATTATTGTTCAAGATCTTTAATTTTTAAGTGTAATAGTTAGTTATGTCAGGTATGTGTTAGTCATTAATTAACGCGATAGCAACAACGTATAAGAATTTCGTTCCATGAAAATAATACGAAATTCTATATACTTGGGCCAATTTTGCTCACGGGTCGGAGAGTGACATTTACAAATCTTCTCTTGTCTGGTTGTAATGTCTTTTGCTATAATTTAAGTTGCAAGTGCAATAAAAAGACGAATGTTTTGTCATTGGTCCAACATACCTGTTTAACAGAATCCACGATTAAGATGACATAGACTGCGCAGGCGCCAAGAATGGTGAAAGCCATGGCCCAGTCTATAAATATCCTGAAATATGAATATCACAAAGCCAGTTAATATTTAAAACCACTTCCGTGATCTGTGTTAGGTGGCACAGGTATAGTTTATTTTGTCTCCAGTTATTTGAGACAGATATTATTTTTGAGGGAGAGCCAAACTTTAGGCGCCTCAACAAGAGCGATGCCAATGTGGTGAACATTGGCGTCATTTACGAATGTAACTTCAAATATACTGGCAGTAAAAGTCACAATTTTGGTGATGTCAAGCCACTTGGTAGTGGATTGATGCGAATCTGCACAACAAAAGCCAGTTTTCACTATTTGAATTTTATAGTCCTTTTCAGTTCCGTTCTAAATCTCATAGTTTAGAGAATTCGTAGGAGTTATATTATAACCGTTATAATAGTCAAGAATCGGTTCTGCTCAGTATTCTACCAAATATTTAATGGTAAGCAGCTGTCCCAGCCTTTCTTTGATTCTAAGATCAAAATTAGTAATGTCTTTTGGCAGGCCACTCCAATAGTTTGCAGAGGAAATCTACCGCTGCATGCAGAGACAGTCCCGACACTCAAACGGGAATCAGCAATCACGTAAGGACCATTTACAAACTCTATATTGACATTTGAGATAATAATAGCATATTACTCCTAACTATTGCAATACTTGACCTTAGGTATCTATTGGTTTCATTACCTCAAATTTACAATGTCACTCATTGACAACGTGATTATTTCCATGGGTCATGTGATGGACCCGCCGTAGAATGAGTTGGCGATCACAATGATTGAAGTGTGTTATGTGGCGCAGACATTAATGTTGGCAACGTGAGAATTACGGAGAGAATTGTGGATTCACGTAATAATTCAGAAATCTACGACGCTAAGCTCGACTTCACATTATGTGTTGGTACAGAAACATTTCTTTTGGGTCTAAAATGTATGAGAAAGAAGCAGTAGTGCTTCTATTTCTATTCATATCTTTTAATATCAAACTCAAATTGTAGTGTGAGTTGATTTTTCAATCACCATTCGAGTATTCATGTAACCAGAAATAAAATTGATTTTCAATAAAACTGATACGGCCACTACTGGTCTCAAATTATTTTAATTATTTTTAAATGGTATCGGTTCGTATCGGTGTCGGTTACGGAGATATACGATGGCAATGACGTGATGGTTTACAAATCAAATACAACAATACAAGTCATAATAAAGCTATAGTCATTATATTACTATTGTTTATTTGCTATATATAGTCATTATATTGCTATAGTCTATTAGCTATAGTCATTATAGAGTTTATAATTATGTATCATTATGTCTATAGCCTAAGTGTTTTGTAATGTAAAATAGAGTAAAAGCAGTAAATTTGTTAGGTTTTATGCCCATGTGCAATATGAATATTCATATACCGCTTTTAGCGGTGGATGTGTCCTGAACATAACTCTAGTAACCAATTTTGTACCTACCATATCTGACGAATAAATGTCTTTGTCTTTAAGCTGCAAATCATTGTTTCGTAGCGGTAAGTGCAAATATAAATGGGAAGATGGTATGTTTAGACGTAATGAAAATG
Organism: Tiliacea aurago; assembly: GCA_948098905.1. Classification (NCBI taxonomy): domain Eukaryota; kingdom Metazoa; phylum Arthropoda; class Insecta; order Lepidoptera; family Noctuidae; genus Tiliacea; species Tiliacea aurago. The sequence continues at coordinate 10,581,164 of OX402579.1, read as the reverse complement.
AAAAGACTAAACATGAAACATCACATATTCAAACACTATTGTCTTCCAAGATGTATATTTAATAACTACCCTGGTGAAAGTTGAATTGAAGTGAATATTAATAAACTATGACTTCAGAATTCATTTTGAAATATGTCTGCCGTGGTGGTTAGTTAAGCAGTCGCTCCATGTAAAATACTGGTATTTAGTTGCATCTGGTTAGACTGGAAGCTGACCCCAACATGGTTGGGAAAAGGCTACGCAGCTGATGATGTTCCTTTGTTGATTTATGTAAAAATTCAACATAAATTCATATTACCAATAAGTTTTGTAACAAAGGACATGGAAATTGTCTATTGCAGTACATAAGTCAAAGTCAAAGTCAAATTGTTCATTTCAAATAGGCACTTAAAAGGCACTTTTGAACGTCAATATTTACAAAAAAATAATAATTGATTCTAGTAGCCCTTTCCAAAAGGTAGTTTCGTATGGAGAAGAAAGGCAAGAAACTCCACCGGTACTCTTTTAAAATCTTGTACAATATTTTTATAGGTACATTAATTATATAATTATATGTGAAGACGATGCACCTAGAATAAAATTACTATACCACAATAGGTAATAAAAAGAGTTAAGAATGAAGCAATGACAGATAAATTAATTATGTGATAGATACATGGTGCTCACATATTTACAAAAATTGTAAAAAATATATACGATTTCCTAAAAAATAACAATATCAGTGTGAGTTAAGGTAATCACAGAATTTAAAATAAATGTCATAAAAATAATAAATTATACAGTTATAATAGCAACCTGATTGATTTTGTCTAGACTCTAGATTGTCCTATGGAGCAGGACCAGCATATTATGGTTCCACTCTTAGTGGCTACAGCTATAAACGAAACCAAATAAATAAATACATAGCCGCAAGCGCTGTACAAGGATTTGCATAATACTAACATATCTAAAAATATAACTGGGTTACAGTACCTTGATGCTCTGGACACTTTTCGTAACGGTTGAGGTCCTGTTGCGAATACTGCTTCAACAGTTTCAGCATAACCTAATGATGGAACTTTTGTAACTCGTGACACTTCTTGTGAAGTTTTAACCTGAAAAGTGTTAAGTTTAGGTCATGGTCATGTTAATACCGAACGGGCTGCATGGCCTGCAGGGAGCATTATTGCGTGGTAAACTATGACAGGACAATCTAGGAAGATACATGATTAAATTGACGGCGTCAGTGTATGAGTAGAAATATATAGGTGTCAATGTTATTAATTCTATATTTCCGTATTATTATTCTTATCTCCGATTTGACCACAATGCGGTTTTCATACAAGTTGACACTATAGCACTGTTATATAATTATGTGTTAAGTACTTATAAGGAACATCTAGTCATCTGCTATTAATTGGATCACATTCTTGACTTCATATATTGTTAATACTTAGGAATGTCTGTTTGTTGATATATCAGGAAATACGTAGCTTACCAGTAAGTACACGCAGTGTGTACAAATGTATCCCAGGATTATTGTTCCAACAATCCCAACTATTGTACCAGCATTCTTGAATGCAGCTGGCATGGCAAGAATTCCGGAACCCAGGGATGATTTCAGTAGATTTGCGAATGATCTCACATCTCTAGAAAAAATTGTTACACATGGTATAGATGATAAAACGATTGATGATTTAAAATAGTTTATATAAATCCAAATCAATCGGCAATAAATGTAAATAAACGTAGGATCCAAATCAAGGTACTAAATGCCATTCAACTTCTTGTCGTGGCTTCAAAAGCATTTGATTTTTATTCTACCACATTTTATGATTTATGCATTTTTTATTGCCTCAATTACATAGCAATCATTTAGCTTCAGATTCAATGCTTTCGTATCAATCTTGTGAATTACTACTACGAGTATAACCGTTTTTTTATGGAGTAGCGTAAAATCTCAATGGAGTCCTTTATTTTCATTTTAATGTCGATTGGTTTACTTACGAGTTGGGATGCTCCAGTTTTCTGTTTTGGAAAGGATCGTAGGCACTCATTTCCAAATCATTCTCTTTACATTTTGTGTTGATTGTGCTAATGGATATCGTTGACGGATAGATTCCATTTTCTGTTATGATGGCCCTGGAAGAGATATTTCATTTTGAATGTTATTTCGTAGCTCATAAAATATTTGCTTATCATTTATATTTTCAACGCGAAATGTTGGTTTAATAGTGATGTAGTGCTGTGATAGAAATAGATTCCTAATAATTTAATCTTCACAGTTGATATAACTTTTAGTTTTATTTTAGTTTTTCTTTCAGTTCTAATATTAGTAGTACTTACTAAGTACCTTTAAGGGTAATTTATCAAAAGATTTTAGGATAGGTAAAAGATCGCAAACTAAAAAGGTCTATATTATGCATAGCGTCTATAGCTGAAGAATGCATGTTATGTTTAAAGTCCGCCAGACAAAATCGCAATAGCATATATTTTCAAAACGATTTTAACGCCAACCCACATTTATTTCTGGCCACAGCAGCAAGATTCCGAGTGGTACTTATGTAAGTACCTAGTGGTTTATAAATCATGGACCACGATCGTATGATTCGTATGAAAACGTACCTAGGTACATTTTCGGTTTCACTTATCATGTCGTATCTAGGGCTGATTCAGTAGATACATTTGAGTGCTTAAGTGATTTACGTTTTGTCAAAGTCAAATTATTTATTTCAAATAGGCACATAAATGGCACTTTTGAACGTCAAAATTTACAAAAAAAATAGAATTGATTCTAGTCGCCCCTTCCAAGAGGTAGCTTCGTATGGAGAAGAATGGACAAGACACTCCACCGTTTTGTGGTTTGATCCCCTACCTTTATAAAAAAAAAATATTTACATAAAATGCGGAATATTTATTTTTATTTATTAAATCATTTAATCTGATAATGTCCATAATTGTTATACACAAATTTTTTCTTACAAACTATGTTAGTACAAATAAATTACATACAAGGTGTGTGTAGTCATGAAACCTCTCGCTTGAATTCAGGGTAGATTGCCACGCTATAAAACGAGATTCGAACGAAAGCCTTCATGACTGGCGCGTCATACTTCTCGGGAATTACTTGAACGATACTGGTACCCCAAGTGTAAGTTTGCAAGAGAGTAAACGTAACTATTTCGTTTGCGTTAAAATTTGACCGAAAGATCATAATGCTAAGAGTATAGGAATGAGATTTTTTCATGTTACTGGGTTCACGTAGATATAGAACCCATTGAATGGGTTATTATGTAACCCTTTCACTGAGGTTCAAGTATAAAACCCATTCAATGGGTTATCATGTAACCCTTTCAATGAGTTTCTAGTATAAAACCCTTTCAATGGGTTACATCATGATAAAGGTTTCCCATTGAATGAGTTACCCCTTCGAAAGGCTTAACTCTTAACCGGGGTTGTACGGTCCTTGGTGCTACCCCGCACTCTGCTTAGTATAGAGTTGGTTTGCTTGCACATTATAGCAAGAAAGCCATCAATCCGAGCTTCCACAATCATACCCGAAGCGGTACAAAAGCGGGGCAGTCCTAGCAGCATCCTGAATCCATTATTATACTGGACACGCAAGGTATTGATCGACCTTTGAGTGTAGCTGAAGTTGGCTGGCTTTGAGCTGGCTACTCGTGTAAAATGTTTGGCAGTATTAGATTTACCAAGTGGACTATTTTCAGTAGGTGATAGTGATGACCTGAACGTGGTTGGTCAATGAGTTTCTATCCTCACTCCCTCTATCACATAACCCCGAGTCCTAACTGCGTGGCGTTCATTATGTCACTTTTTGTTCGGAAGACCGGTAGGCGCCGTCTGGCGGCGCGACTATGCATTCCGGTTCACCGAACAAAAAGTGACATGAACGCTACCATCGTTTCTTGCATCGTTCATAGTTTCATGGACTTCGACCATCGTTTAGAACGCGGCCTAAGACTTGTTTCTGACAGCAGAGAAATTAGACTATGTAGCATTATGTGGTGCTGTTCCTTATGGTGTGTTTTCTTCAAGTGGGGTATAAACCTGCACGTTGACGTACCGTGTGTTGCCGTACGTAAAGAATAGCACCATCCTATTTCTTCCCGTGGGTGTCGTAAAAAGCGACTAAGGGACTTACTAGTGAATGTGCAGCCTAGCGTTCTCTATGCATTTTAACACCATACTGCGATCGCCAACTCGCCTGCCAAGCGTGGCGATTAGGCACCCCCTCTTATTTGGGGATGGCCTATGTCCAGCAGTGGACGTCTTTCGGCTGAAATGATGATGAATTGTTGCAGGTTCTGATCTGGCACAATTTAGATCGCCATCAGCGTTTCTATCACAGGTAGTATTTTAATTTGGTAGGTAGAGTTTTTAAGGTTCACGAAATAATAAGCTTCTAAAAATACATCCTGTGTGTCATAAATCATAATGTTGCGGTTTACCATATAATTTAAAAAACAGAGGAACAATTTCCATTAAATTTTCATAGAATTTTTTCTATACGGTGTCGCGTCGCGCGAAACGTCACGCCGGTCTTTAGGAGCCTTTACTTTAACGGCATAACCCATTATTGCGGGAAAATCTTAATTTGAGTTTTTATTTAGAGGTACCTGTGTCAAGTTCTAATATGATTGCTCATTCAGTATAAAGGCTCGTTCAGACTGGCGCGAAATCGCGGGCGCGACAGTTTCCATGATGTTTTCATAGAAATTGTGCTACAGCGCGCCGGGATACTAGATCGCGTCGCGCTGTCGCGTTGCGCCTGTCTGCTGGAGCCTTTAATCACACAACATTTTGCTTCGAAACCATTAATAATAGAAGAGTAAAAACCATTGATTATAAAATACACAAAACAGTTTTCATTAATTTATACCCAGTGGAACTACTAAGATGTAGGTATAATTATTATGTTAATAGAACTTGTATAGCTTGAATTGTATTATAATAATAACAGTAGTAAGTATATGCTATAACAGGTTGTGGTCCAATGGTTTATGAATGTATGTAGGCAGTGCCGTAACTAGACTCATAAGCGCCCGGTGCGAGCTTCCATGTATAACTGCGCCCTTGAAAAATGTTCTAATCCAACCTGACAATAAAATGGACAGTCTACGTAAATAAATCTATCACCCAAAAACAAAATTTCTCAAAAAACTTGGTGGAATTATTAATAAAGTATCTATGCATAAATTAGGAAAAAATCTAAAGAAAAACGTTTATTGGAATTTATTTGGCAAAATACACAATACAAAACACAAATGACACCAAAAACTACGACCATGTATGACCCAAACCTTGGTCATTTCTGCGCCCCTTCAGGGTCTGCACCCTGTGCCTAGGCACCGCTGGCACTGCCCTAGTTACGGAACTGTATGTAGGTATTTATATGTTTTGTATTTTTCTCTCTCTTTTGAATTAATGATGCTCATGATGGAAAAAGTAGAACTATCAAAATGAAAGCCATTTCGATTGCAGTGGTCTTGTCATTACTTACAAATTTATCCTTGTTTTTTTTTTTTTTCAATTTTCACTTTTTGTTGTGGTATCTATGCCACAAAAATTCTAATACTAGTACCTGCTATGCAAATAACAGTGACATAAAGTTATTATAACATCATCCATATTGACAAAGCGGAAAAAATACGTATTATTAAAGCTAACTCAAAAACTACCCAAGAGAAGTTAATAAAATTTATATGGGATCACCGCGCAAGCTTCCTCAGCCAATTAAAAACAGAATTTTCAAAATCGGTCTACAATTGACGGAGAAATCAGTGAAAATATATACAGTCGAACATAGAACCACCTCCTCTTTTAAAGTCAGTTAAAAATAAAACACGTTTCTACTGTCAACACGAGTACCCTTGAAAAAAAATAGTTTACTACTTAATCATCATACCTGCAGATGATAATTATTCTATTTATAATCGTTTATATCTACATAAATTGCATACCATAAAGACTAGGTTAATTACTTTGCATAATTAGATAGGTATCACCTATCGGCATTCTATCAAACATTTTGTAATCGAAGTCTCTGGTGAAATATGATTTAGCTGAGGTATAGGTAAATTCCGGGCTCCAAGAGAATGCATGCTTGATACCTGTCATTTGCACACGATTAGGAACTAATACCGTCATATTACAAAGCGAGGTTTATCTTCAGACCCAGGTTTAAACCATAACCATTATTGAATTTCGAACTATGTATATTCCGTCTATGGTAAAGTTCCTAATACAAATCTGACAACTTAGTACCGAACTAGATTTCATTTTTGTATAAAGAACGGTATTTCAATCACTGGTAGGTACGTTCTTACGAGTATTACAAAAACTGGCTCCATGGTTTAAGCCATGACAAAATATAAAACTTGTTTTGTAATAAGACGGATAAAGTTTAAATTCGTAAAACAAGTTTTCTGTTGTAGCTCACGGGTGTCAGCAACGTATTCTCTCATCGGCCGGAGTTTAAGCTTCTTTAATGCCTTTAATTGCTATCTGCAGTAATAAAAGGCTTTATTGATAATAAAGGTTGTCATTGTAATCATTTAATATACGTTTTGTATAAAACATCTTATCAGTAATTTTACTTTGTTGTAAAGTGTTTATCACGTTTTTTGTGACAATTATAATAACCATAGATTGAAGTTACTTTTACGTTATACATGATGTCAATAAATTATGCTAAGTCAGGGTATTAGCGAAGACTATTAATTTCACAGAAATTTAAATCATTTGATTTATTAACGGCAGTTTATAATATCAAATAACTAATTATTACGAATTAGTTTACATAATTACCTACCTACTAAAGGTGGCAATATTTAATAAACAAATATACATAATTAGCGAATTGCCAAAATTAAATGTATTCATAACTTGTTGTCAAGTACGGTTTCGTTCGCATAGGTACATAAACTATTGACCTCCATATTGGATTTTTGGAGATTTTTCACGTCCCTTTGGAAGTGCAAAATCCTTTGAACAAGAATGTATTTTTTTATATAAGTAGCCTACTCGTCAAACAGGCTAGCAGACTATACTTGCCGTAATATGTATGATATATTCGTATCTGTGTCGACTCGTATAGTCATGGCGATCGCTAAAGACATATTAAAACTCGACAGATTTGTCTACGCATTAAAAAGATTTCACGGTATCAATAGAAGCTGTTCTTTGTGCATATCACGGATACGTTTCGTCCGTGCTCGCTTATGGTCTCTCTTTGTGGCCTTGTAATACGGAGGTTATTATAAAAGCGTTTAGAGTACAAAAAAATTGTGTACATGCAATATTTGGAGCCTGGTATACGGATAGTTGTGAGTCCTTGTTTAAAAAGAACAATATACCGCCATTACCGTGTATGTACATTAGAGTATTATGCCTATTTGTACAACAACATCCGGAATACTTTACTGAACACAAAATAAATTTAAACATGAGCTCTGTTTACCGCAATGCAGGCTCGAATTGTCTAAGAGGATTAGAAGAACTCGTACATAAATGCTGTAAAGTTATATAGCAAATTACCGGACGCCTTTACTTTACCTTTGATCATAATTAAAAACAAGGTAACGCAATTGTTAAAAGAAAAGAGCTTTTACAATCTCAATGAAAACATGTGAGATCTCAGAGAATGAAAATGAAATCAATAAATAATATTGGTTTATACCTTATAATAATTAATTAACGTTAAAAATTTACTGAATCAACACTTTGACATTATAATAGTTATGGCAATATCAATTTACAATTATTTATACAATATTAATTTTAGTTTATGTGAAACCGGAAACACGTGTAGTATTTTTATGTAAAGATACTAAATTTCAAAACTGTATCATGAAAAATCACAAGCTAAAAGGTTGTTACCGAGTTGTCCGTACAAAAACATGCTAACGGCGCCCCCGCGCCACCAGGGTCGTCTTGCGCTCATTGATAATAATTTGGCAGTAGGTACCTAACCGTACGGCGATTGTATTGTAAGTAATTAAATGGTGATAACATTTTCTATCACACTTGAATATTTTTAGGACAAAATATAACATGGGGTAAAAATTATTGAAATCGATTCAGTTCCTTATTCTGAATAAACTATATTCAGGTTTCGCATAAACTAACAAAACGTTGTATTCCTATGTTAATATATGTAAAAATATTGTTAAACTTTATCTCTTGAACTGACATAGGTATAACTTTAACAAAATTAATATTATTATTCCAAAAAAATCCTAATGCTCTTATTTCATTTTGTTGTTTCTGTCTTTTTAGGGTTCCGTACCCAAAGGGTAAAACGAGAACCCTATTACTAAGGCTCCGCCGCGCCGTCTGTCTGTCTGTCTGTCCGTCTGTCACCAGGCTGTATCTCATGAACCGTGATATCACCGGCATCATCACAGATGATGTATTTCTGTTGCCGCTATAACAAAAAATACAAAAAAATAGAATACAATAAATATTTAAGGGGGCTCCATACATCAAACGTGATTTTTTTGCTCGTTTTTGAACGATTCACAGAATATGTAGATATATATTGACTTTAAAAATAAATAATTAAATTAAAATAAAACAAATATTTAAGGGGGGCTCCCATACAACATACGTGTGTTTTTGCCATTTTTATAGATAATGGTTCGGAACCCTTCGTGCCGAAAAAAACCGGCCAAGTGCGAGTCGGACTCGCGTCCGACTCGCACTTGGCCGGTTTTTTTAATTTTATTTAATTGAAATAATAGCATTGTGCAGAATAAAATAAATATTAACTTGCACACCTTAAGTAATGGTAAAATGTAAAGGGGCCATTAAAGTTTTAAGATCATACATTGTAAACCTACATTCTGGCAAATAAATGGATTTGATTTGATAATGTTTTTTGCTATTACCGAAATTACATAATTAAAAAGAAAAACTTAATTATGCAAAAGTTTACGGCTGAGCTTGCCCGTTATTCTCCATAGAGATCTACGTTTGGAATGGGGAACTAGCTTCAACTTCCTGGTTGACCGACTCCTTGACAATTCAAAAGTGCCTGTAAATGCTTTGAATTTCATGATGCTATTTGCATATGTAGATAAAGTTAATAAAGCCGATACATAACTTTCACGAGCGTGCTTTTCAAAGGAAATGCGCCATATAATTATGAATAAATATAATTATAAATGTGTGAGATTATTAATAAGTAATAATAAAATATATTTTTTATTTGACACAATACTTTTTTTGTTTGACATAAATAATACAGTTTTTATTTGACATAAAAGTACACTGATACAGGGTGACACTTAATTTAAGCATGGAAATAGCCTGGTACAAAATAAATGTTCAATGCTAGGAAAAACCTGTGTTACAGATAAATCTCATCGGTTCCGACATCAGTCGGAATTTACCTAACAAGTTTTTTTTTTTTTTTTGGGTGGGAAATTATCAAATACCTTCTCCCTCCCAGCTCTGGGCGGAGCGGGAGGGCGTGTCAGACTTTTACTGACTAAAACCCACCCGTGTTCCTTCCGTTGCTTGTGTGGCCACGATATCCCTTTCGGACAAACTCGCAACCCTTTTTTTTTTTTTTTTTTGGGTGGGAAATTATCAAATAACTTCTCCCGCTCTGGGCGGAGCGGGAGGGCGTGTCAGACTTTTACTGACTAAAACCCACCCGTATTCCTTCATTTGCCTGTGTGCCAAGGCCACGATATCCCTTTCGGACAAACTCGCAACCCTGGCAGGCATTGGCCCTAGCGGACCCCGTCAGTTGGTGCTGACAACTCTTTGAGGCGCGCGTGGAATACGACGCGCCGTCGACCCGGGCCTGGTCGTTATCGGATGGTGAGCTACCCATCGCTCACCGTCCGCAGGCCCACGCCTACGGTGGCCGGAAATCGGCTTGCGACTCCCGACGCCCGGGGCGTCTCCTGCGGTGACTAGGGGCGCGAGGGCGCGAACCTTGCCTCTCCCTCACGCGTTCCGCCTCCTCCTTCGCAAGCATTACTAATTCACAGAAGGAGGTGACGGCCTCCCATGCACTGTCGCTCCGAACCATGGCCTGAACCAGGGCCGGACGCGAGAGATCGCCGCCGCCGATCGCCTCCGTGAGGACACGGCGGTGCTCCGCCCAAGCTGGGCAGACCTCCACCGTATGCTTCACCGTGTCCTCCGGGCGATCCACACAGTGGTGACACCCGGGCGTTTCCTCCCGCTTTATCCTGAACAGGAACCTCCCAAAACAACCATGTCCGGTGAGGACCTGTGTCAGGCGGAAGGTGAGGACGCCGTGGCGCCTCTCTAGCCACTCCTCAAAGAGGGGACTTATAGCCACAATTGTGGCGTGCCCAGCGCTGGGTTGCGACAATCGCACTCTCCATGCCGCCATAAGATCCCGCCGGAGCTCTGCCCGCTGTGCCGTGATTTCTCGCGGTAGCAGAGTTTCACCCCGGCGTTTTGCCTCCTCGCGCCACTCCCAGACGTGCGCGAGGACTTTTGCCTCCAGATCCCATGGCGGTAGTCCGGCAAGGAGGCTCGCCGCCTCACGGGAGACCGTGTGGTATCCTCGGACCAGCCTGATGGCCATGACCCTTTGGGACGCGTTCAATCGCTGGGCTGGTCGCAGCCTTATAGAATGCGCCCACACCGGTGCCCCGTAAAGGGCCATGGACCGCACGACCCCCGCGTAGAGCCTCCGGCAGGAGGCGTTTGAACCCCCCAGATTGGGCAGGAGCCGCTTTAAGGCAGCCCCGGCCCGCTCCAAAAACTCGCAACCCTGGCAGGCTGGCTATGCTGGATTGAGCATAACGCAAAGAATTTAGAACCAAATGGTCAAAATCTTCTGACTCACTGACACGTGTTATCTTAAGAACGTGATAGACTAGTGATACATGGTCGCCTTGGACATGTGCCATCACTATAACCATACTTGTTGATAATTTGCGACGCAACAGGCGGTTAACAAGACAAATAGTTCCGGTGTTTGTCACACCATTGTAATTTTACACATAATATTTCACACATTTTTACCCGATTGCCCCAGAAGGAGGGTAATGTTTTTCAGGTATGTATGTATGTATGTAAATTTTTATGTCTGTTTCTTTGACACGCTCTGTAGCCTAAACGGCTTGATGGATTTTAACGTATGAGGTCTTGTTAGATTCGTCTTAATTGTGGGAGTGACCCAAGCTATGTAATATTTATATATTGCATCTGCAAATACAAAGAAAAGGGATAGGTTGAAACTTTTTTTTTATAATAAATTACTATAATATTGGTATTAAATAGAAAGAAAGTAAATACGTTTATTTGCGGTAAACATAACGCAAAGAAAAAAAAAACACAAACACGAAAGAACAAGTTGAGGGAAAATATGCGTCACATTCACCCAAAACGGCCATCGCTCAGCATAATGCTGCGACCCTAGAGACAGAGCCCCAGCGCTGGTTTTCAGCGACAGCCGGCGTTGACGTGATGACGTCAAACCGGTGCAGCATTAAATGAGGTAAAAATAAACAAAATAAGAAATAAAATAAATACAATAATTCGTTCATGTGAAGAAATAGAAGCTACTAAGTAATGAGTTAATTCTAGATATTTTAATGCTACCATTTTGACACAAACTAAAGAAAACTGCCGGTAATGTGGTATCGTGTGGTGCCGGACGTAAAGAATACTACCATCCTATTTCTTCCCGTGGGTGTCGTAAAAGGCGACTAAGGGACTTACTAGAGAATGGGCAGCAGCGTTCTCTATGCATTTTAACACAATAATGCGATCGCCAACCCGCCTGCCAAGCGTGGCGATTATGGCCAACCCCGGGGCATTTGGGGGAAGCCTATGACAAGCAGTGGACGTCTTTCGGCTGAAATGAGTGAATGAATGATGATGATGATGAATAACTTTGATTTTGTAAGGTATTACCTGAAATATGGTGTATTTTTGTTGCCTGCGATATCTTACAAAATACAAAGATCACTATTAGACAATAATACTTGTTTTTCTCTTTTCGGTTTTGTTATGTGTTTTTGCCGTGGTTTTTGCAGTCGAGTCTAGTTTTTTTTTTTAATAATTTGTTTCAATTCTCTTTTAGTTTTTATCTGTAGGTAAGTCATTGATTTTTATGTTCTGCCCTATCCCTTCACATTTACTAAAATCACTAATTATGTTTACATATACCATGTGGTGGGACTCTGATGATGCAAACACCAGTCTCTCACAAGCTAATGTTACGTAGTTCCTAAGCTTGTCTAAAATAATATGATGCCATTGTTTGTGAAGCGAAAATAAATATTTTTAGTTTAAGTTTTGCATTTAAATTGAGCTTAAATAAGTTATTAGTTAAATGATAATGATTACGGTAAAAAAACGCAGATTTGCTATTGCTCATTTTGATTTCATTTGAGGCTTACGAAAAGGATAAAAAACTAAATGATCCTCGAAGATACTGACGGAGCAGTATCTTCGAGTATCATTTAAGCTTTTTGATGTGTAACATCTTTCAGTGTGTAACAGGAAGTGACAACTTAAGCATGGAATAAGTAAGTATTTTTTAATAGCATGGAATTAGTAAGTACTTTATAATAGCATGGAATTAGTGTACTCATGGATTTAGTAAGTGCCTTTTATTTAGAGGCTCCATTGAATTCATGCTACCTTAAAATACCAAAATAAAGCCACAAGATAAAATAATGATAATTTTTCCTAAATCCGCATTTATTTAAATTAATTAAAAGTACATACATAAAATGTTAGAAGGAGAGTATGGAGAGTATGGCTTTGCTCAGCTGTGGGACAAAAAAGGATAGTAAAATGAAATAAAATTACTGCAGTATGCAACTTTTTTTTTTGGTGGGAAATTATGTGAGCCTGACGTCATTGACTGTTAATGAACTAGAAAACTTGATGATGCAATTTACGATGTGGCTACCAAAATAGCTGCCAAACTTATAAATAAACTTCAATATCAGCTGTCCCTCTCATATCCTACTCAGATAAAAGAGCAAGATTATGAGATGAAAGCGGTTAGACTTTATTACCTTAGGAAGAATGTGAGCTTTATGATGTCGCATGGGATAAACAATCGGTGTTAAGTAATTGTGTAAGGCTAGATAACATTTCACCGTTCGGTTTGTATTAAAATATTTCAATATCTAAGTTGATATCCTTACTCAGCAGTTATGGCTGTTCTATAACCCCGTAACACAATAGTTTTTATTCACAATAAGAAGGCAATTTATAAAAATGGGCATCTATTAAGAAGATATTAAAATACGATGTAATTCAATATCTGACCGATCATTTTAGACAACATATCCCGGAATTAACGCACATCACCAAACACTCCAATGCCAATATTATTGTATACCTAATATAATCATAATACATACACTGAATTTTTATTATTGAAGTAAAACTTTTTTACGTAAGCTTGACTTGGGGAGTAAGCTGGTGAATGCGTGAAGAGAGCGTTAAGGAGCTTGATCGGGCGAGGCGAACGGAAGTTGTTTAATTTTTAAACATGGAACACACCGCGTCACCACCGCGGGCCGGGGCGTAGTAAGCCAGAATATATTTATTTAAATTCACACTGGCTGTTTATAAACTTCTGTTTTACTTCAGTCGTGTGGTCTTAAAGCACACTCGTTTTTTTATTATGTATAAAACATTGTTTATTTATTAAATTAGTTATACTGATTGTAAGAGAAAATTGTGGTCGCACACAGTCGCACACGATTAAGGGTCCTAACGTAGTAGATATATGTAATTCATCTATTTTGGTTTGTTTTGACTTAGATACAGTGGAACTGTGACTGTAATTTATGTAGTTTTAATTATTTTTGGGATAAAAAAATTACCTATAATAATAATGACAGAAATCGATTCTGAACAAACTACTTTCATAATGTGCAATAATTCAGTTACACGCCGCTTTAAGAATTTCAATAATACGTCTGATATCCTTTTCTTTATACTCGTATTATATTGGAAGGTGTTTTACTAATATTATACAACATGTCCCGGAATTAACGCACAATCTCTTAAGGGGTCATTGTACTCATCATTATGAACAACTTTTATTATGGGACCAAACCTGAAATCACGAAAAAAAATCAGCTGTTCCCTACATTTTGACAAGTTATGAGAACAAATATAGGGAACAGCTGTTTTTTTTCTCGATTTCTGGTTTGGTCCCATAGTAAAAGTTGTTCATGATGATGAGTACAATAACCCCCTAAGAGGTTGTGCGATAATTCTGGGACATTTTGTATAAATATATATATGACTAGCTATCTCGGCGAACTTCGTACCGCCTTAAACCGACAGCAGCGCCACCTACCGGGTTCAATTGTATTTTCAAACCATCCAGGAACCCGTTAAAATATAAATACAAAATTTCAACCAAATTGGTCCAGCCGTTTAGGAGGAGTTAGGTGACAAACACACTTACATAAGAATTATATCTACTTGTCAGAAACGAAGAGATCTGCAGGCGAACCAAGGTAAACGACATAGCCCGAAGAATTGCCAAACTTAAGTGGCAGTGGGCATTGCTCGCAGAACGGATGGCCGATGGGGCCGAAAGTTTCTGGAGTGGCAACCGTGTTCCGGAAGACGTAGTGTTGGAAGGCCTCTTACAAGATGGACCGATGACCTTGTGAAGGGCGCAGGAATCCGCTGAATGCGGGAAGCACAGAAACGGTCGAAGTGGTGGCGCTTGGGGGAGGCCTGTGTCCAGCAGTGGACGTCATTCGGCTGAAATTATGATATATCTAGTTGTACTAAGTATTTAAATAGACCGGATTCAGTTGCATCCCGCGGTTAAATAAGTCCCCAACGTAATTGGGAAAAGCTTAGGTATTGATTATTATCTAGTTCATACTGTTTATATTTACACAATTAAATAAAGCTTCATGTTTATATAGTTTCAACATTGATTTCGGTACATTGGGATCGTATGTCAACAATAGTTGCTTGACTCGAGGTAATTATTAGAACAAGTTAATTGGTATTGAATATATCTTTTGATGAGAAGAGTGATATGGGTTTTTGCTAAATTATTAGCCTTTCAAATAGTGGTTGAATATGGAGAATTTATTAACGCTTTTGTAAATGCTTTCGCTTAAATAATAGCCTGTCAAACGATGTTTGAATATGGTTAGAAAAGGTGTTATTTGTATTGCTTGTCGGAACTCAGAACTGTATTTGCGAAAGCTTCAGTTAGTTTGTTTGTATGTCCTTATTTATTTGTTTATGTTGTTTTTATAAAAGGAGCTCTGCCTTGATTGTAAACAGAACATAGAAGGGAATCCTTGGAAATTACAGGTTTTTTACGCTCAGTTGCTACGAAAAAGTCTATAACTAAATCATTTAAAAAAAACAAAATAAATGAAAATAACGAGATTAAAAATAGAAGATTCTTTTGTTTTAACTTCTCTACGTTTTATTACATAGTTTGTAATGCATATCTTCACGCATGACTGCCACTACAGCAAGAAAGTGTAAAACCGACTATTAATTAGCCGCACACGTGAAAATTACACAACTTTGGCGCCATTTCAACAGATTGTGTTTACAACTTTTTTCTACAAATAGTTTTATTGTTATTTAAAGGACCAGATTTCCGAAGCAAATAATCATATTTATCGTTGATCAATGAGTAAATTTATAAAGAAAAAGTTTAAATTTTTTAACTATCCATAGAAATTCAAATGTATTATAGAATAAATTTGAATTTATATGGATAGTTTTAATTCTAACTTCAGAATGAATTTAATTTAAAAATGTATTCCTTGGTTAACATAATTCAAGGTTTATTCGCGGTCATGGCCAACATTATTAATAATAGTAAAATCATTTTTAGAAAAACTTACGTCGAACTGAACTCCTTCATATTGTAACTGTTCGTCATTTTCACTGATGTTTATTGGTTTTTATATGGAAGCAAAAATCCAGAATGGCACAGGTTTTTATTGGATACGGTTTTGATTAATTGATTTGTTTATATTTAACGATTTTTTGTATCGATAAATTTGCGCGCGTGCGACATGTTAACGTACGGGCGGCGACACAGTCAATGGTCTTGTGTATAGTGTGCAATAGTGATCTTTATAAATATAAAATACGCACGACCGTCTCAGGGACCATTTTGGCATCAACATTTAGCTCAAGGGTCAGTGGAATCTGGAATTCTGCTGGATGGATTTCTGTTCATTAGACGGAAGATCATTGTTTCTATTGTTGATAGTTCTAGATCATCTTTTTGCACTTAGTTTAATGAAGATAAGTCCGTATGTTATGACAATTTTGGTGAATATGCGGTCTGAGAATTTGAAACGGAGTGTCGTGCATTTTTAAAAGTTTTATTTATCATGTTTTGCATATAAATTGTAGGTACCTACATATTTTCGAGAGTTTATTTTGAGGTGGCGTCATATATTTAGCATGCGATGGAATTCGGATAGCTTTGCTATTGGCTGCACTTTCAACTGGATGGTGAGCGAAACGTTATTTATCTATTTAAAAACATTTTTCCGACGACATTGATTTCAAAGGACTTTTCAAGGTCTCCATACATTGTCGTGTCGTTGTAAGTGGGTAACTATCTATAATTTATAAGTACTTATTTTTCAGTTTAATTTCCTTGTAATGTATCAATTTGTGTTGTATTGAAGTCTCCTACTGAGATAATGTATTATACCTACCTGTTTTTCTTTCTTGATTTACACTAGATTTAAAAAAAAAAAAAAATCCATGCAGCTGCTAATTGCGATGCTGCTTATTTGATGTTTGATGAAATTATTTGATGAAAAGATACTTCCTTCCTTTAGTTTCAGAGGCACTTATCTAAAACTAAAATGTAACCTTCTTTGAAAACAATAGGATTCTTTGCGAACTTCCAGACAGATGGGACAAATATTGTTTTCTTTTCCTTCCGTTAACACGTTAATCATTAATGTAGTACCTAATTAAAAGTCTTTTTATATCGTGCCTCTGTGTAAGTATTTTAATGCATTTTTATTTAATTCAGCAGTAAGTAATAAGTAGGTAGGTACAGTCGGTAACATCATCACTAATAAAAATACGTCACACGCAGAGCATTGCGCATCACATTCGTTAACACGCGAGATTCTAAGCAAGAAATTGAATGTTGTACCTAATAGTTCTAACAATCTTTTATTAACATTTGGCACACATAAGACTGTTTCTAATTTATAAATAGGTATAGAATACCGAATGGTGACTGTAACCGAGACAATTTGGCACTGATAACGTACTCCATGATATTCGGAATTACAGGAGAAATACTTACATATTTTTACACCTTCATATATTTTTAAAAATCACTGACAAGGACGTATCATTGCCAAACCATTCGTTTACACGACAATCATTTACACCGCAGTGTAAATATTTGTCATGTAAATTAATGGTTTGTTTATTTTTAACGGCACATACAACAGGAAATAGGGAAAATTATGAAATTTTCGAGCACACTTACATTATTGAAAAAGCATTTGGGTGGAGATTCTGTACAGTAGGTGTGTACACTAATTTCGTATCGGATGCAAAAGCATTCTGTTCATCACTGTCCAATTAAAGACAAGTCACTGGCCGATAGCCTTATTGTGAAATAAATAAATGAACGATTGATTTGAGCACTGTCCGGAGTCCAGCCACCGACTAAGAATATTTTATAGAATTCGTCCAAAAATTAAAAATGGATGGCAAACATGTACGACGCATGCTCATTCATTGTTGTTATTATTTTTAACGTACTTTACTCTCTTACGTATGGAGTTGTCCTTCAAAATGTTGTGACATGTGAAAAAGCTTGGCATGAAAAGTGTGTAAGTCAAAGACTCTGCTGAAATGTTATTTACATGCTGTCTGTTGTGGGCCTAGCACGAACGCTCGGAGTAAACGTAACGTAACGAACGATCTTAGTCTTAGTCAGATAGGAAATGTCGACTCCATCTAGCTTCTTTTTTTTTATTATCATGACATGTAAAAGTTATTCCGACATCCTATTTACAGAATAAACAATTTCATTTCATTTAAAATTAAGAAGAGGCTCCTTATTTTAACACGTTTTATTAGCTTCATACGTATGTTTGTATGTAACGGAAACTTTGAAATTTTTTTTGACCCCCTTCAAAACGTCGGATTAGCTCGAAATATGGCATACTTATCAAGGACCGATGACAATACAATAATTTAATAAGTTTGTCTCATTATCCTTACCAGAATTTTCGGGATTATCGATTTTATATTCAGAGACACGGTAGTGATTTGTGCCAAGTACTAAGGCATACATGACTTAATCTTTGAGACAAGCATATGACTAATTGGCAGGATCAACTGGAGAGTTTTGTACACTCAACTAAAAATATAGTTTACAACAAAAAAACTGTCCTATTATCCTGAGCAGGATTTTCAGACCCGCCTGAGAAACGGCTACCATATAGCACTTAGCCGCGTAAGGTCTTTGAACGTTATTCGGATAGAAGAACTTCATTGCTCAAAATTGACAGGGAGAATCCCATGTAATGGTGATGGTGGTGATAGATTAGTTAGATGAAATGGTTAGATTACGAAATAATTCATAGAACGACCCGGTAATCTCTTTTTACATGTACACACGGCTACACATCAAGCTAAACATTTCCAGTATAACCTGAACTCGCATTGTGTAGGATTTCCGTACAATTAGAGGTCAGCTTAAACTGGAAATTATGGCTTGATGTGTACTTAATACACTAAAAATATTAGTACAAAAAAAACTAAAAAACATGCTTTAATAGAAAACCAAACTAAAAAGTAGAAAATACTTAATTTTAAATTTGTTTGAAATAATAGTAGTGTTCGTTTGGTGCCGGACGTAAAGAATAGCACCATCCCATTTCTTCCCATGGGTGTCGTAAAAGGCGATTAAGGGACTTACCTACTAGAGAATGGGCAGCAGCGTTCTCTATGCATTTTAACACCATACTGCGATCGCCAACCCGCCTGCCAAGCGTGGCGATTATGGCAACCCCCCCTTTAGGGGAGGCCCATGTCCAGCAGTGGAGGTCTTTCGGCTGAAATGATGATGATGAATAGTAAGTAGTGTTTAACTAGAAATTTATTTTATCGTAAAAAAGTGTGGGGATCGCAAGCAAGCATGCTTGATACCAATTCTTGTAAATATTTTATTGACAGATATTGGTAAATGTAGAATCGTTATGAAAATATCTTAAAAAGCACCCCACGCTTTTTTATTTCAATTAAAGCATGTTTTTTATACTATAATTTTTTATGTTAATTTGTATGATATTCTGAAACGGTCACACATACAAGCAAAATGAAACTTTAGTATATGATTTATTGGATCTTTTTCTTTCCATGTTGAACTCTTGACAGTTAGGTAATTGTAATATTTTCTCTCGATACATTTTTTATTCGAAAATTAGTCTTTTTTAAGGATAATTACAAAAAACAAACAAGATTGTTTGGTTTTTATGTCTAAAATAAATATAGTTTATTATCCAGCCACCAGATATTATTTCTCTAGATCAATTAATACTTTAGTTATAAACGAAACAAGAATTGAGACTTACGCTATTTAGTTTCGTGCTCGAACACGATCAAAGAGCGCACGCGATATTCAACTTTATTACTGATGTGTTAGCGTTTAGCACATAACGGAGTGGCGGGGAGCAAGGGTAATTTGATTTAGACTGCCTGCTCTTAAAAATACTCATACATAGATACATAAACTCACGCCTTCTTCCCATGGGGGTAGGCAGAAACTGCAGAACGGCGCGGCCTGCTACGATCCTTACGTATACTTACTCGTTTTGCCTTGTTTATGTTCCTATATCTGCGGGGTAATTGCGTAACATACCAGTGGCGAAGGGTGATTTAATGAGAAAGGTAAGCCGGAGCAAAAAAAAATGCTTACCTAGGCCGGACCTGGCGCACGTAGTCCAGTTACTTAAAAGTGACTGACTTCAATCTTCTATAAGCAGATGTCTTCAGTCCACCTTTACCATACGTGTAAGCACTGATATATAAAAGTGGCTTTAAAAAAAGCCGTTTGTTGTGTGATCAGTGTGATGACGTTGACGTATGATGTCTACTAGACAAAACTACTTAACTACAATACTACTGACTTATTCTACTTATAAGTACTCTAAAGCTATTCGTCTATTCTTTCGTACAAAGTGCGCTAAGACATTATCATAAAAGCCGGGATGATTCTTAATTTTTAGCAATAAATGTTTTTCTATAGAAAAAATGGCTAGATCAGATAATCGTTCTTGTTTTTGAGAATTATGCGTGTAAGTATGAATTCGCTTCAAAGCCGAAAACGACCTCTCCGCGGTTGCCACTGTAACGGGAAGTGTCAAAAATATACTACATAATTTTGTAATTTGTGGAAAAGTGTCACACAATAATGAATTTTGAAAATTGAGATAAAGCTCGTAAACATCTAGTTTGTTCAAAGACGGAGTTGTGTATAAGACTTTCAACTCGTTCTTTAAAGCAGTGAACTCAAATATTTGCGGAAGTTTTAATAGCAATGAAGATATTATTTCATCTGGAAATGATCTACTATAAAACTATACTTAGATTTATTAAGTAAATTAAGAAAACTCATTTGAGAAAGTGATTGGTACCTGTGTTGTATTTGCGTCTTAAAATTGTCTATTATTTCAATGAAAAGACGCCGATACATAGTTCTAGTGTCTACTTCTGTATTAAGTCGTCTACGCTGTCGCGGCGGCTCATGGAATTCCTGGACGCTGTCATAAATAAAATCAAAATTATTTATAAAATCATTTGAAAGCCAACTATTGAATGAATCTATTTTGCGGTTTGCCACTACGATATCAATCTGTTTTGATGGCAATAAATTAAAAAGAACGTCGGTTTTTTTAATGCAATTTTTGCTTGTACTCCACCGTGCTCGCCAGACATTACTGCCGCGCCGTCATCGTAAGACTGACCAACTAACTTATTCCTACAACGATACTGGTCAAGTATTTCTAACAACTGTTTGAATAAAACTTCAGCAGTTCGGCCTAAAAACCTAGGGATCGTTTGTTCGATTCCAGTTTCAGATAAATATCGAAAAATTTCAGTCAATTGCTCCCTATGACTGACATCGGGAGTTTCGTCAATCATTACAGACAGAAATTGAGCTTTATCTATCTCGATTCTAATGTGGTGTGGAAAACGGATGCAATACTATGTATTAAATCATTTTGAATATCACTAGAGAGACCAGAAAACGCGGGGTTCTGAATTGAAGAACATAGTTCCAAATGAGAGTCCATTACGGTATCATACTTGCTCAGATATAACAAGGTTTCGATATAGTTACCGCGGTTATCAGAATTAAGACGTTCATCGTGGCCGCGAAAAGCTAATTCTTGTTTACCTAACAAAATAACGGTGTCAATAAACCGTTTCATTAAATTCCTATTTCGAGCTACTTTCCTATTAAGAGCTTCATGCGAATTATTGAAAAATGGTTCTATCCTACTATTCCCGAAGTCATGTAAATCTAAACAGCTACGAATATGCTTTTCAGTTTGCACATGTTTTTTTGATGAATTTGTCAGATTATTAATATCTGTAAAACCCCCTTTATTCCAAACTACTAGAATCTGAGAAAACTAAACATGGAAAACAAAACATCCTATTCAATGTACAACTACCAGTCAGCCATTGATATTTATCGTAAAGGGAAACATAAAAATGTCTGAAAAACCCATCGCGTCGTTTGTAGTTTATAGTCATATCTGATCGAGCACGACTTAGCCTAATTATGTGTTTCTTATTTTTGAAACTTAACCTTGAAAAGCATGTGTCCTCACGAAGCAAATAATCTGTCACACAACAATCTAAAACTATTAATGCCGCCATCCTACTAATAACTTTTCAAATCTACACTAAAAAAGTAATTTCAACTTGCTAATCTATAGACTTACCACAATTTCCTAATTATAACGACGGCGAATGCACAATTTCACAACAAACTCACAATTATCAAATTCTAATTGTTAATATCAAAATAAAAGGTTATAATTCTATTTACGTCAATGGTCAACAAACATTTCGAGCGAGCGAGTCAGCGAGCTTCTTCAGGGTCACAGGGAGAAGACTCCAAGGCACCGATATTTAAGTTTATTTCCATTTACGGTGAAAATAATCGTAATAAAAAAAAATAACATAAGACCTGCTTTATAGTTAGTTCGGTTAATATGCAAAGTTTAATTATCTAAGTTGAAGTATTTTTTTAATACCAGCGGTTTATTGTTCGGTTTGGAGGTAACTTTGTATTTTTTTTCTATGAAAAAAATTTTTAGGAATCGTGTTTTCGTCAAACATAGTAAGTACTTAACATTAATCCTTAACTTTACCATATATTTATTTAAAAATTAATGCTGCAGTATTTTCGACATAACGGAGGATCATGCTAAGCCATTTGAGATAATATAGGCTCTCAATTTTCATAAAATTTTGTATGGAGGTAGCTGACATCCTGGATTAACATATAGGCTACTTTTTATCCCGATGTTCCTACGAGATCGAGACTTACGCGGGTGAAACCGCGGGGCGCAGCTAGTTTATGTTCATAAATCTGCGGGGTAATTGCGTAACACACTATCAGTAGCGATATGTTACATTTTGACAGTTCAACAACATTCAATGCGTTATTTACGTTGTTGAGCAGACAAATGTTTCGAACATGAAGCAATGGATTAGCAATATACTTCAAAATCATTCAGATTGTGATTGATAGTGTGTTACGCTAATTAGGGTGCTGGGTCAAACACAAAAATGAAAATACTCGTTTCGCACCATTAATATATTAAAAGAAGGTTCGCACATAATATTTACTTAGTTTTAAGATTATATTCATATCTATGCACCCATAGATATGGATACAATCTTAAAACTAAGTAAATATTATGTGCGAAACGACAATTTTTTTTTTGCGACAAGCACCATAAATACCACCATACTCATTGTGCTTGTCGCAAAAAAAAATTGTCGAAATGCATTAAAATTTAATCGAAAATACAAATATTCTGTAGTTATATTGTCGACATTTTCGACTGTAGATTCAAAAATCGTTTGAATTTCGTTACGTTTACGTCGCATGTTCGTGACTTCGTGAGAGCCTCTGCTATCACTAAAATAACTACGGATAAGTAATAAACCGTGAATAGGAAAGGCCGCAAATATTTAGAAGTCATCTGTGACGCTGGCTTTGGAGCGTGAAGATTGCTTGATATTTCATACATTATGTGCGTTTTCACTTCGTTATACAATTTTAACATATGTTTGTTGTTGTTTATTTATGTTATAGTGTAGATTAGTGTAGGCTATATGTTTTTTTTTAATTTATGTTATAGTGTAGATTAGTGTAGTTTTTGAATTTTTAAATATTGTGTTTTTTATATTTAGGGAAGTTAGTACAGTAGTTATTATTTTTAGATGGTATTTAAGTACCTACATACTACTAGTTATTTACGTTTTTCATAGTTTTAGTTTGTATTTTAATTATAAGACCGTCTATATAAAGTGAAAATAAAGTGAAAATACATACTTAACCTTTCATAATTTTTTTGTTCTTTATTTTATGTATTTCGTTTTCTCTTCTACTCTTACACACGTTGTCTACATCTCTTTGTCTACTTTCCTATCGCAGGTATACTGGAAGGGATTTCTTTAGAAATAAGCATCACCTTTGTACATATTTTTCTGTTCCTTTCTTCTTTCCTGTTTATATGTGTGTACATAAACTGATAAATAAAAATAAAACAAATAAATAAATTTAAACTTTTATTTGGCTCTTTTTGTCAAATACCGATTGAATCAGTTGGCAAAAAGAGCCAATATGTCCATCGTCATAGTCGTGCAATTGCTTGCCTTGCATTGTATTTGAGTAGTATTGCGCAATTAAGCATTTGCTGCATCATTTTCTAAGTGTTTTATTGCTAAAAGTGCTCTTGAAGTCATAGGATTAAACAATTGTAACTGTATGCTTTGTGTATGTGTGTATTTATTGTATATATTAATGGTACACCACTGACTACCTGCAGTATTGTCACTCCTGCTCCCTTTAATCCATCCAAAGGTTGTCTGTAAAAGATCGCTTTTAGCGATAAGACCCCCCATTGTGTCACCCTATGTAAAATTTAAACATTTATTTCTGTAACTTTTATGGTGTACATAATAAAGAGTATTCTAATCTATTCTATTCTAATTGTTAGATTAGTAATGTTCTTATTAAACGAGTGTCACATAATCCATATTATTGAGATACAAGAGTGTCTTTCTCTTCGTCTCAAGTATAAAGTGGTATATATGACTACTGCTTAGTACTCATAGATATGGATAGAGGTAGATCACGAGGTAGGGAAGTGTCTGGGCGAGTGTCGCGCCGAGACATAATAATAATTATCATTAACTCTGACTAATTACCATTGTATTTTCAGCAACGCCTACGCACCTTTGTTGACGCTAGATAACATCATTTTTACAAGCTGAACTGGACTTAAAAGACATTTTCTCCAGTGAAGTCACAGTTTAAAAATAAAGTTTTAAAATAGTTTTTCAGCAAACTTTCTCACGGACATTCCATCAACTAGTTTTTGCAATTATATTTTTAACGAGAGCAGTGCAGGAATAATTTTTGTTTTGTTTTACAAACTTGCATTTTAGAGTCTTGTTAAAAATAGCTGGTAATGCAAAATGTCTATCTCTCTATCTATCTCTTTGTCTATGTCTGTCTATGTGTGTCTCTCTTGTCGTTCTAGGGAATAAATCTTCACTACTAAGAAATTATTAAACTCAATGTAACCATTACTTATTTGAAAATGATAACGATGTATGTTTTATTTAATTTGGGAACTAACAAAACTGCGTGTAGACAATTATAATTAAAATACTCATACCTAGTTTATATATGTACAGACGCCAGCAGGTCAAGCTACCCGAAACTGTCAAAGTTTCCCAATCAACCTTATGCCGTAGGGATAAAGTTGAAAATCTATTAAAGAAATTTGACCGTTTGTAGTAGCTTGATGTGCTGGCGTCTGTACATAAACTCACGCCTTTTTCCCATGGGCGTAGGTAGAAACTATAGAACGCCACCTGCTACGATCCTTATATATATTCCTTTTGCCTCGTTTATGTTCATGCTGGTAGCACACCTCCGCCGCGAAACCATAGCAGCGAAACTGCAGTAGTTCAATTGTACTGGTTCGCGTCATGTTCCGCTGCGCCATGTGCGCATCCGATTCGCAGCGGAACATGACGCGAACCAGTACAATTGAACTACTGCAGTTTCGCTGCTATGGTTTCGCGGCGGCGGTGTGCTATCAGCGTCAAGGGTCTAACGTTCGAACATACATCCAAAGTATCGACCGAACGTTCGGCCGTTTCGTGACTACGGCTGACTATGGCTGACTACGGCGAAACAAAAAAAAAGACAGTCAAAGAGATAAGTCAAAGTCAAAAATCGTCGACCTAATTCTAATATGGCGTAAGTCAAAATTAGCAACTATTCAGGACGCGAACAAACACGTTTTGTTTCTATGAAGTTCTTAGGAAACATAAAATTAATGTTCTACCGAAAATATGCCTAATCAAATCTTCTTTTTATTTTTAAGGTACAACACATTATATTGATCAAAATCGTACTAACGCCTTATTAACCGTTGGTATTCCAAAATTTTACTTACGCTATATTTGAATTAAAAAAAAAAAGTCACAGAATGGTACCCAAGGAATGGAAAAAGACGTAGAGGAAGGCAGATGAAAAGGTGGGAGGATGATCTGCCAAAAGGTTGGCGAAGAACAGCTCTGGATAGGAATAAGTGGAAGGAGATAGAGGAGGCCTATGTCGCAAGACAGCCTGACCTGGTAGCTGATTAGTTTATAAGAATTTGTGTATGTACAGAGGTCAGAGAAAATAAAGTCTATTTTTATTTTATTTTATTTATATTTGAGTTAGGTCGACGAAATTTGACTTGAAGTCGGATAAGGACTCAAAGTCAAAAAAGGAAACTTTGGAAGTCAAGAAACGGCCGAATACTCGGTGGAGATTTCGGATTATCGCTTCGGAGTAGACCCCCTGGACATACACGAAAATGAAAATACTCGTTTCGAACCTAATCTTTACTTAGAAGATTGTATTTATAAGTAAAGGTAAGTACATGCATATTGAGGTTGTCGCAAAAAAAAAGTCAAAATGCATAAAAAAAGTATAAGTATTTATATTCATATTTTATTTGTATAGGAAGTAACTTATAATTTCTATACGTTTACGATCTTCGTCCATCCATCAGTACCGAGCCATCAATGTCTATATTCATCAATTTCTAGTGCGGAGCGCAATGTGCTGAAATTTTATTCAAATAAACGCTTTGGCACTGTAATCAAGGAAATGCAAAGATACCGGAATTATTCATCTATTCATAACATAACATCACGACTGTATTCCCCGAAGGGATAGGCAGAGGTGTACCTATAGTAGACCCACATTGCTCCAGTTATGTTTAAGTCCCATGTAATAGGGGGCGAGCCTATTGCCATCAACCGGGCTCAAGTCCAGACTCCGGGCTGCTACTGAGAAATTCCTAATGGAAAATTTCAATAACACTTTGTCCGACCCGGGAATCGAACCCAGAATCTCATGTTCAACAGTAGCGTTTGCGATCACTAGACCGACGAGGCTCATTTATTTCATACATTAGATAATATTATGAAGTAGCCGTTTTTATAAAAACAAATGAAAATCGATTTGATAAACTCAAATCGAAAAGATATATTATATTAAAAATTTCTAATAAACGGCTCTATTTAACAAAAGCTTCTTTGGCATTGCATCA
Organism: Tiliacea aurago; assembly: GCA_948098905.1. Taxonomy (NCBI): domain Eukaryota; kingdom Metazoa; phylum Arthropoda; class Insecta; order Lepidoptera; family Noctuidae; genus Tiliacea; species Tiliacea aurago. The sequence continues at coordinate 10,554,288 of OX402579.1, read as the reverse complement.
AAAATATACAACAAAAAAATACCTATTGATATTCTGAGCACTAACGAACTTCCGTATTTAAAAATAAATTACGAAACTTTTTAATTGATAAAGCTTATTACACAATCCAAGTTTCTTGAATGATTGATTGATTTGTTGACCATGTATTAATTTCACTGTATTTTGATATTTTGACATTTACAATAATTACATTTTATAATTATGTAAAATAATTTTAAATTTAATGCCAATACATCATTGTTGTATGCCTATTAGGCAGGACATATTGGAACTTTAATTTATTGTGAAGATCTAACAAACATACGCCCACAATAAAGATATTTTGAATTTGTAAACTTGTATACTGGGTTAAATTAAATTAGCTAGCGAAACTCTGCAGACGTGATAAATATCGGTATCTAAACACGATAAAATAAATATTTAAAAAAAATGTTTTTTTTGCTGTCATCGACCGCTGGTCGTGTTGTTACGTAAAGCATGAGTTGAAAAAATCAGTTTCCTTTTGTTTTATCGTTTTCAAATAGCGATACTCATCACATCTGTGAAGTTTACATAAAATAAAACTGATATTTAAAGTGGCTGCGGTCGATGACCACACACAAAAAATCATCAATTTTTTGTTTTTTGAACGTGTTTTAATATCGATACCCGTTGTCCGTGTTGTGTCGGACATAAAGAATAGCATCATCCTATTTTTTCCCGTGGGTGTCGTAAAAGATGACTAAGGGACTTACTAGAGAATGGGCAGCAGCGTTCTCTATGCATTTTAACACCATACTGCCATCGCCAACCCGCCTGCCAAGCGTGGCGATTATGGCAACACTTTAGCACCTTGATGTACCGATAGTCGATCTGGCACCGTTGAAGAGACTGCAGTATAGTCCATACAACCAATAGCCTAGACCTGAATCCTCCAGCGGTGTGCTTAGAGGATTCAAGGCTAAGCAAAACCAAAGCAGACTCAAACTATTGCCCTGAAATATGCCTCGGTCGATCCTTATCGGTTCGCTATTCCTCTGGATATTTCGACATCCTGGATAGCGAAGGACTGTCCTCCATTGCCTCATACATGACATCAAGAAGGTGCGCAGAGTTGCATCTACTTTATACAACTCCAGCACCCTCATGAGCCATGTATGTGGCACCGAGTCATAGGCCTTCTTATAATCTATCCAACATGTTGACAGATCCTTTCAGGAACGTCGAAACTGTTGGCTAATGGCCATATCAATGAGGAGTAACTCCTTAGTACCGCGAGACCCGTTCCTACATCCATTTTGAGAGGCAGACATGATGGAGTTGGTGTCTATATGTATGTTAATTTTAGCTCTCAAAATGGATGTAAGAACTTTATAGACCGTCGTGACTGAAACACGTGATCGGTCTATAATTTTTGGGTTCCGCGGTGCTACCTGATTTATGGAGCAGGTGGGTTATTCCTGTCGTTAGGAACTGAGGTAGCAAACCAGACTCCAAAGCAGTGTGGTACTGAGCCGCCAAGCGAGCGTGCGACCCAAAAAACCATTTGATCCAGAAGTTGTGCAGTCCGTCTGGTCCTGGAGACTTCCAGTTAGGCAACGGACGGACCGCACGAGCTACATCTTGGGGGCAGATGGTAATAGCCCCCATTTCTGGTATTGGATCGCAGGCTCGCTCAACTTTCTGAGTCCAATCACCTTCAGTGTGACCGACAGGCACCGACCAGATACTGCGCCAGAAAGAAGACATGGCATCATTATCCGGCAGGCGCGTGTCAGTCACACCTTGATTCGGTCGCTCCCAAGCCCTATAAACCCACCTTTCATTGCTCTGGAAGGTGCGATTCTGAGTATATCGGTCCACACGCCGCTTATACCTACGAATACGGTTTGCCCAAGCATACACTTTCTGCGTCAGGAAGTCTATGCGCTCCGTGACACGAGACAAATAGTCCTCAGGGCTGGTATCAGTCCCTGAGAACGCCCGCCTCACAAAGCGCATCACTCTTGGGCGAGTATTGCCCTCCCTGAAGCAGATTAGTTTGCCGAGGAACGCTCTGGCCCTACCAATACGACGCTCAATTCTGCACTGCCAGGCTGGTACGACTGGTTTCGGTCGTGTAGCTATAGAGACGTTTGGAAATTTTACGTGAGCTACACGACATGCCGCTACAGCCGCGCAGTATAGAATAGAGTAGTATAGTAGTAGTGAGGTCTTCGCAGTCATCAAAATAGTTTGACAACTGCGAATCCAGAGCTGCCACCAGCGCCCTATTTTTGTTATGCATGGGCAAACGAGGTAAGCGTGGTCTAAGTTCGGGTGACATAAACCGATATTCCCGAATCGCACCCTTCAAAACACTCCTCAATTTCTCATTGCACTGGGTACTTACGTTTGTAGCCCTGTCATCATTCCCCTCGTCAGCTTGGATGGTGTTAGACTGCGCTGGTACTGCAACAGTCTGCGACAGGGGGGCGATGACATGGCTACTCCGCATTTCAGTTCGCAGGCGATCAAGTACAGTGTCATCCAACATATGATTACGTTGGATGACCCGCACCTGATCCGATAGTCGTTGTGCCGAAACGTTGACAGCTGGTTATTATTATTATTATTTCAGCCCTAAGACGTCAACTGCTGAACATAGGCCTCCCCCAAAAAGGGGAGGATTTGCCATAATCGACATGCTTGGCAGGCGGGTTGGCGATCGCAGTTTTTTTTTAAAAATGCATAGAGAACGCTGCTGCCCATTCTCTAGTAAGTCCCTTAGTCACCCTTTTACGACATCCACGGGAAGAAATGGGTTAGTGTTATTCCCCTTCGTAACCTGCTCAATTGTTCCTCGAGTTCGGTGATCTCCTCGTTGGTCCGGAGTGTATGCGTGTTGTATGTTCCCAGGTCCAGGTTTCAGTGATTGTAGTAACCGCAACTCTTCCGAGGATTCTTAGCACTCCTTTCCTCACCATGGTCTTGACCGCTACCGTAGCCAAGGGTAAGCGGGCCATGCATTTTAAAATTATTCACTTAAACCAACTTGAAAAACTACGTGGCATCCATTCTCATTAAAACATCCCAAAGAATAGGTTTTGTTTGTTCACAAATGCGCGTTTAGGGCTTGGGCCACTTATTGCCGGTGCGTATATTTCGTGGTCAAGACACAATGGCTCATTCTGTCTATCAACGATTATATCAGCCTGCCACTATAACTTTAGCTCCATAGGTTTTGAAAGATAACGACATGCTGCGCGGACCCCAAATAAATTGTAGCCCCAAATAGGGGACAGGAGAATGATAATACCTACTTACTCGTATAAGGTTTAATAATATTACAGGAAGGGCAACGATACTTAATTCTTATGTAACACATACATATATACTTTTGACCGAATTACTTCTAAAACGAAATGTAGCCAATATAAAGATATTGTGCCAAATGTAAGGTCAATGACTAAGGCAATCAATGTCAATTTATCCGGGTCCACCAGACAGATTTAGAATCGGTGTGGAGTCAATGTTATCATATTTAATCAAACCATTAAAGCTGTGGTTTTTATGGTGTTTCAAATGAAAATTATAGACTATGATGTGATGAAAAATAATATCAACAAACCGAGAGTAAACAGCGTCTATAAATATTTTGTTAACTAGATTTTGGCTGCAGTTGAACTCGCGTGGGATTGGAATGGTATATTTAGTCGTGTAGTTGCGCCATCTATTGGCTTAAGAGCTCTATTTAGCTGTATTGCTTAGGAATAAGCTGATTCTCTTTTCTCATAGTTTTGTAACCAAGTGCATAGATTGCTCTTTGCACTTGCCTAGGTTAATCTGCGTACCTACCTACCTGTTTGTAACTGTTCTCTATATATAGAGAACAACAACAGACAACAACACACAATAGATAACATACAACAACAACATCATACTCAACAACCAACAACTACAACATACACAACAAAAAACAACATCCTCAATATACTCTCAGAGGCACGACATCTAAAGACGTCGATGCCTCTGAGAGTATGTTGACCTGTTCATCACGGTGGTCATATACCAATGACAGACAGTTGTTTCAGTTTCCGATTGTCTGAAAACCAATCATATCCTATAGGTACTATCAATATCTACTAGGTAACAAAGTATTCCCAATGCATCAGACTAGAAAGCCTTCCTCAGACCAGTTGGGAGAGACTAGTACCCCAAGTGTATGTTTGCAAGAGAATAAACGTGACTATTTCGTTTGCGTTAAAATTTGACCGAAAGATCATAATGCTAAGAATATAAGCGTGAGAATAAAAATCTAAACACAAACGTGCTAGTTACGTTTACTCACTTGCAAACTTACACTCGGGGTACTGCATGTTGTGGTAATGGCAAGAAGTAAGTTCAGTATGATGACATTACATCAGTTCTTAGCTAAGTTTACGTAGATGTTCTAAAATATGAAAATATTTGTAATTAAGGTCACGCAGAAATAACTGTCGCGCTGAACTCATTCTTCCGATTTACGACGACCAACTGCGGCTAGACAAGAGAGAAAAATTGCGCTGAGGGTCACATGAGGGGCATTTTGTACATTTTAAAAAGAAACTTGTCAAAATATCAGCAACATATTGTGTCATGTAGACACTTAATCCTGAATATACGTATCATAGCGTGAAGAAAGAGGCATCATTTATTATAGTCATTATACTTATAAGGCCACTGTGTTGGCGATTTCGGACCATAGTATCTTGATTTTAGAGGCTTTGGTCAAAGTAGAGTTTTGATAAAAGCCACATTTATACACAACTTTGAACCTCCGGGCCAATGTGAGCATCTAACTCCTACAGATGACTAACAAATACAGGAGAAAAATTTAAGCAGTGCGCAACCTAAAACCCTACAAATCGCAATACGAGCGAGCGCACACCTGTTTAGGTACCTACCATTGCACGTTCCGCTACACTGCGCACACGCGCCGGCCGGCAAGTCACCATAAAACCAGTTTCAAAGAAAACATATTTCGTTAACGATAACTTTATTTTTTTATACTACGACATATGAAAATAAATAATATATGTTTAAAAAGACTTGCTTAAGACGCAGATATTATATGCCAGTGGCCTTGAGTGGTTAGCTTGCGTGTTCTGTACTGAGCTCACGCAACGCGACGTACGTTCAGGCAGTAATAGGAGCCCATTAAGGAGCGCTGTCCCCAATTTGACGCATTAATAATTTACTATACACAAAACAAAAGGTATTTTAATAAAACGCGTATACTAAAAGATCAATAATTAAATTATCTTTGAATTGGTGAAGGTTTCAGAAAAATACGCTTGGTAGATTTTGCGCCATTCTTAGTTTTTTATCCGCGTTAGACATAACTTTACAAATTAATTTCACTATAACATAGTGACAAAACATAATCTAAAATATTCACATATAAAATTATTGAGAAAATGCTCTAATTTAACATATATTTTTTTCATTCATTAACACTACTCGTTTAGACGTGATCTTCAGTATAAAATCATTAAAAGTCGGTTATCGTCGCCTTAAGTTCAATTTTTCAAAATTTGCGCACAGGTTTTTTTTCCTGTATACAAAATTAAAAAAACACTACATACTAAATAAATATTTATTGCACATTGACATTTACTCTTATACTAATCACAGATATCGGATCCTACATTCTTCAATAAAAAAAATACTGACTTAAATTGTGTTTAATGAATTACTCCGTATTATTATTAATCATTTGTATAGTGTCTGAGATAGTGACGGTGCAGCCTGAAACTAAACTGAACATTCCACAGAAAACGATTAAAATGTTCTTGTACAGGATCCAGTTATATTTGCCGAGGTCTTCCCATCGGAATACGGTTTCTATAATCCCTGGTATGATGAGACCGAGAATGGAATAGAAAAAAGCACCAACAAGGTTGATGATCTGCTCTAAATAAGGTAAAGCGATGCCAATTCCACCTGAAACAATAAACCATTATCTTAACTTTAATAAATTTAAGTATCTTTACATTACTATTTATTATTTGTACGTGTCGGATCCTCTACATAGGATCGTGATTAGATATAGTGCCAGATATACTCAAACTCAAACTCAAAACATTTATTTCCATTAAACCTATTACAGGCACTTTTGAATTTTCAAAGAGTCGGTCAGTTAGTCAGAAAGTTGAAGCTATTTGCCCATTCCAAAACGTAGATCTCTATGTAGAAGAACAGGCAAGAAACTCCAAGGACACTCTTTTAAATCGAAATATTACAAAATCCTGGGTACATTATTCTTGTTGCTTCTATATGTGAGAACAATGTAAAAAATTAAATTGCTTATTTAAAAATATACCTACTGTGGGCGCAGAATTGGGCTGCAGGTAAATTAAAAAAACACCTCCTTATCATAACGTCCACACTGTTTATTGTTATAGAGTCTATTAGAGGGACCTTACACACGACAGAACTAATACTCTGAACTTAGAAAGAAAACTGTCGCACCATGGTCCATTTCGACACCATAGAATCCGCACAAGGCCAAACAAAGGCGTTTGTGTCTCGTTTTTAAGTGCATACTCATCATAATTCATACAGATCCGACGTACATAATTAAATCAGCTAAAAGACATCCACTGCTGGAAATAGTCTTCCGTGAAGTATCGCCGTAACGACCGGTCCTACGCTGCCTGCATCTAAAGGATTCCCACGACCTTACTACCCACGCTACATCTTTCGGTATGCAAATTACGAATTATACAATATTAGTTTTAGTATATGCAAAACCCGTGTCTAGTATATTTATGTAAAGAATCTATTTGAGTACAAAATTTCAAAACTGTATTATGAAAAATCACAAAGTTATAAGGTTGTTATGTTACCACATTGTCCGTACAAAAACGTGCTAACGGCGCCCCCGCGCCTCCAGGGTCATCTTGCGCTCATTGATAATAATTTGGCAGTAGGTACTACCTAACCGTATGGCGATTGTATTGTAAGTAATTAAATGGTGATAACATTTTCCATCACACTTAAATATTTTTGGGACAAAATATAACATGGTGTAAAAATTATTGAAATCGATCCAGTTCCTTATTCTAAACAAATTATATTCAGGTTTCGCATATACTAAAAATAATGTTGTATATACCTAAATAAAAATGATGCTGTTCCAGAGACGTTTCCTGAACGCGGGTTCCAAAATCTATAGAAGATTTCAATTAAACTTTTGCAGTTTATTGTACAAAAAGAATTGTCACAAACAACCCAGTTGATACTCTTGTTACATTAAGTCCATGATTAGTAATTAAAGTATTATTAACACTAAACAAATAGTAAGTAACAACACAATAAAGTACGTTTAAAACAAATTATAACAAGGTTATGTTTAAACATTTCACTTTACGTTAAATATTTTATCCGACTAACATGTACTTGGCCTGTTTGATAAAGACAATATTTAGGAAAAGATTATACTGACAATTAAGATTTATACATTGCCTAGTTTTGTCTCTACACATATTTGTTCACCCGAAATGACTAATTTGCGGATTTTATTATAAGTTAATACAGTGGACCCCCGGTAATCCGACAACCGTTTTGCAGGGCAGTGTTGAACTATCAAATTTGTCGGATTATAGAGTACTGCCTAAGGCCCCCTATAGTTCGGTTTTTTTTTTACAAAAGAGTACCTTGTACGCCGACGAATTACAGATCCAATGATAAGATTCTATTATGTTATACTCTGAACTTCTGAAGTACAAATCATACCTTTATTATATACTTTGTATATACCAAGTATTCAATAATAATAGACATGTCAGATTACAGGGGGTGCCGGATTAGACAGGGGCCGGATTACCGGGGGTTCACTGTACTTTAATCTTGTCCACGAGTTGTGAATATAAAAACTGGCTCTTATTTGTCTCTACTTTGGACTTAACCTTCACCCGCATGATTTCCTTTTGTTTATTATCTACATAAAAAGCCTTCAGCTGTTTGCCTTTTTTGTTCTTGAACAAATGTCACAATTAGTTGATAATCGTGCAAAAGTTATTTCCTGCCAGCCAGTTCATATTGAGGTAGGTATATCACTTATCAAGAAGCGTTTTTACTGTTATTAGTAAAATGATAATACTTACCACAGAAACACACGATCAAAATCCTGGTACAGATTTGCATGACATTATGATATTTCTTGTGGACGCGGAGTTCCACGTATCTTGTGAATATGTCAATCACAACGAAGAAATGTAGAGGATACGTCAGGAAAATAGTTATTGAAATGAATGTCTTCGCACATATCGCTGGCCTGAAATAATAGAAGTAGCAAAAATGTTAAAACGCTTAAGAAGAAACTCATTTTGATTAATATTGGTAGCGTACTATTTCTGCTAATTTAGACATGTCAGCGTTTGCTCAAGTTACGATTCAAGTTATGAGTGGTGTGGGTGTTCGAGCCAAGTATGCACCCCTGAGGAACTCCGAATTGTAGCATAGCGTATTTGAAAATTAGGCCATCAATGTTCCACTAAGCACAACTGTTTATTCAAAAAATTAATACCTACTGTTGATCCAAGACATCATCGACTGTATCACTATCCCATCACTGGGTCTTACTTTCGATCGTTAGTTACCGATACTATTTTACTAACAGGTAAAAAAATCAAGCATATAAATTACCAGTCATCCATAGGCAAATTCAACGTGATAGTTCCTCTTAGTACATCGCCGTATCTTAGGTAGCCGAACACACCCAGGATTGTGTAGAACATCATCACCATTGACATTGCGATCACCATAACGCTTGGGCACCCGAGGAAATGTTGGGGTTTCTTCATCGTGTTTTCTACTGGCATCACCACTCCTATGCCTTCCATTGCGAAGATCACAGTTCTGTGAATGGTGAAAGTAATCAGGTTTTAGGTGCTAGATGAAACCTTTTAGCATTGTGGTTTAATTTGGAAACTTCCATTACAGTCATAGAGAAAAAAACATTGTATAATTTAAATGTAGTATAGACAAGGTATAGACGATGAATTTCAGCCACTGTTTCAGTGAATTATCAGTAATTTATTAATTTTAGAAATACAAAACGATAATTTCCGAACAAAAAAAGCATAATCCTGTTTCTATTACTATAAACTATCATAGAACTGCGCAATATAAAAACAAAAGACTATAGACAATTCATCATTTAGACTTACGACAAAAATGCAGGGAGTCGCGACATATCGCCAACGATTTTTTTATCGGCGATTGTCAACGGTTCTCTGAATATGTAGTAGAGGCATATCGCGAAGGTGGCGAAGAGCAGTAAATTGGCCAGCAAGGAGAATGGTGCGAGCCACTTCAAGTGCCTGATCTGGCACAGCAGGCAAAGTGGCACGAGCAGGATAAGGCAGTAATGCTCCACCGGCATGGCTGGCCCCTCTATGTATGTGTCGAATAGCTGAAATAAATAAGATAGGTGATTTTAATTTAGGTTTACAGCAAGTATAGATATATGGTTTAGTATAGCTTCTTTGTCATACATTATTAGGTCCAATGTAGGTATTGTATGTATATCATTTAAAAGAACGCGACCTGCGGGGCGAGCACTACCTACTGTGAGTACTGTGACATGACTTGAGTCACACATTTTATCACAGTTTGAGTGATAAAACCGTTTTGTCTTAAAATGCTAGTACAAATTGACAAGACATAATTTATCATGTCTTGTCACAAACGTCTTGGCACGCCCGTGTTCGGGACGCTGTAAGCATCTGAAACACCGAGAGGATTGGCGATATGTTGTCGATCTTAGAAACAATTTTCACTGATCCCTAGTTTGGATACTACTCGTACTATTGCACTTTTACTAAATGCTCTTAACCGGGACCATTATACACCAGTAAAACAAGCACATTGGACGCACGTAATTGCTAAACGATCTAATTCAACCGGAGCGGACAAAATTATACGCTTAGGGGTCTTTGCCAGTTTGTTGTTGTTATTATCACGACAGGCGATTATTTTATTATCATTAAATGGATTAACAAACCATCATAATTATTGTACCTAAGTATGCATTACTTTGAAGAGGAATTAACCCAAGGCAATGTGTTTAGTCATATTGCAATTATTGGCATTGCCACTTAAAGTGTAGAAACGATGGATAACGAAGAATGTATAGAACTAAATGAATAAGTGCATACTGATGTAATTTGTAACCTTACCTGCTTAATTGAAGTTGCTATTAGCACAGTAAATATACAACAGACGCCGAGGTACGTGAAGCATAAGGAACACTCCGCAAATAAACTGAAAAGAAGGATAAACACATTTTATATAATAATAATAAACATGTTCATGTGGTAAATTAAACAATCTTTGGATAAGGCTAACGTTACGCAATATTCTTTGAAGAGACGCAAAAACGCTTTGATACAGTACCTAGGTAAAGTATTATCATTGTATTATTTATTAATATACCTTGAATTTTGCAAGAATTTAAATAATTTAAAAATAATACATATTTGGTTACAAAACCTAATAAGAAAATCATATTAATTATTTATATTGTAGCAAACGTTGCCATAATTATTTATATTACTACTATGCCTTACGTACGGTGAGTAGGTAGGTACATAGTGCGAATAAGCATTTGCTTATCAAAAGTATTTATTTTGTTCGATGCTGAATTCACTTGGATAGGTACACCAACTACTAGATGACTACTAGTAAATGTATCAGGAAATGATAACGGGGCTAACATGGGGAATAAAAACGTGAAGATCAGATTCATCCATTATTAAAATTTAAAGGAGAGGACTAAGATTAGCTAAGGAATCCTCCTGGGTGGCTTGATGTTGTTGCAGTTGATGGCAACGAAAGAAACAATATTGAAACTAAAGTGCAACAATCGCCTGAATGACATTGACAGGGTGGCATTGTTGGTAAACATTTGAGAAATTGTCACAGAAATAGTATTGAAAAAACAAGATGGTGGCTTTAGTTCTGATTTTGACCACGCGCCAAAAGATCCTTGTAGCGTTGTACAAGCAGCCTGCCAGGGTTATGAGTCTGTCCGAAAGGGATATCGTGGCCCTGGCACACAGGCATTTGAAGGAACACGGTGAATTTTAGTCAGTAAAAGCCTGACACTCTCTCCCGCTCCGCCCAGAGCGGGAGAAGTTATTTGATGATTTCCTACCAGAAAAGAAAAGCGTTGGCAAGCAATGCAGATAGTAAAGATAATATAGATAATAAAGAATCAAAGAATATTTACTGTGCAAAATTAGCAAATGACCGGACACATTTTGGACCATTTGCAAAAGCCGCCCCACAGGTTTCTGAATAACTTAACAATGGTTTTCGTTCCGCACGACAGCATCCTCGAGACGTTTCTACCTGTAAAGAAAACCATGAACTGTTTGAAATCTATATTTATACATATTATAAATTAAAGTCGTTTTTTGTGTCAGTCTATGTGACCACATAGTTCTTTTTAACCGACTTCAAAGAAAGGAGGAGGTTCTCAATTCGTCGGAACCTTTTTTTATGTATGTTCCCCGATTACTCGAAGACGGCTGGTCCGATTTGGAAAATAATTTTTTTGTTTGAAAGGGTATACTGAACAGTTGGTCCCATTGTCATCAAGTCAGGTTCTGATAAGGGGCCGCTTCCACGAGCGAGAGAATCGCGGCTGAAATCGAGGGAACTCTTCAAATATTATAAGCACACTTATAGCGATTTGGGTATTTTTTATAGTAACTCATGCATTTGCTCTCGAAAAGCACCATTTGGTGAAGTGGAACTGATGGTGGAGACCACAGATGGCATCCGGAACAACATAATATTATGTATTTAACGGGTTGCGATTCGATTAGGTACTTTATTACGGTTGCTAAGCAATTTATGCTCGTCACAATGCATATGGTGAGTGGCAGTTCTCCTGGTTCTTCTCGGGAGAACTCCTCAACAATTAATGTACCAGCATCGGGAAAACCAATATTTTAAGTATAAAAGGTGATGAGCAGTTCACATTAGGCTATTGTAACTTAGATAAATTAAAAACTGATCCACTAAAAAGTGAAAAATAAAAACTTTTTACAAAAACAAAATAGACTTCCAAAAAAACACTACAATTTTTGGTTCTAGGACATCTCGATCTCAGTGGTGATGAAATTAAATACATAAAGTGAAGTGCCTATCTGGGTTCGAACTCAAGACCTACAACTCGTAGGTCGGGGCCGATACTACTAGGCCACCACTGCTCTGACAAAATATTGAGATTTCTCTAATAAGTATAGTATTATTAATGTATTCTGCACATACACTTTTCGAAATATTTAAAAATCTTTTTACAAAAAAAAAATAACCGATTTCCAAAAATACACTACAAAGTGAAAAATAACTTTAATTTCGAAAGTCGGTGGCAAAAAACTAAAACACAGATCCAAAGACACCGACTTCCGAAATTAAAGTTATTTTTCACTTTGTAGTGTATTTTTGGAAATCGGTTATTTTTTTTTGTAAAAAGATTTTTAAATATTTCGAAAAGTGTATGTGCAGAATACATTAATAATACTATACTTATTAGAGAAATCTCAATATTTTGTCAGAGCAGTGGTGGCCTAGTAGTATCGGCCCCGACCTACGAGTTGTAGGTCTTGAGTTCGAACCCAGATAGGCACTTCACTTTATGTATTTAATTTCATCACCACTGAGATCGAGATGTCCTAGAACCAAAAATTCGAGGACATAATTATGGCATCTACCATCCCGCAATGGGCCCGCGTGGTGGATTACAGCCCACGCCCTCTCACAGAGAGGAGGCCTGTGTCCCAGCAGTGGGAACGTAGGATGATTATGCAATACATTGTCAAGTAGTAAAACTCGTGCGATGCTGGGGTGGGTCATTAGTTAATAACATTAATAACTACTAATAACCTAACAAGGACAACTTTTGTTTTGTTTATTTTGGAAAATAAACAGTTACACATTACAATATTACATCAAATTTGAGCTGTAGAGTGAGTAAATATATAACCCACGACAATTTCTACATATTATAAAAACAACTTATAAATAAAATATAGTATAGGAGAAACAATGAGGTGAAACTAATTCTAACTGATTATATAGTCTCGTAGTTTTTAGGTCTGTAACCTATTCCTTTTTCCCAAATATCTATAGGAAATGGTGCTGAGTGAAAATGCGCAGTCTTACTGAAGGGTCGTAAGAGTGGCTACTGCATGCATAATTAGCCTATAATTCTGGGACACAGGATTCGTCTCTTCCAGAGGGACCAGTGCAGGTTGGTAGATGTTGCATGTCTTCAAATTTTTGGTTCTAGGACATGTCGGTTTCCTCACGGTGTTTTCCTTCACCGTTTTGAGAGCAGTGGTGATGAAATGATTAACACAAAGTAAAGCGCCTAGCTGGGTTCAAACCCATGACCTAAAAGTCGTAAGTCGGGGCCGTTACTGCACTGGGCTACTGGGCACTGTTCACGGCTACTAATGACCCTCATCTTCAAGTACCTAGTACAGTATACATAGTCAAGAGTAGATAAGTATACATTGTCTTCTACCTGATTCACAACACTCATGCAGTTAGCATACCTAAACGTGGCAAGAATCATAATAATCAATCAATCAATCAACTCAGCCTATCGCAGTCCACTACTGGACATAGGCATCTCCCAGGCTGCGACACAACACCCTGTCCTCCGCCTTTCGCATCCAGTCTGACCCAGCCATCTTCTTAAGGTCGTCGGTCCATCTAGCTGGGGGGCGTCCCACACTACGCTTGCCGATACGCGGTCTCCACTCCAGGACTCGTCTGCTCCATCGGCCATCGGTCCTTCGACAAACATGACCAGCCTACTGCCACTTCAGTTTGCTTACTCTGCAAGCTATGTCTTTTCCGGATAATAATCAATAAATCAGAGTATCTACATCCCTCATTACTATTTATAAGACCATCTTAAGAACCTATAGTATATCTAGTTACAGTACCCCGAGTGTAAGTTTGCAAGTGAGTAAACGTAACTAGCGCGTTTGCGTTAAGATTTTTATTCTCACCCTTCTAATCTGAGCAATAAGATCTATAGGTAAAATTTTAACGCAAATGAAATAGTTACGTTTACTCTATTGAAAACTTACACTTGGGGTACAGAACCTAAAATAGTGGTCTGATGCGAATAGAAAGAAGAAATTATTCACGAGTTTCTAAGTTTGGTTTTTAACCTTGAAATGGTACAGACAATTTTATCAAAAATTTAATAAAAAGGATTATACAATATTTGAATTATACTTACAAATATATGAACACAATGTCCGCAAATAAATGCTACGATAACAGTGCCAATTATGCCAACTCCCCATCCAGCATTTGAGAAGGCTAGGGGCATAGCAAGCAGGCCCGATCCTAGCGAAGACTTTATTAGATTTGCTAAAGATCTGAGGTCTCTGAAAAAAAAAACGATTATCTATATATAGTAAACAAATCAATCAATCAACTTAGCTGCTGACCACAACTCGTCACAGGCCTCTCCCAAGTTACACAACACCCATTTCGTTAGTAGTACACCTGGCTGGGAGTTCGCAGTCAGGAAAATTAAAGTCAAGCAAATTGACTCCGTACGTCAATTTGCCGTGTTTTATCCATTTCAAACGACTGTCAAAGAATGACAGTTGTGATTTGGACAGGCGGACAATTTCAGTTGGTAGTCAATTATCTTAGCAATTAATTTCCCTGACTTTACGAATGCTATGTTTGTAAATTCGCAATGTGTATAAAAAAAATGACTGGCTTCAAGAAATTATCAGAAAGGGTTGAAACGTTTTTTTTTTTGTATTTTTTTTTAAACAATCCTGTTCGAAAAGTGATTGCCAATATCATGGATACCTGTCACTAACGCTGATTTGCTGATGCGATGCTTCTTAGAGACAATGTTCAAAACCTCATGTGACTAATTTCATCGCTAGCTTTGTCTTTGACACAATTGAAGGCTAATATTAATAATCAAAGACGTATTAAAATTGTGAGATGTTAACCTTCACTATCAATAAAGTATATTATTTAGCACACGCATCTTTTTGATTAAGGTTCTACCAGAGAACTGTTTCTAACCCAGTAAAATTCAAATATTACTTACGAATTTGGTTTAACGACTTCCCGATGTTCAAAAGGGTTGTATTCTTCAACGTGTTTGTTCTTCTCTTTCTCGCCCATGTTTCTTAATTAAAAGTCTGCACTCAAAGCAAATTAGGTTTGTGATCGTTGTGGTTTTTAATTTTCCGGTTGTTAAAAGTCTATTATAATGTCACTAGCACTAGAATTACAACTATAAACCAGTTATTAAAGTGGCACTTTACTTCACAAGTTATGTTCACAATATTGTGATATCACTGTAGTATTTTACAAAATAATTATTCTACGATATCTGAAGGTTGCACTGTTTTTCTTATTTATATCGACGATTGCTCATCTTGCAAAATTGCTTTACAATTGTTATCCCTTATCTCTTACGAAAGATAAATTCTTGAGTGGGATAATAATGTTTGTCATTAACCAAGATAAAAGTTGCTGATGCTTGTTTGAATTATTTAGCGATAGTTTTGATAGCAATAAAGTTATGATAAAACGTGACTCGTTCTTCAAGAGCTCGCATTAACAAGAAATAAGATACACTTTTCGAAACCACTTTTTTGTTATTTATAAATTTGTTGATCAACTTAAACATTCTCACACACTAATTTAAAGTGTTCTGTTTGCTTATCAAAACGGTAACGAATTTCATTTGATTAAATTCGCTGGATGTATTGAATTCCATTGGTTTTGCATGTTTTTTTATTATTATTTATTTGCGAATGCACAAAAGTTGCGGAGACGCGGTCTCAGTAAACAGCTCACATACTAATGCCGACTGATGCTCTATCGTCGTTCTTATAGGACACACGTTACCCAGCACTGAACGCAATCTAGGCTCAATAACTCAAGACAACATTGCTTTAGGATTGTCAATATTAATATTATACTTATGAATTTTAATTTATGTATATGCTTTCAGATTTTGTATCTTGTCTCCCTATAGTGTTGAGAGAATTGAATTTTCTGGCTTTTCCAAAGTTGTTTTAAGAAATCGGTCGAAGATCTCTTGTACGAGTATGATGTAATTTACAGTAGGTTTTTCATAGGTCATCGTTTTCTGCTAACCCTTTGTATGAAAATATTATTACGATATCGATCGTATTCATTGCATAACGCCTCATAATCATAAAGCACTGGTCCCGCGTGGTAGTTTACAGCCCACTCCCTCAGTCTCCCCCTAGAGAAACTACCTTTTGGGAGGGGCTACTAGAATCAATTCTATTTTTTTGGAAATATTGAAAAGTGCCTTATTACGTGCCTATTTGAAATAAAAGATTTGACTTTGACTTTGGGAGGAGGCCTGTGTCCCAGCAGTGGGATTATTATATGCTGATATAATGCTCCCACTGCTGGGACACAGGCCTCCTCAATTCAAGAGTGAGTGGACTATAAACTACCACGCGGGACCAGTGCTTTATGATTATGATTATGAGGCGCTATGCAATGAATACGAACGATATCGTAATAATATTTTCATACAAAGGGTTAGCGCGCCTAACCATACCATAGCGCCTAATCGTAGTAACGTGAGTGCTCGTCGTGCGAAGTAGTTTCTTTGTAATCGTAATATTTAAGTTTCATAATGTAAGGTAGGTATTTACACTTAATAATAAGTATACTATGTTGATTATTATGCGTTATTTTACCTAACCTGAAATGCTTCACGTAAGTTTTCTGTTACTGCATGAGCGGCATCCTCAAATTTTGCAAGTCGCATTTCAGATATCATTGCCAACAACTACATACAATAATATAATACGAGTAGTATCATTAGATTGGTTTTAATACCTACTTAGCCTTAAATGTTTCACGTGCATTATCTGTTACTCGATCATCGAAATCCTAATCTTTAACAATGTGGGATCTCCTCTATCCAAATGACATATGGAGTACTGTTTTTTTCCATAGTTAACAACTAGGTACAATACAATTTTATTGAATGATGTCAATGGTGTCTTTCAGGTCTAGCCACCCACGTCACTTAAGTGTTAGTTGATTGATAATAGGCCTTATTGATAAAGGGGACTTTGTTAGCCCAGTTCTCCAAGAAAATCTCTTCAGATAGATTGTAAAGGTAGCCTGCCTTATCAACTGTTACTAGAAATTGGTCCTTATACTTAGGTCATACTGAAAGTTTCTGGATTCTGATAAATTAGACCAGATGATACACATGACCTTATGATACATTTATTGTTTTTCAAAGTATATGGTCACAATTTATAGATTTTTGGATTCGCTGGAACCATTTTAAAAAGCAGTTGGGCCAGTCTTCCTTAGGGACCTCTTCAATGGCTTCGTGAAACGCATTCTACGCCGATTTAGTGCTCGTAAAACGTGTGCCTATAAGTTTGTCTTTAATTTTATGAAACAAAAAGAAGTTGTAAGGTTCGAGGTTTGGGCTGTATGGCAGATGTGTTATCAGTTCTACATTTTAAGCCTTAAATACACTTCCGTTTCCTTAGCGGCATGTGAGGACGCGTTATCGTGGTGAAGGAGGACATTGCTTCGAGGACGCTTTTCGCGAAATTTTACTAAGACTCTGGGGAAATAGTTGTTGACATACCAATCTACGGTCACTGTCCTTTGGTCTTCTAGCGACACTGTTGTGTAATGTGATGATTTACCGAAAAAAAAAGCAACCATTTGCTTACCAATGCTTCGACTTTTCTTAACTTTCATCGGCTAATTCTCAAGAAGAAAGACCTATTCTGCCAACTGGTTTTTTCTTTCCGGTTCAAAGCAGTACACCCAAGTTTCGCCACCTGTCAAGATATTATAGACAGCCAATGACTGTCCTCCATTAAACTTTTTTATAATTTTACGGCAGCACTCTACATGCAATCGGTTCTGATCTTCCGTTAAATCATGCGGTATCCATCGAGTGCAAACCTTCCGAACCTTCAGATGCACATGCAAAATGTTTTGCACTTGGCTCATTCCAATGCCTGATACAGTACAAATTTGCTGACAAGTAATTCTTTTGTCAGTTTCAATCAGTTGTCGTACGGTATCAATATTGGATTCTGTAACCGCCGTCGCCGGCCGACCTTCACGTACATCGTCAATTCGTCATGGAGATGATCACGTCCACGTCTAAATTGTCTGAACCACAAATACACAGAGCTGCGACATGGGGCTTCATCACCAAATACCAATAGAAATCTTTTGTTGACTTAAGTCACAGCGAAAATCGTAAAAATCATTATGCGAAAATTTTTACGAGTTAAATTCTTTGTAATAGCGACACACAATTTTCTAAAGGACGCCACAATGAAAAAACAAATGACAGTCTCGCAAATTAAAAAGTAACATGTTCCCAGAGAGTTCCATTTTCGAATTCCGGAATTATTTTATTTCAATTCCATTATTTTTTATTTTTTTTATTGTAAGTGGCCAATTCCAGAAATTTTCAGTATGCCCCACGTACAAGGTGGAGATGACAACGACAATAAATTAAAACTTCATTATATCTAATGACGTTCCCAGTCTCCATACAAAAATGAATCCAAATATATCCAATAGTTTAGTCAATATAGCTCTTAGAGCATTTGCATTTAGAGGTTAAATTCTCTAAGATATAGAGCTAGTAAGAGATTGGCAAAACCCATAATTGACCCATCATATTTAGTGTGTTTGAAAAAATCACTTTTTAATCTCGATGTTAAGATTTATTTAATAGTTTCAAAATAATCCTATGCATTAGTATTGTCAGTGTTTTCAATTATTGTTATCGCCACGTTGTATAAACAGAAATTTATTATTTATTTGTGAAAACGGAATGCTACGAGTATATCATCATGCTCGGAAAACGGATCAGTGACAGTAGTTATAACCGCATCCACATTGCCCTATGCTGCATTTTTTCACTATTGGATGCAGAAATGTGTTTTATATTTATAAAACACAATCATCATTTTTTTTCCTAATGTTACGTTTTAAGTCACCAATATAATATTGGTGCTTTAAGCAAATTAATATGACAATAATGTGCTGTTAAATTCAATTCAGCTTGACGACAATATGGATAGCAGGATGAAGACAGAACTTGTAATAAAAATACAGTAATTTGGTAAAAATATTACATTAAATATACCTTTGAAATTTTCCGGAATATCATGTGAAAATCTTACTCATCTAATGCTTTGTAGTTAAGCTTCAATCTTAAGACTGACAAGATCATCAAAAGAAAAATTAATTTGTTATTCCACATGTTAGTTTTGAGACTTAACGATTTTGTGGTTTACAAAAATAACAAGACTGTTTTTTGTAAATAACATTTTAATCTAGTGTTGAATACATTAAAATTGCTCTCGTTACTCAGTTTTCCTGTGTAGAATCTCAATTATGTCCATTATCGTGACGGTACATCCTGAGACCAAGCAGAGAAGGCCGAATAAGCCGATGAATATGTTCTTCCAAAGGATCCAGTTCCACTTGCCAAGGTTCTCCCATCGGAAGACAGTTTCTATTACACTGGGGATGATGAGGCCAAGGATTGAGTAGAACAATGCTCCGACTATGTTGAGGATTTGCTCCAGCAACGGGAGCGCCATTCCTATTCCCACTGAAAAATTAAAGAGTAGGTATATAATAAATGAATAACCTTCTGTAGAATACACCCCTACTGAAGGAATTGATGACAACAGCTATGTCCCACGTCCCTTGTTTTGGACAAATTAACACTATAAAAATCAAAAGTTTTCGTTGGAGGGAAATTCTGTATGACGCTATCTAATAGCGTCGCTGTCGTTGAGAGACGTTGAGTCTTTCTCTTGGACTTTGATATTTATCAGTCATTGTTCTTTTTTCATAAAATGCACCTAAGTGGTTTAGTAAATAGGGCAATTAGAAATATGAAGCTAGTTGCCCATTCCAAAGAGTAGTAGGTTCCTATGGTGGACCGCTGAGCCAGATAAAGATATAGCGTGATGATAATCATAATACGTTAAATCTGTAACTATGTTCTAACCGTTTGGCTCGTCTTTTTACAGTTTGCAAACCATAGAGGAATACGAACATAATGGAATATTGCTCATCCCCCATAGTAAATAGCGTGATAATATATAGCCTACCGGCTGACCAGACTTATAGGGAATTTATACATATTATATATGCAAAAATTGCTCCGTGTGGTGCTGACGTAAATGATAGCATCATCCCATTTCTTCCCGTGGGTGTCGTAAAAGGCGACTAAGGGACTTACTAGAGAATGGGCAGCAGCGTTATCTATGTATTTTAACACCATACTGCGATCGCCAACCCGCCTGCCAAGCGTAGCGATTATGGCAACCCCCCCTTTCTGGGGAGGCCTATGTCCAGCAGTGGACGTCATTCAGCTGCAATGATGATGATGATGTAAAAATTTGAATTTGCGTGATGCTGAAACATACCTTCAGACAAACAGACGAACATTCTTAAAACTATATTTTCGACATTAAAATCGATCCAAGACCTCATAGCAATTACTATTAAAAAAAAAAAGGACAGTTTTGTCTTCGCAACGATTTTATTTTATGTATAGATTGCATGCAAATCCCTATAGGCCGTAAAGATTAAAACTATAATAATTATAACAAAAAACTGTATCAATAATCCTTTGTTTCTGATCTAAGTCGTAAATCACATTCAAATCAAATATAGTAGCACAATATAGGTACTTAATGCGATAACGAAACGGGCTCAAATTATGATATTCAATGAAGAGAATTGTTATGAGTTACGGAAAGCGGCACTTGTGATATTGATATCGTTTGCAATACAAAGTTTAAAAGAGGCTTAAAGTCTTAAACCGCGTGTGATGAGTTTTATCTTTTATGAGTTATCGTTACAATGTTACGACTACTTTCGCTCTTTAGTGCACGATGCAGAAATTGTGGAATCATCATTACCTTGGTCACATGAGACCTAACCACGACCTAACGCTGCAATGAACAGTTGTAACGTTTCTATGTATAATTACAATGGTTGTTAATCGCATTAGTGATCGCTCTTCAATTAGCTACTGACCCAATCAATAATAAGTCGCATTTTATGTCGTAAAGTGCGACTTATTGATTGGGTATTATTCTTATAATTCCCACTTAATAAGTCACGGTGGTATTTTCCTTAATCATACAACGAGTACCTACCTAATTAATAAGATAACAGTACGTAGCCTTAATATACATGATTTAATTGACTTTTAAACATGAGATTTCTAAATTATGGAGTGCGGTTTTCAACATATTTATTTAATAATTATGGTAAAATTTTGGTAGTAGGTCACACAGTCAAATCTTCTCTATCTTCGTCAGTTTTCAAATTATTTCCTTTTTTCCTTTCCAGGGCACATAGCGCCTTTTCAACACGTTTGCTCAAAAAATGCATTTACGAAGCCTGTATACATTGTTCGAAAGTTAAAAATTACGCACCATACAACGGAACGGGCGGTAAAATAGGTACTCTCGCCTAAGTACATGTTTTACCGCCCTCTTCGTTGTATAGCGCCGTGCGTATTCTTTACGGTTCTTTTTAATTACTATAAAAATTATATAAGAATTCCACCAAGGAGTTTCAAATTACGAGAATAAATAAGCTAAATGATCGAACCTCCTTAGAAGCGCTTTTGCTCAATACGTTTATCTCAGATTTTCGCCATTTTCTTATTAGAAATGTCAAAGATTGTTACGACCTTAGGTAACGACTTTCCGACTAATATTTACAAAATAATATTATGAGTTCAAGTGAGGAATCCGATATTACTATGGAATCTACTGCACCTGATATCTTGAACGAGCCGCCAAAATCGTGAGTGCTATTTATTGATTTACAATAATTTTATATCATGGAAGTCTCGACGAAATACTCAATCATTCTCTTAAAATGTTTTGATGGCTTATTTTATTACCTATTGTACTGTTTTCTCGCAAATGTGTTGAAAAACGTTGTATGACACACGCGCGGAAATTGGTATTTAGAAACTCATGACTATGGTAAGCATAGACCAAACCTGAAATCACGAAAAAAAAATATGAGCTGTTCCCTACATTTTGACGAGTTCAGCGAACATAAATGTAGGGAACAGCTGATTTTTTTTAGGTATTTCAGGTTTGGTTCCATAGTAAAAGTTGTTCATAATGATGAGTACAATGACCCCTTAAGAGGTTATTGACGGTTTAAAAATAACCCTGTATAGGGCCTTGAGACAGCCAGAAGGGGTCGCGGCAGACACCGTAAAAGATGGCGAGACGAGCTTGAGAAATCAAACAACCAGTGGTCCACATTAGCCCTAGATCGCAAGAACTGGAACTCTTTGCCCAGCAGTGGGATGATACAGGTTAACAGTAACAGTATGTGTGTACCTGCTAAGGTATGTTATTTTGGCAAGTATAGTAAACCCACCACAAGCGCATACTCCAAGAGTCCTCGCTATCACCTGCGTGATCTGACGATAGTTCTCCTTGATGTGATGCTGTGTGTATCTCGTAAAGATGTCGATGACAACGTAGAATTGTAGCGGGTACGTCAGGAATATTGATAACGCTATGGAGACCTTTGCAAGAATTGCTGGCCTGGAAACAAAAGAACAAAGAAACTTAGTTAGTTGCCTTACCATCAATATATTAATACGTAAAGTGAAAACTTTGTACCCGTTTTTACAAAAAACAAAAAAATAAACATTACACACACTGCCATGCGTGTGTCACATACACACACACACACATATATGGTACCAGGGCCTCATCATATGACAGAAGTGACAGCTTGAGCATGGAATAAGTAAGTACTTTTTAATAGCATGGAATTAGTAAGTACTCTATCGATTGTAACTAGAGGGGGTTGAATTTAGACCAGTAGTAATACTAGTTAAATGTAAGTAAGTTTTTAGACACGTCATTAACAAAAGTATGCGGATAGATACCTAGCAGTGTTTTATTTTATGCAAATTATGTAGTGTGACCGGTGCTGTGACAATTAAAGTTAAGGATCAGATCGATAATCGCCGTTGACCTTGGCCTTACAAAATGCGCGTCGCACTTACGCCGCGCCACATTAACTTTCATAGGGAATAATTATTTTTAGTAACGAAAATATGAATATTTGAAAAAAAATCACAGTCAAATTATAGTTAATAAAACAGTCTATACACATAAAAAAAAACCATGAAAACATCTTAAGGCGCGGTGTTATCTCAATAATCACAAAAACTGGTTTCTTGGATAGTCGAGTATGACGTAGCGCGATGAAAATATCCGACGCAAAAAATACAGTGGACAGAAAAAGGTTTAAATAAAAATTTTAATCGAATAGAATAGTAAAATATAGTTTGATATTCCCAATAAAAAAAATTTAAGTTACTTCGCAAAAATAAACTTTGGCGTCGAATATTTTCAGCAAAAACAACTCTTTTTTTTTTGGATTCTAATTGCATTAGCTTTGTTTTAAAACTTTAACCGGACTAATATTTAATATAATGTGTATATTCCGAATAACCTAAATAAAACCCGTAAAATAAATGTCCATTCGCAGCTTAGTCACATCGTCAACACAAATGTTTATTCAATTTTCAACCTTATTTGAAGCGGTTGTGTGAGTGCAGTTGTAGCGTTTAAAATCGTAGTCAGTCCGCGCCTTAAGTAGTTTGAAAGTAATATCGTTTTTAGGGTTCCGTAGTAAACAAGGAACCCTTATAGTTTCGCCATGTCCGTCTGTCTGTCTGTCTGTCTGTCTGTCTATCTGTCTGTCTGTCTGTCTGTCCGTCCGTCCGTCTGTCCCCAGCTTAGCTCAGAGACGCTTAGTCCTAGAAAGCTGTAATTTGGCATGGGTATACATATTAATCATGCCGAAAAATGGTAAAATAAAATTATGAAAAACATTTTTTTTTAGGGTACCTCCCTTACACGTGAAATGGGGATGATATTTTATTTTCTCGTCTATTTCATAGTGTGGGGTATCGTTGGATAGGCCGTTCAAAATATTGAGGGTTTGACAAAACCATTTTTCAATTAAGGGATCCGTTTGCGTAATATTAAGCTGCCCCTGCCGGCTAAATGGTTGGTTTTGGATATGTGAAAAAATTCATGGCAATAGTATATATAACGAAATTAAAAGGAAAACTATCACAGCTAAGTAGGCTTCACAAGTTAACGAGTAATAGTCGACCAACTTAAATTTACAGTTGGAGAATTGACCGTAACGTATATCGATGTATGGGAGAGCATGTTTTTCAACTACCATGTTAAGTTTGTTTTTGGGATAAATTCATCCCAACTACGGAACCTTTCATTGTGCATGGTCCGACATGCACTTGGCCGGTTTTTTTATGCTTTGGATAGACATTACTTCCAGAATTTATTTCATAAAGTATTTCAATACTTAAATATTCACATATAAAATTGATGTGTATGCGTTCTACTTTAACAATAACTTTTTGCATAACTTACTTGCATTATATGAAGGCGTAATAACAGATTTAAAAGTCACTAAAATCATATAACTGTGCCTTAAGAAAAAGGAAAGGTTAAACTTTAAATCTACGAAAAATCAAATCTTTAACACAGATGAAAACTGGTATGAGTCATTTAAATTATACATACTTAAACTCACGCCTTCTTCCCATGGGGGTAGGCAGAAACTATAGAACGCCACTTGCTACGCTCCTTACATACTCCTTTTGCTTCGCCTACGTTCATACATCTAGTCATACACGCACGCCGGTTGCGAGTACTACGCACCTGACCTGAATTATAGATGTATAAAATTCACCGTCACCGTGTTACCGATACTATTATTTTAGCAAACTTATCTAAGTAGGTAAGAAGTCAATTACCCAATCGCAATTGCAATCGAAACATTCGAATTCAATTAGAAACTATTCGAAAGTGGATTAAAACCATAAACCTACTGTTTATCAACGACGCTCGTATTTCTCGCATCACTTAGTCAAGGACGTCAAGAATTCAAGATTACGGTTTATTGAGCGACAATTACTGGTAAACTATAATTTACTACTTAAACTCAGACAAGGAAAATCTGAAGATGAGTCAAGATTACATAAGTATGAATGCAGCGACACGGAATTTGTATTATTATTATATTATTATCATTATTCAATTATTCCTGAACCATGGACTTTATACGTCCATGTCCTGAACAGGCTTCTTCTGGGTAAGCTCGCATAAAGTAGAATTTGACCATAATCTAAGGAGTCCTAATATTACATGTTGAATGTGCAGTCCGATACTAAACTTTATTGCGGGTTGGAATATGAGGCGAGTCGTCCCGCAGCATTGAGTTATAATGTACTACGTACTTCCGCAGTAACAAATTGACGTGTCAGCGGGGGTGAGGGGTGAGGTACTGCGCAACGAGTAATAGTGCTTCAGAGTCGCCATAAAGTTAAACGCGTACTATACCTACTGTACACAAAAAACTGATTTTATTTTGAGCTAAGATGTGCATGAGACACTTTCTTATCTTTTCATCCCATCTATTCGAAAAGAGCCGAGGGGTTCCTCGATAAGTGCGAGCAAAATGGGTCATTCCGGCGAACTTAATAACAGTGACGAAATGACTTTTGAATTTGGAACAATTTAATTCAAAAGTTTGAACGTAATTCGCTTCCTTAACATCCTGGATAAAAAAAGCGCGCCTGCCGAAGCGCCATCGGTTAACCAATTTAAAAAAAGAAATACGCGGGAACTTCATATAGAGTCTGAAGTTATTACGAATACCCAAGTGATAAATAAGTCGACGAAATTTTCTGTTCCACAACAAAAAAGTTACAATAAACTTCCAAAATTGCGAAAACGTATCTAATATTAATATAAATTAGAAATTTATGAATAAATATTCGTCACTACTAAAAGCACCTCTTATTTATTTTTCTCATAGAGGGGGAAAAAGCAGAGTGTGCCACACGATGCCAAAATGACTTAACCTCGAGCGACGTACTTTGAATCCCTCGCTACGCTTAGGATTCTACTTTAGAAACCCTCGCATCGCTCTCGCCCTCAATACATTATTTTGGTCCCTTGTTGCACAATCTACTATTTCACCATATTGTTATTTCTAACCCCTCATAACTCTATGATATAATACTTCCAAAGCTTACAGGGTAAAACTAGGAACCAATCAGAATAAGATTTGGTCAGTAAGCATAAATCTAGCAAATCACAGTTAAGGATATTCAATGTTCCTAGAGCGACTCGTGTTATTGCATATACCCACCCTATCTTTTTCCAGTCAGATTGAGAAATGTTTTCACCATTGTCTAATTAATCATGTTTTCGCAATATCCCTAGGGATTTCGCGAAAATTCGAATTATCAAATCATCCTACGACATATTATACTAATACCATGGGTGGAGTGAGTAAAGTAATTAAGTTAAAAGTATAGATATTAGCTCCATAAAACAATAGCTCATCAAGGTAGCAAATTATACTTATAAAGCAAGACTGCACTGTTTGTATACTCCAAGCAATCTTCACGTCAAATCTACACCAAGTCATTGCGCACTAAGTATGATCTGCTGTTCTATTTATGTAAATAATTGACAAACTAATTACCTAGTCGTGACTGACAAAGTGGCGAATGCACACAAGACGTCACTACTTTACGTGTCACAATTGAATCATGTGTTATATGAATTACTTTTAAGGTTTAAGAATAACTTTATTTCTCATAAGAATTTCATACATAATTCACTTACTGAGAAACAATAATTATCTAAAACTAAGATTAATAATTAGAGCGCACAGATGTGGGTAAAATAACATAAACTCATCGTAACTTAAACAAACATAACATGGATGGATGAATTTGATTTCTACTAGATGTGGCATTGATGGCATAGTCTGCTATTAGCAGGTTTGTTATTATAAGATTGTTTTATTTTTAGTTTATTGTTTTATTTATATATTTTGAGTACGTATATGGTTTATAAAACATTTTATGTATTGGATTTTATTTGTTTTTGTTTAATTTGAGTAATCACTATATTTTTAATTTAGAGGTATATAGTTAATCTATATATTGTGTGTAATTTTATTTATGTTAATAATATGTATATCTTAATATGTGTATCTTATCTTATCTTATCTTATATATAATGAAGTTCCACTTATTTGTATGTATTAATTGTGTGAGTTTTTAGTAGCTTTTTGAACCGGGTATAACTTTGTTCTTCTTTTAGTAGTGATGGTAGTTTTTTATAAATTGTAACACCCTCAAACTCCAAATTTCTTCTTCCATAGTTAGTTCTAGGAGGGCGGGTCACTAAGTAATTAGCACGTCTTAAGTTAATCTTTCGTGTTTGTTGTTTTGTTACAAATCTTATGTTGGAATGGATTTCCTTATTTAATATTTTACGTATTAGAATACATGTGTAATATATGTACGTTTGTTTTATATTCATTATTTTTGTTTCCTCTTATATCTTTTCGGTTGGTGTCCGAGGTTTATAGTTAAATAAAATTTGTATTAATCTATTCTGAACTCGTTGAATCGGATCTATATTAGTTTTCGCTGCAGTACCCCAGATTTCAATGAGGTAGTCGATATGAGGCTTAACCAGAGAATTATAGATAAGATATCGCACTTTTCGAGGGAGACAATTTGTTGTATTATAGTACTTTTATAAAGTACTATTAATAATACAATCTCAGAAATCGAAAAAAAATTCTGCATATCCTAATATTATAAATGCGACAGTAATTTTTTTGTTTGTTACCTTTTCACGCCTAAACCACTGAACCGATCATCCTGAAATTTTGCATATACGTTGTCAGGTGTACAGAAACGGACATAGGGTACCTACCATAGGCGACGAGTCGTGGGTTCGATTTCCTGTTTCACTTACATTATTATTCCTGTTCTGGCTGTTTAAAAATGTGATGAGATTTTTGTAAGTATTGTATAATGAGCTGGTGTCAGAAACTCAACGTCCAACCGCGTGTTTTGTGTAAAATAACCCTGTATACAGGAGGAATTTCTACTTGGGGCACATATTGCACCTAAACCTACTTACCTATCAAAGTTACTTCTTCATTACCCAATTCTTGACTGGTGGAGAATGCAGCCTATGTCATTTTACATAACATAACGTAACATCACGGTTTGTTTCTCGAAGGGTTGGGCAGAGGTGTACCTATAGTACACCCACATTTCGCCAGTTATGTTTAAGTCCCATGTAATAGGGGGCGAGCCTATTGCCATCAGCCGGGCACAAATCCAGACTCCGGCCTGCTACTGAGAAATTCCAGATAGAAAAACCCAATATCACTTTGCCCGACCCGGGAATTGAACCTGGGATCTCATGCTCAGCAGTACCGCTTGCAACCACTAGACCAACGAGGCAGTCATTTTACATATGGTAAAAAACCGGCCAAGTGCGAGTCGGACTCGCGCACGAAACTCGCCCTACTACGCCCTTAAATATTTATTTTATTCTGTTCTTTAGTATTTGTTGTTATAGCGCCAATTGAAATACATCATATGTGAAAATTTTAACTGTCTAACTATCACGGTTCATGAGATACAGCCTGGTGACAGACGGACAGACAGACAGACAGAATTAAAACATGAACTAACCATTCATCAGTAGGTAAGTTAAGCGTGATGGATCCTCTCAACACGTCACCATATCGTAGGTATCCAAACGTTCCCAGGGTGCCGTAGAGGAAAACGATGGCTGACATGGCCACCACCAGCACACTCGGACAGCCCAGGAAGTTCTGCGGTTTCTTCATGGTGTTCTCTATCGGCATCACCACTCCGACGCCTTCCATTGCGAAGATTACTGTTCTGAAATATTAGTTATTGATTATTATCTATATCTGCATTCATCAACATCATCATTTCAGCCGAATGACGTCCACTGCTGGACATAGGCCTCTCCTAAAGAGAGCCACAATCGCCACGTTTGGCAGGCGGATTGGCGATCGCAGTATGGTGTTAAAATGTATAGAGAACGCTGCTGCCCATTCTCTCAGTCGCCTTTTATGACACCCACGGGAAAAAGAGGATGGTGCGATTCTTTACGTTTGGCACCACACGGTAGGTACATATCTACAACATATATCTATTGCATCATATATCTGCATTAATATCCATCAAATTGTATAAATACAGTTTCTGGATTGATTAATTTCCCTTGCCCTGGGTTCATAGGTATTTAAGTTTTAAATAGGACTCCTTTTATTTGTTATTTTTATACAGTCAAGGTTAATTGTATAACAAATCGACACACTACGTCAATTTGCCACCAACCATTTCATACAACTATCAAAGAGTCAGACGTGATTTGATTAAACGGGCAATGAACGAATGACACAAACCCATCCATCGCCAAAAGTAATAATGTATTTAAAAAAAGCGGTCCCCCTATGCTCTAGTCCCGCTATGCTCATCTCGAAAATTACCTACTAAATAGTTGCGCTGCATGCAATTCTTCGATTCTACGTAAACAATGGAAGGTACAGTTGGTAAGAAACGTGTTTGAATTTATAGAGCTAGTTAAAATTTGTTTTGTCTCGATCTGCCAATCAAAAAAGTCAAAATGACAGATAAGGACAAACGAATTTCAGAGCAATTCTAAGTTAAGAAAAGTTTATGAATAGTCAATACTGGACCCACAAGATTAAACGAAGTCTGTAGACTTTTATATTTATTACTTTTACATACTAGCTTTTCTTAATTTAATATACTTTTTAA
Organism: Tiliacea aurago; assembly: GCA_948098905.1. Taxonomy (NCBI): domain Eukaryota; kingdom Metazoa; phylum Arthropoda; class Insecta; order Lepidoptera; family Noctuidae; genus Tiliacea; species Tiliacea aurago. The sequence continues at coordinate 10,524,488 of OX402579.1, read as the reverse complement.
ATGGTTAAATAAAATATTACACTGTAACAGTTTTCTTCATCACTGCTCGCGAATGTGATTTCGTGCACAGCGGAACTTTTTAGTAGGTATTTTACGAGTCGAGCATAGTGGGACTAGAGCATAGCGGGACTAGAGCATAGGGGGAGTAACCGAAAAAAAGTAGTGTGTTACATACAACTTATTAGCACAATTCAAACTTGATGGCGGCTCAGAAGTACGCTACTCATAGCGCAGTACCGCACCCCTCACCCCCGGTGACACGTAAATTTGTTACTGTGCAGCAACTCGCCTCATGTTCCGAGCCGCCATAAAGTTTGAATCGGGCGCAGACAGGAGTCATCAATATAACTACGAAATGGCTTGCATACACGTAATATACGAGTAAGTACAAAAAAAAACTGTCGTAGGACTGCACATCAGAAGTGAAAACTAAGTAATTTGTGAATTATATCGAACCGTTCGGTGACGATGACGCGAGTTCCATGATTTTTTTGTTCACCCAAAACGTGCTCAACGCGCCTAAACAAGTTTTCACTTCAAAAATATGCGGGGCAGTCTTTTGCGGACTACCGATAGAAGTGAAAACAGTAAGTATACATATAGCTCATGGAAAGCGTTCTGTGACGATGGCGCGAGTTCCATGATTTTTGCTCACCCAAAAAATGCTCAAAGCGCCTAAAGAAGTTTTCACTTCAATAAAAAAAACGAAGTCAATCTAATTAGATTGTCGTAGATAATTTAGCTTAAGCAGTTACTTATGAAACAATAAAAAAATTGTTTTATGCCGTGCCGGACGTAAAGAATAGCACCATCCTATTTCTTCCTTGAGTGACTCAGTGACTTACTAGAGAATGGGCAGCAGCGTTCTCTATGCATTTTAACACCATACTGCGATCGCCTATGAGCCAAGCGCAATGATGCCAAGCGTGGCGATTATGGCAAACCTCCCCTTTGGGGGAGGCCTATGTCCAGCAGTGGACGTATTTCGGCTGAAATGATGAGGAAATTGAAAATGTTGTTACGTTTTATTCATGTTACTTACGATAGAAAAGCCGGATATCTTGCCGGGTTCCCAGCAACATGTTTGCCTTCAAATGATATATCGCCTCCAAATATATAGTACAGGCAAATGATGTAAACAGTGAATAACAAAATGTTGGCGATCCCGGAGAATATTGCCAAAAACTTCAGATATCTGATCTGACATAGCAGTATGATTGGTACTAGGAAGATGAGGCAGTAGTATTCCACTGGCAGAATCGTAGACGGCGCGAAACGATCAACCAACTAAAAAGAAATGAAGATTATAGTCATAGTCATTATGCATAATAAAGGGAGTGGGCTGTAATCCACCACGCGGGCCCAGTGCGGGTTGGTAGATGTCATATGTCTTCGAATTTTTGGTTCTAGGACATGCCGGTTTCCTCACGATGTTTTCTGTCACCATTTTGAGAGCAGTGGTGATTAAAATATTTACACAATGTCGATGTTAGTATGTCAATATGTAATGAGAATCTCGCCATCGTGCTATAAACTTAATCTTATTTTACAAATAAAATAAATAACTTTTATCTTTATCTTTCAATGTATGTCAAGATCAAGCCAAAAACATAAATGTCTTAATCCTGATATGCAAAATCTGGGTTATCTATTTTTTAGAAATTACTCCAATGTGAAACAGCACGTAAGGGACAACTACCTTTTTCCCCAAAGTGTTCGACATACATGAGAGAGAGTCAGATTATGATGATTATGTGAAGACTTATTTTACTTCCTTCAAATTAATTTAATATTACATTGCAACGAACGCACTAGATCAAGGGATAATCGCGTTAGCGTAGATTTAGACTAGGTTCCTCTTAACTGATGTTTTCACCTCCATCAGAGCTTGCTTAAAATCTTTCTATTATTCTCCTCTCATTCACATAATTGCGTATGATTTGAGTGGCATTTACTACCGCCAAGTTAATGTTATCAAGACAGATTATCCACCCGGAGGACACGGTGGAGCATACGGTGGAGGTCTGCCCGGCTTGGGCGGAGCACCGCCGTATCCTCACGGAGGCGATCGGCGGCGGCGATCTCTCGCGTCCAGCCCTGGTTCAGGCCATGGTTCGGAGCGAGAGTGCATGGGAGGCCGTCACCTCCTTCTGCGAAGCAGTAATGCTCGCGAAGGAGGAGGCGGAACGCGTGAGGGTGAGGCAGGGTTCGCGCCCTCACGCTCTTAGCCGCCACAGGAGACGCCCCGGGCGTCGGGAGTCGCAAGCTGATTTCCGGCCACCGTAGGCGCGGGCCTGCGGACGGTGAGTGATGGGTAGCTCGCCGTCCGATAAGGACCAGGCCCGGGTCGACGGCGCGTTGTGTTTCACGCGCGCCTCAAAGAGATGTCAGCACCAACTGACGGGGTCCGTTAGGGCCAATGCCTGCCAGGGTTGCGAGTTTGTCCGAAAGGGATATCGTGGCCCTGGCACACAGGCAACGGAAGGAACACGGGTGGGTTTTAGTCAGTAAAAGTCTGACACGCCCTCCCGCTCAGCCCAGAGCGGGAGAAGTTATTTGATAATTTCCCACCCCAAAAAAAAAAAAAAAAAAAAAGACAGATTATCCAGATATCAATGTGATAATTCGATTTAACTGCACTCAAACATAGCTTAGCATTATAATTTGCTTAATCTATGGTTTACTGTTTAATGCATTCTCATCTTACGTAACTAGTTACATTACAATAATCATATTTTTCAACACACTTGCTTGTAAAGTGACATTTAGGTTCATTATTCAGCTTATTATACATTCATGTTTTATTTACTTTACACATTACCACACTAATGTTTATGCGTTTAAAGTTTTTTTTCAATCTCCACAAAGAGTTTTTTTGTCTAAAAACAATTCGTTTTTTTGTGAATAAATAAATTATTATAGGTTACGTATGATACATCAATCATCAAAACTATCATCATTCCATCAAATTATATATTTTTCACTACATATACCTGAATTTGCGTATTCAAAACATTATTTGTGTATATTATTTATAATATTTTATATTGGCTGTTCAGCGGTTTTGCCAGTGCCATTATACAGGGTGTTTGGTGCATCGTGTGCCAAATTAAAATGGTCGACTGAAGGGGTCATCCGCTAGCCTTTCAGACCCCTTAACACCCCTCATGCTCTGTGGATTTTTTTTTATCGACTTTTTATTGTTTTCCAAAAAAAAGACCCAAATTTTACATTCAAATACAGATTTTAAAAAAAATATAAGGCGTAGACTCTGAATTTTAATTTTATTTCGATGTGTATTGTTTAAGAATACTTTTAAATACAAAATTAGTGATATTAGTCACCTAGTTTTTTTTTTAATTCACTCGCAAAGGTAAAACTTAAATTAAAGCTGTACATGTTACAGCTATTTATAAGGCTACAAAAAAAAAAACCAAAAGCGACCGGGATCTTCCAACTCCCTCATTAATTCTCCAGTCTATCCTCTTTCTAATGATGAGCCACATGCGATAAAAGTATTTTAACAACTTTGTGAATTCGCTAGAATTGTGAATCAAGTCACATAAAACTACATTCCAAATTCTAATGAAAAAATATTTATTGCGGAACTGTTACTTGAGAAAGAGGTAAAATTTGTTTTCTCACCCTTTCACAGTAAAATCTATCTTCTATCTCTTTCTTGCATACCTTAAATCGGTTTGAACAAATCGCGCCGCCCGACCCGCCATTTTTTTAGTCGAGACATGACTGCCTCTGCTACCTAACGTGTGTGCTAGTTCACCATACTCCGCGATTCTTTTATTACTTTGTTATCGTTAAGTTTTGCTGGTTCTTGTTACATTTGTTTAATTTTTGTTGTTATTGTTAAACTTTGAGTTTTTTGTTATTGCAATGGCGACATTCTCTAACGAAGAATATGCGGACATCATGATGGCTTACGGAGCCGCTAATGGCGTCGCTCGTGCAGCGCAACGACTTTACCAGGAACGCTTTCCTGGTAGACGATTACCTGGCCGCAGAGTCTTCCAAGACACATACCGACGCATACGCGAGACTGGCAGTGTTACTTTTAATGAACCAAGGGGCCATATTGTGCGACATAATGTTGAAGTAGACGAGAGAATACTGGCACTTTTTGAGGAAGACCCTACAAGAAGCATTAGAAATGTGGCATCACATCTTGATATTTCAATATGGAAAGTGTGGAAAGTACTTCGTCAAAACAAAAAGCATCCATTCCACTACACTCCGGTGCAAGGTACGTAATTTTAAACTAACTTTAAACCCGTGCAAGCTTTGTTTGACCTTGCCTTTGTTTAGCAGGTAATGGGTATGGTATGGCGTCACTTCCAGGTAGTGAATCTATTAGCACGAACAGCTGGTACTTTCTTGTGCAATTACTTATTGCCCAAGAGAAATTTAAAAGAGTTTTTTGTTTGTTGCAAGGTCTTGAGGGTGGCGACTTTGAGAGACGAGTGGCTTTTTGTCGGTTTCTTTTACACACGGATGTGGATGATCCTGATTTTTTAAAAAGAATACTGTGGATGGATGAATCCAAATTTACCAAGGATGGGATCCTCAATTTACACAATTTGCACCACTGGACAACGAAAACGCAAAACCCTCGTGTTAAAAGACAGAAATCTTCTCAAAGAAGTTTTAGTGTAAACGTTTGGGCAGGAGTGATTGGGAATCAGGTAATTGGACCGCATTACCTGCCCGATAATCTCAATGGCGAAGACTACCTGGAATTCCTACAAAATGACCTGCCCGAATTAGTGACCGATGTGCCCGTATTTAATGAACGTGTGCCCATTGTATTTCAAAATGACGGCTGTCCCGCGCATTGGCGATTGACTGTGAGGGAATATCTCGACAATGTGTTCCCCAATGCATGGATTGGACGCGATGGCCCTATTCCATGGCCGCCACGTTCCCCAGATCTAACTCCGTTAGACTTTTATGTCTGGGGACGTGCCAAAGAGTTGGTATATGCCACGGAGGTTCCAACTAGGGAGGTATTAGTCCAACGCATAGAAGCGGCATTCAATACTATTAAGGAGGAAATACGACTTCGTACAACAACTGTTGAAATACGAAACAGGTGTCGGGCCTGCATTCGCAACAGAGGCCAACAATTTGAGCAAGATTTGTAACAATGATTAAATAAATGTTAAAAATGCAATTTTGTTTTTTTATTTCAAGTAAATCCCACGAAAGATACAGATATGAGACACGAATTTACCTAACCATAAGAATGAGATAGCAGATTTATAGGTTTGACAGGTATCATTTAAGAGATTTTTTTTTAAATCATAATTTTGAATATTAACCTTAGGTGACTCGATTCACAATTCTAGCGAATTCACAAAGTTGTTAAAATACTTTTATGGCATGTGGCACATCATTAGAAAGAGGATAGACTGGAGAATTAATGAGGGAGTTGGAAGATCCCGGTCGCTTTTGATTTTTTTTTTGTAGCCTTATAAACAGCTGTAACATGTACAGCTTTAATTTAGGTTTTACCTTTGCGAGTGAATTAAAAAAGAACTAGGTGACTAATATCACTAATTTTGTATTTAAAAGTATTCTTAAACAATACACATCGAAATAAAAATAAAATTCAGAGTCTACGCCTTATATTTTTTTTAAAATCTGTATTTGAATGTAAAATTTGGGTCTTTTTTTTGGAAAACAATAAAAAGTCGATAAAAAAAAATCCACAGAGCATGAGGGGTGTTAAAGGGTCTAAAAGGCTAGCGGATGACTCCTTCAGTCGACCATTTCAATTTGGCACACGATGCACCAAACACCCTGTATACACCTGCGTATGCATCGCTAAAAAAACAAAACCAGCGCGCCATTTTCCAGAAATAATTGTTAACATTTTCGTTGTGTGGTTAATTATTATCAAAAATTTCGACTTCACGTAGGGAAGAAAGAGCAATACGTAGATTTGACCCCGCCGGAAATACTAATCGAGGCACGAAAAGCGAGTGATAGCCTAACGGCCTACGAAACTTTCATACAGGTACAGACGCCAGCAGGTCAAGCTACCCGAAACTGTCAAATTTTCCCAATCAACCTTGAACCTTAAGATAAGGCGATAAAGTTCAAAATCTATTAAAGAAATTTGTCAGATTGTAGTAGCTTGATGTGCTGGCGTTTGTACGTAGTACATTAAATGCATACAGTGGAAAAGTTAATAACAATACAATTCTGTTGTTTTCCTCGCAAGTGTCTTGAAAAACGTCGTATGAAACGCGTGTGCATTGATCATTACACACTCTACGCGCTCGATCGCACTCGCCTGCGAATAATACCACCTCGAGTGTAATGACCAACATAGCATACTTGTATCATAATGTGCTATTATGAAAACCTTATAATTAATCACATAATCACAGAGCAAGGAGACACTTCGGCGGCCGCTGCTAGAGGTGGCATTGTCAACACTTTCTATAGAAACCAAGCGTGTCGTATACTCGAACTACGACACAAATGACGTCTGAAAACTGATGGTTTTGAATGGGGGTTTGTGACAGAAGTTGTGCGCTCAACAAAATTTCGGCGCCAGTAATTTTATTAGTAGTGCCATCTCTAGACGCTGCCAGCGCGGTGATTCCGTGCTCTATGTTATTATTGTACCTGTTTCACTGAATCCGATATTAAAACTGTATAAATGCAGCACACTCCCGCATAAGTGAATAGTAGAGCGAATTCAGCAAATATACTGAAAATGAAAGAAACCTATACAAATAAATATTGTCTGTTTGTAATGTCAAAATAACGGCTTTTTACTAAATGCATATGAAAGTATACAACGTGTAACGGTAAATGCGCAAAACCTCTTAAGGGGTTATTGTACTCATCATTATGAACAACTTTAATACGGGACCAAATCAGAAATCGTGAAAAAAAAATCATCTGCTCCCTACATTTTGACGAGTTATGAGAACATAAATGTGAACAGAAGATTCTTTTTCGCGGAAATTGTTTGTCTCTCTGTCTGTTTGCTCCAGCTAATCTCCAAAACGGCTAGACAGATTTTGACAGGACTTTCACTGTGAGGTAGCTGATGTTATAAGGAATAACTTAGGCTACTTTTATTTTAGAGAAAAACACGCGGGCGAAGCCGCGGGCAACTGCTAGTAACAATAGAAGTAAGTAAAACATCGTGTTTATAACATAACAACAAATAATATGAGGAAAATAACCAGAGCGCCAAGAATATAATCGCTACTTGAGGTTACTTAGTACTTAAGAATAAACATGTTTATATGAAAATGGTAGTAAACACTAAGGTAAACAATAAACAATGACAGGAAGAAAGTTCTAGCATAGATAAAGGGATAATACTTTGTATGAGTCATTCCATCTACGTCAATTCATGTTAGGGGCTATCCATAAATTACTGAAGCGTAAGGCAGAAGTGTAGCTTTCTTAATAATAAAATAATATTTATCTCCAGAAAATGTTGTAATCTGTGGGAGATCTGGAGTATAAACTAAGCCTAGGCCTGTATTTTAGAACCATTATATCACATAGTAAAATTTATTAACATGGTAGAATTGCGAGTGATTGATGGTGTGTGAGTCGGTGTGTGAATGTGTGAGGGTGTGTGTGTGTATGTGTGTGCGTGTGTGTATGACTACATTTATTGTACATACAATATTTTATAAATATATTATGATATTATAAAATCAATATTACCTTGCAAAAGGGGCAAATTTCCTCATGCCTTTGGGTCCATTCATAAAGGCAGATTTGCACGTCTCAGCATATCCTAAAGACGGCTTTTTGTCTAACACACAACATTTTTGGGATGTCCGCACCTGTATCAGAATAGATAAGAACATTAAATATTGATTATTTACTGCGTGTTCCGTACAAAAGTTGAAAGAAAGATAATATTTGAGAAAACTCTTGTTTTCTCGCGTTACGTCAATCATTGGAATTTTTCATACAAAACATGGAAAATTACTGTTTGGTTAGTGTTTAGTTGATTGTCCAGATTACAGCAAGAAAAGAGAACACAGTACCTATGGCTACAAATTGACATTATAGGTATACCTACAATATTAATTTCAACAAGGTTTTTTAATAATTTTAATAATATTTTATATAAACTTTTTTTAATATTTTGTGAATGTGAAAACGTTGTAGGCTTACTAGATTTGTATACGTTTTTCTATTTTGTTAAGTACCTGGTACAGTCACGAGCACCAATATGTATACACTAAGCAACTTTTAAAAGTGATTTCCTCCAACTTTATTGGTTGAAAATTTATTTTACTACGAAAATAGTATTTTGGGACCCAAACTATTATAAAAAAGATCTTTTCTCTAGGTTTCAATCGTTATTCCACAAGAAAATCGGCTTTGAATTCTGCTAAGCGTTTACATATAATTGCTCATGACTGTACTTGTTGACGAGCCTACACTGTCCTCCCATACCTATTAACACTTTGAAATCATTGTAAAAGCCAATTATTTTTTTAAAAGAGTAATCGTGGAATTTTTTGCCGGCACCTTGCACCTAGCTTCTGATGTTGCATAAGTGCCCATGTAGGCTTATGTGATTCTTTTTTTTTACACTTCATATGCTACAACTAAAAAAAAGATAAAGATCGTTGATTGTCAAGCAGTCATCTTCATCATCATTTCAGCCGAAAGACGTCCACTGCTGGACATAGGCCTCCCCCAAAGAGGAGGTTTGCCATAATCGCCACGCTTGGCAGGCGGGTTGGCGATCGCAGTATGGTGTTAAAATGCATAGAGAACGCTGCTGCCCATTCTCTAGTAAGTCCCTTAGTCGCCTTTTACGACACCCACGGGAAGAAATAGGGGAGTGCTATTCTTTACGTCCGGCACCACACAGAAAAGTGGTAATTTGATGTAAATGTAGAGTAATTATTCTAGAGGCCAGAACTTTGAAACTATTTAATGAAACTATTAAAATAAGTACATATTAAACATATTGTTTCCTCATTTTTTGACACACTGATCTCTAAACACTATAATTAACTCAGTAATGAATAGCTTACGACGAATAAAAGGTAATGATCATTTAGTCTTACGGCCTTTCGAGATTAATGATCCTAGACTCATATTTATTGTTGTTTTAGAAGGCTTTAGAACAATAGCAAGATTCCCGTTTATTATCCACTGTTGCCAAATTTATTGTACTTATGATTTATGTAGGTGAGTCATATTTATGTCCCTGTTACACCAGGAAGTAGAAAAACTAAATACTACATAATGTATCTCACGAACAAACGTGTATAATTAACAACAATAGATATTAGGGGTTCTTGAAAAGAACTAGGTTTACAGGCTAACCTAGGCCTATATCTTCTGTAGATATGTAATCAGCCTATAATGTTCCCACTGCTGGGACACAGGCCTCCTCTCTGTGAGAGAGAGTGGGCGTGTCATATGTCTTTGAATTTTTGGTTCTAGGACATGCCGGTTTCCTCACGATGTTTTCCTTCAACGTTTTGTGAGCAGTGGTGATGGAATAATTTACAGAAAGTAAACCGCATGTCTGGGTTCGAATCTACAACTCGTAAGTCGCGGACGTTACTACTGGACCATCACTGCTCTACTGCAACACTGCTTCTGTAGATAATAGGGTCTAAGTTGGGTACAGGCGACACTCCATCGCATCGCAGGCAAGACTCGTAAAGTGTTACGACATTCCAATTTATTCACTAAACGGAAATAAATGGAACCTCTTTTGTAATCATTACTAGTTCACTGGTAATTATTGCACATTTATCGATTGTGACAAAAAAAAAAACTCGTTCTAAAAATCCTTCAATGATAAGAATTAATGAAATGCACCGACTCCAGCGTAGTTAAACCAGACTCGATAACTCGAATGAACCTATAGCGGCAGCAACATCGCCACATGCGAACTATGCGTCACACTGACGTCACGCAAAATCCTGCATCGCGCAAGCGGAGTTTACCGCGCAACTAGCATAAATACACTACATTCCGACTTCAACCGTCGGGCAGTTGCCCACCAGACACAACACCCGTCTGGTCGGAGGATCCTCCCTTTTCTATAGAGTATGAATGAACGTTACACCCTGTTCCTCATACCTCTAAAAACCCAAAGATTAGATAGCCCCTGGAGCCGCGTGTTTCATAGGACTACAGAGACCATTTTATATCAAAGAGTAGACCGGGGGGCGCGATAATGGTAGGGAAGATGTGCCCTTGGGATATGGAAGGATTATTAGAGCCGTGTCGGATATTGCATCCTCGTTACAAAAATCCTTAAATGCTACTTTGAATATTAAATACGGTTTTGTGACATCAAAACCTTAACCTTCTTTTTTATCTTGGCTGAACCTTCACTGCAGCCTTGCAGGTCGATAAAACGCGTAGTTTTGTCGACCTGCAAGGTTGCAGTGAAGGTTAAGTAACTGTTAATTAGTCAAGATCCATACTAATATTATAAACAGCTGCCCCCGACTTCTTTCGCGTGGAAGTCGTATGAAACGACGGTATACTAAAATAGCAGCCATATTTTAATAAAAAATCCCTATGTACTACGTTTGTAATAAAAAAAAATCGTGTAATGAAATCGTGCTTGATCTGTTGAGCAATAAGGACATAATTGCTAATGCCCAATAGCAAATAGCGTTATAATACCAGCAACCTTGCTTATGCAATGACCCGACCTGTAAGGAATATTCAAAACTTGAACAGAATATCTGTTCACTCGTTTGTCACTCTTTCGCCAATCCGGAACATACATCCAGACAAACAGACCAATGGACGAAAATTCTAAAAACTATGTTCTTAGCATCAGAATCGTTTCCACACCTCGTAGCAATTACTTTTTCAAGAATATTCAATCTTCAGTTTTGACTTGACGTTTATTTTATTATATGTATAGATATAGATGTGAAAATAACTCTATTTGTATGTTTGTTACGTAAAGTTTCGTCTAAGCCACAGAACTGACCGTTATGAAATTTGACAGAAAGGTGGCCTGGGACCTGACGAAGGACATATACTAATTTTCGTCCTGGATATTTCTATTAAAAATAATGAAGTACAAAATGCACGCAGACAAAGTCGAGGGCAACGACTTGTCGTAAAAATATGATTATAACAGCCCATTACTATCGTACTGCAGGGCCTGAACCACCACTTATACGTAGCAGTATTATTTTAATATTTCTTCAGTGTGAGATGGAGACGGAGCTCTATAGAACGTATGGCTGCATCTCTTTCCCACTGTGGTGGTGGTCGGCCCCTGGGGGAAGATCTGTTCTCATACAGATAATGCACGAGCGAATGCGAATTGATCACCACGCTTGCTGAAGGCAGGTTGGCGATTTCAGACGAGAAGCGAGCTAGTAGTAATATAAGTAAATGTACTCACTAATATATGAATGCAGTGCCCACATATAATGCCGACGAGCAATGTGCCGAACAGTCCGACACCCCATCCTGCGTTAGTGAACGCCAATGGTCCGGCCAACAAACCAGAGCCTAAGGAAGACTTGATTAAGTTCGCAGCTGATCTTATGTCTCTGGAAATAAAGAACACGTGTTTAGTAGAATTAATTGCTGCTGAGCTGGTTATTGTTATAATATATTCCAGGGGTTCCCGAACTGTGCGTCGTGACGCCCCGAGGCGTCGTGGCTTTGTCCCAGGGGCGTCGCGAACCGGTATGCTCACGTCACCGGCACGTGACGTAATGAAAGTCAGTACGTGCCAGATTCCAGAGAATCTTGATCAATACGACTGGATTAGAGATCTATTCCAATCCACAGGTAGAGAAAGAACAGCTGTTAGAACTATCTTGTGATTCGAACCTAACATTCCAGTTCGATGAAGACAATATAATAAAATTTTGGAGCAATGTATCCCAAGAATATCCTACTCTTAGTAAGTACTATAATACAGCTTTGAACATACCTTTTGTACGAAATACAGATCACAAATCAATTTAGAAAAAGAAATGAGGGCAGCTATTTCAAAACTTCAGCCCCGATTTGAGAAGTTATGCTCAGAAAAGTAAGCTCATCCGTTTCATTAATTATTGTACCTACTCTTTTTCCTAGCCTAGGAAATAATATTTTTTTTAAGTAAATAAAAAATAGTAAGATTCTATATTTTTTTGAGTTATTTTTTATATAATCAAGCTAGAGTCTAGCTGGATTATTTTAATGAGTCTAGCTACTAGACTCTAGATTATAGAGCTACACGCACGTATCTTCTTTAACAAGGGAGTCGCAAAAAATTTACAACCATAAAGGGAGTCGCAGTATAAAAAAGATTGGGAACCCTTGATATATCCAATAAATTTTCTTTTTCACTTGTTTAATCAATTATTTGTCTCAGTGGCGCCTGAAACTGTGCGCGAGTACACGTACAAAACCTTCAGATATTTCCTGTTATTGATTATTTCTAACTAGTTAATCAATACGATTACTAAACTCGGACATAACAAATCCATCATCTGATATCATCCACTGCTGACCACCGATTGACTGATATATTGCCACAGTATAGTACCTACGGTCAGAGGTGGCACATAAAACCAGACTTGAGAGACGGTGTGGTGGTTGAAGATAGTTATTATGAGCACTCATTAGGAGACGTAAAAGCCATCCGACGTACCTGTTAGGAAACCCACGACACGAAGAAGGAGGCACTTTCCTTTGCAGGACTCCACACAGGAGTAAAAATTGACAGAACAAACAAAAATAACACGAAAACTGTTCACGCTTAATCCCTTAATTAAAATTGACTTTTGAATAAAAAACCAAAGTTGTCAAAAACCTGGCATTATAAGATAAATCACATATAAACAAACGCCAAACAAATAATAACTTACGATGTCGGTTTTTTAACTTGTCGATGTTCAAAGGGATTATAATCCTGTTTCTCTTCAGCTTTCTCGACGTTCATTGTGAATCGAGTTTTGTACAAGAATGTCTAAAACCACGAGGCTCGTTCAAAGCCTAGCGAGCACGTTGGACAAATAAGTTAAGTACATTTTAATAACTATGGCGCTCAGGCATGGCACTATTAAATAATAATTTACACACGGGTGACAATAGTATCCACAAAAAATTGGTAATGCTCAATTATTGCTCGTAGATTATCCAATTTTCCTCTTCAGCAACAGGAGGTTGCTTCAGCAGATTCTGTCAGCAACAAATGTACGAGATCTAAGAGAATAGTTTCAAGTAACAATTAATTAATTTGTGTACACAATGAAGATCTTTATTGCTTTGTGTTTGACTGAGAGTAGTGTCGATCTAGATAGACTGATAAGAGTACTTCTTCCGTCAGACCTCACGTGTATTAAAACAATGTAGGTATGTACCTACGTACGATGCGGTAAACGTATAATTATTATATGAATATGTTTTTGCTGGTACATCTTTAAAGTAAGTTAGTTCCGTTATCGTAGGAGGATATAAGCATGTACCTAACAATTTTATTACATTCACAGATAAATAAGAGTGTTGTCATTAGGGCGTAGGCTTCTTCGTACAGTTGTTGAGAGCATGGATCAAATGATAACCAGGCTTGCTAACTGCTCGTTAGAAAAACAACTCCCAAGGCTATCAGTGATTACAGTGATTAGGCAGGGAAGCGGTGCCACCAGAGGGTGTGAATCATGAAATCTGTACCTGTGTAAAATGTTTCAGTAAGATCACTCCCGGATTTACATACCTACCACAAGATCCTGGAGTTCAGCCTACCCACATCTCAAACTATTTGAATGAACGGCAGTTATTTTTACTTACGTCAACTGCCAGTGGTTTTGTTGCTTGACAGACGAAATTTTTATTCTTCATTAGAAATGAAGAAATAACTTGCCAATAAAGCAATACGGGTTTTTTTGTAATGTTACAATGACATTGACTGTCTGTAAATTATTTAGTGGGGGTCTATTTATACGTCCATGGGTCTATGTAAATTTAACAAACATTTTATGTACATCGTTTATTTCGTAATAAATTAAAATAACAAGAAATGTCAGATTTACATCTATATTTTTTACCGTTTTCTCACAGTGAAAAAATATTTGTAACATACCTCCTTATGTTACTGTACAGTTACGTATGGTTATTCAATTTAAAACTCACAAGCAAATATATTACAATGATTTTTAAATAGGAGTTATAACTTATAACCTAATATATATAACATTAGTTCAGTTCAATAGTTACGAAATGCTATTTTAAATCAATGAATGAAGGTTTTCCATAATTCGTCTAATAGTTCAGTTTTGGAAGTTCGCAAAATTATTGTTTGGCAGAGACATTTAACTATTATTGGATAATAGTGAATGTTCTACAACAGGTATAACTGCAAATATGAAAATGTATGTTAAAATACAATTACTTAACTACTTAGTAATAAAAATAAGTAATTCGTAATCATAAGAAATCAGATAGATTGCAAATATTGTTTAGAACTTAAAACTACTAAGCAAAATTATATTAAGTATAATAAAATTAAAAGTAATTATGAATAAAATATGTTATTATCGAAGGTTTTAGTGTTCGTATACTTCGTAGTTACGTTTCTCATGCCACCAAGGAAGGGGCGAGTTCGAACTACTTTGTTTCGATCGGCCGGTTATGTAGGGAACAGAAGTTTGTTTAGGAAAGTTGACGTAGCTCTCCACAGTTGGTATAGAGTTCCTAACTATTCCAGGTCCATATGTGTTCTGCGTTAATTCTGGACGGGGAGATGAGACCGGAGAATATAGTGAAATAGTTCCAGTAATGGGATTGGTGGTCACACCCAAACCTGTGTCGTAGAACGTGTAAGCTTGCTGCTGCCGGAGGTTGTTTTGCTGTTCCTTGTTAGCGGGCTGAATATATTGCGACTGAGGAGGTGGCTGGCATACAGTCTCGTGTACCAAAACATCAAAAGGAGCAGTGTACACTCTGAAGTTGATGTCACTATAATCTAATTTTGATTCGAGGAACACAGGCATCCGGTCAGACATCACCCATACATTTCTTTGAGCATCAATTTTGACGTCACTAGGGAATATCAGACCTGCATCATCCTTGTCTACCACTCCAATGTTCTGTGGCTTGTATGGTAGGTCGCTTCTCCAGCATCCAATAGCATTTTGGTCTACCAAGTTGAATAGTTCTACTCCAGTGTATTCGTCCATTACTTTGGATGTGGTGTGACCGTTAGCACCTCGGACACCTACAACTTGGAAGTCGCGGTAGGAACCTGTTACTTTAGATTCATCGCGTAATATGCGCGTTGAAACAGCAAACTGGGTGTTACTAGCTAAAGGACTGAAGAAGAGGGTTCTGAATCCATCGGGCCCAATAGGAGAGGATGAGATTCCGAAAATTCCCTCAGCACTCCATTGGAAGTTTAGGCCACCAATGTTGAAGTCTCCAGTAAGTGGGTCGGGCATGAAAAATCCGTGGCTAAATCTCCACGATTTGTTTTGTTGCCACGAGTAGGCGATGAGGCCGTAGCCGAGTTCGTCGGAGAAATACGCGAAGGTGTCGTCACAAGTTCTGCCTTCGTCGAGGGCGATGTTGGCAATAAAAGTAGAAGCAACAATGTCCTCAGGACGGAACACGTATCTTCGGATGCGTTGATCGGTGTTTAAATCGTATACATTCAGCGAGTAAGGGCAGACGTTGCTCACGTTGGAACCTGAAAACATTAAAATTATGTTTTTAAATACTGTACTTTCAGTAATTAGCCAACATTGCTGTATTTAAATACTAAATTGATATCGTTTTTATTAGGGTTCCGTAGTCAACAAGGAATCCTTATAGTTTCGCCATGTCTGTCTGTCTGTCTGTCTGCTGTCTGTCCCCAGCTTAGCTCAGATGCTCTTAGTACTAGAAAATTTTCTTAGTACTGTAATTTAGCAGGAGTGTACATATTAATCATGCCGACAAAGTAGTAAAATAAAATCTTTTTCTAGTCTATCCCATACTGTGGGGTATCGTTAGATAAGCCGTTCAAAAATTTTGCGATTTAGGGATCCGGTTGCGTAATATTAAGCTTTAAAGTACTATTTTTCTAGAGTCTAGTGTACCCGTGCCAGCTAAACGGTTGTTTTTTGTATATGTCAAAAAAATCATAGCAGTAGTATATATAACGAAATTAAAAGGATAGCTATCACAGCTAAGTAGGCTTAACAAGTTAACGAGTAATAATCCTTTTTAAGGTCGTTGGTCCATCTAGCTGGGGGGCATCCAACACTACGCTTGCCGGTACGCGGTCTCCACTCCAGGACTCGTCTGCTCTACCGGCCATCGGTCCTTTGACAAACATGGCCAGCCCACTCCCACTTCAGCTTGCTTACTCTGCAGGCTATGCTAAGGTGGCTGGGACAGACTGGATGCGGAAGGCGGAGGACAGGGTGTTGTGGCGCAGCCTGGGAGAGGCCTATGTCCAGCAGTGGACTGATATAGGCTGAGTTGATGAGTAATAGTCGACCAACTTACATTTGCAATTGGGGAATTGACAGTGACGCATCGGAGAACATGTTTTTCAACTACAATGTTAAGTTTGTTTTTGGGATAAATTCATCCCAACTACGCACCCTTCATTGTGCGTGGTTCGACACGCACTTGGCCGGTTTTTTGTAACGTAATTACTGTTAACGCCTACGAGAAAAGTGATACTCGCTAACACACAGAAACAATCGAAATAAGTTTTTTATTCCTGCTTAAGGGGACGATAACCGACTTTTGATGATTTTATATTGTATATCACGTCTAAACGAGTAGTGTAAATGATTTGAAGAAAATATATGATACATTAGAGCATTTTCTCAATAACTTAATATGTGAATATTTTAGATCATGTTTATATTACATAGTGAAATTAATTTGTAAAGTTATGTCTAACGCGGATAAAAAACTGAGAATGGCTCAAAATTTTCCAAACGTATTTTTCTGAAACTTTCACCAATTTAAAGATAATTTAATTATTGATCTTTTACTATACGCGTTTTATTAAAATACCTTTTGTTTTGTGTATAATAAATTAATAATGCGTCAAATTGGGGACAGCGCTCCTTGATGGCCGAGTTCTATTACTGGCTGAACGTACGACGCGTTGCGTGAGCTCAGTACAGAAAACGCAAGCTAACCACTCAAGGTCACTGGCATATATCTGCGTCTTAAGTACTTGATGAGTGTTGTTAACTTACCGATTCCAAAAGTACCAGTGTCTAGTACCCAGAGACGGTCACATTTGTCTGCCTTAATCCTGTATACGGTGTTGAGACCACTCTGGCAGTTACCCAACTCGTTGCCTGCGAAACTTGGGTAGGCGTTCAGCTTCGGTGAAGGATCGTACGGACCATTCAAAGGAATGTAGTTCAGTGTAGCGGGTATACCTGTGCAAACAAATGAGTTAGTAAATTAATGAACAAGTTTTGTAATGGCTAATTTACTTAATGTGGAAGCCTTTATTAATTTAATGTTTCCTATAGTAATTTATTCCGTGATTTGAGGTGGTAGTGAGTGGGAAAAAATTTGCCATTGACACAAAAAATTGTGATGACATGGTGTCAGGGCCGGATTTAGAGGTGTGGAGGCCCTGGGGCAACTAAGAAGTGGAGGTCCCAAAAATATATTTAGAACAGACAAAAAAAAACAACTTAAAAAGGTACGTTGTGAATTTGATTTTTTTTTTCTTTGATACACAATCAATCTGCCTTTTCCCAACTATGTTGGGGTCAGCTTCCAGTCTAACCGGATGCAGCTGAATACCAGTATTTACATGGAGCGACCGCCTATCTCACACCCACAATACGATACCCCTTGGTAAGACTATATAGGCTGGTTGTCAGACTTTTGGGGTTTTTTAAAAAAAAAAAAATCAAATTGTGGAGGCCCCTTCTTTGTGGAGGCCCAGGGCTAGAGCCCCTGTTGCCCTGCCCTAAATCCGGCCCTGCATGGTGTGAATAAGTAATACTTAAACGTATAGATTTATAACGCAGACAAGAAAGGAAATAACTATTATACCAAAATAAACTAGGTTAGTGATGAGGTAAACCGTCATAAATTACAAAACAGCACCATAGCTCTACAATTAATCTTGCAAGCTTTATTTGAGAAAACAGTCTCGAAATACATGTTAAGGCGCAGATATATGATTTTAGTGACTTTTAAATCTGTTATTACGCCTTCATATAATGCAAGTAAGTTATGCAAAAAATGTATGTTAAACTAGAACGCAAACATATCAATTCTATATGTGAACATTTAAGGATTGTAGTAAAATACTTTATGAAATAATGTCTGCCCAAAGCATAAAAATGATGTTACTTTCAAACTACTTAAGTTATTTTTAGGTTTTTTTTTATTGATTTATTATCTGTAATTTTTTTCAAATATTCATATTTTTGTTACTAAAAATAAATATTCCTTATGAAAGTTAATGGTGGCGCGGCGTGAGCGCGACGCGCATTTGTATGGCCAAGGTCAACGGCGAATATCTGACCCTTAATTAAAATACTGATGGAAATAACTATATAAGGTTGACTTAGTTTTTTCAACCAGTAACATAATGGGCAGGTTTGCTTAACAGTATGTCATACAGACCTTACATTATGACGATGACATAAAATGCATTCCACACGCAGACGAATATTTAATGATGGAAATTCCTATGATTCTGGATAATTTTCACAATTATAATATTACGTTACCTATGTCTGATCAATTCTGACCGACATAACAAAACATCACGCCTGCATTCCACGAAGGGGTAACCGGAGTTAGTACTCCTACCTTTCGTCAGTTATTTTAAACACTTTCAATGTTCGCAAAGCATACATAATAGTTTAACAATTGCCTACATTGCATTGTTTGAGGCATTAGATACGGGGGTGGGAAAAGAAATAAAAGTCTGACGTCAAAGGGGGATTCATCAGGTACAAGTCAAAGCTCTGAACTTTTACACGGAAAAATTTCTAATGGAAAAATCCGATGTCACTTTGCCTACCTGGGGATCGAAACCTAGAACTTCGCGCTTAGCATTAACGCTTGCAAATACTAGAAAAACGACACAGTTTGGTGATTCTGAAGAATCTGACCGTTAAAACATAAAATGGTTGAGGTAAGGGATATCTTTGTAATTGGAGCTCACGTCTGGCTTTGTAGCTATGACCCAGTTGCAAAGCTCGTTTGTGGGTATGAAACAGATTTATGTCAACAAATATATGATTTTCTATAGGTATTGGTTCACATTTTCTACAAAATGTATTAACATTAGTACATTTAACATAATATTTCTACGATATGGCAACAGAATTAGGACTATCCTATCTACCTTTTGGCATTTCTTTTGCTACCAATTCATTAATTATATGTTCGGTTTTAAAAGTGTAAGCCCGCTTGTAGATGTCCGTTGTTTTCACCGGACAACGGACCGTGTTTTTCATATTTGTATGAGTTGGACACCGGTCCGGTGTCCGGTGCATGTACACACATTCATTATAAGCCATACAACACTGCGAGTCCGGCAAAATAAACGGTCCGTTGTCCGGTGAAAACAACGGACGTCTACAAGCGGGCTAATGATGACTTACCCGCCATCCACCTAGGAACGCTAACGAAAAGCTTGTTCCTCCACCTCTCTATGCCAACGGGAAGGGCATTCTCCTGCATGAGAGCCCCGGACTGGATAGCCTGCTGCCTCGAGTAAGGGTCAGGGTAGTTCCAGTCTACCATGTTCCAAGAGAACATCTCTTGGAGCTTCACTGCAGCTGTCGCGGATGACACCACGGCTAGTAGAACCAATAACTTCATAGCCATTTTGTACTTTTATCTGAAATGGAAAAGAGTTTATTGGAGACCGTGAATCGAAGGTAGCGGGTGACGTACTCCAGATGTTGGGAAATTTGTCTGGAAGGTTGGGTTGGATTTAATGGGGAAGGCTGAGAACCAGGTGTGGCTGTGACCAGCAGTGAACTATGATAGGCTGAGATAATCGCTTAGTAATATATCAGTTCACGCTGTCGCACTGCCTCTATAGGCCTCCCTCCATTTTTTCCTACTTAAAGATTAATTAATTTGATAGGAAATAATTAAAATAAACATATTATTATAATTCATCATAATCATTTCAGCCGAAAGACGTCCACAGCTGGACATAGACCTCCCCTAAGGGGGGGTTTGCCATAATCGCCACGCTTGGCAGGCGGTTGGCGATCGCCCATTTTCTAGTAAATCCCTTAGTCGCCTTTTACGACACCCACGGGAAGAAATGGAATGGTGCTATTCTTTACGTCCGGCACCAAACGGACAAACATTATGCTGTAATTAAATGTTGCCTTGCAAGAAATGTATCGAGTTTATGGTTAAGATGGTTAATATAACCCTTATTAGCATGAGGTATCATGCTGTCATTTACATATAATGTCAGGTATAAGTACTCTGTGCATGAGTGCCTTCCTTTGGTAATGCTTCCTTTATTGCAATTAAGTATATCTCTACGTTGTATTTGATACAACTAGCGCGTGCAAAGGTTGATTATATAATTAACTGTAGTTAGATTAAGTGTTCATGAAGCTTTAAGTGCTGTTGTTGTTTATTAACATTTCGTAATTCTTTCCGCCCGTAAAATCAGAACGTAAGCCCCATTAACACAGTGCAAGTTTATTTCCTGTGGCATACCATAAAACATATATTAAATATGTACAACATTATTTTTAGTATAATTATGCGAAACCTGCATATAGTTTGTTCAGAATAAGGAACTGAATCGATTTCAATAATTTTTACACCATGTTATATTTTGTCCCAAAATTATTTAAGTGTGATGGAAAATTTTATCACCATTTAATTACTTACAATACAATCGCCGTACGGTTAGATACCTACTGCCAAATTATTATTATTATTATCAATGAGCGCAAGACAATCCTGGAGGCGCGGGGGCGCCTTTAGCATGTTTTTGTACGGACAACCCGGTAACATAACAATCATATAACTTTGTGATTTTTCATGATACAGTTTTGAAATTTTGTACGTACATTCTTTACATAAAAATACTAGACACGTATTTCAGGTTTCGCATATACTAAAACTAATATTGTATATACAACATGTCCCAGAATTAACGCATAACCTCTTAAGGGGTCATTGTACTCATCATTGTGAACAAGTTTTACTATGGGACCGAACCTGAAATCGCGAAAAAAAAAATCAGCTGTTCCCTACATTTATGTTCTCTTAACTCGTCAAAATGTATGGAACAGCTGATTTTTTTTTCGCGATTTCAGGTAGTGGGCCAACAAGATACAGGCTGTGGCTAGTTTGGGGCCCACGGCTATTTCTACTTATGCACTCCTTCAATTAACATTGTTCCTGTTTACAAATGTTTCCTAACTTATGTGTGTCAATAAATTGTTTTTTTTTTAAATTTTAATTGTGCAAGGACGTGCAACTCTGTGTTAAGACTAAGCAAAACTTCCATGCAATGGCCTTGAAATATTAGCCTAGGTAAAAACGGAATTCACATGCAATTATGGATATTTGCACCGTGTAAATGGGGCGTAAACAATAAGACATTGCTGAAAATTCAATTATTTAATAGTTGGCTATAATAATGACTGAAAAGGAGGATTAATTACCAGACTTAGAAGATTTTATGTTATGATGTGATACCATTATAATACCTTTGTAAATGATTAGATTTTACGTTAATATTTTACCAATTGTATTACTGAATAAAATATCATATAAATTACGGCCGAGCTCCTGAAGGCCGGCGAAAAACCCGTTCTCAAGGTCCTCCAGAAGCTCTTTGATTCCGTCATACTCGAGGGCAAAACGCCACAGGCATGGAACAGAGGTGTGGTGATCCTTTTCTTTAAGAAGGGTGACAATACCCTCCTTAAGAATTATAGGCCCATCTCACTTCTGAGCCATGTCTACAAGCTGTTTTTCAAGAGTCATTACGAACCGTCTCGTGCGCAGGTTTGACGACTTCCAGCCTCCCGAACAAGCCGGATTCCGTAAAGGCTTTAGCACAGTAGACCACATACATACGCTGCGGCAGGTTATACAGAAGACCGAAGAGTATAACCTGCCTCTCTGCTTAGCGTTTGTGGACTACGAGAAAGCCTTTGATTCGATCGAGACATGGGCTGTACTGCAGTCTCTTCAACGGTGCCAGATCGACTATCGGTACATCGAGGTGCTGAAGTGTCTATACAAAAACGCCACTATGTCGGTCCGACTCCAGGACCAGACCTCGAAACCTATCCTTCTGCAGCGAGGTGTGAGGCAGGGAGACGTTATCTCTCCGAAACTGTTCACCGCTGCACTGGAGGATGTCTTCAAGGTTCTGGACTGGAAAGGGCTAGGCATCAACATCAATGGCGAGTACATCACTCACCTTCGGTTTGCCGACGATATAGTTGTCGTGGCTGAGACTATGGAGGACCTCAGTGTAATGCTCGATGACCTCAGTAGAGCTTCCGAAAGAGTGGGTCTGAAAATGAACATGGATAAGACAAAGGTCATGTCAAATGCCCATGTAACACCCACTCCCATGAAGATCGGAGGCGCTACACTCGAAGTTGTGGACGAGTATGTTTACCTCGGACAAACTGTCCAGTTAGGTAGGTCCAACTTCGAGAAAGAGGTCAATCGTCGAATCCGACTCGGCTGGGCAGCGTTCGGGAAGCTTCGCAATATCTTCTCATCCCACATACCGCAGTGTCTCAAGACGAAAGTCTTTGACCAGTGCGTGTTGCCAGTGATGACCTATGGCACTGAAACGTGGTCGCTTACAATGGGCCTTATCAGAAGGCTAAAAGTCACCCAAAGGGCAATGGAGAGGGCTATGCTTGGAGTTTCCCTACGTGATCGAATCAGGAATGAAGAGATCCGCAGGCGAACCAAGGTAAACGACATAGCCCGAAGAATTGCCAAGCTTAAGTGGCAGTGGGCAGGGCACATTGCTCGCAGAACTGATGGCCGATGGGGCCGAAAGGTCCTGGAGTGGCGACCGCGTACCGGAAGACGTAGCGTTGGAAGGCCTCCTACAAGGTGGACCGATGACCTTGTGAAGGCCGCAGGTATCCGCTGGATGCGGGAAGCACAGAACCGGTC
Source organism: Tiliacea aurago (assembly GCA_948098905.1). Classification (NCBI taxonomy): domain Eukaryota; kingdom Metazoa; phylum Arthropoda; class Insecta; order Lepidoptera; family Noctuidae; genus Tiliacea; species Tiliacea aurago. Next base: position 10,501,373 of record OX402579.1, on the reverse strand, counting down.
GAAGTGGCGGTGCTTGGGGGAGGCCTATGTCCAGCAGTGGACGTCTTTCGGCTGAAATGATGATGATGATGATCAATATCGTATCGTATCATACCTTACATAATCTTCAAAAAAAAAATTAATCCACTACAAAATCTACTGAAAAATTTTATCGGTCTAATCTTTTATATTCTTACAGAACGAAACAACACTAAAATTCTTACAATAACGGTAAACATTTTATCGCCAATTTTGCTTAAATCCTACTGACAAGATCCGTTTTGTCTAAAGGAACCGGTCGAGATAATCAATCAAAAAAACTGGTGTCTGACCTTTATATAACACTTTTCGTTTTATTAACATGACTATAAAGTTATTAATTAACTTAAAGGTGATTTAGGAGGTTTGATCCAGGATGTCGTGCATTGCTCATGACAATAAGTGTGATGCGGGAACGACAATTTTTGGTAAAGAAGTTCATACGTAATCAGTCTATAATGTCCCCCCCTCACTGCTGGGAAACAGGCCTCGTCTCTGTGAGAGCGAGTGGGCCATAATCCACCACGCGGGCCCAGTGCGCGTTGGTAGATGTCACATGTCTTCGAATTTAGTTCTAGGACATGCCGGTTTCCTCACGATGTTTTCCTTCACCGTTTTGAGAGCAGTGGTGATGAAATAATTTACACAAAGTAAAGCCCCTGTCTGGGTTTATACCCACGACCTAGTACTCGTGAGTCAAGGCCGTTACCACTGATCTGGGGGTCTACTCCGAACATAAATCTGAAATATCGGCCGAATGTTCGGCCGTTGCTTGACTACGGCTAACTATGGCTGACAACGTCGAAAAAAAAAAAACGACAAGCAAAGAAATATTCGGCCGTTTTTTAACTTCCAAAGTTTCCTTTTTTGACTTTGAGTCCTTACCCGACTTCAAGTCACATTTTTGACTTTGGCTTATCTCTTTGAGCGTCGTTATTTTTTTTTCTTTCGTCTTGGTCAGCCATAGTTAGACGTAGTCAAGAAACAGCCGAACATTCGCCCAATACTTCGGATTCTTGTTCGGAGTAGACCCGCTTTTGTTTTTTTTTTTTCTTGGTTGGGAAATTATCAAATAACTTCTCTCGCTCTGGGCGGAGCGGGAGGGCGTGTCAGACTTTTACTGACTAAAACCCACCCTGCCTGTGTGCCAGGGCCACGATATCCCTTTCGGACAAACTCGCAACCCTGGCAGTAGTGGAGTAGAAATAATGCAGACTCCGGGCTGCTACTGAGATATTCCTATTGGAAAAACTCAATCAAACTTTGCCCGACGTGGGAATAGGATTTTCTCAGTAGCAGCCCGGAGTCTGCATTTGTGCCCGGTTGATGGCAATAGGATCACAGGCCCTATTACATGGAACTTAAACATAACTGGCGAAATGTGGTACTATAGTTACGCCTCTGCTTAACCCTTCGGGGATTACAGGCGTTAGCATGACGCCTGTTATGATTATTATGAAACTGACTAAGGGCGGATTTCACCAAAGAAATTAAACGTGATCAATTCACGCAGAACTCAGTTACAGCGTTTAACTGAGTTCAGAACTCCACTTTTGATTTCACCAACATAAAGTGAACGCAGTTCAAGCTTAAACTAGTTTAAATTCTGAACTCCCGATTTTCGGCCTTCAAGTCTCTAAACGAGTTCATGAGCTGTCAGTGTCGTGTTGATTGTTTGTTGTCTTTTATTATTAATATTTCTTTTGTTAGTATTTAGCTAATTAAAATGAATAAATTGTTAAGACTATATTATAACGAAAACTGGGATGAGAATGAGCAGTATCATCAACTTCATAACAACAGTTTTTGATGCTGATCTTTGAAAGCTAAAAGCAAAAAAAAAATGTAGGTTATGTTTTCAGGTTTGCAAACCCCTTAAGTAAAAGTTAAAGTAAACCATAGTAAAAGTTGTTCATAATGATGAGTACAATGACCCCTTAAGAGGTTTAGTATAAACAAAAACTAATGTTGTATACATAATGTTGTAACATTTTAAAAGAGTAACGGTGGAGTTTCTTGCCGATTCTTCTCCATACGAAACTACCTCTTGGAAGGGGCGACTAGAATCAATTCTATTTTTTTTTAAGTGAACATTTCTTTAGGCGCGTCGAGCACTTTTTGGGTAAACAAAAATCATGGAACCCGCGTCTTCGTCACCGAACGCTTTTTATGAGCTATAAGTATACCGTTTTCACTTCTATCGGCAGTCCCCAAAGACTGCCCCGCATGTTTTTGAAGTGAAAACTTCTTTAGGCACGTTGAGCACTTTTTGGGTGAAAAAAAATCATGGAACTCGCGTCTTCGTCACCGAACGCTTTTTATGAGCTATAAGTATACCGTTTTCACTTCTATCGGCAGTCCACAAAGACTGCCCCGCATGTTTTTGAAGTGAAAACTTCTTTAGACACGTTAAGCACTTTTTGGGTGAACTAAAATCATGGAACTCGCGTCTTCGTCACCGAACGCTTTCCATGAGCTATACCTATGTATACTGTTTTCACTTCTTTCGGCAGTCCCCAAAGACTGCCCCGCATGTTTTTGAAGTAAAAACTTCTTTAGGCACGTTAAGCACTTTTTGGGTGAACTAAAATCATGGAACTCGCGTCTTCGTCACCAAACGCTTTCCATGAGCTATATGTATACTGTTTTCACTTCTTTCGGCAGTCCCCAAAGACTGCCCCGCATGTTTTTGAAGTGAAAACTTCATTAGGCGTGTCGAGCACTTTTTGGGTGAACAAAATCATAGAACTCGCGTCATCGTCACCGAACGCTTTCCATGAGCTAGATGTATACTATTTTCACTTCTATCGGCAGTCCCCAAAGACTGCCCTGTTCTTTTTTTTTGTAAATTTTGACGATCTAAAGAGCCTTTTATGTGCCTATTTGAAATAGATAATTTGACTTTGACTCTTCATGGCTAGAAACGTCGTGACTACCGAGATTAGAACTAATAGAGAAATAATATGGAAGAAAAGACTTGTTGTTCCGACCCCTAATACATTCGCATTAGGGCAGGAGAATGGTGATGATGAACCTCCCAACCCGCGACCCTCACGAGATTGGTTTCGTCGCTTCAGTGTGAGTCCAGCCTAACTTTAATTAAAGTGATTCGATTAAAAAACCGGCCAAATGCGAGTCGGACTCGCGCACGAAGGGTTCCGTACCATTATCTATAAAAATGGCAAAACAAACACGTTTGTTGTATGGGAGCCCCCCTTAAATATTTGTTTTATTTTAATTATTTATTTTTGAAGTCAATATTCTGTGAATATTTCAAGCGTCTACCTGTTGCCGTTCAATAGAGAGCAAAAACGAGCAAAAAAATCACGTTTGTTGTATGGGAGCCCCCTTAAATATTTATTTTATTCAATTTTTTAGTATTTGTTGTTATAGCGGCAACAGAAATACATCATCTGTGAAAATTTCAACTGTCTAGCTATCACGGTTCATGAGATACAGCCTGGTGACAGACGGACAGACAGACGGACAGACAGACAGACAGACAGACAGACAGACGGCGGAGCCTTAGTAATAGGGTTCTCGTTTTACCCTTTGGGTACGGAACCCTAAACAGGGTGACATTTTGAGATTTAGGCAACCATCACAGGCGCATCGCAAACGCGCGTTGGAATAAATTGTGTTTGTGGTACGTTTCTTGAATACTGCGGCATTTCATATCATTGGAACAATATTTGATGGAAAAATAGCTTCAATATACTTACTTAAAAAATCTGTTTTTAAAAGTATATGTCACAAAAATATGAATGAGTGAATGTGAATCTTTTGCACAAGTATAACGATGTATGCGTTGAATAGATGGAGATAATGCTGGCAAATTAAAGTGAATGAAGTACGTACTTATTAACCAAATGTAACAAAGCGAGGTCGCCAAAATATTAAATTACCTGCTCTAACGACTCATTTTTTATGCCGTCATTGCAAAACTTAAAATAAACAAACATCAAAAACTTAATTTATTCACAACCTCATTAAGAGCATTGAACTTTAAATTGCATTGAGATAAAAAATTGCATGCACTTAAACTAATGCTCTTAGCAATGAATTAGCTATGCAACTCTAAATATAAATAAACCAGTTTGATAATGCGCGTATTAAAGAGGAACTATCATGTTAAATTGTGGCTTAAAAAATTCATCAGATATATTTTTCTTTTTTTTTTGGAGGGAAATTATCAAATAACTTCTACCGCTCTGGGCGGAGGAGGCCGTGTCAGACTTTTACTGACTCGAACCCACCCGTGTTCCTTCAGTTGCCTGTGTGCCAGTTCCACGATATCCCTTTCAGACAAACCCGCAACCTTGGCAGGCATCGGCCCTAACAGACCCCATCAGTTTGTGCTGACATCTCTTTGAAACGCTCGTGGAACACAATCATTAGATATCTTATGGGTTAATTGAAACTTACAACACTTAAATTTAATCTGCACTGTTCTGGCCAAATACAAAAGCAGAGAGTAATAATTACTGTGCCTTGTACGTGGTTACATGGGTGAGACTTATACCGCCTTATTACAAAACAAGGTTTATCTTTAGAACCAGGTTTAAAACCATGGAGCCATTATTGAATTTCGAACTTTATTCCGACTATGGTAAAGTTCCTAATACAAAACTGACAATTTAGTACCAAACTAAGTTTTCAGTTTTGTATAAAGAACGGTATTTCAATCACTGTTACGTTCTTATTACAAAAACTGGCTCCATGGTTTAAGTCATGTCAAAATATAAATCTTGTTATGTAATAAGACGGATACGATCTAAAGCTGCTTTGCAAGCAGGTCTCAGCAATAGATTTTGGTTTAATTTTCGTCGGTTGAACAGATCATAGTCTAATTTTAATTTATCTTTTTTATTTTGTGAAACATAGACTCTATTAGTAGCTTTAGAAATGCCAATTTTTATCTAGTCTTTACTATTTTTTAGACTTCAAACAAAAATTCATCCATAAAATGCCTATGCATTTGCAAACCAGACCATAAATGTAATCATAAAATACACTAAAAGTAAAAAACACCCTCACACACACATTGTAAACACAGTGAACTTAATAAAAAATCTTCATCAATCCAAACAACAAATTCACTTTACCGAACTTTAAAATTTACTAAACCACGCGATGTCATAGACAAAAAAAATATTTTATAAAAAAAATTGTAAAACCTACTGGTTGTCCGCAAGTGGCCAATGTTCGCGACAGTTGGTAGTGGACTGAAACGGTTACATCCACCCCTACTTTATAAAACATAGCCTCCGCTCCGACCACGTCCTACCATCGGCAAGCAAATTACCGTAGACCTACGAACGATATAATCTTAAAATAGATTATTATGTTCGTCTGAATGTTTGTTTTTGGGGTTCGTTACCAAAATGGTAAAAAGGAACCCTTATGGTGAGACTAAGTCTGTCTGTCTGTCTGTCTGTCTGTTTGCCTGTCTGTCTGTCTGTCTGTCACGCCTGGATATCTCAAGAACTACTAATGCTATCAACTTGAAATTTAGAATAGGTTTAGATGACGTTTGCCCAACTATTTTGCAAACAAGAAAGGAATTAATAAATATATATCTTTTTTGCAAAAGGGACTGAAATGGGGTCTTAAAAATTTGAAGAGGGGCTACTAGGGCATGTGGGGTATCATATGAAAGAACGCTGTTTGCACATACTCAAAAAAAAAAAATTTTTTAAGCAGCATAATTTCCGACTTTTGATGAAAAATTAAAAAAAAATACCGTTCCCCCCCCTTATCTCCGAAGTTTGCATAGATAAAAATCTGAAATTATTCTATGTGATAGAAGTTTATGTAAAGATTATAGGAAAAATAAAACGATGTCTCTAAATAGCACAGTTTTTCCGAAATCATCAACATCATATATACGTACGGAACTCTCGGTGTGCGAGTCCGACTCGCTCTTGACCGGTTTTTGTATGTATGTTCACCGATTTCTCCGTCAATTGTAGACCGATATTGAAAATTATTTTTTGTTTGAAAGGGTATATACTCTCGAGGTGGTCCCATTGTCACCAAGTGTGAATCTCATGAGGGGGGATCCCATGGAAATCGAGGGAAATCCTCTAATTTTATAGGCACACCTATAGCGATTTCTGGATTTTTATAGTGACTCATGCTTTTGCTCTCAGAAAGCACAATTTCGTGAAGTGGAACTGATGATGAAGACCACAGATGGCCAATTATGAAATTTGGCAAGAAGCAAGGTTTCAGAGCATAAGTAAAGGAAAAAGTCCGAAATCGTCAATTTGTAGTTTTGCCACATATTGCTTTTTTGGTAATATAAACTTACATTTACAGTTTGAAAATTGACCATGGCATTTATCGATGTATGGGAGAACATGTTTTTCAACTACAATGTTATGTTTGTTTATGGGATAAATACATACTAACTACGGAACCCTTCATTGTGTGTGGTCTGACACGCACTTGGCCGGTATTTTTTTTTTGTAAACGATCGAAGAAAATATCATATCACTTTCTTTCAAGCCGTTTTTCCGGTTTTTAAGTATACCCAAAGTTAGTAAAAGGTGTAATGAAAGGCGCCAAGAATTCCATTCAAAACAAATTTACATCACAATTTCGTATTCCAATAAATATGCAACATACTTATGATGTCATATTCTAATTGAGTGTTGCTATAGTGTTTTTATTTTGCCATTTGCGTAGTGAAAATTGCAATAATATGCATAAAGTCATTAATTAAATACACAAGTGAATATTTTGTGTAAATGTTTTAAAAGGTAACGTTAATGTTGCACATGTATTTTTTGGCGAAGCGTGTACGTTATAAAGGAATGTCAAGTATTATTAAATGCCGGCTGTTTTCAATCTACGTTGTGGTAAGTTTCATAGCTTTTTTGCCGGTTGGTGGAAACGTTTAGTAGGTTTTTAGGTAAACGATGCTGTCATCATTTACCTAAAAACCTATTAAACAAACGATTTACTAATGATTCTAATGATTATAATTCTATCAATACATGTCTGTGTATGACTAAGCTTAGCCGTCCCACTAGACCGGGATGGCTATGCTTAGCTATGTTTACATTCGACGTGGTGCTACTCCTGAATTCCTGATAGTTGTAATAACCATCTTTTGCTTTACGACCCTCTGTAACTTACTAAAAAGCGACGCTCTGATAGAATCTGTAAAACTGAGCTCTGCAGGTTTGCGTTGGTAGGTCGCCACTTCAAAAACATTAGCTCTAAGCTTTATAATAATATAAATAGGAGAGTCAAAATCTACCCTTTAACAAGGAACCTACTGAAAAAAAAAAATTACAGACTGGCTTAAATCTATGTCTTATGATGCAACAGAGCAACTTTTAGTATCTTAAATAAACTCTCATGCTAGCATCCTCTCATAATACACTAATGCACATGCACATCTTACTCACACTCACACATACACTCACACACACGCACACACACTCTCGCCCTCACTTCCACTCTACATCATTACATACAAACTTTTGAGTGAATTTTTCTTTTGTAATTGTTAATTTTACTATAAGACTTCCTTAAAACTGTGTGTCACAAATGTCTTCCATGTATGTTGTGTGGGGCGTTGATAGCTGCGCCACAGTATTTTACTTTTACAGCTATCTTCGTGTCTTTTGTTAAGTTATACCTAAATTGTTCCTAATAAATAAAATTCTAAATAAGGACATTAAGGTGAATCTGCAGCTATAGCCCGCGAAATCAATTTGCAGGTCATTGTCAGGTAATATCTTGATCAAAATATGATTCGCGACTATATAAGATATGTATTTATTATAGAATTATAATCATTAGAATCATGAATACATCTCTCTAAGTTAGTTTTGTTTCCCAATGTCATGATTGCATGAAAAAGTCCTTCAATATATAGAGCCTTTTAAGGAAGAACATCGTAAGCAACATAATGTAGGTATTTCACTTTTTCACTGTAACGTACTGCTAAAGTAATTTAGGTCCTAATGCAGCAATCCGTAGACTTAATTAATTATAAGTAAAGCCTAACGTGTTTTGCAATATGTATAAAAACCGGAGTTCTTTATGTAAACTATAAAAATAATCAATAAAATACCTCTCCTGTAAATTTTTATTTATGTCGCTTACGATGTTCTTCCTTGTCAAGCTCGATATATATAATAGCACATAACGTAAGAAAATTTGAATTTCACGGGCTACAGCTGCAGCGGATCCTCCTTAAGAATATATAAAAGAGGTATTCCACTCAGAGCACTGATTTCAACAGCACTTGACCGAACAGCACCTGAGCACTTCCACTAACCGCACTGAAACAAAATTTTGATAAGTGCGGTTCGGTGGAACAGTTTATTAATATTATTTTCAGTCCCCGAACGGCACCTGCATACAGTTTGTAGTGATGGGACGTATGTATTCTAGACTTTAATATAATTTTATAGTTAAACTTTTTAATCTTATTTTAATATGATTCATTCAAGCATGTTTACCTATTCATGTGTCACACTTAGCAAATACGATACAACATTAATATGTCGTAACCAGAGAGTTAAAATCTCGTAAAAATATATGCGCAGTTAAAATAACAGTAATTATTTATATAATAATTTAGTAAATTATTAGATAAGGAGAAAACCTCACGATGTAAAAAAAAAAAATTGTATCAGGAAAGAAGAAAATAACATGATTTTTAAATCCTTTACTGTGCCAGTTCTATCGGTTTAAGAAGTGCATGGCATGCGCTTGCACCGCATATTTGAGCTGCTCGGGCGCACTGCATCAATACCTCGTGACCTGTACCTTCATTGTGGTCTCAATTTTGATAAACGCCTGATAAAACACTGCAATTTTGTCTATGTACGCTCAAATGGTCATTTGGTGGCGCCCATAAGTTTGGTTTAAGTACTGTAAGTTTTTGTATGGTATTATTGTTTCCTTCATTTTATGTAGCAGATTTTATAACACTTAGGGCCGATTTTTCAACCGTCAGATTACTTGTATCTGAGTTTCACAGGTTTTGCATAGAAAATATGCCAAACCGCCATATTTATTATGACGTGGTCGCGACACATACTAGCCTAGGAACTGCTCAGTGTTTCCTTTTTAAATTCAGAGTATTAGTTTTCAGTAATGTCCCTGTAATTGACTTTAAACCTGTAACAGTGTGGACGTTATAATAAGGAGTTCATTCTCTAGTTCACCCGTATCCTAATTGAGCGCCCGCAGTAGGTACATCTGACACTATGTCTAATCACGATCCTATGTAGAGGATCCGACATTATTATAAATATGGCGGTTTGGCATATTTTCTTTGCAAAACCTGTGAAACTGTCATAGTTATTCCTCAGATAACAGTTGTCTGACGATTGAAAAATCGGCCCTTATTTAAATTCCAGAACAAAAATATTTTTGCCTAATTCGCGTGGCTGAATTTTGGGGTAAAGATAATATCTGAATTATCACAACAAATTTCTGATTTACCATCAATACTCTAAGAAGAAACTAATAGGTAATTATGTCATTATTCGGGTCCAGTTTTAGGTGTTTTCAATAAAAAACGCTTTTTTCATGGAAGTAGAGCTTTATGCATAAAACAAATTAGGAAATTATTTTATAGATTAGAACTTAATTTTAAACTTGTACTTTTAAACCGACTTCAAAAAAGGAGAAGGTTCTATGTTCGTCTATATGTATTACGTATAATGTAGGTATGCTCATCGTTATTTTAATCAATTGTGGAACGAGTTAGAAATCTTTTTTGGACATAGGCCTCCCCCCAAAAAAAAGGGGGGGGATTTGCCATAATCGCCACGCTTGGCAGGCGGGTTGGCGATCGCAGTATGGTTTTAGAAATTCTCTAGTAAGTCCCTTAGTCGCCATTTACGACACCCACGGGAAGAAATGGGATGGTGCTATTCTTTACGTCCGGCACCAAACGGAACCATAAAAAAAAACCTTAAAATGTATAACTGTGTAATGTTTGTTTTTGAAGTCGGTTGGTTTTTTTTGGTGTGTTTTTCAGTGAGGAAAGGTCGCGATCGGGAATTGTTTCCTCAGTTGAAGGTGAAATCAGTTATAAATGTATAATTCACAAACACCTAAAAACTTAATTGTGCGACTTTTTTTAATGCTTACCTCATCATCTGTGCAGACTTTTTCCTACTACGTTTGGGTCGGCTTCCAGTCTAACTGGATGAAGCTGAATACCTGTATTTTACTTGGAGCGACTGCCTATTTGACCTCCACAACCCAGTTATTGGATAACACGATATCCTTTAGTAAGACTTGTTGCCAGACTTTCGGGCTTCTGACGACCCTTAAGAGGAAATGCGGGCGGAGAGACTTTTAGAGTAAAAAGTCATAAATCGAGGTTCAGCTCTCGCCTATTTCCTCGTCCAATATTGTACCAATTTAAAACATATTTCTTATACTGAATAAGAAGGATATATACTGTGTCCCTATGTTTTCTTTTTTGATGATACATTATCTTTATAAGAGCTGGAACCCTCTGAAAATGCTCAAAATTGCCTGTTTAGACCGCTGACAACAGAGGGCTATTGTACAAATTTGCCAACTATTAATAAAAACAGAAAAACATAGGGACACATGGACGCGTGTGCTAGGTGAGATCGGGGCGGGTACGAGGCAGGCGCATGGCGTATGCGGGTCGACTTCGATAAATGCAATTTGAGATCTATTGATGTGTCATAAGACTCAAATTATATACAACAAATTTCAAAGCGACCGGGGCGGACGCGTGGCTTGTGCGTAGCCGGCGCGTGTCATCTGAACGCAGCCTTGGGTCGAAGTTTATAGCTATGCGAATGAAATCGCGAGCTGTAGCGAATGCTATGCAAAATATACCTATAAATAGACTTAATGACTTAAAACTAGATATGCATTCTAATGCTTTCATTGCTATCATAAATCATTCAAAAATGTGGCCTTCATTTTGAAACGGAAACTGTAATCTATTCTTATTATTACGTCGACGCTTTGTAGTGTGAGCTATAAATATCGCGACCTAGGTCAATAAATAACCTGGCGCGTGCTATTTGGAATCTACTTCGCAACTTGTTTTGAAGCGATCGCACATTCTAAAAGTATTTATTATCTAGCTTTTGCCCGCGGCTTCGCTCGCGTTAATTTAGAATTTGACAATTAATTCAGGTTGCACTCTGCTACTCTACTCTCTCTCTCTGTTTGTTATTAAAATATTTGCGTATTAGGTACTTAAAAAAAAAAACACTACTAAAGTTTCTATAATAATAAAATTCCATCATGATTCGAAAAACACGGGGTGCCATCTATTATCATAAGAACGTTGTTGTTGTTTTCCTCGGGAACAGTACTTTTTTCCGGGATGAAATGTTCCCTATGTCCGTTTCTGTACACATGACGACGTTTATGCAACATTTCAGGATGATCGGTTCAGTGGTTTAGGCGTGAAAAGTTAACAAACAAACTTACTTTCGCATTTATAATATTATGGATGGATAGGATGAGTCTATAAAATCTATAAACATTAGCATTTTTTTAAAGAATCTGATAAACATACACTTTACTTAAGTAAATACAAATTATGATTTTTTTTTAACATTAGGTGAGATTTATTATGTCAATTTATCACATAAAAGAAAGTTTATTGATTTTGGTTATTTTTTTGAGCGTTTGATATAAATTTAGGTATTTTCAAAAAGTTTGAGATAGTAGAAAGTGCTGTTATTTTCGAAATTAAATTTACATTTTCTAGCATGTCTATGCATAATGGAAACACCTTGGTGATCTTGATATTTAGTGGGTGTTGAGTTAGATATGAGTATCGTATATCGTTAGTATAATATGATACTATATTTTACTATTCTGAATAATAATTTTTCATTGACGTCAATATAAAGCAATAAAAATATTTCAAAATCAGTATTACCATTTTTGGTAACACTGATTTTGAAATATTTTTCACGTAATTTTTGACGTGATTTTATTTATGAGGCTATTGATTTTTGTAACTAAACTTATTATTAATAAAAAACCAAAATTTTTGGCTTCGCCGCGGTTAGATTTTCCGAGAATTGTGATATAATTGAAATATTTTTTCCTTTCATTAACATACATGTTAATGAAATAATGACCTAAAGTCCGCTGAAACGGGCGGAACTGATTACTTTTAGAAAATGTTCGTTATTCAATCCTGTTGTGTTACATCAACAATTACAATCAACTAGGCGGTGCCGGATGACAGTAAGGCTATAACAATTTGCTGAAGAGCTGTCGAAGTGTACCTATATGCATATATAATATAGTAGTAGATAGTTTTGGCTACCGATCAGGAATTCCGTTCGAGTGAGTAATATAGAATTCAAGAGACTGATTTTCTCTTTGATTAGGAACACAAAGACAATCTAGACTTGAACAATGTTATCTGTTTATAATTCTTATTAACTGAATTAAGGCTCCCGCAGATAAGCGCGACGCGACAATAGTAGCACAATTTATATGAAAACTTCATGGAAAGTGTCGCACTGCTCTTCGCGCTGCCTGTCGCACCTGCGATATCACGCCAGTCTGAACGAGCCTTTACATATGAAGATAAAAAGTTCGTTGCTCTTAAAGTTGATATAAGACACTTCACTTTTTGTTCATTATTGTTTTTCATTCGGCATGTTCCACTGCCACTCGAAGTAAAACGTCTGAAGTTCTGTACCCCAAGTGTAAGTTTGCAGGAGAGTAAATGTAACTATTTCGTTTGCGTTAAAATTGGACCGATGGATCATAATCCTAAGAGTATAAGAGTGAGAATAAAAGACTTAACGCAAACGCGCTAGTTACGTTTACTCACTTGCAAACTTACACTCGAGGTACTGAACACGAAATAAATCAAAGTGAAAAATGAATGAATCCGATCTAAAATGTTGGATTTTGGCACGCGGCATCTTTCAGTCGTCTTCAGCATGATCAAAAAAATAAATGAAAGGAGCAGATGAACGTGGAATTAAACAAAATTAACCTTCATTAGAGTGAAACATACACTCGAGTGTAGCGTCTGATATGATCGGCTTAGCTTCGTGATTGGCCAAGCGATCGACTGATTTGTCGAGTTTGATCGGTTAGATTCACATATTCTGAAGTTTATGATAAAAGTCTAACACTTTTTATTCAAACCTACCTGTGCATGCTGCGTGAGAAGCCCGTTCCTGGAGGTGTACTCCCTAAGCACGAAGTCCGTAGTTTCGATCGAAGTTATAGGTGTTTCCTACTCCGTATCACCTACGGACTTAGCAATTAGAGGTTAAACGATCTTACCAACGGACATAGATCAGTTCGGAGCCCGAACTATGTACCTATAATGTATCTACTCTATGGCCCGAACTAACATGGAATGACAACACGATTTGACATTTGTCGCTACTCGCGATGTGTTCTTGCCCGTTCGAAAAATTTAATTTGTCACTACTACTACGACTACTTTTGGACGGGCCCGTATCTTCATTGACGGACTTAGACAGTAGTCCTCCGGGCTTTCTAACACAAAGCACTACATAGGAATTGATCGGTTAGTTTCTGTGATAAAGCCAATTTACATTCTCAACTTACTTCAACACATCGTAGCTTACCCATAAATCAGACTGGGTTTTGTCATACATGACATATTACGAGCCAGACAAACTATTTTGTATTTTCTGTTTACTAGTGATAAAATCTTTATAGTTGAATATAAGCAATTACGGGACTGTGTAATATTGGCTCTCGGTGTGAAACTAATACTTTATATGGTATTCGTTTTAGTATTACAAATGTTATATTGTTTTATTCTGTCAGTAAATTAAATAGGTGCATTCAATTTTATAGCAGACAGTGTGAAAGGTGGTGTCGAAGTTTTCGATAAAAACATAGTCAGCGCAACATTATCTTATAACTTGTTTTTGGTGACAGTTAGTGCATAATGCAATTTATATAGCATAAATGATGTGTCTAAATTAAACATAACTGATACGGACCGTGATATGTAAATGTCATTCGTGTCTCGCTGTTTTTGAAATCACTTCCTTGTACACACGGCAATGTATCAAGCTATATATTTCCAGTATGAGCTGACCTCTTATTGTACGGAAATCCTATCTAATGGCGCATTGTGCGAGATCAGCTTATACTGGAAATGTATAGCTTGATATCTAGCCGTGAATACGTCTTGTAAAATTGTGTTAATTTCAGTTCTTACATAATTCTGTGTCATCATCATCCACAGCCGGGTTATTCCCAAAGTACTCAAAAAGGAGTTCCCATACTACTCCATGAAAAATATAATATTTTTAATTAGGTTTCATTCTACTCCATGATAATATTAAAATGTTCTCAAAGTACTCCACTCCATTTTAATCAAAAAGCTAATTTAAGACGTTATAACAAAATGCTAAACTTTATACTTTATTTTAAGAATTTTTGTGACTGACTGTAATGAAATGTATGTATATTATAGGTAATTATGTAGATGGAGCAGTTTGAGAATTGATAACAAATAATCGGTGAAGTACTTTGAGAATAATTCCAGATACCTATGGAGCAGAATGGGAACAAAATAATAAGTATTTTTAAATAATTATAATTCTTTGGAGTAACTCGGGAATGAATGTATGAGATTCTTATCTTTTTAGAACAAAATAATGAAGTACTTTGGGAATAACACCCACAGCCCGACTTCATCCATTGCTCGGCCTTGGCCTCTCTTTGCACCAGTCTCTGCAAGCTCCTGCGTCAATCTCAAGAAGGTGCGGCCCGCTTTGGCAACTATGTTGCAATTATGCTTATGTCTACTTATTAATAATTGTTCTTATCTTACCTATAGTATCTACTGACGTCAAGCGTATTGGTACTCAAGGGCAAACCGTGTGTGGGCAGAATTAGATAAAATTTTCGGCATATCTATAGTAGGAAATAGCGTTTGGGTTTTTTTTAAATGAGTTAGATGTACACACGGTTACACATCAAGCTATAAATTTCCAGTATACGCTGACCTCTCATTGTACGAAAATTCTACACAATGAGAGATCAGCTTATACTGGAAATATATAGCTTGATGTGTAGCCGTGTGTACCGTTCGATTCAGAATTTCTTGCTCTATCGACTGGTATATTTAATATGAAATAGCGTAAGGGATTATTTTCCAAATGTGGTACTTAAGGCAAACCGTGTGTGGGCGGAATTAGATTAATTAATAAAAATATATCTATACCTAGTAGAAATTTTAATATGAATTTTTTTTTCGAAAATGAGGTAAATGTACCGTTTGATTCAAAATTTCTTGCTCTACCGACTAGTATGTTTAAAATCTCGATATGTAAAAGAAACGTCGATCACATCACATAATCTCCATAGATGATGCTGCAGTCTCCATGATGCTTCAAATGGATATTTGTACAAAAACCGATTTAAGTTTCTATCCTTACAGTATTTCGTCTTTACATCAAACACAATCGAGTAAATATTAATAACACGTCACTTATATTACTCCATATTTTGACCAACAATATTGTTCTCTGAGCAGGTAAAAATAGCAAGTCCCTTATTGTAAGTCATTGTGACTTAAATTATTAAAGTCATATTGACCTTTGCGTAAATTTTTCACAATTGAAAACAATTTACCTGTGCTGCCTGTGCATCACAATTAACATAATAAGGCACCACAATCCATCGCATACGTCAACGACATTGTTTGATTCTGACACAATTAACCTTTTACAACATCCATCTATATTTGTTACAGTCAAACGTAACAATTATAGATAGACGTTGATTATTTACGGCATACTCTGATTTTTAATTTGCTACACTAAAATGACACTTGGTGTTGACATAAAAATAAGCTAGTAAATAAACTAGTTACTGACTCAATCTCACCAAGGACCACTGAATCAAAGTCGATTGCAGCCATTACTAAAGTCTAGCGAATTAAAAATCTGAGTTTAGTTATGGTTATTTACTGGATTTGCGTTTTAGATCGCGAACTCCTACACTGTTTGCCCACCGCCACCATTGACGTGGCAGTGGATATCCTCCAACTTTTTTTTTTTTTTTTTTTGGGTGGGAATTTATCGAATAACTTCTCCCGCTCTGGGCGGAGCGGGAGGGCGTGTCAGACTTTTACTGACTAAAACCCACCCGTATTCCTTCATTTGTCTGTGTGCCAGGTCCACGATATCCCTTTCGGACAAACTCGCAACCCTGGCAGGCATTGGCCCTAGCGGACCCCGTCAGTTGGTGCTGACAACTCTTTGAGGCGCGCGTGGAATACGACACGCCGTCGACCCAGGCCTGGTCGTTATCGGATGGTGAGCTACCCATCGCTCACCGTCCGCAGGCCCGCGCCTACGGTGGCCGGAAATCGGCTTGCGACTCCCGACGCCCGGGGCGTCTCCTGCGGCGACTAGGGGCGCGAGGGCGCGAACCTTGCCTCTCCCTCACGCGTTCCGCCTCCTCCTTCGCAAGCATTACTAATTCGCAGAAGGAGATGACGGCCTCCCACGCACTCTCCCTCCGAACCATGGCCTGAACCAGGGCCGGACGCGAGAGATCGCCGCCGCCGATCGACTCCGTGAGGACACGGCGGTGCTCCGCCCAAGCTGGGCAGACCTCCACCGTATGCTCCACCGTGTACTCCGGGCGATCCTCACAGTGGTGACACCCGGGATGACCTCCACCCTGGGGTGGGCGGAGGGTTCTGTCTTATGTCTTATGTTTATAGATTCAAGTTTTATATATGAACAGACAGCTGTGCTGCTGGGGAGTTTATTGCACCACTTCTTCTTCCCAGCTAAAGCACTAGGAAGTGGTGAAGGGTGGGCGTTTTTGGGGGACTGTCTCATGTAATTTTTGACGTTCGAAAAGTGCCGATTCCCAGCCTAGTTTGAAGAAATGACTTTTGATTTTGATTTCGTCAGACATTAACTGACTAAAAACCACCCCGATGTTCCCTTCCCACACTTGCACCGGGGATCATGGGATCATATGAGACATCCGCGAATTCCGCGATCCCCGGCTCGTGCCGGCCAGCCTCTGCGGGCCACCTCGAGTCTGCGTGAGGGGTGAGGTGTTTGACCCCCCCGCGACGTCTCAAAGGGGAACGCGTGGAACACTACGCACTGCCACCTCGGGTTCTGTATGATAGGTGGCGGCGGACGTCCCCGAGTCCACCGTCCCCAGGACCCATTTGCTGGAAGAGGGCATTGTCTGCCCTTTGCCGACGCCCGATGCGACTGCTGCGGGCTGGGTGAGCGGAAGAGATCTCCCGCTCCCTTTTCACAGCCTCCCGCGACACGACTGTCGACTGTTCGTGTTTCACGAAAAGGATACCACCGCATCCCAGGACTCCTCGCTATCGACCATCGACTTGACCACGGCTGGCAGTGACAGGGCGATGCTAGCCATGGTTGAAATTATCGACAAACGGCCTTAGTCAACCTACACTCCGGAGTGTAGGTTGACTAAGGCCGTTTGTAGATAATTTAGTAGGTCAACCTAAACAGTAATTAAGTTAAAAGTAGGTATAATTACCTACTTTCTTCTATACTACCAAAAATGTTGGATTTTTTGCTTTGGTAGAAACCTAGATACCTATTAGTTCAAACATTTCGAAGAAAGATGTGTTACAACGCCTTAATCACGTACGAGCGTCTGTATGAAAAATATGACAGGTTGGCCCAAAACTTGTATTGCTGACGAGTTATTGGCAGTTAGTCTAAGATACATTATAAATTGCCACTTTTTAAGCAGTTTCTGAAAGATAAAGAAGTGAGTTTGATAAGCGTTTTATTATAACTAGTGGTCACCCACTGGTCGAAATTGGACCCCCTTTACTTACAATCTTTATAGTACGTACTAATTCCATGAGTAGTACCTACTTAGTTATTTCATGGTCAAGCTGTCACTTCTGTCACCTATCTATCTTCAAGTCATGAGGCCCTGGTACTATGTGGGTGTGTAACAAACGCATGCTAGTGTGTGTAATGTTTTTTTGTGAAGTAATTTAATTTATTTCTTAATTTAATTTAATGCATCATCATTTCAGCTGAAAGACGTCCACTGCTGGACATAGGCCTCCCCCAAGCACCGCCACTTTGACCGGCTCTGGGCTTCCGCATCCAGCGGATACCTGCAGCCTTCGCAAGGTCATTGGTTTACCTATTAGGAGGCCTTCCAACACTACGTCTTCCGGTACGCGGTCGCCACTCCAGAACCTTTCGGCCCCATCGGCCACCAGTTCTGCGAGCAATGTACCCTGCCCACTGCCATTAAGCTTGGGAATTCTTCGGGCTATGTCGTTGCGCTTTGGGTGACTTTAAGCCTTCTGATAAGGCCCATTGTGAGCGACCACATTTCAGTGCCATAGGTCATCACTGGCAACACGCACTGGTCAAAGACTTTCGTCTTGAGACACTGCGGTATGTGGGACGAGAAGATATTGCGTAGCTTCCCGAACGCTGCCCAGCCGAGTCGGATTCGACGATTGACCTCTTTCTCGAAGTTGGTCCTACCTAACTGGACAGTTTGTCCGAGGTAAACATACTCGTCCACAACTTCGAGTGTATCGTCTCCGATCTTCATGAGAGTGGGTATTACATGGGCATTTGACTAGCAGTGGACGTGTTTTGGCAGAAATGATGATGACAATGACTCCTGCTCCATATAAACTTTAACTGTGCCAAATTAGATACTCCTCCGTGCGCGTATTACATTATATTTAATAATTATTTTACTTATGTATCTATTTTTAATTAAGTATTAATTTATTTAATGACACTTTCCACTGTCGATATGTATTACAAGTGTTTACATTATGTAGGTAGGTTGGCAACCTGTTATTATACAAATAGCGGGCCGAGCACGGGCGTGCCAAGACGTTTGTGACAAGACATGATAAATTATGTCTTGTCAATTTATACTAGCATTTTAAGACAAAACGGTTTTATCGCTCAAACTATAGCATGTGTGACTCAAGTCATGTCACAGTAAGCCGTGCGCGCCCCGCAGTATGGTGTTAATTAATGAAAGGCGTTCCCGTTAACCCGCAATAGTATAGCGTCCATACATACCAAAAACCGCCAAGTGCGAGTCGGATTCGCGCACGAAGGGTTCCGTACCATAATCTATAAAAATGGCATAAAACAGGTTTGTTGTAGCCCCCCTTAAATATTTGTTTTATTTTAATGTTATTATTTATTTTTAAAGTCAATATATACCTAACTACATATTCTGTGAATATTTCAAGCGTCTACCTGTTGCCGTTATCAATATAGAGCAAAAACGAGCAAAAAATCACGTTTGTTATATGGGAGCCCCCTTAAATATTTATTTTATTCAATATAGAGCAAAAACGAGCAAAAAATCACGTTTGTTATATGGGAGCCCCCTTAAATATTTATTTTATCCAATTTTTTTGTATTTGTTGTTATAGCGGCAACAGAAATACATCATCTGTGAAAATTTCAACTGTCTAGCTATCACAGTTCATGAGATACAGCCTGGTGACAGACGGACAGACAGACGGACAGACAGACAGACAGACGGCGGAGCCTTAGTAATAGGGTTCCCGTTTTACCCTTTGGGTACGGAACCCTAAAAACAATACTATGAAAATTTCTCCCTCTCTATATCCTCTCTTTCGCCGAGCGGCCTTAATGAGGCCGATGAGGCCGATGTCAATTATGCGGGATTCGCCAATCGGTCTGATTCAGTCCGACTGATTCAGTTCGTTCGTGGCGCGCACCCATTTTCGCGCCAAATAGGCTGGTTCAGAAGAGGTTACCGTCTCATCTGTCAATTGACCTACATTAGGCCGATGTCAATTATGCCGGATTCGCCATCCGATCTGGTTCAGACCGACTGATTCAGTTCCCCAGATCCCCATTTCGCGCCAAAAAGCCGACACGAGAGAGGATATGTAAAAAAAGTGGTAAAAAAATGGCTCTTAGGTCTTTCATACGACGAATCGGAAAGCCTTCTCATAACATAACTCACACTCGGAATTTCACTAACATGACAGACACACCAAAATCCGTACACACTACACTCCACACGAACATACACTCACACAGTCACACATTATTTTAATTGTTAATTATTCTTTAGTTTTAATTTTAAGCCTTGACCAATCCTATTTTGTTTAATTGAAAAGTTTTATATTTTGTTCAAAACAATTAGTTTTATTCTTTATCTTTGATCTCATTTTAAATTTTAATTTAGACATTTTATAATTGTCTGCAAGTAATTACCCATTTCTCTTTAAATAAATGTATTTTCTTTCTTCTTTCTTTTCTTTATTTCCTTATAAACCAGTAAAAACCGAATGTATCAAAACTCAGGTCCCCAAGATCAGCACCGCCTAGTTTGGAGACCACCGCTTATAACAAAATTAATGTCACAAACAGTTACAGACAGAATTATTATGTAAAAATAGTTTTAAGGTAATAATTATAACAACGTTTAAATCAATTTTATTATTATTATTATATAGAGAACGCTGCTGCCCATTCTCTAGTAAGTCCCTTAATCGCCTTTTACGACATCCACGGGAAGAAATAGGATGGTGTTATTTCTTACGTCCGGAACCACACGGAACATTGCATGTATAGACGCTATACTATTGGGGGTTAACGGGAACGCCTTTCGTTAATTAACATACTTTAAAGCGACTTAATCACTTACCACCTGTTTTCGTATGGTAATAGTTCTGATTATGCCCTCAAGGTATCGTAACTTAGAGGTTACACAATAATAATTATGATAATATTATGTGTCGAATTATAATTATTTTCTCTTTATGAGATCCGTGTCACGTTTATGACGTCAAACTTTGTATTAGTAGGTCGAGGAAGAACTAAAAGCTTTAGATACAAATCACGCATTTCGTAAAAGGTAGTAAAGGCTTATTTTGAATTGTTTTTTTTTTATATTTTTATCACGGACGCTTCTGACGGTTTGCTTCGTTCTCAAATAAATAGATTCAACATGAATGATGTAAACCAATACTTTGTATCAATATTTTAATTTAAAAGAGTGTCCGTGGAGTTTCTGGCCCGTTCTTCTCCATAGGAACCTACTTCTCTTTGGAATGGGCAACTAGCTTCATATTTCTAACAGACCAAATTTTTGAAAAGTGCCTGTAAATGGTTTAATTGTAATAGTTTTTGATGAAATTAGAATAAATTACGATAATTACACAATTTGACCGAGGGATTTATTAGAGCGAGTAAATAAACATTAATTGACTCGGTTCAGACCTCGACAGCACAATGAATTGTAATAATTTTTACTAACTGCACGCTGCTTCGCCCGAGTGGCTTTTTCTAAAACATCAGCTCTTTGCCAGCGAGTCTCGTCAAAATCAGTCCAGCCGTTTCGTAGATTGGCCGGAACAAAAAGACGATTTTTTTTTGTTATATGTCCCGTAAGTATACAACATTAGTTTTTGTTTATACTAAACCTCTTAAGGGATCATTGTATTCATCAATATGAACAACTTTTACTATGGGACCAAGTTGAAATCGCGAAAAAAATATCAGCTGTTCCCTACATTTTGACGAGTTCAGCGAACTTAAATGTAGGGAACAGCAGATTTTTTTTTTCGCGATTTCAAGGTAATGTTACGGGTCGTAAGGAGCTCGAAAGACTGACAACCAGTCTTACCAAGGGGTATCGTGTTACCTAGTAACTGGGTTGTGGAGGTCAGACAGGCATCCGGTTAGACTAGAAGCTGACCTCAACATAGTTGGGAAAAGGCAGGCAGATGATGATGAAATAAGAGTAATGCAAGCAAGCCTCGATGGGAGGTCACGTTACTGCCCAAAGGGGCAGTAACGTGACCTCCCATCGAGTCAATAGTGGCGCACGCTGCCCAAGTGTCTAGTATTGTAAAAATAAAACCGGTGAAGAGCTAGTCGGACTCGCGCACCGAGGGTTCCGTACGAATATAAAATGTTGAAGATTTCTGAAAAACTGTGCTATTTGGAGACATCGTTTTATTTTTCCTGTAATGTTTACATAAACTTCTATCACATAGAATAATTTCAGATTTTTATTTATGCAAACTTCAGAGATAAGGGGGGGGGGGGGGTAACGGTATTATTTTTAACATTTTTCATCGAAAGTCGGAAACTATGCTGCCTAAAAAATAAAAAAATAATGTTTAAGAATGTGCAAACAGCGCTCTTTCATATGACACCCCACATGCCCTAGTAGCCCCACTTCAAATTTTTAAGACCCCCTTTCAGTCTCTTTTGCATTTGCAAAAAAGGTATATTTTTTTAAATTTCTGTCTTGTTTGCAAAATAGTTGGGCAACGTCATCTAAAACTATTCTAATTTTCAAGTTGATAGCATTTGTTGTTCTTGAGATATCCAGGTGTGACAGACAGACAGACTTAGTCTCACCATAAGGGTTCCTTTTTACCATTACGGTACGGAACCCTAAAAACTGGCCAAGTGCGTGTCGGACCACGCACAATGAAGGGTTCCGTAGTTGGGATGAATTTATTCCAAAAACAAACTTAACATTGTACTTGAAAAACATGATCTCTCATACACGTCACGGTCAATTCTCCAACTGTAAATTTAAGTTGGTTGGCTATTGCTCTTTAACTTGTTAGGCCTACTTAGCTGTGATAGTTTTCCTTTTAATTTCGTTGTTATATACTAATGCTATGAGTTTTTTCAGGTATCCAAAAACAACCATTTAGCTGGCGGGATTTATGGCTTAGTATTACGCAAACGGTGCCCTGAATCTAAAAATGGCAATATTTTTGAACGGCCTATCCAACGATACCCCACACCATGGGATAGACGAGAAAAAAAAATATTACCGCTACATTACATGCAAGGGAGGGAGACTAAAAAGGTTTTTAGCAAGATTTTATTTTATCTCTTTGTTGGCGTGATTATTTAGTATGTCCATGCCAAATTACAACTTTCTAGTACTAAGAGTCTCTGCGCTAAGCTGGAGAAAGACAGACATACAGACGGACATGGGGAAACTATATAAGGTTTCGTTGTTGACTACGGAACCCTAAAAACGGAATTAAGTGAAAACGCCCCAAATGTTGGGGGAGGCCTATGTCCAGCAGTGGACGTCTTTCGCCTGAAATGATGATGCACCATGCAAGAATCGCATTTTTCTACTTCAAAATGGCGAGTTTAAAAAGTCATTCCTTAAATCAGATACGTGTTTCATCACTATGGTATCATTTTAAATAGGTATTGTTGAATACGGAACCCTAAAAATGACATTGACTGAAACTGACATCGCGCAAAGGTCACCGTTTGCCGTCCGAAGCTGTTACCCATGTCGTAATTGTAAGCAAAGCGCAGTCCGTCCAGAGCTGTCCGCCTAAAGAGTGGTACAAAAGTTATACATGGTGTCCTCGTTGGGCAAGTCAAGGTGCCCATACGCATAAAACAATCATTATCTATCCATTGCACCATTTATCACCTCTCATAAATTCAAACCTAATAAGTGTTTCCTACATAGAAGGTCTCGTAAGGAATGGTACACTCGGCCTCGTTGGAAACGACTTCATAATTGTATCAAGGTAACCGTGACATAATACCTAATAATCTTGCATAATATTTTTTTGGTGAAACTATTTCACTATTGGAACATGGAAAGCGTTTTCATAATCATTAAGTGTTTGTATTATAAACTAGCTTTTGCCCGCGGCTTTGCCCGCGTGGAGGTCGAGATATTAATAAGACCTATAAACCTGTAGTACATTATTTTATTCTATCATTAATAGTTTTCGCAGCGAACGCCAAAACAATTTTTGGTTTTCTACCTTGGGTTACAATATTGCAATTTTATTACGGATCCCTAACTTTTTTGAAAATAAATTATAGCCTATGTTATTCCGTAATAATGTAGCTATCAACTGGTGAAACATTTTTTTTAATCGGTTCAGTAATTTTGGAGCCTATTCGTTACAAACATTAAAACAAACAAAACAATATTTCCTCTTTATAATATTACTAGCTGCGCCCAGCGGTTTCACCCGCGTAAGTCTCGATCCCGTGGGAAAGCCACCCTTAACACTTAGGGGTATAAAAAATAGATAGTAGCCGATTCTCAGACCTACTGAATATGCATATAAAATTTCATAAAAATCGGTCAAGCCGTTTCGGAGAAGTATGGTAACTAACATTGTGACACGAGAATTTTATACCTATATAAGATTATTAGTTAGTATAGATAACGTAACCCATGGTTTTTAATTTATAGATCGAGTTAACGACTTTGTGATTTTGTAATTCGCTGCTATCACATTAAACCATCTTTGGTCTACCATCGGTGTATACGTCAATGCAGATCACATAATATGAGGAAGACCGACAAAATGAAAGCGTCATGTATATGGATATAATTCGGCAATCGATAAATTGAGCAACTCGCTCAAAGTTGTCGTTACATGGCCCTTTCGTTTTGTAGACTTGTTTGACATGGTCATTTATATAGTCTCCAGATGGCATCCGATTTCAAAATTGATCACGCCCACAACTATAGAATTATGCCTACTAATTACCGCTGTAGGTACCTACATTTAAAAGAAGGATTTTTGAATACTTTAACGTCGCGCGTCGTTATTAATTAGCCAACTGAAAGCAGCTTGCTCCTGATCCCATTAATTCCTATTAAGAACTTAAGAACCTTAAGAAGGACTTAAGTTCTAATGTCCTACATTAGAACTTAAGTCCTTTTATGAATCAAAAATAAAAATAAAATAAAAATAAATGAATGTACTAATGTATTCATTACCTTTTTTTTGACGTTTAGAATGTGCTTAATAGAATTTGTTTGGGACCGAGGGGAGAACTTTTTAAAGGTCCGGCAAACAAACTTATTCAAGTTTCCACCAGTAATTCGTGCAGTAAAAATACTTAATAGAGTCTCTCGTTGGTTGGAAATATTGTCTTGCTTTTTGGCGGAATTCCAGAGGGTGACACTTAGTGTGTAACTTGTGCTTTACCCGGACCCGTTATTAGGGACCGAACAATTAGAAATTATGACTACTTTTGTTAGCTTGGGTATTTATTACCTGTTAAAACAAATGTATGTGTTATTGTATAAATAAATTTAATTTAAAGATGTTTACATTTTGTAAACAGATCATACAAATCAAAACAGCTGTTCTCACAGTTGCGTACAGTTTTTCGGTTACGGTATACGTATACAATTTCAGTATTTACATTGGGCGGGTTTTGACGCGCCGTTGATTTTACAATGATTTAAAGATCCGCTCGTTATCACTACTCTATTGCCAGTTATTGGGTTCGTGTGAACTAACATTATGTCAGTTCAAATACTCGAGGCGCGAGACTAATACAAATTTCATTATCGTTTTATTACTTTTAATAACTCGTAGGTAATTGAAGTAAAGCGTGCTTGACGAATTAATCGCGAACTATTATTTATTAGCCAGTATTTGTCTAAATGATGATTTATATCGTTAGTAGGTACCTTAGGTTCGTGATATCATCCGAAATCATTTAAGTTTGATTATTGTGATTAATGTACAGGTTGATGCTTTAGTTGAGTGATGCTTGATCCTTAAGTCATATTATAGGGGTTTAATCCTAATCTTATCGGAAGTGAACTTATTTTAATATTATATGGTAGATTTATAAAGTTATGTCGTAGGTGTACTGCAGGTGTTTCTTGCTAAGTCTTTGTTTTGCTATACTGATAGACTTTTTTAAATTTCTACTTCATCTATTATTTCATCATCATCATCATCATTGCGTCCACTGCTGGACATAGGCCTCCCCCAAGCACCGCCACTTCTACCTCTTTGTGCTTCCCACATCCAGTGGATTCATGCGGCCTTCATAAGGTCATCGGTCTACCTTGTAGGAGGTCTTCCAACGCTACGTCTTCCGGTACGCGGTCGCCACTCATTTCAGCCCCATCGGCCATCTGCTCTGCGAGCAATAAGACCTGCCTCTGTCACTTAAGTTTGGCAATTCTTCGGGCTATGTCGGTTACCTTGGTTTGCCTGCGGATCTCTTCATTTCTGATTCGATCACGTAGGGAAACTCCAAGCATAGCTCTCTCCATTGCCGTTTGGGTGACTTTTAGCCTTCTAAACTCACCCTTCTTAAAGAAAAGTATCTCCACACCTCTGTTCCATGCCTGTGGCATGAGTATGACGGAATCAAACAGCTTCTGGAGGGCCTTGAGAACGAGTTTGCCACTAGGAGTACGGTCGTAATTCCGTCATCACCTTATTTTGTTTGAGCTGCCCCAGAGCCATCCTAATCTAGTACAAGTTGACGTCCGGGATGTCTTCAGTGTAGTGTCGGGTCAATCTAGCTTTTGGGTCGTTTGCCAGATTCGAACCGTGGTTATATTTTGTTGACGTGTATAACTGAAATCTATTATTTAATGTTCATATATTTAATAATAATATAAGTACCCATAGGTTACACTCTGCCTATATCTCGCGTTTTATGTATCACCTCGGAGGACGCCTGGAAGAGATTTCTGTAGGAATTCAGCACGGACTTTGTCTTAATTTCATATTTAATTACGTACAAAATATTTAAACTACGTATTATACAACTATTTGTAATACTACTACTATACATAAAAAATAATAGTTATATTTCGAGTTTGCTTTAGTACATAAATACATCTTGTGCTGACGCAGACCGAATATTTTAAAAGCAGATAATAAAAAAAAAAACCGGCCAAGTGCGAGTCGGACTCGCGCACGAAGGGTTCCGTACCATTATCTATAAAAATGGCAAAATAACACGTTTGTTGTATGGGAGCCCCCGTTAAATATTTGTTTTTTTTAAATTAATTATTTATTTTTAAAGTCAATATATATCTACATATTCTGTGAATATTTCAAGCGTCTACCTGTTGCCGTTATCAATATAGAGCATAGCAAAAAAATCACGTTTCTTGTATGGGAGCCCCTTTAAATAGCGGCAACATAAATACATCATCTGTGAAAATTTCAACTGTCTAGCTATCACGGTTCATGAGATACAGTCTGGTGACAGATGGACAGACAGACGGACAGACAGACAGACGGCGGAGCCTTTAGCAATAGGGTTCCCGTTTTACCCTTTGGGTACGGAACCCTAAAAACCGGCCAAGTGCGTGTCGGACCACGCCGAATGAAGAGTTCCGTAGTTGGGATGAATTTATCCCAAGAAAAAACTTAACATTGTAGTTTGAAAACATGTCCCACCCACATGTCCCAACATGTCCCACCCTATACATTCCAATGCAAATAAAAGCTTGAACGCACAATTTAGAGAGATTTACAATGTTATTTTAAGACCATAGACTTCATAAAGGTTTTCCTATTATCTATAAGTATAGAACTAATTTCTGTATTTTTTAATAATTTTAGGCCTATATAGTAGTTTCCGAGATAACGGTGTATGGTTAATTTTCATCTATTTTCTTAAATAACTTTAAAAGTATTTATTTTAAACATATAAAAAAAAGATATCTGGAATCCTTACAATGCCTTTTTTTTATACATATTGGTACAGTTTTATAACGTTTTTTTCTAATTTACCGCCCAAAAGTGACCCCATATTTAAAATTCATTTATTTACGTCACACGTCCGTGTTTGGGTCACAGAAATACATTGTATCAAATTTCAACTTAATCAGTCCAATAGATTCGGAGCAAATTGGCTGTGACAGACGGACAGGCCGACGGACACACGAGTGATCCTTTAAGGGTTCCGTTTTTTTCTTTTTTGAGGTACGGAACCCTAAAAACTGATTTAAATTGCTTTTATTTAAATTTTAACTGAGAGATTAAGTATTGACAAAAATCCGATCAATCAAAGCAGTGCGTTAGCAACCTTCGGACATTGCGTAACAAATAATATAGGTATGTAAAATTTTCTGACCTAGTGACGCAAGTCAGGTACGCCCAAACATCAGTAGAAAGCAAGTGATGTTAAAATATACCAGCCTACCCAATTACCCACCCTCCTGTACAGTTTCTAATCACTATGTCTACAAAACGTTTAGCATCTAGTTATTCTTTTTTTCTTTCATAATTTTCAAAACTAGTTTGACCTGTACGATGATTTAATAGCTCATTTTAAGACACTGACAATAGCTAAAGCGCGGTCACAGTCAGAGTGCATACAAAGGAAAGAGAAGCGCAATGACACAACGCTTGTAATTTATTGCAAAATATGAAGCAATTATCTATTTACTTAAAAATGAGTTGAATAATAGAAAATAAAAAACAACCAAGTTCTGCATTAAAATAAATAATTAAATACCAACCGTACGTTGATATTTAATACAGATATTTTGGATTGGAACTCAAAGTAAGAGGTTAGTTTACCGTTAATTTGTATCAAGATTTTTTTTTCTAAACGTGTTTTGGTAACAACCAAGTTCTGAGAAATATGTTCAAGAATAACATATATTTTTTCCGCTACCACATTGGTATTTTTTTTGTTTAAGACAAGCCTACTTAGATCATTTGCCTCTTGTCAGCGCCTTAAGTATCACTTCGGTTTGATGATATACCTGAGATAGATATAACTGAGTTTTTAACGGACAATTTTTATCAGACCACCTCGAATTTTTAATTAATTAATTATTGTTTTGCGTATGGAATATTTATGGTGTGTTGTCTATGACCTGGAATTTTGATGTTTGTTTGTTTATTTATCTTCGGACCACGATTTGTATTTCTTGTATTTCTGACAATTTTTTTTTTTTTTTTTTTATGAATATTTGAATTTTAATAATTTTATTTAATGAGAATGACATAACTAATTTAATGTTCCAACAAGAGTTTAAATTTTAACAATTTTATATAGGTAATGAAAATGTTTGCATGCCAAATGGTGAAATATGGCAGAACTCTGATGAAAACCTACTACTACCTACTTATGTATAACCCATATTTGCAAATAAATGCTATTCTATTCTATTCTATGATCTCCAATATTTGAGGTTATCTAGTCGGCCTGTTGCAATGGAGGACCGGTTGTGAGCGGGGGAAAACCGTGTGCGCACGCGCTTCACAGCGAGGGAAGGTCACGATCGGGAATTGTTTCCTCATTTGAAGGTGAAATCAGTTACAAATGTATAATTCACAAACACCTAAAAACTTAATTGTGCGACTTTTTTTAATGCTTACCTCATCATCTGCGTTTCCAACTACGTTTGGGTCGGCTTCCAGTCTAACCGGATGCTGCTAAATACCTGTATTTTACATGGAGCGACTGCCTATCTGACCTCGACAACCCAGTTACCGGGTAATACGATACCCTTTGTTAAGACTGGTTGTCAGAGGCTTGCAGAAAAAATATCGATGTACCGATATATCGATATTTTTTGTTCGATATATCGATATTTTTCGGCGATATCTATTATTTCATATATTTTACATCGATATATCGATATAAAATATCAAGTATCGAAAATGTATCAAATACGATATATTTCCAACAGCAACAACGTTATCTCCACTGACTAAAACCGCTAGAATTCAGAGCCGTAAAAATGTAAACTTTTTTTATCAATGTTTTATTAGTTGATTTTACATCAGAAATGATGATTCTAGTTTGGTATTTCTATGAATAAAAAACAAACAATACAATTTCATATACCTAGTACCATATACTTTTAAGAAAATTTCACCAATATATCGATACTTTTTTTTCGATATATCGAAATCGATATCAATATTTTTTTTAAATATCGATACGATATATATCCATACTTTTTGGCACTTCTTGCATCCCTATGTCAGACTTTCGTGCTTCTGGCGGGTCCGCGCTCACTCGACCCACTCAGACTCAACCCGAAGAATAATACCAGCAATTCAGTGCCATTTTATACATAGAATACGAGTATTAAATATTTTGTTATGATCCATAATTTATCCCGGTAGTCAGTGATTTCGTTTCGTATTAGATTGTAATGATAATAAACAATAATCTGTGATTTTTACTACAAAGTACAAAGTGTATACGTACTATAATAAAAAAAGGATAAGCATTTACCTGTTTAATTATTGATTTATTTATCCAAAAATTATTTAAATGTTACACTCTCTGTGGTGCAAGAGTTAAATCGACACTTTTCGGTCTGACTATACTTCGACGTTTTTACGCCTTTTATTATACGGATCGACTCTAAGCGGGTCGAGTGGGCGCGGACCCCTTCTGACAACCCGTAACGACTGTCATAGACCCGGGACGAACGGCTTAGCGTGCGTTCCGATGGGC
Organism: Tiliacea aurago; assembly: GCA_948098905.1. Lineage (NCBI taxonomy): Eukaryota > Metazoa > Arthropoda > Insecta > Lepidoptera > Noctuidae > Tiliacea > Tiliacea aurago. The sequence continues at coordinate 10,471,101 of OX402579.1, read as the reverse complement.
ACGCCACAATTGTGGCGATAAGTCCCCTCTTTGAGGAGTGGCTAGAGAGGCGCCACGGCGTCCTCACCTTCCGCCTGACGCAGGTCCTCACCGGACACGGTTCTTTCGGGAGGTTCCTGTTCAGGATAAAGCGGGAGGAAACGCCCGGGTGTCACCACTGTGTGGATCGCCCGGAGGACACGGTGGAGCATACGGTGGAGGTCTGCCCAGCTTGGGCGGAGCACCGCCGTGTCCTCACGGAGGCGATCGGCGGCGGCGATCTCTCGCGTCCGGCCCTGGTTCAGGCCATGGTTCGGAGCGAGAGTGCATGGGAGGCCGTCACCTCCTTCTGCGAAGCAGTAATGCTTGCGAAGGAGGAGGCGGAACGCGTGAGGGAGAGGCAAGGTTCGCGCCCTCGCGCCCCTAGTCGCCGCAGGAGACGCCCCTGGCGTCGGGAGTCGCAAGCCAATTTCCGGCCACCGTAGGCGCGGGCCTGCGGACGGTGAGCGATGGGTAGCTCACCGTCCGATAAGGACCAGGCCCGGGTCGACGGCGCGTCGTATTCCACGCGCGCCTCAAAGAGTTGGCAGCACCAACTGACGGGGTCCGATAGGGCCAATGCCTGCCAGGGTTGCGAGTTTGTCCGAAAGGGATATCGTGGCCCTGGCACACAGGTAAATGAAGGAATACGGGTGGGTTTTATTCAGTAAAAGTCTGACACGCCCTCCCGCTCAGCCCAGAGCGGGAATAGTTATTTGATAATTTCCCACCCAAAAAAAAAAAAAGCGTGCGTTCCGAGGCACGGAGGGGTCTTGGTATGTAAAAATGGTCACCCATCCACGGACCAACCGCGGCAAGCGTAGCTTAAATTATAAAAATGATGATAGAGATATCATCATGTTTTTTACAGTTGTACACCAAAACCGCTTCGAAATCAAAAGTAATTTATTCAAACTTATAGGCTGAGGATCAGCACTTTTTGATCGTCAAAATTACATGGGACAGTCCCAAAATTCCCGCCGTTCACACTTTCTATGTCCGTGACTACCGCCGCCCCACCAACGCCAATCGCTTCCATATTTGGCAAATAATTAGTGCTCAATTGGTGCTAATTAGTGCTTGAACAACAGAATTGGTGCCTTAGTAGTTTTCGAGATAATCGACTTTGAAGGTGGTCCTGCGGTAGTCACGCTCCCTTCAGCAGGACCACCATGAGCGCCGAAAAAGGGGGCATGCTACAGCTATTCTAAGTATACAAATAATGAGTGCTTTTAAATGTGATTCATTTCGTAACAAAAAAAGAACTGAAAAATTTGTATTTACCGAGAAATCAACGATGATAACTTTCGCGCGCTCGTTCAGCAGGACCACGACTTTGAGTGTTGATTCCAAGTTTCAGGAGCTAGTCGCTTTCCTCAAACCTACATAGAAAATTAGTGCTCTGCGAGATAAAACTGATACCCAAAATTCAAAATTACTACTCCAGTAGTTTACGAGATATACCATACCATTGGTGGAGTGGCGGTAGTCACGGTGTTAAATTTTCATTCGAAGATTTCCCTATTAAAAACTCTGTGATTTCTTCCCAAATTTATACAAAAATTAGTGCTCCTAAAGAAGTTATAGTGACCAAAAATTCAGATTCCCATGTGTTGTATTTTAGGAGAAATTAGCTTTCATTACTTTTCCATACTAAATGTCCGCATATAACCCGACCAAATTAAGTTGTCAATGGTATTGAGCTGTTTATGAGATGTACACTCATGCACATAAATTGATGGATGTCGGAATAGTAATAACAACAGTTTAGTATCTATAATTTGTATACAAACTGTGTACCTGGGTACATATTTATAAAAAAAAATAACCTATCGTTACCCATGGCCTGAGATACCTTTGTTAATGACATGGGTAGGTAGGTACTCGAATAATTATTTTTCTGTATTGTAAGTACCTACCTGTTGTGTTGTTATATGAATATAAGAGCGATAGTTATTTATTTCTTTCCTACTAATTTAACGTTGCTGCAATCAGTACCTAAGTATTAAAAACCTAATTTATTGCATTAAAAAAATCTGTAATTTTGATATAGTTTTAATTATGATTAATTTAATGGTATATAATTTAAATAATAAATAACTTACTAACAATAGATAATAATTTGATGTAAATGAAATGATGATGTTTTTTTGTTTTTTGTAGTGTTTTGTGTAATGTTTACTTACTCGAGTTTATGTTTTCGTATGAACGTGTTTCTGTGACAAATAAGATTATTTTTCTTTCTTCTTTCTTTCTAAATATTTGCATGCCGAATGGCAAAATATGGCTGATCTTTGTACAGTACTAACACCTATTGATGTATCATCTACCCACATTTGCGAAAATAAAGTTATTCTTATTCTTCTTATTCTTAAAACTAATTTTCATTCTATCCTTATTTGTTGTAACTATGCATGAATATCCAAGCTTTTTCTATTCTGTTCTATCGAACCCATATTTCTAGTTTTGTTTATGGTTCTACCTAGTTACCTACTAGTCGGCCTATCTTAATAGTCTAATCGAGTTGATTGATTTTTGTTAATATATTACTAATAATATTCTACGGATTTTACAAATTGTTATCGAACTGTGTGTTCTGTATTGTAAGTACCTACCTGTTGTGTTGTTATATGAATATAAGAGCGATAGTTATTTCTAATTTATTTCTTTGCTACTAATAAAACTAAACTAAATTTGATAAAATCGACTTCAGGTACTGAAAAATACATAACTATTTCTTATGCAATACTTTTATACTAACGATAATAGCAAAATTTTAGTTTTTAATACTTAGGTACTGATTGCAGCAACGTTAAATTAGTAGGAAAGAAATAAATAAGAAATAACTATCGCTCTTATATTCATATAACAACACAACAGGTAGGTACTTACAATACAGAAAAATATTTATTCGAGTACCTACCTACCCATGTCATTAACAAAGGTATCACAGGCCATGGGTAACGATATGTAATTTTTTTTTTTATAAATATGTACCCAGGTACACAGTTTGTATAAAAATTATAGATATTGAACTGTTGTTATTACTATTCTGACATCCATCAATTTATGTGCATGAATGTACATCTCATAAACAGCTCAATACCATTGACAACTTAATTTGGTCGGGTTATATGCGGACATTTAGTATGAAAAAGCAATGAAAGCTAATTTCTCTTAAAATACAACACTTGGGAATCTGAATTTTTGGTCACTATAACTTCTTTAGGAGCACTAATTTTTGTATAAATTTGGGAAGAAATCACAGAGTTTTTTATAGGGAAATCTTCAAATGAAAATTTAACACCGTGACTACCGCCACCCCACCAATGGTATGGTATATCTCGTAAACTACTGGAGTAGTAATTTTGAATTTTGGGTATCAATTTTACCTCGCAGAGCACTAATTTTCTATGTAGGTTTGAGGAAAGCGACTAGCTCCTGAAACTTGGAATCAACACTCAAAGTCGTGGTCCTGCTGAACGAGCGCGCGAAAGTTATCATCGTTGATTTCTCGGTAAATACAAATGTTTCAGTTCTTTTTTTGTTACGAAATGAATCACATTTAAAAGCACTAATTATTTGTATACTTAGAATAGCTGTAGCATGCCCCCTTTTTCGGCGCTCATGGTGGTGCTGCTGAAGGGAGCGTGACTGCCGCAGGACCACCTTCAAAGTCGATTATCTCGAAAACTACTAAGGCACCAATTCTGTTGTTCGAGCACTAATTAGCACCAATTGAGCACTAATTATTTGCCAAATATGGAAGCGATTGGCGTTGTGGTCCGGCGGTAGTCACGGACATCACTTTCTTCTAAGTAAGAACATTGTACTAAACATCGAGTCAACAGCACGTGCAATCAAGTGCTCAAATGCGCTCGCAGTTAGCTCCACCCGAGCTTGTACATTAGCCTTTTGCTGCTCACTGAGGAAAATGTCACAGCTCTCCCAATATATGTATAAATCACGATAATTTACCATAACCTGATGCACCACATCTCACCCACCACGCACATCACACTACACCACACACCTCTTCACACATACTAAACCACACCATTCACCTCTTGACACAGCGAAAACACCTGCCTCACTACAATCCACACATATCACCGCACTACGACTACACATTACACCACACCACACCATACACTATACACACCACACCACAACATATATACCCACATCGTATAATAATAAGTGTACCCATAATGTCTCTGTAAACTATTTTTTATAACTCATAGTTAGTATAAGTATACGGCAATGTTATGGAAGCGCGGAGTCTCCTAATACAGGTTACTGAACAAGACTCCAAACACGCGTTTTTTCGGCGATTTTTGTGTGAATGTATTTCTTTCTGAAAAAATCGTCATAAAATCGCTCGTCCTTCGCCGGATCTTAAAATGTATTGATTATGCTAATTGTGACAATAAACGTATTTATGTATTTATTTTTGTACGAGTATGTAAGTACTAAGTACTCTCCATACCTAGGTGTGATGGTAGTGACAGGGTAGGGGTTGGGTTAAAAACTGGGTCAGCTGAACGCCTTAGACCTACGAGTATGTGAACAGTTTAAATTCTACAAAAAAATCATTCATAAGCTATTAACTACTTTATTATAATTTTCTGTAATAGCGGTGAGATTTATGCAAAGGGCACCACGCAATTATTTCCGGTATATGCTTAATGTTATGCTAAGTTAATTAATGTGTATTACAAAAAAAATTGAGTAATTTTAATAAGTAGCTAATTAATTTTTGGCCTGATTACAAACCCTATAAAGAACTGATTTAATTGTTGTATAATTTAGAGCCCTGGTTGTATTACGACGAAAATAAATAATATTGTGAGTGATTAGCGGTGTGTCTATTCTGAAGTTCGTTTTTAATCCCAGATAGTAATTTGACATTTCAAATCTTTGTTGCTTGTTTTTTTAATTTGGAGTTTGATATTTGCAATTGTCAAGTTACTATCTGGGATTAAAAAAATGAGCTTTACACATGTCATACAGAATCCACAACTTTCTGATGTGGTATTCTCTGTACTGATCAAACATGGTGGAAATGTAATTTCCCATTCATAGTAAACAATAGGGTAAGGTGGTGCAAGATGCGCACTTTTTAAATGAAGCTTTGTATTAAAAAGAGTATTATAGTCAAAGAAATCAACTTAATTTATTTTAAATCTCTATTTATCTTAGAACAAATCAAAATAAAGTTTAAGAAGTTATTGCTGTAATTTTAGGTATAAGTATCACTTTAAAGAAAAATTAGAAATGCGTACCCTTATACTACCGGTCGTATTAGAGTGCTCGCCAAGGTGTATAAGAGTGCACATTTTAATTATGAGCGCATGAGTCACACTTAAAGATACCTTGACCAATATAGGTGGTACGATTCTCGTGCCACCATTCTTTGCAGTCTGAACACTCAATCCAATCTTCTAAACAGGCTCTTTGTCTTTCCTGGCAGCCGACACAGCGCCAGTTCTTCATTTTTGGAACATTCTTTGGTTTTTTAGGTTCTTAACCTATTTTTCGTGCGTTTTGACGTTTGCTGGGATTAGATTTTTGGGATTCTTCCGAGTCAATTTTAAATGTTGGCTTCTTTTAATGTTAATTTGCATTTTTACTTCAATTTTGTATGGTGAACTAATTTTATATAAAATAGCTAATTATGTCAGATTTTTTATGTTTTTGTGTTCGAATTTTTTCTAGCCTGAGCCTTTGGAACGATATATCTTTTACTGTTTTAAAAGCAGAATCGTCAGTAGAAGTTCCTGGAGTAGGAGATACTAGAAATCTCAGGTGTATAAGAGTGCGCGCGCACTCTTACACGCGTCACAGTGCGCACGCTTACACAAATCGGCCTAACATGGAATACGTGTAACTAGCGACACCTCTTGAAAAAGATCGTCATTTTCTCTTCAAAACTGTTTGAACAGATACCATGTTTTGGTAAATAAAAAGTTTTGATTAATGTTTTCTGGATAATATTCAAACTTTATTCAATGGAAAATACAAAAAAAATACATGAAGAGAAGTCAAAATCTATTGGCTTACCTAAAATGCACGTAAATAGTCTTACACAAATTATTATTCGGGAGCACAACGGCGTTCCTTTCAACACCAAAATACGACTGAAGTTAGTTACAAATGTCATTCGACGTAGGGTAGATGCGCACTCTTACCAACCGCGCACTCTCGCACCACCTTACCCTACACATCGTTAATTACACTACGTCATATTTCGTTTTGGTACAGTGTGAGATAATAAAAGATATTATATTTGTTCCAGAAACAGTTGCAACGTTTTGAACATGAAATTAACAAGAATGTTGGATGATAGTAGGATAGAATGTGAATAACGAGTTTGGCAAATGAAACAATTGAAAAATTTAATAATTTTTCGCTTCCACCCTGTACGCGTTCGTAATGTTTGTTACGAAATCAGACATATTATATTTATTATATTAGTCGTTAAGTGATAATGTATTTTAATCATCTTCAATATACCTACATAATCAAATTATTAAACAAAAAGCTATATGGCAAAGACTAAATCAAATGGTGAGTTCAAGCTACGCCCGTTTTATTTTTATTTGTATAATGTAATTAGGATTTAAGAAGAAAAAAAATAATTTATTTCGTTTTTTAATTGTTTACTCTGTTTTATTATGTCTCTCTCTCTCTCTCATATAGGAAAATGCTGTAATTATTGTAATTCTCCGTGGGTACAAAATTATACCTAAAGTAATGATTCTAAATATACAGTAGGTACATAAGTACCTAAATCTTTTCAGACATCAATTAAATGTATATTTTTGACTTTGCAAAAAGGCAACGCCGCGCTGTCTGCTATAAATGATGGCTACAATGAACTGCCAAAACAGTCTTTATTTATTAATAAAGCTTTCCATTAACGACTTCCGAATTCCATATCAAAGATCTACAGCGACTCGGCCGATGGTCTCGGAACTATTCGGAACATCGCTTAGCATCAACAACTTTGAAATCGAAAGCGAAATATAGGTTGATAATTATTATCGTCTGTTACTCTTACTGATAGTGGTAATGAGATGTTACGCATTGTATTGTGTGATCACGAAATGCTGTAATACAAATAGATGCATGTTATCGAGAGCGGGTTCGTTGCACACCGTAAAAAGGCGTGGTTGCATCCTAACTGATAGCGCGTTGCAATTGTTAGGGTACCGTAGAGGTGAAAACCCTGAAGAAATTGTGGTTTCTTGTATGTTCTAACGAATAGAGAAAATTAATTTCAATCAAGTTTAATATTAACTTTAAAATAACTTAAGTGTTAATATAAAGCAGCGTAGCCCTCGATTAGTTGAGTCTTTTTATGGGTCTTATTCCATACCTTAAGGCCCGTATTTATGGAACGTTACTCAGTACTCAAGCATTACATAAGACTAGATTATCTAGTCTTAAGTAATGCTTGAGTACTGAGTAACGCTCTATAAATACGGGCCCTATTGCATTCCACATGTAGGTATTCTTAGGTGGTAAATTTATAATTAGATCATATGGACCCTGTCGGGCACAGCAAAATAAGTGACTTAGGAGAGAGGAAGCATTTAATTTTGTTAATGGTTTACTTAGCAAAGCAACTCTATATAATAATGATTTTGGTATTTTGCAAGATAAGCTAATAGCTTATAAATAAAATATAAACAGTAGGTTAAGACGGAGATATATGCCAGTGACCTTGAGTGGTTAGCTTGCGTGTTCTGTACTGAGCTCACGCAACGCGTCGTACGTTCAGCCAGTAATAGGACTCGCCCATCAAGGAGCGCTGTCCGCAATTTGACGCATTATTAATTGATTATACACAAAACAAAAGGTATTTTAATAAAACGCGTATACTAAAAGATCAATAATTAAATTATATTTAAATTGGTGTAGGTTTCAGAATAATACGCTTGGTAGATTTTGCGCCATTCTCAGTTTTTTATCCGCGTTAGACATAACTTTACAAATTAATTTCATTAGGTCATATTAATATAAACATAATCTAAAATATTCACGTATTAAATTATTGAAAAAATGCTCTAATTTAAGATATATATTTTTCAAATCATTAACACTACTCGTTTAGACGTGATCTTCAGTATAAAATCATTAAAAGTCGATTATCGTCGACTTAAGAGATGTCAACTATTAATCAATAAAAAACAAGTAAAATTTAAAGTCTCGAGTACTTAAGTTATGACTTTATAAGTCTATCACTTAGATACTCGTTTATCGAGTAGTAGTTTTTATTTAGCAAAAATTGCCTAAGTTTTTAAAAAAAAATATGTTAATTTGTTGCATGTTATTATATAGGCTTCCTATTGATAGGTTCGAGAAATTAAAACGAGTACTCCTGGGTATGTATATCGATGACTGTTTTAATAGAGTTGATCAGATAAAAGTTATCGATAACTTGCTGCGCCCCGCGGTTTTACCCGTATAAGTGTCAATCCCGTGAGAATATCGGGATACAAATTATCCTATATCCCAATCCTGATCATGAGCTACCCACGTGTAAAAATTTCACCCCAATCCTTTCAGACGTTTTAGCGTGAAACCGTAACAAACAAATAAAAAAAAGTTAATTTTAACAACAAAATACCCGACTGCAAAAACATGAACAGAAAAGATGGAAACAAGATGCAAAGAAAACGAGACTCCTTTATGTACCACAAATAAATAAACGCAGTCGCAGGCATCCAAGATGTTACGAACGCATTAAAATTTGCCTCCGACTGCATTTTTTTTATATACCCTATGACACTCGCGAAATAAATACGAATCTAACGACATATCACTCATCAAAATCGGTTCAGCCGTTTACTAGTTACAAGGGAACATAGGGACAGACATACATACATACATAGTATTTACATTATTATACATAAAGGTCAAACACATAACCCTCTTTTTTTTGGCTTCGCCGCAGTCGGGTAATAAACGAACAAACTCACTTTCGCATTTATAATATTAAGTTAGGATGTTGTTGACAAGTAGTTATAAAATGTTTTGATTGTTTCATAATCATATTATAGATGTGTAACAATGTACAATGAATGTACTAATGCATATTTTCATCGTTGTGAAAAACACTTCGTTTCTCGTTGTCGATTGGACAATTATTTTGTTTTATGAAACTACTAGCTGCGCCCCGCGGTTTCACTCGCGTAAGTCTCGATCCCTTGGAAATATCGGGATAAAAAGTAGCCTATATGTTAATGCCGGGTATCAGCTACCTTCATACAAAAATGTTCCCAATGCTTTGGCGTCTTGTTACGTTCGTTCTTGAAATTTGAGTTCTAGGGACGGAACCCTTTATGGATATGCTAAGTAGTGTTAGGCAATACTTTTTTCAATGCACTAATTGATCCGAAACTAAAACATTATGAAAGTAGGTGAACTTGCACTAGTTTTGCAGCTTTAAATGTTGCAAAGTTAAACATGATGGATCACAGTTATCGTACCAGTTATATGCTTATGAGCCGTTTAAACCATTTCGTAATTAACTTTCAAATTAATATAACATCACGCCTGTAATCCCCGAAGGGTTAGGCAGAGGTGTACCTATAGTAGATACATCCACGTTTCGCCTGTAATAGGGGCGAGCCTATTGCCATCAACCAGTCACAAATCCAGACTCCGGGCTGCTACTGAGAAATTCCTGCTGGAAAAACCCAATAACACTTTGCCTGATCTGGGAATCTAACCCCAGACCTCGTGCTCGGCATTAGCGCTTGCGACCCCAGTGGTTGACCAGCGAACCAGGCATTCATAATTTAAATGTCAGATACAGTGCCGGATTAACCACGTAGCAAGAGTAGCAATAGCTACGGGCCCCGCGCAAAAAGGGGCCGCGTATCCAAAACCACCCACCTCCGCTTGAGCGTAATTTTTTGAGTGAAGACGTGGTATATTGAATTTTTTGATGTCACAAACACATGAAACATAACACCTTTTCCGACTAAGACAATCCACGTCAGACAATCGGTAACCAATTATTTCGTTGAAAAAAAAAACACAATTTCATATGGTAAACGCATGCAAAGTATAGATTTTGATGCAACGTAAAGTATAGAATTTGAGGCAACGTAAAGTATAGAATTTGAGGCAACGTAAAGTATAGAATTTGAGGCAACATAAAGTATGGAATTTGAGGCAACGTAAAGTATGGAATTTGAATCGGCCCGATAATTGGCTCTACAAAAAGTCTGACGTCTGTGAGCATCCTTACTCGACAGTGTGAACGCGTAGCGGAATTGAAATGGCTGTTCAAAATTTTGAAATTGTCTATATATTTGTCTACATTATTTTCATTATAATTTAGTAAGTACCAATAATTGATTTTCTTTGAAGCTATTTTTTTACCAATTTGTACTTAAGACCCTATAGCAGATCACGGGCCCCTTGATAGAATATACTACGGGCCCCGCGCTTGCTTAATCCAGCACTAGTCAGATAAATTATGAAATGGAATAACTCATAATTTACCTGTCAGTTAAATTATGAAATAGTTTAAACACGATTCGTTCAATTAACAGCTAGTTTACTATTTTATTATTTACTAATTACAAATACACAGCTAATTATTTACACTAAGAAGATACTAACTACGAAAAAAAAATTACAACATGAAAAATATAAAAAATAAAAAAGACACTTAAGCGTCGAAGTACTCGTCCGCATCGCTGTCATCCGGAAACGTGCCCAGAAGACTGGCAGCATTGCCACGTTGAATGGCAATGCTAATTCTTTGGCCGAAGAACGAGCCAGTTACTATTTACAATATTGGTACGGTAGACTGTCTTAAAACCATATTTACAAACACAACACGCAGCGCATTCATATCTATATTTTTCTTGTATCGTTGTAGACTTTTCATTGCCGCTAGGTTTGAATGAAAGTATCTAAATGCCTTTCTAATAAGTCTGTTTAGATATCAGACATTAATCTAGCTCCAACAGAAATCTGAATAATCTAAATAAAATTCGTTCAGCGTGATATATAACGCCAATTAGGCAAATTACATGCATTATGCATGTTTTACATTCGTAGACGTGTGTTTGAATGCAGGAAATCTATGTGGCTGTGGTGGTTTTCAGAGAAATTGGAATTGGTCAGTGGAATTGGTTGGACGGTAATCTAATGCTTATTACAGCAACGATTAACTTTGTTCACGCGGAAGACGGCGATTTCGAGCTAAAGTGACGATTGCAGCTTTGATTTCATATAGGTACTTTATCTACTTCGCGTTTACGACTTAAGGCTTCTACATACCGGGGCGACTTGTCGCGCGACGCGACGCGACACAAAGGCACCGCTCGTCCCGCGACACGCGAGGCCTTTGTGCCGTGTCGCGTCGCGCAACAAGTCGCGCTGGTGTGTAGAAGCGTTTACGGCATTTCATACAAACTTTCAAGCGCTTGTTTTTCGAAATGAGTGAACCGATTTTAATGAAACTTCATACGCATAAGCAGAATACAGAGGTCTAAAAATTAAGTCAAGAACATTTTCGAAAAATAGTGTTACAGACAAATTAGAATGATCTTAAATTTTACATAGTAACAGAGATTTCCAGTTATCTGTTTATAAATAAGACATTTCGAAAAAGTTATTAACTAACTTTTTAGACCTTTGTATCTTGCTTATGCGTATGAAGTTTCATGAAAATCGGTTCAGTCATTTCGAAAAACAAGGGCTTGAAAGTTTGTATGAAATGCCGTACGTCGTCAGCGCTCTTAAGTAACAGAAAAAATTAATGATCAATCAATCTACCTAACTTTTACGTTGGGGTCGGCTTCCAGTCTTACCAGATACAGCTGAATACTTATTTTACATGGAGCGACTGCCTATCTGACCTCCACAACCCAGTAATTGGGTAATACGATACCCCTTGGTAAGACTGGTTGCCAGACTTCCGGGTTTCTAACGACCCGTAACGACTGTCAAAGATCCACGAATGACAGCCGGGACCAACGGCTTAACGAATAAAACTCTGACCTCCACAACCCAGTAATTGGGTAATCCGATATCCCTTGGTAAGACTGGTTGCCAGACTTTCGGGCTTCTGACGCGGGTCGTCAGAAGCCCGAAAGTCTGACAACTAGCCGTTACGACTGTCAAAGATACACGAATGACAGCCGGGACCAACGCGGCAACGGCTTAACGAATAAAAGTGGCTTAAAAGTTGAATGATTTACATTATTATTTGTTTTGAAATTCATCATGCTAATGCTTGATTGATATGCATTTTTATGTACGTATGCATTATGCACCGTTAAGCGAAAGTCATTTAAGCCGAACGATGCATGACATATTAGTTCACGCGATCGGAAGTATGGATTAAAAACTAGACCATAATTCAATATGTAACTTGCATGCGTCAGCAAAAACCTGTCTGGAAGATCATTTTTGAAAGTGAGACCACGAACAGGCGTAGCCTTGTTCGCTCTCCGTACAGATGAACTGATGATCTGGCAAAATATAAGAAGAAATCTATGGCTTAAGACGGAGATATATGCCAGTGACCTTGAGTAGTTAGCTTGCATGTTCTGTACTGAGCTCATGCAACGCGGCGTACGTTCAGCCAGTAATAGGACTCGCCCATCAAGGAGCGCTGTCCCCAATTTGACGCATTATTTATTTATTATACACAAAACAAACGATATTTTAAATAAAACGCGTATACTAAAAGATCATTAGTTAAATTATCTTTAAATTTATGAAGGTTTCAGGAAAATACGCTTGGTAAATGTTGCGCCATTCTCAGTTTTTTATCCGCGTTAAAAACAAACAAACACATATTAATAAAAAACAAATACAAACACAAACAAATAAATTTAACTATGTAATATAAACATAATCTAAAATATTCACATATTATATTATTAAGAAAATGCTCTAATTTAACATATATTTTTTTCAAATCATTAACACTAGTCGTTTAGACGTGATCTTCAGTATAAAATCATTAAAAGTCGGTTATCGTCGCCTTAAAGCTTTTTCTCGCAGTGAATCACAGTTGGTATCATCACGAACTATCCAGAATTCTAGGTCTAACTTATCGAGAAAATTAATTTTAATCAAGTTTTATTTTTCTTTTTTTTTACGTAGGTTTTTTACACTAGGAATTCCTCCTGTATTATGGGTGCGTTTACAAATATTTAAATTCACATACACAAACAACCAGACCCGGAACAACTACTTGTAGGTCATACAAACATTTGTTCCGTGCGGGAATCGAACCCGCGACACGCAGCGCAGCAGTCAATCGCTTAACCACTGCGCCAACCATGCTGACTTTAAGTAACTTAAGTGTTAATATAAAGTAGCGTAGCCCTCGATTACTTGTGTCTTCGTATGGGTATTTTGTAGGCTTTCCAACGTAAACAAGTCAGCATTTATATAAATATCTGCGTCTAAAATGACGCTCATTATGTCGAACATCTGCTTTCTAATCAACGAATACTTCTGTTTTGTGCCCATTCGATTTAATCAAACCTTAGAAATTAGGACCGTCAGTTGATGGTCGAAAAACTTAATGAAAATAATGTTTTCCTTGAAATAATCTCAAGTATAATGATGGAGTTCGCAATTAGTTTGAGGAAGTATTAACTTCACCGTTAGGTGATAATTGTAAATATTTACTTGATGGGAGAGGCAATAATAATAATGATTTATAAATTGGACTTTTTGACACACATTTTTTTTTAATTTTTTTTTTTATGTATGGCATCTCGTAGCAGACCTAGAGAGGTCGTTGCTACTTAACCTGATATTCCTGTGGCTGCCCTAAGGTTTTTAATCTTAAAGCCTCCAGCCAGGGCGTAAATTATATATGTTTATTAAAACTAAACGACAGCGCACTAAGGGCACCCCCTGTGGGGTACGGACCTCGGCTTAGGGCGTCGTTGGGGGATCAGAAAATTAGTAACAATTTGGGGACGGGCTGGATCAACATTTTTACATTTTTTTTTTTGTGAACCACACAAATTTGAGTGGACCTTTCCAATCAGTGCAAGAATAAAAAACCTCTCTTCTCTTCTCTCCTGATTATTATCAGGGGATATTATATTTATTGCTACGGCGCTCTCAGCCTCTAACCGGGCGGCTGGCGCATCGACATTCAAGGGACGGGGGGGAGGAATTTTATTACCATTTACTCGGGAAGTTCGCGTGGTACCTCGGCGGCGAGGACGGAAGGTCGGTTTGTGTATTTTGTGCACTGTACTCGTGGCCCTATTGCTTTCCTGAAGGAGAGTGACGGGGTCATCCGGATCTAAGAGAGTATGCCTCGGTCGGCGAGTCTGACTAATGGCAGAAGGCCTGTAACTAGCGGCCTGCACAACCAAGGGGTTGCGATGACGTTCTGTGGATTCGAAAAAGCGCTTTGCAAGGCGCTTCATAATCTGCTTGATGGTAGGCATCTTAAGGTCTACGTGAAGTTGTTCGTTCCGAACGAACCAAGGAGCCTTCGTAATTCTACGGAGAAATCGGTTTTGAAGCGTCTGCATCTTATGGATGTGATACGACTTTGCGTGAGCGAAGACTACGCAGGCGTAAGTCATGATCGGTCAAATGCACGCGGTGTAAATACGCAATTTGCACTTAAGGGACAACTTGCTGCGCGGGTTGAGTACGGAGTGTAGTCGGCCGAGAGCAAAACTGGCGCGCGAGCGCACCTGTTTTATGTGCTCGCCGAACGTCATGTGATGGTCTAAGACCACACCGAGATATTTGGCTCGCTTCTCCCAAGGGATAGGCTTGCCGAACATGGTGATTGGTTGGGGACACATTTTTTGTCCGACGTAATATATTTATATACCTAGGCCTCTTCACCGTCTAGACAAATTTTCTTTCCTTTCGTGAGGGTTGATGACTGAAAAATGGCAGGACTCCATGTTATCTGGGTGTCGCACTTAGACTTCGCGTACATTCGTACAAATACTCTCAAAAGATAGATCTCGGTCAAATTAAGAAAAAAGGTACACTGCATGTTTTTTAATATTGGGTTTCTTCAGAAAAACGTTGTTTAAACAGCAGTTGGCTCCGTTTATACAGACCTCATGACAGTAGACCAAAGGTGCAGTTGACAGTATAAGATATTCAAAGATGGCGGAAATGAATAGCTACTGAAGCGAAAACTGGCACTAGTAGCTGACTTTGTATGTTAAGCTCTCTACACATTGGACAACTAAAAGAGATCATGTCTTATTGCACTTCATGCACTTCTATGCACAGCAAGCAGCCATAAAAACGTTATGATCGACAAAATGTCTTTTGTTATTACTAATTAACTACTAATGTTAACGTCATATATAAAGGCAAAAAAAACGCTTTTGTATGAAGAAAACTAAAAATGCGAACTAGGTCTAACATGAACTATATACGATGCTTTGTTGCCCTGCAACTGTAAGCCAACGCGCTATCGATTGGCGTCGCGCATCATAGACGGCCGGACTGGCGCCGACGCATAATGCTTCGGCCAAACCTGGGGGTCTACTCCGAAGCGTTAATCCGAAGTATCGGCCGAATGTTCGGCCTTTTTATAACTTCCATAGTTTCCTTTTTTGACTTTGAATCCTTACCAGACTTAAAGTCACAATTTAGACTTTGACTGTATTTTTTTTTTCTTTCTCCGTTGTCAGTCATAGTTAGCTGTAGTCAAGCAACGGCCGAACATTCGGCTGATACTTGGGATTTATGTTCGGAGTAGACCCCCTGATCGACTACAACGCGAGAAGAGGGAGCGTCAACAACGCGAAACTAACGCGGGAATTATCTTTCACACCTGCGCGACTACAACGCGAACAGCGAACATCATTTTGTTTAGTAAATAGCCACCGTATATTTTAGTATGTAATCCTGTCTTACTTTTTCGGTAAAGATCTCTTTATTATGATCGTCCGTCATCGTTGAGTTAAAATAATGAAACGTCCGTAATAATGTAACGATCCGTACACACGTCTGACCACTAGACGCGTGCTTCCCGCTCACTCCCGCTTTCCGTACGCGGTGTTCCCGCGTCGCGGTCGCGTAGCTGTGCAAGGCGCAATATTATAACATGAGCAGCGTCCGCCGCGCGGTAGTCGGTCCCGCTTCGCTTCCCGCGTCCCTCGTTGTGGTCGCTCAGGTTTGGCCGAAGCTTAAAGCTTCCTACGACACGTGTCTCTAGATATGACAGGCAAATCGAGCCTGCGAAACAGTCGTGTCGCAGAAGGAGTCATGTAGAGTGTCCGTGGAGTTTCTTGCCCGTTCTTTTCCATAGGAACCTATTACGCTTTGGAATATTTCCTCTCTCTGACTGACCGACCCCTTGACAATTCAAAAGTGTTCAAAATATTAGAGGTTTTGTAATTATATCAAATATTACTTACCATTTTAATTGTATTCCTTTATTCAGTTTACTTTGAAAATAAGTTTATAGAAGATACAAACAAAGTGAAATTAGTTCAGACTAGTTTATCCTAAAGCATGTAAATTCTAACTAGGATAAACCGATTCGACCTAGGCTAAACTGGTTTATCCTATCGGTAACAGGATGAACGAGTTTGACCTAGGCTATACTGGTTTGTCCTATCGCGTGTAGGGAGAACTGGTTTGGCCTAGGCGAAACTAGTTCATCCGAAAATTGGGTTTGGCCGGTAACATATACATTAATTTTAGGCATTTTGCTTTGTAGACGAATTGAAAGTTAGACACTCTGATCATAAAGGTTTTATTTGTGCAAGCTTCAAAGGCGAATGTAGAATTTAAGACCTGGGAAGGCTGGGGAGGCCGCGCATCCTATCATGTTATCTTCCTATCTTGGTCGGCTTATTCCTAGAGCATAGTATGCGCAATTATTTGCAATATGCACAACCAGGGACGGTAGTTATAGAGTCAGCATATTCACCAGAATATGGTATTTCTAATTCTATTATTATGCTAATCAGCAGGATTTTGGTGGTAGTGGTTTCATCGTTTTAACTACTAAGAGACGTTGACTACCTCGGAGTATTACAGGACAAGATGTTAATTATTTTTGTGTTAACTCAGTAACATTACGTCTATATTTCGACCAAATTTGGGTTTATAGCTATATCAAAAGTATAAGAAGGAATCGATGCTGTCGTCAGTGCAAACACTAAAATTCGATTAGCAATTAAAATATAAAACGTATAAAAACTATAATCTGACGGATCAACAGAAGTCGCTTATCTTGATCGTCGATAACCATTGTTACGATTTTATAGTCCAGCAATTTTAAAGTTAAATGTCGCCTACGGATCAACTTTGCAATTAAAAATAATAATAAATCATGTTACAATCTCAAGCGAAATCTGATGAAAACGAAATATATTTATGTGTTCAAGATAAGCAAATCTAATAAAAGCTGATAACGATCTATGTGAGATATTGGCATGGTTTATTAATGAGTGCTGAAGTCTAAACTATGAATTATTTATCCATCTTTCTTTATCATTCGCGCTTTGATCTCGTGATAAAGATCGGGATGAGAAGATAACATTTTATTGCTATAACTAATAATTAAACTGTTCGCTGCTACTGAATTTGCATGATTCCAATTTAACTTCTACCGTACCAGATTTGCTGATTAGGAGATATATACGCGTAAAATATTTTTCTAGGTTATATTTATATGGTTTGTCTGGAATTCAGCTAAACCCATCCGGTTAGACTAGAAGTCGACCCCTACACAGTTGGGACAAAGGATACACTGAAAAAAAAAGTGTTTCCTTTAACAAAAATCTTGTTTAATGTGATCACGCATCTTGACTCCATACGAGCCTAACAAGATCTTGACTTCTGAAGCTAGGAGCACTATGTTACATTATCATAGTTCCGTCTAATAAGTAATGAATTAGTTTAATTACGGGTAATTATTTAATTTAGCTCAAATATTGGCCAGTTTAAGAATGATATAATGCTAACAAGTTGCTAGTTACCATGAACTTAAATTATTATTTGATATACAAAAGTGAAGAAGTAAAATCAAACAAAGCATGTATGATGTAACAAAGACCGGTGATTATTCTGTACATGTCACATTGTCGATATAAATAAAATGTATTTGTTCTGGCAAATATGCTAACTTGTTTATAGATAAATAATGATTCCAAACATTTTAATGCCAACTAAGAGTATCTTAATTAGTCTGCATTTTACGGAATGGCTACTGACACAGGACTATCAACAAACAGAATCCTTACTTAGGTACGTCGCCTAACTACCTACATATCTACTATCTATCCAATCACACACAACACAGCCACACGCACCCCCCCACACACACACACACACATACACACACACACACAAATAAGATTTATTATCTATAATCACTCAGGTAGATCGACACAGTCTACTTTATACATAAAGCACCACATTTTAGCTGAATCACTGTCTCTCAAGATACAGGTTTCCTAGTTTGAGAGGCAGGGTTTCCCATATTTTGTACATATTACAGTTGTTAGATTTTTATTGAATTGTGTTACTACCAAAGCTCATTTGAAGTGTCTTGATATAAAATATGTTAAGTCTGTATTTTTTTTAAAGAAATAAACTTTTTATTATTATTATTTTGTTTATTTTTTTCAGTGTAGGCTATGATGATGATGATGATTCGTATGGTTTGTTTATTCTGTATTTAAATTAGAGAACAATCAATATTTTATTGGCTACACATAGGTAATTGATATGCGTGTTTATTACCCTTGTTTCAACGTGCGGGTAATAATGTAAATGGTAAATTGGGATGAATAAAAGCAAGATTTACCACTGTGCCGGGAAATTGGATATTTCGGTGTTTCTTGCAATCAAGCAAACGACAACTCCACCTTTATCATGTTTTATTAATTATAGTCGTATAATGGTATCACCATTTTATGGTCGATGCTTTATGTCCGTGCAATTAATACAATCGGGACAGGAACTAAATGCGGTCTCCGTACCTTTTAAATGGTTAAAATTCTGTTTCGAAGTGTGTGTTTTAATTAAAACAGTGTTTAAAAAATCGTAACGCAATGGTACGTATCTACATTTTACTAGCCAGTTTATGTCATAGGTACTGCCATGAAAAATGAACCTTTGATAGACGCATTCCATCACCATTCTCAGAACAATGCCCAGTAAAATAAATGTACATAGTATTATTGCAAAACTACAAATACTGTGCAGTGTGAAGAAGAAGACATTGCTCTGTGATAATAAATACAATGCGACCTTTACAAGTGCAATGTACGTCTGAATCTACGACAAGTATGTTGTAGGAACATTGTTTTGTTGTTGCTGCTCGAGTAACATGCTGGTTTGTTTTGTTCATGTCTTCCCAGAACTGTTTTGTTTATACTAAGAACATCGGTAAATTTTTGTGTAATATGTCGTAAATTGGTTTTGTGACCGGTTGATAGCAATAGGCTCGCCCTCTATTACATATATGGGACTTAAACATAACTGGCGAAATGTGGGACCTCTGCGGGGAAACAAGGCGTGATGTTATGTTATGCTTATGTCGTAAATAACAGTTATATTAAATTTATGTGGTAAGCTTTGATAATATAAACCAGCTAAGCACCTATCATCAAATTATCAAATAACTAATCAATCAATACAACATTGAACATTTTAGAACGTTCCCCAATGCAAAAATTTACTATAGAATCATTATTCTCCTTAAGAGGGATGCGCTAAGGTAGCCCGCCAAATTCAATATGATTCGCGGCCGTAATAAATATGGCTTTACAGAATTATAAGCATTAGAATCAGCAATACAACTAATTCTATGAACTTAGAGAGTTGTATTGCTGATTCTAATGATTATAATTCTGTAAAGCCATATTTGTTACGGCCGCGAATCATACTGAATTTGGCGGGCTACCTTAGCGCACCCCCTTAAGGGCAGGAGAATGATGATTGTATAGTAAAGTTTAGCATTGGGAAAGGTTCTAAAATGTTCAATCATATTTAGATCAACATAAAACCTGTTACTGACCTGCAAATTGCAAAAAAATTAAGAAAATTTTAATTTTGCGGGCTACCTTAGCGCATGCCCCATAACCCAATTTATTTGTGTCGGCGCAACATGTCCCCATCTTCCACACTTCTCAAATAGTCGTCATTTCGGTAGTCACTCCCTTTCTAGCCATATGATCTTTCACATAGTCCATCCATCGTTTCTTTGGAATTCCTCTACTCTTATAGCCATCGACATTCATATTCAAAACTTCCCTCACGACTTCCCATATACAACCGATTTCCGCACAACTTTTCAGACACCGGTGCCACCGTTGTCAACTTAGCTTTTTAATTAAAAAAAAAAAACAAAATCAATCTGCTTAACATTTTCCCTACTATGTTGGGGTCTGCTTCCAGTTTAACTGGATGCCAGTATTTTACATAGAGCGACTGCCTATCTGATCTCCACAACCTGGTTTTTCCGGTAACTGGGTAATACGATACCCCTTGGCAAGACTAGTAGTCAGACTTTCGGGATTCTGACAACCCCTAATGCAATCGGGAAGTAAGAGTGATCCCTCTAATTATAGACCTACATCTGTGCTACCAGCATTGAGTAAAATATATGAAAAAATCATGCTAGACCAGATGTTGTCGCATTTTAATTCAAATAGAATTTTACATAGTAATCAGTTTGGTTTCACGAAAGGTAGGTCGACGACTGACGCAGGAGTAAAACTCATCAGTCACATTTTGGAATCCTGGGAGAAATCCCAGGATGCCATTGGCATTTTCTGTGACCTCTCAAAGGCGTTTGACAGCGTTGACCACAATACACTGATCTGTAAATTACACCACTACGGAATTCGTGGACAAGCTGCTGATCTTGTTCTTTCTTATCTATCAAACAGGCAGCAAAAAGTAAACGTTAATGGGGTGACGTCATCGGGATCTCTGAAAGGATGGGCGTGCCTCAAGGTTCAATTCTTGGCCCTTTCTTATTTCTAGTTTATATAAATGATCTTCCTTACAACTTATCGGATTTAATTCTATTCGCTGATGACACTTCTCTTATTTTTAAAATAGATAGAAAAGATACGGATGTCTTTCACGTCAACGATAGTCTGGCTGTTCTTTCGAAATGGTTCGCAGCTAATAATCTCTTACTTAATGCGAACAAAACAAAATGTCTTAAATTCTCATTACCAAATGTACCCCAAGTAGGTCTTAATTTAAAACTTTATGGTAAGAAGCTAGATGCTATTACGGAAACTGTATTTCTAGGAATTACTCTAGATTCGAAATTGCAGTGGGGTGCCCACATTAGAGCTCTTTCAGGTAGATTAAGTTCAGCTGCATATGCAGTAAGAAAAATAAGGCAGTTGACAGATATAGCCACAGCTAGGTTAGTGTACTTTGCTTACTTCCACAGTATTATGTCTTATAGCGTTCTGCTGTGGGGATCGGCAGCCGACGTAGATTCAATTTTCATTTTACAAAAGAGGGCAATCCGCGCGATCTATGGAATGGGTCCTCGTAAGTCCCTTAGAAACAAATTCAAAGAAATTGATGTACTAACTCTGCCCTCTCTTTATATCTTAGAAAGTATTTTATATGTTCGCAAAAACTTAGGACTATTCAAAATAAGAAGTGATTTCCATAATATAAATAAAAAAAACACGTAGTAAACATGAAATTGTGTTACCCAAATTTAGATTAACTAAAACAAGCAAGTCATTTCTTGTAAACAGTATACGCTTTTATAACAAGTTGCCACGATCGGTTACAGAACTTAGTGATGGAAAATTCAAAACGCACATTAAACGTGCCCTTATCAAAAAAGCATATTATAAGATTAAGGACTACGTTGAAGACAAGGAAGTTTGGCATTAATTCCTTCTGTACATGTGGCCTCCCTGGTACCTCATTAACGGCAAAACTATGTAAATGTCTATCAACAGCTCCCAAATTACGAAGTTATTTTTTAATTTAATTTTATCTCTTTTTTATAAACTTCACTGACATAATGTTTTTCTTACTTGATATTATTATAACTACAATTTAAATTTCAACAAGATTCTAACTTTTATTATTTTAATCATATTTTATATTGTTTTTTTTTTTGTCAATGTGAGGACGTTGTAGGCTTATTAGACTGTAGATCTTTAAACCATTTTCTATTTTGTTAAGTTCCTGGTACTTTTGATGGGCCTACGCTGTCCTCTCATACCTATTAACACTGTAATTTGAAAACATTGTAAAAGCCAATTTTATTTTTTTAAAAGAGTGACCGTGGAGTTTCTTGCCGGCTCTTCTCCATAGGAAACGACCAATTGGAACCGTGCACCTAGCTTCTGACGTTTCATAAGTGCCCATGTAGGCTTATGTGAAATAAAAATATTTTTGATTTTGATTTTGATGTCAAAAAACTCAGTTGTTTTTCTAAATGAAAAAAAATAACATTGTGTTTTGCATATCTCTAGTCATTTCCATCAGCAAACAGAGTTAAATCCACGGTATAATTTTAAAGTCAATAACATGCGCAACTCACAAAAAAATTATGTGAATATGCAAACACTACAGCAATAACAGTTTGCTATAAACGTGTTTAGCATACCAACGTCCCCAAGTATTCTAAGTTCAAGTTCAAGAGTTAGTAATAGGCTCATATTAATTGTCAAGTCATAGTATCATGCTAATGTAGCAACGTTTTTGCGGTTCCTTTTATATTAAGTTCAGCATTCTTGTGTGAGGTGGACTCCTATTTAGGAAACTCGTCAATGTTTCCAGTCTTGGGCCCTGGTGTCGCGTGCCTAGGAATGTGGTGGCGACGTTTTTGATTCTGATAAGGATTTTTTTGATAACAAAATTCTAGCCTAACTAAAACTATTCACAAACTAAAATATGGCGTCGAAAAATTCATCCACGTCACTGTCGAGTTTTCTGTCACATCATTGTTATTTTTTATTAATTCATTTGGTATAAGTTGTTATATATTTATGTATATATTATTTTATTTCGTGCTTCTACGGAGGTTAAAAAAATACTTTTTAGAGCCTTTTGCTCTTTATTTTACACCTGTGGCCTGTGGGTACACTTTACGCAGAGATGTGCCCTTCGCGTGCAGTACAATAATGCTTTCAGGGTGTTGATGGAGCTGCCTCGCTTCTGTAGCGCATCAGGGATGTTTGCGGATTTGCGTGTTGATTGCTTTTATGCATTAATGCGTAAAAGATGTGCGTCCTTGGTGCGCAGGGTGCGAGCTAGTTCCAACAGCATCCTGGGAGTTATTGCTGACAGGCTGGACTGCTCTATTGTAAGTCGTTGCTCCAGTATTTCTGCTGGAATGCTGAAGCAGTGATTATGTTGTTGTGTGTGTTTTGTAATTGTATCACTAACATAGTTGTAAGTTTATTTGATTGTTACTAACACTGTATGAGTCTCATGAGTTACTCCCAATAAAGAATTCAATTATTATTATTATTATTTCTTAGTTATTTAATAAAATTCCCCCTTTTTTGTTTCAGTTCAATTTGAACGATTTGACTTTTGTTACAATATTTTCACATTTTTACTGATTACTTAATCAACCTATAATGTTCCCTCTGCTGGGCACAGGCCTCCTCTATGTGAGAGGGAGTGGGCCGTAATCCACCACGCGGGCCCAGTGCGGATTGGTAGATGTCACATGTCTTTCATTTTTTAGTTCTAGGACATGCCGGTTTCCTCACGATGTTTTCCTTCACCGTTTTGAGAGCAGTAGTGATGACATAATTAACTTAACGTAAAGCGCCTGCCTGGGTTCGAACCTAAGATCTACAATTCGTAAGTCACTGGTCAACCACTGCTCTCCTATTTTTACTGGTTGATTCAACTAAAAGATTATTTAGTAAAGTAGGTATATTTTTTTTTTGTGAGATCGCAGGTACCTGCATTGGCACCGTGAAATAAATACGTGCAAAACTGGTTCATCCTATCCTATCCTACTATCCTACTAATATTATAAACGCGAAAGTTTGTAAGTATGGATGGATGGATGGATGTTTGTTACTCTTTCACGTAAAACGGCTGGACCAATTTTGATAAAATTTTGAATCGAGGTAGCTGACACCCTGGATTAACATATAGGCTACTTTTTATCCCTATATTCTTACGGGATCGAGACTTACGCGGGTGAAACCGCGGGGCGCAGCTAGTAAGGTATGTTATTAAGGACTTTCATTCATTAATGTTTTGAAACTTAGATCTTAGGAGAGGCCAGCACCATAGATTCAGTTAACTGATTAATTATGTGCACTGATATATTTTGCAAGAGACGGCTACTGTCAATTGTACGAGTATTACTTATATCTACTATAATAAGTATAATAATTGCGAATTACTCTCTAATACTCTTCATGGTCACCCTATTATCAGAATCTATTAAAACACTTGTCTAAAAATAGATATAGCCATTGTGCTCGTCCAGCATTTTGATCTCGATAGTTGATTTTTAATGCCCATCTAAATACGAGGGTGTAAATATCGATAAATTCCTGTCTTTACTATAAAAAATAATACTTCGCATGCTATCATTGAAAATAATTCAGAGTAAGGTAACCGTTGTTTTCTTCAATTGTTTTTTTTGCTTACTATATATATTTCCTCCTCTTTTTCTATATAGGTACCATTTTATGAATATTTACTTTGTAAAGTATTATATTATTTTAATTATTCTGAATGTGAAGACTATGTCAGTCATTGTTTTTTTTTCTTTTTCTCTCTGTTGGTTTTAATGATGGTGTACTTTATGCGGTTTACCCAAAAAATGTCCTTGCTTTGGTATTTTTCGTCGAATTGTTGAGCTCCTTAAGTTCTGAGTTGAGCTGCATGATAACTGATAAATGCGTGCACTGACTGGACAGGTCCACTCAAATCTGTGTGGTTCTTTCCTCAAAAGACCATTTCAGACACCAATCTCATGGTCCCCAAATGATCTGACCAAGATTATGTCCGGATTTTTGGATACACATTGACATCTATGAATTTTATATATACAATGACATGAATATTTACTTTGTAAAGTATTTAAATTTTTTTTTTTATTCTTATTTCTTTAGGGACTTTTATAATCGCAATGCGTATGAAAGTCCCATCATACCCTGATTATATTTTAATTATTGTGAATGTGAAGACTATGTGGGTCATTTTTTTTTTCTCAGTTCGGATTTATCATGATCTGACAGTTTGAGTAATTTATGCGACGTACCTAAATGTCCTATTTATGCGACGTACCTAAATGTCCTTCCTTTGGTTTTGTTCGTTGAATTGTTGAGGTCATTAAGTTCTGAGTTGAGCTGCATGATTACTAACAAATGCGTGCACTGACTGGATAGGTCTACTCAATCTGTGTGGTTCTTTCATGAAAATACAATTTCAGACATCAATCTACATGGTCTTCACATAAGCTGACCAAGATTATGTCTAGACTTTAATAAACCAGACTGTGCCCTTATTTTGCGGCCATTAAGGTTAGCACACATTGTAGCTCAGCACCACCTCACCTCATAGACAAGCCGTTAATCAGGCAGTAGGTATGAAGTTTCATGGCAACACCACGCTGAAATACTGCAAGCTTTATTTAACGACACCGCTTACCGATAGAAACCCAGGATTTACCGATAGCAAGAAGGAAGGAGTGAACCATGATCGGTTACAAGGTATCGTCTGATGTCGACTCATACGAGTACCTAATAATAATGCTCAAAAGGATAGTGAAATATGAAATATTAAAAAAAAACTTATTTTTGCATAAACTGACATATTTGGTACAGTATAAATATAATACACACCACGACACAAGCCCAACGTTAATCATTGCTTTTTTATTTTGTGTTCAGAATCGCACGATTATTATTTAATTAAATTTGTACTCTAAACTACGTCTTATGTAAAAAAAAAAAAAAACAACTTCCTCAAATGGTAATGTAATCTTAATAACTTTCTAAAATTTGCTCTACAGAGCAACAAGATACAAGCGATGCTTAGTTTGTGGCTCACCGAATATGTCAAATTGTATTGTTACTTTTTGATGAATAAACTTTTTACTTTACTTTATTTAATATAACTGACAAGGATTTGAAACTAGGCGAAATATTAACTTCTATTCAGTTAAAAAAGAGCTATCCAACGATGTATTTAATGCACAGGGCTACAGGGGGGTAGCAAAATTTGCATCATCCTTTGTTGTACGTACAAAATGGCTCAAGAATTACTAAACCAAGATTATGTCTGGGATTTAAAAGAGATCATAACCTCTGAGTTTGATTCGGTCTTTTTTCTCAGTAGTTGGATGGGAAACACCGAACTGATTTAGTTTCATAAACATTTATGACGTGTAAAAGTGTTTTTTATTTTAACCAATTTACACAAATTTGTATCTTTAATTTATATTATATGTTAAACAATTGAGACATGGACCTAATCCAGTGGGATATCAATTTTTATAATTTTAGGTTATGCTAAGTGCATAACAGCTTTGTTTTTTTCATTTTTGTGTTTATTTATTTATCATTTATTTAGCAAATACTTATAATATTTATTTAGCAAATACAAATGTATTCTTAACTACACTATGACTACTTTTATGGTTTCGAATTCTGTATTTAGTTGATATCTAATGTTCAACTTTTTACTGAGAGATTGCAAATAGCACGCGTTTTAATACACGTTGCTCGGTTAAAAGTAGAAGGCGTTGACGCCTTTGTAGGTAGTGGAAACTAGAAACGCCTGATGTTTTCGTATTAAAAAGCTTTCTAGTTATTTTTTATGACCTTCATGTGTTTAAAGTATTCGTGGATTCGGTTATTAAACACAAATAATAAATTACTTTATGCAGTATCATTGATTAATTTATTTATCAAGATAATGAGCTTGAAAAACCAATCATCATTGTCTAAGTCAAAGTCAAACTAGAGTTGATTCTAGTTGCCCCTTCCAAAAGGTAGTTTCGTATGGAGAAGAATGGGCAAGAAACTCCACCGTTACTCTTTTAAAAATGTTTACAACTACTTTTACAATATATTGTTTAAGTACCTACATTAATTTTAAGATTATTTTATGTGAAGATGAGGCACCTAGAATAAAATAAAATTACTATACCACAACAGGTAATAATAATTAAAAATGAAGCAATGAAAAATAACTTAGTTATGAGATAGATAAACGGTGCTCACATATTTACAAACATCGTAAAAGTATAATTATGTTTTCCTAAAAAAAAAAAAATAATAATTCAGTGTATGAGTCTAGGTAATCACAGAATGTAAAATCAATGTCAGAAAAATAACAAATAATACAATTAAAATAGCAACCAGTTTGATTTGGTCTAGACTCTAGATTGTCCTATGGAGCTGGACCAGCATGTTTCCAAGCATTCCTATCCTGGATATAATCCTCTAACTTGTAATATGCTTGTTTACAAAGTGTACTTATAATATGTGTTTTAAATTTTCTTTCATTTAATTGCAATATATCACAAGGAGTTTTGTTTTAACATTTAACACAGTACCCCATAAAAGATGTATGTATGTACTTTAGATAATCTGAAAATTGATAGATCTATTTTATCGTTATTTCTAGTATTAAAATTATGTCTATCACTTATCTTATTAAAAAGATGTAGATTTTTCATTACAAACATAATATTTTCATAAATGAATTGGCAAGGTACCGTCATAATATTAATCCTTTTAAATAGTTCCCTAACCGCCTTATAACAAAACAAGATTTATATTTTGACATGGCTTAAACCATGCAGCCAGTTTTTGTAATAAGAACGTAACTGTGATTGAAATACCGTTCTTTATACAAAACTGAAAACTTAGTTCGGTACTAAGTTGTCAGTTTTGTGTTTAGGAACTTTACCATAATCGGAATAAAGTTCAAAATTCAATAATGGCTCCATGTTTTAAACCTGGGTCTGAAGATAAACCTTGTTTTGTAATAAGGGGGTAAGAGATTCACGGCGACGTAGATTATAAATTGCTCTATGGAAAGCTTCAGCAAAACTGATTGAATACCGTACCTTACGATATTACAGTCTTATTATATCGACTTCAATTCATCATCGTCGGCTTCCAGTCTAACCGGATGCAGTCGAATACAAATATTTTACATAGAGCGACTGCCTAACTGACCTCCACACCCCAGTTACTGTATAATACGATACCCCTTGGTAAGATTATATAAGAATAGTACCTATTGTTATTATATCGACTTCAACTAAACTGGATATATTTATTGCAGCAAATATATCTACAAGACTAGAAGATAAAACAAATTGTTGTATGAATAAGTCCTACTGTTAAGAATCAGATATATGCCAGTGACCTTGAGTGGTTAGCTTGCGTGTTCTGTACTGAGCTCCCGCAACGCGTCGTACGTTCAGCCAGTAATAGACAAAACAAAATATATTTTAATAAAACGCGTATACTAAAAGATCAATAATTAAATTATCTTTAAATTGGTGAAGGTTTCAGAAAAATACGCTTGGTATATTTAGCGCCATTCTCAGTTTTTTATCCGCGTTAGACAAACGCGCGCGCACGCGTTACTTTACAAATTAATTTCACTATGTAATATAAACATAATCTAAAATATTCAGATAAAAAATTATTAAGAAAATGCTTTAATTTAACATATATTTTTTTCAAATCATTAACACTACTCGTTTAGACGTGATCTTCAGCATAAAATCATTAAAAGTCGGTTATCGTCGCCTTAAGTACTAACATTCATTCCCATAATAAGCCACAAAAAGCCACAAATACGCTTAAATCGAACGTATACCGTATTTTGTACAAATTCTTCCATACTTAAACCCCGCAGTGATGCATTTTGTTACCACAATCTCATTCCTAATAAATCACATGAATCTTTCATAGCCATCCATTTTCAAGGAGTCTTGTTTATGCTTCGCAGGGTTACATGCATTTAAATTGGATTTTAACAGTTGATAACCGCGTTATAATAGACTGTAATTATTACTATCTCTAGTACAATTTTTATTGCGTGCATATTGTGACAAAGTTATGAAGAATCAACGATATTGTATGTTTTTGGTAATTCAATCCTAACGTATTGAATTGTAACTCAAAATTAAGGTAAATATCTTGTTAAGTTAGACTAACTAGCCCGGGAGTCACCACTGTGTGGATCGCCCGGAGGTCACGGTGGAGCATACGGTGGAAGTCTGCCCAGCTTGGGTGGAGCACCGCCGTGTCCTCACGGAGGCGATCGGCGGCGGCGATCTCTCGCGTCCAGCCCTGGTTCAGGCCATGGTTCGGAGCGAGAGTGCATGGGAGGCCGTCACCTCCTTCTGCGAAGCAGTAATGCTTGCGAAGGAGGAGGCGGAACGCGTGAGGGAGAGGCAAGATTCGCGCCCTCGCGCCCCTAGTCGCCGCAGGAGACGCCCCGGGCGTCGGGAGTCGCAAGCCGATTTCCGGCCACCGTAGGCGCGGGCCTGCGAACGGTGAGCGATGGGTAGCTCACCGTCCGATAAGGACCAGGCCCGGGTCGACGGCGCGTCGTATTCCACGCGCGCCTCAAAGAGTTGTCAGCACCAACTGACGGGGTCCGATAGGGCCAATGCCTGCCAGGGTTGCGAGTTTGTCCGAAAGGGATATCGTGGCCCTGGCACACATGCAAATGAAGGAATACGGGTGGGTTTTAGTCAGTAAAAGTCTGACACGCCCTCCCGCTCAGCCCAGAGCGGGAGAAGTTATTTGATAATTTCCCACCCAAAAAAAAAAAAAAAAGTTAGACTAACTTAAATTCCGATTTAGAAGTATGTATAATGTATAAATGTATGTCGCGTTCCGTTCGTAAAAATGCCCATATCGTGATATGCCTTGCCATTTCACTTACTATTTCATGATTTGACCATCTTACATCTGCTAAGTATATCATTCAGCGCTCAGCGTTCGATAATTTGCCCAGCGATGCTTGGTGATATCGACCTAGATACGCGAAAAAACAACCTTGTCTTTGCTGCCGCGCAGTCAGATAATAATTCCTATTCGACCTATTCCTACTCGAATAATTTTTATTTAAGGGTCCTAAAAATATTAAATAGCCAAGAACTGCGACTAACTTGAATGTAACGCGCGCCGGTCGCTGCCGCGGCACCGCTCGCTTCGCTCACTCGGCTCGCGCGCTGTTGGAAACGCAACTACTTTGTGTTATGATAAACAGCTCGAAATATTGTTAAATAGGTTGCTTTTGTCGATCCGCCCGACTTCCGATTAGTTGCATCGGGATATTACCAGCCAAATTATGGCCCAGCAGATCACGTTATGGCAATTTCTATGATCGGACCAGCTATATAACATAAGTTCAAATTCCGGTTTAGAAACCCAATGGTTTCCAGAGTGGAACCGTATTGATATATTAGTTAGATGAATAGCTCACACACAGAAAACCCTCAAAGCCATCGGTACAGTAGTCTAATGAGAAGATACATATCCAGCAAGGGGTGAATGAAACCCGGGAAAGAAGCTGTCTTCATACCAAACGGGACATAATCACACTAATATTATAAGGCGAAAATTTGTAAGTGTGTGTGTTTGTTCCTTCTTCACGCTCAAACGGCTGGACCAATTTTAATAAAATTTTGTATGAAGGTAACTGACATCCTGGATTAACATATAAGCTACTTTTTATCCCGATATTCTTACGGGATCGAGACTTACGCGGGTGAAACCGTGGGGCGCAGCTAGTTTTTTCATAAAAGAAATTCCCTAATGAATAAAGATCAATGCACATTACAATGCGTCGAAGTATAATCATACAATTTTTCTTATCATGCGCACAGAAATAATGACAAGAGGCAGGTAATATTATTTTATGTTGATAACATCTAAGTTCTGTCGAAGACAAGCGCGACTACCATTCGGTAACAAAAAGTAAAGCTGTATCGAGTTTCAGCCGGTCCCAGTTATTTTAATGGGTTCACATACGACAGGATTTCATATTCCGTTTACTGTACTTTTAATGTCTATAATTAAAGAATATGTGCGCTATTCTACACTTATTTATATTTATTAATAAGTTCTCTTGATTTTCTTCCCTTTTCAGGACAGATCGCGCTTGAAGTGTTTAAGCAGTCATCGTTTTTTGTTTTCTGATTTGACGGCTTTACGGCTTACTCTGGTGGAATAATAAGATAAATAAATAATTAAATATCAAATTCAAACTCAAAGATATATTTCAAATAAACCTATTACAGGCACTTTTGAATTGTCAAGGGGTCGGTCAGTCAGAGAGATGAAGCTAGTTGCCCATTCCAAAACGTAGTAGGTTCCTATGGAGAAGAACGGGCAAGAAACTCCACGGACACTCTTTTAAATTAAAATAGTGTTACATAGTATTGGTTACATCATTTATGTTGAAATTATACATGTGAGAACAATGTAGAAAGACGTGCACGTTAAAAGCGTCCGTAATAAAAATATAAAAACAAAAAACAATTAAAATACCTTAGTTAAAATAAGCCGTGGCAGCTAAGAAATGACCTGTCCCTACTGACGGCGCCCGTTCACGAACATGACGCATGGATCAGCACCATCATCTATTTATTTCTTATTTGAAATATATTGTTACTATCGGAAGGCGTTCTCCGTGTGGTGCCGGACGTAAAGAATAGCACCATCCCATTTCTTCCCATGGGTGTCGTAAAAGGCGACTAAGGGACTCACTAGAGAATGGGCAGCAGCGTTCTCTATGCATTTTTAAAACCATACTGCGATCGCGAACCCACCTGCCAAGCGTTATGGAACCCCCCCCCCCTTTTTTTCGGGGGAGGCCTATGTCTAGCAGTGGACCTCTTTCGGCTGAAATGATGCTGATGATGATCGGAAGGCGAACATGTTATTCTGCAAACATCTTGATCGTGTATCTGAGTAATGATTATAACTCCGTAATGACGGAGATCCTTATAAATTTTGTCTCTTTAAATTATACGGGACTTGCATAATATTAAGCAATGTCTTTGAGGATATGATAAACTGAACAAGAAATGGGTGGGAATCGTAAAATTAGTTTGATCACCTTACGGCTACCGTAAATAATAATTTGTTTGATATAAGTTTTAACAACTGTAGTTATTTACATTGCCTACTATTTACTGAGATGCCACATCCTACTACCTACTCCCCCAAAAGTTGCAACTAACATTTTATGGAAAATTATTTATTGGTGTTTTGATTTTTACTTCCTTAGAAATACAATATACGTACTTATATACGTTATATTGCAGTACCCACGGACTTATCTACAAAGAAAAGAAATTTGTAAAAAAAAAGGTGGCTTTAAAAAATCTCACACAGACGTACTTAAAATAATAATAATAAATTCATTAATTTCTGGTAAATAACACCCATTGCCAATCATAAACTTATAGAAATAAACCATAGCCCCTACACTCACACACCCAAATCACAAACAACAGTATACCCACCAAAATTGTGACCAATTAACTTTAAACATTTTAAAATTATTAAAAGTAAAGTACTTAAAGTAAGTAATAACAATTTATAACCATAATTCATTTTCAAAATTATAATATCATGTTAATGCGTTGAAGTCTTTTTCACCAAATTACGCCAAATGCGTTTATTATTACCAAATGCGTTCTACTTTATATTGTAGATCATCATTTACTTATACAATAAGCAAAATTATTTAAAAAATCCTGAAAAAATATGATAATTTGAATATAATTTTTTTTTCGATGAGGCTTTTTCTGGCTAAATAACTATGTTGGTATTCACGTTCAACTAAATAAATAAAGGACGTTTGTTTTCTTTAAATATACCTCCCAGGGTAGTTTTATAGGGTAGTTAAATTCCTAAAAGACCTGCTGATTTTTTCTTTATTTCGGATTTTCTAAATCAAATTAGAAAAACCCCAGTCAGTAAAAATGTTAAAGGTCTTAATTATTACAGGATTTCTTAACTTTTTCCTATGGCTGGAAGTCGTAGAGGTCGGTTTATAGGGTTGAGCCACGTGCCTGTCTGTGGGCCAGCAGATGTCCCGTGACACCTGCCCTTGCCACCTCGCCCATCACTTTCTGATCTACACCAATCACCATATACCCATCCCTTTCTAGTTGTGCTTATTTTTATATAATTTATACAAAGTGACGGTAACTAGAATGGACCCGAGGCGGTTATAATGACCAGTACCTACCTCAGCTGTGTTATTAATTGCGCAGTTAAGTACACAGGTTAAGTACCTAAAGTGGTTTGTGACTCCTGCGTTTCTAAGTTGTCTTTATGTATTACCATGCAATCAGGTTCTAGGTATATAGGTAAACGACGGACGTGCAATAACGACAAAGAGTCCTTTGTATTAACTTGGCTGGTGAGTCCGCGCGTGCAATTTTCCTTTTTGAAAAACGATCTTCAACCCTTAGCTAGTCTAATAACTGCTCCCAAATTACGATGTTTATTTTTATTACATTTTTTAACATACTACCTTGACATAATCTCTTCTTTATTTGACATTATATACCTACCAACAATTTTAATTTCAACAAGGGTTTTACTTTTATTATTTTAATAATATATATTTATCGATAATTTATATTTATAGATTTTTTTTTAATGTGAGAATGCGTAATAGACTAGATTTGTAGACCATTTTTTGTTTTGTTTTTTTTTATTTTTGTTAACACTGTAATTTGAAAACATTGTAAAAGCTAATTATTTTTTTAAAGAGTAACCGTGGAGTTTCTTGCCGGCTCTTCTTCATAGGAAATGACCAATTGGAAACGGGCACCTAGCTTCTGACGTTTCATAAGTGTCCATGTAAGCTTATGTGAAGCAAAATATTTTGATTTTGATTTTAGCCTTATAGAATAATTATGAGATTATTTCTTCACTGAAACCTTAAGGCATAACTGCAGCTTTTGCACACTCTGTTATACTTTCACTTAGCTCTAATTAACTGGTTTCAGAGTCAGTGTTCTTTATAAATCGTTACTTGAGTTTCCGATTAAACTCTTTGTCACATCCAACTAACTACAAACCTTTCGTTTATTGGTGAAAATGGATAACCAGCTTTTCTTTTTTAATGGAAAACTAGTTCTCAGGCTCGTGTGAAAAACCTGTATCATAGCAGGTTAATTTATTTCCCTTGGAGATATATACTTTTACCTAAAAAAGGTAGAAAGGAACAAGTGCTTTTACCAGACAAGGAAACCGTAATGAGAATGAACTTTATTGTAAGTCTTTTACGCGTTTAATGAGAAGCCTCATGATTGATATTAATTATTAAGTGCAGTGCATGTCATAAATATTGTAACGCCGCCTGCAAAGATTCGTTCCGTTGTAAATGTTTGGATATGTAGTCAACATGTTCGTTACGGTACATTAGCTAAATACCAATGGCGCGGGGCAGTAAAGCTGTTGCAAAATTCTTTCTGGTAGATAAATGCCAGGTTTATAATATCAATTAAACACTTTAGCACCGCTCAATACGTGTACTTTTCTTGTACTGACGAATATTGGACGAGGCTCACTAGCTAAACGTGGTACTTGCATAAATATTAAATGCTTCCTCGGGTTTCTATTGTTTTTTGCAAATCTACGATCATGGCTATTGAATGAACCCATTCAGTTTTCCTTTCCATTGAAGCAAACTGCTGCTCGACTAAAAAGCTAAAGCTTAGCTTCTTCAAATCTCGAGCATCGCTACCAGAATTTTCGTCGGTGTTTGGAAAGGTTGAAGTAATTAATTTTTAATTAGATACACTTAGCAGATTCTTGGGATCGGAGCGTAGTGATCGACTCTCGCGCAAACCCGACTGCACGCAGGTGCAACTGTTATTCCATTAAAATTTAATACAGATGTCGCGTGCGCCGCCTTTTTACTTCACGACGCTCCATTATAATTAAAGAATATTATTTTGTCATAAAACTGAGGCAGTGCGCGTTTGCTTGCGACCGCCACGCGCCGTTTACGCTATTGGAAACAACGGGACTTTCGGGATGTTATGATATTATTTATTTAAAGGTTTAATAAGATATAGAACCGGTTACAGGAGCTCTGAAGACAATGTAGGATAAGTGGATGCTTTGACTGAGTGTATGAGTGACGGGTATTGTACTGGTAAGGTTTCTTGTGGCTCGCTGTTTTTAATTTTCTTGCTGATTTATTTTATAGATTAAGAATTACAAGAGTTTCGTGATATTTTGAAGCAGACGAAGGATTAAGGAATTCATTAAGTCCTCTCTTACTTTTGATTTTAATTTAAGATTGTTCCTAAAAATGAGCAATATAAGTATGTCCCAAAGGATATTTAATAACAGTGTAATTTACGGATACGCGACTTAAAAGAAAATATACTGATACAAAATAAATATGTTTGCAATAATGAATTGCGATCCGTATAAACGATATGTTTAGCGAATTTGGATCGAGCAGCGAATTTAACTTTAATTACTTTTTATAAATCGTTTCGAAGTTGTTCACGGGCGAAGATATAAAAATATTTTGGCTCATTGAATTCATATTTTTGTATTGGAATCGTAAAAAAGTGAACCAAATTAAACCATTAAAGACTTTAAGGCCGATATTTGGTCAAATTATACGTTAATAAAAATATATGATAAAATTCTTAATATTTTTTAGCTACAGTCAGTTTTGATGGCTCATTCTTGCTTCGGTAATGTGAGATACTAAAGGGGCTTATAACTGAAGACGTATTTATTGACGTTTTACTTAAAGATGCACTAACAGATGAAGGAGAGAGGTGCAGGCGTGTCTTGTTGCGTGAGCGGATAGTTCACCGCGTCTGTCATTGATTTAAATGTGGAACACTTGGGCAACGATTTCCCGCGCTGCGCAGGCGCCGCGGGCGCGCCCCGCCCTCCATTGTACCCCCACAATGCGTCGTACCTCACGCTAACGAGCGCTCGCAGCAAACCAGACACATTTGTAAAAACCGCAATAAGCGTTCCATTTCGGCATATTGTTTTGACATATAATAAATATTTGCAAGATTACACCGCGCAGAGATTGCGGTTGTGATTTTAAAATCGATCGGTTTCGTTTTGTCCGGGCGGCTATTGTTTCTCGAGCGGCCGGCGTCCGTCCGTCCGGTCGGTACGTGGGAGCTGGGAGCGCGCTGGACTGTATTACACACGGTTGCGTTCGGCAGCTACCCGCCACACGCCTTTGAACTCTAGATCTTATCTGTCGCTTTTTGTTCTACAACCTGTATAAGGAAGTCTTGTATATCAAATCATATTACGCACTTTCATGTTTATCTAAAAGCTTGTTGCTACAACTTGAATTAGCCAGATGTTAGTCAGAATTATTGTTTACACAACTAAGTTTTAATAATTATGGCCTAATTAGTGTTAAACACAGTTGAAGATACTTAGGAGCAGATACTAAATCAACGTGATACAATCAAATACCTATATGATGTAAAACCTTTATTAAAACTACCGTAATACTGGGAACTTCAAAGTAACGAAAATCACTGCAAATTAGGCGACTTCCATGAACGCATCAGCGGCAACAAGGCGAGTACGGCCTACTGTGACATGACTTGAGGTCACACATGTTATCACAGTTTGAGCGATAAGACTGTTTTGTCATAAAATGCTAGTACAAATTGACATGATATAATTTATCATGTCTTGTCACAAACGTCTTGGCACGCCCGTGCTCGGCCCGCTGTACGCAATAATGGACAATTATCTATAATCTACTCATACAATTCCGCAACAATATAAGCAGCAGGAACACAATATTTTTCATCGTATTATGCTCATCTAATTTAAGTTCAAAACAATAATAAAATGCGCGTTAGAAATACATGGGCGTAAATTAAAGCAAATCAGTGCCCCGCATACCGCCGCCCGCGCCGGCAGCGAATGACCGTACGTACCGGAGCTTCAGTGTTGCACGTCGAGAAAATTGCAGGGTGCACCCCAGTTAGCGCCTCGTAGGTGTCAAGATTGCCATAATTTGCGTCCTGGTGTTGCCCGCAGCGCCTGTCGTCACGTGTTGCCATCTAAATACTTTTATTACTGGGAAAAAGCACAGATTTGCATTACAATAAAACGTTACGCCCCTAAATGTTACCGCCGTAGAAATAACATCCGACAAGTATGAAATTATTGCTTTATTTATCGCTTACTCAAAGGCAAAAAGAGAAATTAGAGGTGTAAAAGGTAATGAGGTTATAATTAAGTCATGATTCACAGTTAATTAGTATCGAGGTTGGCGGTAGTAAAAGGTACATGTATTTACCTCCAAAATATTATTTTTGAACATCTGCTTCCCACGGTTAAACTATTAAACAGTTATAAGTATAAGATTACCCAAAGTGCCTACTGCTATGCTATCATCAAATAAAACAGAGCTTGCATATCCTTAGTTTGTGTTGTTTTTCTGGTAGATTTAAGTACTAACACTAGTTTATAAGTCGTGTGTATACTAATCAAAATCAAAATCAAAAGTCATTTATTCAAACTAGGCTGAGAATCAGCACTTTTCGAACGTCAAAAATTACATGAGACAGTCCCCCAAAACCGCCCACCCATCACCACTTCGTAGTGCTTTACCTGGGAATAAGAAGTGGCGCAACAAACTCCCCAGCAGCACAGCTGTCTATTCACATATAAAACTTGAATGTATACAATAAAATGTAAAATGCAACACAAAACATTAAATTAAATTATTTGCCTTATGTTAGCTAGCACACACCACGATAGAAAAAAAAAAAATATATATATAATAATCGTAATCAAATGGACTATTATATATGGGTCTGAAATAGAAGTTTTATTATCCACCTTAGTCTTTGAAATGAAGACCATGAATCTGCATAATCTGAGATTTGAGCGAAGAGGCCTAAAATGAAGAGACGCTTAACAAAATACTGAAGTTTCCATAAAAGCAAATGACAATTTATGTTCCCATACGCCAAATGTGAGAATTATTAAATATTTGATTGATTTATCTATAGCCACAATACTCACAACTAAGAACAAGCATGCTATGGTAAATTATTCAACGATTAAGGATTCATTGAGGGAGACGGGGATTTCTGGTTGTACAGGGAAACAGATTAAATCTTATTCAATCACGAAACGTGCTTTGAAAGCGAATGTCTCCTGATTTTAAGCAGATTAAAGTCAACTGTGAGTCTTCTACAATGAAACCGCCTCTTAAAACTCAAGTCCTCATTTATATTAAAAGTATTTTTCAACTTTGGAAGTGTGCTTGTTTGAGAATAGTATCTTTTTGCCGCGCCCGAAAACGAATAAGCATTAATATATAGATAAGATTATTAAAATGATGACTTATGTTTTTGAGTTTCACATTCAATTGTATTCTGCGGATTTATAACGAAATATTCTGCTAACGAGCCCCCGCGGGTTTCATAAAAATATGTCACATGAGAACGGTTTCCAGAGGAGGTGAGTTTCTTCACACATTAATAAGCCGTTTTGACTTTGTGATTCCTCTAAGCACCGGCAATAAATTGTGGAAACATCAATATTGTATGACGAGATTAATGCCCATGTTCGGTGGACCATTAGGCCTGCATAATTCCATTGTGTTTTTTTCATCAGCTTTGAATTCGAGCTCAGAGCCGCCAAATTGACGTCGACTCCTCAGAAGAAATGATTAAAGAGTGATGAATTTATTTATAATAAGTCTGGATCTTTTACATTTACACAAGAATTTTCGGATGTAACGTGAAACCTTTCTTCTTCTGATACTTTTATTTGGCTACGTTGACTATCGTCCACAACATTTAAAATAAAATATAAACTGTGTTTCGGGTGGCATAGACCCATAAAAATCTTAACCTAGTACATTTTTATTTGCCACGACTCGCCACACCTACACAAAACATGACCCACTGCTTCTGAAAGGGACAGTCAAAACGTAGGTTCAGCTATTGCGTTCAGAATGCCGTTGTTGCTATCCCGTATACGGGCCAGCAGGGAAGCTGCTTTTTTCCTGGAAACCATCAGTGCGCACTTCAGGAAACATCCCAGACGCGCTGCACCGCCACGACAGACCCAAGAACATCCTGAACGCATTATTGAGCTGAGTGCGCTACATTTACTAAATAATATTTTAAATCACTTATCCCACTCACATTATCGGAGCAACGTACTTCAATATGTTTATTTTATTTTTCGACATCAATACCCGAGTCACTCGTATCAGCGGCTTTCATATTTCAATTCACATATCGGTGGTTGTCAAAACGTCCCGTTTAAGGCGGTGGTTGAGATGCGGCGTCGCTAGGTCCGGGGGCTCGGACCCAAGCCTGGGCCATGCTTCATATCGGTCCATTCACGAGGCGAACGGGGCGTCCGACGACACTCGGATGACTTCGCTTAGATTTATGCTCCTGTAATATGGCGGCTTCTGTAAATGGACGAGTTCTCACTACACTGCCGAGTCAATCCTTTGAATTTATTAGTTTACTTCCAGAGACCCAACTGACTTATGTAAGTTCCTTTACCGTACCGAGGTCATTGTTTGATTATTGATTTATGCATATTGGCAGCGTGATTGTGGTATTCATTTTGGCACAAATACATTTGTGGCTCTAACAAACCAATCCACTACGACATTGCAGTGTCCTAGTAAATTGGTTACAAGATCTAAATATTATGTAGATAAATAAATAAAAATAAAAATGTTTATTTTTGTTCCACAAATATTAAAAATGGAAAAAAATAATTATGGTGTAGGACAATGTTTATTTGTGGGAGACTGGTGCCTAAAAACCAAGAAATAGAAGACTCTGAAAAGTCAAGGATCTTGTCTATTAGTGTAATAAACTAATAACTACTACACTAATAAACTCACATTCAAGAATAAATACACAATACGAGAAATACAGAATTATCGCCGAAACGAAGCCAAATGCACCGTGCACCGAAATAATAGCGAACTGTATAAATGTCAAATTGACGCCAGACGACAAGCTCGTGATTTGTGTAGGTGAAAATGACCATAACTTAAACTTAATATTATCTCAATTGCAAATTATATTAGATACATTTAAAAATAATACCATCATTGTACTAAACGTCGTAAATAACATGTACCTGAATATCAACAAATTGAACTATTCTTTAAAAAATATATGTAGTAAGTTTAAAAAATGTCACTTTGTAAAACAAACATAAACAAATCTATCTGAGATTTGTAAGTCATTAAATTACCATATAGATTATAGTGATTATAGTGATAAATATTTGAACCCTAGCGAAATTCGAAAGAGAATAGCAAGTAACAAGTCAAGATTGAACATTGGTTTACAGGAACCTAAAAAAGGGACTATTCCATACTATTTCAAAGTAAAAAGTCTTCTTGAAAATGCAAAGACTCCTGAATGTAACATTACACAAGCCTATGCAAAAGGTACGATACCCTATTATTTTTCTGTTTTAAACAAGAGTGACTCATTTTTTCGTGTCTAAAACCAGTAAAACGCACCATTTCAGAATATATCATCAAAACATTGCTAGTGTATTATCCAAACAAGAATTACTAGAAATAACTATTCAGGAATTGAAAGACATAAATATTGATCCAGATGTAATATGTTTATCTGAAACTTTTATAAAAAAAGGCTTTGAAAATTATATCAAAATATATAACTATGAAATGGCTTCCAACTTCTGTAGAGTAAAACAGAGGGGCGGCACCTGTATATTAGTAAAAAAAGAATTAAATTATAAGGAGTTATCGTTCGTCAAAAGCTGTGCAACACAAAACACGTTTGAAGCCTGTGGCATAGATCTAATGTGTATTAAATTAGTAGTCATATGTGTTTATAGAACACCTCAATCTGATCCAAATCAGTTTTTAAGTAAATTGCGTAATCTTTTACACGATTTGCTAAATAAATATAAATCTAAAGTAAATGTAGTTGTAGCCGGTGATTTCAATATTAATACGCTAAAAAAAGGAAAAATTACAAATGACTTGCAAGACTTGTGCAACAATTTTAATTTAAAAATCCACATCAATGTTCCTACACGTAAACTATCTTTTATTGACCATATCTTGAGCAACATTGCCAATGCAGCTACAACTGTATTACCACTGCATCTTTCAGATCATGACACAGCACAAATGCTAAGCTTTCCTACTAAACATAAACCACAAAAAGGTCCAATATACTACATTTACAAAAGAGACTACAATTTAGATAACATCCGGAAATTTAAAGAATGCTTGCAAAACCTTTCTTGGTCCGATATCTATCAAGGTACTGATGCAAATTCCGCATTCAGTGATTTTCATGTATTGTTGTGCCTATTCTACAATCTCTGTTTTCCTAAGGTAAGAGTTAAAGTCAACAGTAATAAAAACACTCAAAAGTGGATAAGCAAAGGTCTAAGGATAAGTTGCAAAACTAAACGGAGACTCCGTTACCAGTACTATAAAACTAAAAATTCTACTAATAAAACTAAATATAATAATTATTCCAATCTGCTAAAGAAATGTATTTACGGTTCAAAAAAGAATGCAAACATAAAATATATTAACACACAGGGCAACAAATGCAAAGCTACTTGGACTGTCATTAAAAACGAAATAAATAATAATATCCACAAAGACAACATAGAAAATATAAAGCTAAATGATGCCGTAATTACAGATCCTGTAGAAATGGCTACTGTATTTAACGACCATTATGTAAATTTAACGCATGTACTAACTCAACAAAGTGTTGGCCAAAGATTTAGGGAAAATATATGCGTCAACTCTATGTTTCTCAAACCTATGCTGGAAAGTGAGGTGCGACAAGAAATAATGTCTCTACGTAACACCAGAGCAGAGGGCTATGATGAAATTAGCACAAAAATCATAAAAACTTGCTGTAGTGAACTGACTGGTATCTTAACTCATCTAATTAATATGTCATTTTTAGCAGGAATTTTTCCCGATAAATTAAAACTATCTATTATAAAGCCGTTATTCAAAAAGGGAGATAAATTTGAGATCAATAATTACCGACCTATAACTTTAATACCTATCTTGGCTAAAATATACGAAAAATGTATGTATAAAAGACTTACTGATTTCTGCTATAAGTTCCAAATAATAAGTAAAGAGCAGTTTGGATTTCAAAAAAACAAATCCACACCATTAGCTATTTTCTCTCTTATGAAAGAAATACTTTGGAATATTAATAATAATTATCTGACTACTGGTCTTTTCTTTGATTTATCCAAAGCTTTAGATCTGATGTCACACGAAATATTGCTATATAAGTTAGAGACTATCGGTATTAGGGGACCTGCACTTCAGTGGATTTCGTCCTATTTGAGTAATAGACAACAACGTGTCATTATCAATAAAATGACTAATAATAAAGACATGACACCCTACTTCTCGGAATACAAACATAATAAATATGGCGTTCCACAAGGAAGCGTGCTAGGCCCAATATTATTTGTTTTATATATAAATGACATTATAAAATTAACCAAGCATAAATGCGTGCTATTTGCCGACGACATATCTATTTTAGTGACATCTGGTAAAAAGAATAGTACCGTTACAGATCATGAGTTTGACATTAATAATACAATAGACACATTACTGTGTTGGCTTGACATGAACTATTTGAAAATAAATTTAGAAAAATCTGTTTACATTAATTTTAATCAATCAAATAATCATAAATACAATATCAAAATGAATATAAATAAAATCAAAGAAGTAACACATACTAGGTTCTTAGGCGTAACAATAGATAAAGATATTAACTGGAAACAACACGTAGATAATGTTAGCACTAGAATAAATAAATTTGTGTATTCACTGAAACAAGTTAAAAATCTAACGAACATAAAAACTGCTATTATATCATACCATGCGTATGTAGAATCATTACTACGCTATGGTCTTGTAATGTGGGATAATAGTACCGATCTGAATAGAGCATTTGTCGCTAAAAAAAAGGGCGTAAGAGCAATAAGTGGCCTTCAACCTGATGACTCATGTCAACCAGTGTTTAAAAAGCTTGGTTTGTTACCGTTGCCATCTCTGTATATTTATGAAATTTGTGTGTTCGTAGTTAAGAACAAAGAATTATTTAAGACAGCTAATGATGTAACTCTTCGGAATAGACGAGATCCTTATAAATTGGTGCTGAATGATTTGCCAAGACTTGCCAAATATAACAAAAATTTCCTAGCAATGTGCGTGCGTATTTATAACGGGATGCCAGGTCAATTCAAAACATTAAATTCGAAACTATTTAAGATTAAGTTGTACAAGTGGTTGATTGAGTGTAGCTTCTATAGTGTAAAAGAATTCATGGATAAAAAAAATTGATATAAGGTTGTTTCAAAAACCACGAAATTTTGCATGCTATGTTTTATATTAGCTAGACATGTTTGTGCCATTGTCATTTATTTTAACACCATTTTATGTATACCGTGTCTTATGCAAATAAATAATTTGATTTGATTTGATTTGAAAACTAATATTTGTATGGCCTACAAGTAGTTGTTCTGGGTTTGGCTGTTTGTGTATGTATGTGAGTTTAAATGTTTGTAAACGCACCCTAAATACAGGAGAACTTCCTAGTGTGGGGCAACGTTTTTTAAAAGAAAGAAAGAAACTAAGTACGAATGGAAAGTAAATTTTTATTGCTATCCTTCAGTTCACAAAATTAACTACTCCCGGATCCTGTATGATAATTAAATGGTTATTCAACATAAATTATTGTGTGTCGGTGCGCCGGCGAGGCGTGTTCAATAGATTCCACACATACAATATTGAGGAGCATGGCTGTCATAGCTCCTTTTATCACTCAGTGAGTTACGGCACACGTTACATTTTATTAAGTCATAATTTTGGGTGGAACGAAATGTGGGCTTTCGTAATTTTATTTGAAATCCTTACATATTTTAATTACGTATTCGACGTTATTGACGTCAATGCACATAATTATTGCATTCTTTAATTTACATAATGATTTATTTAGGAGTTAGAGGTTTATCAAAATCATTACATCGGTAACGGTATTTTTTATCTACGAAACGTCTACGTACTATCGATTCATTACAGTCTTACAAGGGAATATGTCGAGTTACTTTATTTTTGCACTCTCCTAATAAGAGGCAGATAATCGCCGTTGACCTTGGCCATACAAATGCGCGTCGCGCTCACACCGCGCCACCATTAACTTTCATAGGGAATATTTAGTTTTAGTAAATATGAATATATGAAGAAAATCACCGATCGAATTATCTATACATATAATAAAATCGTAGCGAAGTCAAAATTGTACATTGAATATTTTTGAAAAAAAGTAATTGCAACGAGGTCTGGGATCAATTCCAATGCCAAAAATATAATTTTTAGAATTT
Source organism: Tiliacea aurago (assembly GCA_948098905.1). Classification (NCBI taxonomy): domain Eukaryota; kingdom Metazoa; phylum Arthropoda; class Insecta; order Lepidoptera; family Noctuidae; genus Tiliacea; species Tiliacea aurago. Next base: position 10,426,678 of record OX402579.1, on the reverse strand, counting down.
TTGTCTGTTTGTCTGTATGTATGTTAGAGCATCACGCAAATTCTACAAAACAGATTCTGTTCAAATTTTGCAGAGACATTCCCTATTATGCCTGGTCAATTGATAGGCTATATATTATCACGCTATTTGCTATGAGGGATGAGCAATATTGATTTATGTTTGTGTTCCTCTATGAATGCATGTTCCAGCATCACGCAAATTCTACCAGATTTGTTCAAATTTTGCAGAAATATTCCCTTTATGCCTGGTCAATTGATAGGCTATATATTATCACGCTATTTGCTAAGGGGGAAGAGCAATATTGCATTATGCTTGTGTTCTTCTATGAATGCATGTTCCAGCATCACGCAAATTCTACTGGATAGATTCTGTTCTGCATAGATATTTTCATAAGTCTGGTCAGTCGGTGGGCTATATATTATCACGCTATTTGGTATGGGGGAAGAGCAATGTTGCATTATGTTTGTATTCCTCTATAATTTACAGTAAATTGTTAAAAGACGGGCCGAACGGTTAGAACAATGCAGATATAGATTTAACCATCACGCTATATCTTTATGGAGCTAAGCTTTTAATCATCATGGCTTACACAGGGTGAATTTTTGTGATGGGGCTGTAAGGGGTACCTTAACCGTTATAGCTACATGAAATCGGTCTTAGAAGACTATCCTTAACGTTTTGAGGCATTTTGATCTGCAGACATAGATTTTGAAAAAAATGTAAAGTCAGCAAAAATTGGGAAATTGTCATTAAAAAAAAAATTGGTGCCAATAGATCCTGTTTCATATAAGATCAAAAAACTCTATTAGACCAACTGAGGTTTGAGTATTAGATGAGTCAGAAATCGCAAAAACCTTTTCCCATACATATCGTGGGAAATGAGACTCCAAATTACATTTTAGGGTTCCGTATCTCAAAAGGAAAAAACAGAACCTTTATTTACCTCAATTCGTTGTCCGCCCGTCTGTCGGACTGTCTGTCTGTCTGTCAGTGAAGACCCTTTTCCTCAGGAACGCGTGGAGGTATCAAGTTTAAATTAATTTCAAATACGGTCTACGGTTCCCTGGAGCTAAAAAAACACAACTTCTATGTAAACGCATTAAAAAATACGGCCATTTATGCGACATATTTTGATACTCGCAAATTAATCAAATCCTATCTTAGGTAGGTACTTCCCGTTGACCTAGAATCATAAAATTCGACAAAAAGCAAAGTCTCACAGCACAAGTAAAGGAAAATGTCTGAAAATCACTAATTGGTAGTTTTATCACATCATCATCATTTCAGCCGAAAGACATCCACTGTTGGACATAGGCCTCCCCCGAGCATCACCACTTCGAGTAGTTCTGTGCTTCCTGAATCCAGCGAATCCCTACGGCCTTCCAACGCTACGATCGCCAATTCAGAAACTTTCGGCCCTATCGGCCATATGTTCTGCATAATCTACTGTTATACTATATTAGTTATAGTCGTTCGTCAGGAATAATCTGTAAGAATGCATCAGTCAGTGTATCAGTTTTGTGACAGTAGGTAGTGTATACAGGAACGCAGGCGTTCGTTAATTCACCGAAAACGAAAAACTTCGAATGCCATGGGAAATTGCTACTGAAGACTGCGGAATCGACCTCAGGGCTAACTGCTTCTCACACTCTCACAACTGTACGTCACTTGGTCACGTGTCACCAGTCCTGAGTCTCTGTATATTTTGGCTGCTGAGACCAAAATTACAAACGTAGTATACAGGGAAGTTATATTATAAAGAGTTAATGCGGGAAATAAAGTGAATTGTGCTATACTGCGATTCTGACCCACCAGTCGATGCCCAAAAAGGCAAGGCTGGCTGTCCACAATGGTGTGCTGGTACCCACGCTTATGTATGAAAGTGAATGTTGGGTGTGGCAAAAGAAGCATGAAAGTAGAATCAGTGCTGTGGAAATGTGCGAATAGGCTGAAAAATTATGTCATAAGGCAACGGTGCGGTTTAAAAAAAGGTGTACTGAACATTTTTAAAAGATTGTGCTTAGATGGTTTGATCATGCAGACAGGCGTCACCCAGATCAGAACAGAAACCCTCCGGTCACCCAGATCTTTCACAGATATCTAAAGCAGACCAGGAGACCTAATCAGCTTCTCGAGGGAGGTGGGCTGGTTGGAATTACCAATGACGGCCGCCATGGCCCACGCACAATGGTCCACATGAAGGACTAAGTGGGGAAACCAAATCTGCTAACATAGATCATGGTTTGGTCATGTTGAAAGGATGAATGAAAGGAGACCAACAAAGATATTTACAAGGAAGATGTGAGTGGATACCCCTAGAAGGACATAATATAGTGACCTAATTGGTGATGTTCTTCAGAAAGTACAAGTGCGCAGTACTCGGAACAGACGTGCGTATATGACCAGATGTATGAACGCGAACGAATCAAAAGGAGTATGTAAGTAGCGTAGCAGGTGTCGTTCTATAGTTTCTGGCTACCCCCATGGGAAGTAGGCGTGAGTTTATGTTTGTATTTATATTTTATAAAAATAACATAGCATTACGTCTGTATTACCCAAAGGGTTAGGCAGAGGTGTACCTACCTATAGTACACCCACATTTAATTTCGCCGGTTATGTTTAGTTCCCATGTAATAGGGGGCGAGCCTATTACAACTAACCGGGCACAAATGCAGACTTCGGACTTTAACTGAGAAATTCCAGACGGAAAACCCAATATCACTTTGTCTGCCCCGGGAATTAAACCCAGGACCTTATTTCCAACAGTAGCGCTTGCAACCAATAGACCAACGAGGCAGTTTTTATAAAAATGTGGCTGTTATTTGTATATTGTGGTAAGTGGTAAGTAAGGTAAGTCGCGGGCAGAAGCTAGTAATAAAACAGCCTATTCATACAAAAAAGGACATGAAAATATCTTAAGTAGTTTGGAAGTAATATCGTTTTTTATGCTTTGGGTAGACATTACTTCCTGAATTTATTTCATAAAACGTTCTTCTACAGTACATATATAATATAATCACATATAGAATTGATGTGTATGCGTTCTAGTTTAACATTCATTTTTTGCATAACTTACTTCCATTATAGCATAGTCACTAAAATCATATATTTGCGCCTTAAGGGTTTATCACTGTCTTTGTGTCGTATTAACTGGGATATTTAAAATAACATAAAAATAAAACGTTGGCGAGTTAGGTATTCCACAATGGTATCATAAATTGAGACTAGTAGACGAAGTATCCAACTTTACTGCACACGCTAGTGATAAATGTTGTTTCTTGTAGACAAATAGCTGCTACATCTTAACAAATTGCTGCGAACCGCCGCGAGTGCCCCAAGGTTGCAACTTGGACCATTTCTCCTATAAGGCAAAAATATAAACAACTTGCCTGATGTAATGAATATTAATAGAAGCTCCTGAAGATGTCTCGCAAAAAGTACGCATCGTTAGTTTACTTAAATAGATGTCACTCATGCGCATAATCTTCATAAAGAACAAATAGCCATTGGTATTATTTATGACATTGATACCGAAATCTGAAATGACTCAATTTAAGGACCCAATAAAATTAAACGATGAATAAAAATGTCGTAATCTCATTGTTGCACATTAACATAACTGGGTCAGGAATTTAGAATAAGAACTGTGATATATGTCATGAAATAAAAAAAAAACTGAAACAGGTGCAGACAGTTACAACGGAGATTTTAAAGCAGTAGGTGCTATTGTGAGTAATGGAAAAACAATAATGCGTTGTTGAATGGTAAATAATGGCAAGCGCGAGTGAATGACACGCGTGTATGTAGCCCGTGCGATATGCCGAAGACTGACACGTGGGGCCGGCGGCGTGACGTTCTCTTGAAGGTTTATTTAATCAAGGAGTGGTACCACCACCAGCCGCGGGCCTGGTGTGCAATACGCTCCTGCCGTCTCAATCCCGATTGCCCCCGTACAATTGCATTGTCCTCGGGTGATAGAGAATTTAATGAAATTTCTTCACGGCCTTCATCGGATTATAACATTGGCTGTGGCGTACGGATCAGTAGTTGTTTTACTATTTGTACTTGCAGTCATATGGAAACGATTGGATTTAATATTGTTTTCAAATGCGTGAGAGCAATATTCTGCACTGAACAATAATATCTTGAGTATGTCACTCAAATGTTTGACTTTGGCTAAAGATTTTCATCGGGTTGGGAATCTTTAGTACTAAAATGAAAATTTAATACGAGCTGTAGAATTTTGCTTTATATCAGACAAATTCGACAGCACGGTTGGCGTAGTGGTTAAGCAATTGACTGCTGCACTGCGTGTCGCCGCCGCCGGTTCGATTCCCGTACAGAAAAAATATTTGTATGACCTACAAGTAGTTGTTCCGGGCCTAGCTGTTTGTGTATGTGAGTTTAAATGTTTGTAAACGCACCCATAATACAGGAGAAATTACTAGTGTGGGGTAACGCTTAAAAAAATAAATATATATGTAATGAATGCTGAAAAAAATTGCTTTTCTTTTAGTGCCCAAGCAATCAAAAATTTAAATGGTTCTGACAGGGTCCATCACAAATATCTAAGACCACAGAATTTAATCTCTTGAATCAGATATTCAAAAGCTCAGATTCTGATTTTGTATTAGTCGCAGACTCGCAGCTCCTAAGCAATATTAAGCGACTTTGAGGGCTTTTAGTAGTTTAGCTCGGAGGGTAGTATAAAATTTGTATAACAAATGAGGGGCGTGTCCGGGATCCGTCACAGTGGCGGTGGACGCCGCGTGGGGCGCTAGATGGGTGGCCTTTCAGCGCAACTTAAATTGTGGTGAATATAGCAACTAAACGTTTATTATACGTTGTTGTTCAATGTGAAGAATGTAAATATGTCAGAATATTGTGGTAAAATATGGCAGTACCTATATACTAAAACTATGTTTGAAATAAACTCAACCTATCTCCTATTGTCTTAATATAAATAGTGAAACTCTGTAATAACTTTGAATTCAGCGCCTTTTGAATCTCACATTTTTTACATACTTTTCAGGCGCTTCCATCACCTGTTGCAGCGCTTCAAATTTAATTTTCAGCGAATGTCAGTAAAACAACACCGTGTTAATGATGTTAATATTAAACGCAATTATTGCGGCGTACGGAATACTATAATATTTAATTAACATAAAAGTAATAATTATAATTTTCGCCGATCTCTCGTTGTGATTAAATCGAAAATTAAAAAGAAGCAACTGAAAAATTACCCGAGATATTTATCTAATTTTAAATCTGTCATCAGTTTTTATTATATTACAATTTTATCTTTTAACATTTTGACTGTGGAATCACTTAAAGTCCGAGGTTAATATTAAGTGGTTAAATACTTTATGGCCTTAAGGAGAGACACTTGTGCCTTTATTTCGTTTTGCTGATGGCGTATCTAGATGAAACTGTACTTAATGCAATGCAATTATGAATATGCAAGTTAAATTAGTTCAAACGTTTTACTGATATTTTTAATGCATAGTCAGATAAACAAGGAAGATGAAGATATTAAAAGGTGGTGTTAATTTCTTGTTCGAAATGTTTGTTCACACGGCTACACATCAAGCTATACTTGAGCTGCACGATTACTGACAAATGCTTCCACTGATTGGACAGGTCCACTCAAATTTGTGTGGTTCTTTCCTCAAAAGACCATTTCAAACACGGATCTACATGGTCCTCACATGATCTGACGAAGATTATGTCTGGACTTTAAAATAGACTTTGACCCCTGAGTTTGTTTCGCCATTTCTTCTCAGGGGTAGTCAGATAGGAAATATCGGCTACATCTAGATAATTTTTTATATGACGTGTAAAAGTGATTCTAATATCCTATTTACAGAATAAACGATTTCATTTCATACATTTCCAGTTTAAACTGGCCTCTCATTGTACGAAAATCCTTTACAATGCGAGATCAGCATAAACTGGATTGTATAGCATGATGTGTAGCCGTGTGTAAGTACATGTAAGCGATAATTTTTAAGGATCCTTGTGCCCAGGCGCATGATATAAACTACGTAGGTGTTGCATGGGGCTATTGTTACAGGCAGTTGTTTGTTAAAGCCTCGGTTTTGTTAATAACATACATTTGCTAAGCGGGCCTCCGAAGCGGCGTGGAGCCGAGAATCCAGCCACCTCCACCGACACAACGTGATATTAAGCTATTACTTATCCTGGCAACTTGCTTCTTTTCGGCAAAACAAATAAACACCGGATTAAACGATAGCTACAACGACGAAGAGGTTTTGGTACTTTGGTCTGAAAATTTTATTTACAAAGCAGCACAGATTTGGTCCCTCTAAACCCTTTGATGTTTATCTATAATACTTAAGATAACGTTTACAACGTTAACGTTTAAGTGCTAAAATAACAACGTAGTGATATAACGCCTGACAACCTACGAAGGGGTTGGTGTCAATTATTCAATTTTAGTTCAAGAATTGTAAATTATATTTCTTAAATTCACGTTGTGCAACACGTTCTTAATAATATTTCGGACATTAAAATTCAAGTTACTTCTTGTCGCTCTAGTAAAAGTATCAAAATCATTAACTATTTTCATATCTCAAGAAATCAACTAAATGCATCATCGAGATATGCAAATATCTGTTTGTTTATCGAAGTAAAAGAGTATTAATTTAGTATCGGATATCGGAAAGATGATCGCACCCGAAATGGATACATCATTTGCTATTCAAATAGCCTAAAGCTAACCGCTGTAGATAAAATCCCTGTATTTTAGTTAAACGAATCTGAATTTGTTGTTTTATCCTTTATACTTTTCTTTGAAGCCGGTTTGTGTGGTAGAAATAATGGTACCTACCAATGATATTATATTAAACAGATATGTTATACACTCAAAAAACAGCCGAAAAAAGTGTTCCGCGCAGCAGCGGCAGCACACATACCCACTTTTCATTAATTTTACATTTCACTACAACTAAAAATGATAAAGACAAGGAATAATGGTTCCTGCCAGGGTTGCGAGTTTGTCCGAAAGGGATATCGTGGCCCTGGCACACAGGCAAATGAAGGAATACGGGTGGGTTTTAGTCAGTAAAAGTCTGACACGCCTTCCCGCTCCGCCCAGAGCGGGAGAAGTTATTTGATAATTTCCCACCCAAAAAAAAGGAATAATGGTTCCGTTTGGTGCCAGACGTAAAGAATAGCACCATCCCATTTCTTCCCGTGGGTGTCGTAAAAGGCGACTAAGGGACTTACTCGAACTCATACTTGAATGGGCAGCAGCGTTCTCTATGCATTTTTAAAACCATACTGCGATCGCCAACCCGCTTGCCAAGCGTGGATATTATGGCAAATCCCCCCCTTTTTGGGGGCGGCTTATGTCCAGCAGTGGACGTCTTTCGGCTGAAATGATGATGATGATGATGAAAAATGATAGAAAAGAGATGGCTTGATAAAAACAACAAGAAAAAAAGAGACAGCTAGTGTTGTCAATTGCGCGTGAATGTAAACAAACATTATTCTGGCCACAAATCACCGAATGTTGGCATCACAGACTAACAAATACGTCCCAATTAGGACGTTTTCGAGTCTTCACGATTGCGCGCTCACAACATAATTATCTGTTTAATAGATAATAATATCATTGATACCTACCTATACAATTATACACACATCTAAACAAACTTTCTCGGCTATTTAAGTGACGACTACTTCCATTAAATTATCATTTTCGAACCAAATCACAGGAATTTATTCTGAGATTGTTACAATTAAACTGATAGTCGGAAATACTTCTGAACAAAGATCCTGCACACGTAGAAGAAATGATACAGCTTATCATAAATTATCATCATGTAGTTTTTATTAATCCTTTCAATACCATGCCAAATATAGATGCATATATCAACAGTTGATCTTCCAGCCCTATTTGATTGACTTGTGCTATTTGATGGAAATGTATTAGTAGGTGACTGAGACAAGTGACTAGCAAGCTGACACGGCTCGTGCATACACATCCCATTCATTCAATACAAGTGTCATTCAATCACTTTCAGTTCGCAGCTCTGATTCATCATCGTCACTCTGAGCGTTGATCTTCAATTATTCTTAGAGAAACTTTGAGATAGTAAAAGACATTTTAGACTTAGGCCCGTATTTATAGAGCGTTACTCAGTACTCAAGCATTACTTAAGACTAGATTCAAGCCATTGGGTTGGTTGAAACAGTAACGCTCTATAAATACGGACATAAGACTAAAACTAGGTCACCTATTTATTACAAGTAAATTGAATGGTATTTAAAGAAATCGGAACGATTAGATCGATAAACTTAAAGTAAAGGCTGTAACAGAATATTTCAATAAATGCCCTCAATTTGGTCAAGTCCTAAATGCAGCTGTCAAAATGGTGATAGTATTATTGATGAAACTGATGAACGGGTTAAGGTTTCATTACAACTTAAGAGTGGTAACAAAAGTAATCAATACGGGAATGATGCAATCATCAAAGCAATTAAAGTAAATGATATCCTTTAGAGATAATTACATATATTACTTTCACTTGCGCATACCGTGAGTAAATGGATGTTCGTGCTACACGTTTTATTTTGTTAACCTATACGGGAATACTTATTTGAATACAAAGGTAATTAGTTCAGATTGTATACCAGACTATTGCATCCAGGAGCATTTTAATTAAGATCTGAACAAATACTGCCTTGATTTATATCTGAGGTACCATAATTGGCGGTTTTAAACCGAGGGTAGTTAAAGCAACGAATATTAAATTATTATTTGTATTTTCGCTACAAAAAGTTCAAGAAATCAAAGGGGTACTTTCTGGTCTCACTAATTAGTTTCTGGTTTTCGACTGTTAATTTTATTTTGAAATTTAAAATGAAGGCCTCGATCAATGTTGGAATTGTAAGAATTTTGTTCTTTGGAAGAGGTTGTTGTTTATTCAGTATTCGTGTAATTAAAATTCATTAGTCAATAGCTGAAACTACAAATGAGTCATTAGTTCGTTGTTAAGTTTGTTATATAAATTCCATCAAAGGGTTTTTCGCTGCTCCCTTATAAGTTAAACATATTCCTTGACTTTACAAGTTTAATGAATGAAGCATTAGTAGGTACTGTTCGCGTTTATGTGTATGTGTTTTCTTGTGCAGTTTGTTACCTTGCAATTTAACCCAGTCATTTCATGGAACGATGTTGTCCAAAATATTTCTCACGAAAACCAATAGGAGCTGATTGGTGGATACAAGAGATTAACAAGATTGTTGGTATCGGTATCGAGTGCTCATTTAATTGGTGTGAAAACATCCGGAGAGTGTGAATTTTGACAGCTTAATAACGCATTGTTTGGTTAAACCAATAAAGTCGTTATTGAGTTTGAACGTAACGAAGGAGAAACATCTTATTAATGAAATTGGATTGGTTATCAAAGCAACATATAACTGCAGTAAAATAACAAGATTTTGATAATGCAAAGGCGTAACAAAGTGGTATTAAAAGTACAAAGTCACAAACCACGCTGTGAAAATCGTTTAACAAATCCCAGCTCTAGAATTTTAATAAAACCTGATATTTAACACACTTTGGAATTATTAAAAACGTAATCTTCAAACTTAAATTGATATTTCGTTGAGATCCTTTATAAAACGGTCCCAGTGTTATTTTAATGGAGTATTAAATGTCTCCTAAGAGCATTTAACGTCTTTATTGAAGAGCTGGTAAAAAATGCAGTGATCATAAAGTGTCATATGTCGGGTGACGTGGGCCCATGCATTGTTGTTTCTTACCGCTCTTAACTTTATTAAACTTACTTATTTTATCAAGTATTCAAGTACACTGCAAAAAAAAAGTGTTAGCTTTAACAAAAATCTTGTTTAATGGGACCACGCATCTTGACTCCACACGATCCTAACAAGATCTTGACTTTAGAAGCTAGGAGAACTTTGTTAAATTATCATGGTTCCGTCAACTAAGTAATTAATTAGTTTAATTACGGGTAGTTATTTAATTTAACTCAAAAGTTGGTCCGTTTAAGAATGATATAATGCTAACAAGTTGCTTGTTACCATCAACTAAAATTATTATTTTATTTAAAAAAGTGAAGAAGTAAAATCAAACAAAGCACGTATGATGTAACAAAGACCTGTGATTATTCTGTACATGTCACATTGTCGATATAAATAAAATTAATTTTTTCTGGCAAATATGCTACCTTGTAGGTATATAGTAAATAAATAAATAATGATTCCAAACATTTTAATGCCAACTAAGAAAAAATGTAGTTAGCACGCATTTTTTTCAGTGTACTTCTAAAACAATGTGTTTTAGCGACCGTTGATAGTGACAAGGAAACCTTTCAGGGGTGTTATACCCCTGAAATTTTTTACCATATTATTATCAGATCTATTTTTTATTTGTTATGATAAAATCTTACAATTTTTATAAGTAACCTATTGATCTAACTAATATAGCCAAAGTTTATCCACGCCTTATCGATGTAAACAAGGATATTTTAAGATGAAAAATCTTTGTTCTGTACAAAGACTGTGGGAAGATGTTTCATCATCATCATCATTTCAGCCGAAACACGTCCACTGCTGGACATAGGCCTCGCCCAAAGGGGGGGGGGGGGGGTTTGCCATAATCGCCACGCCACTTGATTCATCACGTTTGGTTGCGATCGCAGTACGGTGTTAAAATGCATAGAGAACGCTGCTGCCTATTCTCTAGTAAGTCCCATAATCGCCTTTAACCACCAGCTTCCCCCTTCTTTTTGCCCACGGGAAGAAATAGGATGGTGCTATACTTTACATCCGGCACCACACGGCAGATATAAATAAGATAGCCAACGTTTTTCCACGCCTTTTCGATGAAAACAAGGATATAAGATGAAAAATCTTTGTTCTGTACAAAGACTGTGGGAAGATGTTTATTATTTTTATTGTATTTTTGAAGATCTTTACTCCTTATTTCGACAAGCAAAATGTGTTGGTTATTGCGAATTCAATCACGTCCGTAAGTTTTCCTGGCCATTAAATAAACCGTACGCATTACACACTCATACTTAATGAAACATGTAACACAAAGTTAATGAAATCTTCCATTCAGTTGTCGTGACAGTATTTTTTTACTGGTATTGATGAATTAAAAGAGTGGGCAAAGGTTTTAATGATAAATGAGTCTGAGAAATGTTTCCGTTCACGTGCGTTATGCTTACTTTCCTTTAAGTATGAGTAATTTATTACTTATGCTAATTATTGGTCTGGATAAATGAGGTGCTATTATTTTCCCCTCTGCCCACGTAAAGTTAGTTTTTCAAAATTAATAAGGTGTACATAATTGAAGCCCGTAAGTAGTTTCAGATTTATTTGCATACCTGAACTTGGAGGCGTAAGTGGGGTTTTCATTACTATAATTACCATTTGTTAACCTCAGCTAATAACAATACGTAAATATGCGTAGGTAGTAGGTAGGTACTCTTGTTAGTGCCACTGCAGCACTGCGGCAGCTAGGCTGAAACTGTTTATCTGAAAACGCAACGGAATTTAACTGTTGGTCTCAGAATAGCTGCGTTATATTTTAACGTTTTTTCTCACACTAAACTTCGGAGTAAAAAATCATAACAAATTAGTCATAAATTTTCACGGTGCATCATTGATTATAACGCTCCTACTGTAACAGTAGACACGCTGACCTTAACGATAGCGATTTTTAATGCTTCATTTTAGAGAAAGAACTTCTTCGAGTTTTGGAGACCACCCTGAGGTTGCTCTTGAATATGTAATGATAAGTTCATATGATTTGAATTAATAACGCGTTACGATCAATTAGGTAATGAGCATCGGTATCTTTAGGCGATGACATACGCGTGTTTTCTTTAGTTTGAATAATTTCTCAGCACTGGTGGTCCGTAAGTGATGGTTGTTATTTTTCTTATTTATCTCCTGATTACGTTTTATTGGTGTCTTGTTTGTTAATACATGCATTTAATTTGTTGCGCGTGCATTTAATTTGATTACGTTTAATTACCCATTTGGTTTACGATTTACTTTGTGACCTCCGTGCTAGTGACATTATACTCGTAGTAGGAGATATATAGTAATGGCAATTAATGCGATTTCGAATTAATTTCATTAGCGTGTGAACTCTTGCGTCTAAGCGTGTTAATTGCTATTGCTAGGCTATTTTCTAATGACGGTAATTGATAATAATGAAGTATGTCAATTTTGTTAATAAACGAATAAAAAATCGCGTTCGCGTTTAGTTTACTCGCCGAATCGATGATTAAATATATTTAACAATTTAAAACCTTTCATTGTTTGAGATTTTATGAACTTTCCTTCATACTTTATCCGGGCTTAGGACTGGCAGTAAAATGTTATAAACTTGCGTATTTATAAGTTCATTTGATCGTATTTACATGAATTAGTTTTGTACATCGTTTCGCATTTCACAGAATTTCTCGACTACATTTAATTTGCTAAATGCTAAATGATCATTCACACGCTAACAATGAATGCGAATGCTAATTAATCCATCACTAGGAGATAACAGTACTAAAAGGAAGTACAAACATGTTGATGATGTTTCGTTTTTGTTTTTAATTACTGCACAGTGATTTAAATTTTCATTCTGTCAATGTCAATGATATTGCGGGATACATGTAATTATTGTAATAATCGTAAAGATTTTTAGTGCGTGGGCGGGTCTGGCGCTGGTTACAGTGGCCTAGCAATTTCAGTCGTGCGTAAGGCGTTGCCTCGGTAATAACTCGCGAACATTTCGTGTCATTCCATCATTGGCAAAGAAAAATATCGCCATGTTCGGCTACTTACAGCCCCGGGAACCTACCGGGGATTGTAGAGGACCTATAAAAGTCAAACTCCACGGTCTGCAACGAGATAATGTGAACGAACATAATTGGCATCTAAAAATAAAGAGCCGACTTGTTGATTGCTTCAAGTTTGCCATAAACGTGAAATAAGTACGAAAACTTTTATGGACACTAAAATTCATAGTTTAATTTTTATTTAAGTAATAGTTTTATTGAATAAATAATTAATTTGATTGAATATTGTTTTGACTGGAGTGAAACAAAAGGGTCTTGAAAATACTTAGGGCCCATTTTAGGGACGTAAAACCATTAAAGTTGGGCAGGGCAGGAGGATTGGTGTAATATTTCAACGTTGCCACTCCAACAAAACAAATGAATACTTTTAGTGAAATAACCTCACTTAAATGACTCTCTTAATAGCTCTAAACGCCGTGATGCCGCGGTTTGCCTCTAATGACAGTCCTTAAACAATGAGTTATGTTAAGAGTTTTAATATTCCATTAAAATAATAATTAAGCTGTTGCTACAAAGCAGCCCTAACTAGCTGTAAGCTTGACTATAAGTATTTATGGTTATAGTTTCCTAATTGAATTTAAATTTGCGCCTCTCTGCGGGACGCGCCGCGGATCGTGGAGATCAGATAATGGCTGTTTATAACATTTAATATCACATTAAAAACTTTCTAATTCAATTTTCGGAACACACAGCGAGAATTCCGAAAAGGTTTTGAGAAAAAAAATATGCTAAAGGAGATTTAAGATGGTCCACGTGTGGGGGTTTACTGTAAACATACGTACACAATGGCTGAAGAGGCCACTAAAAAGCTAATATGTCAATGGGACACGCAGTGTTGCACAACAATACGCTATTCTGTGCGCACTGTCATGCGTATAACTTTATTAAAGACGTGCCCCCGTGGAGGATCGATAGGTATGTCACTATTGACGTCTTAATGTGGGTTCGGATTTGCGGTTTTTGGCGTAATGCAGGCCATTATGTTGCAAAAAAACTCTGTTGGTTTAGCGGTTAACAATATACGAAATTGATACTAACGTATTTAATACAAACATTTATTTAGTATTTAAGGCTACCTTACATTTGAATTGCGATAAAAATGTTTGTCATCGTATTTCGCAATACATAACCGACATTGAGAAGGCAATATCCGCTGCCAATGCACATCCGGAAAGGTGCCATCTCAAATAAAAGCTCAGACATAATTCGTCATATTATTCATATAAAAATCAGTGCAAAATCGGCAGATGCGAAAGGATTGCACACATGTTGGCAAGGTGCGCCTGCGCCTACTATATGGCTTGTGCCAAACACTTCTCTTGGCAAACAATCGTCTATAATATTAGCTCCGGCATCTGTTTATGTAGGTGAGCATTTCTCCATCAGACCCTTTCGAATCATCTTGAAAGTTATGAACATCAGTGTTATAATTGGCGTTTCAAGTTATGCGTAGGAAATTTCTTGAAGGTAATTTGATTGCTTTTGGAATATTTGAGTTTAAGTAAAATATACCCCGCATAAAAATATTGACACACATAAGATGTGACAGCAATGTAGATTCAACTACCTAATGGATAGACGATAGACGCATAAATTAAATTCTGATATGTAATCAAACGGCAATGTTCGTATTTTGAAAAAGAAAGATTCTGATCTTCTGAACTATGCGCAATATAATGTGCAAATAAATATCATCATCATCATTTCAGCCGAAAGACGTCCACTGCTGGACATAGGCCTCCCCCAAGCAACGCTACTTCGACCATTTCTGTGCTTACCTTATCCAGCTGATTCCTGCGTCCTCTTAGTGCTTGTCATTTGGGCGGGGGGGTTGCCATAATCGTCACACTTAGCAGGCAGGTTGGCCATTCTCTAGTAAGTGCCTTAGTCGCCTTTTGACAACACCCACGGGAAGAAGTAGGATGGTACGTCCGGCACCAGACGGCACACAAATAAATATCACCGATTCATATTTATTGAAGCCATGTTAGCGAGTTGGCTACCATCCACAAAAAGAATAACAAGCTGGACAGAACAGATTGAGAATAATCCTCGCCTCTTTATACAGTAATCGGAGATATAATATACAGGAGATTTAAATGCAATAAAAATTGTGAATGTGTATGTATACATAAAGCTGAAGGACTTGTAGTTATTTTTGCCACAGCCTTAGCAAGAAGTCGGATTCTGTGGAGGTCCTCGACGCGTGGCGCGGTGCCTTTTAAAGCAAGACTCGGTTCCAGTTTAGTAATTAAAGTTACAACTTTATCGATCAAAGACTTTCCAATACACGAGGGACCACCGGGCCGCGTATCTGCATCGACTGGACCCAACTGTATATAAATATTAGCTAGGCTCTGCTACGTAATGGAACTGTCAACCGATCGCTCCTTGTCTACCAATAATCCTTCCGATGAGTTTATTACTAGTGCACTGCCCACATAGCTAGTGCCCACTTTCGTTGGCACACGACGGACGAATAAGGATATCAGTCCATTAATTTTGCAAGTTGAACAAGACTTTACTTTTTGTGCGTCGATGGGACGGAGGGACGCTTGTACACTTTTTCTAGGCTCTATCTGTATACACGGTGATAAACAAGTAGATGAGTTTATCAACTACCTCCTCGGACACGATTCTCTCTTCGGTATTTAAGGACGCTCAATCAAAATGTATTTCCATTGCAATTTTCACAATGGGGTCCAGTTCATTGTTAGTTTCATTTTAAAATCTCGAGATATGTACGATACAAAGACTGTAATTATCGGTTATGGTTCCGTTTGCTCTTTCGTAGCTCATTGTGTTCAGTAGATGTCTCTATTTTGCGATTTTCTAAAGTGTGGGCTGGCTAAATGTTATTTGACGATAGTATTGTGAGCACGCCCGCAGTGACATTGTGTCCGCGCTTTGTGCTTCAATGTATCACTCCCACAGTTTTATTATATTTTGCGAATTCACTTGCAGGAAAGAGAATTTGAACTGAGATGATTGATGGTCTTAATATTCGTTCTGGGATTTGATTGTTCATATATGAGAAGTTATATGACTCTGGGGAAAAAGTGTATATAAATTATATAAGACAGTCCTTGTTACAGATCTGAAACATACAAAAATCTATCTAAACCTTCATCAACGAGATCAGAAACTTCACTAAATTCACGCTCCATAATTTTTTCTCGGTAACTCATACATACTCTACGCACAACACTCAGTTGTGTGATTTATTTATAATTCAACAACTTGAAATGTAAACAATACGGAAATAAAAAAATGTATAACCCACCGTATAATCCCTTAATAAAACAATTAACATAAGACTGCAAATTGATATATTGACCATCGATGTAGCGTGACGAAAACAAAATGAAAAAAAAGTTGAACCATGGTCCAAAATGTAATTCGAACAGCTTCTTGGAGGCGACACCGAGTCTATTAAAATAACTTTAGCGCCTTCTTCAATGGATGATTGAAAGCTTCTAAACAATTCATTCTTCCCTGTCTCAATGGCCTGGCCCACATTCCTTGTGTAATCTTTTTAAACGACAATGGATGTGACAAAGGCGAGCCCTTCACTATTGAAGAGCGTGTAAAATACTGACGCTCCGTTCCAAATTAAGGTAAAGTTTTTCAGTTATTCAGTGAAGGCAATGCCGCCCAGTGTGCAGGTTCTAAAGTCCTCACAGCTTCAAGTGTTAATGAAAATGTATCATTTTTGATATTCAACCTTATTTCATAAGACATAGGATACTTTTTCACCTTTCGGAAGTGGTTCGCGAAGTTTTGTTGTAGGCATCCCTATTGGCTACGGTCTCATTGTTGTTACTCTAAATACAAAGCAAATCGTCTCTTGAATTTTTATTATACAGACCGTAATAAATTTCAAATCTTGTACTGTAGACCGCATGGGTTTCCACTTGTGCCTTTAACTTGAATTTAATGAAAGTTATATTGTTTACGTAACAGTGAAAATAACAGCTGATCAGCAAGGCGCCATGGCTCTTTGTTGTTACTTTGAAATATTACAATTCTCTTCTTAAGAGGGCTTCACAATTTTTCTTGAATTTGAGCGTTATACTCGAGTTTTGATGTGTGATTATGGTTTAGATAAACCCAAAAAATAAAATATGCTCGAGCAAGTTTGATTATTTATCTTGGGAGCGCTTTAAATAAATATTTCACTAAAAACCTTGTCTCTGCAAAGGATGTTTCATAAAATTTTACTTTTGGGAATATTTTGATGCTTTGTTACACCAAAGATAACATAATTTAAAAATTTATAAAAATGTCCATGGTACTACTGTATCTTATACTTGGGAGCGCTTTAATCAATTTATTATATTATTCATACACCAAAAATAATTCTGTAAAACAGAGAGTTACTGATCATTTTTCGTCCGAAATTTTATTTTTTATCTACGAAAATATAATCCAAATTCAAACAAAAACTATTTAATATCTACGGGCTATGTTACATTGCACGAAAAAAAAAATAGTCTATTTAAAAGTAAAATAACGGCGTAAATCAACGGTGAAATAAGCTATATTTTCGAGTGCAAAAGTGATGAAACTATTAACGGGTGCTGAGACTGACACGAATGCTTTATCACCACGAAAACTGTACTTTTATAGTTACACAGACTTAATGTTTCGATTATTTCACGCTTTTTCAAAATTGGATAAGAAATAGACGAAAATCTTTTTATTTTGTTTTAGCACCCTTAAGAGCGTTTACACCTTACGGCATTTCATACAAACTTTCAAGCCTATGCATAAGCAGGATATAAAGGTCTAAAAAGTTAGTAAAGAACATTTTCGAAATGTGTTATTTAAAAACAGATATCTGGAAATCTCTGTTTCTATGGAAAATTTAAAATCGGTCTAATTTGGCTGTAACAAATTTCGAAAATATTCTTTATTAACTTTTTAGACCTTTAAATAAAATAAAATAAATAAATTCTTTTATTTCAGGTAAACGACACCCATTGACAAACATAAACCAATAGAAACAAACCATAGCTCACACACCCAAATCCCCCACCAGCACCACCATCTCGTCGTCATCTTTGTATGCTGCTTAGCCGTATGAAGTTTCATTAAAATCGGTTCAGTCATTTCGACAAACCAGGGCTTGAAAGTTTGTATGAAATGCTGTAAGGTGTAAACGCTCTTAACTATTTCTTGACTTTGTTTTACATTGTTGATTAGCATTAATATTAATTAACTTAAGGATAACACGCAGATGTTCTAATTACTTATTTTATGAGCTCATGTAGCTACTGGAAATGCGAACTCTTGTCGTTTATTGCTCATAATGCAGATTACCCCATATTCCTTTTTCAATGCGTCTTTTTGAAATTATTCTCGTAATCTTGTGTAAATAATTATTTGGCTGTAAAGAGAGGGGTATAAAAGTATAATCTTTGAATTTTTTCTTAAATAGATAAGACCGTAATAGTATTTCTAAGTGTAGGATAGTTTACTGGATACGCTCTTGAAATATAACTACTCACAATTATTAACATTATCAAATTGTAATCCGAAAAGTAATCAAAACGATTCAAATGTATCACGGTCAACATATTTAAATTCAATGGCACGTGTGTACAGGTCTAATGTACACCTTTGATCGAATATTCCAGGTACGATCCCAACAAAAATGATTTAAAGTAGGGGAGTGAGGGGTCCCATCCATTTTTTTGGACAAGGTGGGCCCATATAACGCGGAGCGGCTGCCCGTAGCGCTCATTCACTAGACTGTGGTCAACTACATCGAAGCTCCCAAAAGTTCTCTATAATTTTTACCTGCCGCGTGCGCATCGAACCGTCCTTGCAATCATTAATCAAAATGCTTCAAGGAATTCAACACAAGCCGTCCGAGTATCACGTTGCTTACGTTAAAAGTGACGTTCCGAGAATGGTGGCCATTGCACCAGCTCCTGAAAGGAAATACTTGACCCTGGACATGCAGACCGATAAGAAGAAGTATAATTACAAGAACAACGCATTCACTGGTCCTCAAGCGGTTTCTATCGCGAGGAGAAATGCCCGGGAAAGGAATCGTGTGAAACAAGTGAACGACGGATTCAATGCTTTGAGGAAGAGACTGCCTGCTGCTGTCATTGCTGCGCTGTCTGGTGGTGCGCGACGTGGATCCGGGAAGAAACTCAGTAAAGTGGACACACTCAAAATGGTCGTGGAATACATCAGGTATTTACAGAACATGATTGATGAAAGCGATGCAGCGCACGGGGTGACAAGAACCACGCAAACTGTGCCGTCTCAAGCGCCATACGAAGTAGATGAAGGCATTTTCGATGGAAGTTCTCCGTATTCAGACTCAGTGCCTTCACCAGTTGGTTCGGAGTGTTCGTCAGGAGTGTCGTCTGCGTACTCAGGTGGTTACATCCCCAATAATTATCACACCCAAGAACAAGTGAGTCCTATGGATGAAGACGAATTACTTGACGCTATTACGTGGTGGCAGAACAAGTAATAAAATAGCAAGTATACTTATGTGTGTGATGTCTAGTCTTCTGAGTTAGAGATTTCTGAATAATTTATTGCTTTAATAAATTAAAAAATGTACAGCTGTATGTAAACAGTCAACTAGCTATTGTAAATGTTTATGTTATTGTTATGGCTGTGATTGTATATTCTGTAAAAATATATTTGAGTAGCATTTACTCACGTTGTAAATATGTTTAAAATAACGCTAATATAAATGAAAATATAAAATGTAATACAAATATACTTTGTGGTTTTAATCAGATTATTTATTATTATATTTATTATTTTTATCATTCCCATTATGTTGAAGCAAAGGGAAAGCGCAAGTTAATGCCTCAGTCATGTGAGGATTAACATAAGTCTTAGGTTCACATCCCCTACAAGCACTACATTTATGAATCAGCGCTTTTACCGTCAGCGACATGACTACTATCCTAACGTTTATAGTACGATAAACTTCCAATGATAAAATAGAAACGCTTATAAAGCTCAAAGCTTTACAAAAGAAATAATGTAAAGGAAGAAGAGGAGCATTCGCGATTGCTCATATTATTTGTGAGGAAAAGCTTATATTGGAATGAAGTCCAATGTAATTGGGAAGCAATCAAGCCACAAATATTAGGCGTCTTTCATTCTATTTTCATTTTATGCATTGCATAAAACCGCATTACAATAATATTGTGAAAGTAAAAGAGTCTATGGTCAATATTAAACACCGCACCCTGGCTCATAAGGTACTTACTTTATCATTAGCACATATTGCATTATCGATATAAGTAACTATTTTTAACATATTTAAATTTCTAATAGATATAAAATAATTCAGTACGAGATTTAAGGGTGCTATCACAAAAAAAAAACGTTTTCGTCAATTTCTTATCTAATTGTGAGAAAGCGTGAAATAATCGAAACATTAAGTCTGTGTAACTATAAAAGTACATTTTTCGTGGTGATAAACATTCGTGTCAGTCTCAGCACCCGTTAATAGTTTCATCAGTTTTGTGCCCTCGAAAATATAGCTTATTTCACCGTTGATTTGCGCCGTTATTTTACTTTTAAATACACAATTATTATTTTTTGACCAAGGTAACATAGTCACCTTAGTTATTAAATAG
Source organism: Tiliacea aurago (assembly GCA_948098905.1). Lineage (NCBI taxonomy): Eukaryota > Metazoa > Arthropoda > Insecta > Lepidoptera > Noctuidae > Tiliacea > Tiliacea aurago. The sequence goes on along the minus strand of OX402579.1, from coordinate 10,406,202 downwards.
TTTTTGTTTGAATTTGGATTATATATTCGTAGATAAAAAATAAAATTTTGGACGAAAAATGATAAGTAACTCTCTTTTTTACAGAATTATTTATGGTGTATTACTGTATGAAATATAATAAATTGGTTAAAGGGCTCCCAAGTATAAGATACAGTAGTACCATGGACATTTTTATATTTTTTTAAATTATGTTATCTTCGGTGTAACAAAGCATCAAAAGATACCCAAAAGTAAAATTTTATGAAACATCCTTTGCAGACACAAGCTTTTTACTGATTTATGTAAACAAATTGAAATATTTATTTAAACTTGCTCGGGCATATTTTATTTTTTGGCTATATCTAAACCATAAGCACACATCAAAACTCGAATAAAACGCTCAAATTCAAGAAAAATTGTGATAGCCCCTCTTAACGCATCAAGGTGCTACAGAGCCTAAAAAATTCCGATAAAAGTGTGAAAATAAATAAATTACCTTTAAGTCCATTATCGAAAGAAACGGTAAAAGAGATACGAAAGCTCGTAGAGATAGCCGTGCAGAATTATTTTATCTACGTAGATTTAAAGAAGTACTGATACGGCCAGCGAGCTTGATTAAGCCATCGATGCGCAAACGCAGCTCCGGTACATTGTTATACAAGATTAATGGTGTTCACCAAGATAAGGAGGTGGGAGCTAAATGCATTTACATGTGCGAATAAAAAGACACTGATAAAGGGACAAAGAAGCTCGCGACGAACAAAAATGGTACCATTTATTGTGACACATACGGTTGTGCTGAATGTGGGACGTGTCGTAGACCTTAAAGTTAATTGTTCGAACTTTTTTGTTGGTGCATTGTCTGAGATGAACATATTTTTTCACGTCAAAACATAATTTTAAATAAATTTTAGATGACTTAGGTATCTAATTAAATTCTCAAACAGTTTCCATCTTTAAACAGATAAGGCAAAGCTTCTAGAAAATAACGACAGTTTCAGTAAATAGTTCGTCCTAGCATATAAGGCCTTGCACGATATCTCATGTTGTCGTCCAACATAAATTAACATTAGGCTTAATAAAACTTTTAATAGCTCGCGTGTCGTGGCGTCCGTGTGTAAAACAAACAGATTTATATGCAATCGCAGATTGTGGTTTACGATTATGGAAAATGCTGATAGAAGAGGAAGCTAACGAGTAATTAAACCTAATGCGAGTCAGTGCAGACGTTAACTCACGTAATTGCGATTAATATTTTTACGATCAGCAACACTGGCAGGCACGTGGGAAAGTGTTCCAGCGCCACAATGAACGCTGCGTGTTCCGTCTTTGAGCATAAAAGATTAGTGTTCTTTATTTAAAAACCTGAGGTTTACATAACGCTGCTTTTATTTGCTTCCGTTTTCTATAAAAAGGTTGCTACAATCTACAATAGAATCGAATGATTTCGCCAAATTCCGGAAACTATTAGTTCTATCAGGGCTTTGTATCGATAATCTTATTATTTGGGGCACGTGAGCTTTGTTGTGTTCGTGATATTTGCGAATACTCGACGATAAGGGACACGTATTTAGGGTACTTTTGTGTACTTTGGGCTGTTGCTCGTACTTATTTACCTTTGGTTTAGAACAACCGAATAGCAAATACTTTAAAGTGCTCTTACAAAATAGATACAATGTTTTCTATAAAAGCTTTTAATTTTCTTATGATAAAATATTAGAGTATGAAACTTTTACGATTAAATAAAACCAAGTTAAATTATGTAGGTGATAACTTGATAAGCTAACATTAGCCTGCCCTATACTGCCATCTAATATTAGATATCTATTAATTATAAAACTTGTTATGAAATTGGGCTCCTTTTCATGTTTTTTATGGAACCCTTTCTTCAATAACCAATTGAATTGTTAAATTTCCTTAAAAGTATTAGAAATAATAACGTTTTTATAAACACTCACTTAATATTCTCACAGCTTTATCTCGCTAAATCAGTTAACCAGTGTTTGGCATAGATAGTATCTCTTTGTTGCTCCGTCTGTAAGCACTATTGTTCGTAATTCGCTCAACTTGCGGTACAAACGTCTGAGCATTTGTTATTGTTAATTTTCTATTATCTCTTTCCTACCATTCAATAGGTGCATTCATTTGTTATATTTTAATTAATCTCCCACTTTCACTGTTATTGTATTTCTAATTACTGGTTGTCTGGAAATAAATCGTTGAAATTAATTTTAGAATGACGAACTTTTCTTAAGAGAGATGAACTGTGGCTATAACCATCATAATTTCAATGTCCGTGCATGAACTGCTCAAGCAACATTAAAAATTAAAATAATGATTGGCTTTTTCACATAATTTCGTAATTTTAATACGTCTAAAAACTGTTTTGTGCGGCACGGCGGTACGGTAGGTAGAGGTAATTGGTACAATGATACGGGACAAGTAAAGGGCCATCGCTTATGCAAATGGTTTATAGCCCAACTCAGTTCCGACGCGGCACCGCCGCTTGATTTATTACAAATCGGTACATTATATACCTGAATACATTTACCATACACATGTTATTCTGATCTTAAACAGCGAACTTAAAACTTCATTTATCGTTTTATGATTGATAATTATTACGTTATTAGATTATACACACTGGACTGTGGAGATTAAGGGTATTAAGAGTAATTTGTACAATATTGCTGTCAATAAGAGTAGTATTTATGATAGCCAACACAGTTATTACAAGTAAAAAATGTAGAAGTTATACGTAAATCAAGCCTGATTGCATTATTAAAAAGTAATTTGGAGATTCGAAAACTAATCACCTATTATTTTGATGACTAATTTTGTTTCTACCAATCTTGTTTTAATTTCATTCAACCTTTTACAAATGCCTATAACAGTTACCACATAAGTTACGTTCAGACAGAGAGAAGGAATAAGGCTAGCGGCAGACAGGTCCTCGTACATAAATAATCGTCGGATATCGGCTTCCTTCGACTGCGCGGGCGCTGGGAACCGCGATGTGATCGACGCGGCCCGGGTCACGCGTAGGGCTACCATTTCGAAATTTGAAAAGTCCTTACAAAAATGTCCGGACATTTTACTTTTTTCTTTCTTTTTTAAAGAATTCATTAAAAAAAATTTTAATCGTTTTTTTATTAAATCAATTTACAAGGTCCGGACGGGGGGCCAAAAAGCCGGAAATGTCCGGACAAACCCGGTCGGATGGCAACCCTAGTCACGCGCGTATCATTGTTTTCTGCCATTGAAGTAGTGATGTTGTAATGACTGAAATAGCTAAGAAAGTGCTGTACTCATTTATTTACTAAATTAGAAGTTTTCAGCAAGCCATCATAATAAACATCGGTCTAAAAAAAAGTCAGAGGCAACATCCAGTTCAGTCAGAAATAAATGTGCAGTAAGTGACAAGTGTGATATGAATAACTGATAAGTTTATATAAAGAAGTAGGAGAATTACACAAGAAAGCAAAATGTTTTTACATTATTTTATTTAACTTAGGTACTTTAATTATTTTGCATAATTATTATTATATTTTTTTTTGCAAATTAATTAAGATAAATACGAACGAATTTGTGAAAGTTCTTCCAGTAAATAAATATTAAGATTTAAAATCAGTAGGTTAAAAGATGATGAAAAAAACAAATTATTTCTTTCATAAGAATAAAATAAAACATCTGCCGACCAGTAGCTGATTCAAAAGAAGATAATTACAAGTTATAATTAGTTGTATTGCGTTGAAAGCGTGGCCACTTGACCGCAAAACGAAAAGTATCGCCTTACACGAAAATATGAATTGTGATATACGATAGTGCTAATACCAAATTGTTAGGCACACATTTTAAAAATTGTTGAATGAAATGAAGTTATAATTATTATTTTGGTTCGTCACTATGGCATGCTTCTATAATGAAAAAAATAAAATACTAAAAAACCTTTTGAATTTCTTCAACATTCGCAATCGGAAGATACACTTTTGTGATGTGCAATTTGAGAAAGATTTCCGCATGAAATACACCAAATAACCAACTCTCATGTTGCTACATTTTTTCTTCGTTTCCTCCGTCTTTTTAAAAACTTCATTGCGGTACGATTTGTATGAAATTGTCTGGGTTTCTCTAAGGGCACATTGTAACAAGCGTTTTTTTCTTGTAATTTCGTACTTCAAATTGCGCAACATCGTTTACCACGTACTTTAGTGGCTTCAATGTACAACAATTTAAATAAAACATACCTTTTAAAGATACCGATGCATTTTATTTCATTTTAATGGTACTTAAGTTGGAAACATACCGAAAATGATTGTATTTTATTAGATTTCGAAGCTCGGAATGTGTGAGTATCGGCTTCTGGGGTGTCTTATAAATATCAGTAGATTCATATATCGTATTTTATAAACTAGTCATTTACAAGCGGTAACACTGGTAACATTCGTAAATATGTCGTTGTGCATGTGTTTATGTGAACATCAGCTAGTGATGTGACATAATACCACCGATACAATCACTCGAATCGATATAAAGTTAAAACAGGAGCCAATTGACTGTTTAAAAGTGTCCAATGAGGCAGGTGTTGAATATTATAGTGCCAATTGAATGAATGAACCAAACAGAATCGATTCAAAAGTAATAACATTATATTGCTGTTCAATAATATAACGTGTAATAAGATGTACGAAATTAAACGTGTCCTTAAGTGTAAGGATATTAAGTGACAAAAAAAGGTTAAAAGTATAATCATTGGAACAGTGAGGAGACGATTATTTTTGCATAATAACATCGAGTCGAGTAGAATGTAGTGAGTGGATCGCACCATTATCATAGACACGGGATGAAGATGTTAGTTTAGTGGACAGGACAGTGGCACTGCAGTGATTTAGATAGAACACCGCTGTGCCCAGCGTGACCTTACTGTAATAACTTACAATAGAAATTATTGATTTTATTGTACATTCAATATTCATTCGATTTCTATCGATGTTAGTGTAAGCAGTAAAAAGAAAGTAAGTTAAGATGTTGCTAGACATAAAAGTAGATCTACATAGATATTGCAATTCAGCAGGACTCTAGGCCACAATAAAAAAAAAACCGGCCAAGTGCGAGTCGGACTCGCGCACGAAGGGTTCCGTACCATTATCTATAAAAACGGCAAAAAAATCACGTTTTTTTTATGGGAGACCCCCTTAAATATTTGTTTTATTTTAATTTAATTATTTATTTTTAAAGTGAATATATAACTAAAGATTCTGTGAATATTTCAAGCGTCTACATCGTTTACAACGTCTGTTGCCGTTATCAATATCGAACAGAAACGAGCAAAAAAGTCACGTTTGTTGTATGGAAGCCCCCTTAAATATTTATTTTATTCTGTTTTTTTTTGTATTTGTTGTTATAGCGGCAATAGAAATACATGACCTGTGAAAATTTCAACTGTCTAACTATCACGGTTCATGAGATACAGCCTGGTGACAGACGGACAGACAGACAGACGGACAGACAGACAGACGGAGAGACAGACAGACGGCGGAGCCTTAGTAATAAGGTGCCCGTGTTAACCTTTGGGTACGAAACCCTAAAAAGGATGCACCATGGATACTATTAAAGCTGTTCATACTGTTCGTAGAAAAAAAAAAGTAGGTAATTAAAAATATTTATATTTAAGATCAGTGAAAATAAACCAGCAGAAGGAAATCCGCAAGAAAATTATGCACTTCAAGAATTATTAGAAGATAAATCTAACGAAATCGCCCACAATTAAAATTATACAGCCAATCAAATGCTAAACCGACTTACGTAGAAAACTTTAATTGAAATTAATGCACCTTGCCCTAGATTTATACGGTAACAAAAAATATTTTCTGAAGAGGGCTAAAGGAGTGATCCTTAAAATGTCGGCGTGAATCTCATAAAAGGGATTATAGGTTTGAGAAGCTTAATGCTCTAGGATTCAATTAGGTGAAATAAGCTTAAGTGGGTTGTATCCGCTGTTATGACAGCAGTCAAATTATCAGGACCTGTCGCTTCCGCCGTATTACAAAACTTTTAGTGAGGGTGACGAGTAATGACGTAATAGTATGCTTCTAATTTAAGGCGCTGACAAGAGGCAAATGGTAAAAGTAGGCTTGTCTTAAACAAAAAAATTTCCAAATCTATATAGTTTGTGGTAACGGAAAAAATATATGTTATTCTTGAACATATTTCTCAGAACTTGGTTGTTACCAAAACACGTTTAGAAAAAAAATCTCGATACAAATTAACGGTGAACTAACCCTTTACTTTGAGTTTCAATCCAAAATATCTGTTTTAAATATCAACGTACGCTTGGTATTTAATTAATAACAATAACGTCTTATTTGTATGCAGAACTTGGTTGTTTTTTAATTTCGATTACTCAACTCATTTTTGAGTAAATAAATAATTGCTTCATATTTTGCAATAAATTACAAGCGTTGTGTCATCGCGCTTCTCTTTCTTTTGTATGCAGTCTGACAGTGACAGCGATTTACCTGTTGTCAGCGTCTTAATGTTTATTGTTGGTTTCTTGATTTGATTGAAACATGATGACGATTCCTACAGTTGAATTAAAATGTAAACTTGATACGGGTATGCAGTACGATTCAGTTTATTGTGATTCCTTTCGAAGTTCATCCATCCAAAAATGTGCAGTAGTTTCAAGTAGTGTTGTTCCATTTGTGTATGTGTACTTTTTAGTTGAGTTGTACTAGAATAATTACTGATTTCCCAATCGGAATCGATGGTCAAATCCGGAAAAGTTTCCCCGAAACGACAGAATTTTTTCTTATAAGTAAATAAGTATTTTGTTAGAGCAAAGTAAAGCTACGATTCAGGAAGGCGATTCTCAGATTACACTCGTAGCATGGCTCATTCGTCATTATGGTTTGTCTCCTGTAAATGTTGACATTATCCAGAATCATGTATTCTTAGTACAAGTTGTTCGTATATCACGAGTCTAACTAAGGACAAACATGTTGCCATTATACATCGTGTAAAGCAAACCATAATAAAGTGATTTTTTCAACGCAACCGTTAATGTATTTCTGACAATCTTTAAAAATTATTTTTCTGACAAAAACATGTTTTGAACAGCATTTTATACGTATTTCATTAACATTTATCAAGATATACCTCTAATACATTATTGATTTCGTAACTCGATCGTATTTGCTACAACATAATGCATGGCTGATGCTGATTTTTCAATATCAACGGTATTTTCCACGTCAAATTAAAGTATATTATTGTTTACATTGGTTACGTACATAATTAAGTAATTAAATAAAAATACAATGATATTACAAGATTAAAAGTAGGTAACTACCTCAATAATCAAGGGTTATCATAGATGGAGAAGTAGAAGAGGAAGCGTGAGGTCGCATGCAATGGCTTTCTTGCGAGAAATGCTTCAATCGACACGCCGAGAATAGCTCAACTTGATTTTCACGAGGCAAAAGTACGAATCGAACGACGATCACGAATGCGTGATGCACGAGAATCGCCTTCCAGTTTTGCTAGAAAAATTATCGTTTTCAAAATCATAGGCAAAAGCTGGAAAGATTTTTCCTACGTCATTTTGTCTGTAAAACTGTACCTACTCCTGAATTTCAGTATTGTTATTGGTCGTGCTCGTGTTAGACTTTAGAGAGCAACATGAGGTCAATATTATAGTAACGATTCAGGACTAATAATAAATTATTACATTCACAACATTTAAAGAACTAGGAAATTCGATGTACCTAGATAACGTATGTTTCCAATGTCAAGGAATACTTATTGAACGTTTATCTCTAGTACTTGTGAACTTAAGAGTCAAGTGCAGATAGCGCTATCATTAATGCACTGGCGCGTGTATTCCTACAGTATGCGGGTAGTAATACTAATCACTCCTATTTCCATGGAATAAGGTTTACTTTTGAACAGCATTGGGACACCTACTTGATATTCGCGCAAGTTCATTGTTAGCAGTATTCGTGCACGTGACGAACAGTTAGTACACTGAAAAAAATTCGAGCTAACTAAGATACATTTTCTCTTAGTTGGCATTAAAATGTTTGGAATCACTATTTATTTATTTACTTTAAACAAGATAGCATATTTGCCAGAACAATTTCATTTTATTTATATCGACAATGTGACATGTACAGAATAATCACCGGTCTTTGTTACATCAAACATGCTTTGTTTGATTTTACTTCTTCACTTATTTAAATCAAATAATAATCTTAGTTGATGGTAACAAGCAACTTGTTAGCATTACATCATTCTTAAACTGACCAACATTTAAGTTAAATCAAATAACTACCCGTAATTAAACTAACTAATTTCTTAGTTGACGGAACTATGATAATTTAACAAAGTTCTCCTAGCTTCAGAAGTCAAGATCTTGTTAGGCTCGTATGGAGTCAAGATGCGTGATTACATTAAACAAGATGTTTGTTAAAGCAAACACTTTTTTTTTTCAGTGTACAGGTATCGTCAACGTGCAAACTTGATAAATGTCCTGGCATGTAGTCTTCACCGAAAACTTTGCATTCTATGCATTCTATGTATGTTCACCACCATTTATCACGGATAGTTTCGATCACAATCAATCATTCCGCTCCTAGTTTAACCGGATGCAGCTGAATACCAGTATTTTAAATGGAGCGAATGCCTATCTGACCTCCACAACCCAGTAAAGTACTAGGTATACGGTCTACGATACCCCTAAGTAAGACTGGTTGCCTACTCGTAACGACTGTCAAAGATCATTTAGATAGTTTCGATCACAATGGATGGCTAAAAATACAGGGTGTAAGGGACAGCCCTCCGCAGACTGATGGGGTGAATTCAGTATATCGTACTAAGATGACCGGTACATGTAATTATTTCAGGAACGTTAGGGGAATCCAATGAACCTGATTTGTCGCGGCGGGGTGGACGGCCGCGCTCGCTGATTTCAGGCGTCGTTCGTTAGAGAATTTCAACATCCATTGCGGTTTTTTTTATTTTAGCTGTGTTATTTACATTAATGGAGTACTGCGTACAGAGAATGTAATTTTACATTGAAATAAAGGAATAGTAGCTAAATTTACGATAGAAAAAATGACAATTTTCATTTGCACCCTGTTAATTTGCGGAGGGCTGTCCCTTACACCCTGTACGCTGCAAACTTAAGGCAAGTTCTTTTATAAATGTTACCGTCGATAAAAACTGCTGAACAAAGCTAATTCGAGCACTTGTCAATAGAAAAGGCTTGTTATTGTGTGATCCACATTAAACACAGGAACCTATTTAGTTCACACGTATTCAAAAGCATTTTTCACACAGTTTGAAAAAGGCAGTATCAAAAAGTCCAAACTTTCGGAAAAATAATGTTCCCACGTGTTCGTGTGCGAATAGCTTCCGCATCAGGTGCAGAATCGAAAGGGTTCGTCAATCTCAAAGGGTTCCCATTATTATTGTTATTCTGATTGACAATCGCCCTCTCAAGTCGAGCCTTTTTTCTGCCAGATATAATACTAATATTGGTAGGTCCCATCCTCTTCCGTCAGCTTTTTTGTACGTCACTGCACTGCATTTAGTTTTGGGAAAAAAGTTACTTTATTTGAATTGCTTTTAGTCTTTTTATGACGTTGTATATCAAATTCATATCGAGTTTACAATTACGTTCAACGACCTTTTTCTTTGAGCATCCTATTTCTTCGTGGGTACAAAGTTTTCTGGTGATAGGAGTTTGTCGATAGTGATACAGTTTTTTAAATAAAGTAATTAATTACTTCAAGGTCAATAAATTGTGAACGGGCCTAAAATGGTGATAAGAATATCTAAAGGGTTACCACCCAAAGGCGAGAACGGAATTTTATTTAATTACATTATCTAATTAGATACAGCGTACACAATAATGCTTGCATCTGCGTTTAGTTCAGTAAATTAACAGCAATTGGTCTACAAGCGAATACTGTTTGTACTACGATATATTAGAGTTGTGTTTTGGTTGTTTTGAACTTGACTTGCTGGTGTCTGTTCCACGTGAGAAGTGTCGCCGCCGTGATGAATGGCCACGCGTTGATTTAAAGGGGTACATTTGAATGAAAGAGCTTGATATTGTGTATCTATGTAACTTATCCTCAAATGCAATAAAACTATAAAGTAACCTTAACATACAAGCACTTATTTTGAATAAAAAAATATTGATTCTGAAGAATAAAAAACTGATAAAAGATTCGAGTCGTAATTGACATGAGGTGCGAAAAAACGATATCCATTATTAAGATCGAATCTGAGCTTGTAAGACAAATCGCTCCCAAAAATGTCACCCGTTGGGTGCTCAAAGACAGCGTTCGGACCCATTCATCCATTTTTTAGTTCAAGAGGTACCAGCGGTCAGGTTGCGTATAAAAAATTACGATGGAACGAGTTTTTCCGAAATGTAGACCTGAGTTTTTTTTAAATTTGTATGAATGAGGATGAGGATTTTATTGCATTTAGTATTTTGTTCATATGTCTATATTTTATGATGTTGCATCAAAAAATTCTTGCGGCGTATAAAAGGCCAGATTTACATCGGTGTCCTTTGTGTCTTCTGTGGGTGATCTCATTTGACAAAAGTGTTAACATTTTCGTCCATAAAATATTTTGACTTCTCTCTTAATGGACGTAAGCGGACAGGTTACATTTTTTAATAATGTATCGTGGAATTTTGTTTGTTGTTAGATTTTAGATGCAAATGTCTTATTTATGATTTGTATCGGCGATTATACTTTTTAACCCTCTACTTCTATGTAGCAACAAATAAAAAACCTTTTTCGGTCACTCTGTTAAGAAGGAACAAAATGGATACTTTAATATTTCAAAATAATATATTTTGAAATATTAAACAGTCCACTTGTGAGTCTTCATCGATCCAAATAAATAAATCGCAATGGCAGATTACTGATCAATAAACATTTAAACCCAATTTCTGTGACACGCGAGAAAAGCCGCGGGCAAACAGAGTGGATTTATGTGCTTAATCCAGAATAAGTTTTATGATTGCATATCATGATTCCACCACCAGCACTCACAACATCACGACATGATAAACATTAATAACCGTTTTCTTAAGTAATAGCCGCGAGCAACCATCGCGAATGGTAGGGTTAAACTTTACTGAACAACCCTTAAAAGTTCTTCGGAGACGTTCATTATAACCTCCGCATAACTATTCAAAGTGGTTTAATTACCGGTTGTCTAATGTTCGTCAAAAGCAGGTTATTAAAAACTATTAGAATATTTTAAATTGTACATTCTTCACCCTTTCCGCCCTTGACAGGTTCAAGCTCTAATTTAGCTAAAAGTATGATTGCAGGTTATTTGCTTTAATGAAATTAATTACACAAAACTTTGTTCTTTTTAATTAAACATTTAAAAAATATGATCGATTATGATAAGATGAAACCACATTTTGTATGAATACCAAAGGATTATTTTTCATTTGTATCGCTGTTTTCAATTCATAATCGACAAACAACGATAGCATCGATGCGTGGACGCCTGTCAAAAGTTATATTTATTTTCTTTACAAATTCATAGAATCGTGCGAAATCACAGTGGAGATGTTTGCGGGTACCGTGGTATTATGCGCGGGCGCTCCGTTTGTCCGCACAAAGCTCCCCAACCCTTTGGCGACACAATACGCGTCACTAATCTAGATCATGTGCGCTATTGTGTGTCATTGTAGGTGCGCTCCCCCCTCCCACCCTGCGCCCGCGCAGCTCGCTCTCAGCGGGGAGAAGCACGGCCCTGGATATCTCACTCGATGTCGATTTATAAGAAATTACAGCGCCGCGGGTGCCAGGTAGTTGCTCCCACGGATGCGTGTACACAATGCAAAAACTTTGCTCTCCAAAATTCACTAGTAAAGCAAACAGGAAATGAAAAATATTATTTCTTCCTATTGCTACTTTGTGGTCGACTATTATTCAGCATTATGTGTACAGATTAAAATATTTCATAAATGACTTCCGAATTCTTTTTCTTTGTGATATTACTTTCTCCGTAATCATAAATTACGGTTGATTGTCGTTCAAGGAAGATGCTCGATGATTAGAGTGTGCTCGGCCAATCATTAACGTATGTGCAACAATTTCGTTAATAATTATGTAGAAATATTGGAAGCGGTCTCATGTGTGTTTAACTGCATATTACTTTGTAACCTGGGGCTCGGACTAACGGAGCGATAACTTATAAATGTGTTAGAGTCGAATAATTTAAGAAAGATTTTTTTTTATGCGTGGGCTGATGTCCATTAAGTTTACGAAGATCCACTGGAAAATACTACGCAATGTAGATAACAATATTTTTATTATAATTTAAAGTTTGACACTTAAAAATCTTCTAGTAAAATATTGTATTTATCTTAATTAATGTTAACAAAGTTATGACATTCATAAATAACAAAGGTTGAAGACATAGCCTTTGATTTATTATCGAAATAAACCAGAATATCAGCATCAGTGACATCACCGTACGTTCAACTTAGAAGTACTCTAAGGAAAGTAAACAGTAAATTACGTAAAAATTATAAATTTAAGTGCTGAGTAGAGCTGCACGATTACTGACAAATGCGTGGACTGACTGGTCAGGTCCACTCAATCTGTGTGGTTCTTTCTTCAAAAAACCATTTCAGACACCAATCTACATGGCCTTTACATGATCTGACCAAGATTATGTCTGGACTTTAAAAGAGACAACCCCTAACCATCCCTAACCCCCCATTCCCCCCCCCCCCCGAGTTGTTTCGGCCTTTCTTCTCAGAGTAGTCAGATAGGAAACGCCGACCTCATCTTGTTTTTAAAATACGATTGACGCGTAAAGGTGTTTGTACAAAACAAACTTACAGAAATAAAAATCATTTATCAAAAAGACACAATTATTTACACTAATATTATAAATGCGAAAGTAGAACTCTGTCTGCTACCTTTTCACGCCTAAACCACAGAATCGATCGTTATGAAATATGACAGTTAGTCTTTGACCTGGGAGACTGGAGAGGTTACTGTTCATCCTGGGTATTTAGTACAAAAAAAATAATTTAATACAATATGCGCAGACGAAGTTGGGAGCAACAGTTTGTATAAATATTTTCTATGCCCATAATAAAAATATAAAATCGGTTTGCTATTCCTGCTTCTCCATACCATCGTTGTTCCATATCGCGAGTGAATGGGCGGCGTGTGCCCAAAGGACAAGTTGAGTGTCATCCCGCGGACACCGCTTAATTGGCACGAATAATTTTGTCGTACGACTCGTACGCAAACTACCAGCTCTTATAACAGTATACTGGGAATAATCGAGCACCGAATGATTTGTTATTGGAGCGATTAAATTAGGTATCGATTCAGTTGTCGGTAAGCGATTTGTGAGGAACTTTAATATTGACAATCGGTGCTCTTAGCCTGCGCTGAACGTAGTCATTTTCTGGGAATTGTTAGAATAAAGGCTCTTACAGACTTACGCGATATCGCGGGCGCGACAGGCAGTGACATAGAAATTGTGGTACTAGTGCCGCGTCGCGCCCGCGATATTGCACCAGTTTGTACGAGCCTTAATGAATGGCATGGAAAAAAATCCCCATAATTAATTTTCCATTTCCATTTATGATAATAAAAATTTAAAAAAATGCTTGCTGCTGTTACAGTTAGATACCAAGGAATGCAGCAAACCAGTTACATAAAAGCAAACGTTCTCAATCCTCCTGCTCTCTTTTCTAAGTCTTCCACCTAACGATTAATACCATATTTGCGTTATGTCTAGGCTGGTTACTCGATATAACTGCACGGTTGGCGCAGTGGTTAAGCGATTGACTGCTGCGCTGGGTGTCGCGAATTCGATTCCCGCACGGAACAAATATATGTATGACCTACAAGTAGTTGTTCCGGGTCTGGCTGTTTGTGTATGCGAGTTTAAATGTTTGTAAACGTACCCACAATAAAAACGTATTGTGGGTACGTTTTTTTAAACAAAGAAAAAAACTATTATTAGTATATACGACTTTTAGATAGCTGTAATTATTATGCTTGTTAAAGCTTGTAATTTCTGGATTTTATAAAGTTAACTTTGTATGAACGGTTCATACAAAGTTAACTTTATAAAATCCAGAAATTATGAGAAATAATTCAGGTGTGTAAGTAGCGTCGCGTTGTCGTGTTAAAATGAAATAAAAAAACATAACACAGTTGTATTTTTGTGTGTAACACAATGTAAATGCGATTATCATATAAACAATTTAACACCCCGATATAAAGGGTTGTACAGACACAAAGACACGGTGCGTGCGTTCGAGATCATGTAGATTGCACCTTATCAGACATCTACAATTGTTGGTACAAACATTTGAAGAGCACCTTCTTTGATTCGTTTTTTTTTTGTGACAAAATATATTTACAAAAAATGCTACTTTTTCTAAGAACAACGTTTTTTTTAAAGTTAGAAGAGAAGAGAACAACAACATCTATCATCTAAATAAGATCAAGACGTGAGATACCTACTGGCTTATCTTAGAAGAATAAACGTTCATTTTTTTTTTATTATGAATATTATCTTGAACATAAAACCACATGGAAACGCACTTAAAATGGAGGTATATGCCAGTGACCTTGAGTGGTTAGCTTGCGTGTTCTGTACTGAGCTCACGCAACGCGTCTTACGTTCAGCCAGTAGTAGGACTCGCCCATCAAGGAGCGCTGTCCCCAATTTGACGCATTATTAATTTATTATACTCAAACCAAAAAGTATTTTAATAAAACGCGTATATAAAAATAAAAAAAAAAATATCTTAAAATTGGTGAAGGTTAGACATAATCGAACGTTATCCGCGTTAGACATAACTTTACAAATTAATTTCACTATGTAATATACCTAAACATGATCTAAAATATTCACATATTAAGTTATTGAGAAAATGCTTTAATTTAACATATATTTTTTTCAAATCATTAACACTATTCGTTTAGACGTGATCTTCAGTATAAAATCATTAAAAGTTTTGATTTACATTTTATTTTGCTACATTTTAACACACACATTTTCTTATAAAAGGAATTTTAATTATTATCTAGTTTCAGCTTGTATTTCCAAAGTTATGGCATGGTTATTCGTACACATGTTAAGGTCAGGAGGTGGGAACAACATGGCGAACTGATGGTTATCTAACTTATAAGACAAATATCTTCCACGTCCAACAAAGTCGCTGAACATAGGACACCTCTATTTTTCTGTGATTTATATTTTTGGAATTAATTGGGTGTGTGTTTACATGTAATTTTGAATGGTTTGGCTTTTGTAGAAATGTTTATGTAATAAAAGTTTGAGAAATGAAAGGAACTGTTTTAAATATTCGTGGTGTAATATCGGCACTAAATAAACGAAGTTTCACACTTCCTGTATATAAAAGAAAAACAAATCCTTATATAAAACATCATGCATTCTGCAGACTTCCAGCTAAAGGTGGTTATATAGATATCCAGATACACACTGTCCAAATATGTCAGTACTAGTGTCATTAGAATAACACCTACACGCACACATCTTTATGATATTTCTAAAGGTAACGCTTAATTGATAAGGGATCTTTGATAGGTAAGCATTTCCGTTCCTTCTGCAATCAAAATCTTCATCATCATTTCAGCCGAAAGACGTCCACTGCTGGACATAAGCCTCCCCTAAAGGGGGGGTTTGCCATAATCTCCACGCTTGGCAGTGTTGGCGGGTTGGCGATCGCAGTATGGTGTTAAAAATTCGTAGAGAACGCTGCTGCCCATTCTCTAGTAAGTCCCTTAGTCGCCTTTTACGACACCAACGGGAAGAAATAGGGCGGTGCTATTCTTTACGTCCGGCACCACACAGACGGCACCACGCAATACACTCATAAAACAATACACGATCGCACATAAAGAACACATGCATGCATATGCGTTTAAGTTGAATAGATTTCAACATTCGTTACGTTCGAAATTGCAATTTTTTCTCGTTTCCCATGAAGCCATAAGGCACGTGTATAAATCCCTGCGCCTGCGCATGGCCTAGGGGTTGGACGCTTCCTTTTTACTTCACCTTTGTTACGCTTGCCAGCGAATTTATTTCTTATTCGCGCGTTGAGTTGCGCTTCCTGGGCGGTTGGTTGTACCCGCTGGCGGTGGGCTATGTGACATACTGTGCGCTAAAACAATAGGCAATTGGGATAGAAGATTGATAAGAAAAAACCTTGGATAACTGGTTAAAAAAAAAAAAATTGAAGTGCCATGGAATGATGATATCGGAATAAGTGCATCGCTGAATCTCTCCCGTGACGTCTTTGTCGCCTTTTACGATACCCTAGGGAGGTTTGGGGGTGGCCCTATCCGAAACTCGACTCGGTAACATTTTGATATAATTAATTATGTTACTCACCATTATGGAGAATTTGTAAATTTTTCGATATACCTATTGTGTTGTTGTGTAGAAAGAAAGAAAATACATTTATTTGCGGTAAACATGACGCAAAAAAGAACATAAACACTAAAATAAGAAAAGGTTGGGGGATACATGCGTCACATCCACGCAAAACGGCTATCGCTCAGCATTATACTGCGACCCTATGCAAGACAGAGCCCCAGCGTTGGTTTTCAGCGACAGCCGGCGCTGACGTAATGACGTCGTGGTTTTGATTAGGAGCACAATGACCAGTTACAGTCAACCCATTTCATATTAATTTATTGCAAGCCAAAATAAAACGTATGAAAAAAAAACATGTTATATTTGTACTTGTTTGAACTTTTAAAATCACTTAAAGGCTTCTACATACCGGGGCGACTAGTCGCGCGACGCGACGCGACTCAAAGGCACCGCTCGTCCCGCGACACGCGGGGCCTTTGTGCCGTGTCGCGTCGCGCGACTAGTCGCGCTGGTATGTAGAAGCTTTTATTCTTAAAATCACTTTTTGTAGACCGTCTACAAAAAGTGCTACAAAAAATCGTAGCGCGCTACGAACAGCCTACGCATCTACAACTATCATTGTTGGTCAAACAATTCGTTCGTGTGTACGCTGCTGTCGGCAGCGGGAGCATTCGTTAATCCGCGGATGACTGTGAATTCTTTATTCTTTAGTGTTTTAAGTAAGCACATACCTACAGAAATGGACGTATATGTACTTTATGTACTTCGTACGTACGTTTATATGGCCGCAAAAAAATTGTCTTGCCTTTTGTTTTGACTTTACAGCTTTATGTTAAATCGAGACATGATTTTTATTGTTTGTCTGTGGGTTTATAATACATAATGAACAAATAGCGTATTATAAAGTTTAATTGTTTATCGATATCGGTTGTAAAGTTATTTAGATATATCGCTATCTATTTACTGATTGTACAGTATCGTGGGAAAGTCCTCGCTTCGCTTGGATCCGTTCTCTTGCAGTACTTTTGTTTTTGACTATTTTTATTCAGATTAATGCAAATGGGTTGGTACTTACTGTTGCTTGAATGTGTTCTTAATTGCATGTGAACGAGTGCATGGAATCTTTAATGACAATAACCTAGAGCCTCTCAAATAATAAAACAAAAAATACAAACGTATGAATTATGTGGTAACGTAGCTTGTCTAAGTTACAAGACTATTTTACAATTGAGATGAAAACATTTCCGGGCGATCAAATATTCACAAACTAATTATTCAGCAATTTTCGTTTTTTTTTGTAATTAAAATAATATTGCTTGAAATAATAATTGTTTTTGATTTTAATGCTACTAAAATATTTTTCTTTGTTTTAATACTAATACAGTATGGATGTTTTTTCGAAATAAATAAATTAAATTGAATTGAATTAACCTTAGATTAAATAATTATAACAAATAAATTATAATCATGAGTTACTTCTAGCCTAGCTATTTCTGTTAAACTTCTCTCCGACCCTTGATTAATCGATTACCCTGCACTATCTTGTACTTATTTAAATCATTCGATCCATCTCAAAAGCTAAAAATCAAAGCTGCCATAAATATCGGCACTTTGATACGGTATATCACGCATAACTAAATTCTAATGCTACTAATTGGATGCAAATCTAACCTGAATACTAACAAGCGGTGTTTAGTCCGGTCAGATGTTATAAATCAAGTGGACCAGATCAAACGGATAACGTCTTTCCCTCATAAAAATATAGCAAAAAATATGGTCCAAATGTGGTTTGAACAGTGGCCCTCCGCAATACGGCCCGGGGCTAGCGATTTTTGTCTTTATTTATTTTTTCATTTTTCCTTTCTATAATTGCCCCCAATATTTCAAAAGTTTATTACCCCGTGTGAAATATTGGTATTCATAAAAAAATGGTAAAGAATACCGATGTAGTGAAGGGTTAATTATTGTGTTTTAGCATTAATCGTGGTACATAATTAGCTACATTTTCTGATAAATGAGCGATGATTTGAGGTAAGTACATTTTTAAGTAGCTCTTATGTATTTAAGAATTAAACAGGTACGTGCATTACTGTTAATGTGCAACATGTCTGCAATGTAATTATACATGTAAAAAAGCCGTTTAGTTAATGTTAATTTTCCATTTACTTGAAGTCATTATGTAGATACGGAGTTATTGATAGGTACGCTACCGAACACTTGTAATTATAACTAATTGATTAAAATATTTATTTTTATTATTTCATGAGCTGCTCAATCTTAATGTCTACATATAAATAGGTGGTAATGTAACACCTTTAGCTTAATTATGTGAATCATTAGGTGATATCATACCGTCTGAAATGATTCAGGTATAATTGTTGTTATCCGTTTAAGCGGTATAAATCTTGTGTTGTTATGCTGTGTGATTTATGTGCTACGCGTACGCCGATCGCTGCCGTAGGAGACGGTTTCCCACGTCCGTTCTTGTCAGTAATTATTATTCAACATTTATTTCCAGTCAGAGGCTACTACAAAAATTTGGAGTTAAGCTACAGTTGATATTGTTTTGTTGAGAAAGACTGTTCTCTGAAGGAGTTACTGAAAAATAATTAAAAATATAAAAGAGAAAAGAAACCTTAATTGGTCATGGCCCTAAAATGATGATATTTTGTCATGGCCATGAAATGTTAGTTTGAAGATTCATAGTATGTGTAGTAAAATGTTATTTTAAGCTACGCTTGATGGCACATAATATTGTTTAAACCTATTTATGTTTTCTCTATATGTGAATTTTAAATTCTTTTGTGAAATAAATATCTTTGATCCTATTTTTTATGCGTCAAAAGAACACAAGATATGGATTATCTTTGTGAAAGAGAATCATAAAAATGTTCGCATTCTTTCCAAGGGGTGGTCCAAAATCTAAAACACAAGTAAAACCCAAAAACCATTAATTGTAAAAGAACCTTAGATTTTTTTGCACATTATTATCCTGTTCGATAGATACGTCCTGGGACGTATTTGATAAAGTCGTCGAGACTCTTATCAAGGGGTGAAGTCTTTTTAGAATTGGCGCCATACAGATTAAGATACTGCCCTTAATGTGTTAATTAAAAAAATAACTTTTCTTTTTTTCACACGCGTTATCAAACACTTAAGCAAATGAAGATAGGGGTACATTATCGCGGTTTTACACTTATAAAAGCGTTAAAATTTAATCAATGAGAGGCGTCATACGTCAGAATCCACATAATTCATTATCGGAATCTGGGGGCATTAATTGGCATTTAAAATAATTAATTTGGTCATTAAACAATTTAAATTAATAGCGAGGAGTTTGCGATGCTAAAGTGCCTGACTTTTATTACAACTTGACTAAGTTATTATCTCTTATATTGGGTGATAATGGGTGCCTCACAAATCAGTAATGAATGGAAGCTTTATTATGTAAATTAAAGCACTTGATAGTAATGTATAATGACTAATAAAACTTTTTATCTGCGGAGTGAATAAGTATTTTTTCGTTTAATCACGAAGAAAATAATATAATGATCTAATAATATAGTGCTTTTTAAATATTTTTTTTCTGAAACCACATAAAGATCCTTAACTATTTACGTAAACCAAAATACACAAGAAATCCAGACTTTACGTCTAAATTACCAACGATACAGTCGAGCATTTTCCAATACACATAACTTTTTATGACGCAATAAATATATTTCATTAATACACAATATTTATACGTTCGCATTGTGATGTCTTCTAGCTCC
Source organism: Tiliacea aurago (assembly GCA_948098905.1). Lineage (NCBI taxonomy): Eukaryota > Metazoa > Arthropoda > Insecta > Lepidoptera > Noctuidae > Tiliacea > Tiliacea aurago. The sequence continues at coordinate 10,386,025 of OX402579.1, read as the reverse complement.
GAAGATTTATGTATGAACACAAAACATTTTATAGGGGGATGGCTCGTTAACACCAATGTAAACGTCGACCAGTGAAATATCTTAGTTACTGCCGGTAACAGTAACGGGCCGTTGTTTGCTTTACCATTCGTATCTTTGACATTCAAATTCTGACGAATTAATAGGGAGAGTGTTATGACCATGTCGTAATATTTTGAAGAATAGTGCCACTTTTTATAGTGCCTTATAAAAACAGAAAGCGTTTGTTTACTCGAATATCGTTATGTGGTATTGCATCAATAACATACTTCGCAACAAGTAAAGCTCCACCATGCATCGAGTCTTAGGATTTCCATCATCTTCATCATCATTATTTCAGCCGAAAGACGTCCACTGCTGGACATAGGCCTCCCCCAAGCACCGCCACTTTGACCGGTTCTGTGCTTCCCGCATCCAGCGGATACCTGCAGCCTTCACAAGGATTTCCATAATTCTATGTAATTTTATATAAATAAATATAAATATAAAGTTAAATAATACATAAGTATCTTTAAAACCCAAATTTTAAGGTCCCAAAGCACGCAACCCACACAATATATAGATTCATTGTGTTAGTATGTAGGTATTTCTTGCAACCTCTGCAAGTTATTTGTTGTTTCATTTTGTATCTGTTCATATAGTTTCTTACCACTTATTTTTTATTTTTTTATACATTTCGTTCTTACCTTAGGTTAGCACTGTATTTGAGAATATTGGTTCACCTGTTATTGGCAACTGTATAAGCCCATGACTATTATCTACTGTTATTTGATATTTTTTATACAGAAGCTGTTGGTGTACCTTAAAAAAAAACCGGTCAAGAGCGAGTCAGACTCGTGCACCGAGGGTCCGTACGTATATATGATGTTGATGATTTGAGAAGAAAACGGTGCTATTTTTATTTTTCCTGTAATTTTTACATAAATTTCTATCACATAGAATAATTTCAGATTTTTATCTATACAAACTTCAGAGATAAGGGGGGGGGGGACAGTATTTTTTTTATCAAAAGTTGAAAACTATACTGCAAAAAATTAAATTTTTTTTTTTGAGAATGTGCAAACAACGTTCTTTCATATGATACCCCACATGGTAGCCCTCCTACTTCAAATTTTTAAGACCCCATTTCAGTCCCTTTCGCAAAAAAGATATATTTTTTTAAATTTCTATCTTGTTTGCAAAATAGTTGGGCAAACGTCATCTAAAACTATTCTAAATTTCAAGTTGATAGCATTAGTAGTTCTTGAGATATCCAGGTGTGACAGACAGACAGACAGACAGACTTAGTCTCACCATAAGGGTTCCTTTTTACCATTTTGGTACGGGACCCTAAAAATAATAATTGGGAGGCCAGTGGGTCTAGCACATACACGCAGAGTAAACGAAGAATTTGAAAATACTTGCTTTGCACGTAATATTTATTTAGTTTTAAGACTTTATTCATATCAGGTATAAGTGATACAAATTGTGCTTGCCGCTTACTAAATCGAAATCCTATAATAGTGTAGTTGTTTTCGATTTGAACATCGTTCGAATTTACGTTACTTTTATTTCTCACGTTCTTGCTAGGACGTCAGGTTTCCGCTGTATGTACTAGTGATATTTAGCCGCATCCAAAAATATTGTAAGTCGAGTCAACGTCGTTGGGAAACGGCTAAGATGATAAAGTCAGTGACCTCTTAACAGAGCAGGAACTAAAGAATTGATAAGTGTAAATGTTAACTATAATTACTCACTTTATGGATCAGGTAATACGTCCTTAATTATAAGGTTATCTTCAAAATATGGTCACTTTATTTAACAACTGATTACATTTTAACTCTGTTTCTTAACGCTCATTAGTAGAGAACTATAATTTTGCGTGTATTACTAGTAGTATTCCTTGTTCATATCATTGTGAACTTTAATTAACTGCTTCATTAAAATTATTATTTGCTTCTTTTTTTTTCGTTGCAGCCTGGTTTGCGACAGTCCACTATCCCATCTGAAGATAAGGTGACGATGCGGTCGACGACACGTTCATGGCTTGAAGAATCTTTCATAATTTATGAGTGCAACTTATTGATGGATACAGACTATATTTTATGAATGACTAGCTGCTCCCCGCGGTTTCACCCGCGTAAGTCTCGAATCCGTGAGAATATCGGGATAAAAAGTAGCCTATGTTTTAATCCAGGGAGTCAGCTACCTCCATACAAAATTTTATCAAAATTGGTCCAGCCGTTTGAGCGTAAAGAAGTAACAAACATACACACACACACACTCACAAACTTTCGCCTTTATAATATTATAGTATGATACTCCATATTATTAACGGACTGCCCCACAAAAATCCTCAAAGAAGCGTGCCAATACACATGAAGCTTTCTGCAACAACTCCATCAATTTTATTGACACAAATTCGCACCTGGGTTAGCGTGTGCCAATCTGAACAGTTGTACAATATCGACTATCCGAAAGTATAGGGTTGCACAAAAGAAAGGGGTATTGTAGATAGAAAGTTTTTGCGCAAACTGTCATCGGGTTGTCTGTCTGACCGTCCTTAGGATTTCATGTGTTGTGCAGCTTGTTTATTGTGCAATAAGCACGAGTGTCTGCATCTGCTTATGTCGCTTTAGCCCCAATTAAGACGATGTAGATAGTTACTGCGAATTAAGCCTTTTCTTTCTTAATAGTCTCGTACATTGGGTTTTCAGTAGGCGTATTAATAGAAAGATTAAAAAGTTGTTCGTAAAAAAAACCTTTGTTATTTTTTTAATTTGTACATTCAAACAGATCTTCAGTACTAATATTACACTGCTACCTACATTTTTAATTTACTTCAATTTCTGATCTAAAATATAAAATCTACTATTATAATTTCTATCATACACTGAAAAAATTGCGAGCTAACTAAGATACATTTTCTCTTAGTTGGCATTAAAATGTTTGGAATCATTATTTATTTATTTACTATAAACAAGATAGCATATATTATTTGCTAGAGCCAATTAATTTCATTTATATCGACAATGTGACATGTACAGAATAATCACCGGTCTTTGTTACATCATACATGCTTTGTTTGATTTTACTTCTTCACTTTTGTATCAAATAATAATTTTAGTTGATGGTAACAAGCAACTTGTTAGCATTATATCATTCTTAAAACGACCAACATTTGAGATACATTAAATAACTACCCGTAATTAAACGAATTAATTAATTAGTTGACGGAACTATAATAATTTAACAAAGTTTCTCCTAGCTTCAGAGCTTGATAGGCTCGTACGGAGTCAAGAAGCGTGATCACATTAAATAAGATTTTTGGTATAGCAAGCACTTTTTTTAAGTGTAAGCTAGTTCTTCAAACAAATTATCTGAAAAATAGGTAACCTTTAAGAATTCAAGATTTTGCCATGAAAAGGTGCAGATGAAACAGAGGATAAACTATTCCACCGAACCGCACTTATCAAAATTTTGTTTCAGTGCGGTTAGTGGAAGTGCTCAGGTGCGGTTCGGTCAAGTGCTGTTGAAATCAGTGCTCTTAGTGGAATACCTCGATATACAGACCTGAAAGACAGGATAATCAAAAGAAAAGTGGTAGGTAGAATGGTAATATCAAAGCCCATGATAAACAGGGATTTTAATTATCCTGCGCTACTTTCGCGCATTCCGCATTTATATCAAGGCGGATGTTGAAAAAATTACTACGAGCAAGGTACACTCGCGTGCACAATTTTTGGAAAGTCGAGTGTAGAGAAATGATTTCAAGTTCTAAGCACTCTTTCAGATTATTACGATAGAATATCTCAAAATGTTGATCTATTCTTTTAACATAAATCTAAAGAGCCGCACGTAATGCTTTGAGCATTTAATGAAAGTGAATCCTGGGAGACGCAGAAACAAACGCACGCAAGACTTTTCTTTACAGTTTTCGGGATATTAAACAGAAAAATGTTTAGTGCTGAAATAACTTATGTACCTATTTACTTTGCCACTTTTCTATGTTATAATATCAGCTTAGACTTTGTACCTGTTAATAATATTTTGAAGTACATTTAATTGTTCCGTTTGGTGCTGGACGCTATTCTTTACGTCCACCATACCATTTCTTCCCGTGGGTGTCGTAAAAGGCGACTAAGGGACTTACTAGAGAATGGGTAGCAGCGTTCTCTATGCATTTTAACACCATACTGCGATCGCCAACCCGCCTGCCAAGCGTGGCGTTTATGGCAAATCCCCCCCTTTTTGGGGGAGGCCTATATCCAGTAGTGGACGTCTTTCAGCTGAAATAATGACATTTAATTTGGCTAAAATCTATGTAAAAACTCGACAAAAAATCCTCATATTTTCAAGCAAACAGTAGTTCAATCGCACTCAAAATGAAACGTAACATATCCTTACATAAATCTTACTCAATTTGCGCTCGTCAGTACGCGACGATGACAAAGCTGTGGCTTGTGCCACTCACAGCACCTGAGCCGTGACACCTTGCTTCTACCCGCAATCCTTAACATCTGCCGCACTCCACGCCACTTATTGCTAGCCCGCACTAAAACTATACGCGTAACGACCTCATTTATTTGCAACGCATTGTTTGACACATACATGCATAGGAAGGCTTACTAGGTGTGAGTTAGAATTTTATTAGTAAGGGAGCAAGGTGCATGAGGGTGGAGTTAGATCGAGAATAGTAAGCGTTGTTGTGATGATTTTAGCACTAGCTTTTAGCATAATTTGATTAAGAAAGAAAGAAAATACGTTTATTTGCGATAAACATGACGCAAAAAAGAATATAAACACAAAAATAAGAAAAGGTTGGGGAAACATGCGTTACATCCACGCAAAACGGCTATCACTCAACATTATACTGCCACCCTATGCAAGACAGAGTCCCAGCGCTGGTTTTCAGCGACAGCCGAAAACCAGCCGATTAGTGAAGAGTAATTTCCGTGTAATTATTAACCTAAATCCTGCCAGGGTTGCGGGTTTGTCCAAAAGGGATATCGTGGCCCTGGCACACAGGCAACTGAAGGAACACGGGTGGGTTTTAGCCCTCCCGCTTCGCGCAGAGCAGGAAAAGTTATTTGATAATTTCCCAAAATAAAAAAACCAAAAAAAAAAAACCGAAACGGCATCAAGTTTTTCAGAAACATAAATATGTAGTTAAAACTTCACAGTCGATAGTGACATGATCTGTTTTCCTCTATATTTCTTAAAATGCTCTACATAAACTCATACCTGGGTCAGCGATTATAATACAAAATTCTAGGTAACAGTAGAATCAATTTCACGGTACAAAAACATTGTTTAAAATAATTCTCAGTGAATGACATGTTTTGTAAACATATTATCGATGTAAGCGAACAATTTGTTTGTCGAAGCAAGAGATTTGATCTTATCACCTCCATTGTGGCGGAGTTTGGTTAAAGATTACGTTTAACCAAGTCTATAAAGGTTTATTTTGAGAATTGTTCGGTTAAAAATTACTTGTTCGTGGGTATTATGGGAGAGATTGAGGTAAATGTAAAATATATTTCTGCGAAAGATTGTGTGAAAAAAATCTGGAAAAAGTAAAATATTATACGATTAAATACGACGAAAGACGAGTAATAATAATAAATCAGCGTTGTGGATTTTATTATGACTTGTTTTTCTATAATACATCGCGATAATGAGTAGTGGTCACGACAGCCACCAATTAGTTTAATATGGTAATTTAATTAAAATTTAAATGTTACGATCAATATGATTTACGTGACGCATAAAATTATATTTGTAGATAATTGACTCTTAAAATACGAATTCAAAAATTAAATATATGATCGGTGAGCATCATAAATATTATTGGACGAATGCAGTGACAAAATTATTCCATTTACTTATAAATATGAATTCCATTCTATACCCAAAAATATGAAAAATGATGAATGGAACATTGTCAAAAGTTATATTTATTTTCTTTACAAATTCACGGAATCTGTGCAAATCGCGAATCGCTGTCGATGTTTGCGGGTATCGACGCATTATGCGCGGGCGCAGCGTTTGTGAGCCACACAATGCAACCCTTTGGGGACACAATGCACGTCAATAATCTAGATCATGTGCGCTATTGTCACCCGCAGAATGAATGTCTCGGACATCTCATTCTATGTCGATATGAAAGACGTTACGAGTGAATGCAACCGTTGGGTACCGCCGAGTGTTTTATTGGTTACGGCCAAAGTTCGACGTATAAATTAATGTTTTCTATTACCGTTTATTATGAGCTAACCGCAGTGTCGACAATCGTTATCCTAAACATGCTTATTTATAATCATAGCATCGTGTATGTGCCGGGGGCGCGCGGCGTCCGATCCTTTGAATGCATCCATACATCACGGTTCCTAAGTAGACAGTATATCAACCGATATTCAGAGTAATTAGCCCTTTGGCGACGGACCTCCGGGATTTATTGTGGTTGAGCGGTAATGTGGCCGACAGCCGTGTTGCCGGCTTTTGTTCTCCAGCCCCGAAATATTCAATTGGGTTATTATTTCGTGCGTTAAGTAGATCTGTCGGGAACTGTTGAAGAAGCTACGGCCGCCTATTATTAAGTAAGTGCATTATTCCTTCGATGTCCTCCGGAGGGAGGTAAATTAATATTAAAAGGCAGTTATACGTAAGCATCGCGTTCATGATTACATCTTATGTTAGAGCACCGCTTACTGATTCCTTTGAAGTGTCTGTGGTAGATACGGAAGATTGTGGAAGAATTCATCGTATCTTTTTTGTAATTAAAATTAAGATCAGTAAATCTCCTGACCGCTACCTATTAAGTGCTCTTTGGGTTACCGTTTCACCAAACGCATATAAAGTTGCGGAACATGTGAACTCAATTCTATTATCACCTAGATAAACTTTCCGACAAAAGAGTTAGGATGTTGCACAAAAAGGGGCGCTAATCAGTTCGGTTGCTACCGCGATCCGTCAATTAATTAAGTTGCCTATAGATATGAGAGGCGACAAAGAGACAGCCGCCGGGAGAATGCTACTACTTCACAATATCGCCACCGTTATCATAAAATAGAACCTTATTATCTTACGAATAGAGGAGATTTTGTTAGATTTCGTCGATAGTTGGTGCATAGCTAGCTAGCTAGCTACTGTAGGCGACGGCGCTTGATAACGCCGAGTGCAGCAACATCGTAAAACATCATTAGCAAGATAAACAGCCTAAAAGTAGCCTTTAGTGAACCGAACGCAGGAAGTTATACAGATATGTATACAACTTGATTAATGTGTGGAGAAACTCAGATTCGTTGATAAATTGACGAGACAAACAGGTCATCAAAAGATACGTTTCAGATGTAAAAAATTATAATCACTACTTTCGGTGTATCTGTTATATTGTGATAGGTGTTATTTTGCCAAATTACACACGAAAGGTCTCGTAAATTAGTGAAAAATATTCCCAAGAAAACAGTAATTTTATCGTAGTTAAGTCGTTAATAGAACAAACAATCTCATTGTGTGGACGGTGCGACAAGAAAAAACGAACAAAGGGGGGCCGATGTTAGAAAACTTAATTTTACACCCGAATCAAAAGTTCATCCCGTATTGTGTTTGTATGGTGCTAACCAATTCTCTATTGTTGCGACCCCGCCCACGCTTATTATCAGATGTTTGGATGGCATGTCATTTTTTATCAAAACAATAACATTTTTTACAGAAACAGTAGGGTAACACAATCGCTCTCACGCGTGGAGTTACAAGTGAATTTGTCAAAAGGTCTAACAATGCAGTCCAATATAATTTACGTGGACGTATAAATTATACCACCTAGCTTTTTTGTTTATAGAAACAAGGAGTAATTGTTTAGAAAAAAAACATGAAAGGAGAGAGACGTTATAACATTTTGTTTTACTGAAAAGTTGTACACGCTAGTTACTGAAAAAAAAAGGTTTTAATATATAATAATATCTAATAAATAAAATTAAATACATTTAATTCAGCCCTAATTTTGGTCTAAATTTTGTTAGTAGTAGGTACAATAATATCTTAAAACTATGTTAGTCATGACACTTTCAATTAATGAGCTAGTAACATAAAATTCAAATAAATAATCGAAAACAAATTAAAATGAAAATACAATTGAAATAAATAATTGCAATTAAATTAAGATTGAAAATAAATTAAAATAAGTAATTTCAAATTAATTAAAATTAAATTGACGAAAAAAAATAATAATGTGTTCAGATTATTCTAAAGTAAGCAAAGGTAACTTCATAGATAAAAATTGTATTCATAATTTTAATGACCATTAAAAATTGTGACCAGAGTACAATAAGAGCGTTTTATAATCATGTCAATCTACGTGTGATTAGTAAAGACAACATGGACACTAATTACTTATCATATAGTGAAGGTATTAACGTATATGTAGGACGTATATTTATCACAATCCCCTAATTTTTTGCTGCCCACATTACGGCTGCATAAGGGTTGCGTGCAACAATTTACTTGGCCAATATCTTAATAAAAACAACTCGAAATTACAGTTATGTTCACGTTCCGCGACCTTTAAAAAAATAATGCCAGTATATCCACCCACATTGGTTATAAATTAATAGAATCTGCCCTCATCGTGTGTCATATAATAATGGTTGATTGGGTTCGTGTGAGGTATTTTTTTATTATTTTTAGGGAATATCTCGACGCGATCGCGCAGCGTCCCGCTAATTCTCTACATCTGGACAACGATGATTTATTATATCTAAAGGGTAATAACAGGATTGACACAAACGAACGTACGGGTTGTTTGGATATATAACTATAGGAACATGAATTTTTTTGAGTAAATCATTTTAATTCACGGAATTTTCAAGAAAAATTGCAGGTCATTTGTCACTGCAATGATGGAGAGTTTTAAACATAGTCATATTCATCATTATTTCAGCCGGAAGACGTCCACTGCTGGACATAGGCCACCCCCAAATAGGGGGGGGGGATTTGCCATAATCCCCAGGCTTGGCAGGCGGGTTGGCGATCGCAGTATGATTTTAAAAATGCATACAGAACGCTGCTGCCCATTCTCTAGTAAGTCCCTTAGTCGCCTTTTACGACACCCACGGGAAGATATGGGATGGAGCTATTCTATACGTCCGGCACCAAACGGAACTAAACTAAACATAGTATCAACTTGATAATTACAAATAAATACTGTACAAATGAAAGAGATACCAATTAATTCCATTTACCGATAATAACATTACAGTCAGTCTCTGCTTAATTTCTTTATTCAAAGATTCACCTGTAGGTACATGAAACACGCTTTTATAAAACTGTTCTCTGTTATATCTACCATTAAAAAAGCCTGCATAACAAGTACAGTATATAACACAGCGAGTGTCGTTCAACCGACCTATTAGCACCTTAACGTTGATTGTGGTATGACATTATCAATAGACCAGTCAATATAGTCGCTTATCTCTGTGACATAATCCATATGTGGCTTACAAGCAAGAGTCTTCGAAATAATAATTAATGTATTAGTGAAAGCTTTTTACTGTAAAGATGACATACAAAAAGCTCATATCGTATTGTGTATCGTGTGAACCAAACCTTTGATTTATATTTGCTGTTTTAAAATGAGTTAAGAGCGTTTACACCTTACAGCATTAAATACATGCAAACTTTCAAGCCCTTGTTTTGCGAAATGACTGAACCGATTTTTGAAACTTCATACGCATCACATAATCAGCCTATAATGTTCCCACTGCTGGGACACAGGTCTCCTGTCTTCGAGAGGGAGTGGGCTTGTAATCTGCCACGCGAGCGCAGTGCGGGTTGGTAGATGTCACATATCTTCGAATTTTTGGTTCTAGGACATGCGGGTTTCCTCACAATGTTTTCCTTCACCGTTTTGAGAGCATACGCATACGCATAAGCGTCGTAATGAAACTTCATACGCATAAGCAGGATACAAAGGTCTAAAAAGTTAGTAAAGAACATTTTCGAAAAATAGTGTTACAGTCAAATTAGACCGATTTTAAATTTCCCATAGAAACAGAGATTTCCAGTTAACTGTGTTTAAATAAGATATTCGAAAATATTCTTTACAAACTTTTTAGAACTTTGTATCCTGCGTATGCGTATGAAGTTTCATTAAAATCGGTTCAGTCATTTAGAAAAACAAGGGCTTGAAAGCTTGTATGAAATGCCGTAAGGTGTAAACGCTCTTAAGTTAAATAAAGTCTACAGGGCCAGACACTGATTCGTTCGTTATGTTAATTTGTGTTGATTTGCGAGGAGCTCTGTCGCTTCCCGCTGTGTTGTTGACAGCTTTCTTTGTTGTCATCTTACTAGCATCCCGCCCCGGCTTTGCACGGGTAGCAGAGCATATAAGCCAATTTTTTTGTCGTAATTACGAATCAGCCTTTTGCGTCATGTAGGTTAAATTAAAATGTAACTGATGTGTACCCTATAATTCAAGTATTTTTAATACATTTTGTTTCCAATCCTGCAAATATTTGAAAAAGTAAAAAATAGATACTAGTATAGCTTGTTTTCATTGGTTTACGCTGCGCTCGCAAGTAAAGCTCCCAATCGGCATGATTTTTTCCGACACCTTCACCAATCATTATATTTTAAACAGTTTACAGAAAACCTTAATTAATTATACACTTAAGCCTTCCTCATGAATCACTCCTTTGGTGAAAGTTGTATGGAAATCCGTTCAGTAGTTTTTGAGTTTATCGCGTTCAGACAGACACAGAGAGACGCGGTGACTTTGTTTTATATTATGTAGTGCTATTAAAGGGCAAAAATTCACAAGATTATTAAAGTACAATCAAATCTGTTCCTTAAAGTCTGCTAGGTTTACTGAATAGAGTTGTTATGGTCCAAGTAATATGGCGAATTTTTCATAATGCCCGCGCATTATGAATAATGACAAGCTACTTAGGGCGAAATAATTAATTATAATTTGAACTTCCTTATTTATCACATTGCCTCGTCATTATAAATATTACCGTGTGGTCTTTGGGCAATCTATCAGATTGCCCAAAGACCACACGGCAATATTTCATCAATACACAGGTATATATAGGCACATGGCAATACACAGGTATTTTGCTTAATCTACCAACAATAGAGGGAATCTGACGCTCGGCGGCCGCTGCCGCGGCCCGCTCGCTACGCTCGCTCGCCTTTGCGCGTTAATGGTCACTGTTCTAACCTAACCTAACCCAAAAAAACCGGTTTTTAATTGTGCTGCCTCATAGGTGACTAGCGTTATAAAAAAATGCCCGGTCGATTTCATTATTTCAATCATTGTTATCACACTGCCCTCTCATATTGGGCATATTCCAAACTGCCTGGGCATTTTTTATAATTTCCTAATAATAACTTGGTACATGACAGTCACCTATACCTAATAATAATGAAAGATGTAAGTTGAAGTTTATCTCTTTCCACAATTAAATAGACTCTTATTGGTGGCGGCTTTTTGTTCATTGGTTAAATCGAGCTAAGTATTTAGGTTTTCCTATCCAAGCCAAAGGGGAACGAAATAGAAATTGGTTGGAATTCTTGTAATAGGTTTCTAAAAGAATAATAAAAATTCATAAAAAGTCAAGTTATGTATGTCAAGGTTCTCGTTTGTATTTAATTTAATAGTTATTGACGTTAGACTGACAGGACAAAGGGAATAAACCTGCATTTAAAGGAATCTACTTTAAATTATCTTGATAAAGTAAACATTATACGACTTATTACAAAACAAGATTTATATTTTGACATAGCTTAAACCATGGAGCCAGTTTTTGTAATAGGAACGTTCTTTATACAAAAGAGTTCTTTATACAAAACTGAAAACTTAGTTCGGTACTAAATTGTCAGTTTTGTATTAGGAACTTTACCATAGACGGAATGAAGTTTGAAATTCAATAATGGCTCCATGGTTTAAACCTGGTTCTGAAGATATACCTTGTTCTGTACTAAGACGGTTAAGTGTTGGAAACAAATTGATACACTATAACTTGTTTGGACCCACGACATTTTTACACCGGTAGTTCAGCCGGCATAAAAACTAGTAGTGCTAACATGGTGCAGCTTGCAAGTTTTTCAAACAAAAGAATAAAAATGCCAATAGGTCAATTCAATAAATAGTTTTAATTTCTTAACCTACTAACTTACAACTAATTAAAGGTATATTTACAATATCATCGACTCCGCCGATAATACAAAGTGCGTTCTTACAGTTTCGGTAATATCAGAAAAAGGTAACATGTACTATCGACCATTTTGTTTCACAAAGTGTACTAAAAGTATTATAATAACAGCCTATACCAAACAATTGTCTTTATAATTATCGGCACAATTTAGAGGTATTTTATACAGTCAAACACTTTGAACAGTGTACTTACAATAAAAAATTAACACCCACCCGAACGAACTAAAAGTTTCATAATTTAGCAGTCCGATGTTGTCTGCCTAAAAAAAGTCAGTACAGTAATCCAAAACTTGATTAGTTACCCCGCAATTAAAACTAAGACTTAACACCTAAATATTCCAAGGCACTAATGATTTGACTAGATAATCAAGAGTCTTTTCGTATGTATAAACGATCAATGCACTATTAATAAATAATGGACATCGTTTCATCGTTTTCGGAGGGATGGGTCCAGTTGTGTCACTCACAACGTATCATCTGTGAACAAAAGAAATTAAACATTAGTATCGATTGTATAAAAAACCATAGAGCTCGTTGATCACAGGCAAAAAGTAGGTAATCCGTAATTGATTTAATTGTCATTTGAAAATCTAGCACAAAAAAAAAGAAAACCTTTCAGTTGAATAAAAAGAAATGTAAGTCAACTTACGTGATTGTTATTTCTGTTGCCACCATGAAATGACGTCTAGTAGCTCGTCCTCATCCATGGGGCCGAGCTGTTGCTGCGTCGTCGTGACCTCGTACCGATCAGCTGAGTACGCCGACGACACCCCCGATGAACATTCGGAAGGCGCAGGGGAATCGGGCTTCTCTGAACAGGGAGATCCACTTCCATAGAAGAATCCATCGTCCATATCCATAGTTGTCATCGGCTGTAATGTGTTTCCATTTGGAATATTTTCTCTGTTTTCCTGATCCCGTGTGATTCCCAAAGCAGCATCGCTTTCATCAAGAAGTTGCTGCAGATATCTGATGTATTCAACCACCATCCTCAGTGTGTCAACTTTGCTAAGTTTCTTGCCAGATCCTCTTCGGGCACCACCTGATAACGCAGCGACAACCGACGCAGGCAGGTGTCGGCGTAGCGCGTTAAATCCATCGTTCACTTGCTTCACACGATTACGTTCCCGAGCATTACGTCTCGCGATCGACGCGGCCTGGGGTCCAGTGTAAGGGTTAGTTCTAAAATGCACCTTCTTTCTGTACTGTAGATTCGGTGGTGTATCATGTGTGACATAATTTTTTTCAGGAGCCGGAGCAATCGGTGTATTTCGCTTGTCTAGGGGCGTCTTCGATAACGTAGCTGAAGGATATGCGGACGCGACGACTACATAGTTCGTCTGACCTTGAACGAGTTGAATTTCTTGTAGCATTTTACGTGCGAGTGGCGCGGGCGTTCACGACGGATAAAGAGCACGACCGGTCGGCGCGGCTATCGGAAAAGCACTGCGCGATAGGGGCAGGCTTCGTGGGAGCTTTCGGTTAAAGGCGAGCGCGAGCGGCGGCAGCGGAGCTTCACGTACAAGTGAGTCGGCGGCGCACGCGCACGCGTTATATCACCTGCGCCGGCTGCAAAAAATATAAATTTAAAAATTCTCTTCCCCTATTATTTTCGATCATCCCTTCCCCCTGTACGTGCGGGTCCGTACCTGGCGGTGGTTGGGGGGAAAGCGGCGCGGGGAAGGTGGCTAACGCGTGCCCAGTTTTTTCTGCTGACCACTGAATACTGTAACATAAAATACGAAATGAATAGTTTTCGTAGCAACGACTCGTAACTGCACATTTTAATTGCACATTTTCATGAATGGGTTCTTAAATTCCTATAATATTCACTTATAGTTGCAAAGAGATGCATAATAAATGTTTGCAGGTTAATTTAAGTACCTATAAATATCTGCGGAATTACCGTTAATGCGCTGCCACTAAAAGGGATGAAGAGATATTGTCACATAATCAGCGTATCGATGTCTTTAAATTTTAAATAAATCAATCGTCTTAAGAATCCACATCAGTATTATCAGTTTCAATCTCATTGAGTGTTTGAGTTTAAAGGTATTTCTTATAAAGGCAAGTCGTATTCGAACCTGCTGGATAAAAGTCGCATCAGTGTTTATCGGTACATTATCGATAAAATACATTGACATTTACGTTAATGAAACCAATTCTGGAAATTGGGGAATGGAGCGGTGATGTAAATGTAATGAAATTACTCCTATTACATATGTATAAGCATGTAGACGCTCCGATAAGTACGTTGGCTTGATTAAAAATGTTTGCTTTGTTAATTAGGCCAGCTCTATGAAGAAAACTGTTTTAATTTTGAATAGCAATCAGTTAATAACGTTTTTATGCAGATAGGATGGATCGTGTTGATTAAAAGTTATGAGGCCACTAAAGATTATAAAACTTTACTTTAGTCTTGTAAGATCATGGTTTACATTAATTAGGTACCTGTATATGTTTTAATGTGTAAATATTTATTGTTTCTTCTTATGGGTGAGCTTTTTCTACGAAGGGCCTCATCAAATCATCCCATCGCAGTCTAAAGCTGCTTAAGCTACAATAACATTAACTTAATTATATTTGACGAAATTCCTATAAATATTCAGAGATATGACCGATAATAATGGTGTTTCAGAGACAGTTATGCCTTCCCAAGTCCCACTACTAACACATATTTCTATAAAATATATTTAATGGACGCATCCCCGAATTCATTTATGTCTATTGAATATTTCTAGCATTCTTGACATGAGCTTTGGTAATTTTGAATACTTAAACTGCATTTTTCTTTTCGAAAGCTAATGAAAGATGGTAATTTTTCCTTCATTAAAATATGCCAATACCGTTCGTGTGAGGATCGCCGCCATGGTGACAGTCCCCGGCGTCTTCACCAGCACATCATCAATTAGATTTAAAACACGCTATGAATTGCACTTCTTAAACTTAGTTTTATTTTTTATTTCGTCGGCTCTTTGATCAAACCACCGGTTACCGTCAATACGATTGCGTGAATCGAATAACTCTCATTCTATTTAGCTTTAACTAATTGAATCGATATGGTTGTTTCGATGTTAGGTATTTGTTTTCATTAGTTCATACATACTTTGCTCTGTATTAGCGGTTAATAATAGGTCTCGTATCGAAGTTTTTATCGGGTTGTTTTCTAAGTTTCGCTCGTTAAACACATGCCGCCTTATTACAAAACAAGATTTATATTTGGATATGGCTTAAACCATGGAGCCAGTTTTTGTAATATGAACGTAACAGTGATTGAAATGCCGTTCTTTATACAAAACTGAAAACTTAGTTCGGTACTAAGTTGTCAGTTTTGGGTTAAGGAACTTTACCATAGTCAGAATAATGTTCAAAATTCAATAATGGCTTCATGTTTTAATCCTGGGTCTGAAGATAAACCTTGTTTTGTAATAAGGGGTATGGTGTTTTATGATGTTAGTAGTGCTGGTCCATTTTTAGTTTCACATTCTTAAATAGTGCTGTATTTGTGTGCCATACTGTATACCACAGACTTGGCGTGTGATCATTTTCTTTTTATTTGACAACATTTCAGGCTATATTTGTCACAAAATAATAGGCCCGTTTTGACGTTTGACGACCCGGTACTCGATACTCACGATAAATCGATTCAAGTTAAACGTCAAAACGGGCCTATTATTTTGTGACAAATATAATTATTCACAGTCTGGGAAGTAATTCTATAAGCCAATTGACAACTTACGTCAATGTGCCATATTATAGACATTTCATACAACTGTCAAAGAGTGACAGTTGTGATTTGAATATGCGGATCATTTAAGTTGATAGTCAATTTCCTTAAAAATTAATTTCCCTGGCTTCCCTGGTAAGTATATATTTTTTTAACTTGAACTACTTATCTCGAATTAGATTTAAATTGACTTTTAGTAATAAAGCAGTGGCCAGTCATCTTGTGGGGTTGAACCCCGTGATTTTGTACCGGATATGACCTGCGGGGAGGTGCTAATGGGTTCCGTAAATAACAGATTTTTTCGATCAATGTTCTGTTAGGGCTACCCGAGTATTAAAGGGCTAAATTAAAGACAATGGAATTTAATTGTAACCCCTGCTGATGTTAAATGCAAAACGAAAACATTAAAAGTAAATAATGTTATTGTTAACGAAACGTGTTAACGATAAGTTTCAACCTAGGCCTGATTCCGGTGAAGGAATAATTATTTTTTTCAGCGCTAGATGTTGGACGAACACATGTTTTATCCACAAATTCAGGAAATTATAAAAAAATAAAAAAAACATAGAAAGGCGTAAGTTTATGTTTGTATGTCATTTTATTGTATTTTTTTTTTGTATTTAGTTAATTATTTATGCAATATTAGTTTTAGTATAGGCGAAACCCGAAACACGTGTCTAGTATTTTTATGTAAAGAATCTATGTACAAAATTTCCAAACTGTAAGTATCATGAAAAATCAGAAAGTTATAAGGTTGTTATGTTACCGGGTTGTCCGTAAAAAAACATGCTAACGGCGAGCGGCGCCCTCGTGCCTCCAGGGTCGTCTTGCGCTCATTGATAATAATTTGGCAGTAGGTAACCTAACCTAACCATACGGTGATTGTATTGTAAATAATTAAATGTTGATCATTTTCCATCACACTTAAATATTTTTGGGACAAAATATAGCATGGTGTAAAAATTATTGAAATTGATTCAGTTCTTTATTCTGAACAAACTACATTCAGGTTTCGCATATACTAAAAATAATGTTTTATATATTTTTTTGTATTAGGTGTGTTTTGTATGGAACATGTGGTCTGCAATAAAGATTTTTATTATTATTATAAAGCTTAATTTCGAACAACACTTAGAGGTTCTCTAGAGCGTAATCATGTAGACACATTTCCTATATTTGTTTGTTTGTAATGATGCAGTACCCAGCTTTCATTGACACCACGATTATCATTACTTAAAAAGCTTCCATTACATCCTGACCGCGGGAGCCACATTATATTCCAATACTAATTTAATATTTTTCCTAAATAACTTACGAGGTGTAAATTAAAAAGAACACTGATATCACCGACAAAAGAAAAATATAATGTTATTAGCGTTCAATGATGTCGTTAAGTTACTAACAATAAGCTTAAGTAACATGTTAAGTCGTGTAACATGTCCAATAAGAATGCGACGATAATTCAAGTCATTGTGTCCGTATTGTGAGGGTACCCACCCTCTGCTCCTACGCATCTCACCGCACCACCCACGAAACTGGTTTAAAATTAAAAGTGCTGTAAAATATTAAAATTATAATAAGATTATTTTATGAATTGATACGGTTTTTTGATTTATGGTCATGTGAAAGTCGTGTCGTGTAGCTTTAGTTCGATTTGTGGTGTGTATCTTTGGTTTAGCAGTTTTCATCTGTGGGAAAGTCGACTGCACGGTTGGCGTAGTGGTTAAGTGATTGACTGCTGCGCTGCGTGTCGCGGGTTCGATTCCCGTACGGAACAAATATTTGTATGACCTACAAGTAGTTGTTCCGGGTCTGGCTGTTTGTGTATGTGAGTTTAAATGTTTGTAAACCCACAATACAGGAGCAATTCCTAATGTGGGGCAACGTTTTAAAAAAGCAAACAAAAAACAAAAACCAAAAAAAAGTAGGTTGCATTAGCTTTTCAATGCACAGTTGTAGGTATGGATAATGTATGCAATATAGTATGCGTGAAATGGGTTCATGTCAATTTCATGGCGGGCTGGCGGGTCAGGTAACCGAACTACGTTTTCGCAATATTTATTTATTTATTTATTTTATTTATGTAAAACATGGAGGACTTACAGCTAATAAAAACAGACAAAAATAAAGAAACCTTAGTCACTAGAAAGCCAATTACAAATCCTCACTTATAGACTTATAATAATAAATTATGGTGTGAGCAAAACAAAAAAACAACACACAAAAAAGCACATCGCCTTAAAATGTAAGAAGCAATATAACACATACATAATATACATTACTTGGTTACTTAGTTTGCAATTAAATTAAATAATAGAGAAAATATTGTAAAAAAAAAAAAAAAACAATAAGTCACTCTACTTTCAGTTTGACGCTTAGCTGTTAGGGTGTTACCGTTTTTACAAATAAACAACCTGTAAAAATACAGTGCAATATTAGTAATGTCACGTGTGATGCTATTTATTTATATGACCCCTGAACACGATGTAACGTGGGGTAAGGGTAACATCCCTTCACAAAACTGTCATAACAATATCAATTATTTCACCTCCCATAGAGCAATTACGATTGAAACAATTTTGTTGCTGTGTCAGCCGATTATTCGATAAATTCGTCTGTTTTTTATATCGTTTATTTATCTTAATGTTTACCTGATATTGTCATCATAAATTATATTCTCCTCGAATTAAAACAACTCTAATATTATAAATGCGAAAATGAGTTTACTTGTTTGTTTTGTTACGCTTACACGCTAAAATGGCTGAGCGGATTTGGATGGAATTTCGCATATGGGTAGACCATGACCCGGATTAGGTCATAAGATACTTTTTATCTCTACATTCCCACGGGATCTAGACTTAAGCGGGTGAAATTGTGACGCGCAAATAGTTATATACAATGAAAAAAAAAACATAATCTATCAGAATAAGATTTTATGTACCCGATTCAGGTTTTGGTTGTTTCACGATTTCAAACGAATTCACGTTTAATAAGACTGATTTGAACTGTATCCGCCTTATTACAAAACAGGATTTATATTTGACATGGCTTAAACCATGGAGCCAGTTTTTGTAATAAGAACGTAACAGTGATTGAAATACCGTTCTTTTTACAAACTTGAAAACTTAGTTTGGTACTAAGTTGTCAGTTTTGTGTTTAGGAACTTTACCACAGTCGGAATAAAGTTCGAAATTCAATAATGGCTCCATGTTTTAAACCTGGGTCTGAAGATAAACCTTGTTTTGTAATATTTTGGAAAGACAACGTTCCCAGTAAAATATCATCAGTCATTAATTGTTCTACATTCATTTCGACAGTAAATTGTGTTATTTCAAATCGATTTAATTTCCCACACCGGATATTGTGTGACATTTACATTTTATTTGAGCAATTACCTGCAAATAAAACAATTAGGTAAAACAAATGACGTGAGATGCGGAACAACGTGGGATATGGGGTTGAAAGCGGTAGTGATGTGATGATTATGGGAACATTGTCATCTGCCATACATGGAGTTACGCATCACTTGTGTGGGATTGACAGGATGGACAGTACATGTAAACAAACATGGAAAACTGACATAAAACCGTTCCAGTTCAAATGATAAAGTGTTTGGCCAATTTATAGGTACAATACTTTGAATGAAACTAAAACAGTTTGTAGCACAGCAAGCAAATGGGCTTCGTCAGCAAATATAAGGTTTTGATGTCATCGTTTTCGGTATATAAAAATAAACAATTCTACTTGTCATGCTTTATCCAAATCGATCGAGCCGATAGCAAGGGTAACTTGCATTAGTAGCTCGTAGCTTCCAGTCGCGGTTCAATGAATACTTCAGTCTCATTAATGCCAAGTTTAAGAATTATAATAAATCATAGATGCAAGGCTCGCCGCCATCGATCACACAATACAACTACCTGATTCGTACCCAATATCATTTGATTAACGACTTGTTGAGTGACTCCTATTCATCGAATCAAAGGGTGATCGTATTAAGTATTAATAAAGGGAATGTTTTACATTTCATATCAAGCGTGGTTTGCTAACAATGAACGAACATTCCTCTTCGTTGCCAACAAGGTGTGATGTATGGAGTTTTGACGGCCAGGCCGTGATACGCGGTTTGATTGTGTGTTCCAAGTTTATTTGATTTCAATTTTTTTGTTGTAGACATAGTGATAAGCTCAAAGGCTAAGCTCAAAGCATTTCTGTTAGACAATAACTTGTACTCTATGGACGAAATGTAATTTAATTATTGTTTTTTGTAAGCATACATTTTTATGTTTTTATTTTTGATTTGTATTATTATTATTGCTGCATGATACTTTTAGAATTTATATTAATATTATTAATTAACATGTATGTAATCATGATCAAACACAATATAAATTGTTCCTGATAAATAAATAAATGATACTACGTTTCATAAAAAGAGTATATTATTATTATACTTTGAACTGTCGTAAGTTTATTCCAGAGTTTAGCATAAAGAAAACGTTATCTAGGCAATGTGACTAAAATTGTATTGTATTTGTTGCTTTTTACTTTGCAATTCACACTTAAACGACACTTGCTTCAGCTTCAGCTTGTTCGGTCGCAAAAAGCACTTAAGAATCTATCCCGATATCTCATAAAAGATAAAATGGGCCGAAAAACAAAATCGAAACCTAATGAAAGTCTGCAGACATTAATAGCAATTCTAAGTACTTTTTACCCATGGGAATATACTTGTTTTCCCACCTACATGTGCTAGGACAGATAACACACGTCTTTTAGACGACGTCCGAAATGCAAATAGAATGTCTCGAAGCTTGTAAGACAGTGACATGGGGGCTATCGGGACATCGCATCGGTCTCGGTCGCCGTCGCCGCCACCTACGGCTGACGGGCCCGACGGACACAGTGACGTCGTCGCATCCGACTTCAACGACACCCCGACACCGATTGTGACCGAGATACGATTCGGCTGTGATTCGATTCGCATTGACCAATCGGATGCGATTGATTGATATTCGAATTTTAAGATAAAGATTTGTGTGCGACAATGACGGTGGATGTATTGGTAGGAAGTCTATTGGAGAGGTGTAGTGGGATTTGCTGGTTTCTTTTGTTTTTCAAAGTTTACAGGGCATTGTGTGCCTCCACCTTGTGCTTCGAACTGTAGATTTCTCAAGAAAAATAAAACAAAATTAGAAATGTTTTCCTGTTTCTCTGTGTAATTAGACGCTCAAAATAAAAATGTTTTCGAACTTTATTATTTTTTGACAACATTCTAAGTCTCGATAATGAGTAAACGTGTATCATTTAGTATGTTGTATTTCACATAACTGAACCTTCGGACATGTGCGGAGGTCTATAAATAAGGCTAGTTTAGGCAATCGGCTCATTCGCCGACAACAAGGCTTGTCGAATTCGTTTATAGGTTTACGACAGCTCGTTAGTAGCGGCGATAAGATGACCCTAAATAGATAATTAGTATTGTTTCCGTATATCAGGCTCTATTGTGTAATATTTTTTACTGTCAGTTTTATTGATTTGAACGGAATTGCGACGCCCCTAAGATCGTCATCTCGAAGTGTTAACAGCTGAAGAATGAGCAACATAAATAAACCGTCGAATACTGATTGCCAATAAACAAACTCGATAAACGTGTTTAATATTTTGTATCATTTAAGTCTGAGACTGCACCGGGCAAAACGTGAAGAAAACCAGAACTCATTTTGAGCATACATTTTTTGTCACTCGTGCTGCACTACAAATGAATGTGGTGTCCATGAAAAAACACACGTAATAATATGTCTAATTCTACTTATTTTTTGCTGCCTCCTGGGCAAGCAATATTGGTCCTTAACTACGATCAAGATTCTAGATCGAAGGTCCTTAACAATTATTGGTAAAAAGACAGATCCTCAAAAACCGACCATGGGCATATAATTTAAATGGTTCTAACAATGAGGGCAGGTTCAGAAACATTATTTTTTATTTTATTTTTTATTCTTTGCTTCTTTTTACTTTATTTAATTTGACATTTTAGTGATTGTACCGACTTTTGATTTTCTAAAAATGTATTTGTTTTAAAACCTTTTATATTTTGTATGCCTTTTGGTGGGACACAGCTTGGATCTTATGTATTATAACACCTTCTCTATGTACCCTGTGTTCACGAAATAAATTAATTTGAATTTGAGAAAAATCAAGTTAAAACTTTTGACATTATTGCCATAGAGAAGGTGATGCCCTATCTCCCCAAGTTCCAAGTTCCCCAAAGCGTGATTAGCGCAAAACAAGATTCTCACCATGTAGATAGAGAAGTGACCGTCTAATATTTGACGCAATATTTGCACAAATAGGTGCTTCATTTTTGCCATTTGCTAATATATGCCATTACATTTAATCCCAAAGCAGAAAAGCAAAACACCCAAAATTTCCCATCTGCGAATAAAGAAAATACCTCCTCGCATCTGCACTGGATCGCAACGAGCCTGTTAATCTGATACCATAAGCAGAAATATTGATGGAAACAAAATTTCTCGTTAAACGTTCCGCGGAGTACCGTTCGGCGCGTGGCGGTCGTGCGCCTGCGCTGCGCCCGCCTTGCCTGGGCTCGTTTAAAGCCATACCTTAATTACGGCAAGGCGTTATCGAGTAAGAATGTGCACACGCGACATTGGTATTAATTTTAATGAAAGAAGTGTGCGCTTGGGCAGCACCTGCCCGACTCGACGAGTCGTTGGCTTACTGAAAACTACGCGACAGGGAAACTGTGGAGACGGTGTTGACTTAACTTTTTTTTTAAAGCTCTACTCGTTTTTCGTTGCTGGTCTTAAGGTGCCATCTGATGAAGATTTTTATTTTTAAGTATTGTTTCGTTTGTTTAAGGCTATTCAGATCCTCATTTGTGTTAAATAGATAAGCTGGTCTGTTTTTAGAATATTACAAACATAATTTGTGAGGAAAGTGAAAGGATGAGTGAAAGGCAACTAACAAAAGGTATTTATAAAGCAGAGGTGAGTGGTAACGCCGGGAGGGGACGCCCTAGAAGGACTTATAGTGACCAAATTGGTGATGTTCTTCAGAAAGGTCAGGTGCGTAGTACTCGCAACCGGCGTGCGTGTATGACTAGATGTATGAACGTAAGTGAAGCAAAAGGAGTATGTAAGGAGCGTAGCACACTTGCTACGCTCCTTACATACTGCTTTTGCTTACGAACGCCACTGCATTCTATAGTTTCTGCCTACCCCCATGGGAAGAAGGCGTGACTTTATGTATGTATGTACAAACATCATTTAGCTGCCTGAAGTGAATAGCTGTAAACCTAAAAATAGGTAGGTATGCATTGTCCATCATAGTTTTCTGAAAATATTGAGTCAACAATCATAAATAAAACCATTTTGCTTTTTATTTGGATCTAAATCAGACACATCAAAATCATTCACATTCGTGAAGGAAAAAATATTGCTCGTTGAAGTCGACTCCATGCACGTCCTTTCCATAATTATATCAGAAAAATGTAAGGCTGTCTTCGACCGAAGTATGCCCTTTTTGTACGTAGAATTACGGTTGATTTTTCTTCAAAAAATATGTTTACAGGTGACTACATGTTAGGTTATAATTAATGTTGTCATAAAAATCGTATACATTATAATATGGGGTTATAATACATTTTCATTTGTTTTCACCGGATTTTGTGAAACAGATAATTATGTAAGACTGTTTAACAATTTAATAATTTAAATTAAATACACCTGCAATGCTTGGTGTAGACATTAATGGTCATACTTTTGAATGTATGACTTATGGAACAGGCAACAAATTAAAGTTAATTTCTTTATCATATCTTCAAACTTGAATTATTATGTAGGTATGTATGGATAATTCAGATAAGCATCTAATTGCGTATTTCCAAATAGGGAAACTTTGTTTTTCTTTCATTTAGGTAGTTGTAGTCCACAGTAAGTTAAATGATGTTATGGTAAAATATGCATAGGTACGTATAGATGATATATCAATAATATAATATGTTTTAGTGTCCTATTAAAGATATTAATATCTTTAATTATCATGATCTTCAAGATAGATTAAATCGCTTAGTTAATTACGCATACGGATCGCGAAATGTACAAATCACTAGATTATGAGTAAATAATGAATCGTGTAAATTGTCGTTGCGCAGGTGCGACATTACATCTGCGCTTGGTCCTATGTCCCCTCTACCTCTAGACCTCTATTATTACTTCTAAGAAATTAGATAAATCAATCATTTTTATATAATTTAATTATTGCACGTAATACGCTCTTCGGTCTAACAAACAAAATTACTTGGTTAGAACGCGAAAACGTAATAAAAGTCAATATAATTGATATTCACGTGTATCATGGAAGCGCGTATTTCCATAAATTATGTTCCAAAGATAGAACTTCGCTGTCATACGGTTATGAGGTTGATTCTTCATCAAATGGTCCTTTATCGCCGACGGAAAATTTTATAGAGTTGATTAGTCTGTCATATTACCTTACGGTTATCAACCCAGATCCATCTTAGCTGTCATTAGGAATTCACTTCTACAATGTAACTTAATCACTTTGCATAAATCTACGGAAAACTTAAAATTGTTTACTTCTGTTCACCGCCGCCTTAAGGCTTCTACATACCGGGGCGACTTGTCGCGCGACGCGACGCGACACAAAGGCACCGCTCGTCCCGCGACACGCAGGGCCTTTGTGCCGTGTCGCGTCGCGCGACACGTCGCGCTGGTATGTAGAAGCCTTTATGGAACTTTCAGGTTCGGTTACCGAAAACTGAGTCTTAAATCTTTTGGTTAATGATAACAATTTGGAAGGTTCGTCAATTCAGAACATCCCAATCACCGCGTGCCTCATTTGAAACACGCGCCTCGCAACTTCTTAAGTGTATGCGACAGGTTAATTTCAAGAATAAATTGAAGCTCGGCGCGATCGACCGCTTTTACGTATGGGTCGACGGCGTGTTTATGCGAGAGGGAACCATAATAGAGGCTTAGTGAGTCCTGGATGGGGACACAGCTGCCCATTGGGCGGGGACAACGGTGCCCAGCGAGGGTTTTGAATTTTTAGTACTTACTTTTCTGCGTAATGTGGAACTTACTAATAATGTAATACCTGCATACGTAAATTTTTAAATTCTGCCACTCTGAGTTATTTTTAGGGTTCCGTACCAAAATGGTAATAAGGAACCCTTATGGTGAGACTAATTCTGTCTGGCAGTCTCAAGAACTACTAATGCTATCAACTTGAAATTTAGAATAGTTTTAGATGACGTTTGTCCAATTATTTTGCAAACAAGAAAGAAATTTAAAAAATATATCTTTTGTTGCAAAAGGGAGGGAAAGGGGGTCTTAAAAATTTTAAATGGGGCTACTAGGGTATGTGGGGTATCACATGAATGAACGCTGTTTGCACATTCTCAAAAATTTTTTTTTAGGCATCATAGTTTCCGACTTTTGATAAAAAATGTAAAAAAAAAATCCGTTCCCCACCCCCTTATCTCCAATGTTTGCATAAGTAAAATCCTGAAATTATTCTATGTGATAGAAGTGTATGTAAAGATTACAGGAAAAATAAAACGATGTCTCTAAATAGCATAGTTTTTCAGAAATCATCAACATCTTAAATATACGTACGGAACCCTCGGTGCACGAGTCCGACACGCACTTGGCCGGTTTTTTAACTCCCCATGACCGCGATAGACTCGGTGACATACATAATTCATACATACATTCAGGAGCGAATAAATGCTTTAATGGTATTGAGGTAATAATTTATTATTAGAAGAGTAAGGCTTTGCGGGTTTCAGGTTGATTGAATTTATTATTATTGCAACAATAATTATGTCGACGAACAAATCAAGTGAAATAGTTGATACTCATTTGAACAATAAGTGGAGCACCAATTAGCTTGTTGAGAGGAGTAATGTATTAAAGATCAGTTCTGTTCTTCTGTAGTTAGAAATTAAAAACAATATTAAAATATAAACATTATTAATAGAGACAATTTGTAATTTAATTATTTTTCTTTTTTAAATTTTAAAATGATTCAAATTTTAAAATTTGAATCATTATCACTAACACTCAGTTGCAGAAACGATCTTTAAATTTTAAAGACTACATTAAACACTAATGTAGCATTAAATCATTGCACAAAACCATTTTTTATTTTATTTTAATGCTCCATTAAATTTAACTAATGAAATGTCAAACCTAATGAAACCGGCCATTTTAAACACTTTTACGTTGCACGTAACTTCATTAGCGCCCATTAGCAGGTGGTGAACTTTAAGTTTGACATTTCAGATTTTTTAATTTTAATGGGCCGAAAAGCATCCATTAAGAGCAACATTAGTGTTTTCTACGGTACTTGAATGCATTTCTGTAATTGAAAGATGTCTATAACCAGTCTTTCGTCATTATCTGATTTTTATTTAGTAGATTTACCTCGCCGTCGAATCCCAGACTGAGTGAATTTATTTTTAAAACATGATGGAGAAGAGTTTCGTGTAAGGTATAGAATTTCCAAGGACGCAATTCTTCAAATTTGTAACCTACTTGATTAAGATTTAGAACCAGTGACGCAAGGAAATAAATCCATTAAAGGCCTGACACAGCTTTTAATATGTTTGAGATTTTTCGCCACTGGATCAGCAAGTATTGGGTGATTTAATAAACATAAATAAGTCAACAGATTGTCGGAAACAGGTTGGGTCGGGTTGTTTGTCAGTTTGTTTATACAAAAAGTATCCCGTGAACTAGAAAAATTAAGCCACCTCTATAATATTATTAAAATGCCAGACCGGACGGAACTACGTAGAGTTGCAGAAGGTTTTTATGAAATTGATGGATTTCCACGTGTGGAGGAGCCTGCACACATGTTAAAATTATTAGAATAAAGGGGGATGCGCTAAGGTAGTCCGCGAAATTCAAATTTTATTACGTTTTTTGCAAGTTGCAGGTCAGTAACACGTTCTATGTTGATCTAATTATGATTCGCGGCCATAACCAATATGGCATTACAGAATTATAATCATTAGAATCGGCAATACAACTAACTCTCTTCCTACTGAATGATTATTTCAGAAATAAT
Organism: Tiliacea aurago; assembly: GCA_948098905.1. NCBI lineage: Eukaryota > Metazoa > Arthropoda > Insecta > Lepidoptera > Noctuidae > Tiliacea > Tiliacea aurago. The sequence goes on along the minus strand of OX402579.1, from coordinate 10,358,969 downwards.
CATTCAGTAGGATTTTTTGAACTTAGGGAGTTGTAATGCTCATTCGAATGATTATAATTCTGTAAAGCCATATTGGTTATGGCCGCAAATCATAATAAGATCAACATAAAACCTGTAACTGACCTGATAATTGCAAAAAACGTTGGTAAATTTGAATTTCGCGGGCTACCTTAGCGCATCTCTCTTAAACCAGATTATTTAAACTAGATTAAACCACAGAGTACACTGAATACACATAAATCAACTACATTTACTTTATTTTATGCTAAAATTGTGGTGTACTTGTATGTACGGATAATAACAGAACGCAAATGTTCACTCTTTTCGTTCAATATGGTAATTTGTTCCTGGCAATATTGTTTAAAGTCTTCTTTAACTAAAGTGGCATTAACAATGTCTAATGCTATCTAAAATTTGTTTGTGCAACTTCATTAAAGTAATGAATTCATTAGCGATAATGCTGCTTTATGTAATGAAGTGTTAATGGTGAGCTTTCTGCAACTGAGTGTCAGTTGCAGAAACGATCTTTAAATTTTAAAGACTACATTAAACACTAATGTAGCATTAAATCATTGCACAAAACCATTTTTTATTTTATTTTAATGCTCCATTAAATTTAACTAATGAAATGTCAAACCTAATGAAACCGGCCATTTTAAACACTTTTACGTTGCACGTAACTTCATTAGCGCCCATTAGCAGGTGGTGAACTTTAAGTATGACATTTCAGATTTTTTTATTTTAATGGGCCGAAAAGCATCCATTAAAGAGCAACATTAGTGTTTTCTACGGTACTTGAATGCATTTCTGTAATTGAAAGATGTCTTTAACCAGTCTTTCGTCATTATCTGATTCTTATTTAGTAGATTTACCTCGCCGTCGAATCCCAGACCGAGTGAATTTATTTTTAAAACATGATGGAGAAGAGTTTCGTGTAAGGTATAGAATTTCCAAGGAGGCAGTTCTTCAAATTTGTAACCTACTTGATTAAGATTTTGAACTAGTGACGCAAAGAAATAAATCCATTAATGGCCTGACACAGCTTTAATATGTTTGAGATTTTTCGCCACTGGATATTTCCAGCAAGTATTGGGTGATTTATTAAACATAAATAAATCAACAGTTTGTCGGAAACAGGTTGGGTCGGGTTGTTTGTCAGTTTGTTTATACAAAAAGTATCCCGTGAACTAGTAAAATTAAGCCACCTCTATATTAAAATGCCAGACCGGACGGAACTACGTAGAGTTGCAGAAGGTTTTTATGAAATTGATGTATTTCCACGTATGGCAGGAGCTCTAGACTGCACACATGTTAAAATTATTAGAATAAGGGGGATGCGCTAAGGTAGCCCACGAAATTCAAACTTTATTACGTTTTTTGTAATTTGCAGGTCAGTAAAGGCTTCTACATACCAGCGCGACTTGTCGCGCGACGCGACACGGCACAAAGGCCCCGCGTGTCGCGGGACGAGCGGTGCCTTTGTGTCGCGTCGCGTCGCGCGACTAGTCGCCCCGGTATGTAGAAACCTTAACACGTTGTATGTTGATCTAATTATGATTCGCGGCCATAACCAATATGGCTTTACAGAATTATAATCATTAGAATATGAATCAGAAGTATAAAATTTGCAAAAAACGTTGGTAATTTTGAATTTCGCGGGCTACCTTAGCGCATCCACCTTAAACCAGATTATTTAAACTAGATTAAACCACAGAGTACACTGAATACACATAAATCAACTACATTTACTTTATTTTATGCTAAAATTGTGGTGTACTTGTACGTACGGATAATAACAGAACGCAAATGTTCACTCTTTTCGTTCAATATGGTAATTTGTTCCTGGTAATATTGTTTAAAGTCTTCTTTAACTAAAGTGGCATTAAAAATGTCTAATGCCATCTAAAATTTGTTTGTGCAACTTCATTAAAGTAATGAATTTATTAGCGATAATGCTGCTTTATGTAATGAAGTGTTAATGGTGAGCTTTTTGCAACTGAGTGTATATCTGTCACAAAATTTGCATGCCGAATGTAGTAGGCGGAATATGAAGAACTATTGTGTATGTGTTGTAAAATCTGTAAAATACCATATTTCACGCAAATAAATGAATCTATCTATCTATATATCTATTAAAGACTAAAAATACTACAGTCTTATCTAGATGTTAATCTAGCAGAGGTTTTTATCACACCCGAATGGCATTAACTTTTAATAATTGCTTTAAGCTAACTACTAGTTAGTAGCAAGCTCTGAGCTTTAGCAAAAAACTTATTAAAACCTTATCAGCAGATCATGTAAATATTGCTCTACTCAACATTCTTGATGTTGCGACTAATGTAAGACCCACCAAGAAAAAACGATGACCATAAATATTTTAAAAGTACTGCAGAGACTACGATTACCGTAAAACTTAGCGGCAGATCCAATCCAGATAACATGACAAAAGTTTCAACATGTGCACTAACCAACGAATCGAGACACTTCCGAAAATGTAACACTTCGCAATTTTGAACTCTACTCCGCCAGCAATAAAGGTGTTGGTGTTATCAATGAAGTGTTTTGTGAGTGTTCGGTGGTGTTGGTCATGAGTAAAGAAGTAGGTTCGATACCGATCTCGACTCACGCTGTTAAACGTACACACATGAACATGGCTGTAACTACTGCTTTTATTAAATGTTTTTCTTTTGTTCAAATTGCCATTATTGGCTTTTGTTTTAATTTATGATTGGAGAACGACTTTGGGAACATTTTTTCCCAGTCTACATGAACTTATAAGATCTACTGAATTTTATTTGAAGTAACTATGAACTTTATTAACATAAACACACTTGGGTATGGAACAGGTTTCACCTCTTTACATGGAAATAAAAACAAGACTCAGTTAACATGACATGTATCGTTATTCCATAATTTCATACATAATTCTGCGATTTATTAAAATATAATTATTATAGTATAATTTTATCAAATTATCCTATTATTTAAATTGAATAAGAAGAACTATAAATAATGTTAAACACTCATAAATCTTTCTGTAGATGGTTCGAATAAAGTTGCTGTAAGATCGAACTAAGTGTTCATCTTTCGGGTTGCTCATGTGCAAATGACTTATTGACCTTTTTATTGTAAAGAAGCTATGTTTAAAAAAAGAAGAATGATCTTTCTTCTTTTTTTTAATGTAGCTACTTTACTGTTAAAACTAATTTTTCAAGACTTTATTTAAATAAATAAATGTACATTTAATTCCCACAAACCTTCGAGTTAACTATACACATTTATCGATCACATGATAATGTAAGTGAGCTATAAGCACATAAAACATTGTTTAATACGAGCAAATCTCCTTACGTCCGACAAGTATGCGCGCACGCACAGTCGTGCGCGCCTCACGCGGCCTGCCGGTGAATTTTAAACTTTCATTAGTAACCCACAAATGTAATCGTTTACATTAAATCGCAGGTGTAATCCAAGGCTTTTTTTGTTTATATCAATCATCTGATAGATCCGTATTTTAAATTAAATGGACCGTGAATTACATTTTTATTTACTTAACTGAGTCATAGTGTTGACAAGTTTTTTTCATTTGAAATATTTAGATTTTTAATCTTCAAACCTTTTTGTTTTATGTGTCTAAATTAGTTTCGGTTGGTTTTTCTATAGCCAAAACCAATTGTCTTAAATTTGATTCATCGTATTATATTTTTTTTTGTTGTAAATTGATATCTCACAACAACCTAAAACCATGCACAATTAATAATTATACCAACAATAAGTATATTAAATAAATAAACCCATAAAGCACACTCAAGCAGGCTTTATCTAGATTCGACTTATAAAATTAAATGGCTCAATCCCAGCTCGGGGCTAAAGCAAACACGGATTATCTTTACGGTAACGCCAATCCTGGAGCAATTGGAGGACGAGGGTACAGTGCTAAAGTAATAACAGTTTTGCGGTTCGTTGGTATTTCATTAACAGAAACAATTTAAAAACAAAAGCTTCGTATCTTCAGAAAAGTCATTTGTAGTAATCTTGACATTTTTTTTTCAGAATGTTAAATTGCATATTTAAAGGAGCAAGAAACCAACTGAAAACTTTTACTAATTTAAAGTCCCAAAAGTGTATCGAGATAAATTAGTTTTAATTAAAAAGGTTACTCTCCAAATGTTCATTCAATTAGAATCTTGATAATTAAAAAACGCCGCTACAACAATGCGCACACGCAAGCGGTCAAACGCTTAAGGACTTGATACATCTCTCCGCACATCGAAATATAAATCAGGGCAGTATAGACGAGGCCTGCCCCTCGTGAGCTTTGAACAACGGATACGATCACTTGCGAACAAAAACAATTAGCCGCTCACTTGCACTTACCATTACGTAGATCGAAGATAACGTTACCGAGCCAAGTGTAAATAGAATCAACAATAAAATCTGTTACAGTGCTCACTATCTGATAAATAAATAAGACGTAAGAAGGCTTCATTCCGATGCTGTTTATACAGCCAGCGTTAATTCGTATGTAGTTTTTAAAACAGGGAATTAAGAGATTGCTCTTAAGAGCGTTTAAACCTTACGGCATTTCATACAAACTTTCAAGCCTTATCTGTTTTTAAATAAGACGTTTCAAAAATGCTCTTAACTAATTTTAGACCTTTGTATCCTGCTTATGCGTATGAAGTTTCATTAAAATCGGCTAAGTCAGTTCGAAAAACAAGGTCTTCAAAGTTTGTATGAAAAGCCGTACGTCGTAAACGCTCTGAAGACGACATATTAGTTTTGTCGTTTTGTAAGCCTATTAAATGCTACTGGATATAAAACATACTTTTACGTGTAGTTACTACGCTATTATAAAATTCCCGGGGACTGTAAAATTTAATTACGGTAAGTCTTTAGCCGGGTTATATGAATGGGGGCATTGCCTAACCATTTTGAGATGGATCTTTTAGCAGTGGACTGGACAGGGACACACAGTAGGTCCTTCTAGTTTGGAGCCTGTTTTGAACTTTAGGTACCTTTTTATTAACCTTGTTTTTATTCTTGTCTAATCCTTTGAGGCTTTAAAAGTGATTTAGTTTGAGTTTACGAAATTATAATAATAGATTGAAATATACACTGAAAAAAAAAACGCGAGTTAACTAAGATACATTTTCTCTTAGTAGGCATTAAAATGTTTGGAATAATGATTTATTTTTATAGATACTATAAACAAGATAGCACGTTTGCCAGAACAAATTAATTTTATTTTATATCGAAAATGTGACATGTACAGAATAATCACCGTCTTTGTTACATCATACATGCTTTGTTTGATTTTACTTCTTCACTTTTGTATATCAAATAATAATTTACGTTGATAGTAAGGCAAGCAACTTTCTTAAACTGGCCAACATTTGAGTTAATTTAAATAACTACCCGTAATTAAACTAATTAATTACTTAGTTGACGGAACTATGATAATTTAACAAAGTTCTCCTAGCTTCAGAAGTCAAGATCATGTTAGGATCGTATGAAGTTAAGATGCGTGATCACATTAAACAAGGTCTTTGTTAAAGCAAACACTTTTTTTTCAGTGTAGACTTATAAAACATCTTACTGTAGAAGTGACATCCCAAATTTTTGCTAAGACTTTCAGCAATCTACCCATGGTGGGCCTTTTAGCTCCTATCATATTAAAATATCCTAAAGTTACGCACCCTTAATGAGCTCACATCCTATACAAACTAATCCACACTGCCCAAAGGCTAACTCAAATGATAACTATAAAACAAACGTGTATCACCGTGGGATTGAATTGCGAATTTTGATATCTCAATCTGTGTCGGGTCAGAGACGCCGCGGTCACGAGGGCCTTCGGTGGTCACGAGCTGAATATCGACTGTGAGCTTATTAATTATTATCTGACCAGCGAATTAACTACACTAAAGGATGTTAATGCCCGGTATTTATAGTCAGCCATCAGTGGGGATCGATGTTAAGATTTATACGTTTTTTGAATAGGACCTTCTCATAACCATAATCTAATTATACATTTACAGAAGCTGGCGAGTAAGACTCCTCGGACAGCGACGGAGTGTGCGGCCCGTCACTCGTCATGACTATTCCTGATGAGTCGCTGCAGCCCTCTTTGCTCTCCTCAAGTAACCGCTTCAAGCTTTTGATGTACTCCACCGCCAGCTGCAAAGTGTCCACTTTGCTCGGTTTTCTTGAAGATCCTCTTCTTCCAGCCAGAGCTGCGGAGACAGCTGAAGGGATGTGTTGACGCAGTGCCGCGAAACCATTGTTTACTTGCTTCACTCTGTTCCGCTCCCGAGCGTTCCTCCGTGCTACGGAGGCAGACTGGGTCGGGTAGGGCTGATGAAAAGAATTTCTTTGAAACAAATCTTGGTAACTCTTCTATAGACGCAGTTTAGCTTTGCAAGGAAATGTTGTTGAAATAATAGAAAAATATCTTTAAGATTGGGAAAAAGTGCAATTAACTGACAACTGGCCTCCAGTTATTTATAAAGCAAAATTCTACAGAAATAATTCAATACATGTGCACTTTGCAAGACTATGAATATGGCTACTCACACGCACAGGGCGAAAGGTCTCGACCAATGGGCCGCCGAAATTAAATACAGGACACACTCGCTTAAGGCTTGGTTGCAATAAATTATAGCGTAAGTGATTCCTGACTGAAGAGTATCGCAGATAAAGGTCAGATTAAACACCTCAGAGATCCGATAAGACCACCATACATCAAATCGCCTTTCTATGGCATTATTTTTAACGACGTAGAAAGCATGTGAATTTTCAAAAAGCTCTCCTGAAGGTCAATACTTTGCAGCTGAGAACCGAGGAGTTATGGCTTCTGGCAATTTGTGAATTTTTAATTAATTTAATATTACGAAAAAGAAATATTTTTAATAATGAGTTCCAACTCTCTGATCCCATTCCCATCTTTAACTTTCCCATCGATTACCTATAGATTATACCTGCGTGTCAGTTATAGAGTTTAGAAGTTCATCTTTTAACGCAATGTTAGCTATTTGTAGTAATCCGGGAACACATAGCAAATAGCTTCCAAATCTTTTCAAACTTTTATGATGAAGAACAAAAAGTTGCACCTCATTTCCATTTCCTACCACCGGCAGTGTCAGACAGGAAACAAGTTTACAGCACAAGAACATGGCTCCGAACCTAATTCAAACAATAAACTTACCATCCTCACAAGACAGCAAAAACCCTAGATAACCCTTATGTTCTTGTGTCATAGAATTTAAAATTAAGAAACATTTTATTCAGTGACGGTATGGTGTTGTCTCAAACTAGGCCGTGTGACCGATTTCATCAGCATCAAATATGCGACGTCGTCGGCGCGGGCGCCACATAGATTGCATGAAAAACAAATAAAAGTAGGTTAGAACTAATATGTGTGTAATTACGTTAGTCTCGGAGGGTGGCTCGCGGCCGGCGGTCCACCCTTACCTGAAGGGGTGCATCCATCATTACTACTGCGGTATTAATCAAAGGTATAGGATTAATTAGAGTTTTCGCCTGATTGTGTACTCAATCTATTGTACGCTCATGACAAATAAATTAGACCTCTTCCAAAAAGTATTTTTAAAGTTCTATGGCGTTGAACTTTACGGTTAATGCAGCCCATACCCAGCAAACAATGTTAGCGCGAAGCCATGAAAAACTGGAGGATAGTAATTAATATTTCGTTTTAGCACTAGGCATCTTCTTGTTACGTCTATGCACATTCGCTAGACAATCGCCGACGCACTAATGACGCAATGTTTGTGTGCAAAGTTATGAAACATAAAATTGACTGCCCACAAATATTGCATACCTTTAATTTTCATGCTCCCTCAAGAATTCCTCGCAGTCCCATAACACCACTCTGCCCACCGCTGAGAAGAATGGTTCTAGGCATCAATTCCCCCTATGCTAGATAATGCAAGATCGTAAATAGCTGCAGCGATCAAATCGATGTGCACTTTGAAAGTTTGGGCAAATTGAAAGTCAAATTTCTTAAATACCTGTTTAAATATATGTGTTTTTTTACATATTATCATACTATTATTTTTGTCATTGCGCGTCATATTGCTATATTCAATAACTACACTTTTAGATAAGTAATTTAATTTTTTTTTTTTGTACAACTTCTTTATCCATGCGGAGTTTGCCTGTAAGTGATTGTTGCGCTGTTGCATACAAACTTTCGCATGTTACCTTTAGCACGTATCCTGTGTAAACAATTGTCGGTGAACCAATAGAATAAGTAAATAAATAAATTACATTTACAGGATTAAATTTAAAATGCATTTCGGTCGATTCTAAAGTCGAACTTCAACAACTTTAACCAAATTTTTTATTTTGGCGTTTACGAAGGGTAAACGCTGCTTTAACGATCCCACCACATATTCACGTTGGTATTACAATTATCCATATAGATTATGGCTAAGCCCATTATTACAATACGATGGGGTGGTTACTCTCTGCGGTGATTCATCATTCACCCCTAAAGATGGTATTTCGATAAATAGCTTTTTATGGGTCAGCTGTTCTCCTGTAGGCAATATATTTATGTTGCATGACTAAGTAAAGTATTGTTTATGTTAACAAGACCTAAAATCCGTCCTTACAATGTAATCACAATTTTTCAGGGTTCAGGTAGTTTAGTTAGTTTTTTTTTTGTCTAGTTTCATGCACCAGGTTGAGTCTTATTATGTTGACATCTGAATAGTGTTTTCAATGCAATTGAAAATACATTTGTAAAAAATAGTGGTTTTAAGTAGGTACAGTAGGCAGTAATGCATTATCCGTTGTACCTATACCATTCATTGTCTTAAGTCGGTATATTTTATACAATGGAAACCGATCTCAAGAGTTGACTAGTCATCGGAATATTACCAGATTGATAATATTGCAAAATATAATTGTTAAATAACACAATCTCTAATATAACCTAACCTAAGATTCGAGAACATATATCTTGATTGCGCAATTGTCAATGTAACTGAAACTTAGGCAGCTTAAAGCTGATATAATAATCTAACAAATAACACTAATTTGGAACTTGTGAATGGTTCATCAAATTGTGGGCCCCACGATGTATGGAAGATGGTTGATGTCCTTTCCACTGTTGAACTGCTGTCCAATTAAAAACATATCGTCACTTACCTAAAGCAGTCCAATGCCACAAATATAAGCCTCTCCAATTGCACACAACTGAGCTCAATTCACGGCCATCTCATTCAACCATCTATTACCAAAGTTATACAAACTATGCAATCTGGATCACCAATTTTTTTCCCGATCTATCTTACAATATTATTGTGTGTAGTTTAGAGGAATGAGGAACAGGGTGTAAAGTTCACTCATCCTCTATAGAAAAGGCAGGATCCTCCGACCAGACGGGTGTCGTGTCTGGTAGGCAACTGCCCAACGATTGATGTCGGGATGTTGTATATGAAAGTACATTTATTTAGCACAGACTAAAATCCACACAACACAATATAATTATAACTTAAAATTAAAATTTAATTAAAATTGTATTTATTTCAAAAAAGTGTGGTACAGTCTGTTACACAAATATGATTAAACAATTTAGGGAAAAATATTAAAGAGCGTAAGTAACAAGATATTTGATCTGGCGTCCTAGCTAGGTTACATGGTAACCTGTATTAAGGTTCGCCAGCCCAGGTTCCCAAAGGAGTACAAAAAATTCGATAGAGACTGGTTTGGACTATCTGGTGAAAACATATTTTAACTTATACTAAGTGTGTGAAGTGTTAATAAGTGTGTGTTTTGTGATGAGGTGTGGTGTGGTGTGGTGTGGTGTGTATGAGTGTTATAATGTAGATGTGGTGTGTGTGTGTGTAAACGGAAGGAAAAGAGGTTGAGTTTGGATACGGAGTGTTAGAGAACTCACTACGATTGTGAAGTAAACAAATATTCAGTGTCGTCGTAGTTTAAACTGGTTGAAAGCATGTTATCTGTTTTTTACACATTTCGTAAGAGGATTGATGTAGAGGGAGAGTTTTGTTTATTTTGTTATATAAAAATGGTCCAAGGTAGTACAAGAAACGTTTAGTAAAAGCAAAGCGCGTGAAGGGTACTTTGCAAATTTCATTCTTTCGCCTAAGTGAAGATTGAGTTTGTGTAAAAGGAGTTTTTGTGTGTTGTTGTAATAAAGCGTTGAGAATGAATGTTTGCCGGACCGTGAGGACATTGCATTTTTTATAAAGATCAAAGGTTGGGTAGAGAATTGGCCGGAAAGTCGCAACCTTTAGAATGGCTCTCTGAGCTACTTCCAGAGGTTTAAGAGTAGTTTTCGCAGCTCCACCCCAACTATTAATACAGTACGATATAACCGACTGACACATGGCGAGATACACGGTGCGTATTACATAAGTATTGGCAATGTGTCTGAGCGTCTTAAAAAGATATATGAGTTTACGAACTCGAGCTGTAAGGTGGATGATATGTGCTTTGAAGTTAAGGTGTTTATCTAGGATTATACCGAGGTATTTAATTGTGTCAGTAGAAGAAATTGTAGGACAGGTGCAAGAGGCCGAATTGGCTTGGCAGATGTGAGCTTGTAGAGTAATGGGTGTTATGGGTTGCGTAGTGGAGTTTAGAGAGAAATATATGCTAGTCGCGCGGTAAACTCTGCTTGCGCGATGCAGGATTTTGCGTGACGTCAGTGTTACGCGTAGTTCGCATGGCGATGTTGATGCCGCTACAATAGTAAAGTAACTATAGAACGTAATCTGTGGTAATCGCTTTAGAGTTACGCAACCATCCACCACTTATGGCCTATAATAATGATCGTAAAATCCAATCCGTTACTATCGTACCATCCATTCCTTACCATAATAATCAACTAGTAGCTTGCTCTGTTCAATAAAGAAAACTAGAGGGAATTATTACGATACATGAGAGACCCTCGCCTTTGATTGCGTAATTAGTAGAGATCGTATATTAGGATGCTTATTCACCTAAAGTTTGAGAGTTGGCTAGTATGGAGTGCGATTCGGTACGGGAAAAGTGTCGGTTGCCAGGACTGACAAGTTTTTAAGAACTACAATTTTGTACTGTGTATACCCGAATAAATCGTGTATTCCCGTTGTCCCCGTACGCCGTGTCCCCGTCCTACGGGGACAGCGGTACTTCAATTAAATATTTAAAAATACTTCCCGTTGTCCCCGTGGTTTGGTTTTACATTAAAAATATGTTTCTGGTACTCGCCAGCCGCTGCCGCGGCACCGCTCACTACGCTCGCTCGGCTCGTGCGTTGTGTGGTCACAGTTCTAACCTAGCTGTTTCGATTTAAAAAAGGTTTACTTCGTACGTTATGGGGACAACGGGAAATAAATTTAATCACGTCCCGCTGTCCCCGTGACGGGGATATGTCATACGGGGACAACGGGAATACACTAAAAATATATTTCATTTAATAGTGTTTTTTAAACGTGTTATATTTTCCACAAAATTCTTGCCTAGTTCTAAATAGATAAGAAATATTTGTTATACTTAGGAATACAAAATTGTATACCTACACTGTTATTATTGAAACCCCGCGATCCTGGAATAAAAATATGTTTTAAGAAGCCGTTCCCATACTTTGTATCATTTGCCGGGGAAAAAACGTACTTTAGATAAATATGCTTTCGAATATCCGATCTCTAGTAATGAGGCTAGAAAACCAGAATAGAATACTCTAACCAGCTGTTTTGTTTAACCACCTAATCTGGTTAAACAAAATTTGTGGAGGTTACAGTGATCATCTCGAAGCTAGGGACGAGGACTGAACTCGAATTGGGCTAATAAAGTTCTTCGTGGAACTAGTCCTTGGTGAACGAGGCGGTGAAGAAAGTAATACATCACATAAAATTTCAATTGTTCCACCACTTTCTATTTCACACAGAACAAAGCATTCCCCTGTACAAACCGCCAATTTCACTTTTACTAAAGTTCGCCACTGTTATCTGTATTTGTCTATTGATGATCAGCTCACCGTTTTCGATGCTCTGTATACACTGGTATAATGTAAACAAGGAAGTGGTTAACAGTAGGCAATCGTGTGCCACTAATCGCCGTGCAGGGGTTGACAACAATGAGGAGCATTGAGAGCAGTTCATTGGCAACACCTTCGCGTGCCGTCCACCCACGCAACTCAGATAACAAGTTGAATACATCTGCCTGTTTGATAAAATAATACCATGTAACAGGCAGGTAACGTTAGCATGCAAATGCCACCGCATTTCAGAAAAAAATATTTTTGTTATTATTTTTTTGGCAAAACTGCTTAATTTTAAATTACTAGGTCAAACGAATTAACATTACAACTTTAATGATTACAAAATGAACATAAAAGCTAAGGAACGTTTTGTCTGAAACAAAAGTCTTTTTAATGCCGCCTTTCTGGTCGTAAAACGTCTTTTTTAAACGCTTACGTGTGATTATAAATAATCTTTATGACAATATAATAAAAACGCACTATTGAGCCACACACAGAGCACAATTAATTCTTTTTTTCTGTTTAACGCAAAACGCAATTGTTAGTGCTAAATATACTAATAGAGACTCATTTACAAGTGATCAAAGTTTATGAGTTCAAGTGATCTTTAGATTTTATTGTGCCACTTAGAGGGAGAAATCTCTTAAATTGTTTGTTTAAAGGGACCTCGTAAGTGGCGTGGTCATTCAAAGGGTTCCGGTGTCATTACAGCAATTAGGGTCACTCACCACACCGACAATTACTTGGGAAGGTTTTCAATTTACTTTATTATTTATTTATTTATGCGTTATCTTGAAATGATGAGCGATGGTATTGGGAGTAGAACAGTGGAATGAATGCAGATGGAATGTACAAATACATTTTTGCTAGGTACAATTAACGTAGTACGAACGGCCTTCCCCTTGAAGGCTCATAGATGAAATTTATTTTTTTCAATATTATTCCGTTTATTTTCATAAAACTTAAATCATAGAATGCTTTACAATCAGGCATTGACAACAATAGGGTTTTAAATATCTTTAGTTTTTCAACGAGTTAAGTAAATAAACAATTTATTTTACTAACATTAAACAGTGTCAGAAACCATATTTATTTCATACCTATAAATAGTTACTAAAATATAAATAATTTCATGTTTTACAGAAAAGCTCTATTTCTCATGAAATGCATAAAATCTCTGTAAGAACCTAATTTATTTTTCTTTAGTATGGAAAAGACTAAACGAGTCCAAGTATTTCTATGTGCTAGCTGTAACAAATAATGTTGGAGCCTATCTGCCTACTATGATTAAAAGCATTATGTTTATAGCCCCGAATTGCTCCAGCATTAAATGGGTCTAATGGGAAGCGTTTATCTTAATTCCAGTGATTCCAGTCTCCCACGAAACGTTTGACGCACCTTAATGCCACATAGATGACTGTTTATAATATTTGACAAAAAAGGTGTTCCACAACCTTCACAAAAAAAAATGTATAGTTATAACGATGTTTTATCCACCCCTATGTTTTTTTTTTGTAAAACCCTTTAAATGAGTTGGGGTCAAACTTCGCATATTTTCGACCTGCAAAAAGTAACATTAGGGTTATGGATCCAGAAAAAAGAAAATGTTATCCAAAACAAACAGAACATAATAAATAGCCTCCGCGTTTTCATATTCATTCTAAATTAAATTTAGGCGTGATTAACTCACTCGAGGCGTTTTCTCTGTTCATCAATCAAAGTGCGGTCACGAAGAGTGGAAGCAACATTTACTTCCTAAGATTTGTCTCTTTCACGCTCTGACTAGTCTCTATGGATTAGAGAGGGACGAAGTATGCTTGATTAGACAGTTCGCAATTATGATTTTCAGAGTTCACACGGGTGCCTCGGGAGCGGTCAGACGGCTGACTTCAGAAGCCTCCGGTAATCAATTTTGTACACAAACGGCGGTTATTAATTGAATTTTTTCTCTCTAATGACTAAAAATAACATCTGCCAAATCAACAGGACCGGTCGTTAACGAACGTGCCAAAACTTTATTTTCTCCTGTCTTCAATCTCACAGATAACTTGTAATGTACACGTGTTTTGGATTTTAGTGGAGTGGATAAAGTTCGACGTGTGATGATAGAAATTGTCGCTGAAAACACAAGAGAGTCGTTGACAAACTTTAATTTTTATTTCATTGGTGAATAGAAGAAAATGAGTTGTCGCTTCTACTCTATGTTAAGAGCGTTTACACCTTACGGCATTTCATTCAAACTTTCAAGCCCTTGTTTTTCGAAATGACTGAACCGATTTTAATGATACTTCATAATCGTGTACCAAGTAACTACTCATCTATACTTTTTCAGAAATGTCAAACAGCTTTGTCTTATATTCCACATAACTATACCCATAACTACTGCAAACAGGTACACATGGGGTGTTAGGCGTGTGCCGAGTGTGCAAGTAAAAAAGGGGTTACAAATTTGCATGATCAGATTACAATAGTTGTGAGTATCACAGTGGGATAGAGCTCTGGTTCGTACCAATCCCACTATAAATTTTATTACACATTCCGAAACCGCGTGCAGTCTTATTTATGGGCCGATACCTCAGATTTGATAAATATTCGCCCTGGGTGTTTTACTAAACCAAATTAGATTAATCTATAGAAGTTTCTATTTTGATTTAGTGATTGTTTTTGTTTACTTAATGTAATTTTCGTGATCAAATAGATCCAATTAATCTGAAATAATGTAGACGATTTTTTTTTGTCAAATATAATCTCTTTGAACTCGGTATTATTGTTATTTAAGTATGTTATCTGTAAATTTGAGTATTATTGTGTGTTACCACTTTATGGTAAATGGTAATGCAACCCTCGATAAACCTTTGAACATTGTGCCGAAGTTTAACATATAAGTTTGGCAACGTTACAGCTATAGAGAGCTATCGCTTAAATTCGATGCATTCCGTTAAATCTACATATCGGTCGAGTGATTGAACTAAACAATTGAGATTGCAATTGGATATGCAAACCGATTGGATATTATTCGATGTTACATACGATACTTACTGCTTTTCGTCAGGGATGTATTTCCTTAAATCAAACCGCTTTGGACCCGAGACGATCCCGTTTTGCATCCGTTCGTACATCAAGATTGCTATCAAAGATTTACAAGAGCCGTCCTCGATGGGAGAATGTTCCTTTTCCAATTGATACAGACGAATTATTTATTTATTTCAACTGTGTTAAGGCGAGTTTTGCTAGTCGATGTTTTATTGAACGATTTGTACTTACTACACTAGGAGCACTGTGAATTTATTTAGTTGTACCAATGTTTTGAGATGTTCTGGTTGAGATCTATTAACTACGAATGGGGGCCGACAAATGCAAATTGATGAATGGGAACAGCGGTTTAATACTGTTTGTTAATCAATGGATAGACAGAACCAGGATTGACTTACGCTTGACATTTGCTCTGCCAGAAACAGCGTTTGCGTCGTACCAAAACTAACAAGTGATTGTTACGTAGTATTCGTCTTAGTTAAGTATTACACAAATAACTTCAGTATTCATCCTTTGACATGCTATACTGAAGTTATTTGTCTGTGGATTTTTATTGGAAAGGTTTTAAATACGGACTTAGCTAGTACAGTGCCGTGAGCACAGTCGGATAAAAAACAAATATAATTTGAATTTGAACATTTTATAATAACCTCAGGCTGGCAAGAAATCAACTTATTTTCTTTATAACCCTTTTAGGCAGTATCATTAACATACATACCGAAAAATAGCACAGTTTAAAAGGTGATTATAAAAATATTCCTCTTGTTAATCCACTTACTAGCAACTCTCTTGGCTTCGTCTTCATCAGCCTTGGCACCGAGCCTGGCCTTTTCTTAGGCATCCTCAGCTGACTTAGCGGCTTGTGCCTTGGCTTCCTCCGCGGCCTTCTTGGTCGCGTCCTCTTAATCGTAATTTCTAAGTTTTCTAGTGTTGTTTGCAGATGACACTTCACTTTTGTTTAAACTTAAACGTCAGCAGCTGGTTACTGACGATGTAAATAGCGCGATCTCAAAAGTAGTTCACTGGTTTAATGTTAATAATTTACTTCTAAATGAAAAAAAAACCAAATGCATTAAGTTTACGCTACCTCACGTTAGGCAGGTGAAAACTAATGTGTTAATAAAAGGCGAAGAATTGAATTCTGAAGATAGCACAGTATTCTTGGGCTTGACTTTGGATGCTAAGCTTCAGTGGGGCCCACATGTAGATAAACTGTCAAAAAAGCTAAGCTCCGCAGCATATGCTGTTAGAAAAATTCGTAATTTAACTGACATAGAGACAGCCCGTTTAGTGTACTTTAGCTATTTTCATAGTGTAATGTCGTACGGTATTCTGTTATGGGGAAATGCTGCCGACATTCAGACTATCTTTGTTTTGCAGAAAAGAGCAGTTCGATCAATTTATAAATTAAGTCCAAGACACTCTCTCAGAGAGAAATTTAAGGAGATTAATGTAATGACTGTGCCTTCTCAGTATATTTTTGAAAATCTATTATATGCCCATAAAAATATAAAATTATTTAAAAAATACAGTGATATCCATAATATCATTACTAGGAACAAACACAAATTTGTTGTACCTACAACAAGGCTCAAGAAAATAGGTGGCTCGTTTCCATGTCAATGTATACGCTTTTATAATAAACTTCCAAGCCACGTTCAAGATCTAAGCCTTAATAAATTCAAATCATTCATTAAACGTAAGTTGTGCCAGAAAGCCTTTTATACTGTTAAAGATTATATTGAGGACAAAAAGGCTTGGGATTGAGCTGCTCCAATTTTTGTACATATTGAGGTAGTTTATTTTTATTTTTATTGTTTTTTTTTTTGTTTTTGCTAACTTTATTATTTTATAAACAGTGACATTTAATTATTATTTTATACACAATGACAGGAATATTTACTTGTAAAGTATTATATTATTTTAATTATTGTGAATGTGAAGACTATGTGGGTTATTGCATAATAATTTTTTTTCCCTTCCTTTTATTCTCAGTTAGTGTTAATCATGGTCTGGCAGTTTGAGTCATATAAGTGGCCTACCCAAATGTCCTTTCTTTGGTATTGATCGTTGCATCGTTGAGCTCCTTAAATTCTGAGTAGAGCTGCACGATTACTGACAAATGCGTGCACTGACTGGTCAGGTCCACTCAACCTGTGTGGTTCTTTCCTCAAAAGACCATTTCAGACACCAATCTACATGGTCTTCACATGATCTGACCAAGATTATGTCTGGACTTTAAAAGAGACTATGACCTCTGAGTTTGTTTCGGCCTTTCTTCTCAGAGTAGTCAGATAGGAAACGCCGACCTCATCTAGTTTTTAAAATATGATTGACGTGTAAAAGTGTTTGTACAAACCTACTTACAGAAATAAAATCATTTATCATTTATCATATAAGCAGCCTGTTTGTTTTGTTATACAGGCTGATGATATTAATTTGTTCATTATGTTAGCTTGAATACGTTATTCGATACCATTTACGACTTCAATAATATTGTATTAATATAATTGGATTGTTGTTTAGATGCTATTTTTGTTTGTTGTACTGATAGATTTTCGTATCAATCGTCTTCAGCAGCGTTGGCAGCGAGCCTGGCCTTTTCTTTGGCATCCTCAGTGGCCTTAGCGGCCTGTGCCTTGGTATCCTCCGCGGCCTTCTTGATTGGGTCCACCGTTGCGTTGATCTTGTCTGTGGAACAAAGACCCTTGTTCAATGAAGACATAAGGCCAACATACTGGCCAAAAATTATATTTTTTACCAAATCTCCAAATTCATCTCCGAAAAATTAGTTAAACAAACAAAACACTAATGTGTTTCAATTCTCATATATCCACATAAATTATGAGGCGCGGTGGTATCAAAGCCTGTTGAACAAATAACACGTTTTGTCTGATTTAGTGCTTGGTCGCGACCCTTTGACCACGACTGTCCACACCTATGGGTGGGCAGAGAACCCGCTAGCGTCACTGACTAGCTGACTTTAAGGTCGTAAGTCGGTGATTTACGATATGTAGTCGTTAATGTCGGATTAGGTATATTTTAATTGTTTTTGTAGATGTAAAAGCGTTAATGCTGTTGGCGGTTTTAGTTTTATCAGAGTTTAATATTTTTAATATACTTTTATGACTTACTTAATCAACATGGAGAAATAGACTTCGTTGTTAAGAGCGTTTCGAAAAAAATATTGTTACAGTGAAATTAGACCGATTTTTAATTTTCCATTGAAACAGAGATTTCCAGTTATGTTTTTAAATAAGGCATTTCGAAAATGTTCTTTACTAACTTTTTATCCTGCTTATGCGTATGTACTTTCACTAAAATCGGTTCAGTCATTTCGATAAACAAGGGCTTGAAAGTTTGTATGAAACGCTCAAACACACAAATTTCAAAATCAAAAAAAGTTTATTTTTCTTTTCATTTATAAATAATCTTTTCCAAACGGAAACGATTGCAATACCAAATCATATAACTAATCAATTAACAAGACTCAATTGTCATTGCGAATCGATTTCCCCACGAATATAGTTTCGGCAGAGAAAGTAAGACATTCGAAGATTCTATGTAAGCGTGAAATCACAATGCTTGAGGATCTTAGCTTCCCGACTCACCCTTTCGCGTTCGGATTCACACAAAGACATATCCGGGTAGCGAATTACAGCTCAATCGATTCGCACAGGAAGTTGCAACGCTTCATTACCCCTGCATTATGTTTTACTAAAATTGAATATGAGCCCTTTTACCCATGCCGACAGTTTGCATTTCATTTTTGATAATGAAAAAGATAAAATATTGCATTATTTATTATTCACCTATTTTTATGGGAGTTGTAAGTAATTTGTAATGGTTATGTTAAGTTGAAAGATTATGTAGAAACATCTATTTTAAAACTTACTGTTAGATTTGTATAAATAGTAATATTTAACCTTATTATACTCCAAGACTCCTTATTTTCTGTTGTGCCGGACGTAAAGCTACTAATAGCATTGCTAATAGCACCACCCTATTTATTCTCGTGGGTGTCGTAAAAGGCGACTAAGGGACTTACTAGAAAATGGGCAGCAGAGTTCTCTATGCATTTTAACACCATACTGCGATCGCCAACCCGCCTGCCAAACGTGGTGATTATGGCAAATCCCTCCCCCTCCTT
Organism: Tiliacea aurago; assembly: GCA_948098905.1. Classification (NCBI taxonomy): domain Eukaryota; kingdom Metazoa; phylum Arthropoda; class Insecta; order Lepidoptera; family Noctuidae; genus Tiliacea; species Tiliacea aurago. The sequence goes on along the minus strand of OX402579.1, from coordinate 10,339,770 downwards.
TGGGAGAGGCCTACGTCCAGCAGTGGACGTCTTTCGGCTAAAATGATGATGATACTCCAAGAGACATGTTCGGAAATAATTATAATTTATTCACGCACCTTACAAATGTAAATTCAGCGTCAGCACAACCACAACGAATTCAAAGAGTCGAACTCAAACTCGGCAAACCCTAATCGCTTTATAAGACTAAGCTCACATCAACACATCAGAACGCATCACATAAACCACATCGTTCAGACGCCACAATAAAACTAATCACGTACATTTTTCAGCACAGGACGTTTCAATCGCAAGTCGCAACATGTTATCGTTAATTAAAACGCAAACGCAACATCGTTCATCTAGTTCTGTCTGTCCGTTATACTTTTTGTTCAACGCTGACTAAATTATGTCTTTATAGTGATGGTAGCTTTATCAGCGACCACCATCTTGTGATCGAGCCCTGCCACAGTAATTTGTACCTGCCCTGTGTTACCGATGCGTCGATCTCCAATGCTTTGATCATGTTGAGTTTTATTTGGGATATATACGGTGTTGTATTTTGGGGAACATTTTGTTTAAACTACATATTGTCTTAGGGTCGGTTGGCGGCTTATCATATTTTTGTTACAAACGTTGTCAAACCGTAATTTTTCTTTTTAAGATATAACTTATCGGAAGATGGAAAAATTAGCTCTTAGTCAATTATTTGGTCGTAGTAGCAATTACACGCAAACAATCTAATTTGTAAATTGTCTAGGAACTAATTGGTCGTAGCAATTTGCTACGAGAGCTACGACTTTATTAGTCGGCGTAGCAAGTGCTACGAAATCAATAATTAAATCTTAGTTCAAGAAAGTTTTTTTTTTCCCAAATTTCAATTTCTCGTGTTAGTAAAATTGTATTTCATCTCTATTCCCCGTGTGTCACAAAATGTTGAAATAAGAAACTATGCGGAATAAAAATTATTGTGCTCCTTGAGGGGTCGATACTTTTTCATGTTGTTGATTTTATTTGTAGATGTCCGGAAGCGGTGTCCATTCTGGTCTCCTGTGATTAATGTGCTGGCCTTGCTTACTCTGATTAAGATTTTAAGGGTAGTATTACAAATAGGGCACACATAGCAGATGGATCGATAGTGAAACTAGGAGTTTCCAGATTTTTTTTTACCTTCCGACTTTTTTGATAGATATTTTCATTGCGAGAGTTTTTATGTTTTTTTTTACCATTTATTTATACATTATATACTTTTTAAAGCTGTTTCAGTAGGTACCTAATTTAAATTAATTACCTTTTAGTTCTCTAAGAATGGCTGTTTGTCATATAGGTTTATTAATTGGTACATAAAATATCAGGAAGGCACTAAGATCTGTGTGAAATGAAAATGTTAACTTAATACATACAAAATAATAGGTTCTGTTACGTTGTTTAAACATTATCGAGTTACAGGCGCCAGTAGGCAAACTGCAATATTTATTTAGGTTAGTTTTTTTGTACCGTTTATTCCCGCACAGAATCTGCGCTGTAGCACGCACTATTTATTGTTTACATTCTTTTCTACACAGAACTTTGTCTACTTCTTTTTGCGGGTATTTATATATTTTTTAAAGTCTACAAGATTCGTTTTCTTTGTCTATGAATAAATTTGGCTAAAGGTATCCCCGCACCATAAGATTAACCGCATAACCATAAGACAGACAGATTGTGCTTAAAATTAAGCTTCACTATGTTACGCCGGGTATCAATTCAATTTTTAGGGGTCCGTACCCAAAGGGTAAAACGGGAACCCTATTATTAAGGCTCCACCATCTATCTGTCTGTCTGTCCGTCTGTCTGTCCGTCTGTCGCCAGGCTGTATCTCATGAACCGTGATAGTTAGACAGTTAAAATTTTAACTCATGATGTATTTCTGTCGCTGCTGTAAAAACAAATACTAAAAAACAGAATAAAATAAATATTTAAGGGGCTTCCATACAACAAACGTGATTTTTTTGCTCGTTTTTGTTCGATATTGATAACGGCAACAGGTAGAAGCTTGAAATATTCACAGAATCTTTAGTTATTAGGTTAGTTTTTTTGTACCGTTTATTCCCGCACAGAATCTGCGCTGTAGCACGCACTATTTATTGTTTACATTCTTTTCTACACATTCTTTACTTTAAAAATAAATAATAAAATTAAAATAAAACAAATATTTAAGGGGGGCTCCATAAAACAAACGTGATTTTTTTTGCCGTTTTTATAGATACTGGTACGGAACCCTTCGTGCGCGAGTCCAACTCGCACTTGGCTGGGATTTAATCAAAACGACAAAAATATGTTTCTAAAATCGATCCCCGGACACGACTTCAAAACCTATAACAATAATTAATCAACATTTACGTCCACCATCTATCATTTCTATCACAATAGTACACATTTTGATTTGCACACGTGCTCACCGTGCAAAATTCAAAGTGTTAGGTTACAGTGAGTAGAGTACCCCTATGAATTGCATCGCTATGCACTCCACCCTTTCATTTTATCGTATTGTGCAAGCGATACGTCATCTGTCGGCGTCCGAGCCTTTGAACGTTTGCCGACGTCGCATGCGCACGGTTGCTATAACGCGACTTAACGATGCGAAATTTGCTTTTATATTTATCAAGTACACGGTTTAGAACTAGATTGTGAGTTCACGTCTCTTATGTAGAACTTTGTAAAAGACGGTCGTTATATTAACAGGATGTCCTCATAAATAGACGTAAGCTAACTTGCGGGAATTAACTAAAAATAACTCAGTATCTAAATAATTACTCTTGATTTTCAGATAAACAAGTTACGACTTGTCAATGTAAAAATAGATACGCATATTGATTGGGATCTTTCAAAGAAAAGATAGTATGAATCAATAGCACAATGTGTTACCAAAAGGAATAGCACATGCTAAAATCTCGAGTACACCTTGTCAGTTTCTATAGAAATCATAACAATAATAAATTGTGTGTATACAATAACCCTTCCACATCTGCCTTATAAATCGGCGTTCGTATTGATCTACATTATAACGGAAGGTATGTAACGCACTATCTCTAAAACACAAGGTGCTACCGATCGATAAGATGTAGGTTACTAAGGAGCGTGCCAAATAATTCACCTGGACTAATTCAATAGAATATCGCATTTCTGAATTAATTCTTATGACGCCACCTTGCTTACCAGGATTGTTCGCAACGAGGATTATATTACATTATCTTTATGATCCGTAATTAAGCGCCCACATCTAGTCTCGACAATGTCTGTCGAACAAAAAATCAAACGCAATGCCCCGAGCAGATGCAAACGTTCTGCAAACATAACTGAACGCACTAAATCAATTTCAAAAGTAATTCAATAACATAATGTTGATCGTTGTAAAAATAATGTATTGCTTCCTTCCACCTTGAAGTGGAGTAGGTAGTGTGGCGATGAACCTCGGAAGTGCGCGGGGGCTGCGATACAGTTACCTCGAAACTGTAACACTTTGATATTCGTTTTTAGGGTTCCGTACCCAAAGGGTAAACCGGGAACCTTATTACTAAGGCTCCGCCGTCTGTCTGTCTGTCTGACTGTCTGTCTGTCTGACTGTCTGTCTGTCTGTCTGTCCGTCTGTCACCAGGCTGTATCTCATGCACCGTGATAGGCAGACAGTTGAAATTTTCACAGATGATGTATTTCTGTAGCCGCTATAACAACAAATACTAAAAAACAGAATAAAATCTATATTTAAGGGGGCTCCCATACAACAAACGTGACTTTTTTTGCTCGTTTTTGCTCTATATTGATAAGGGCAACAGGTAGACGCTTGAAATATTCACAGAATATTTAGTTATATATTCACTTTAAAAATAAATAATTTAATTAAAATAAAACAAATATTTAAAAACACACGTGATTTGTTTGCCATTTTTATAGATAATGGTACGGAACCCTTCGTGCGTGAGTCCGACTCGTACTTGGCCGGTTTTTTTGTTTGTCATAACGGCAAAGTGCAGTACCGTTCTCTAATATCAATAAGTGCACAAAAAGTAGCGGTCTATCGTTTTATAGGGATGTCTTGAAAAGAAACGTCGTAAAAAACGCGTAAGGTGTTCATACAAAGTTTCTTTAGTTCCGTTATATCGATAGAGATTAGAGGCACGCGTCTTTGCACCGGCAATGCTAAGACCCGGTACATTGTCGGTAGTTCTTTGATGTGGCTGCAAAAGACGTCCGTTTGGACAATGGTTTAGGGATAATTTAGCGGAGCAAGTATCGGTCAGGTGGAAATCCGGTCGATTGTAGCTTTATCTGACCACAAGCTTAACGGTTCGCGTTTGTAGGTTCTGCCAGTTTTCATTCAACTAGTAACTGTACTGTATCAACGCGATAGATTGTTTGAATTGAGAAATTGTGAGTAAACTTCACAAATTAAACAAAATCAGTACCAAACGATGATACGCTTCAGGATATTATGATTTGCACAAGGTGATGACACAACTATTATTCATTTGAACACGACAACTAGTTGGAATGTCTTGTGACTTACCCTGAGCTGATAAAATATTAGTTTTTCCTAATTTTATTAATATTTTGTCGGATTTTCCTTTAGTGAGGATGCATATCCGGTATGGCTCTAATAATCCCTCCATATCTCAAGGGCACGTCTTCCCTACCATTATCGCGACCCCCGGTCTACTCTTTGATATGCCATGGTCTCTGTGGTCCCATGAAACATGAGGGTCCAGGGGCTAGTTTGAATCTTTGGGTTCATTCGAGTGATCGAGTCTGGTTTAACCACGCTGGGGTCGGTGCAGTTCATTCATTCATTCATAAGGTCGGTTTTCCCTTTAGAGGAAAGGACCGTGCTCCTCCATTCCGCACAGTATGTATTTCATTAAGTTGTACAAATAAATAAAACTTTACAAAAATTACTAAAACAAACAACGAAGACAACTTGTTAGTAAACAAAACACATGAGCCAGAACTCGCTACCAAATAGTTTTAAATAACACTAATTAATAAACAGCTTACTAACAAAGTACGATTACTTTAAGTACTTCGAGAATGAGACGCCGAGAATAATTACTATGGTAACTAATTACTAGGGACGTGGGGACCGGTACGAAAATTGATACCATCCATCAGCACCAAAGGTTCCCGACTCTTGTTGATCCAATTACCATCATCTTATTAATTGAATATGAGATTTCCTAGAGGGAACCAATTAAATGAAGTTGTCTGATCAAAATGTAGACGTAACTTAACGTGTTTTTGATAGAGAAATTATTTAGCCCGTTAAATAAATGCCGCTTTTTACTAAAAACTAAATCCATTGGTTATCACGGATCGTAAAATAATATCGCCACTTTAGATTTGAAAAAGAAATTATACTAAATGCGGTATTCCTACTGCTAGATCTCGCCTAAGCCGTCAGCACTTACGAGTATAAGGAGTTCGAAATGAATTCTGTTATCTATTCTCACATATACCAATAGCAATCATTCATAGAATTAATTTCGATAACTGTGACGCCTGGTCGTAGATACAGAAGCCGATGCTTTTAGCTTGTATCTCACAGTTTAATTATGCCTCGTGAGGGATATTGACAAATGAACTGTCTCACGATACGTCCAATCGGTTAAGGTGTTACAATTTCGGTGGAGGGTTTTTTTGGGTCAGTTGGTCCTGGACCTGTCATATATTGTTCGATAAGAATCTATTCGTGTTTTCTAAAGCTTGTCTCTTGTTTTGCCAATTAAGTTGTCCAAAGCTGTAAACAAGAAAAAAGCTGGAGTTTGTCCCGCTATGTAATTAAAACTGTCCTTCGTATTTTAACTGGACAAGTTGAATTATAGCACGGATTATGGTTTGCGTGTTTGTTTACTGTTCTGATTCTGTGGAATTTCATTTTATAATCAAATTATTTCGATTAAGTAGGTATCAGGTGTTTCAGCATCTCTTGAATTCTCTGCGGATATTAAAATGCTTCATCATTTCTGCCCAAAGACGTCCACTGCTGGACATAGGTCTCCCCCAAGGGGGGATTGCGATAATCGCCACGCTTGGCAGGTGGGATGGCGATCGCAGTATGGTGTTAAAATGCATAGAGAAGTTGCTGCCCATTCTCTAGTAAGTCCCTTATTCGCCTTTTATGACGAGAAGAAATAGGGAAATATATTAAAATGCTTAATTAGATTAAAAACTTGTGATATAAAAAGATACGACGCTACGATTTATTACCAATACATATTTTCTTCAAGTATACATAATACTATTTCCTCCAAAGGTCTGATATTAAATTGCCTGCATATTTCTATTCCTCAATACATTAGTTCGTCCGCCGCCTTCGATACAAAAGAATTACACCAAAGAAAACAAACAAAAACAGGCTTTCGTTGTAATCCTCTATTCTTCTCAGCTTAGGCGTCGGTTCGTAGTTTCATATTTGTTTAAAATCACCACCGTATTCAATAGATCCGATAAAAATACTTGAAAACTTCCGGTTGGTTGGTCTCTGAATAATTGGTACGCCATATATTCCTTCTCCGAGAATTTGTTACGAATTTACGATACACATTGTGCTAAGGTATAAATCTTTCTAATGGCACGAGTTTAGGGCGTGAGCGATTGTCCTTGCATTTATTGTCACACAAGTGGTGGGCGACACTAGTTGCTGAAATTGTGAAGTTTACAATTTATTAGGGTGATTTGTAATTACTTACGTTAACATCAGTTAGTATTGTTATGATTGAAACATTTTGGGAGCGTGTTCCTTGTATTCACTAAGTGCTTCTGCGTAAAGGTGTTTCTTTATATCAAGGGCAAACTACTTTAGAAATGATTTTGAACTATAGGTACAGTAATAACTTCCTAGTTGAAAGTTCCACTCGACCTAGAACAAGAGGTGACTAGCGACTAACCAACGCTCGTTTTTAGGGTTCCGTACCCAAAGGGTCCACCGTCTGTCTGTCTGTCTGTCCGTCTGTCACCAGGCTGTATCTCATAGTTAGACAGTTACAATTTTCACAGATGATGTATTTCTGTTGCCGCTATAACAAAAAATACAAAAAAAAAACAGAATTAAATAAATATTTAAGGGGGCTTCCATACCACAAACGTCATTTTTTGCTCGTGTTTGCCCTATCTTGATAATGGCAAACGGTAGACGCTTGAAATATTCACAGAATATTTAGTTATATATTCACTTTAAAACTAAATAATTAAATTAAAATAAACAAATATTTAAGGGGGGCTCCCATACAACAAACGTGATTTTTTTGTTATTTTATAGATAATGGTACGGAACCCTTCGTGCGCGAGTCCGACTCGCATTTGGCCGGTTTTTTTATCCCACACAGGAATGGAAGAATTATTAATTTAATATAAATCTGGATCATAACAAAGCGCTTCTTTACGTAAATTTTTTTTATCTTTTCTTTTTTATACTTATAATCTAATGAGGAGAGCGTCTGCGTTAATAATCTTTAGCAAGAATCAGTTCCCCACAATAGGCGTTAAAATAGAAAACAGTTGCTTGTGCAAAAAAATGTATTCATCAATTTCACACTTCTTTATCTTTTAATATTTCTCCAACAGGAAGATGATCATTAGATTTCGGTAAGATATTAGTTTCTGCCTACGGAAACAGTTTTGCCTACGGAAACAGTTTCAACATAATATTGAACAAGTGTTAAGAAATTATTGTGATGCTTATGTTAAAGAGTTTAAGCAGGAAGGAACTGGCAAGTGTTTGTGAATACATTCAAAATTCTAAGTGGTTATTTGAGATTATGTTAAATTTGAAGAATTTTGCACAAATCCGGCAATTCGATTAATGGAGCTTATGCTCGCTTTAACAGATAATCGGTTTAAGAAAATCCTAAATCCTTTCGGCGCCGTTTAAATTAGAACCACTGAAGCTAAAACGGTTAAGTTCGAAAACTCTACGAAAAAAAAAAATGTGCACAAAAACGCACCGTGTTCTATTGACCGTGACGCAACAATTGTTTAGCAGTTTGCCGAGAACCCTTAAGTCCATCTTGTTGACTTCGACGCACAACGAAATTAAACATGAGAAAAAAATCCAAAGGTCCTTAAGTAGATCGAACGAAGGGTTCTATTGTGAATATTGTGTAATGTAGCGAGACGAGATGGAGAGAACCTTTTACACAAACTTTTGACCGCGGCTGTACGTGGCAGGTAGAACCCTTTTTGCACAATTCGCCGTAGCCGATAACAAAACATGGCGAAGTTGTTGTCGCCACACTTGTCTGAACGCCGACGCATTTCAAACACTCCCAATTTCACGTCTGGTTGACCGCTGAATACATGTAACTAATTTTGTGTATTAATACACATCATGGTAGATGATGTATTGTGTTTATTACGCTTCCAACTCAAGTAATTCGGCGTGAAATAGCCGACATGAAATGTACAAGCCTTAAGATGCTACTGCAACAATGCTTTCTACGAACATTTTGAAAAATCGGATCAACCAACCATTAAAAATGACATGAACTGGAATGTTTCTGAATCAGAACAAAGTCCAGTTTTATCATTTAACATTCTTAAACCCCTTTAATGAAGAAATATCAAAGGAATGATATGAAATATCGAGCGATTGTTGGCCAATTACGTGCCTTTTATAACGATTGATCTGAATTATGGTATTAAAGATCGATTGTCCGAATTCAAAGCTGTCTATTTGATATCAGAGCGAGACTAATCGAATCACAATGGTGTTAAAATGATCATAGAACGTTGACCAGGATATTTAGAGTTTAGAATTGTGTTATACTTTATTTTTAAATACCGTAAGAGAGCAGTGGTGGCCCAGTGGTTACGGCCGCTACTTACGAGTAGTAAGGTCGTGGGTTTGAACCCAAGCAGGCACTTTCAATCAACTCAGCCTATAGCAGTCCACTGCTGGACATAGCCCTCTCCCACGCTGCGTCACAACACCCTGTCCTCCACCTTCCGCATCCAGTCCGTCCCAGCCACCTTTTTAAGCTCGTCGGTCCATCTAGCTGGGGGGCGTCTCACACTACGCTTGTCGATACGCGGTCTCCACTGCAGGACTCGTCTGCTCCACCGGTCATCGGTCCTTAGACAAACATGGCCAGCCCACTGCCACTTCAGCTTGCTTACTCTGCAGGCTATGTCGGTAACTCCGGTTCTCTTCCGGATAACTTCATTTCTGATCTTATCCTTCAGAGAAACTCCGAGCATAGCCCGCTCCATAGCACGCTGAGTGACCTTGAATTTGTGGACCAGCCCGACTATCAGTGTCCACGTTTCGGCACCGTATGTTATGACGGGCAGGACGCACTGGTAGAAGACCTTAGTCTTCAAACACTGCGGGATTGGCGACGAGAAGACATGACGAAGTTTTCCAAACGCTGCCCAACCCAACCGGATCCTTCTGTCGCCTTTTTCTCAAAGCAGGCACTTTACTTTGTGTAAATTATTTCATCACCACTGCTCTCAAAAACGGTGAAAGAAAACATCGTGAAGAAACCGGCATGTCCTAGAACTAAAAATTCGAAGACATGTGACATCCACCAACCCGCACTAGGCCTGCGTGGTGGATTACGGCCCACTCCCTCTCACAGAAAATGGGGGCCTGTGTGTCAGCTGTGGGAATATTATAAGCTGATTAAGCAAGATAAGTAAGGAGGCTTTTAGAATAAGCGAGTTTCATTTGAACTAGTCGTTATCATAAATATATTATTATGAGCTGGTGATGAAATTTTCACGTTAGTTAAAACTTAAGACTCAGATATATGCCAGTGACCTTGAGTGGTTAGCTTGCGTGTTCTGTACTGAGCTTACGCAACGCGTCGTACGTTCAGCCAGTAATAGGACTCGCCCATCAATGAGCGCTGAAAAAAAGATCAATAATTAAATTATCTTTGAATTGGTGAAGGTTTCAGAAAAATACGATTGGTAGATTTTGCGCCATTCTCAGCTTTTTATCCGCGTTAGACATAACTTTACAAATTAATTTCACTATGTAATATAAACATAATGTAAATTATTCATTTATCAAGTTATTGAGAAAATGCAAAATAAAATGCTAATCATTAACACTACTCGTTTAGACGTGATCTTCAGTATAAAATCATTAAAAGTCGGTTATCGTCGCCCTAAACGCAATTTTAACTAAATTGGAACAATTTTTCATAGAAAGTTTGAATTACATTATAATGTATGTAAATAATATATTAATCGGTTAACACGATCACATATTGTTTACGACACATAGACTATGATCATGCAACATCATTGTTTCATAATTGAAAGTAAATATTTTAAATGTAATCGAGTAGCTTTATTGTTTGAAACAATTCAAAAAGCTAGTCATGATACGATGAACAAAGAAAGCAAGAGTGAATACATCGAGCGGAAGATAAACGATACTTTTATTGTCTATTGATAGATTATGATGCTGTAAACATTGGGCACTTAGAGATGTGTTAGATATGAAACTACTTAGCTACTTAGCATACTTATCTAAAGCTGTTATTATTATCAGATGTTACAATATCAAAGGCAACTCGTGTCGGATGGTTCTTCAATTGTGAAAGAAACGAGTTAAAATAAAATTACCTATAGCGGTAAACTTTTTACACCAACATCTAAGGGTTGATCAAAACATTATTTTCACACGATCGATCGATTTCGTTTCCGATCATCCAATTTCGGAATATCGGTTGCGGCCACAAATCATTAAAAAAAATTGAGTTTGAAATTTTCGGAACGGGCAAAAAGTCGGCTTGCTTTACGTAAGGCGGGGCACACAACGCGTTTTCGAATTATGGCAATTTTGACACCTAACGAGTGCTAAGTTTTCATTGCCCCCGTAATTTTATCGGGACGTGTGCTGACGGGCGCGGCGTGTGAGGGTGAAAATCACTGTGTGTATTACGTGCCTCGAGAGCTGCTCCCAGATCATAACTCTCATGTTTTATAATAATATTCAAGTCGTGCATCGTCATTCGTTTTTAATGATGCGTCCAATCTCATCGCACACTCTACTGATCTAGCGCTCTATAATTTTTGTAAAAAGGTGAAAGCTATTTTCATAATAGGCAATCAAGGTCGATCAAAGTTGATCATTTTAGGTAATTTAATTAGTTACTGTGATAATTATTGAGATTAATTGTATAATTTATTATTTTTATGACATTTATTTTAAATTCTGTGATTACCTAAACTCACACTGATATTGTTAATTTTTAGGAAATCGTACCTATATATTTTTTACAATTTTTGTAAATATGTGAGCACCATGTATCTATCACATAATTAATTTATCTGTCATTGCTGCATTCTTAACTCTTTTTATTACCTATTGTGGTATAGTAATTTTATTCTAGGTGCATCGTCTTCACATATAATTTATATAATTAATGTACCTATAAAAATATTGTACTAGATTTTAAAAGAGTACCGGTGGAGTTTTTTGCCCATTCTTCTCCATACGAAACTGCCTTTTGGAAGGGGCGACTAGAATCAGTTTTATTTTTTTGTAAATATTGACGTTCAAAAGTGCCTTTTATGTGCCTATTTGAAATAAACAATTTGACTTTGACTTTGACTTTAATTATTTTCCATATTTGAGTACTATACTACAGTATAGTGTTTAATTAAAGAAAATAATTCTGATTTAAAATAAGGAAAAGTACAATGTTGATAGCATTACAAGCTTCATTTAGTCAGATGAGCATGTCGACTTTCAAAATATATGAAAAGAAGTTTCAGTATCTGATTTTTCATTTAGGTAATTCGGATGTTTTACCGAATTTATAATGGTAAAAAACAAACGGTTTCCTTTGGAACATCCCAATAGCCATACTCGCTAAACGGAAGGAGTAGCGAACCTACGTTCGGGAGTTGGGTGATTTAGTTTTTGTAGATACAAAAAAACAGTGGCAAAAATGAAGTATTGCTGATTGCTCTGCAGCTATTACCACACTGTATAATTTAGTGGTAAGCCTATGATTAAATAACGCTGCCTACCTGTTAAATTAAATTAGGCTTTTTAAGGGTGGCGCTCAACATTCCCTTGTAGCCACTGCCTTGAATTAACAAACTTTAAAAAAGAAACAAGAAATTATTAATTTACGGACTCATCGATTATTGAGGCACACGTGTTAATGGTTTTTATGATTATTTCTTTTTTAATACTTACAAAGTTTCAATTAATTGTAGTTATTACCGGCCTATAACTTTGGTTTGCTTGTATGAATGCGGCTTAAAATCAATAGATCAGTTTTATTTTTAGATTCTATTCTCTCTTTGTTTTCGAAGACATTTAATTAGGTACATAATCAATTATGAATAAGCACTTTAGTTGATACTACCATCTTTAATTGTGCTATTATTATATTATTTAAGAAGCAGGGATCGGAGTATCGGTGTATTCAATAAAATTTAAAATTTTCAATATTTTTTAAATCAAGTATTTTATTTTTCTACATGCGGCCCTGGTATGACGCCTAGATTCCGATCTCTGAAAATAATTAATTATGTAAAAACTTAAAATATCCCTTGAATGTAAAACTCACAAGCTTACAGTATAAATTGTTACTTTTAGTACCTAAGATAATATAAATATAATTTGCGAACTCGCTAGCCATGTATAAGCCATCAAAGGCTTCTGTGGTTTTTAGCATAAAATTATTAACTCTGCGATATATTTTTTTTATAAAAAAAATAAATAAAAAAATATTTTTAAAAAATAAGAAAATCTTCATAGTCAATTCCAATTTCATGTACTTCTTCTTTTTCTTAGCGTGTCGATGGCAATCTGAATGGACTCGCCCAGAACTTGACTACATGTTTGGCGCCATTACGAGTACTAGCGTCCATCCCTTTCACGTGCAGGTGACAGGACACGCAGGAAACGATATAAAGTACACTTCAAGGCGGAGTTGTCTATTAATCTTGACCTGAACAGGTTTTCCTTGCTTTGGCCAGCCTTGAGGCTGTTTAAGAACTTCCAGTTAGCCAAGGCATCTCGTATTCAGCGGGACATCTCCAGGAAGTAGAACGATTGGTATGGGTAAGAAAGCACTGACTCACCACAATGTCAGTCTTTCTTTTGATCGTTCGCCAGTAAGTGGAACGACACACTTTTTTGGGTGTCGAGTGTTGGGGACTATTTTGGCTCTTTGGCTGAAACTTGCCACCGCTCTGCGATTTTCTGGTGGCGAAATTCCTGCTAATCGATACAGCATTTTTACTGGTGTCGGTTTTAAACAACCAGTGATGAGCACGTTTCATTCAAAGCAGTATCCACTAACTTTGCATGGGCAGAACGACTCCAGACGGGGCATGCGAATTCACCCTCAGAAAAAGATAGCACAGGCCCAGTAGTCCGCATAACGTCAGGCAAAGTACCCCACTTCGATGAGACTAGTCGCTGAAGACGACTTTTTGCTGAATGTTTAAGACATTTTTTTTTTGTGGGTGGAAAATCCTCATGTATGTCCTCCGCCCTGGTGCGGGTGGAGGGGTCTGTCAGACTCTTACTGACTAAAAACCACCCCAGTGTTCCCTTCCCACACTTGCACCGGGGATCTTGGGATCTGTTATTACTTCCGCAATCCCGGGCCAAAGGCCACCTCAAGTCTGGGGGGGGGTGAGGTGTTTGACCCCCCCCGCAACGTCTAAAAGCAGCGCGCGTGGAACACTACGCGCCGCCACCTCGGGTCCAGAATGTTTAAGACCTGTTAAGTTGACGATGTTAAGTTTGCGGCCCGCCTCTATATTGCGAAGATGAAATATGCTAGACTGGGTTTTGCTCGGAATGGGCTTGCGTGAGTTACCGACGTAAAACGTTAGGTAAGTCACCAAGACGTCTAACAAATGGATCTCGAGCTCCTCATAGGTGGTGGCTTGGGATATGAGGGCAAGGTTGTCTGCATAGAGGAAGCGGGACGTGTTCGGGCTGGATGGTTTGTCGTTGGTATAAATATTTAAAAGGAGCGGAGCCTACCTTTGAGTAGTCCGTTTTTCTGCGCTCGACTGCTAATCCGCTAATGTCCGTGTCATTGTAGATCCAGTCGGAGCTACGGCTGTTGAAGTCACCGATTATAAATTTAATAAAGTTGGCTGCTGAAATTAAATGTGGGGTGGTTTATAAACGGAAGTGATAGTGCAGTTGCCAACATCGACGGTGATGATTTCTGTGTCGTTCTCGTGGATAGTATGCTTACGCCGGGAGCAGCAAAAACTGCGTTACCATGCTTCGGGTGACATATCTCAGAAGTGAACGTAAGTCCAGGGATGTGTGACCGGCTTTGGATTTCATCTCGATGGGTCTCTTGGACGCTAAGAATGTCGCAGTGACTTGTGCGGTAGACATCAGAAAGAATTTCAAAACTGTCTTTTGAGAACCCTTCGAAGTTAATTGAGAATACGGACACAGCTTTATAAGTGACTTTGGATGGATTGCCATCGGAGTTTGTTGAAAAAGATTAGCCAATTAGCATGGGAAACTCGCTGATTGCCCATGGTGCGCCGGATGTATATTGGTTCTGTAGATACGTCGCTCGGGGAGGCTCCTTTCATGCACCCCAAAAGTAATGTTATTCAAAATAGTTATCATCATGTCACGTTACATTTTCGTCAACTCAACGTTTTTGGAATTCAATATTAAAATAAATAATAATGTAGAAAAACTGAATAAAACCATAAAAGTATGGCCAGACTGCCTGAAGATGCACCAAATTGCATCCACTGAGGTGGTTAGCAATTAATCACTTCTTTAAAAGTTTCCATATCAATGGCTATGACTCCTACGGTCAAGCCTGTAAAGAAATTACAAAAGATACACCTCTTAGTTGTGATCAATGTAATGTAAGTACTTTCAAGATAATGAACTAAACAGACTGCGTTGTCCAGCTTATGCGTAATATTCTACAGGAAACCGTTTTCCTACCGAGTAGAGCACACTTCGTACCCTGAAGGAAAAAGAGATCTCTGCTGCAATCTCAGCTCGGTGTAATCTTGTAAATATTTATCGTGTGTCAATACAATATGCCAAAAGCGGGCGCTTATTATGGTTTTTACAAATGTGAGTACGCTTCAGGCTCTGGTTGTGCCCCAAATTATACGTGAGAGCGTTGCTCTGTTACATCGAATGGGTCCAGTGTTCATATCCTAGACGTCAAATATAAAAATGTCAGAATAAACCAAACGTATTATTATGTATTCCTCTATTTTATTATTTATTTATTTTATAAATTACGGGTTCTTTACACTCAAACAAAGCAGACAATTAGACCTCTGGGGTCTGTCTTAGCGTGCCATGATCTGAGATTTGATCAATGCGCTATTAACAGTATGATTTAGTGAACTAGATAAAATAGGGCATTAGAGAAAGAGCTGCACGGAATATAAGTTGAAGATATCCCTGCCGCTGGTTGGATACGGATATTGAGGAATCGGATGCTATACTGTATTTTGAAAACTTTTCTTGCAGGAAACTGTGAAATGTGGGATTCATCCTAATCGTAACTAATATAATATTATGTATGTGAAAGTGAGTTTATTTGTTACGCTTTCACGCTAAAACGGCTGAACAGATTTAAATGAAATTTGGTACATAGATAGACCTTAACTTGAGTTAGGACATGCGTTTCCGTGGTATAATTTCCGACCTCCACGCAGGTGAAGCCGCGGGCAAAAGCTAGTTGGTTCATAATTATTATGAGTTACAAGATAAACTTACAAAGAAAAAGTCCAAAAAAATAAGGCATGTTTTAAGGCTCGTACAGACTCATGCGATATCTCCGGAGCGACAGGCAGCGTGACTGCGCGACCCATGTCGAGGCCGCAATATCGCCCCAGTCTACACGAGCCTTTATTCTTTTAAATATTTACAATCACGTTGTTGTTAAACTAATAGAAATTAAACATAACTGGGTGAGAATGAGGAACACAGGGAGGGGAACATAGGCAGAGTCTGCCTACCCCTTCGGGAAATACAGACGAAGTTGTATTATGCCAAGCTCCTCTATCTCATTTTCAGATATGAATTACAGCAACTGAATGTTTGCCCAGCTAGATCGCTGCCCGCTTCTCCCTTGTTTCCTTTATACGTCTCGTTAGTGAGGAGTTACAGCGCATTGTCCAACACAATGGGGGGAGGGGCGCCGCCCCGGGCAGCCTCGTGGCTAAACACCATGAAACCAAATAAAACCACACGCAGAACATATGGTTTTTGAGAATCGTGTGTTATGTCTTCCTCACGGCTTTTGCATGATTACTGCAATGGGATATTTTGGTGTTGGTACCGAAATACATTGTTAAAGAAGACTAAACTGAAAATTAATAAACAAATCAAAGGGATGGTTTGTCATTCAGGACCTCGAACTATAGTTAGTTCAGCCACTTGGCCTAGTCCAGTATTAATTAAGATAGCCAAGAGTTGATTTGGCCAAGTTTTTAGGGTTCACTACCTCAAAAGAAAAAAAAATGGAACTCTTATAGGATCACTTGTCCGGCTGTCTGACTGTCTGTCAAGCCCCTTTTTCTCAGGAACGCGTCGTATCAAGTTGAAATTAATATCAAATACGTAGGTCTACGGTCTCTTCAAGATATAAAAAATAAAGCTTCTAAGTCAACGCAATAAAATATTTTGATACTCGCAATTAAATCAAAACCTATAGGATTTAATTTTTGATTTTAATTGTTCACTAGTTTTGAATTTTTTTTTCACTTCTTAGTTCTGATGCGAATTGAGTTTGGTATAATTTACAATCACATACTTTTGAATCACGTCGACGCCACACAGTTCTAACGCAAACTCCGTTCATTAGTATTGAATTTCTGATTTTGATCATCTACTTTTGCTGTTGACTTACCGTTGATCTAGAATCATGAAATTTGCCAAGAAGCAAGGTCTCACAGCACAAGTAAAGGAAAAAGACCGACAATCGTTAATTTCTAGTTTTAACACAATAAAAAAAAAAAAAAATGCCATTACTAACTTACATTTGCAGTTGTAAAATTGACCATGGCGCATAACGATGCACGGAAGAAAATGTTTATCAAACTACAAAGTTAAGTTTGTTTTTGGGATAAATTCATCCCAACTACATTACTCCCTTCATTGTGCGTGGTCCGACACGCACTTGGCCGGTTTTTTTTTAAAGCTGTTTTGTTCAAAAGTGTGGTTAAGGTATCAAGAAGAGTAGAATAGAACAGAAAATAATTTCAAGGTGCAATCATTTCTTTATTTTCCACACTATAAGTTAACAATAGGTAAGATTATTATGACCATATCGAGTGATAATTTCCATTTGATATTAAAAGTTCTTATTTCCATCGCTTGAGGACGTACTCCCACGATATTGGAGCTAGTAACCGATATGCATGTGATCAATTTATCAATGCGCATGATCAGAATCGCGTATCTCTTTGTATCTGCGCGTGAGTTGCTCACGCGAGTCTCAAGATTCAAATTTCGAATCTTACCACGCGATCGCTTTGCTACCCGAGATCTTGTTTGTAGCCGATAAACGAACTATGATTAATACACAGCTAGAGAAAAATGTAATCAGCTACTTAAACGCACTTCGAAGATCAGGGTAATTCCAATTTTTCTATTTTTTGAGTAAATTGGTCAACATTCCCCGTCAATTATATTTTTTTCAAAATCATGAAATTAGATTTATCTTCCCTTGACACTATCTGACCGATATCAAATTGCGTATTTTCTAAGGAAAACAATGCCAAAGACTCGGCGCTGATCCAACTCCGGATTACCGTAGATGGCATGACGGCTAGGCTGGGCGGCTCGTCATACGCCCCGATCATTCGTTTAAATGGTCATAATTGGTCAAGCGGACTTTAAAATACAGCACTTGGTCATTATAACATAGCTCCCTCGAGCTTTTAAAATCACTAAACGCCGCTCTGGGCTTACCATGTTCTTTGAAACTGTCATCTCCCTAATTGTCTTGTTTGCCTGTGCTGACACCTACCTCTCTATAATATATGACTTTATTTTTAAATACGTGTCGTGTTCGGTGGCTAAATAATAAAAAATTGAACATGTCGGACGGGACCACTTTTCCACACGGAGCATGTTGAAAGATGTGCGTGACTGAATATTCAAATCTTATAATGTACAGGTCCCTAGTTGTTTAAGTACTTCGGTGTCAGAGGCGATCAAGTGATAAAGATGTTTATTGATGATCTTTGGTTACATTAATTGCCAACAGCGGCGGCGCTTGTGTTACCGCAATGTCGCTCCGCGTCGAGTCGAGCGCGAATGACAAAGATCCAGCGGTCGATATGCGCCGGCGACGACGGCCGGCCCGCTTTGATCTCCACTATTGACTGGTTCGACGACCAATCAAAATATTCGTGGGAAAAATTATCATTTCCATTTCGCACTTTTTTATATGCATAAAGCGATAGTAAATATGAGTCCCATACATGGCTCGCAATGTATTACAGTCCACGCGTCTGTGGGCAAGCAGAGCGCGCAGAACGTGGTCAGTCAACTGTTCATTACAGCTACTGTTCGATATTCGAAAAATTTTAACATTATAAAAAGTTGGAAGCTCGAGAACGATAAAAACCTTATACTAGTTTATAGACGCTTAACTACCACTTGATAATATTTTTTCAGCGCGCTATTAAATGTTGTCTTTGCAATATAAGGATCAGGCATTCGGTGGCCACCTTAGGATTTTTATTTTCATAGAACGTTTCGAATACCAATAAGGATCGTACCGAAAAAGGAGGTCCCGAGTTATTGAGTGCTCGTGCCGGTGCACGTCTTTGTCATAAAATATCTTGTCGGGAATTAATCTTGGCATTTTGTTCAGGGTCGCACAAAGCTTACTGGCATCTGAAAAAAAGAGTGATACAGATTCCTATTTTAATGAAGTGGGTTTTATGAACAATTCATAAACTAAAAATAAATATGTTGACGGGCGCCTTATTGGTGGTAGTAATTAACATGGCGCAGGCGCAGCACGCGGCGGCGCGCGCTCTCCCGCGCCGCCTGATAGGTCACTCACACTCACTGCACACGCGGCCTTCGCGAAGGACGCCCGCGCCACTCATTAAGCTTTACTATTTTAAGTTGTCATAAATTACATTATTTGTCAATTCGTATTAATTACCTAATGAAATTAATTTAATTTACGATACTTTAAAATTCTTATTTTATCTTCACGATATCATCCTATTATCGCATAAGTAGAGCTGTTAATGACATCAACTTGTTTTTGTTTATCTTCATCGTAAGAAAAAACGCTAGCATAAGAAACGGCTACTAGGTACAATGACGTTTATAAAACAGTAATTTGCTCGTTACGTTGTGTGGCTGCACACGTAATTTGATTTATTAGTACACTTGGCCCGCATATTTATTAGAACACTGCGTGTTTTCTCAAAACCAGTATAGTTAACAATTAACTTAGTGTAATTATTAAGGTTTTAGCAGGTGCAACTCCTTTAGAGGACGAGTTAATTGTGGCTGTGTCTTGCGCACCGACGTCATACCTGCACATTATACGGTGCTGCAGAAAAACAACATCATCTTACTATAAGGAGTTAATGATAGTCCGTGTTGTTTAGACACAGAGGACTATGATAAAAACCCTGATCTAAATACGTCAAACGGACGTGAATAATTGCTTGTGCCATTAAAATTATTCGCCCCTTTTTGTTCGCTGTAAAAGAATAACGAGAAAACAAAACATATCTAATATTCATGTTAACTGAAACTATTACTTTTATTGCTCAGATTCGAAAATTAGATAAGAAAGGCAAATAAGAATAGCCAACAACCCTAATTAAAGAATAAAGGACGCAAGCCCATAACATGAAAATGCATGGCAGACGAAGCATTTTGCTATTAAACATGCTTGGTGGCAGTTACCTGGCTGGTCGGTGATCATTCGCGAAGGTTTTAATCCTAACACCTTTATACAGTGGAGGAGAGACAATTTGCATGTAGATGGCGCCTCAACTAATACAAGTCTAACCGTCAGCTGCCGACTGGTTCAGTACTACATACTATCGACCACACTAACCACTAATACACCTCACACGACTGAGGAACTATGACGGAGAAAATAGTGGAGATTTCTAATTAGATTTTAATATATTTTAATCGCCAGCTAGAAAAGTACTCTGAAATAAACATGTAATGGAAACAATCAAAACTGAACTCTGGAATTGTTTTCCGCAAATTCAGAAAGTTGATTTAAGGTAAAAAATCATCAGGAAACAAAGGCACTTTTAACGCCTTTATACAGTTTTATTTGAAACAAAATAATACTGAAGCTTATGTCTTAAATCAAAGTGTTACAAATCATAAATCAATAAATCGTCTCTATCGTTTTCTATAACCTTACACGAGACTAGATCCTAACATTATCCAGCTTCTATTTTTTATGTTTAAATGGGAATACGGGCAACGGGTCTGTAGGTGAGCCGTACTACTAAGTGGCTTGCGGAATCCTAATGCATGCAGGTAGGGCCATCTTGAGGAACCTGCCAGGACCCGCATTTTAATGTCGCTTGAAGAATGTGCTTGAAGCTAGAACGTATTGCTGTTTGATTGGAGAGCACGTTAGTAATTGGTTAGTGAATCTATTTCGGTATTTCATTTTGTTTTATCGCAAATTTATTCTATTGATGCATTTAACTGTTGTTGCGCACTTTTTATAAAGTGACACTTAAGATTTACACAGAAATATAGTCAAATGATGTATTGCAATTGCATTTCTTATGGTTTTTAAAGCTATGGCTGAAGCTCAATGTAGATAATTTAGATTTGAAATACAATACGAGTAAGTCAGTGAGAAATTGTTATCGATACGATTAACATTTTAATCAATCGATCTGTAGCGAACATTTAAATTATTAAAGCAGCAGCTACAATTAAGGAACGACATTGTCATGTACTAGAAATAAACAATATTGACACAAGTGATTAACATACTGACATTGTCAGGCGAAAGTGTCTTGGGACTTAGGTGAACGAACACCTGTTAACGTCGGTCCGTCAGACGAGTGTTTATAGAAGATATTTGCATATGCATGCAAATTATAAACATGCAAGATAAAAACACCTAGATCATAGGCAAAACATGCATGACTAATTTAGCCTTGAGGTTGTCTTATTTTAATCCTAAGTGATGCTGTATAATGACAGATAGAGAGAAGTTTCTGATGTTTTCTTAAGAAATTGAGAAGGGTTTTCCACGGCGTAATAAAAATGGCTTAAATATTGAATTTAGAAGATTTTAGGGATATACGCAAATAATGATGACTTCCTTTTTCTACATTAGCTGGTATCAGATGCCATTCCTTTTAGTTCCATAAAAAATATTGCCCCCGCATCAATAAAAAACCCAATTCAGATTCGATAACAATATATCAAACAATATGATGGAAATATCTCTTTTATTCTCACAAAATTAAGTTAACCCACATAAAAGAGTTTGTTTAAAACATTAGATGTTTTAAGATGTTATCGCTGCTGTTTGGTGTCAAAAGTCTCGCATCATGCCGAACGCATTTACGTGGAGTGATACCGATCTCAGGCCTTTGTTCGCCTATTGGTTCGTAAACAAGAATAGCGGGAGTCCATATAAATCATTTTTAGACAAAAAAGTCAAAACCAAACTTCAGAATGATTCGTTTCAAAATTGTGGTACAAAAATATTTTTTTTGTAAAATTATTTCATTTTACTCATGTTTATGAGAAAATAATACGTATTTGTGGGGAATCTCCGGAGACCCAAACACGTGAAATTACGAAATAACACGCGCCAAACCGGTCAATTACGCCATTATGTTATTTCAGTCTGGCGAGCTAATTACTAACCGAACAGCTTTGTTTACTTACTTCTTCTCTAAAAGCACCTATTAATTTAGCTTACAATTACATGTTTCGATGTCCACAGTACCTACCTAGTTAACTATGTGAAATAAAACAAATGTCCAATAACTGGTCAAGCGAGTAGGGATTCGAACATCGTCCGGTGCAAATGATTTGTGTCGCGTTGTTTGTGTTTGCTATTAAATTATCGACAATGTAGCAAGAGGCGCGGCGAAGAAATATGTAACTACCACTTAATGTCATTGCTTGTGTATTTGTTGGTAGATATTTTGTGTATTCCACGTTTATACGTGGAACACACAGATACGCTTATGCGTATCAAAATCAAAAACAATCAAAATCAAAAGTCATTTATTCAAACTAGGCTGAGAATCAGCACTTTTCGAACGTCAAAATTTACATGAGACTGTCCCCCAAAAACGCCCACCCTTCAACACTTCCTCGTGCTTTAGCTGGGAAGAAGAAGTGGCGCAACAAACTCCCCAGCAGCACAGCTGTCTAGTGTCTGTTCGTATCTGTGACGTAGATAGAATTGAAGTAGTCAATCTGCCTAGCCTTTTCCCAAATATGTTAGGGTCGGCCTCCAGTCTGAATACCAGTATTTTACTGCCTATCTGACCTCCACAACCCAGTTACTGGGCTACGATACCCCTTGGTAAGACTGGTTGTCAGACTTTCGGGCTTCCGACGACCCGTAACGACTGTCAAAGATCCACGAATGACAGCCGGGACCCAACGTCTTTGCGTGCTTTCCGAGGCATGGAGGAGTCTCGGTACGGACCAACCCCGGCAAGCGAAGCTTAACCTGATGGATCGACCCGTGTGGCTATTATTACTTAGCCACGAGCTCGTCTGCACTGAAATAGTCGGTGTAATAAACTTTAAAAGAGTGCTGTATTTCATCCAGCTCTTCTTTTATAACTCGATTAATATTCTGAGGAAGTTTTCATTACTTTTTAATGAAACTCCGAGTCGTATCAGCCGATCGCTAATTTTATGTTTTAATTTACGCCTCCACAAAGCGTCCCCTGCATCATTGATCACTGTAACGGGATGGTAAGTGAACGCCGTGTGTACTAATAGAATGGACTCCCATTCCACATGATACTGGTAAACTAGTTACATAATTATACACATGTTGGTTGTGATAAACAGTGTGATCAGCAAGGTGATGGAACTTCACCAACATTCTGGTAGCTACACGCAGATTGAATTTTGTAGCTGTCTAATAAATTATTTTTGAGAGTCACCAACATAATCCAAAAATTTGCTGAGGCCGACACCGACTCCATCGGCATGTAAACATCGAGGCAATTCGGCTGTTAGACCAAACAAATATAGTGCGAAGACTAAAACGAACAAAACCTTTTGAGTTAGTGTAAAAAGTGTAGACATGATAGTGACAATGACTCACATATAACACATGAACAAAGTGTTTGTATTATTATATCAGACTCTAAGAAAGTGGAACGGACTTGTGTAAAGTACAATCAGCACTATTCTAAGTTTTAAAATAATTATCACGTAGTAAATTAAGTTAGATTCAAATTACTTACGAGTATTAGTCCTAAAGGCTAGATTGTAAGTAATTATTAAGAACCTGGTTCTTTTTAATAAAGAAAAAAAACATGTTGGTTGTGTGATAGCAGTGTGATCAGCAAGGTGATGAACCTTCACCAAAATTCTGTTAGCTACACGCAGATTGAATTTTGAGCTGTCTACAAAATTATTTTTGAGAGTAGCAATTTAAGCTAGTTACTTCTTTAATGCATTTCTTGGTTCTATTGCTACTTGCTGGCCTTATTTTACGAGGGTTTCAGATTAAAGCTAAGTTATTACTAAAGCCGGTTCATGTCCTATTCCCCTATTTTAAAACCACCACAGCTGGTCAAAATTCACATCTGGGCCAGACTGACATTAGCAAGACTATTAGCAGTGAAAAAAACAATTATTTCAACATTCCCTCCTTCAAGCAAATTGATTACGCTTCTGGACAGACCCTTCCTTGAGGCATTCGTGTGAACCAAGGGTTACTTACCACTCAACCTTCTAAACTTCATCGCACTATCTCTGTTCCACATAAGGCTTTTCAAACGTGAAAGAAAGGGACAGAGAAAAGCTATGATTGAATAGTCGCGACCTTTGATTGATGAGTTCAGAAATCGCCGCGAGAGAATCTTAGTTTCAAATTGAATTTTACGAATGCTGTCCGGTCATCATTAGAGAGATTTTGTTTATTTAATGGTAACTAAAATAGCATTAGATGTAACAATAAGTAAAGATTGTTTAGTTTGACTGGAGGGGTCAAAACATAATTCCCCTTATTTATAAACGTTGCTTAAAGTTAAGTACCTACTGATTAACGTTGTTTAACCATATTTGACGTTGAAATGTCTCTTATCTTGCAGAAATCTTTAAAGGGGCAAATGTAGGGAAAAGAAAACTTTACGAACAACGAGTTTAAGTTTATTGTAGTAGGTACTTATTGATTCATGAAATAAAAGCGACACACTACATAGTATACCTCATTGCAGTACACTGCCTCTTAAGATACAGGACACAATTTATTAAACTCACTCTGAGTTTAAAAAATTAACAACACTTTTGAGCTTTTGCACTTTTTGAGTGTACAATTTTCTGCAGCATCCAAATGTTCTGTGTGTATGTGTGATGTTGTAAATGTTCTCTACCATAAATTGTAAACATATAGTAGAATTATCTGTATTTTTTGGGAAATACAGATATTTATTTAGATATTATTATGTAAAGCAAAATTGTTATTAAGCAATAAAGATTTTGCTTGCTGTAACGATTAAAAAAAGTTACCAATTTGTACTTGTACCAAACACCTGAAATGTGTTTTAAAACCTTTGTCCGCCATAAGAAGAATTAAATTCCATAGCCTAATAACGTATTTTTACTCCTGCTTTAAATTTCTCTGACCTCTATTTTTGTAACGAAAAAAATCACAAAATTAATAGTCACCCAAAGAAATTGATGCGATTAGTTTCGGATTATGTTTGATTACTACCCTTTTTTGTAACGGGAGACATTTTTTGTACAAAAAAGTGTTTTAGATTTATTTTTAATAAAACGTATCTATTCATTCCTCATTATCATTTTTGGGGTGAGGTTTTTGTTCCTTTACGAAATATAAACTACTTTCCCAGAGATTCATTAAATCAAGTCAAAACTGTACAAAGGTAGACTTTATTTTTGTAGTTTTCACTCATACGAGTGAAGTAATTAATAATTTAAGTACTTAATAATGAATTTCCGAAGAAGTACGTACTTATTTAAAATTGCTAAACTTTGTCGTAATTGAAAATGTAAAATAAAATCCTGACCTCATTTTATGATTTTAGACATTATTTTTCACTCATACGAGTGAAGTAATTAATAATTTAAGTAATAATTAATTTCTGAAGAAGTACCTACTTATTTAAAATTGCTAAACTTTGTCGTAATTGAAAATGAAGAATAAAATCCTGCCCTCATTTTATGATTTTAGACATTTTTTTTTCACTCATACGAGTGAAGTAATTAAAAAATTAAGTAATAATGAGTTTCTGAAGAAGTACCTACTTATTTAAAATGGATAAACTTTGTCGTAATTGAAAATGAAGAATAAAATCCTGACCTCATTTTATGATTTTCACACTACCGTTTCTGTTTCACACCGCACAAGAACATCACTTCATTTAATAATTTCATTCGTTAAGTACCAAGACCTCCGTAAACATGCAATCAGTTCATTCAATATATATTCGTTTTCAGTGTTTATTTTCATATGAACATTTTTTTTTTAATGGACCAGCCTGTGTAACATCCGTATTTGCCATACACCTGCGTCCGGCTGTATTTGGTTCACGTTGTAATAAATAAAAGTGATATTGATTAATAAAAACGTAATTATAACTTTCATGGTAATGATAATTACACGACAGTTTGTACCTCGGAGAAAGTACTACAAAGGAACTAAGTTTGATGTACTGTATTAAGGGCTATCATTTCACTCTCTGCATCTGCCTTTATAAAGAATATGCTTTTTTATATGTTACGGCTTTTAAGTTATAAAAAAGCTGAAGAAAATTGTCCTTCCTCATTACATTTTGGTGGCACATTGGTCATTAAGAGCGTTTAAATTAATTATGAGCTAGTTACCATAGTAATATGTAGTCTTGGGGTTTTATGAAAGTAACGTTAATAGGTTTTTTTTCCACCAGATATCAAGTTCTTGGAAATGAGTTCATTATATGTTTTCTTTTAACTTCTGGAAGGTGTAAACTGAAATGAGTTTTGTAGTTTAGTAGGTGATGAATACATATAACTAAATGGTAGGTGACCTTATATTGTATTCTTAGTCACAAATTAACAATATAAAAATTTGTTAATTTAAAGTAATTGTAACCATTTTACTTATATTTTTACAGTAGATAAATTAATTTTATTACTGCATTTCAGAGTTTGTTCAAAAGAAGTAGAGTTTGTACCTACCACCGTAAATCTTTTTAGCATCAAAATCAAAATATTAAACCTACATGGGCACTTATGAAACATCAGAAGCTAGGTGCATGGTTCTAATTCAATGGCAGAAAAGTAGAAGAAGACATCTACAAAATCGTAATTTTGCAGGAGAGCACAAATAAAAAATAGTGGCCTTTTTAAGAGTAATTTTTTTATTTTGTTTTTTTTTTCGTTTTTTTCCGATTTACATGAAATGTTGTATGATGCATTTAAATAACCAGTAAGTTTGTATTTAATCTAATGCAGACTTGTAGATAAGGTTGATAACAGCACATTTTTGTAAAAAAAGCATTTTCGCAAAAATGTATGTCCGTATCTACTTTGCTGCCATCGAATTTATCGTTTCCTATGAAGAAAAGCCGACAAAACACTCTACGGTTACTCTTTAAAAAAAATATTGATTTTTCAAAGTTTTCAAATTACCGTGTTAATAGGTATCAGAGGACAGTGTCATCTATGATCATAGCCAAATAGTATACCTAATGAACCTTAATTTGTCAATGGGATTCAAGTTGGTACAATGTATGGTTATAAAGTTTTTTCTACTTTCCCAAGAAGCCGCCCAAACTCAGCTTACTACGATCAAAATCCAAAATTAACGTAATCACAGCATTTGCGCAGCACTGAGAAATAAGCGTGTCGTCAGCCACCTGCGTCCGCCGACAGCCTGCCACGACCTGATTTATATTAAGAGAACAGACACAAGTAAAACAATACAGTACCCCTCTGTACAGGACAGGAAGTCGGGAAAAAATAGGGATGAATCTTTTGTCTTGTTGCGTCATCCATCATATGTTGCTCTGTGATAATGTTTTGTGATTATTTGGGTTTGTATCGAAAGTGAGAGGGTTTGCCTGATAGTTTACTATGAGATCAGAATATGAATGGATTTTACGACATTTGTTACATTTTAGCAACATAACCACCTCAATGTTGCGTTTAGTAGGGTAAACTGCTCTGACTGAAGGGTCAAATAATTTAGGGCGTTTTATGCCATTTTTTTTTTAACTTTGCCCCACACTAGGAATTTCTCCTGTATTGTGGGTGCGTTTACAAACATTTAAATTCACATACACAAACAGCCAGACCCGGAACAACTACTTGTAGGTCATACAAATATTTGTTCCGTGCGGGAATCGAACCCGCGACACGCAGCGCAGCAGTCAATCGCTTAACTAACTGCGCCAACCGAAACTTATATTTATATATTTAAACTTCTCGCACACAATAAGGTACAAATGCGGACTCAATGCCTTAGGCATTCTCTACCAGTCTACCAAGGGTGGTGAAGAGATAAGATGGCGGGTTGATTGAGAGAAAATAATAATATAAAAAAGTATTAAAATATAACATCATTAATTATAAATATAATAGGTGCTCAAGTACAAAAGTAGGTTATAAACTTATAATACACATACATACATATTTACTGTAATATATCCCTACATTATTTAAATCCATACGAGTATATACATACAAATTCCACAACCATTTAGTAGTAGGTACCTAATATCCGTAATAAATGTACACGATAGTTTATTTTTTAAATTCTTTAACCATTTCGTTAATTCGAGTGAAACATGGGTTTTGAATTATCCTGAATTTCAAAACAAAAGATGAATTGTAAAGGAAAAAAACATGAAAAACAAAGCTATCGATTTCAATTCAAACTTCATAAATATTTTGGAGTATTTATTTGTGAATCGTCCAATGATGCGCACTGGCAGTATAAATAGCAGCCAAGGATCTGTTCAGATCTGAATCCAACAACCCGGCGCGTGTAATGTCACTTGTTCACCATAAAACATTTATGCCACGATGAAACCCTGTACGGATAAAATCTATTTTTTATCAGTAAAATAAATTGCGCTTAAATAAATAACTTGTGAATACTCCAAAGCAAGCGGCTGTTTAAATTATTGAATACAAATTCCATACATTGCGGATGAACAGAGGTGCTGGGGCGACGCGTACACGCGGCTTATTGCTCCACTCAAAAACCGACATCAATTAAAGAGAGATGAGCGTAAGTATTCACGGGAATGCTGTGACCATGGGCTAGGGACAACTGAATCCTGCTGAAAAGTAGGAAAATTAATTTAATTTAACCTTAAAACGTAGAGAAGCATAATGTTTATAAGTCTTTGAACGTGAGACGCTAAATTCGTCAGTGGCCTTGGCAGCCTGATAATGATGATTATTCTGATTCACCGGGAAAAAAATAATGACTTTGGCGAGATTCTTATGAGGTAAGATGGATGCGTAGTTCATACAAACGTAATACCAAAATAATTTGTAAATCAAACATATTCTTAAGGTAGTGTAATCTTAATCCGATTATCTATCCCGATTATCGACTATAATCCCCTTAATAGGAAAAGATTAAATCAAATGAACACTTTTAGCCACCGTTAAAGTCTACAAATGGCCGATTCACATACTAACAATAATCTACTGTCTTAATGGATTTACAACAAAGCCAAAGCTCAGAGAAAACTAGTCTTATCGGAAAACGGCTAGAGCAAAACTCTCCAAAGATGCAGGACAATTTCTATACAAGAAATTATTATCCCTAGGGATTACCCACCTCAGTACACTCGCATACTCAACCTACACGTAGTAACTGAGAGTGGAGCCTTCTGACGGGTACAGGCAAGAACAGCGGCGCTTTGATCGTGTCAGAGTTGGCGCTTGCACGCCTCCTTATGGGCTGCGTCCGTTACCCACCATTACATCAGGGGTTGCAGGACTTGCAACCGACGTCATACTTGCACAATAACACTAAATATGTCGGTAGACATGGACATGGATTTGAGGTTGAGTTTCGTGATTATTGAAAATAAATCTGAGGTGTCTGGGAACTGAAATACTTACTGTTGTTTTGATATTTAAGTTGCTGTATTTTTTTGTTCAGTACGCTTTTTTAGGGTTCCGTACCAAAATGGTAAAATGGAACCCTTATGGTGAGACTAAGTCTGTCTGTCTGTCACACCTGGATATCTCAAGAACTACTAATGCTATCAACTTGAAATTTAGAATAGTTTTAGATGACGTTTGCTCAACTATTTTGCAAACAAGAAAGAAAAAAAAAATATCTTTTTTGCAAAAGGGAGTAAAAGGGGGTCTCAAAAATTTTAAGCGGAGCTACTAGGGTATGTGGGTATCATATGAAAGAACGCTGTTTGCACTTTCTCAATTTTTTTTTTAGACAGCATAGTTTCCGAATTTTGATGAAATATGTAAAAAATAAATACCGCCCCCCCCCCCCCGTACCTCCGAAGTTTGCATAGACAAAAATCTGAAATTATTCTATGTGGTAGAAGTTTATGTAAAGATTACAGGAAAAATAAAACGATGTCTCTAAATAGCACCGTTTTTCAGAAATCATCAACATCATATATACGTAAGGAACCCTCGGTGCGCGAGTCCGACTCGCTCTTGACCGGTTTTTATTTAGAAGAAAGACTCAATGTTATATTGTTATTAATATTCCTAACTAAAACAGATGCCCTCTATTCTCAAGTTCAATCTACCGTTACGTCCACATTATAGAACTAACAATTCCAATTCTCAAAGTTAATTGTTTTCTACATAGCTATCGCGTTAATCGTTTTAACTTTAACATGTGGACAAGGTTGATATTATTTTTAATAACGTCTTCATTCAACTCGGCACGGTAAGCGTAACGAAGCAGAAACAATTTTATATGAACCATAAGAACTTGATGCGTAATACGAATCGGATTTCGGTACCTTGTGATCTAAAGGAAGATTAGAGTAGGCTAAAGACAGTATTTTAGTTTAATGGTCGTTGTTTTAAGCAATCAGGAATATATTCTCGTAGGTATTAAGAAATAAACGCTGTATAAGTCTTTGATGGTGCATGGAAGCTATTACTTATATTAAGTTTATGTCTGTTTGTGTTTAAATCATTCAAAGGATATATGTATTTATAACAACTTTTTTTTTCCCAGTGCTTTAAAGTGAGATGATTTGTCTGTTATTCAAGTTTACACCGATAAAAATTGAACTAAATGGCCAACTGTTATATTTTTATAGGTATTTTTTAATTGTCTTCGAAATATATTTTATGAAATATGGTCTCAAAAGCCCGGGGGTAAGTTTTCAACAAGGTCCTTTATTTCAGTTAAATTAGCTTAACCAGTTAAAAATAAAATATGTACCTAATAAAAGAACATTTCGCCAATCATTGGAGAAAAATAAAAACGAAACAATGGTGTCAAGATTGCATTTTGAACGAAAAAAATGTTGGTATCGGGGCTTCCCGGCGGCAGCTAGTGAAGGGAAAGCTACCTTGTCGACGTTGTCATATTTCACGTAAGGGTGTTTTACATTAATAATCGTGACTTTGCCGAATTATTTTGTATGAAAAATGAAAAAAAAAAATAACGAAGGATTGGAACATAACTCATATGCCAGTTGATTCTTTGATATGGCCTCAATCATACCCTAGAGTTATGGGATATCAAAAAAAACACGTTGTATATAACGAAATTAAAAGGAAAACTATCACAGCTAAGTATGCTTCACAAGTTAACGAGTAATAGTCGACCAACTTAAATTTGCAGTTGGAGAATTGACCGTAACGTCAATCAACGCATAAAATAAATAGATAGGAATTTCATTACTATCACATCCATAACACCTTGGTATACGTGAAGTAAATGGGGCACATAAATACACCAAGGAATAGGCACTTCCAGCAATTTAAATTTTGTGGTGTATAAATTTTGAAGTAACTCAATTAAAGTGAACGTTAATGCCAGTATATGGAGGGGCACGGGTATGAATCATTCGGTTTATTAACCAGCAGTTAACTGCGTATCTAACGCGCCAATCACTCCCGTTTTACAGTTCTCGCGTGAGACGTTAAATTAGCGAGTAGCTTTGGTGGAGCCTGCCACTGTTAGCGCAGTGGCTTATCTAGTCGATCTGGATCTGACTGAACTGGATATCGGTGTCTCTTTGTATCAGGGAATGTTGTCGCTCACTTGGCGTTACGAGAATTTGGAAACAATTCGTTGTGATTGTCACTTCATCAATGAGTGCTGTAATGATTGTCACTTCATCAACGAGTGCGGAAAATGGTATTCTCAATGTCATTTCAAAGCTTTTTAGATTTTTCTGGAGTCTTACTGCGGTGTGGTTTTTTGAAAGAAAGTTAGCTGTGATACTTGAAACAAATAATTAAGCTTTCAAATCTTACATAATTATTACAAATGAAACTTAATTATAATTTGCGCTAGACATATCCAAATAGACATTCTAACTCTTTCAACTTCAAACGATTGATAGAACCAGAATTATGTTTTAAATATGTCCTTCCGTTTGGTGCCGGACGTAAAGAATCCATCCCATTTCTTCCCGTGGGTGTCGTAAAAGGCGACTAACGGACTTACTAGACAATGGACAGCAGCGTTCTCTATGCATTTTTAAAACCATACTGCGTTCCCCAACCCGCCAAGCGCCTGCCAAGCGTGGTGATTATGGCAAATCCCCCCTATTTGGGCGAGACCTATGTCCAGCAGTGGACGTCTTTCGGCTGAAATGATGATGATGATGTCTTTCAATACTAAATTGTATTAAATCAGCTGTTTGTGTGTCAATTGTAGCAAACAGCTGATTTAATTTTGTATCCAAGGCTCGGAAAGTCGCTACGGAAAATCATATCGCCCAACACCAACTAATCATACTAACAACCTGTGAACCTGAAACGGATTCCTAAACACAGGGATTAAACAAAACTTGATAACACAATTTGTTCCTGTCATTCTAATACAAATTTAAGTATGCACAAATCGTGCCACATTGTACAGGCTGTAATTATTAATTTTGTATGCTTCAAATCCAATATTTCGACTTAAATAACATTAGATACGCTTGTTGTTGGGATGATGTTGTTAGCAGCGTCGCTTTTTATCACTTGTTTGATTTGAATGCGAAGATTTATGTCATAAAAGTAATTTTGGCTCGTGATGAATGTTTGAATCCGAAGTAAATCGGACTGTGAACTGTTCTGGTGGTCAGTGCATTGAGTTTAGTGTCGAAAATATTTTTAGCATGTTTGGTTGAATTGGAATTTCAAGTGTAGGTACGCAGTAATATATTATGTATATAGTCTTGAATTTAGTTTCGTTTACCTAGTTCATTTTTCTTTTAGTTCAGTTTGTAGCTGATTCTTTCACCGTTCATTTATCAGACGACAACACTGATGTCACAGCAAGTTGAAGTCTTAAAGCATAATTACAAATATTTCCATTAATTTCATTCTCTGCAGTACCTTTATGTACTGTTGCCTGAACTAACATCTGACTGAACCTTATACCTCAATCCGAGATGAAGTGACGATAGTGTATATTGATCGCGTCCGTTTAAATTAACAGGCATAGCTGTCACATCTGTGCTCACGGCCCATCGCACCAAACACGATACATTCGCGATATCTGCGCAAGCGCCGACGCACTTTGATCCCTCAGCGAACGATCCATTATACGTGGGAACTTACTGACACAATCTTGGGAATATGAAAGGCTTATTAATGAGCAGTAAATAGCTTTAGCAATGCTTTTGCTTAATTAATTAAGTAGGTACCTACATGATTACTTTGAAAATAAACATATAATTAATTACCCATTTTATCATAATTAAGAACAAAGTAAAGCTCGAGCTTACCATAATTAAGTGGATTTGGATGTTGTATTTCTGTACATCAACTTAATTAATTAGTAATTACGTATTCAATAATAATTTCAAAGAAATAAACGTGATTTCTAACATTTTTGGTGCATAAATTCAAATTCCTCTTTCCACTGTGGGTCCCCAGGCCCTCAGTCACGAAGCGGTGTTCACTCAAGGTTGTCATCATTCAACATCTAAAATGACAGATTGGTGACGGACCATCGATATCAGGCGACGGATTGGGCCCGCCGATCTTCGATTGTTACGAATTACATTCCCTCATTTGACAAGATAAAGCCGTTATGACAAATTACTGAAGATCTACATCAATGGTTAATGTTTATTGGTGGATATAATGTTTAAAACTGACTTTGGATCATGGTATTAAAACAGAACAATAAGTTAAAAGTGGTTAAACCAAGAGGTTTTAAATCAAAATATAATCATTTACTCAAAAATATCTTACACTAAGGTTACTAAATTATTACACTTTTAGATGTTGTCTTTATAAAAAAAATCTTCCATCGATTACAAATTTGATAGATAAAGAAGAGGTAATAACAAAATACATACAAAGGATATCCATTTAATTATGGTAACGTAAATCTTTTGGTACAAACTTTGACAAATACCTCCGTTAAAGAAGCCACCCTCCCATCAATTAAACTGCTTATTCGAAGCACTAAATCATCATTTTGTTTTGTTTTATAAAGTAATATTGCAATTTAACTTTCATTTTGCAATTTATATAGCTATTACATTAAATGGAGGCATTAAGAGCAATGCCACTAGACTTCGTAAGGAGAATGTCGCGTTCAACTTCATCTGATTAATTTTTTCATACCAACAAACTTGATTATTTATCAACAGTTTGATCGTAAATTAAAACTGGTTCATTAATGATCATAACTTTTAATTTATAGCTCTTGGGTGTACATGTCGATGCAAATATTGTGTGTATACGTGTGAGGTGAATTTATTTTATGGAAAAGATTCTATCTCTGATTTTTAATGGTAAAAGGTCTGTCATAATGAAAAAGTTTTATGTCTAGGAAATATTGCTACAAGTTGTGAGTACTGCTTTTTCTTGTTTCTCTTGTAAGCAATTACACGTTGAAATTACATATTGTTTGTGTTACATGTGTAGATAAATATTTGAACGATTAGCATAACAGCATTTTTATTGTAATCTCAAAACAAGACCTGGTTAATTCTAAATGTTTTGCAAGTTTACGAGCGACGCAAACAACATTAATAAAGCAATTTGCTGTATTAATTGGCCCTTAATTCGCTCCGACATTGTCTTAAAAACGACGTGTAACGTGTACATTGTAACCGTCACTTTGAAACTTGATCATGTCTGTAAATTGCGACGGTGATGGCCGCGCAATAGTTGCACAATTATCGTACACCGAGTTTACGTCAACCTAGAAAATTACATAAAATGGGATAAAAATTGTTTGAGCTTTTTCAGACTTCTAATTATGTATCTACAAACTTGCTCTATATTGAAGTATTTTCAAAATATATATACCTACCTACCATTATTTTTAATATGTACCTAACTTTACTTACCTACCTTCTTGCATAATTATATGATTAATGTATTTAAAGAAAATATTGTAAAACATTTTTAAAAAGAGTAATGGTGGAGTTTCTTGCCCATTTTTCTATTCGATTTATTTCGATTATTTTTCGATTCTACCTTTTGGAGGGAATTGTAGAATCAATTTTATTTTTTTTATGTAAACTCTGACGTTTAGAAGTGCCTCGTTTGGACCTATTTGAAATAAATAATTTGTCTTTTGCAATTTCTCATATTCCTAGTTGTCTTGTTGCTCAATCAACAGTATGCACCCTTTTACATAAAATGGAAGCATTGCACTTAAATCACTCTACATTTAAATGTCCAGCAACTGGTTGCTAGTAAGTTGCTGTTTAAACAACAGGCTCATTCTTCACTTGTACACGTTTGGGAGCAATGTAAAAACATTGTTGTGATAAACTTGACTCGATTACACCGCAATATACCGGACATGGAAAAGTGGATCTATAAATATTTACAACTCCTCTTAAACCGTGCGCGAAATTATACAGCTGATCGGTGCATTTTAGCATATCTACGATTACAATAGCACATCTCGCTACTGTTGTAGACCCATTAAACTGGCCCTTTTACACCTCATTGTAAAAACTTAAGTACCTACCGAAGTACGTACTTTTTCTTATTAGTCTTAGCGTGTCGATGACAATCTTAATAAAGCCAAATACTTCTTAGCGTGTGAATGTTATTGACACCTACAGTGCACGACAGCTTAAATAATAGGATACATGCATTCTATATTATTTTAATTCAATATCTCCTCCATGTTATCAAAGAAATTAAATATCAACCCGGTTGGAAACTGTACATTTACGTATAAACACCTAATCGAAATATCAAGACGTTTTTCAAATGTGTTTCCTGTGTACACATGTTATATCGAATTAATTCACTTAATCCGTAGAAATAATATGGTGTTGAAACAAATATCTAAGGCCTATTAATATATGTTTATTGCCCACGCAATATATTTGGAGCTTTAATCTGGTGTTAGCGGGAGGCCGGCGCCCACCCAGAGGTGTGGACATCTCTAACCAAATCGAATTATAAACCAACCGAATAACGATTACCGATTATCGAATCTTGCAGCGACATTATCCAAATGAAATAGATGTCAGAATCGTTTGTCCAAACTTTTAACGAATGAAAATATTTCATTGCTGTCGGATAATGTAAACCATGGAAGATCAGACATATTGGAACACTATAAACAATTTATATACAGTCTTATTGATTAGAGCATTTATAACGGAATTAATTTTGTGTTATCCCACGGTATTTGTGGAAAATTCTAATTACGGATATGGGCACGGTATAATTCTGTTTTTGAAAAATTGTTTCCACTGTTTCAAATCCAATATATTGGTGGTTTCATATCCTATTTATGGTATGGTTGCATCTAGCGATTCTTTCGTGTATATTTAAACACGGGCTTGTTCTTGCCTACCGTTTTACTTTTTTCCATATACGGCTTCATCATATTTTTTTCATACAAAGCGACCAGCGACAAACGTTTATCATTTTTATAGGAATCTTGGCGCGTATAAATGTAGGAATCATGCGGTGTCTGGAATCCATTCATTGGATATTATTTATTGTGATTTAAAACAAATAAGATCTAAATTCCCGCTGTGTTGTTATTTATAGGTTCTGAAAATGAAAGTAAGTCATATGAAAGTTATAAGTAATCTAAGAAATTTTTGTAATGATTTGTCATTTTACATTACCGTGGCTAACTTTTTCTATTATAGATAAAGAAATGAAATCCTTGATAATTTCATTGTTGAACCAATGCAGATTTTCTTTTGAGTACCTGAATGATTAAAAAGCAAAATTCAAAAGTGACTATAGGCAGTCGCGAGGTATAAACCTATCCTTCATGGGAGCCCATGGGCGAAGCTTATCTCGCACCCCTTTGTAAGGGCGTCCCCACAGGTTCAGAGACTCCAGCGACTCCATACCCTACGGAGTTGAAATTTTACATGTTGGTTGTGTCTAGTTCCAAAGATAATACATTTTATGATAAGCATGACCTGGTTCTACACTCAAGATTGGCTCCAGATGAAGGAACTCCTCAATGGTACAGACAAGAAATTTTATATACGCACTTATTTATGATAGTTCATTCTAAAGTTTACCATGACCTGGCTGCTGCACCTAGGATTGGCTCCAGACGAGTGAACTCCTCAACGGTACACAGTGCAAACACGACATTTTACATACGCTTTTATTTATGATAGTTTGTTCTAAAGTCCACCATGACCTGGCTGCTGCATCCAGGATTTGAAAAAAACATTAATAAAATAATATTAATAATAATAAAATAATAACCTAATTATAAAAGATGTCGTATTGAAAATATGTGTTTAATAGGGTACTTCAAGAAGAATTGAAAGTAGAGAGGCTTCGATTCGTTTCTATCTGACTATAACAAACAGCTGTCTATTTTCAGCTCCCTCGGTGCACTCAGGAACCCTAAAATTCTTCGTTGCGTTCGGGATTCAAAATAGCACCCGTGACTTAAGAGACTGCTTTATCCCCGTAGTGAATAATCTACTTTTATTCCTAGTAATGTTAACTCATCGCGTTATTTTATTAAACCAATACTAAAACCGGAATATTTTTTTATTCTATTTGAAGTAAGTCCTTGTTAGGTTAATGAGCCGTCGCTGTTCACCCATTATTACAACATGAGAACAATTTGCAAATACTTGTGTATGTGGAGATCAAATTGAGAATTCCTGTAGAAAACTGCGTCTGTAAATTGTGATGACTCCCGGACTACCTATGACGAATTTTATAAACCTCTGCAAACACGGGAAAACCAAACGCGTTTTCCAGAAAACACCGTGGAATTAAGTTTGACATATCAAACTTAATTCCACGCAGAACCCAGATGAAATAAGTAGTTAGATTAGTAAATTTCTACTTTTATTAAACTTGGCTTTTGCCAGTATTCTTCGTACATTTCTATCCTTTGAAATAAAATGTATTAAGAACTAAGAATCACATAGAAACTGTAAAAACTGTTCAACGCATCGCCCTTACAAAGTAGGTACTGTTTTTTCAACATTATTCGACGCAATAAACCAGTACTCTAGTAGCCCATGGATATTGTTAGTGCGAAGTACCGGGTATTTGCATGTGCTCGTTAGTGCATTGCCGACTGAATGACACGCGTCCAGGCAACTGATTGTTCCCAGCGCGACACTCGCGCGAGACAACCGAATTTGATGTTTATTTACCATAGTAATATAAAAACCTGTATACCCTTAAACCTTATATGTACATAATAATGTGTAATGATTTAAAAAAGGTGTAAAAAACATTCGTATTTTTACGTCGCCACTCCTTTCTCAGATTCTGGATTTGGACCGAACTAATTTAATTTTATTTGGTTGCTAAGTGTACATAAATGTGGTGTGGTTTGAAGTCGAGTTCGTTTTCGATAATGTCTTCTTTCGTTATTAACAAATTGTTGGTCATAATTTTGATTGCAACTTGCGTAAAGATTTGGAAGAGATAAATGTTTGTTTGTTTAGCTCAAACAGCTGATGAGCTGTATCAACGTTAAAATGCTTCGAATCAGCAGGTTGGACTAAAAATAATAATTCCCCTGTTTTATTTACCGTGGCAGTTTTACAGCTTTATTTCATGATTTATTTATTTATTCTTCAGAAAGTTTACAGTCTAATATCTGTAAAGGTCAGTTATGTACAATAGCGCTTACAAATGTCATTTACAAGCTTACACAAAAAAAAATATGGACCAGGACTACGATTCCGTAATCCCCAATCACATACTTTTGGTCAAAATACCTGTACGTAATTTTGTTTTTACAAAATTACGTACAAGTATCTTGACCAAAAACCTAATTACTCACTCCAATTTTGTCTGACGTTGAACTCAGCTCCAATATGCACCGTGGCTATCAATCGTCCAATCACGGGTTTGATTGAATGTCTGTAAACGTCATTTACTGCTCGTTATCCACGCTCGAGGCGCGAAATGTCCCGCCGGCTTCGGCAGCCAATAAACATTTCATTGCCGAAGCGAACCTCTTTTGTTTTACTTCGTCCCTATAACATTAACACTGGAACTCTCCTCATAATCATTTAGAAATCCACTTTTTCAATCACCGAGGAATGTTATCTTCAAAACGCATAACCATTTGCGAAGAATTTGGGTACCCAATGTACGCCCGAAAATAAACGAAAATCCGAAAATATTTTGTCGTAAAATTCAGCTAATGTCAGTATAAAACAGCTGGATGCTTAGTTATTTTTACTAACTACGTTCGAGAAAATAATGAGAACTCAAACAGCGTTAGGCGCCATAGTTGTATTCAGCACGGATTACGTGGAGAAGCGTGGTAACCATCGCAAATGGCTCCTTGTTGTTATTTATAACTGCACCCGCCCTAAAAAGATTTTTAAAGAAACTCATCTCTTTTCCTATATTTACCTTAAATTCTCGAAATTCAAAAGTTATATTACTTTTAGTAAACATGACAAAGCTGCCGCTTTAAGGAATTCGAAGGTGGAAAATAATTTAAATGGTCATTACGCAATGCGGTTACTTACGTAACCAAATTTATTTTGTTTCGACGAAACGCATCGATGCACTTGAAAATGATCTTCATGAGAAAGAAATCAATTACTCCACTTAAATAGTGTCGGTGAAAGGTTAA
Organism: Tiliacea aurago; assembly: GCA_948098905.1. Classification (NCBI taxonomy): domain Eukaryota; kingdom Metazoa; phylum Arthropoda; class Insecta; order Lepidoptera; family Noctuidae; genus Tiliacea; species Tiliacea aurago. The sequence goes on along the minus strand of OX402579.1, from coordinate 10,300,393 downwards.
TGTAACCATTTACAGTCTCATTTAAAGTCCGACTTTTATAGGCTATCTTCAAAACGTTACTGTGCTCTAAATTAAATGAAGATACGATCGCTACAGTTTTCATTCAACGGTACATACGTATTTATATTTAAGTACTTGGGTACTTGCAGTCCTTGCCCCCTTAAGTACGAGTGGACTAGGCTCTTTTATTGTGTGGATTATTAATGCATCCCATTATTCTATTAATGTTCTCGCATTCGCGATATGTACGGCATCTCTAATAGCTATCAGCGTAGTAGTCTTGCGTAATGAGAGAAGTGAAAATTTCTTAAGTCAGTGTCATTGTGAACTACAGCAGCTAGTACACAGTCAATTTTAAAATATTTGTTAAAATTCATAGAATGTCTTCACGATCGTTTGACTTCGAGTTCAACATGAATGGACCGATGCGTCAAGTAGTTTAGTTTTAACTAGGTATTTTTATTTGAGTGCTGCTGTGCTTTACCTCAAGCCTTTGAAAAAACAAGCGGTAAGGTAACTTTAAGGCCTATTTATCTTACTACATAAAGTTACCCAGAAATTGTTTAAATTTTTAAGGTTTCGTACCTCAAAAGGAAAAAAACTGAGCCCATAAAGGATCACTTCGTTGTCCATCTGTCTGGTTGTCTGTCAGTCTGTCATGACCCCTTTTCCCAGGAACGCGTAGAGGTATATCAAGTCGAAATTTATATCAAATACGTAAGTCTAAAGGTCTCTTAGAGCTATAAAAAAATCAAGTTGCTAAGTCAACGCAATAAAAAAGTACGACCATTTATGCGACATATTTTGATACTCGCAAATAAATCAAAACCTATAGGGTACTTGCCGTTGACCTAGAATCATGAAATTTGACAAGAAGCAAATGGGAAGCTACCGTATTGCCGAGTGTCAGGGTTAAAACAAGAAAATTCACGCGGGCGAAGCCGCGGCAGAAGCTAGTTCATAATAATATGGAAATTGCTTCTGCTGGTAGTTTTTACCTCTCAATAACGCGTAGACTTTGACTGGAATATTAATTTTCTGTGGCCCATCGTGTCGGCCCGAGGACCGCCTACATAGAGCCTCCCTAACGAAATTACACACTCATTAGTTCTACGGAATGTTTATTTGTTTTTTACCACAACTGGCGCCGAAAGCCCGCGTTAAAACTAACAAAATTAGTCATAGTCAACATGAAATTGATTTAGTTTATTGGGTTATAGGAGAGGATACTGTTTTTCGGCGGCCATCGATGCTCCTTGATGTTTGTCGGTGGCGCCAATTAATTCAACTGTCACAATGACTCAGGTAATTAAACAGGTAATTTCTCATTGTGAGACGCCCGACATGGCATGTGACGTCACGTTGTCCTCGCGTCCTCGTAACATCTTCGACAGATGAATAAGTGCGTGTTGATTGGAATTTTAATGGGCGTTAATGGGCGGGACAATGATGAAATCGTTGCGGACGGAGATTTTATCGTTTCTATGCGCTGATAAGGGGTTGATCGCCGGCAGTTTCAAAGGCAAATTGTGGACAGACTGTCGTTACCGCATACGGTGGTCTTCAGCGAATACACTTGAGATGTTGTGCTGTTTCTTAACTCCTAAATGGTTAACAGTTCGCAAAAGTGAAAGGATAAATCTTATAAAATATTAGTTTTAGTATATGCGAAACCCGAAACACGTGTCTAGTATTTTTATGTAAAGAATCTATGTGCAACAATTAAAAATTTGTCTGTGTGGTGCTGGACGTTAAGAATAGCACTTCCCTATTTATACCAGTGTGTGTCGTAAAAGGCGACTAAAGGACCAAATAGAGAATGGGCAGCAGCGTTCTCTATGCATTTTAACACCATACTGCTATCAACGACCCGCCTGCCAATCGTGGCGAGTATGGCAAACCCCCCCTTTGGGGGAGGCTTATGTCCAGCAGTGGACGTCTTTCGGCTGCAATGATGATTATGATGATCATGAAAAATCACAAAGTTATGAGGTTATGTTACCGGGTTGTCCGTACAATAACATGCTAACGGCGCCCCCGCGCCTCCAGGGTCGTCTCGCGCTCATTGCTAATAATTTGGCAGTAGGTACCTAACCGTACGGCGATTTTATTGTAAGTAGTTAAATGGTGATAACATTTTCCTTACTTATATTTTGTCCCAAAAATATTTAAGGGATGATACTCTTAAATATTTTTGGGACAAAATATAAGTGTAAGAATTATTGAAATCGATTCAGTTCCTTATTCTGAATAAACTATATTCAGGTTTCACATATACTAAAAATAATGTTGTATTACTCTTTTTTCAGGTCGAAATTGCTGCAGGGAATACACAACAAAACATTTTATCCAAACAATTTTTTTTTTCGTATCTTGCGTGGGAATTTGTTGTGTACACTGATAGCGCTATTAACCCTTAATTGCGGCTATTTCAGCCCCTCTCCGGACTCCGGACATAGCGTGGGCAATTGTTTGGATTTGTCCGTATGTCCGCAGTTCAGCGATAATGACTAAACACTTTATCGTACCGGCAAATGATTATGCGACAGTTTGGACGTGAGAATTAATAAAATATGGCATCTGCTATAATGTTGGGAAAGGGACATACAATAAATAATAATATTATTTTAATAATCATTTTATTTATTAAAAGAATAAAAGTGTGGTACATATAGTCTGTTACACAAATATGATTTAACAATTTAGGGAAAGATAGTTAGTAACTACATAATTGAATCCGGCATCCTAGCTAGGTTACATGGCCTAAAAAAAACAATAATAAATTATTTCTATGTGAAAACAGTAAATATTTTAGTATTTATGCCTTTTCATCTTAATCTAAGCAAACAGAAAGAAAAAAAAAATAAAGACAAAAAATAATAATAAACAAATAAAAAAGAGTAAAAAATAATAATAAAGAATGAAAATATTGAAACGGTAGTAAAATACACAGTATTACTATTACATTCAATTCGTAACATAATAGTCCATTAGGGGCGGAATATGCAGAAACTGACATTCAATACTTGTGGAAATGCTACGACATAACTTGCTTGCATTTCTGAAGTAATTTTTCTTTGACTCTACAGTAGCTATTAACAAGAGTAGCTTTTGACACGGATTTCCTAAAGATGTTTCGTATACGCATGTTTAACCATCCAATACTCGTTCAGCTACGGAAGTATTAAATTATATTTTCCGTGACAAATCACAGTGTGAAAAGGTAATGGTTATAAAACTATTGCGTATGAGGTAGTACAGCTAATGACTACAGGAACTTGACGTCCGTTGGTTCCCTTTTGACCTGTCGCGATTTAGGGTTGACAAATCATGGAGGTATGTGATTTAATGATCATGGTTATGCATCGTGAGAAAATTTCTAGAGTCAATAACCCTTCGTAAAAATGACGACGCGTAGGTAACTTACGGATTTAGTGTTAGAAAGAAAAAAGAAAAGAAAGAAAATACGTTTATTTGCGGTAAACATAACGCAAAGAAAAAAAAACACAAACACGAAAGAACAAGCTGAGGGAAAATATGCGACACATTCACGTAAAACGGCCATCGCTCAGCATAATCCTGCGACCCTATGCGAGACAGAGCCCCAGTTCTCTTGATCTTAAAAAATGTAGACTAGATCAAGAAAGATTCTAGCCGGGACATTCTCAGAACTTGCAAAACTTCCAGCTGCATAAAAACGTTGTATGACCACGAACTTCTACAAGGGCTGCAAAAATAAAACGATTTAAACGGAGCATTTATTGTTTATATGTGAAATCATTGTTTTTGTAGGTTATTTCTTAAACAGATTATGCTATTGGATAAAGAGAAAACTAAGAAGTCGTTTTGTGTTATAAATTAAGTTGATTACGGTGAATCCACAAGCTGTAGCCCGCGAAATTCACATTTTCATACGTTTTTTGGAATTTGCAGATCAAAATATGATTCACGATTATAACAGATATTTATTTACAGAATTATAAGCATTAGAATCATTAATACATCCTTTTAAGTAAGATTTGTTCCATTGAATGACTTTTTCATGAAATCTTGACATGATCATATTTTGATCAAGATACAACCTGACACTGACATCAAAAAACTTAAGAAAATTTGAATTTCACGGGCCACAGTTGCAGATCCTCATTAAATAAACATTGATGTTATAATCTATCGTAAAATTTATGAATGATTGGTTTTTTTTTTCTTGATTAATAAGAACTAAAAATCTCTATTTCTCTGTCTCTCTCTTGTTCTTAATAATTTATTACAATCTAGCCTAATATACTAATAAGCAATTTAACTTATTATTTTACGTGACAGATTACGTTGTAACTAAGAATAGTGTTATTTTGCACTTTTACACAATTACGTAGCACTTTCTTAGGGTCTCATAGTTAATAAAAACACTTTGTTCACGTGTTACATGTATAGCACAGCATTGTTACTACTATTCTTTCACTATATATACACTACACTAACTCAAATGGTTTGATGAATGATTAGTGATAATGTTACTCGAAATTAAGGTTAGTGAGCTAGGGTTAAAGGCAATTTTGGAACTGCCTATGATTTTTCTTGATTTATTTATTTGACCAAGATGACCTGAGTATTATCGTTTTGCACTTAATTAGGTGAACCATATTTTAAATAAATCGATATAACAAGAAGTGTCTGTGGAAAGTGTTTTAAAATTCATCTTATTCTCAGAAAGTTTTGTCTTACATTGTTTTTCTGTCCAGATCCTTTTAACATAAATGTAACAGGAATATGAAATATGAATACTGAATATTGTTCGGAGTAACAAATAAAAGAGGAGGCATAACAAAATGAAATTTTATGAATTTTTAACAGCTGCTGCCGGTCACGTGCTTTTTCTTGTGTAACGGTTGAAATGCATATGAAAACCTTAATATTTTTTTCGACACCTAATTATAAAAGCGAGTATAAAACCTATAATTCACTGTTTACCCGCTTCCTGGTAATTTCAACAATATTTAAAAATATCAATGGCGCCCCGATATTGATGCGTTTCATATAAATATGTGATCAGTCCCCTCAGCGACGTTGAAAGCATGCGAATTGTCTTCGTGTTTGGATATTTTAATCATGTCCATTCAATATTATTTTTATTAGCACCATTTATGTGATGAATGTTGTAGAAGGTACCTTTAAAATCCAATAAAATATTATGACGATGTTTTCGTGTGTAATGTGAGAACCGAGGCGACGTGTGGAGCTCACAGGAATTTTACAGGGATGCTATCGATCTTCGTAAAAATAAATGAATCAATTTAATTAAAAATAAAGGATATTGGGGAACACTTTCACTGCGGCACAGATCCAAAATAAATTTTGGTCCACGCGGCCACAACTTATTCTAATTAGTTGGTACAAAGTTCCAATTAGTACGATTCGGTATCGGATGCGCCTGCGCCGCGCGCCCTGCACGCGGTGGTTAACATAAACTGCACAGATAAAATTTAAACCTTTTAATGAACTCCCGGATTGCTTTATTTACTTCGAGATTAATAAATTTTCGGCGTACCGTACGCTCAGTAGCCATTTTGAATTTATTCACATGCGTGTCCTAACGCTGATAGGATCAACTTTTTTGGTAGATATTGTTCAAATTCGCGAGAATATCACCACAACCAGATCCTGTTCCTGGAGAAAACGGTGAATCCTTTTATAAGCATACCGTAACTTACAACCACAATAATAGTCCCAATTAATGTTTCACGAAATGGCTAGTCAAATAAAAGAAAACGTCGGTTTATTTATATTTAAATAGACTTTAATATTCAATAATTGACATCATATATTTTTAATATAACAACATTGAGTGACTAAAATAAATTGTCCATAATAGCCGCACGTTTAATATTAAAACAAAATCGAACTCGTCGGAGTGGTTGCAGATCGACCGGCTGAGCGGCTCTGCAATAATAAGCCTAATGATACCTTACAGAAAAGGTGTTAAAACGTTTATTGGAATACGTCTAAAACATTATTAATAGCTTTTTAACAAGCCGACGCCTCATTTTAGGTGTGAACCTAAACTTTTTCCGATCAAATTTTTTGTCTCGTAAAATATTCTCATCTCAGAGTCTGAAAAAAGATTGTAATTCAATTAATACGATATTCCGTGATAATGGCGGATGATAGACGTTAATACAGGGTTCGTTGCGACACCGATGTCGCCTCTCGTTTAAACCGAAAGCGATTTAAGTAAAGTGATGGCATAAATTTGATTTCACGGTCTTTAGTATAATAAACGAGATCCAGCAAAAATAAAGTACAGACGCACATCAAGCTACTACAATCTGTCAAATTTCTATAATAGATTTTCAACTTTATCGCTACAGATTAAGGTGCAATGTTGAGTGGGAAAATTTGACAGTTTCGGGTAGCTTGACCTGCTGGCGTCTGTACATATGTTGTAAAATTAAGACAGACGATCCCTTAAATGGATATAGGGGCACGGAAGCGTGGCAATGTTACTTGGTATTTAGCTCGACATACCACAAGCTGAACTGTATGTTGAGCAAACCACGGAGAGATCCCCTGACATGTTACAATCAAGCATGATGGGGAAGGATCGAAGTGCCAAAGCTTAATAACCCCCTAATCGACGATTCCTGCTACCGCTATAAAAATTCACCGGGCTCAAGAGAAACCGTTAGTACCGCCCAGTACATTTTGTGCCAATGTCGATAATTTCAGGCTAGTGCTTCGGACAAACGCTGTCCACCGGTGAATTGTGGGGGCATCGATTTATTATTGAAATCAGCCCGTCGCACGCGCAGGCTTCCTGTTCTCAAAATTGGTTATAAAATTGGCGACCGCTCGTGCCGTACGCACAGTGGTTAATGATACCAAAAAAAGTTATAAGACTTTACTTTTCAATTATGATTCAAGATTGACATATGGAGAGCAATTTATCTTGTATGTTCAACTATACCTTTTCACTGCTAATGAAAAAAAGAATACTCGCGTCGATAGTATTAATTAACACTTTGTAATGTTATTTCCGAACGTTGCCGTTGAATAAATATAATTATTCCGATACTCTTGTTGGTATCTGTTTGCATGAATAATGGAATTGTTATAAATTGATAGGTTGTAAAAAAGATGTCGCCTTGGAAATTTTACTTTTTAGTGTCTGTGGCGGTCCATAAAAATACATTTCACTTAATTAAACGTGAAGCATATTTAATGAGTGAGTCAATTTTACGGCACGGTTGGCGCAGTTAAGCGATTGACTGCTGCGCTGCGTGTCGCGGGTTCGATTCCCGCACGGAACAAATATTTGTATGACCTACAAGTAGTTGTTCCGGGCCTGGCTGTTTGTGTATGTGAATTTAAATGTTTGTAAACGCACCCACAATACAAGAGAAATTCCTAGTGTGGGGCAACGTTTTAAAAAAAAACAAAAAGACGTATTAAAAAAAAAAAAAAACAAAACAATTTTGTAATTATTTATTGACCAATTAAAAATAAAAATGTCTAACTCTTGAAATACTTCAGAAACTTCTAATAACATCTAATACCTTCCCTTTCGGCCTGAAAGCTCTAGTGGGGGCGCACGTGCCGGTCAGTGCGCACGCGCAGATGTATCGCGACACCTGCCTTGACGGCGGAACTTCTCTGTCACTCTCACGTTATAACGTATCGCTATCTCTTTCGTTTAACGCGTATTTTTGATTCCAACAAAGTAATGTAAATGCGATACGAAGATCAGAGCCACTGCATTTTACATTATGTGACCTGTTTCTTAATGATATGTTCTAAAATAGTTCTCTATACTCATTAGTATTCCCGGTGCGAGTGATCCCACCCCACAGTCTATGACCATGTTTAATACTGCAGCCTCCGACATGTTTGGGAACTTGTTCTCGTACTTGATCACATACTTCTGTATGTAGGTGCTTGGGTTAGTTGTTTAAGCGTTTGTCGTGATGACTCAAACGCAGCACATATCATTTTTTACTTGTACTCTCACAAAAACTCCCTCTTTAGCCATACATTAGATTAAATTGTGACTTTAATTGATGCAGAAGAAGGAATGTAAAAAAAATACACAAGGACAGAATAACTTCAAAGTTGCAGTTATTAATGCAAATTGAAGTTCCATGCGTTGTTCAGGAATGCGAATTGTAAATGTAACCAAACGTCCTCATATGCATCGGCACCACAGCCTGTTTAAATACAGTTTTTCAAAAACCATTTGGCAGCGAATCAAATTTTAATAAAATGGTCTAAGTTGTTGATTTGACCTTGATTAATGATTGTGCATTGACAATGGCGCAGCACGACAGACGTCTTGCTGAGAAAATTAGACACAGCCGAGCACCCGAACAGGGGCAGCGTGATAATACGTAAATGTCATTCTTAACAAGACCAACGGGAACCTTTTATGTGGGCACACTGAACTGGCAACATTCGATTTAATTGATGCACGTAATTATTGAAATGAGATATTGGAGACAATGAAATGGTTGAAATTGTTGCTATTTTTTAAGGCGGCCGTTTTCGAACAATGCTGAATTAAAATAAGACGATAAGACATTAAGGATATGATTTTAGTGACTTTTAAATCTGTTATTACGCCTTCATATAATGCAAGTAAGTTATGCAAAAAATGTATGTTAAACTAGAACGCAGACACATCAATTCTTTAAGTAAATATTTACGTATTGTAGTAAAATACTTAATGAAATAACTTCAGGAAATAATGTCTACCCAAAGCATAAAAAACCGGCCATGAAGCACTCGCGCACGAAGGGTTCCGTACCATTATCTATAAAAATGGCAAAAAAACACGTTTGTTGTATGGGAGCCCTCTTTAAATATTTGTTTTATTCTAATTTAATTATTTATTTTTAAAGTCAATACATATCTACATATTCTGTGAATATTTCAAGCGTCTACCTGTTGCCGTTATCAATATAGAGCAAAAACGAGCAAAAAAATCACGTTTGTTGTATGGGAGCCCCCTTAAATATTTATTATTTTATTATAAATTTCAACTGTCTAGCTATCACGGTTCATGAGATACAGCCTGGTGACAGGCGGACAGACGGACGGACAGACAGACAGACAGACGGCGGAGCCTTAGTAATAGGGTTCCCGTTTTACCCTTTGGGTACGGAACCCTAAAAACGATATTACTTTCAAACTACTATTTTCATATTTTTTTTTGTATGAATAGACTGTTTTATTCAATTGTTATTTTTTCAAATATTTATAATTTTGTTACTAAAAATAAATATTCCCTATGAAAGTTAACGGTGGCGCGGCGTGAACGCGACGCGCATTTGTATGGCCAATGTCAAAGGCGATTATCTGACCCTTAAGTGGCGAAGTACCTGTGAAAATAAAGATTCATTGATTAATTTTCTTATAAGAATAGCCGTAACTTATTCAATACAATTTATACTTGGTCTGTTTCAAAACCATCTTCTTCTACACCATTTGATTCAAGAATAACCAAAGGCCTTAAAATTGTATCTTCGCAGTGTTTGCAGAATTGCAGACAAAAAAAAAAAAGGTTTATTTCAGAAACTTGTACAACTTTTACAGTAAATCTTACATAGGGACCTCCTTTGAAAAAAAACAGACTAGACTAGTGTGAAAAAAAAACTACTCTGATAATTAATGCTAATAACTACCTATAGTAGGTAACGTTATTAGTAAAGCTTCTGAATTATTTTATTCAGGCTTACCCCGCCTCTAAAGCCTCTGTTTTTTCCATCAAATTACAAGATACCTTTTATAGCGTAAAAATTCCTTAATTAAACAACAAATATGAATCTATTCTTCGTGGTTAACGCCTTTTTTTCTTAAAGGATATTGCCGCTCATCAATTTAATAACTTATTTTTTGATGTGTAATAATCTGTTTTTTGTTCCTGTCCTGCCATATAATATTTTTTATTGCGGATAGTAAAATGATGGTGCCACTACTGCCCCATTTTAAATTTAGGGTGTATCGTCAGTGTGATCTTAACGTTTTCACTGCCATGCCATTGTCTGCCAGAAATGATACAAATGCCGCAATGTCAAAAGCATAAATGTCTCTTGCTTTACTAAAAATCTGCAAATAAAACAAATAAATAGTGCCCAGGTATGTAGGTACTAGTAGAGAAACCCATTTCATTTTCTGCCCATAATAGCCAGGAACTACCTCATCCTAAATTCCCAGGATATAAAATAGTCGCGATCTCGTATATATAAGTTTACTGCTTAGTTAATGACTGTTCCGTAAGAAATTACTCCTTAATTGATAAATCGTTAAAATGTTACATTTACTGCCAGCACCCATAAAGTTTACATTCACTTCTAACGTTTACCTGCAAGACCACCGAGTGAGGGCATCTCAGGGAAATTCGCTGAGACGTCACAATTTAATTAAGGGCGACCTCCTAATTAATGTTTCCTTTCCCGACTGTGACTTGGACGGCTCACGAACGATTGAGCAACCATTTGTAGGTGTTTTGGAGACAAATCTCTTAGACGTTGCCTAATGTTCAATAGTGCAAGAGAAATCACTGTTAGCGATGAACGAATGTTTTTTATCGGTAAAAGGTGATGTAGAGTCCCTTTTTTCCGACATAATGAAACAAGATTAAAAACAAAATTCTTAAATACCAAAGTTCTCATTAAAATATTCAACTATTATACTAGCACAATACATTTATTCAGTGTTCACTGCTCTCATTTATCGGGGCTCGATATAAATGACCAAAATTTTATCAGCAAGTGGATCTCCCAGCCACCGGGCAAGTGATGTCTTAATAATGACATGAGGTTAAATATCGTGAGACACATCTCGGGAACAAAACCGAACGTCACGACAAAGGAGCAATGTCCCGAGTATTTTGTCACTGTTTAACTGATCCAATCAGTGCTACGTGAATCGTAGCTACAAAAAATAATACTGACATCCGAAAGGGCTGATACAAATTATTATTAAGGCATGCGATTATCTTTGTACGATAAAAAATGGGACGGTAAACAGCGTTGTTAATTTCTATCATTCGGTATCTGGATACTGTTCGGTATTATTAATAAGTAATGTCACGAAACCGATTACTATTAATAAGGTTCCTAGTTTGGGATGCCACACGCAACTTCTAGTTAATAGACAAAAATAAAAGTGTGCTACCAAGTGGAACGTGTAATTTGACTGATTCGGAATAAGACGTCAAATGAATTGTTCCGATGAAAGGGTTTGTTTTTATATGAATCAATCATGTTATTATTTTTAATTGAGCTTGTGATGTAACATCTGCTTGTTTTGGTTTTTAGGTGCCCCTATTAACAGGTTAACAATACCCTAAAAATTTAAAGAAAAAAACATAAGTAACCTTGTTTTCTAATAAGAACTGGTTTAGAACTAGCTGCTGCCCGCGGTTTCGCCCGCGTGGCTTTTTCTAAAATAAGTAGCTTATGTGACTCCTTAAACATCAGCTATTTGCAAGTAAAAGTCCCGTCAAAATCGGTCCAGCCGTTTCGGAGATAAGTCGGAACTAACAGGCAGAAAGAAAAAAAATATTTATGTGCCGTGTATACTTTCATATGCATTTAGTAAAAAGGTAATATTTTAACATTACAAACAGACGCATTATTTTTATTTATAGATAGATTTGTATAGATTTGACATGTAGTTCCTGGCTAGTACAAAGTTTCAATTATACTTTTTGTATGTAAGTACGTCTATGTATACCAACCAACATCTACTGCAGATTCCACTCAGTACTTAGCTAGCATTTATCCGAACTTGTAAAGGTAAATGATCCTGAATATCGGTATAAAATCATTTAAATGAACATGCGCTGCTGAAATAACAATATAAAAAAAAAAACTCTTTGTATGAAATATTTTCAATTTACATAAACAAAAGCGCCGCACAGCGTCGTTGGTGTCATATTCATTATTGATATTTCCATGTCCGCCACCCAACGAGCAAAAGCGTTGAATAAAATATCAATTAGAGCACGTTTTGAATGGTAAAAAATCTCTTTATTTCTCAATTTTGCTAAGTGAATATGTAGCTCGTGTATTGGCGTATGTCATTTGCTGTTTTTGCATTCTGCATGTCGTCGGTTTGGGCGGCAAGGTAATGAGGAAAGAGAAGTATTTATTACAATGCTGGTCTCTTAAGGGGCCGGCGTAGCATGCGTAGTTCATACAAACGTAATACCAAAATAATTTGTAAATCAAACATATTCTTAAGGTAGTGTGTATTTATTTCGATTGGATTACAGAATATCTATGTTCTCAAATATATATTTAGAAAGGACAATAATATAAAGACGAGATATGAAGAATTTAGAAAACTTATTTTTCTCATAACTCTTGTTTAAATCAGTGTCCATTCAAAATATATATTTGGGATATTCTGTATTCCAACCGGAATAAAGACACACTACCTTATGAATTAAACATGATTTACAAATTATTTTGGTATTACGTTTGTATGAACTACGCATCCATCCGCTTAAGGAGCAGCAGACTAACTAAAAAAATATAACAGATGTGTCACAAAAACTAACTCGTCATACATCTTCAATGAGACTCTAAACATAAACTATTACAGATGAAATACACCTGATATTGCCTTATTAGTCCGACTGCTTTTTACTATGAAGCCTTCGAGACATAGCTTCTCCTTAAAGGTTTCAAGTGCAGCTCTGGTTGTTTTTAGGGCTGGCGACAATGTCGATGGGTATGTGTAAACAACGGACCGCGGTAACACGTATTTTTTGTGCTTTGATTTATTGTTTCATGTTTCAAAAGTTGCTTTTTGTGCAGTACCACACACGCACAACCTCCGCGGTTGATATATGCAAATTGTTCTTTTTTCTTTTTAATCGAGTGAACTATTGGAATTTATACTGAAGCCTTCGCTATCCTACAGTTTTATTTTAAGAAAATGATTTAATAGTTTGTAAAATTAACAAAATAAATGTTATTACTGGCTGAGGGAATTTATTATCTACATTTTTTAAAGTTGTTAATATGCATAATATGTTGTTTTGCATTTAATAACTTAATTACGATAATATTATGACTGTGATAAAGTAGATACATTCGTTTTTATTATAAGCACTAAACCCTCCTTGGGTGAAAACTGTGCACGACCAACGGAGCCTGTAAACAAACACACAAATATTAATAAAACAGTAAATAAGCATTCGAAAGTCTAATCTAAACGACGACAGGCAAACCTTGTAATGGACTGAGCAAAGTTTATGGGTTGCTTAAAGCTGAGTACACGAGCGCGCGCCCGCTACCACGATTTTATTATTAAGCAGTAAACGTCAAACATTTAATGTCGCTCACATAAAATTATTAAAAGACATTATAATAATGCCAGCACTCGCGACCCTCCTTCTAATTGGCACCTTATTTAAATTCCTACTGGCGATTATTTCGGAACTGGACTTGCAAATGTTGCATATCTGGTTTCTGTGTAAAATCTACTTCTTTATTAAGTGAGGAACTTTTATATTCACGTAATGGTAAGCATACTCACTAAGCGATCCGGTAATTTCATTGGCACTTTATTTCGTTAGCTGTATTAACCGATCTCGGCCGCTTATGCGCGGATAAAAAAGAACTCATGTAATCTTGCTTAAGTGCACGTCTTCACCGATATTAAACGGAATAAACTTAGGATTTTATGGGGCAAAAGTGGTATTTCTATTAAAAAATCTATTCGGGCTTATATATATACAGCGTTTTGTAAGTAGATAAGCATTTAATTGAGAACAAAATGGTTTTAAAGATCAGCTTTGGTGCGCTGGCGTCGCTACTAGTTCGAATATCTCAAACTGCGAAAGTTTTTACTTGGCAATCGAAGTGGAATAGCATAAATTTTTATGGCAGCATAGTAAATTCTCACTAGAGTGCGGTAACTCCCCGCTGGCGAGGCACCACGGGGCGAGCCTTACGAGCGCCAAATCGGTTTTTACCGTATAACCCCACCATTTGTAGATTAAGGGAAATGTGTTATTTATGCATCACAGAGAGGTGCGCACCCCACCGCGGCATCATGTTAATTGATCGGCATTTCATTAATACCTCATTGTTGCTATACAGTTTCTCAGTTTTTTATTTGGCCTCCCGTGGTACGGTCGCAAGACGGACGCTTAATTACAATCAGGCGATCATCATAATGATCGTTGTGGAGGTGCTGAACCTTTTTGTTATTATTTAAATACTCCGGCGCAACATTGCGATCGACAAGATGAATCCTAATGAGGGCTAAGTCGGTTGAAGTAGAGTTGAAATTAGTGCTACTGATCACTGTTAATGTGAAGGAGGTATTTTTGCTTTACTTTTGAAAACTTTGGGTTCATACATATTGATGTGCTACGCATTCTAAACAACGTTAGACTTTTAATTAGTTGAAATGTCTTCATCAGCCTCTTAAGACAAAAAGCGTCGGTAAAACTCATGTGAACTGTTGGACCCGGGGTCCATTTTATTCATTTATAGCGTCGTAAACCCTTAGATTGCTAATTAGTTTTATGGGCATTTTATTCTAGTGACAAGACTTGGATGATCTTCTACCGTCTCGCGTTAATTGCTTTGATATTAGGCTATAATTATTTGCCTATAAAGGTTGCAACGAGGCTAGGCTGTAAAAACTGTGCTTTGCCTCCTAGACTAACGAGGAAGACATAATTTACCTGGTTACGGTCATTGGCATTAGCAGGGAAATGATGGAAATTACGTATTACCTACTATGCTTTTTTAAAACGTACCTATTGTTAATTTATTATTATGTAAAAGTATACGACCATTATCATCATCAACAACATTTCAGCCGAAAGACGTCCACTGGTGGACATAGGCCTCCCACAAAAGGGGGGGGTTGCCATAATCGCCACGCTCGGCAGGCGGGTTGGCGATCGCAGTATGGTGTCAAAAAGCATAGAGAACGCTGCTGCCCATTCTCTAGTAAGTCCCTTAGTCGCCTTTTATGACACCCACGGGAAGAAATAGGATGGTGCTATTCTTTACGTCCGGCACCACACGGGACCATATACAACCAAGGAAAACTAATGGAAATGTTAAAGTCGTTTGAAAAAAAAAACATGCGGGGCAGTCTTTGGGGACTGCCGATAGAAGTGAAAACAGTATCCGTATAGCTCATGGAAAGCGTTCGGTGATTTTTGTTCACCCAAAAAGTGCTCAACGCGGCTAAAGAGGTTGTCACTTCAAAAAACGTTTACAAACGTAACTTTATGCGTAAGTCCATCCTTTTTTTTCAGTCTGAAAAGTTTTATAGTCAACTGAAACTTTACCAAAGCCAGCAAAGACGTGTTTCGTCTGACACTAAAGTACCTCAGGGTATAAATATTCCAATGACACGTATGTACGATTCTATCAGACAGTCACATTTAGCAGTCCTGCCAATACCTAGATGGCGAGGCGTGATGTATGTACCGACGCGGGTGGCGGCTTTTGTAAAATAAAAGTGTGACTTCGACTTTGTTGAAATTATTTATTTCCTTAAAGGCTGTGTATACTTTTTTGCGAGTGTAATGTTACCTATACATTGGTGTTAGCATTAATATCGTACCTTTACTCATTGTTTATTCACTGATATAATTATGTATGTGTAATGTATATGTTTTTATAATATAGACCTTTAAAGTATAAGTATTTTTATAGAGTCGTCGCCTACTTATAATAAAATTTGTAAATCATAATCCTCGTAAAAGTGACCGTCGTAGTAAAGTAATTAAATTAAAATTTAAAGGAAATATAAATAGACACCTAGACGATGTTTAATTTTGTTATTAAAAGAAATATAAAAATTGTCGGTATCGGTGGCATTAAGCTTATTAAATATTGTTTGAACAGCATTTTTATGGACACGTAACTCCGTATTAAACTGTAATATTTAAAAACGTACCTATATTTATATTAAGTCGGTATATTTTAAGCATACGTTTAAAAATATGCTATTAGCATTAAGTAAATAGTTATTTTAAGACCAGGTACATATTCGTATATTCATAAATCATGGTCTTACCCCGTCTACACATTGATTTTATTTGTTTCATGAATTTTAAGTTTCCCATCCATACTCGCCAAAGTAAGTTTCCATTACATTTAAAAAGGCACTTTATAAATGACCAGTAATCATTTTAAATTACATATCGCTGCTTAACGTTCGCGGCTTTCTTTTTGCACATAAGTACAATGAATGGAGTCACGTGGTCCCTCGCTCATTGACAATTGGCCACATTTGCCATTGTCAAATTGCTACTTGCAGAGTTTTGTTGTGGCCCATAATTAGAGATCATTGCCTTATATCAATTCAGATAATTATTTCGTTTATATCATACAATGTTTATGACGACGTTGTAATAAACTGGTGCTGTCATTTAACTGTTTTGAAATTATGTTTTTGTAAGTTATTTTTTGTTAGGGTTCCGTATGATTCAGAAAAAATCCTATTTGTATTTTTGGATCCCGAGGCCGTTGTCATGCAGTAGGCAGTCTTACTGCATGACAACTTATAATATATACTTAATATATATTTATAATATACATAGACTTGTAATAATAATAATTAATTGTTATCGTTTTAATCTCAAAAGGCAGGTCGTTGATGTCTTTTGTTAGGCAAAAAGAGATGTATAGTATTTTCACAAGTTTAAGTACATAATATTATTTTTATAGTAATATAAATACAATGGGTTGAAAGAAAATAATTGCAAAAGCCTCGTGTTCGCGTAGTTAAAAGTCATTTGTGTTATATTTCAGGAACTGAAAAAATATCTTGATCAAAGCAATTTGAAATTATATTTTCTACGTTAACTAGCTAATTATGAATACACATAAAGCGTCTATTCCTAAGAAATAACCCCAGACGCCTCATCAATAACCCGTCCACGCGCCACAACCACCCGAGAAGACAATAAAAATCTGGCGCCTGCGCCGGTCACAGATTATGACACGTTCTCAGTAATGACGGGGAAATTGTGCCTACGTGATATTACGCACCTCTATTTTTTCACGAAAGTAAAAGTTCCGCCCTCTATACCATAGTGTCACGTATTAGGAAGCCGATTGTCAATGTGACATGAATTTGAAATTGGAATCGAAACTCTTTTGTGAATGGGATTTCATTTCTGCGTAGTCGTTGGAGTTTCGGAGACGTGTAGGAGTAATTTGAATGATAAAAAACAAAAATGGATAGTGTTTTGTTTTGCAAAGGTCATCATATTTAATAGTTTTTTGGGTTCCATATGTCCCAATTAAAAAACTGTCTATCTGTCCGTCTGTCACAGCCAATTTGCTCAGAATCTAAAAGACCGATTAAGTTGAAAGTTAGTGTACATAAGAATTTCTGTGACCCAAATACGGACGTTTAACGTAAATAAATGATTTTAGAATATGGGGGTCACTATTGAGGACAAATTAGAAAATTTAAAAAAAAAATGTTTTACAAGCTGTACCGTGTGACACATTAAATGAAAGGGCTTAACGTGAGGGCCTCCAATGTTTTTTTAAATAGCTTTAAAGTTATTTAAGAAAATAGATGAAAGCTGTTGTTTCGGAGATAAGGAGGGCCTTATATCCGAAACAACAGCCTATATTAAAAAAAAATACAGGAAATAGTTCTATACTATATATAAAGTCAACGCCATGAGACGAGATAAATTTCATACTTTGGGATTTAAAACTTTAACTGAAATTGCGTATGGTTCAGTTTCCATTGCAACTAAAATTATTTTATGACGTTTAGCGATAATTTCTTCATTCATAAATCAACTTAGATATTTTGAGTTTAAAGTTTATAGTTGTATAATTTGCAATTTTATGTATTTATAGCTTCTCATGACGGTTACTTTAGATTACAGAAACACCTATAAGAAGTCTATGGTCTTAAAATAACATGCTAAATCTCTCACTATTGTGCGTACAAACTTACATTTGCAGTTGGAATGTAAGGCAGTACAAGTTTATCAACTAAAATGTTAAGTTCTTGGGATAAAAAGCATGGTAGATAACAAATATTCATCGTTCGGAACCGTCACCACGCGAGTTCAACTCGCACTTATCCCGGTTTTTTAGGATACGAATTAATGTTATGAATTTATATTGGTCATAAGATTATTTTTTATTTTTACTTGCCTGATACGAATACTTCAGTTTTGTGTAAAACTGTACCAGAAATTGTGGCACAAGCAGATTGTCAATCGGGAGGACAGTTTTTTTTTTTGTTTTAACTTTTCCCCATACTATGAATTTCTCCTGTATTGTGGGTGCGTTTACAAACATTTAAACTCACATAAACAAACAGCCAGACCCGGAACAACTACTTGTAGGTCATACAAATATTTGTTCCTTGCGGGAATTGAACCCGCGACGCGCAGCGCAGCAGTCAATCGCTTAACCACTGCGCCAACCGTGTGAGTTATTTTGTTGTTTACTAATTTCATTGAATTAATTTATTTAACGTTTATAAAACTGTTCATCTTAATCAATAGACCTAAGTTCGACGCAAGCGAGCATTTCATAAACTGAAAATGGAATAAACTAAAATTAATAAACAAGCACATACGACCAATACAATGTTGCCCATATGTGCTATATAGCCAATACATTCATCTTGGAATACAACATCTTCTAACTAGACTAAAACCTATTAAACATCGTAAAACCTATTGGTTTCATCGTAAATCCTATTGGAACGCCACCAATATGAATCAACTCAGATAAACCACCAATAAGATTCATACAAATGCATTCTATCTAAAACTAGTGCATGCAATGAATAGCACCTTTAATTACTTACTAAATACCTACGACGCATGCGAAGTGACTGCCAAGGCAAATCTATTGCTAGGCAAAGCCTCCTCGCTGTGATTGGAGGAGCCGGTGCCAAGACTCCGAAACGGAGCCAATAGGCTTGTTTCATTCAACAATAGGTGAACATAGCTACGCCTGTAACGGTACCTTGCTTAGTTCCACTTAGAATGAGCTTAGATGTTTGAAATCTGATGTGGAAAGTACTTAGTTATAAACTTATGATGGTAACTTGTGTCGTATAAGTGGGTGGTTCAATATTTGGATAAGGCTTAACGTTGCTTGAATAGTTTTCAGGTAAGTAAACTTTTATCAAAAGAAGTTTTGTATAGCTAAAAATTCGCTTAGTCATTACAATGTTTGTGTAAAATGCGAAAAAGAAACACATTTATTTCGTTTCTTTGCACTGAAAGAAATGCAGAATAACTAAGATACATTTTCTCTTAGTCGGCATTAAAATGTTTCGAATAATTATTTATCTATTTACTATAAACAAGATAGATATAGATATTTGCCAGAACAAATTAATTTTATTTATATCGACAATGTGACATGTACAGAGTAATCACCGTTCTTTGTTACATCATACATGCTTTGTTTGATTTTAGCTTTATATCGTTCTTAAACTGGCCAACATTTGAGCTAAATCAAATAACTACCCGTAATTAAACTAATTCATTACTTAGTAGAGGGAACTATGATAATTTATCAAAATTCTCCTAGCTTCAGAAGTCAAGATCTTGTTAGGCTCGTATGGAGTCAAGATGCTTAATCGATAACAGTAAACAAGATTTTTGTTAAATCAAACACTTTTTTTTACAGTGCGTACGAGTATATCTTCGATTTGCCTTTATAACTTTACAGTTCCTTAAAGATAGTGTTTTTGTTTTGTTCCTGGTTAGAATAAGCTAAGATATTAGAAAGCCAGCAGGAATAAATTCCATAATTTATAATGTTTCAACAAATATGTTGTTTTATTAAGTTAATCAGAATTAAAATAATATGTACCTACATAGCAAACAACTTATATCTAATTAACTAATAAAAATAACAAAATTGTATCCTATAACTTAATTAAAACTATGCACAAACTAAAATATGGCGTCGAAAAATTCATCCACATCGTTGTCGACTGGTAATGTACTTAAGAGACCGGTGGCATTGCCACGTTGTATGGCAATGGTTACCTTCTGACCAAGGTAAGAGCCAGCTCTTGGGTCACGGGAACTATCAACCAGCCGTTTCGAGATTTCCTTAAATATGTTGCATAGATGTTTAGTGAAATAAATTGGTATTTTATTGAGGTTGGTCACTTATTGGAAACATAGAAAATAATGTTTGTTGTAGCATTTGCAGTAAACGTGCAATCGTATTGAAAATACTGTTTCCTTTCGTGGATTTGTTTTCTTGGTAGTTGAAATATACCACAACATTTTAAATTTTACTCATTTTCAAGAGGCTATAACTTATAACTATAATAACTAACTAACTATGACATATAATATGTGAAAATAATTAATATAAACATTCTGCAAATTCCTCAAAAGATGCGCGACTATCCGCCAGTTGCACGTAAATCCATTCAATTTAATTCCCCACTAAAACTGATGCTGTCACTTTAATTCCCCACTAAAAGTGATGCTGTCACTTTCCGATACGTTCCGTTAGATAAAGACAGCATTAAATTTAATGGCCTTACGTGCAACTGGCGGTATATCTACAAACCCTTTTCTCTTTAATGGCAATATCATTTATTTACCTTACTTGAAGCAGCCCTATATATCATGTTTACATACCATAAAAAACCAAAAAATTTGTAATTAATACAACATCGCGGACGCCAAAACATATGTTAAGAAGTAATTTACCTTTAAATCCAAGCGATAATCATTATGTTAATCTTGTTTTAATTAAGCAAAATGATTAATTAATATGTTGTTCCTGCGATTAAGTACACATCGTACCTACAGGTTGACGTTTCAACCGCCTCAGGCATCTGACCACAGCCCACAATTAGAGTAACACGCTAAATATTGATAATTGTTTTGCGCCCTCTAATTTGAACGTCTTTGCCGTCAATTTTGTACAAGAAATACATTGAAAGCAGCTCGACGAAATTTTTATGTGATTAACTTATTTTCAGTTATTATTTTGACAAGTTGCAATTTTACTGATATGTAATTTTTGTCAAAGAAAACATGTAACTATTATAATATTTTGTTAAAAGATTTGTTTTAACAAATTAGACTAAAAATAAATTAAAACAGGTCGCGAGAGCTTTAAGAGAAAACTAAGATACTTAGATATCAGTAAAGAAGCGGCTCGATGCTGTCGTTACTTATAGCTGTTGCATTTTTAAGAGCAGATCATTATAAGTACATGCGGCCCGAAGCAGTATCAACACCCCATGTTGGTGCAACACGCATGATATGTACACATTAACGAGCATCGTTTCTTTACTCTCATTTGGTATAATTTACCGTCCTACAACCAACATATAATAGTCAACACCCACATGTATACAAAAACGTCTATTCCAATCGGCGCTTCACTATATGTTTATAATTAATAATATACACGATTCCACTGTAAGATCAGAGAGATATTCGTTTGATGAAGCTCCGCCATTTGTTTGATAAATGAATAATCGCCACAGATGAACTGAAAATAAAAACCACAACACTATAGTGTGCGAACTTTATACTAGAGGTATAAATAAAAAACGCCGCGTTGTTTAAATACACTCGGTACCCAAGAGCGGTACAGTCACCACTTAAAATTTATTGCAATATTAATAATATTAAAGTGACGTTTATTGTTTGCTAGCCATCGTTTACCCATAATTAAGTATGAGAGCTATTCTTTATTAGTAACAAAGTAGGTACAATTGTTTAAACGACCTGTATCTTCTTAGATGTTAAATTGTTTAAAAAACCAAATATTTTAAGACGAGCGCTAATCCTGCCGACAAACTGTCACGCAGTTTGGCAGGTTTATATCAAGTGTACAAGTGTTTGGTCCAAAATAAATGTTTTTTATTTAATAATAATCAACGCTCGTTAACTATCTAAGTATACACCATTATTTCGCGGATATTTATGCTGCCATACTTGAATTGTAATGTGTAACTGTTTTATGTCCCAATAAAGTAAAATAAAATAAAAAATTCTTGATAAATCAAAGTGCTCTATTGCCCGATGGACAATCCACTAAGGACGTGAGAATATGTGCAACAATGTAGAAGAAGTGTAACAATAAACCCGGTGCTGATGAAGACTACTATTACGAGTTAAAGGATATCATAATTCATTCTAATCACCGTTGATGCTGGGTGCAGACTAGAGCGTAACGCAGGGCTATGATGTAGGTGCGTTTAATGGAACGGGCATCGGCTGGTGGCGGGGCGTGCCCGCGGCGCTGCCCGGCGAGCGTACACGAATGCTTCTGTCGCGTGGTTACGTGCTATTAACCGTGTCGGCCGCTCGCTACTAGTCGACGGACTACTATAAATTACACGAATTATACAGTGTGGCGGCGTACGCGAGCATGTGATATATTGTGGTATGGCGATCGCGCCGAACAGCCTCCGTGTCAGCGCACGTGAAATTACACACCCGACCGCGATGTTTGCGCGCAACACCGCTAATATCCCGCGCACGCGCATCGCATTTTATTTGCGATTGTTATTTCGTAAATGATAGCCCTACGCGCGCCTAGAGAAGTTATTGCCTCTAACCCAAAGTTATTTACCGAGAGAAAGAGTCAGAGAACGTTTGTTCTGATGACAATCAGAATCTGTCTGTGTCGTGCGACATGGTATTATCATTTGTATTGCATGTAACTCCGGCTAAAACTCCGATGTAACTTTAGCTGACTGTATAAGTTATTGGATAACGCATTAAATAACTATTTACACGAGCTCGTCCGTACATACGTACGATCGATATAAATTATTTTAATAACGCTTTTCTGACGCTGAATATAATTAATTCGTGAAACCGATGCGGTTATTAAAAATGTAAATAAATTTGAGAAATGACAGCATAATTACGGCGGAGGCCTATTTAAAATGTCTGGTATCGGCAAAAACGCGAGTGTACCGAGTTGCTTCCAATCAAAGTGGTAGGCCGCCTTTCTCAATCCATTAAGTCAAAGGCGTTATAATCCAATTAAATTACTTATATCGATCAAGATAAATTTTACATTATTGTCTTAATTACGAGTTATATGTCCTTTTTGACAGCATCTCGCAAAATTTAGATCGTCATCGTTAAAATATAGCTCTTTCCGTCTTATTACAAAACAAGATTTATATTTTGCCATGGCTTAAACCATGGAGCTAGTTTTTGTAATGAGAATGTAACTGATTGAAATAGCGTTGTTTATACAAAACTGAATACTTAGTTCGGTACTAAGTTGTCAGTTTTGTATTAGGAACTTTAATAATGGCTCCATGGTTTAAACTTGGCTCTGAAGATAAATCTTGTTTTGTAATAAGGCCCAATGCATTCTTGTAACGAGAGAAGAAGTGAAGCCCAACTTGTCTCATCAAAGCTACTGAGAAAAAATATTATTATTAATTGAAATTTATAAATATTAAAAAAAAAGTGTGTAGACAGTTACATATGAGTTGTTGACGGGAACCAAAAATTGATTTGAACATCCCCACGATTTGATTTCAATTACAAAATTCTTAATTAAATAGACACAAGCTTAACTACACTGATTTTGTATATCTTCATCAATTTCTTCGCTCGTAAATTCGGGCTTCGATGTTATCGAAGGCTTTACTGAGGACGCGAGTAATTAACAGGTAGATAATAAGGTTCGCGCAGAGAAGTTTATTATATTTTTAATTAATAGCATCATTTGTGTGAGTTTAGGTGTGAAGGCTGTGTCGTCTGCCGTGTTACTTGCGGTAATTGGCTTTTAGCTACCGTATCAATAAATGTTAATGGTATACTCGGGAAAGTTCTACGATAGTTTAATTTCGTAGCACATGTTTATATGTGTCATTTCGTTATCGACTAATTACAATCGAACGTTTCATGGGACTTCGACAAATTAAAAACCGACCAAAGGCGTGTCGGACCACGGACAATGAATAGGTTCCGTAGTTGGGATGATTTATCCCAAAAACATACATTCATTGTAGTTGAAAACCAACTGCAAATGTAATCGCATTTTTTTATATGATAAAACTACAAATTAACGATTTTCAGACTTTTTCCTTTACTTGTGCTGTGAGACCTTGCTTTTTGCCAAATTTCAAGATTCTAGATCAACTGGAAGTACCCTATAGGTTTTGATTTAGGTACTTGCAAGTATCAAAATATGTCGCATAAATCACCACATTTTTTTATTGCGTTGACTTATAAGCTTGATTTTTTTTGCGCTCCAAGGGACCTACGTTGGTATTTGATATTCCAACTTGATACCTCCACAAAGGGTCTTGACAGACTGACTGATAAACAGACAGACAGACGTACAGACAGACAGACGGACAACGAAGTGATCCTATATGGGTTCCTTTTTTCTTTTGAGTATCTGAACCATAAAAATTACTTGAAATATACATGAATAATTAGAAATAATAAACAGCATTTTAACTTACAACACAATTACTTATGCCTTAAATGTTTTAAATATGATTCGGAATTAATCGACACTGTCTCGTTGGTCTAGTGGTCACAACCGCTACTGCTGAGCATTAGGTTCTGGGTTCAATTCCCGGGTCGGGCAAAAGTGTTTTTTGATTTTTCCATCTGGAATTTTTCAGTAGCAGCCTTTTTTTTTTTGGGTAGGAAATTATCAAATAACTTCTCCCGCTCTGGGTGGAGCGGGAGGGCGTGTCAGACTTTTACTGACTAAAACCCACCCGTGTTCCTTCATTTGCCTGTGTGCCAGGGCCACGATACCCCTGTCGGACAAACTCGCAACCCTGGCAGGCATTGGTCCTGACGGACCCCGTCACTTGGTTCTGACATCTCTTTGAGGCGGGCGTGGAACACAACGCGCAGTCGACCCGGGCCTGGTCCTTATCGGACGACGAGCTACCCATCGCTAACCGTCCGCAGGCCCGCGCCTACGGTGGCCGGAAATCGGCTTGCGACTCCCGACGCCCGGGGCGTCTCCTGCGGCAACTAGAGGGGCGCGAACTTTGCCTCTCCCTCACGCGTTCCGCCTCCTCCTTCGCGAGCATTACTGCTTCGCAGAAGGAGGTGACGGCCTCCCATGCACTCTCGCTCCGAACCATGGCCTGAACCAGTGCCAGACGCGAAAAATCGCCTCCACCGATCGCCTCCGTGCGATTCACACAGTGTTGACACCCGGGCGTTTCCTCCCGTTCAGTAGCAGCCTGGAGTCTGGATTTGTGCTCGATTGATGGCAATAGGATCGCGCCCTATTATTACATGGGACTAAAACATAACTTGCGAAATGTGGGTGTACTATAGGTACACCTCTGCCCAACCCTTCGGCGAAACAATCATGATGTTATGTTATGCCTCAAATGTTTTAAATTTGATTCAGAATTAATCGTAGTAACTAAAGGCATTATAGTTGGTGTTTTTTTCTCACAAATAGAGAACCTCGTCACTTCTATGATTTAAAATATTCATCAATTACTTGCTATTATATCGAATAGTGACCATCATAGACAACTACCAGTAGTAAAAAAACCTTATTACTTGTAATTTTCTAAACATAAAAAATACCTTAAAAATTACTCCTCATTTTGTTAGCAGAAATTACCACGATTTGTTTTAACTTAGCCAAAAGCTCTTGCGCTAGCGCTTATTCTAAGTGGCATAGTACGTTATCATAGTTTTGAAACATTAGTGCATAAAGGTTTTAAAACATTAGTGTTCGGTTGTTATATAAATTAAGAAAATGTTGTATGAAAAATGCAACTTCTTTAAAAATGTCCATACAAAACGCTGATTTCATAGGACCTAATATTTTATTCTAATAAGTAAACCTTCTTTTGTTTTTCACGCCATCTACACAGCCGAACACGATTTGAAAGTCAGTATAGTCGAAACCACCCTAAAAAACAACCCCTGCGCTAGCGCCGATCAAACGCCATCTGCTATCCTTGTGTAGAAATGTTTCCCTTTGGTTGGGGCGAGTATCGATTGAAGTTTCGTTTAGTTTAAAGGTGGGGTATAGATGGCGCGCCTGTGCCAGTTTAGGGGTAGTTTTGTAGATACATTCGTTATGGAATGTGTAGGTGAGTGCGTGCGTGGTAGAGCTGGCGTTGAAAAATTCCGCTGGTATAAAGGGGATCATTTGATCACATATTATTTTGTATTTCTGGCCTCTGCATATTTATTCATTTTTATATTTTGTGAGACAATGATACGATATTATCTTAGGAATTGATTTTAGGCTTTTACTGCATAAATCCTTCTCTACATACTGACGCGACACCGGTAGAACAATTTCTATGAAAAATTCAAGGAAATTGCTCTACCGGTGTCGCGTCGCGCGACATGTCACGCTAGTATGTAGAAGCCTTAACTGACGAAATTAGGGTGTACCAATAGTAGTGACTTACTATAGGTATACTTCTGCCTACCCCGTCATCCCTACAAGGGTGATGTTTTCTTGTGTTATTTTTAAATTCATTTATAACAATGCTCTGTACGGATTATGAATATTCATTACAAAATTCCTAAATGTGATTCAGGTCTAACGAGAAATAATTTATTTTCTATGCACATTTTCATTTATGTTCAGACTATAAATGTCAACGTAAATTGGCATTCATTGGTGATATAAATTAAATAAGCCCTTAAGCACTGTGATTGCTTGCGTAGGTAGGTACTTCATTAATTAAGAAAGTGAATTAAAATATTGAACATGCAGCTACCACTTATATTATGCATGATAAAATGATAACATAACATTCCAAAATGTCTATATTTTCACTGAGATGTTAGTACTTGAGGAACACTTTCATCATCATTTCAACCGAAAGACGTCCGCTGCAGGACATAGACCTCCCCCAAGAGGAGGGGGGGTATTGCCATAATCGCCACGCTTAGCAGGCGGGTTGGCGATCGCAGTGTGGTGTTAAAATGCATAGAAAACGCTGCTGCACATTCTCTAGTAAGTCCCTTAGTCGCCTTTTACGACAACCACGGGAAGAAATTAAATGGTGCTTCTTATTCTTTACTTCCGGTACCACACGGAACACTTTAAATTCAAATTCAAATTCTTTATCAATTCTAAAATGTTACGGTCATCAAGCTACTAATTATAGTTAAAGATAAAAACAAACCTCGTTTTAAAATTATAAAATGATATATTTTTTTATGATATCACGTTAGATAAGTGCCGTCATAAAAAAACATCCACAGTTTTCTTCCATTTCGTTTCTGTACAATAAATTGGCTCCAAAATATATACAACACAATACAGGTGACGTAGAAATAGTCGGACAGTGTCGCACACCTGCTACAACCTGCCGATACCTTTAAGATCACACGTAGTTCACACGCTAATATCAGATTTTCGGGACAATAATTGTTAGAACAGAAACGTTTAAGATTCGAAGGTGGTTATTATTATTTGCCTGTGGATTAAGAATCAAAATACAGGTAATAATAGAGAGCAGATAACTGATTTGATATATTTTATGAGATGTAATTCATAAGATTAGATAATTGTTAGTAACTTTATAGGTGCAATTAGTGAAATTTAAGTGTCCGCACTAATAAACCAAAATTATAAAACTGTGTTCTGTTCCCACAGACAAACCGTGAAAACGGTTTTGCGGGGTTTTGTGGGGCCTTATGTAATGGTTTTTTTTGTAAACGTTTTTAATAAATAATAATAATTTGAGGTGAAGCAGTTACATAGTGTCAGAGGCAAATGTTACACCTGCCATTATCAGCTGATAACTTTGAAATGAATGATAGGTTTTGGTGTGTATTAAATTGTTTAGTTTTTGGCACAAATGTTGGGTAAATTTTGTTTTGTTTTTAAAATACTATTAGCTTGATTGCAGTATTGTTCTTTTAATATTTTTTCATGTCTAAAGAAATGGTAATTCAAAACTGATATCATAATTAAAACAGGCTACACGGGAAGGTTTTTTTAGAAAATAACACAACTTCATTCCTTACAACTTAGTATTCTAATCTATCTCCATGCCGGCTAAGAACTTAAATAGCGGCTTGTAAACTATAAATATCAAAGATCTAACATTATAATGAGAGTAAGCCATCAAATAAAGTGCCATTGGCGACTCACTGGGCTAGGTTACGCATGAGCGTCATCAGTGCACCTGCCCACGTACCGCGAGGCGAACCAAACGACTTGTGCATAAAGAAACTTTTGAGAAAAATCAACTCTAATTGTTGACCAATCGGTAACTTAGTTCAGTGCTACGGCGTAGACGCTACGTAGTAGCTACGAATATACTAACTAGTACGATTTTTAGTTTAATTATTTTCAGTTACAACATTAAAATAACTTTGAACATGCTCGTAGGCATTTGAACTCTTGAAAGTAATATCCTCAAGCGATGTTTACACAGGTATTTTTATACGGAGCTGTATTTCAAAAAGCTAACAAGGTTCATTTACTAAAACAAAATCCCTGGGACAGTATTAATAACGCAATATCGTCGCCGATCGGTTTACAGCGTCTATTCTCTATAACGACTTCTAAATAGAAGACGTGAACAGAGCCCGTCTTCCGAACATGGTAATGGACGGGATAATTACGCGCAACGACGTGCAACAATAGCGGCGCGAGCTTACCGCTCTATGGCATAATAAGCGCCGGCGTATTTTGATCAGCGCAACAAGTAGCGTGCGGGCGGCGGGGCGCGTGCCGCGCGCGCGCCGGCCCGCTCCCCTGCCCCGAGCCCCGTCTGCCGCCCGCCGGCGCGCGCGCTACTTAGCGTCGGGGGTGCGCGCCACCTCCGCCAATCCACCGGCGACCTCCGCGCGGCACAGACAAGTGCTCTCACGATACACACTCCTAGTTCACTCGTACATTCGCGATGCCGATGGCGGCTATTCACACGTACCAAAATCTCGGTGTCGATCAGAAATTGACGCACCTACAATCCCAGGCTCCACGGAGATTAGCACCTGCTCCAGTGGACCCCAGCCGCTGCAAGAAAAAATCTTATCTTCATCAGCCCTATCCGACCCAGCCTGCCTCCGTAGCACGGAGAAACGCTCGGGAGCGGAACAGAGTGAAGCAAGTAAACAATGGTTTTGCGGCACTGCGTCAACATATCCCTTCAGCTGTCTCCGCAGCTCTGGCTGGAGGAAGAGGATCTTCAAGAAAACTGAGCAAAGTGGATACTTTGCGGCTGGCGGTGGAGTACATCAAAAGCTTGAAGCGGTTACTTGAGGAGAGCGAAGAGGGCTGCTCTGACTCATCAGGAATAGTCATGACGAGTAGTGGGCCGCACACTCCGCCGCTGTCTGACGAGTCTCACTCGCCAGCTCCCTCGTTCGTATCCGAGTCGTCACCGGACCCGGGCTGTCACGACGCGTATGACTCCTACGAGCCCATGAGTCCTGAAGATGAAGAGCTTTTAGACGTCATATCGTGGTGGCAGCAACAGTGATTGGAGGTGAGTTCAACTTCTTTTTATTGACATTTTTGACAACTGATTTTAGATTTTATTATTGTTTGTTGATTTTATCATTGATATAAATTTCATATTGAGGGTACCTATATTTTCCATAAGATAACACTGCCCGATATTTCATGAATGAATTTTAAGTGTGTTAACATAACCTTCAAGGTTTGATAATGATGTTCTTATCACCGTGTTTGCTTTCGTCGCGCCGTCAGTTAATATTAGCATCAAAGTTATCTAATTTTTTATGAGTCAGTCATTTGTTAAAGCTAGGTTGGAAGGTAAACGTTTTAAGCTTATCACCGTTTTAAGTCAAAAATATATTTTATTATATTTATTCACGCTAGCAAACTTCGCATAGAGTCAGGTAGTTAAAGCTTATAGTATTTTTTATGCCGATCTTTTAGTCATGGTTGCGTTAGGGACCGAATCTTTTATATTGCACAATTTGAATGAAGGTTCACCTTCATCCCAAGCAAAAAGTAAACACATCGACCATTATGAGTGAGCATTGAACCGTAAGATAGCCTTATCTTTTCATTGTAGAATTAGGAGGACACAATGGCACGTCTGCAACAATGGCGAATGTTAAAATATGTCGCTTTATAAAAGCTCACAAGTCGCAGCTAGGTAACATTTTTTTATGATAAGGTAGACTCTTCTATTTCAAGTTGTAGATGGTAGGGACCCGCATTCCACCTTCTTATTTGCTTCAATAGCCGAACAGCAATTACTTCTAACAATCTTGTGGTTCGCCCCGCATGTAGTGAGAAAATTGCACATAAAAGTGATCAATTCTAATAACAAGTAGCATAACAGATGACTCCGATTCCCAAGTGGAAATATGTTCTGTTTTTCACTGATATCTCTCAAGTTAATGCGTTTCATCCGGTCAGTGAGAGCTTTTTGCCAAAAAATCGCCATATGGTCCGTCCTGATAGATTAAGTAGAACCGGTAGCGCCGCAACTAAAAACAAGATATCAAAACTCGCAAAAAATATTTTGAGACGCTTCGTCGGCTATTAATTTATTGAACCGGAAGACGAAATCTCAAGAGGAAATAGAAGGGCGGTGAGCGAGACACACGTGTTACAATATTTGCTATGCTCTATGCAAACATATGGCGTTATCATGCACTGTTCATGGGAATGATATACCGTCACGGAGCTCTGTATCCAGTATTTAGGACTTAGTTTACCTGTTATTGTCAAAGCAATGACGCAAATCGTACATCGCCACTCTATCCATTTACTTGTTTTCTTCAAACGTTTTAAATATGCTTTTCCTTTTTCCCAGGAACCCGTACATTGCGGTGATCAAAGTGCGGCCAATCAGCGGCTTGGTGATTATGAAAAAACGAGTAATCCCCCAGAGGACCCGAGCATCGGAGCGCGAGGGCTCCGAGAGAACCTCTAATTAAGCGCAATCAGTATATTCCTAATGAGAGGGGATAATGGTGGACTGTAACGACCCCATCGATGCATTCCCCGAGCGACTGGACACCGAACGAATACCCCCACTGCATTTCCCACATCGATGGAATAGCACTAAGAAGACTGAATCGATCATTTATTTGTTCCACTTAAGCATTTAGTTATAATGTAAGTGATTCGACATAACGCTGTGCCTTATTGTAGCCTTACGTATTACTACTTCCACTTAGAATGTAATCTTTACAATTGTTCATAATTGTTATCTAGTCATTAATGTTTAAGTATAGCTTATGTTCAGATTTTTGAACGTACCAGGTACCTTGTACTTCAGTTCGTTCAAGCTGTAAAATAAAATTTTGAAAATCTTGAGACAAAGACTTGTAATGTAAATAGATAAGTTAGCACCCTAAGACAGATTCCTAATATTATAAGATTTTTATGAAATAGTTATAAAAAATACCAGTATTCAACCATTTGGTTGTATCTGTAATTAAATACATTTTTTTATAAATTCCTACTAATGTTTTTCAGTCACCCATTTTAACCCATAGTCTATACTAAAATATGCATGAGAATAAGCTATTAGTAATGAAAATAAGGGCCACTCTATCCATATTAAATTATGGCATGATACTAAAAATAAAATCAAAATTGCACTCATAAATCTTTGCGTACTTCTCGACTAATTTATACGATAAAATATTCCTATTTTAAGCGCGTGTAGATAAGTGCTAATAAGCGTAAATGAACAAGCGTGATTTATTCCCAGTACTTTACAGTCTTACATAGGCACAGTGCCTCTCGAACTTCTACAAATAAACTAAAAAAGCAGAAACTAAGCACTAACTACTAAATCAGAAATTAGTTGATGAAAATAATGAGGGACTACATTAAGAAGTTTAATATTGCTGCTAATATTGGAAAAAAATAATAGATAATTATCTAGATGTGTTATACAATGGTGTATGCATTTCGTTAGGTTATTCCATTACATTAGGTATATAATTGAATGAAGAATTCAAAACGTACTGTATAGGAATAACGGGACTTTACGGGGTTCCACAAAGAATTGCGTTCTAGCCGCAGAGCATAGATAAACAAATAACGACTGGTATCCCATCGACTACAATCGTCAGAGGAACCTGTTTTTCTTAGTTAACTCAGAATTGCTCACAACGATAAGCAGCTGATACACTCCCTGTTTTCTTATTATCATCATCTTACAGAAGTTAATCTACAATTCACACCTCCATTATTTATCTTTCTCTAGTCGTAACTCTAGGTAAAACAAATAAGCTAGGATTCGATTACTTACTATAAATTACCACCCACGCCATTGACATCTATAACTTCAGACTGCCAATGCTTCATATGTCCTTGAAATAAATAAAAAGCAACATTATCTACGTAGGTTTGAATATACAAACACAGAACACAGGACGTTGCAAAATTAAAATAACAAAAGGTGCTTTTTCCACACGTGCCTCAACTCAGGTTACATTTTGCAAAAGAAAAATAATAACATAGAGGTACTCGAAATACACGAAATGGGGGGCCTAAGCATACTTTGATGCATTTAATTTGAAAAAGACAATTCGTACTGCAACTGGATCACGTCGCCGCGCCGTACCGCCCATTGAAATCAAATTGCAATAGTAATTTTTGATAATGGAAGGGAAGCACGAACCGGGTGGATATTTCCGTCCGAGGATATTAATTGTTTGAACTTGTTCAAGTTCTATACAAGACGAGATCTGCTAGATATGACAAGAACTTGACGAACACACCTGTGGATTTGCGAATGCTTTGTCGTTCAGTCTAGTTAATTTTCTCAAGTATTAATTGTTGGTTATTATGCAGTGGCGCATCCGTTTGCAACAAACTTGTTTCTCATTATCTTGTCTCTCTTGTTGCATACCTAGTGTCTACGTTCGTTTATGTAGCTACATATTATCACAACCTTGCAAAAAGGAATGTTAATTTTGAATTCATTGTCAAGTGTTAATTAATGGGAGCAGTAGGTACCTATTATTTTCAAGTTTAAGAGGTCCTCATGGAAATTAAGAAATAGTTAGTCTCCTCATAATGTAGATAAATGTACAATAGATATTGTGAACCAAACAAAATTACCTAAATATGACCTTGCTAAGTATCTAGAACTTTTAAGCTCGATGTAATATCGCGGTGGCATCAAACACTGCGCGTAGCGGCTGGGCCGCCCCGCAAAGTTTGGCGGCGCGCAGCGGCGCGGCGTCAGAGTTCGGCGCGCGGCGGCGCTGTCTCGTGCGCGCTCGGCTCCGCTCGTGCGTTTACGAGGCACGCGACCGTCGCGCGCGCAGCCACACAGCTGCGTGCGACTGGTGACCACTTGCCCAGAACAGATTGCTTGGATGTGATGGAAATTATGAAATTTGTAAACGTGATTTTTGGTTTAAGGATTTATCAAGAATTGTTTGTTGAATTAATCTGAAAGTAGTTACAGTGATTTTCCATGAAATTGTGTAAACTGTGGTTTCAGTTTTCATAGCTATTTATGTATGATCTGCTGATAGCAATTTTCATGGTACACCTATTTAATTTGTCATGTTTGAGGTGATAAATAAATAACCGTCAATCTCCATAAGTATTTGTAAAACCCTATTTCAGAAGCCACTCATGAATTCAGTGGACACTAAAATACTTTTAAACTTTTGGGAAACAATGGAACCGTAAATATTACCAAATTTTATTGGCTCCACTTGGCTGGCTGTGTTACCGATATGAATTATTGTGATTTGAAGGAAAATATCATCGATATTTCCTTTTTTTTAATATCTCCATTTGTGACATGGATGACTCCTAAGAGACAGAATTCTGGTTACATAATGAACATTTTGCACCAACATTTTTTACAATACTTCTCAATATGCCACAAATTCCCAAGTGTCTTCAAGGGCTGCGCGGGCCCAGGGACCCCTGGCCTTGGTCGCAAGTGTTACGTTGCCGCCAATAAGCGTGTGACCTGAATCCCTTGGCGGCGCGCACGCACAACACGCTGCTATTTTTGAATATCGATCAAGTTCAAGTGCCACTACATTTGGTTGGTGTTTTTTTTTTCCCTGTTTGCTTCTTGTATGTACTTACTGTACCTACGGGCATGTGCTATGCAAGTTATTGCTGACTTTTATGTGAAAATAAAGAACACCAATAAAATGACTTCTTGCATATTTATGAAATGTAGGTGGTACACAGGTATTTATGATGACTGACATAGTTCCGAAAGTATAACAAAAAATAATACTTACAATACTACTTAATTCAAAGTAAATAAATACTCAGATGATGAATCATAACAATTCATTACATCAATTATGTACTTTTTTCGTAATCATAGAGAAGACAACCTTTTAAATTATTTTGATTGCAAAGAATTACAAAAACCGTGGTGCTCCTGATAAATGACATCAGTTATACGCACTTTTTATTTAAATTCTAAAGATAGTTTCAAACACGCCGATCTTCTTTGAATTTGTTGAAGCTGCGATATAATAAAAATACTGGATTCCAAACGGGACGCACAAACTGTAATGTCCACAGATAATGTCCTATTCAATGACTATTTAATTAATCAGTCGGCACAGAGGTGCCATAAATTCAGAGTCCGCAATAAACCTCATTAATGGCCTTTAATGAATTGGAACTCAGTAGCAGGTAGTTTTATCTAAAATATCTCGAATAGTTCCGCCGAAATTCCTATAAAAATAACAGTTACATCACAGGGTGTCATGTCACCGTTCTCTGAGATCCCACCCTTAAACTTTGCATTTAATTGCCACTCCCAAAAATGCAACCTTCGAATTCTTTACGTTCTTTATAACGAACCTTGTTTTTTCATACGCGAGTTCATTAACAATGAATTTTAACATTTTAACAAATCATTTTATAAATGGCCGATTTAATAAAAAGCAGAAGTTCAAACATTAGTCATTGGTTGTTATTATAATTTTATATCTAATGGCGCTGCACTTGCTGCATAAAAAACTTTTGTAAATTGTTGGAAGCAGTGGAGTCGACAAGAGATTATAATCTTTGGGGTACTCTAAAATAAACTGTTTACGTATTCCATTATATGGTCGCTTGTGTGTGGTATACAATCTTAATGTAATCGTGCAGTTTTCTTTATACCTTTGATACGCCCATTAAATTTATCGAGTCACCCGTTTCAATCTTTTCGTGACATGGCGAATTTCTGATTTTACGCATTTCCGAAATATAATATTACATTATCATATTCCTTACAGGCATCACTTACACCATTAAAACTTAGCTCGTCTGTATTCAGTTAGCGCACTTCATCTTGTTTAAATCGTCGCATCATATTACCGAGCATGACCAGAGTTTTGCATGCTCTTTTTTATCCACAAAATAACCTCTCACATTCGCAAATACTGATTTAAAAACACATTTGTAGCTTCAAACCCCTTCTCTATAATTTTCCCTGTTCGAACAAGTTATCGGCTTTAGTCAAAGGGCCGTCGTGTCGCGCTATTCAAATAATTAGGGCCGATGCAACCACTTGCTTCGATCGAATTAAACCACATAAAATGGCTGTGAGGACTCGTTGGCCACAAAAACTTTCAACCATCAGTGATATATAGAGCCTTCGCAAACGTCGACGATCATTTACACTTGTATCCAATAAAGCCATATAGAACTCTAAAATAATGATCATCCGTTATTACTGAACCCCCTCGAAATGTAAGATATTTGGTGACGCCGATTATGTGTTTACGTTACCAATTTTGGTCGATAATTTTGTCGAGATCAAAATGGAAACTTGCATCGAGTTCATCGACCCGTCCAGGTGTTAAGTGACAGTAAACATTACTTATCAATAAACGGAAGAAATTACGATGCTATTGGTGTCAGTCAACATTGAACTGACCTCTCATAATGCGCTCTAGATTACGTGTTACATCAACAAAGTCCACAATCAATTTAATTTTATCGGCGCGTGTGATCTGGACAGCTGTCAAAGCAATGATAACTATTTTAAAAGTATTTGATAGCCGAATTTACTTTTCTTTAACTTTTTAACGCGGACATTAAACTCATTTTGAATATTTACATACCTGAAATACAGGGTGACTAAACCTACAGAGGCACAATTTACATACACTATAAGTACAGACACGTTCGCAATGTCCAGGAAAACCTCACCATGAGGTAACATGTCATCCAGATCGACTCTAACGAAGGTTTATTCAAAAAACGGTGTTCGCCTCCGGTGGTCCGCTGCTGTCAACGCAACCCGTCTACGCGAGACAGAGCTCGTTATGCAACAATACCGAAGTGAATTACTTTACAAGGCAATTATATGCCCAATAGTCGGTAAATATTCCTACTAATTGAGCTAAGTTCTAATTGGCTGTTCTGCATGTGTAATTTGTTACATAACTGGACATTTGTTTCGTAAGAGAACTGGTGGAATTTCTTACAAATATGGTTATAATTCATGCTGTTTAAAAGTTCCTGTCACGTAGCTCATGAAAAAATTTGCCTAAAGGTACGTCTTGTACCGGAAGACGCCTGCATAACATCAAAGGGAACATTACTTCAATCGATTCCAAACCGAACTGTAATTGGCGATGCTCATCGACGCATTGTATGTCATAGGCGCTTCCACCTGATAACTAACAATCATCAAGTATTTGAAGCCAATTTCCCCTTTCACGGTTATTAAGTTTAATGTGTGCGGTTCAAAATTTGCTAATAATGTACCACTTGGTTCTGTTCAGTTTCGAGCCGCTACGGTACTTAAAGTATATTAAACGTTAAGGTGTTGGTACTGGTAGGCATTCATTACGATTGGCACCGCCCTGAAGTCTGGTCTTATGCGATGAAATGTACGATTATAAGGCAGAAATCAGATACGAGGTAATCGTAGTGCAAGAAGCTTTTCCGCAATCACGCGATCATGCTAAAGTCTGAGTTGTATTAAAATGCATGAGTCGGGGTTGCAGCGTTTATTAAAAATATTTTAAAGATATTCCCACAGTGTTAATCAAGGCTCTCATCATGATATACTGCTTTATAATCACGGAGTAATCCAGTCACATTTATCAGGCGTTAACGAGCCGATAAATTGATCACTAGAGATAGAACCATTCACAAACAAGTAACATTACAAAAATATCTGTCCAAAAGTAATTTGTTAATGCTTATTTCTAAAAGGTAGCGCGGTATAGCTCGGCTCGCTTTATAAATGTTTCATTGGATTTTAAGTTTGATAAAGAGCTACATTAACAAAGTGAGCAGATAAGGTTCAGGATATACTAATTCAAATCCAGTTTAAAATATATTATCTTTTTTCTTTTCGACTTAGATAACGCTATCTGGATCGGCGCCCTCACAAAATTTAATAATATTTTACATGTTTCTTAATTCATCAGCTTTAGATAGTTTGATGAAGTGGTAGAACCAGTTATAGATGAACAAAAAAAAACGATTGGCGCATATAATAAAGCTGTTTAAACAATGTTATAACTTAGGTACTTACGTCGAAATTGACTCATTTCGGACTAGCATAGTTAGTTAAGTGATGTCGAAGAAACGCTTTGTCGGAGTACAGTAGTATCGGACTTAAGGTATTTTGAACTTAGGTATTGTCGAAATTAAGACGTATCGAAACTAAGTATTGTCGAAACTAAGACGTATCGGAGTTCCATATTGTCAAAATTAAATCTTGTCGTATTACAGTTTGTCGAAATTGAGTTTGGTAGTCATTTTGACGACTACCAAACTCAATTTTGACAAACTGTAATACGACAAGATTTAAAGTTACGGTTGAGAGGATCATTTCTGGTTATTCCAACCGCACTGCGCGGACGCAGATCATACGCCACTATGCAGTGGCTAGCTCTGCCAATGTCAGTGACATTCAAAAAACTATTAGTAAGTAGCGGGTCATTGTCTGGAAGGATTACTCTGACCGCATCAATTTTCTCACTAATTTTCTATTTCACTGCGTAAACCAAGGTAAGGCACGAGTCACGAGTTGCTGAACCGAGACGGTAGTTTGATGTTTTAGAATATTTAGCTGTGACTATTTCCTTTGTTGTATTTGATAAAACTGACCCTACATTGAAGAAACTAAAAAAATGGAAACGATTTTGGCGACGTTATTACCAGACAACATTGAGCCTTTTGCCAACGTTTTTACGAGACAACATTGTAAAAACGTCGCCAAAATCGTTCTGAAACACATTTTTTCGGTTTCTTCAAAGTAGGTATTTTATATATTCTTGGGTTTGATAAATGAACATACAGTGAACAAAAAAAATTGCCTACAGCTCACGCCATAAAATATGAACTTCTCCAAACAACAGGAGCTTTTTTTTTCCAAATTCCGATGATCTACGAAATAATTGTACATCGAAAAAGTATCCATGAAGCGAGACCACCAACGTCAGTGGAGGTGTAAGACGGTGGTATCTTAATTAAAGGTTAGGAACTTGATCGCCTGCGTAGTTCCGGCACTGGCAACCGGCACCGTGCCGTTGATTTTGGACGTAACCACTCTTTAAACCCTAATAAGTGAATATTGAGATGTTCCGCAACGATTACTGACGCGTACTGAAAAACGCACTACGTTTAGCATAAATAAGTCTTTTTTGTGTTTTTTTTGGATTCCGTACCTCAAAAGGAAAAAACAGAACCCATATAGGATCATAAGTGTCTGTCTGTCTATCTGTCCGTCTTTCACAGCAAATTTTCTCCGAATCTACTGGACCGATTAAGTTGAAATTTGGTACTCATATGAATTTTTGTGACCCAAACACGGACGTGTTACGTAAATAAATGAATTTTGAATACTGGACATTTGGGGGGAGGGAGATAAAAGAAACAGAAAAGAAACGTTTTTACGTGCTGTACCGTGTAGCATATCAAATGAAAGGGCTTGCTGTAAGAATGGTCGATATTTTTTTTTAATAGTTTTACCATAAATATTTTAAAAGTTATTTAAGACAATAGACCACGACCCCCTTATCTCCGAAACTGCAAAGCTTAAAATTTCGAAAAAAATACAGAAAATAATTCTATACTTATAGATTACAGGAAAACTTATAAGAAGTCTAGGGTCTAAAAATAACATGGTAATTGTCTCAATATTGTGCGCACGAACTTAAATTTGCAGTTGGAATGTATGAGGGAACATGTTTTTCAACTATAGTGTTAAGTTTGTTCTTGGGATAAATTCATCCCAACTACGGAACCCGCGTTCATTGTGCGTGGTCCGACAATCATGCACTTGACCGGTTTTTTTAATATACATACATATATGCGGACTATTTTTTAATAGAACCCACACCATGTTAGATATATTTTCCGAAAGTTCTTCCCTCAAGCGAATTCTTATCCACCATCCACGTAATTAAATAGAAACTAGAACCCAGCTCGACATTTTAATTATTTAATGAACTGTAACAAATCGTTATGGTTATAATTGTCGTTAAGACAACATTGTCAGCCAGGAGGCCAACCATAGAGAATGCTGTGGGGGCAATCAGTAGCAATCGGTTAATGGGCGGTAGTCGCATATCGAATGAGACAATCAGCGCCACTGGTGTGGAAGATACGGAACTAATCGAGGTAGAATAGAGCGGTGGACGCAGTTTCCGACAAATCAAACGGATCCTCCCTTTGATTTGTCGGAAACAA
The DNA here is from genome assembly GCA_948098905.1 of Tiliacea aurago. Taxonomy (NCBI): domain Eukaryota; kingdom Metazoa; phylum Arthropoda; class Insecta; order Lepidoptera; family Noctuidae; genus Tiliacea; species Tiliacea aurago. Next base: position 10,260,812 of record OX402579.1, on the reverse strand, counting down.
GCATTACCAACTACTGATGGTTGAGAAGAGTTGTTGACTTCGTGATACTTGTGTATCTAAAAATAGAAACTCGTTGACTAGGTTTTTGGCTGAGTTTGGTAAAATAAAGACAATGATTTAAAAGAAAAACCATCCCATTACAAAACAAAATTTATATTTTGACATAACCATAGCGCTAGTTTTTGTAATGAGAACGTAACTCTGATTGAAATACCGTTCTTTATACAAAACTGAATACTTAGTTCGGTACTAAGTTGTCAGTTTTGTATTAGGAACTTACCATAGACGGAATAAAGTTCGAAATTCAATAATGGCTCCATGGTTTAAACTTGGGTCTGCAGATAAACCTTGTTTTGTAATAAGGTCCAAAAAGTTTTGTCTTATATATTAATTCAAGCGCAGTGTGAGTATAAGCTTTCACAGATTATTCAGGTAAACATAGAAACTCGTTGTGAAAGTCGTTTGTGAAAATTGTAAAAAGAAACAAAATACAGTGGGAGAATCAAAAGTATGATGTTTATTAGGTACTATTATATTATTATTTTTCTGTAGTACTTTTTCCTTGGAATGGAGATATTCCGGTGGTCTCACAGAAGCTTGCGTCGAGATCAACGTAATGACGGTGACGAATCGAATGGACCGCCGCTCACCACTATTATTTTAATGGATTTATTACCATACATTACGACCAACAAAAGATCTAATCCAATACGCTTATTAAGGCTTTTAGGGTTTTAATTGGATATAAAGAAATAATTTGATGAAAATATTAAAATTCTAGTAGCTAAAACTACTTAAGAGCGTTTACACCTTACGGCATTTCATACAAACTTTCAAGCCCTTGTTTTTCGAAATGACTGAACTGATTTTAATGTAACTTCATACGCATAAGCAGGATACAAAGGTCTAAACCCTCCCCACCCCAACCTCTCCAGCCCTTTTTCAGTGACAAATTAAATTATTTTCTTTTCTTTTTAAAAGTTATTAAAGAACATTTTAGAAAAATAGTGTTATAGCCAAATTAGACCGATTTTAAAATTTCCATAGAAACAGAGATTTCCAGTTATCTATTTTTAAATAAGACATTTCGAAAATGTTCTTTATTAACTTTTTAGACCTTTTTATCCTGCTGCGTATGAAGTTTCATTAAAATCAAAAAACAAGGGCTTGAAAGTTTGTATGAAATGCCGTAAGGTGTAAACGCTCTTAAGTGCGTATAATTGAATCAAATTTGAAAGTTATGTAATTTATGGAACCCATTTAGATTCACACGCTGTCAGTCTTAATTGATTTTGATCTGAAGCCTCTAGCTGCAAAGATGTTGGACTAATAAATAAGTAGCAGCTCATTTTACATAGTTATATTAATTTAATTTATTTTTAGAATACTCATGCAAATTAAATCTGCAACTCTGTATCCAAATAATAAACGATTAACGTTAAAAGTCATCATAACATCAATTATTCAATTTACAAACGCATTCAAAGCAAATAAAATCATTAGAGATTATTATTTAACGCAGGAGTTTATGTTTTAACGACGCCATTATTTTTAATTCACATCAGAGTCTTGAAAAACTTCTCATAATCTGTCTCATGACTGCAATGGTAGCGGTCACGCATGCTCCGTACGATTAATTCAAGCCAATCAGGGGCTGATTACACGCATTATGTGCTTACAAACTAATAAATGCAGTCTTAATCCCTCTTATCCATACACAAATAAGTGTCATTTTAATAAATCGTAAGTGCAAAACGCAGTTCCCAAGTAGGCCTGTGTTCAGAACCGGGTTGGTCTTTAGTAGATTTTACAAGGATTTCACGCGATGCCACTCGGTTCGACGGAGGCGTAGCATAAATTCTAACCCGCGGCAAACACTTACTGTATTACATGAGAATCTATCATTATACCTATACTCTACAATTTTAAATGGTGGCATACATTAAACATTAAGCTGGGTTTCGCTGGCTTTTAAATTAAATTAGTTATTTAAATTGTCGAAGATTTTTGATTGCCACCCATGATTGAGATTGATATACCTGTGCCAAAACTCAGTTATCCTAGCCTTTTTACCTTAAAGCCAACCCAGCTGGGATGTCTTTAAGTTGTTTTCAATTTATTTTTCAGTAAAAAGTATATAGCCAATTTATTTTTCAGTAAATTGCATATAGCCGATTTATTTTTCGGTAAAAAGTATATAGCCAATTTATTTTTCAGTAAAAAGTATATAGCCAATTTATTTTTCAGTAAAAAGTATATAGCCAAAAAAAATAAAAAACCTTACTACGTCCTAAAGCCAGCTATCAACTTATCAGCTATCAGCTCACACAAAACCTGTACCATCGCTAATCTAAGATTAGTTAAACCGTAGACATAATGTTAAACGTTGTCTGACAATCAGTAATTTGAAACCCCACATTTTATATCACGAGAAATCCTTTTCAACACAGCTCTCAGTTAAATTCTTATTAAGAGGAGAAGCTCACTTTATTTTAAGTATAAGTTTTTTTCCACATAACGTTGATTGATGCCAAATATAAGATGCCAATTGCTTAATTAAGAAGATAGACTGGATTCTGTTGCTTCAGAACATGTATATCCATTCGTTAAACGGCACATCACTTACATCCTTCGATACATTTCTTAATGTCAGTGTTACACGTTTTAATGTAAGTACATGCATGAGGCATGCACTGTGTAAAATACAGTTAGTAAAAAAACCGTCCAAGTGCGTGTCGGACCACGCATTTTGAAGGGTTCCGTAGTTGGGATTAATTTATTCCAAAAACAAAGTTAACGTTGTAGTTGAAAACCATGTTCTCCCATACATTGATATATTATTATTATCAATTTTCTAACTGCAAATATAAGTTTGTAATTGATTTTTGTATGTTTTAAATCTACAAATTAACGATTTTCGGAGTTTTTCCTTTACTTGTGCTGTGAGACCTTGCTTCTTGCCAAATTTTAAGATTCTAGATCTATGGGATGTGCCCATAAAGGTTTTGATTTACTTGCGAGTATCAAAATATGTCGCATAAATTGCCGTATTTTAGGGTTCCGTACCAAAATGGTAAAAAGGAACCCTTATGGTGAGACTAAGTCTGTCTGTCACACCTGGATATCTCAAGAACTACTAATTAGCAACATCAACTTGAAATTTAGAATAGTTTTAGAAAACGTTTGCCCAACTATTTTGCAAACAAGAAAAAAAAAAATGTCATTTTTGCAAAAGGGACTGAATTGGGGTCTTAAAATTTTGAAGTGGGGTTACTAGGGCATGTGGGATATCATATGAAAGAACGCAGTTTGCACATTCTCAAACATATTTTTTTTTTTTAGGCAGCATAGTCTCCGACTTTTGATGAAAAATTAAAAAAAAAATACCGTTCTTTATCTTCGAAGTTCGCAGAGATAAAAATCTGAAATTATTCTATATGATAGAAGCCTAAGTAAAGATTACAGGAATAATAAAACGATGTCTCTAAATAGCACAGTTTTTCAAAAATCACCAACATCATACATTCGTACGGAACCCTCGGTGCGCGAGTCCGACTCGCTCTTGACCGGTTTTTTCCATTCACGTACGGAACCCTAAAAACAAAAGGTGGTGCAACTAATTTGGCAGCATTTTTAAATAATTATTTACGTAGTAACTTAATAAAATTGTATTTTAGTAATCGTTTTTATCTGGATAGGAGTAATAAAATATAAGTAGGTTACAACAGCAAACGTAAAGTTTAAAAAAATCATTTGAGAACATTCATTAATACATACATAAACTCATGCCTTCTTCCCATGAGGGTAGGCAGAAACTATAGAACGCCACTTGCTACGCTCCTTACATACCTACACCTTGTGCTTCGCCTACGTTCATGCATTTATTAATCACCCCTTAGAATGTTACTGTATAACTTTTTCACACGTTGTAAGTATTAACTTAAAGTCCATTCAGTGTTCAATACGTTCGGTATCCGAACTAAGATGTATGGAGAGATATTTATCTTAAACCAACGTCGCTAACGAACTGGTCAAACATAAAATGTTCATAAATGGCATTAACCAATGCTATCTTTTGTTAGATGTATGCAACGATAGAAACCCGTTCTATGTCTAGATAGGGACAATAAACACGTGGTTAGTATATGTACAGACGGCGAATGAGAAGGTTAAGCAACATGACATCACCATCTTCTTTCCCCGAAGAGTTGGACAGAGCTGTACCTATAGTACAGCAACATTTCGCCAGTTATGTTTAAGTCCCATAAGAGTTGTGTCCCTGATGCGCCGCATAAGAGGCAGTTCCAACAGCTACCTTCAGCTGTTCGCATGGAGGATGGATCTGGATCTGGATTGACTAATAATGCTACTAGGTACTGGTACCAGGCTGCACATTGAGCATTCCGGATCCAAACCTAAAAGACTAAGATTGAGCACATTGAGCATTCGGGATCCAAACCTAAAAGACTAAGACTGAGCACATTGAGCATTCGCGATCCAAACCTAAAAGACTAAGATTGAGCACATTGAGCATTCCGGATCCAGACCTAAAAGACTAAGATTGAGCACATTGAGCATTCGCGATCCAAACCTAAAAGACTAAGATTGAGCACATTGAGCATTCCAGATCCAGACCTAAAAGACTAAGATTGAGCACATTGAGCATTCCGGATCCAAACCTAAAAGACTAAGATTGAGCACATTGAACATTCCTGATCCAAACCTAAAATACTAAGATTGAGCACATTGAGCATTCCGGATCCAAACCTAAAAGACTAAGATTGAGCACATTGAGCATTCCGGATCCAAACCTAAAAGACTAAGATGAACATGTAGTGTATTAGATCTTTATAATGTTACTAGCTGCGCCCCGCGGTTTCACCCGCGTAAGTTTCGATCCCGTGGGAAACCCACCCTTAACAGTTAAGGGTATAAAAAATATATAGTAGCCGATTCTCAGACCTACTGAATATGCATATCAAATTTCATAAAAATCGGTCAAGCCATTTCGGAGGAGTATGGTAACTAACATTGTGACACGAGAATTTTATATATAAGATTGTAATTTATATTTTTTGAGAAATTGTTGACATTTGTAATGTTTATCTAATTGTAGTCTTTTAATTCTTTCTTCCTTTTTTTTTGTTTTTGTTTTTCTTTTCTTCTAATTATTCTTACTGCGATCGCCAACCCTCGTCTGCCAAGCGTGGCGATTATGGAAACCCCCGTTATTTTAGGGGAGGCCTATGTCCAGCAGTGGACGTCTTTCGGCTGAAATGATGATGATGATAAATTAATTCTTAATGTACTTATCTAATATTTTTTTTTAATTTCACATGACTGTATGAATATGGACTGGTTCTGAAATAATAATATAAAGGGCGAGCCTATTGCCGTCAACCGCACACATCCAAACTCCGGGCTGCTAGGCTAACTTTAAGCATTTTAGTTGTATCACACAATGACGACTGGGACTCTGCTTCCTCTCTGTGAGAGAGTTTAACAACTACGTATTGCCAACATTTTGAATTAAAATACCTACAGTTACATAATCAGCCTATAAATGTTCCCAGTGCTGGGACACAGGCCTCCTCTCTGTGAGAGGGAGTGGGCCGTAATCCACCACGCGGGCCCAGTGCGGGTTGGTAGATGTCACATGTCTTCGAATTTTTGGTTCTAGGACATGCCGGTTTCCTCACGATGTTTTCCTTCACCGTTTTGAGATCAGTGGTGATAAGGTAAACCACCTGTCAGGGTTCGAACCTAAGACTTACAACTCGTTAGTCGCGGTCGTTACCATGAAAAATGGCCACTGACCACTGGGCCACCACGAAAAATCGATGAATTTGAAAACAGCTCAACCTTTTCTTTCCGCGAGTATACAAGATTTCAGTAGGACGTTAATGTAAACACACATGGTCTGATCTAATAGGCTGGTGTTGCCAACTTTTGGATAACAAGAACTACTGTTAGGTAAATGCTGATTTATAGTGATAGATAACTGTCACGGTAGAAAGTGTCGATGTCGTTTGGATTTTTACTGCTTTACGATGAGGAAATCTGAACAGCACATTATAAAGTTTACTCGAATTCAATAAGAAAGAAAGAAAAATAATTTTATTTGTCACAGTAAAACGTGCAAGTACAAAATTGGAAAACATAATATGTAATAAACTGGAAGGTAAACATTACACAAAACAGTTCTAAGTACATAATTATAATCACGATCACAAACAAACAAATAGTCGGAAGCTGCACGTCATGACTGTGATAAGAAGGCTTGCACTCAGCATGATGCTGTGCTAGGGGGGACCCACAGCACAGCGCTGATTTTCAGTGGTCACCCGAAAAATACGTACGGAACCCAAGTCAGGTTTGAATACCGTGAAGGGTAAAGGTGACACTACTCATATTGTTTAAAGTTACTAATACATAAATCTGTCTGTGTGGTGTCGGACGTTAAGAATAGCACTTCCCTATTTCTATCCGTGCGTACAAATTAGCTCAGGCACTGAACTAACCCATCCCTGTCTTAGAGCATTTCATTATAATTATGAAAAATCATTATTACAATAATTTAATTAACAAAGGAACATACTGCATTTCTCAAGATGCAGCATCGTAACAAATGAATGCTATAAAATCCTGTATTGTTTCGTTTCATCACATAAAATTATAGTTGTGTTCATTTGGGCTCCGAACTTGGTACGGCAGACGTTGTTCGACCAAAATCATATTATTATGTGGTAATTGAATTAATTTGATAATTCTTAAAAAATATGGCGTCTTTAAAGGTGTATTGTCTTCAGGGTGAATGTATCCGACAACAAGCATTTAATGAATAATGTAGTTTGAGAAGAAATCTTTATGAGTACCACTTTGTTATTGTTAAATATGGTTTTGCTTTTGGTAATCATTTTTAATTAAATTAAAACTGTACTGCGGAGTATATTGCGATCTTTTACTTGCTTGATTGTAAACACACTAACAACATTTCATTTGTTGTAATTTGTACCAAATAATCCTAACTAATATTAAAAATGCGAAAGTGAGTTTATTTGTTTGTTAGGCTTTCACACTAAAACGGCTGAATGTATTTAGATGAAATTTGGCACATGGGTAGACCATGACCTGGAATAGGATACTTTTTATCCCTTGTAGTTTATTTCCGTGGGATAATTTCCGACCTGCACGCGGGCTAAGCCGCGGACAAAAACTATAAATAAGAAAAGTTCTCAGCAAATGTAACCAAACAAAAAATTTATTAAAAAAGCTACCGGTCCAAAATATTAAAGGCACATCAATTTGATTATTACCCCTATTTGTGAAAATTGGAATATTATTGTCACTTTTTGCACTATTAAAGGGTCCCGAGGGACACCCACGTCACTTATTACTTCCGATCACGGAAATATTGACACGAACGTTTGAAGCCCACACAAATTACTAGGATCTTTTTAATCTATGTGGCAAAATCTTATTACTTCTAACAATTGGACCTCCTGCGTTTAGCAGTCAGTAAATATGCCAATTTGTCACATATCAACCCTTATGGGTTTATTTCAAGAAAAATAAGATGTCATGTTGTGTGGGCAAATGCCACCAGCAGCTACCTTCCTGTATCACGCAGAGAACGGACATACATTTTGACGCCATTAGAGATACAGTGGAGATAAAAATAATCAGAGTTTGACCACAAGGTAAGGTAAAGTTTTCACGTCAATATTAACGGGCATGACAAACAGTGCGAAGGATTTTGAACACTGACTCCACGCAGTTGTGGTGATTTTAAAAGGATGTTCGTTCGCAACAAAAACAATTTATCATTCCGTGCCCCAAACATCCCTTTGTACTATCTTTGATCTACTTACTTTTGCTATTTTTTGTTTCGTATTGTTTCTTGTAAAGAGTAATGGTTTTGACTTTTTGTTTTAATCCCGAGATGGGAGTGCAAATAAATTTAGCAAGAAACGGCTCACGTGGTGGTGCGGTGCCCCTTATCTTGACGTGTGCTGGTCACCCAGATTAGAAGTGTTAAATCTACCCTACGCCCTAAATATGATTTCGATGTTAAGATTAAAATAGCAGGATGGTCCCGTAACGGAATTACGTCAAACATGGCAGCTATTGTTCTTTTTGAAAAGCGAATTTGATGTGTGTGTTCCTCTAGTTCCTCATTATTTCCTTTCGATTTCAATCGCGGTTTAAATCTTTCGATATCATTAACGAAATCGAAACCTACGATGCGTTATGTGGCTGAATGTCCTGCACACAATGCGGCCCTACAAAAGCGTCCAGACCGCGCAATAAAAGCGGTCCTAATAAAAAGTAAAATCTGAGTAAAGGAAGTGCACGGCGGGCGGAAATGCAAACTCTCATTGTGCGAACTTGCACGTGTTCCGGAGTGTTTTGTGCACGCCCCTGCACTCGCTACCAAAGGCACCGTGAAAGCCTCCCCGAATGAAATTATGCTTATTTTCAGATATGACTTAGTGTTTAAGATATTGCGAGAACAAATACTTGGCCTCACAATGGCTGTAGGAATGCTTAAGCGATGTAAAGCTTTTTTGATAAATAAAGAGTTTCAAGTACCTATCAAGAAATTATTTTATATTTAAGATAATAATCCACTTTTCATCAAAATCTATCAATAATAATATTATGTATTGAGGTCACTGTTATTTATATATATATATTATTTTAATCTAATTCAACATTAAAACTCAAATCATATTTTATTTTCTCTATCTGTATGCTCGAATGAAGGTCCATTGGCGAAGCATCGACCACAAATCCACCTCACAATAATAGTTGCCTACCTACGGGTAATATATCACAGTGCATCTTCAATAAAGTTTTTTTTCATCATGCCCCGAAGTACGAAATGTACTTTTTCTAAAAGTAAATCTTCAATAAATGAAATAAAATACGAAATTTTGGGCAAAGAATTGTTCGGGCACACAGCAGGGTATGTTTGTGGCTTTGTCGCGCCCACAACTTAACAAAAGGCAAATAAGAGAACAGTACCGTGGTTCGATGAAAAAACATCATCTAAATACCGTCCTATTCATGTTTAAAAGCCGTAGAGAATCGCGCATTGTTCCCGGGTCGAATGCGGTGGCGATATTAGATTCGTATTATTTCGCGATACCAAGTGCATTTTAAGACATTTCTCATTGAAAATCCCAAAACCGTTAAAATCGATGAACGTCCTCGAATACTGTAATAAATAGCCGTCGACGGAAAAATTCTGACATCCTCGATAATTTTATTTATGTCCACCTAAATATCAAATGACCACACGGTCGGCGTATCAAAGCGGGTCCATCATACATACATCAGGGGTACCTCGGTAACTTTGTGGGTAATTGTTTGCAGAGCGTTAACGCAAACAGTATACTGGCTACATTCAGTATAAAAACTATAAGTTCCTCATAAACAGTGAGTTGTTTACACCGCGGCGGCGACGGCGGAGTCGTTGTTTTTTTACATGTGAATTTTTTTCGTTCACCACCGTCGCAGGACCCGTGGCCAAATGTAATTCGACCTGATCGTATCAGGACACTTTTTGTCCTTGTGGTCAGAGACAGCTGTCCTATAAAGCGCCGTGTTTTGAACATTGTTTATAGACTAGCGCCATAATGACATTGTCAATCAGATATATTATGGACCTTGCTCACGTGAGCCACATTCTTTATAGTATGATTTTAAATACAGGAGATTAAGGAGCTGACTTCAAAACGATTACCACAACAAAACAATTTAAGACAAGCATTAATCTAAATGGCAGTCCATGATTCCAAAACCCACAAACCGTAACAAATTTTCCCGCTATATAAAACAGCAAGCAAAAAATTTATATGAGGCAGCAAAAAAACCGACTGTTTTAAAAATTCGCGAAAAAAACTGAGAACTTATGAATAAAATCTTAATCAGCGGGCAGGACTAAAAGGCTCGCAGAACAAATACGATGATTAAAAACAAATAGGTCTGAAAAAGAGGCGGACTGATTAATTTTGTGGGCGAGGGTCGCGCCTTCACCTGTGATATTAAATTGGCGAAGCGTTGTCAAAATTGACGCGACCAATGTCAAGGGTGACCATGAAGATTGGACTACAGCAGGCTTAGTTCGAGAACTGTAGAGAAGCGTATTGACGACGGAAGAGTAGACAAAAATTACGTTTCCGTGTAGACAGTTGACAGTTTTCTACCGAGGAGGGTAGACAAGCGATTTCTATTATACAGTAGAGTAAAAATAAAAAGCGTCATGCTACGCATGCAGGATAGGTATCTCTTCATAGTTAGAGTGAACAGGCTTCTTCTGGGTAAGCTCACTCCATCGTCGACTTGGTCTCTGTCACCTCTGCCCTAGATTAAGGTCAAGAGCAAACCCATCCTAAATAAATAAATAAATAATACAGGGTTAAATCGTGTTTAGATATCAAAACCCATCACGGGTGTCAAATTAAATTAGCTAGCGAAACTCCGTACACGTGATGGTCTACGGAGTTCCGCTAGCTAATTTAATTTGACCCTGTATATCTGAAAGACGTATCTTCTTTTTGATATATTTCATGTGATAAAACAAACCTAGTTGGTGGGTAGGTCAAAAATTATGGTTTGTAAATAAATATCAATCAATCTGCCTAGGCTTTTCCCAACTTTGGGAAAGCAACTTTGGGTCGGCTTCCAGTCTAAACGGATGCAGCCGGATACCAGAATTTGACATGGAGCGACTGCGCATGTGACTTCCACAACCCAGTCATTTATTTGGTTTTTAATTAATGCTAAACTAATTTTTGAATAAGTAAATTAACAGATTTCAGCCGAAAAACGTCCATTGCTGGATATAGGCCTCCCCTAAAGGGGGGTTGGGGGGTGTTAGCCATAATCGCCACGCTTGGCAGGCGGGTTGGCGATCGCAGTATGGTGTTAAAATGCATAGAGAACGCTGCTGCTCATTCTCTAGTAAGTGCCTTAGTCGCCTTTTACGACACCCACGGGAAGAAATGGGATAGTGCTATTTCTTTACGTCCGGCACCAAACGGACACCTACTTACCAAATTCTAAATCTGGTTCCAGTCTCTATCGATAGATTTCATAAAGACATGAAAAATAAGATTAACAAGTAGGTACCTAATTTTTTTTTTTTTTTATTGATTATAAGATACAGTATTGTAAAGTGTTTGCCAAATTAGTCCGACAGGTTACCAATGGTCACCCTACTGATAAATTGAACCGTTTTGAAACGCGTTATTAATATTTATAGTTTTAGTTAAACGGCTGGTTTTTTATTCTTATTTGTTTAGAAGCACGGGGGGTACAGGTGCCGCCTTTGACGCACCGCCCATGATTGATTCAAGACTGAATTAAAACCTTTAACGTTACCGTAAAATATACCGCAAAATTAGTATTAAAATTTATGGCTCTACTCGTAAAATTGGCTTAAACAACTTAATTTTTACGATAAAGTTTATTTAAAACATGATATTTATTATGTATGGTACAATGAATCTATGTGTAAATTTGCAAGAAAATTACATGTTATTAAACTGTCAATTTACTTACTAATAACTGTCATAAATTGTCCCACTAAATACAGTTTATGACACTCGCGATGTAGACTTTTTTAATATTTAGAACTGCAATATGTATCCGTTCCAGAAGATATATGTGAGTGAAATTTTATCCAACTGCAATTCTTTACTAACATGCTCTAAGGTACCTATTAAGTGGTTATATTAAACCAATTCAATTAATTTGCCCTTACACCAGCAGAAGCCAGCATTCTGTTACTGAACATTTTGAATCGGTATCCCTACCCTCCCAATTTTATGACGCCAATCAAGCCATTAGGCCTATTAGAGATCATTATGCCTATTATTATTAAACCAGAAAACCCGTAGGAGCATGTCGTGAATAGTAATGTTGGGAAACATAGCCTGTACGACGAAACAGTATGTATAACATTATCTTATATGGGCCCATAACATTTGATTGGATTTTATTAAATGTACGCATAGAAATAATCGTGTACACTTATTGATTTCATTATAACATAAGTACCTGCTGTACTTTTCAGTATAGATCCGGTTATTTTAACCTACGTATATCTATGTTAAGGAATTCTTACAGTGGTTCTCACACATTTCGCGATTCCTAGCAGAATTAACGGGAACCGGCCGCGGGCAAAAATGGCTATGGTATAAAATGAATCAGCCCAATTACATTCGTTATTGGTATTCGTTAACTCAAGGATATACGGAGCAATAAGACCGGAGCTACTTATAAATAGATTAAGTTTATAACCATGGCAATTTCAGTATTCAGGTAAGTTAACTTGAACATTTATTTAGGTAGTACTAAACGCATGAAGAGACTATGACCTCTGAGTTTGTTTCGGCCTTTCTTCTCAGAGTAGTCAGATAGGAAACGCCGACCTCATCTAGTTTTTAAAATATGATTGACGTGTAAAAGTGTTTGTACAAACCTACTTACAGAAATAAAATCATTTATCATTTATCATGTGACCTTAATTATCACTTGTTTGATGCTCATTTTATTAGAAACAATTACAACAACAATAAATGTCGGAATAAAAAAACATCCTACAGCTTCAATGCCTATTAGTTTGATTCGGAAATCACAAGTAAATGATAAAACTATTTATGACTTGTGTCTTTTTAAAGGCATAATAAAGTACAACATATTCCAAAGCTGGAACATTTACAACTGTCATATTATTATACCATAGTATTGGTAAATTGGACGAACTATACCTAATTAAGCATTGTGCATTATTTAAGCGAAGTAAACAGGATTGAACCATCTGCCCTCGTTAATTATCTTTTTGCGAATTTCTAAGGCTTCATCTAGAACAGAACACGCTGCGGTAATTTATTTTGAAATTGCTAAAAACGGTCATATTTCAATGAATATTCAAAAATTTTATTCAAATTAACATTGAGACTATCTTAAATACATTTTCAAAATCCATTTTAACTACCGCACATCCGCTGGCGCGCATAATGAATGTAAGTCTGATATCACACGTAACGGAGTCTGTCCAAGATCTCATTTTGTGATAGTCATCAGGAGGCGAGACTCGCCAACCGCCACATAATAACCCCAGCTACTTAATTGGAACCCTTTCATTGATTTGTTAATGGTCTCGTTAATTTTTATTCGAATTATAAGCAACATTTTATGAATATGCGTATTATGATCTGATATCAAACTGCCCTACCTACGTGCAAATTCTTATTCTATTTTGAGACCGCATGTTCTTTGTTTTCAGTTACCTTCTATTTTTAGGGTTCCGTACTTAAATGGTAAAAAGGATGGTGAGACTAAGTCTGTCTGTCTGTCACTGGATATCTCAAGAACTATTAATGCTATCAACTTGAAATTTAGAATAGGTTTAGATGACATTTGTCCAACTATTTTGCAAACAAAAATAGAAATTTAAAATATATATATTTTTTGCAAAAGGGACTGAAAGGGAGTCTTATAAAATTGAAGTGGGGCTACTAATGTGGGGTATCATATGAAAGAAGGCTGTTTGCACATTCTCAAACATTTTTATTTTTTAGGCAGCATAGTTTCCGAGTTTTGATGAAAAATGTAAAAAAAAATACCGTTCCCCCCTTATATACGAAGTTTGCATAGATAAAAATCTGAAATTATTCTTTGTGATAGAAGTTTATGTAAAGTTTACAGGAAAAATAAAACGATGTCTCTAAATAGCACAGTTTTTCAGAAATCATCAACATCATATATACGTACGGAACCCTCGGTGCGCAAGTCCGACTCGCTCTTGACCGGTTTATTTTTCATTTGTACTACCGACTCCTATTTCTGATAATATAGATTATAAATAACATATCGTAACTTCTACTTAAATTAAGAAATAATATATATCGTGCGTTCCCAAAACTAAACGACCCGCGATACAATATATAACGTAAACCGTTTGAACCCTAATTAAGACGTTTGTGTCCGAACAAAAAGTTATACCGATGAGAACTACCGTCGGAATATACGACGCCTGCGCCACGGACACAAAGCAGCCGAACTAATAGCGTCTAAATCCAAAATTTATTTGATCTTAAACCCATCGGAGGCTCAGTTAAAACAGGACATTAATAGATGTTGATTGGCCGAAATGAAAGCCTTTAGATGAGAATGCTCGAGCACAACTCATCAAATTTGCATTTGGTTTGTAAACGATGTCTCTTTGGACACTAATGAGGTGTTAGAGAATTAATCCGTGAGATCTCCATTCAAATAATCAAGATCTTACCGATAAAACGGTAACAGGTGGGTTTTCATGTGACATTAACGAGTGACTTCCGATTTCGGCTTTTCATTACGAACATTCAACATCGTCTGGCTAGTTTTAATTGCATCTATATTTCCCGACGATGATAAACAACTTCCTATTCGTTAAGATTCCCTTCTTTATACCATCGCTGCTATGTTCCGCGTCAGTAACTAAACCCACTCCTGTGTCGACGACGTCAATTGTGGTCATAATTGCACCATTAGGAACTGTGAAAGCTATAAATCTAACGATATCGGCGGCATTGATACAAAATCAATCGTTGGTAATAGTGGGCCACTGATCACGGCTAACAAGCGGCACGTGATTATTAGGGCAATCACATACAAAAGCGGGAGCAGCGCTCATAGTTTTGAATATCGGCCGTCTGATCAATATGGTTATCTTGCCTAATGGGCCCACGATGACTTTCTATAAATTAATAACAACAAGCTCGTGGAGCCTCCGATGATTGGACCAGGTTAATGAGGAAGCACATCTTCATCTTGGCCTCATAATAAATGTGTGCGTGTTTTTATTAAGTTCGGCGTCTTATTTTTTACTTTGTTATACCTTCTGTTACGTCCGGGATTGATAGCATCTTTATAAATATGACGTGTAAGTTTATTTTGTAAGATATTTTGTTCAGTTTGCATATAATTATTTCATATAATTTCGTACACAACGGGTAACTAACTACTAAGAATCCTCCGATTGTAAATCATGGTTGTAAAAAGCTTTGTTATGGCAATTTATTATGTTTAATACGGTAATTTTTGTAAACGTTTCGCCATAAATATTTTACAACTGAATGATGGTTTTACTGCTGCTATTGCAGTGTTACTTCCTCTCCCGGTGACTCGGGGCGATTCAATGCAACCGGAAAGAATTTGTTACTCCACAAGTGCATTGTCAGGATTGTACAACGGCGGTCTACTTTCGATCAAGTTAATTTGAATAGCCTGTGACGTTCCTTTATCTTGTCACTAACTTTCTACCCTATTCGGTAAAGCTGACAAGAGTTATGACAGATGCAACAATATAAAAAAGTTTACCAATATGTTCGGTTCTTCATGTAGAGTCCAAACACTAGACTTCTTCGTAACTTCGTAAAATTCTGCCAGCTTTATCACTATGATAAAGTCAAAGTCAAAGTATTTATTATGTGATTTTTGGTGATACAGTAGGTCTTAATGTTAGGTTATGGTAACTAAAATACACTATTTAACAATACAAGAATAATTTAAAATCGAAATTACATACAATTAACAAACATTGAATACAATAAATTTTTATAATAAACATTCAGAACACAATTATTAACACATTAATTTCAAGAAGACGATGAAGATATCATAATATTACATCAAACGTCACTGGCTACAATAATAGGTATGCCAATGGATACATTACAAGCATGTCACTTTAAATACGTAAAAATAAGAAAAAGAAATAATTTATTTTATCAAAAAGTCAAATAACCAATTATATTTTAATTTTAATTATGATTGAAAAAGAGCATGTCAGGAATATTAAATTCTGTTCTGCTATCTATACCAGCGATGGGCTTTTATGTATTTCAAGACTTGGCAAGGTTGTCCACAAGTTTTCTTTGACTGTGGTAACGGAAAAACCGTTACCACAGTCTACGGCCAAACTGGAAGCACGAGTCAGAACAATCTTAACCTAATTCTATTGTGCGTTATTTTCTCAAAGGCTTGCGCCGCTGACTCTGAAAGCCTCTTCACACATCTGGTAGCCTCATTGTATTATTTATTTATAATGTTCATAACAATACGTGACACACTCCAAGTGCAAATTGTTATCTAGTGAAGGACATCCACAATGGCACACGCCTCGAAATTTCCGTGTAATTCTATCTTTTATCTTTAAAAACCTTTGTGGCGTGAAGTTGGCCATTTATTCTCAATTATTGTTTCTTCACCGGGGGGAGTAGGTTGCGAAGGCGTTATGTTTGCTTTGATACCACTTCGAATTCATTATTTAAAAATAAACCTTATTTTAACCCCAAACTAATTTGAAACTTACTCCCCTTTTACAAGATTGAATTTCGCAGTGACATCGAGGTGGAGTTGTAACTTTCTTAGACATGGTTTTGTGGGGTGTAAATTGTGAATGAATAGGTTTTGTCGCGTGACAAGTGAAGCACTTGTAATGTGACAAATCGGTACAATGTGACTGCTCCTCGTTTGTGCCAAGTCATCTGTTACAATATTTATTTAATGAATACCGACTTTTTTTTTTAATTTCACTTATAAAATGAGTGTAGAAAACATAATAAATAATGTCAAACATAAAACTGTCATATAATTATACAGTGTAAATTGTAATAGGCCTAATAACAGAAGATTAAAAGCACCATGGTATATAGATAGAATATTATAGGTCATCCCCTCATTCGATTCTCATAATTTAGAGAATGTTAAAGTAGGTACCTACTGTTCCTTTTTTGCATTTCCAATTCTGTGCAAAAATATTCCCCAAGCATAAAATAAAGTTGGGATATTTATCCTACAATTTGGCATTTTCGTGCAAAACAATTACTTTGGCTCGATGGAGGTGATAACTTGCGCACTGTGCAGTCTGGACTAATTGCTCTGGTGTCGAGAGTGCTCCAGTTTAATTATTGAGGTAAGAATTTCTGATACAATCGCAACAATTAACATAATGAATTTATTTGAGACTCTTTCTTCCTCTAATAAATTTATTTGTGCACTGATTTCTTTGTTTACTTTTTTTTAAAGGGCCTTGGTTTCATGTTTGTGAACAATTTAATCAAAGAAGGAACCGAATTGTCTATTAGTCACACGGATTATGTGAAGTAGTCTATAAATAAATATTTAACTAGCTGGAAAGTAAATAGGGCTGCTCGTGCTTTCAACAATTACTGACAATGACAATCCCAAGAAAAACAACAAAATGAAGCTTGCATTTGAGAGTTGCAGTTACCCCCAAGGCCACCATCTGCCATCGAGTGGAGTCGAACAGCGCGTGATGAATGGCCGATCTAAAAATTTACAATTTTAAATGAGTGTTACAATTGAGGGTTTAAATTACAAATCTTGGACGCATGCGGAAAGTCGTGGAATGTATTTTAGTCGGACGCGAAGCTCTCACAATTGCGCACACGGTTGTAAACAATCAATTTCAGTCGAATAAATCTTTAATACTTTGTAGAGAGAATTTTGATTTATGATCGTGACTGTACAAAGGGCGCCTAGAAAAAATGTAAAAATAAAATAAAAAACTGATGTAAAAAGTATTCCATGATATTTATTCTCTGATACGTTTTACCGCAAAATTTTCTATTAAATTATTATACGCTGGTAAATAAAAGAGTTATTATATTTGTATTGAAAAGAATTTTATACGAAAGCAAGGACTCCTTTTTTTTTTTTTTTTTTTTTTTTTTTTTTTGGTGGGAAATCATCAAATAACTTCTCCCGCTCTGGGCGGAGCGAGAGGGAGTGTCAGACTTTTACTGACTAAAACCCACCGTGTTCCTTCAGATGCCTGTGTGCCAGAGTCACGATATCCCTTTCGGACAGGCTCGTAACCCTGGCAGGCATTGGCCCTTTCGGACCCCGTCAATTGGTGCTGACGTCTCTTTGAGGCGCGCGTGGAACACAACGCGCCGTCGACCCGGGCCTGGTCCTTATCGGACGGCGAGCTACCCATCGCTCACCGTCCGCAAGCCCGCGCCTACGGTGGCCGGGAATCGGCCTGCGATTCCCGACGCCCAGGGCGTCTCCTGCGGCGACTTAGGGCGGAAGGGCGGGCACCCTGCCTCACCCTCATGCGCTCCGCCTCCTCCTTCGCGAGCATTACTGTTTCGCAGAAGGAGGTGACGGCCTCCCATGCACTCTCGCTCCGAACCATGGCCTGAACCAGGGCCGGACGCGAGAGATCGTCGCCGCCGATCGCCTCCGTGAGGACACGGCGGTGCTCCGCCCAAGCAGGGCAGACCTCCACCGTATGCTCCACCGTGTCCTCCGGGCGATCCACACAGTGGTGACACCCGGGCGTTTCCTCCCGCTTTATCCTGAACAGGAACCTCCCGAAACAACCGTGTCCGGTGAGGACCTGCGTCAGGCGGAAGGTGAGGACGCCGTGGCGCCTCTCTAGCCACTCCTCAAAGAGGGGACTTACCGCCGCAATTGTGGCGTGCCCAGCACTGGGTTGCGACAATCGCACTTTCCATGTCGCCATGAGATCCTGCCGGAGCTCCGTCCGCTGTGCCGCGATTTGTTGCGGCAGCGGAGTTTCACCCCGGCGTTTCGCCTCTTCGCGCCACACCCACATGTGCGCGAGGACTTTCGCCTCCAGATCCCATGGCGGCAGTCCGGCAAGGAGGCTCGCCGCCTCACGGGAGACCGTGCGGTAACCCCGTACCAGCCTGATGGCCATGACCCTTTGGGACGCGTTCAACCGCTGGGCTGGTCGCAGCCTCAGTGAACGCGCCCACACCGGTGCCCCGTAAAGGGCCATGGACCGCACGATCCCCGCGTAGAGCCTCCGGCAGGAGGCGTTTGGACCCCCCAGATTGGGCAGGAGCCGCTTCAAGGCAGCCCCGGCCCGCTCCAGTCTGGGAGCCAAACGTCGGAAGTGCTCGACGAAGTTCCACCGGCTGTCGAGGACGAGTCCCAGGTACTTCATCGTCACCTCGACGCCGATGTGAACCCCTCCCGCCGTTATCTGGGAACCCGACAGTGGCGCGTTCCGAGGACCATAAAAACACATGGCCTCGGACTTGTGCAATGCCACCTCGAGTCCCAATTGCCGGATCCTATCGACGATTGTCGCAACCCCACGTTCCGCCAGTTCGGCCGCCGCCTGATGTGAGCTCCCCTGTGCCAGGACCAGCGTGTCGTCAGCGTAGCAGACTACGCTGACGCCACTGGGGAGGTCAGCGCGCAGCACCCAGTCGTACCCGATGTCCCACAGATGCGGCCCCAGAACCGATCCCTGTGGGACACCGCACGACATCTCTCGCCGGTTCCACTCTCCTTGGTGACCGGGGTAGATGACGGCCCTGTCCGTCAAATAGGCCTCGACCACGCGACAGAGGTAGGTCGGCATCCGGTGATACCGAAGTGCCTCCCTGATGCAGCTCCAGGGCAGGGTGTTAAACGCATTGGCGATGTCAAGAGACACCGCCAAGACGACCCCACCCCGGGCCACAGCATCCCCCGTCGTGAGGGCTCGAACGCGCATGATGGCATCCACCGTAGAGCGCCCCTTGCGGAAACCAAACTGGCTCTCCGCCAAATCCGGCCCCACCCGTACCAGCCGCCCGACAAGGCGGTCTGCAATGACTCTTTCAAAGAGCTTGCCCACCTCGTCGAGCAGCACGATGGGCCGGTAAGCGGACGGAGAGTCCGCTGGGCGCCCCGGCTTCTTAATGAGGACCAGTTTCCCCGTCTTCCAACGAAGTGGGAACTGGCCCCTCTCCATGCATGCGCTTAGGAGCCCCCTTAGTCGAGGCCCGAGAGCCTCTGAGGCCAGAACCCAGGCTTTTCCAGGCAAGCCGTCGGGTCCTGGGGCGGTATTCTTGGCATTCAGCCTACGTACCGCCACTCTCAAATCTACCTCGGTCACCTCCGAAGCATCGTCGTCGTCGTCGGCGGTGTGGTCCGCATTGGGCACCGCAGGAGGCGGAGCCATGGGCGGGGGAGTATGTTCCCCTCGCGAAGGGAACAGAGCGCTCACCACGTCCTCCACGAGCTGGGGCCGGAGACTCTGCGTCAGCGGGGGAGCCCATGGGCGGAGTTTATCCCGCACCATATTATAGGGGCGTCCCCACGGGTCTCCGTCGATGATCTCCAGCGACTGCTCGCGGGAGAGACCTCTGGCCCGCTGGATCTCCTCTTGGAGGGCGTTCTTCGCCGCTCTGTAACCCTCGTACAGCTCCGCCTGAATGGCTACCGTATCCGGAGGGCGGATACGGAGTCTGCGGTGCCTGGCATACCGGCGTCGCGCAGCAACGCACGCCTCGCGTAAAGCGGTCAGCTCGCGCGACCACCAGCACACCTGGCGCCGGGCACGTCCGGGCTGGACCCGGGGCATTGCCACGTCACAGATGTTGGACATGGCCTCCCGGAACCACTCCGCCTCGTCGTTGATGTCGGCAGGCCTGTCCGATGATGACACCCAGGCCTGCACGATCGAGGCTTCCAGGAGGAGCTCCCGGTCCAGCTGCTTCAGCGCCCACCGCGGACCACTCGGGGCCTGTCGGACCGGCGCGCTCGAGGTCGGGGCGGAGACGTCAAACCGGATGTACCGGTGATCGGAGTATGTCTCCACCCTCTCCATGACGCGCCAGTCGATGACACGCGGCGACAGAGCGGGGCTGGCGAACGAGATGTCCACCACAGATTCACCCCGCATCCGCACACACGTGGGGACAGAACCCCGGTTTAGGACGACCAGGCCTGTCTCCAGAGCCCAGTCCTCCACCATCCTGCCCCGTGTGTCCGTATACCGGGAACCCCAAGCCACGTTTTTGGCATTGAAGTCCCCGAGGACGAACACGGGGAGGGGATGGTACCCGACGACGACGACTCTCAGCTCCCGAAGGGAGTTGTGGAACTCGGCGAGAGTTCGGTTCGGGGAGAAGTATACTCCTACCACGACAATCTCCCCGAACCGTGCTGCTACGCAACCCTGTCCCCTCTTGACGGCCTCGAGGGACAGGGTACCGGCGGCGGCCGACGAAATTAGGGTCACTGAGCCGCTCAGGTCCTCCACCCAGTCATCCCTGGGCGGAACATAGTACGGCTCAGCGACCACGGCGATGTTAATCGACCACTGCGCCATGCTCTGGAGCAACAGATCCTGAGCGGCGGCGCAGTGGTTGATGTTCGCCTGGAGGAGGCGTAATGGGGCCATTTATTGGCAATCCATTTGAGCTTCCTCCCGGGCCCCCTGAGATGGCCCTGCCGCGGTGTTAGCGGCGGTGACGACGGTAGAGGCGGCAACGGCGGCTGCAATGGTGGCGGCTGCGGCGGTGACGACGGTTGTTGAGGGCTTGCCCCTTCCCTTGGGTTTGGGGGGGGGAGCGCAGGCCTTACCTCCAGCCCGGTGATCGGCCGGCTTGCCAGCCGCCGCACATGCAAAACAGTGCGGCGTGGCATCACAAGAGGCGGCCTTATGACCGGGCTGACCACAGCGGAAGCAGTGGTCGCTGCGGTCCACCTCTGAGGTGCAGCATACTCCCACGTGGTGACCCACCCGGCAGCGGAAACACCTCAGAGGTCTGGGTTCCAGCAGTTTCACCTGCGCGGATACCCAGCCCACCCGGAGCCTTCGGCCCTCCCCGGCTATTTTTTGGGCCACCGACACGGGGCAGCTCACCGTTATGGTTTGCATGCCCGTGGTGTCAGGACGGATGGTGCCTGCCCGCACCTGCTCGGCAGAGCACCCCCCAGTCCTAGCCACGGCGGCCACAACGTCGTCCGCCGTCACGCAGTCGTCCAGGCCCAGGATGCGCATTTCAGCGGACTTAGTTGGTCTGGACACTCGGACCTCCTCCGCATCGAGGGACGCCCTAAGTCTTTCGGCCAGGGCGTCAGCGGTCGGGCCGCTGGCCGCACCGGGGATCTCGAGCATCCGGGCCCCCGTTGCCGTCACCTTCATTCTGAAGCCCTCGGTGACACCGATCTCCTCGAGGTTGACCGCCTTCCACGCCTTGGTGAGCACTTCGCGGTACGACACGCCCCTCTTTTCCGCTTCCGGCTGTAGTGTTATCACTACGGCTGCGGACTTCGGGGCGCGGAGCCTACCTGCGGCGCTACGCTTCTTGCGTTGCTGCCGCCTCTCCTTCTTTTTGGCCGCCCTAGCTGCCTTTCCCGCCTTCCTGCTCTCCCCAGCTACCTGCCATTCGGCATCGGCCGTAGAGGAATTTGGGGGCGGAGGCGGGGGCGACCCTCCTGCCGCGACGGCGGGGACCTTCACCTTCTGCGCAGCCGTCCCACCCTTCTTGGGCTTGGGCGGCGCCTCTTTCGCCGGAGGCGCGGGTTTGGCCGCGGCCTTGGCCGCAGGCTTAGCCGCAGGCTTAGCTGCAGGCTTAGCCGCGGGCGTGACCGAGGCAGCCACTGTGGCGGCAAAAGTGGCCGGCCTGCTCGCCGCTAGCGGTGGGCGAAGGACAATTCCCTCCAGTACAGAGAACCGGCTGCTGAGTGCAGCCAGCTCCTGCCGCACCAGGGTCAGAACCCGGTCCTCCGCCGGCAAGGGCAGGCCTTGCCCATGCTGCGCTCCCCCCTGGGGCACCTCCCGGGGTCCAGCTCCTCGGAGCTGGGCCAGGTCCGCTCGGAGCTCCTCATTCTCCTTTCGGAGAAGCTCCATGGCGGCTGTCAAGCGGCCAAACTCGTCTGACGAAGGCCCGGCTTGAAGGGCTTTCGCTGCCGTCAAAATGGAGGCCGTGGCAGTGGGTACGATCTTGTCCTTGGAGGACTGTATCCTCTTCAAGGCCACACCCCTGATCGCGGCTACCACGACCTCCTCGAAGCTACTGGCCGCTCCCTTCACCTTGGAGCTGCCAGCGGCTTCCGGCTCACCGCCCGAGGACTCGGAGAGGGCCGCCTTGCGGCTGGTCTCTCCGAGTTGAACCTCCTGTTCCATCGGTTCTTGGGTGGTGAGCCCTCTGCCTACCCCCCGTTTCCGAGCTCCGCCCCGGCTGCTGATTTTTTTGCGAGCCGTGTTTGGTCCATCTTCAGAGGACGACCCCTGGCCGTCCCCTGGTTTGGAGCGCTTGAAGAATTTACTCTTCCCTGCAGCCCCCTCATCAACGCGCGCCAGGCTCTTAAAAGAGCCCTTCGCGCCCTTCGCGCCAGATGCGGCGTCGGACTCCGACTCCGTATCACTCCACTCCTCTCCTACGTCTTCTGGTTTTTGGTTTTTGTTTGTAAAATTTTCCATACTTATTCCCACGAGTGTGGGGGATCTAAAAAGTCATTCCTAGGGTTACCCCCTGTGCCTAGGTAAGTGTGACATTTGTAACCCAACCCAGGGATTCCACTGGTCCCTGGCTGGGGGTGCGCTAACGACTGATGCGCCACCTATAACTACAAGTTACAGATGACACTACTCCTCAGCCATTCGTACCCTCGCCGCGCACCAAAACTTGGTATTAGAGGAATTTTTTATAGAGGTTTACATCCTCGCGATCCGGGCGACCAAGCCAAGATCCTCGTCCCGTTCCGAGTCACAAAACATGACCGTGATCTCTTTCCGGATTACGATTTCGACGCTGCTAGCTCATTGGCAGGGTGAGTGCACAACGAGCACCGCCCCAGCTTCTCCTAAATGGAGAAACGTCCTCCTGTTTTGGCCAATATTGGGCCCGTCCTTCGCGGACTATCCCGTCCCCGACTAACCTAACTTACCCTAACCTAATTATATGTACATTTTTTTTTTTTTTTTTCTAACTCTAAACTTATAATATTTAACCTATCTTAATTATATTTACATAATATATATACAATATATATAAATATCTATCCTAACTTAACCTAACCAGTGGGCTCATCCACCGCGGACTGTACCGTCCGCCTTCCCACTCTGCGTACGCTCGACCTCCCTCTGTTAACAGAGGGGGGAGTGGACGACCGCCGATTGGCCTCACGAGACCCAAGAGCCCTAGGCTCTCCCCCCCACGCAGAAATCCGCCGCAGTCAATACCCTCTCCGACATGGAGAGACTATTGGCCGCGCCCAGGGTGCACCGGCCCGACGACTGCTCTTTCCCCCGAACGTGTTCGCAAGGAACGAGCAGCAGTCAGGCACACGAGGAGGTTTTCTGCACGCACCCCAAAGCAAGGACTCCTGAAATTCTTTCTGTCATGCTGGGTGATATTGATATGATACAATATTTTATAGTATCAACGCGTGCTTCGATTTTATTATCCTCGTATGAGAACATGAATATCTGTACAGGGAATAATCAAATGTAAAGTGTTGTTATCAGTACAAATTTCTAAGTAACACTTCCTCGGCGGCCGCGGTGCCGTCTTCTATCTTTAGTCAATATTGACCGAGCGTGGGTGTGAGTCGATTTAAACGCAATCAATATCGAGTAAGCACTGACTTAACGACAGGAAGGTGCTTCAGTGCGTGCGATCAGCGACAAATTGAACAATTTGTACCACCACGGCGCTTTAAAATGTTTTCGTAAAGGTACTACCAAGCTGCGTGACTACGCACTTGTAATTTGGGATATGTTGATTTTGTCTACCTGTGCGTATTATTCGATCTCGACTATAGTTAAAATAAAATCATTTATATCCCACTAAACGTTCCTTCAACCAACCCATCAGTAGTAATTTCAACATATTAACAATTTAAGACGTCTTAATTCGCTTCTGATTTTTTTTATTAAAACAGGCTACTAGCTTTGTTTTAATTCATATACACTGGTCAGTGTCAAAACTAAGTACCCAGAGCCAAATTTTCATATAAACTAGGTCTTTTCGAAGCCTTTTCTCCGTCAGTTAACGATTCAGATGAGATCTGATAGCAGCTTTCCAGAGTACGGATTGAGGAGGTCTAGAGCGCCTATGGCACCCAACTGATCAGACAAGCCATTTACTCCAGAGAATGTGTAGAGTTCTGAGTGTTCGGATTTCTATACATTTTCATGCTATTTTTGAGGTTAGAGCGCTATGAGGTTAGGATATATGATTTTAGTGACTTTTAAATCTGTTATTACGGCTTCATATAATACAAGTAAGTTATGCAAAAAAAATATGTTAAACTAGAACGCATACATATCAATTATATGTGAATATTTAAGTATTGTAGTAAAATACTTTATATGAAATAAATTCAGAACGTAATGTCTAACAAAGAATAAAAACGATATTACTTCCAAACTACTTAAGATGGGGTTACCGCCCGGTCTCCCGTGAGGCGGCGAGCCTCCTTGCGGGACTGCCGCCATGGGATCTGGAGGCAAAAGTCCTCGCGCACATCTGGGAGTGGCGCGAGGAGGCGAAACGCCGGGCTGAAACTCCACTGCTGAGAGAAATCACGGCACAGCGGACAGAGCTCCGGCGGGATGTGCAATCCGAAAGGGATATCGTGGCCCTGGCACACAGGCAACTGAAGGAACACGGGTGGGTTTTAGTCAGTAAAAGTCTGACACGCCCTCCCGCTCCGCCCAGAGCGGGAGAAGTTATTTGATAATTTCCCACACAAAAAAAAAACTACTTAAGATATTTTCATGATTTTTTTTTGTATGAATAGGCTGTTTTATTATCTATAATTCTATTTGTGATTTTTTGCCAATATTCATATTTTCGTTACTAAAAATTAATATTCCCTATGAAAGTTTGACAGCACGCTTGGCGCAGTGGTTAAGCAATTGGCTGCTGCGCTGCGTGTCGCGGGTTCGATTCCCGCACGGAACAAATATTTGTATGACCTACAAGTAGTTGTTCCGGGTCTGGCTGTTTGTGTATGTGAGTTTAAATGTTTGTAAACGCACCCACAATACAGGAGAAATTCCTAGTGTGGATGTAACGTTATTCAAAAAAAAAAAAAAAAGTTAGTGGTGGCGCGGCGGCGGCGTGGCACGACGTGCATTTTTATGGCCAAGGTCAACGGCGATTATCTGCCTCTTAATGCTAATTGCTTGACAGACTCTTCAGAGACAGAACTGTTATTTTATCTATGGTCAATCTGCGCAGCCTTTTCCCAACTGTGTTGGGGTCAGCTTCCAATCTAACCGGATGAAGCTGAATACCAGTATTTTACATGGAACGACTGCCTATCTGCCCTCCACAACCAGTAACTGGGTTATACGATCCCCCTTGGTAAGACTGGTTGTCAGACTTTCGGGCCTCTGATGACCCCTAACGACTGTCAATGATCCACGAATGACAGCGGGGACCAACAGATTTCTAAGGCACGGTTATTTTATCTGTGGTAACATTTGATATTTAAATAAAGAAATCAACGTAGCAATTAAAAATCAACAATGTAAAAACCAGGGATCCGCAATTAGCATTCGGAATCAAAGTGTTTAACTAAATGTCTTCAACAAAGTAAGCAGGAATGGCCTCCCCGCTGGTGAATAAAATAAGATGATATCTTACTAATGTTTACGAACAAAATTATACAAGGTAGGTAATTATTCGGCTTAGCTTTGAAACGCATCTCTGGGACAATTATTGTGGTACCATCGTGCATGTCATCAACACAAGTTGAAGTTCTGGATTAAAATAGTAAAAGATGAAGCATGATAAAAGTCTTACCTATTAAGTGGTTTTTATAGCAGGTACCAGAGGTCAATTTTTGATTTATTAATTCTTAAACCAGACTGCTTCAAACAAGGAACGTTATAGGCGGAAACAGCTATGTCGTCGAAAGCAATTCATTTTAATTTGGTGCTGGCAATGTATCAGCTACATCATAATCTATAATACTGAGAACAGGCGACACTGCAAGGAATTTCAGTTGAATAACACACGATATAAATAGCATCAGGACATTGAAGCTAAGGTTAAACGGTTTAGTTGCGCAACATATATTAATAACATACACTCATAAACTATTTCCTTTTACATCTACATCAAGACTTTAAACCACAGTACTTTTAAATTAAGGATGACATTGCCGTGCAAAGAAAGCAGTCTATGTGCCGTTTCAAATTAAGCGCAGAGGCTGCGGTACCTAGCGTCTTGACTCTTGAATTAATCTCAATTTGTAAGCCGCGTCTTGTCACGGTGTTTGTATAAAGAAATGGAGCAAGTCTGTATCATTCATTAGAGTCGGACACTTCTATACAGTTAATTGTTTGAACTTGTCCAGGCTGCCGTTTAACATCGTCTCGGCTAATCAAGCCACGGTTAACAACATCCGCTCGGTAAGTGGCCGGCCGATGACTCGACGCATCACTCGATGATGCAATTGTCTCGAGTTCAAACTGGTAAGCACAAAATCGCGTCTTCAATGCTCACAACTTCCGATTGAGTGTCAAGGATGTTTTGCTAATGTCAATCGAGTTGAACTTGTAAGTCGAATGCATTAACTCCACTAGTCAAACGACAGACGTCATGTGATAAATGGAGTTGTAATTTATTCAAGTGTATTCTAAGAACTCGATTTATCAATGGAGTCATCAATTGATTGCATGTATCGATCGTTACTCTAGTAATGAATTCATTTGGGTCAGCCTGATCGGAATGAGTCATAAATATGTTTAGTGAGGAAACACAATTATGAGCAGGAAATGTTATGATTTCAAATGGAAACCATTCGGGTAACAAGTATAAGCTGTAAACTGGAGTAGAATAACTTTACGAACTGCTGTTTTATGTCCTCGTATAAAATACCAGCCATTGGAACATATTCAGGATATTGGTGAAATGCATCCGCATAATTTAAGGAACCTTCGATTAATACTTATGTGAGTACCCTGTGGTCATTGAAATGACTAAAGAGTCAAACTCTTAAATTCAACAGAAGGAGAGCGGCTCGATGAATGAACGTTCACGCAACGACTAGTGCTGTCACAGCATACCGGTTTGTATCGATGTCCATTTGCGACGTAAAATTATTAAATATAATTTTGTCAACAAACCTGACCTAACTGAAACAAGAACAACGACCTGAGCTGCAATAATTACGTCTTCTTAAACTTACCCAGTTTTCAACTAACCTAACTCTTATATCTTAGTAGTAATTTTTGATTGACGTGTAAACTTACTTACATAAATATATTTATAATTTAATTATTATCATTCTTTCCCTTTAAAATTATTGATTAGAATAGCGACTTGGCTAGAAATAATCTAAAAACATCATGAAACAACTTTTTTTTTACGTAGCTTTTGAAAAGTTTACTGTAAGATCTAAAGTTTGTCTTAAGTAAGATGCTTAGGCGTAAATTTACGACAAAATTTGTTAAAACATCGATTATTTTCAATAAAACTTACCTTTATCGATACTTATTTCAATCCCCTATACCAGAGACAGGTCCAGCAGCGGGTGCATCAATTAAACCGCCCGCCATTACAATTCATTCACGATTATTGTTGTTCGGCGCTGCGCCCGCGCCGATTCTGACGTCGATGCGACACGCGAATTGATACGATATTTTTTTCGCATTGTCGAAATTCACAATTCGTATTATTCTTTAATGAGAACTTGACTGAATTCCTGAATTTTTGGACAATGAAATAGCAATAACCGATGCTCCGAAATGACGAAGCAATATGTAGGTAGGTATATGAGCTAAGTTTGAAAATTAATCATCAATGTATGAAATTATTTCTGTAAGAGTTGTAAATGACTAACACCCAATAGCAATTTAATGCATCATGTTCATCAATCATCATCATTTCCGTTAACCTCTATATTAGTAGATAGTAGACACATCAAATGACACACATCTCATAGACGGAAGTCTGGCGTCACCATTTTGTTCCCATACGACCGTAATCAGTGCACTTCTCATTTGATTAAACAAATGGGCTTAAAAACGCTCGGATGATGCAAAAGTAATAAACTTCACACTTAATATCACTCAATATCGTAGTATGAGCACGTATCGTTAATTCGCGTGTAGCAGTCCGGCTATGATAATCATTTACACCTTCACAAAAGTCATTAACAGAAAATTTTCCCACACGGTACATTCCACGCAGGTAAATATCAAGATCGACGGCAAATTTTCTCGAGTGTTGGTAAACGGATGGATGGTAAAAAAAGCGAAACTGTGACAGGATAACGTCATTCAGCGGCATTGCGAACTCCGCCGTGGATTGTAAAACAGTATCCTTGAGCCAAGATCCCGAGATGTTTATAAATGATATTTCCCGTAATTACTGTAACAGTACCTAAATGAACCATTTTAATCGTCCATACTATCGTTAATTAGCTCACATATATTACAACAGTTCGTGATCTTTAACTTAATTCGTGCACTGTCGCTATTCGTAATTTTTTGAGCAAAAACACAAACATAATGTCCCGATGAAATAATTATAGAAGATAATGGCACGTTTACTGCTATCATTTAAGCCGAATGAAATGTGAACATATATATCTTTAATTGCCACATGATTCGGATATTTGTCGAACTGTTAAGGGGGTTGATGCCATGTAAGTTTGTTCTATACGGGGTCAAAGTTTTTCTGATGATTTTTTTGTGGGGTCATCGAGTGCAGTTAGTGTAGAGTCACTTGAAATCAATTTAAAAAATATGTTGCTTGTTGTGTACACTTCACAGACGTGATCGGTATTTTTTTTTTTATTCGGGAAAACAAACAATTACACATTAAGAATTACAAAGAGATAGGATACAGAAATGATACAAATGTGAAATCAACCACGTTCTCCACAAATACACAATGAGAAAATTTGGTAAATTATAAGACTGCAGCGTTGTAAACAATAAAAAGAGGAATATAAAAAAAAGGAATATTAATATCAATAGCATTATTGATATTTATGTTACCACGATTAAACGAAATAAAACAGATTTTCTCAACTTATGCTTCAAGTAGGTAACTACAGAACACGTGGTGCTTGACCCCCCAAAAAAAAAACATCAATTCTTTTTGTTTTTATTTTATCGTGTTAAGTTATCGATCTGATAATTAATTGGATCTGAATTCGTGTTTTAATAATAACTAAAAAAAATATGCCTCGAATCAAGAAACAGTATCAATTACCAGCAATATGCTAAAGAAACTTTCTCATAAAATCAAGTAAATAAAGTCCAGATTAAAACCTCACCTGTTAGGGCTTGTTAAAAACCCATATTTTGAGCTAACCATAGGCTTCCGCGTCGAGTGCGGGAGAGCCTTCGAAAAAAAGTAATTTCGTGTTACATAATTCTTAGTTTTTGAGATGCAGCACTTCACTTTTCTTCCTGACTCAAATTAATAGCGGCATAATAATGAACTTCGCTTTTACTTAATAAGAATACCTCATATTTAGCGAAATCGGAGCAATTTTTAGTAAGTAGAAGTATCTTATTTAATTTCATGTCCTTAACCTCTTGTTAGAAGATTTTATCTCTGTTATTTTGACCAATCTCATTCCTGCCAGTCACAATCGAACAACACGTCTGCTGATTAAAAAACAATAAATTTTCCCTAAATATGTTGCGTCGAAAACTTAATAATACGAATTTCGGCTAATCCTTCGCTGACCTATTTATTATAGAATATCTTGCACTCAATATCTTGATGAAATAACTGTTTAGTTTTTTTATGCAATCGTAAAATACTGCGATGTCTTTCAATAAAATTACCTGCTTTTTGTAGGGTTTTCGTACAAGAAATACAACGTCTGAGTTTTGTTAGAAAGACAGTTACAATTTCGACCGTTATAATTGTATAGAATTTCTTTGTGAAGCACAAGAATGGAACGAAGAAACGAATAGAGGCGATAGCTTCTAGTTTGAACTATAAATGGTTCTTTCTTATATGAAAATGGCTTACAAGTTTTGGCAAAGCTCTTTGGACTCTATTTCATAAATCGGTTGATGATATAAAGTTCAAAGGTGGGAGCGGCGGATATTTTCTTCACAACCACACAACGTTCACAGACATTTAAACCTAAATACACCCGATTAGAACATCATATTTAGCATAGTGAAAAAGGAGCTCTTTTAAAATATTTGTATTCATAAAGCGACTCCAAACATTCTCGTCCAAGACGCGTCGTACCTGACATCACCTCACGAGCGCTGAGAAAATCTTCCAAAACATAATCTACAATCCATCGGCAACACGTGCACGGGGCTATTATTGATTTTGCCGTTTTTTCTACAAAATTGCATGCTCGTCCCGACTTGACATTGAAAAAATATCTAGTAGGTTGCCGTGTGAATGGGCCTTATTATAAGCTTGTGCAATGACATTTGGGTTTTTGTAGAAGGTTCCCAGTCGCGTGGCGTTGACAGAGGAATGCGAAGGCTCCGTGAGTTATACATACTTTTAAGTCTGTATATTAAGATAAGGTTATTAATACACTCGTATAAATAAACTTAATTTTACTGCAGTTGAAATGATAAAGTGACAAAACATGGTAATGTTCTACAAATGAACGTACAGTTTTGGGTGATATATGGTCTGAGATAACATGCTCGTTTATGTCAGTTAAGTTGTTTTAAATGTGTTCATTTAATTTACGGTTTACATAAACTAATAGACTTCCAAAACAATTAAATGGTTCAACAAACATCGTCTTGTTCAAATTGTCTTTTTAACAAAAACAACTTAACTTTAACATTGATGACTAACAAATAAGTATCAATTTTCTAACTGGCCCTTGAAATTCCAGTAGCTACATAAAAACGTTGGAAGAAAAACAAGTCTTTGTTTGTTCGGATGTCAAAATGTCAACAGATCCTGACTTTTGAACCGTCGATACACGGCTCCCGGAAAAAGCGTTTAAAGTTTCATGTGATGGCATGTTACCCTTTTATAGAAATACAAATAATGCTTAACCCTCTATTCCACTAGGATAAGCGTATACGATATTTGACTATAGGAATAAATATAAAATATGGAACATATCTTGGTCTTCCAAAAATAAAACAGCTGAAACGAATGTACAAGATTTTGTTACAGTTTATCATGTGTAAATAAGTAGTAAAAAAAGTAACTTGTGAATTGTATCGAAGCGTTCGGTGACGATGACGCGAGTTCCATGATTTTTGTTCACCCAAAAAGTGCTCAACGCGCCTAAAGGCTTCTACATACCGGGGCGACTTGTCGCGCGACGCGACGCGACACAAAGGCACCGCTCGTCCCGCGACACGCGGGGCCTTTGTGCCGTGTAGCGTCGCGCGACAAGTCGCGCTGGTATGTAGAAGCCTTAAGTCGTAGGACTGCACGTCAGAAGTGAAAACTAAGTAACTAGTGAATTGTATCGAAGCGTTCGGTGACGATGACGCGAGTTCCATGATTTTTGTTCACCCAAAAAGTGCTCAACGCGCCTAAGTCGTAGGACTGCACGTCAGAAGTGAAAACTAAGTAACTAGTGAATTGTATCGAAGCGTTCGGTGACGATGAAGAGAGTTCCATGATTTTTGTTCACCCAAAAAGTGCTCAACGCGCCTAAGTCGTAGCACTGCACGTCAGAAGTGAAAACTAAGTAACTAGTGAATTGTATCGAAGCGTTCGGTGACGATGAAGAGAGTTCCATGATTTTTGTTCACCCAAAAAGTGCTCAACGCGCCTAAGTCGTAGGACTGCACGTCAGAAGTGAAAACTAAGTAACTAGTGAATTGTATCGAAGCGTTCGGTGACGATGACGCGAGTTCCATGATTTTTGTTCACCCAAAAAGTGCTCAACGCGCCTAAGTCGTAGGACTGCACGTCAGAAGTGAAAACTAAGTAACTAGTGAATTGTATCGAAGCGTTCGGTGACGATGAAGAGAGTTCCATGATTTTTGTTCACCCAAAAAGTGCTCAACGCGCCTAAGTCGTAGGACTGCACGTCAGAAGTGAAAACTAAGTAACTAGTGAATTGTATCGAAGCGTTCGGTGACGATGACGCGAGTTCTATGATTTTTGTTCACCCAAAAAGTGCTCAACGCGCCTAAGTCGTAGGACTGCACGTCAGAAGTGAAAACTAAGTAACTAGTGAATTGTATCGAAGCGTTCGGTGACGATGACGCGAGTTCCATGATTTTTGTTCACCCAAAAAGTGCTCAACGCGCCTAAGTCGTAGGACTGCACGTCAGAAGTGAAAACTAAGTAACTAGTGAATTGTATCCAAGCGTTCGGTGACGATGACGCGAGTTCCATGATTTTTGTTCACCCAAAAAGTGCTCAACGCGCCTAAGTCGTAGCACTGCACGTCAGAAGTGAAAACTAAGTAACTAGTGAATTGTATAGAAGCGTTCGGTGACGATGACGCGAGTTTCATGATTTTTGTTCACCCAGAAAATGCTCAGCGCGCCTAAAGAAGTTTTCACTTCAATAAACGCAAGTGAATAACTGAATACTGCAAAATCATAAAGGTCGTATTTATACCTTAAATATTATGTACCATCAGTAACATAAAAATCACTTTCATTACCGAGAAACAGAACAATCACAACAACCATAACGTATTAATACCCGAATGGATGTGCGTTAAAATATATAAACTGTGCTAATTACGATGTGTTTAAAATATCGTACTATATCGTGTAGAAATAATCGTTTAACACTGAGATCACGCCGGAGAAAGATTGTTTTTTTTTAACAAAAGTGTGAGAAATAACTGTAAACAATGTCCAAAGTAAATAACGATGAAAGTTATCCGACGATATCTTGTAATCTATGTAGGTATGGTATAATAGTTTACTATGTATCGTTTAAATACATTTTAGAGAACTCCGCTATTCACTTAGAGCGACAAATGAAAATAAGCTTTTACGAGTCCCAAAAAATAGGTCCCCTTAAAGATTTGACTCGTAATATGACACAATACCACACGTCTGACACAATCGAAGATAAGATAAAGCGATGCACCTCTCAAAGGATCGAGTCGACACTTATTATTCTATTACAGATACAGGCGTGGCAAAGATAAACCAGCCGATAGATAGCTTTAAAGACCGATGATGTCAAAATATTTATTATATCAATGAATTTATTAAACATATAGCGGCTCGAGCCGTGAGAAACAGAATAGGGACACATTATGAAGTGCATTCGGTATCAAATAAGAATGCATTTTAATCTTTCTTCGATACGGTAAGTGTGAATTTATATAAGAAAGCCGTAAGGGATTACTGTAGGCGCCCATGTATCCCGTGCTTTATGGTTCCTTAAGCGTAAAAAATAAGCAATAATCACATCAACGCTATCCTTGAATTACAGGTAGACTTAAATATTCCAGTAAAGATCCTTGCTTATGGCACATTCTGTGATACTTTATACGGCAAAAGCGATTTTATGCCATTTACGCGTATAATAACATAAATATTAGACAAAAAAAAACTGCTAGAATTATGGCAGTTTTATGAAAAAATATTATAAATAAACCACTTTCCCCAGTAGCAAAGCGGGGTTTAAATATTATTCTTTAGCGGACTAATCCCGTGACTTATGTGACCTAGGTACCATATTTTAAATCATTAAGCGGGTTTATTTGCTCGGTAAGTAAATAAATTGTTTTGTATGGAAAGTATTAAATTATCACAATAACTAAAGACGAATCTAGTTTAGTCTGCTTCGTCTTATTCAAAAATGATCTCGTATTCTACTCTTGCAGAAACTGATGAATTTTCATGACATGAAAACGCCAATTTCCAATTGGTATGGAACCAAAAACAAGTTTTTTACAAAAGGAATTGTGAAAAATCAATCATGCAGCCAAAGTAAAAAAACTATGTTACTCTTTTTTTTTCAAATGGTACCAATTTTTATCAAAATGCAATTATAAAATTAATAAAAATGAAACCTCACACGACTCATCCGTTGGTAAGACACATCCGACTACAAGATTGATGGCATAATAAAATCAAGTTTTTATAACTAACATTATTGCTTTATAATCTCAAATTTGACTTTTATCTTTAGAAAGCTTGTATAATAGATAAACTATCTTTGGAGACACGATCGTGTTGATTAGTCAAACCAACTCATACAAGTAACATGTCCAATTAAGACATATAAATAAAAATAAGTTGCTCATAATAAATTTTAAGAGTGGTTTTAAGGAATTAATGAGTTGTTTCGAACACCATCATGCGCTAATTTATAGCTGTTCATAATTACGTTTTAATATGAAATGTCATATAATTCCAATAGAGATCACAAGGGAGATTAGTGGAAAATAAACTTTTATAATGAGAGAGAACACTTTTCAAACATTTTATTTTCGTGAGGCGCCTATAAACCGTGACGATTATTGGTCATAAATTTTATTAACATTTGATTTTTGACATTTATTTCAGTAATTACAACGATCGGCGTAGCCATCTAATTACGAGTATAACGCTTCATTAAAGATATTATTACCTACCTTTGTATTTTACACACTACCGACTTTTTTTACGAGATATTTGAAAATTATTAACAACATTTGCATAGTGCATGTAAACACGCCCGAAAATTCAAGAATTTCATCTCAAGGGAAAATTTTATGGGAAAGATCTTTCCATTTTCATAGGTGATTAGAAAATTCAATCAACGCCAAAATATTGTCAGCATGCGCTGCACAGAACTGAACATCGACAAATCTATAACATCTATCATTCTATTACCTTATCGAGCACCAATATTCTCAGAACAACTCTACCTTCCCAGATCACAAAGTATAATAACAATTCAGCAACCTGTAAGAAACTGCTCAATCACAAAATCAATTCAATGTTCATACATGTTCAGTACGTAACAGTGAATGTTCACGATTCAGAAGCGGCATCCGCTTCGCGCCAATAAATACCGGAGATGAATGGTCTATGCGTGAGTGCAC
This sequence comes from Tiliacea aurago, assembly GCA_948098905.1. NCBI lineage: Eukaryota > Metazoa > Arthropoda > Insecta > Lepidoptera > Noctuidae > Tiliacea > Tiliacea aurago. The sequence goes on along the minus strand of OX402579.1, from coordinate 10,225,046 downwards.
TATCAGATGACACCAACCCGGCAATACAGCGTGTTGCAGCTTTTTGCAGCCGCTGCAGACATGTCGTCGGTTGCGTGCTTACATGCCTATTCGTCATTTTTATGACGTAATATGATTGCGTTCGGTACGAAATTGTTCGTGTGTGTTGTGATGGGATAGACATGGCTTTTTAATTTTTCTTTACTGCCTCGTTGGTCTAGTGGTTGCAAGCGCTACTGCTGAGCATGAGGTCATGGGTTCGATCCCCAGGTCAGGCAAAGTGTTATTGGGATTCAACTCAGCCTATAGTAGTCCACTGCTGGACATAGGCCTCTCCAAGGCTGCGCCACAACACCCTGTCCTCCGCCTTCCGCATCTAGTTTATCCCAGCCACCTTTTTAAGGTCGTCGGTCCATCTAGCTGGGGGGCGACCCACACTACGCTTGCCGATACGCGGTCTTCACTCCAGGACTCGTCTGCTCCACCGGCCATCGGTCCTTCGACAAACATGGCCAGCTCACTGCCACTTCAGCTTGCTTACTCTGCAGGGTATGTCGGTAACTCGGGTTCTCTTCCGGATAACTTCATTTCGGATAACTTTATTCTGATTATCCATTAGGAATTTCTCAGTAGCAGCCCGGAGTCTGGATTTGTACCCGGTTGATGGCAATAGGCTCGCCCCTTTACATGGGACTTAATCATAACTGGCGAAATGTGGGTGTACTATAGGTACTATCGCGGACACTGGCGCCTAATCACTTTTCGACCTTATTACTAGGAGCATAAGGTTGAAAAGTGGTAAAGAGCCAGTGTTCGCGATAGTACACCTCTGCCTGACCTTTCGACGAATACAGGCGTGATGTTACTGAGACTCCTCCGTGCCTCGGAAAGCACGTTAAGCCCTTGGTCCCGGCTGTCATTCGTGGAACTTTGACAGTCGTTACGGGTCGTCAAAAGCTCGAAAGTCTGAAAACCAGTCTCACCAAGGGGTATCGTATTACCCAGTTAATGGGTTGTGGAGGTCAGATAGGCCGGTATTCAGCTACATCCGGTTAGACTGGAAGCCAACCCCAATAAAGTTGGGAAAAGGCTAGGCAGATTGGTTGGTGTTAAACGATGAAATGAGACTTCTGTGATCCGTCGCTCCTAGGTAAGCCCTGCTACCAGTCTTGTTGACTAGCTGTTCTTTTTACAAATGCTTTAATTTTGCGAAGAAGGCTTAGGGGTTTACTCGGAAGCGTTAATCCAAAGTGTCGGCCGAATGTTCGGCCGTTTTATAACTTCCATAATTTCCTTTTTGACTTTGAACCCTTACCCGACTTAGTCACATTTTTGACTTTGGCTTATCTCGTTAACTGTCGTTTTTTAGGGTTCCGTACTAAAATGGTAAAAAGGAACCCTTATGGTGAGACTAAGTCTGTCTGTCTGTCTGTCACACCTGGATATCTCAAGAACTACTAATGCTATCAACTTAAAATTTAGAATAGTTTTAGATAACGTTTCCCTAACTGTTTTGCAAACAAGAAAAAAAATATATATATATATATCTTTTTTGCAAAAGGGACTGAAAGGGGGTCTTAAAAATTTGAAATGGGGCTACTAGGGCATGTGTAGTATCATATGAAAGAACGCTGTTTGCACATTCTCAAACATTTTTTTTTTAGGCTCAGGATAGTTTCCGACTTTTGATGAAAAATTAAAAAAAAAATACCGTTCCCCCCTTGTCTGCATAGATAAAAATTTGAAATTATTCTATGTGATAGAAGTGTTTGTAAAGATTTCAGGAAAAATAAAACGATGTCTCTAAATAGCACAGTTTTTCGGAAATCATCAACATCATATATACATACGGAACCCTCGGTGCACGAGTCCGACTCGCTCTTGGCCGGTTTTTTTTTTCTTTCGCCGTAACCAAGCAGCGGCCGATACTTCGGATGTATGTTGGGAGTAGACCCCCAATAAAATAAAATGTATCCCTGTCTGCCACTTTCACGTATCTACGGTTCTCTGGTATCACAAAGCAATGTCATTCAAAGATTTCCCGAGCGAAGCATCTCTCGGACTACTGTACATCCATTTTTTATATCAATAAGAATTTGTTCCTGGTTGACGAGTGAAGGAATCCCGCTCGTTCCCTTGTTACATACCGCTCCATCATAAAATGTAAATATTATCAATATCACTCATTTAAAGTCGCCGAACAATTACAAATAACGCAGTGTAACAACATTTTAAGTCCCCGAACCGGCCAGTGTGAATGAAATGCTATTCATGCGCCCAATGCTTTCTTTCGTACAAAAACCTTTCAATAATCAATTGTAACGGTAATTGTTATTAACTCTTCAAAATGCAATCACATCCGGAAGGCTCGATTGTAAGATTCAGACGTCGGTCAATAAAATTGTTGATTTAATGTTAAAACACGTGTCAACACTTCCAGTTATAGCCATCTGCTCCTACGATGTCACCTGTACCTTTTTAAGTGGAGACCGCACACTAATGAAAAATTCGCGAAAGTTGAATCAGGATGTAAGGCAACGTGTTATTTCGTATCTGCATCGCCGCTTCATGAATACACACGTGCCTTGATTGATGTCATAAAAACACATGCTGGTTAGTCTGGTTTCATTATTTATATAGGATTAGTGAAAGAAAGAAAGAAAGAAAAATGCGTTTATTGGCATTACAGCAAAAAAATATACCTTAAAAACTATAAATAACACAGAAAACAATTAATTATAATGCCAAAAGGGCCTCAGCTCAGCATAATGTCAGATGACAACACAAGGTGTACCACCTGACGCTGATTTTCAGCTGCAACCCACGTGCAACTATAGTCAGTACGTTAGGTATCATCTTAGTATTTATTATAGCCCAAGGGAAAATTAAAGTAGCAATACGGGAGCTGACAGCCGATTATGCTAATGAAGTCATCATACGTAGGCATACGAAACAAAGCTCGTGGTTGAAGGTAGTCTCCCGATCTATAACGCAATAAAAGAGTTTAAGTACTAAATTAAATTGTTTTGTTTGCACATTAATTTAATTAAAGTTAAATATTTTTATTTGCTTAACTTGCACAGCTACCTAATAACTCCAGTGTTCTCTTTTGCACAATGTGATTGATTCTTTTGAACTGCACCATTGCAGTTTAATACATACATACCGGTCAAAATCATAACCCTCCTTTTTGCTTCGCCGTAGTCGGGTAAAAAGAAGATGTAGTGACAAAACATGAAAAGAGTATGCTTAGATGGTTTGGTCATGTTGAGAGGATGAGTGAAAGGCGACTAACAAAAGGTATTTATAAAGCAGAGTTGAGTGGAAACGCCGGGAGAGGACGCCCTAGGAACTACTAGGAAGACATACAGTGACCTAATTGGTGATGTTCTTCAGAAAGGTCAGGTGGGTGTAGTACTCGCAACCGGCATGCGTGTATGACCAGATGTATGAACGTAGGCGAAACAAAATAAGTATGTAAGGAGCGTAACAGGTGGCGTTCTATAGTTTCTGCCCATGGGAAGAAGGTGTGATTTTATGTGTGTATGTATGATTCATGAATTAAAATTGTATGTAAATAAGTTTTAGAAAATAAGTTGTTATTATTAACTTTGCTTCACTATTGCATTGGGTTGTTGTACCTATAATAATAGTTGTAAGTCATTATATAAATAAATAAAAACAATTCTTACATATTATAAAACAAAGTCCCCCGCCGTGTCTGTCTGTCTGAATGCGATAAACTCAAAAACTACAGAACGGATTTTCAAACGGTTTTAACCAATGGACGGAGTGATTCACGAGGAAGGTTTAAGTGAACAATGAATTAAGGTTTTGTGTAAATTGGCTGAAATATGACGATTATTGTTGAAGATGTCGGAATAATCATGCTGACTGGGGCTTTACTGGCGTGAGCCGCGTAAACCGTTAGAGATACATAAAATTATTATTCTACAGGATTGTACAACTTAAAAATGTTATCAAAAAAGTCCGTGATAGCATAATTCTATCTTCTAAGGATGACCCACAGCAACCATTTTTAAATTATCTTTCAGAATTTGATAAATAATTTATTATATTTTAACCGGTATATGTTCCGTTTGGTGCCGGACGTAAAGAATAGCACCATCCCATTTCTTCCCGTGGGTGTCGTAAAAGGCGACTATGGGACTTACTAGAGAATAGCGTTCTCTATGCATTTTTAAAACCATTCTGCGATTGCCAACCCGCCTGCCAAGCGTGGCGATTATGGCAAATCCCACCTTTTTGGGGGAGGCCTATGTCCAGCAGTAGGCGTCTTTCGGCTGAAATGATAATGATGAACCGGTATATTATTAATCATTATTCAATTAAATATGTTATTTAAATTGGGCATTTAATTAAAATTAAAATTTGCCATGACATCATATCATTTAAATAAATACTTTAATTCAAAATTACGCGTACATAATTATTGCTACGATAGAAAAAACGGCTGAACGGAATTGAATGTTTGGCACATAGATAGTAGAATAAATTTATACCCGTAGTACGTTTCCATGAGATAATTTATGACCTACACGCGGGCAAAGCCGCGGGCAAAAGCTAGTTGAATACTAAAATTAACTTCTGTCATTCTGTTATTATCAGTGTACATAATTACAACATCCTGTATCTGCTATAACGTATTTAACTATCTGATAATGATAAAAGTTGATACTGTGACATTTAAATCCGTTTACTCAATAAAAGCGTGTGCTAAATTTCTTTTACTTCCAGCTCTTACTTTCAAAGGTTACGTTAACATTCAGATGGGATCACTAACGCTAAATTTAACGCGGGACACGCAGACGTGGCGGCGGCTTTGGCTCTTTTTGGCTCACATGGCTCTTCGAAGAAAACGATACCCCATTGTTATGCCTGTTACTGAGTGTACTGTTACACTTCTTCATGCCACGTTACTAATGTTCCCTTTGTATACGTTTTTGTATCTCAAGTATTGGCTCTTCGTCAATGGGTGCATTATATTTGCGAAAGCTCTATGCGAAAATTATTATATAATGTAAAGACGAAAATTAATTTGTATACTTACCTATTTTTAGGGTTCCGTACCTCAAAAGGAAATAACGGAGACTTTATAGGATTTCTCGTGTCTGTTTGTCTGTCCGTCTGTCACAGCCAATTTGCTCCGAATCTACTGGACCGATTAAGTTGAAATTTGGTATACATATGAATTTCAGTGACCCGAACACGAACGTGTAACGTAAATAAATGAATTTTAAATATAAGGGTCACTTTTGCGGGGCAAAGCAGAAACTTAAAAAAAAAATGCAAACTGCCTTGTGTCATCCTACTAATTTATAAACGCGAAAGTTTGTAAGTATGGATGGATGGATGTTTGTTACTCATTCACGTAAAAACGGCCGGACCAATTTTAATAAAACTTTGTATCGAGGTAGCTGACACCCTGAATTAACATATAGGCTACTTTTTATCCCTATATTGCCACGGGATTGAGACGTACGCGGGAGAAACCACGGGTCGCAGCTAGTATCAAATAAAAGGGCTTGTTGTAAGGATTTCAGATATTGTTTTTATAATTTTAAAATAAATACTTCTAAAGTTATTGTTAGTTGTAGCTTAGTAATAACAGCCACACGGGTCGATCGATCAGGTTAAGCTACGCTTGCCGGGGTTGGTCCTTGGCTGGATGACCATCTTTACATACCAGGACCCCGGTCCCAGCTGTCATTCGTGGATCTTTGACAGTCGTTGCGGGTCATCAGAAGCCCGAAAGTCTGACAACCAGTCTTACCAAGGGGTATCGTATTACCCAGTTACTGGGTTGTGGAGCTCAGATAGGCAGTCGCTCCATGTAAAATTCAGACTCATAAGAAAAAAAATAAAATAAGCTACATAAAAAGGATACAGACAGGATAACAAGCACAGACAAGATAACAAGCACAGACAAAAATGCTCACAAGGAAACAATATGTCTGCGACAGCATTGCCGGATATAAAGGCAATCCCGTCTGTTGGCGATCATCACCAGGACGGGGGATATACTTGCTGCTCTAAATTAGAATGTTTGAGATAAATTAATGAATAATAATAATAATATTTTCGTTATTCCAAAGCATTTTAGTTCTAGTTTTCAGTTCTGTCGGCAGTCCCTATGACTGCCTATTTTTTTTTTTATCCATCTTTGGTGGCCTGCCGTTCCACCTACAACAACTGATACGTATTTACTAACTACAAAAACTAGAAAAGATGTTACGAATAGTGATGCAACGAATACTACTTTTACGAATACGAATACCAATTGTACTGTTTCCCGAATACGAATATCTGATTCCACGCAATTATTAGTCAAAGGTGCAAGGAAATTAAACACGCTACGCAATATAAATATTTACATGTCATTTAATAATTAAAATTAACTATATGTAAATTTTGTATTTAAAAAAAGGAATCACCAAAAAAATACCAGCTATGATGTACATAGCTAGTAGTTTTTTGGCGATTCCTTTTTTTTGTCGGTATATTTAACTGCAGTTGAAAATAGCTTAGCTAGATACGTGCCCACTTCTACCAACTTAGCTACAAACAAAAACTAAAAGGTCGCCACACTTGCTGACCATCAGAGGATGTACACAAAAGATAAGAAAGTTTTGTGTTTTTATAAATTAATCCATGTTTCTGTCAAGTCAGTCGTATCACAAAGCAATATCTATATGGAACTTCTAGTTAGTCACTAATCTCAAATGTCCTGTAAGTATTCGGCGAATACGAATATTCGGTAATTTGATGGTATTCGGCGAATACGAAAATTCGGTAATTTAATGGATTCGGCGAATACGAATATTCGGTAATTTGATGGTATTCGGCGGGTAAGAATATTCGGTAATTTGATAGTATTCGGCGAATACGAATATTCGGTAATTTGGTGGTATTCCGCGAATACGAATATTCGTATTCGTTGTTTGGTGGTATGAGGAACAGGGTGTAAAGTTCACTCATCCACCATAGAAAAGGGAGGATCCTCCGACCAGACGAGTGTTGTGTCTGGTGGGCAACTGCCCGACGGTTGATGTCGGGACGTTGTATATATGCTAGTTGCGTAGTAAACTCTGATTGCGCGATGCAGGATTCGCGTGACGTCAGTGTGATGCGTTGTTCGTATGTGGCGATGTTGATGCCGCTACATCACTCCCCTCCGGAGACCGGAGGTCGATAGTGGGCTGAGTCGTGTATCTTGCGATACTTGCCAGTGCCAGTTGAGGGTTCCAGTGAGTCGGAACCTGGTGCCGCATAGTTCTCGGTGAGTCGGAACTGTCTGCGGTGATTCCCCAGTGAGTCGGGGTGGCGCTGCGGTATGCTCCAGTGCGTCGGATGTAGTACAGCGCCGGGTTGTGGCTGGCTGCTGGCGTCGACCAGGAGAGGCATGTTCTCTGCTTGTGGACCGGCCGAAAGTGCAGTGTGCTGTGCCAAGGTTGCTGATGAGGCTGTGGGTGATGACCAGGAATGCGCGTCCGCTGCATGCTGGTGGTCAGGATACCCGATGAAGCCGTGGGTGCTGGCTGGCTGTGTGAATCGCCGCTCGAAAGCTTGAGGAAGTGATGATGATGATGATGATGACATCACGTCGGGGTCACCAGTTTGGTGGTATGAGGAACAGGGTGTAAAGTTCACTCATCCACCATAGAAAAGGGAGGATCCTCCGACCAGACGGGTGTTGTGTCTGGTGGGCAACTGCCCGACGGTTGATGTCGGGACGTTGTATATATGCTAGTTGCGTAGTAAACTCTGATTGCGCGATGCAGGATTCGCGTGACGTCAGTGTGACGCGTTGTTCGTATGTGGCGATGTTGATGCCGCTACAGTTGCACCACTGGTTACGATTAACGAGCCCAGTAATGTCTTGTAGACATCATTCAGTTTCAGTAGGTACACACGGCCGGATGTGGCAAGCCATTTCCCTGGTATAAATCTCAAGAGTTATTTTATGGCATCATTCACTTGCTTGGCTTTGCAAAATTAAATTCAATATCAGCTAAAAAAACAAAAGGCACTTTCATAAAGTTTCCCATGGATAAAAAAGTACAGTTACCCTGAATACTATTAATGTGGGTAATTTAATTATTCCCCACGTGGCCATTAAATAAATCCTTTCACTCTTTTTTCAAAGGACACTCTCGCCACTTTAAGTCGTAAACAAAACCGAACAAAGATAGAAAGAGCTAAGTAATGACAATTTACTAGTCTTGCGATAATGAAAACCCGTTTTACTTCAATTCCTAGATTCTTACTTACGCAGGTTGATTAGGTGCTACTACTCTATGCTTTACTTTAGGCTGGGTGCAGACCTGGGGAAAGACTGTCTTATGATAGACTATCAACCCTATGATGTTAGAATTTAGTTGAAATGAGATAGTCATTGATTTTTGAAGTTGTTTACTCTTTAGTTATTGTTGTAGCTCGGTTAAGTTAGCCACGGCCTCTCAAGGCCACCTACGAGATGCCATAAACAAAACAATAAAAGTTATTGTTGTGTGGGTTTGGTGACAGTAATTGTTACGTTGGATATGACCGTCATCATATACCACTAGATGGCGTTACTTTTCGTATGCTTAGCATCTATTTATTTTACATTTAAAATTATGCATGAATTAATTCCTGTAATTTATATAACGTTAAAAACTAATATTTAGAATTGTTTAGGTTTGTATTTAAGATGTCAATTAATGATACTGTTTTCCCAAACAAGTTGGCGCGCTACAGCCGGTCCCCACTCTTTTTGGTGGCCGGCGTAGCGCGTTGGCTCTTGAAGCAGTCTGTTACTAACTGTGGTGCAAGCAAGTGATACCTATAATAAAAGTATTAAATATAGCCGTAGCATAAAAGTGAGTTTTATTGAAGCAGATTCAACAAAGCCCTTTTTTTCTGGCAAAACAAAACTGTTTTCTGGTGTACGCACAGTCAACTGTGCGTAGACCTACGGAATAATTCCGTAACATACATTCGAGGATCTTTGACAGTCGTTACGGGTCATCAGAAGCCCGAAAGTCTGACAACCAGTCTTACCAAGAAGTATCGTAAACATAATTTTAACATAACATAACGCCTGTAATCCCCGAATGGTTAAGCAGAGATGTACCTATAGTACACTCACATTTTGCCATATGTGTTTAAGTCCCATGTAAAGGGGCGAGCCTATTGTCATCAACCGGGCACAAATCCAGACTCCGGGCTGCTACTGAGAAATTCCTAATGGAAAATCCCAATAACACCTTGCTCGACCTGGGAATCGAACCCAAGACCTCATGCTCAGCAGTAGCGCTTGCGACCACTAAACCAATGAGGCCGTCAAATCGTATGACAGGTATAACCTAGTAAATGGGTTGTGAAGGTCAGATAGGCAGTCGCTCCATATAAAATACTGGTATTCATCTGCATCTGGTTAGACTGGAAGCTGACCCCAACTTATCTCGGAAAAGGCTGGGCAGATGATGATATTTACAATGGCAATGCCTTTCATTTTGACAGTTTATCAACATTAATTGCGTTATTCACGTTGTTGAGCATACGAATAAACTTTTAGGAAGCAACTAGCTGCGCCGCGCGGTTTCACCAGTGTAAGTCTCGATCCCGTAGGAATATCGTAATAAAAAGTAACTTATATATTAATTCAGGGTGTCGGCTACCTCCATACAAAATTTTATCAAAATTGGTCCAGCCGTTTGAGCGTGAAGAAGTAACAAACACACACACTCACAAACTTTCGCCTTTATAATATTAGTATGATTACCTTAAGAGCCAACTAGTCGCGGGCTCGAACTCACTGGCGGGCGCGGCCAAAAAGCACGCTGTCTCACCTAGCATCGTGTCCGACAGAGATAGCACCAGTGATGAGCAGCTAGAAGCTAGTCTACACGCATAACGTCTAGTCACACGCACACAAACACAGTGCACGACGATTCATACTAAACCGCGCGCGTAAAAATATACGAAAACTCCTTTGGAAGGTGGGGTTTTATGAAAAAACTACTGCATAAATCAATTACGAATAAAGTTTATTATAATCTTCGATAATTGAGCTTTGTCGGAACGAGCTTTGTTTTTTAGATTTTATACTTCTTTTATTACTTATTTACGCCCAAAGATGCGTTAAAATTAGCAGGAAAAACGAATCTTTGTTGGCTCATAACTTTTTAATGCCTTTGTTTTTTACTATTCTGCTTCTGTACAGACAAAATTAATAATAAGACAAAACGATATCATATTTTACTTTAGATGTACAATGTGTAACAGTGGAGTAAAACCCCCCCGAAATTTGTATGGAAAAAGTATCGACTAGTTTCGCCTTAAGAGGCGATGGATGCGTAGTTCATACAAAAGTAATACCAAAATAATTTGTAAATCAAACATATTCTTAAGGTAGTGTGTCTTTATTCCGATTGGAATACAGAATATTTAGGTTCCCAAATATATATTTTGAATAGCTGATACTAATTTAAACAAAAGTTATGAAAAAAATAAGTTTTCAGAATTTTAAATTCCTCTTAACTCGTCTGTATATCATTGTCTTTTCAAAATATATAGTTGGGAACATAGATATTCTGTAACCCAATCGAAATAAATACACACTACCTTAAGAATATGTTTGATTTACAAATTATTTAGGTATTACGTTTGTATGGACTACGCATGCTACGCCCCTTAAAAAAATCGGATTATAATTTAAAATGCGTTACGCAATCAGAGTTCCGAGTCAATTCTCGTCATACCAACGCTACTATTAACACTATGGAAACAATGATCTACGACAAACGCAACCAAACCGATTCATTTTGGCAAGACGAAAACTGCCACAGACAATCATTTTGATTCTGCTGTGCGCACTGTCTTAATTCTAAGATGGGTTTTCGCCGCAACATCGTAGAAATGCATTAAACAAAAAACAAACGCACAGATTTGATAGCAAGAATATTTCTTGATAGCTTTTATCAATCAGTTGTTCCTTAGTACCACTTTATCGCATCGCTAGGAGGCGATTCCTTAGGAAAAGGTCTTCAATCAAGTTAGAAGCTGGTAGTTTTAAAACAATTATTCAGTTTACAGCAAATGCGCGATTAAATGCTGTAAGTGCTAGGTTTGATTTGTGGGTGCTTGCTTTTTGTGTCTATATAATGCGCCACCTACACATAATTTTTAAAACTGTATTTTAGTAGTGTTTTTGTTGTTATATTTTAAATACGTTTAGTGTTAAATGCATTTAGTGATTTGTGGTGCAAGTTTAAGGCTAAATTGCACCACCTTGTTTTGTTGCTATTCTCATGGATTTATGTTAAAAGTGATATTATGAGACTTTCTTTATCAGAATGTCTAAGTTTACTACACAAGTGCCCAGATTATCCCGGGCTACATGACATTATAAAAAAACATAATAAAAAAGGCAGCGAATCTAAAATATAGCATATTTAGACTCCGTTTCATTAGCTATCGCTAAATGGTACCTTACAATAATTAATTTTGTTAAGACTAATCAGTTCATTAAATTAATTAACTAAGTGATTTGATTACGTCCCAATCTGAAAACATTTGTAACCATACAGGCAATGAGAGCACTCTATGAGTATGTACTATGACTTACGTCGTAATTTTTTTGTTAATATAGTTAAATATTTCATAGATTAATAATGTTTTAATTACTTTCAAAGTTTACATTTTCTTTTAATAAAAAAAAAATATTAAGAAAATATTCAATAGCTATTAATATTGTAAAAGTTTCTCCAATAAAAATCCGTTTTCTATAAAGTAGTTCGAACGATCAGTTGGACCACCGCGTAGAAAATAAGACGTCAGGCAAATTGAAACGGATCAAAGGAATGAAAGCTTCGTGAAGGCATTAGAATTGACCGTTTTCTGCGCGTTTCAAATAAATAATTCCAAATACGAGACTCTTCCGATATTGCGAACATCGAGGGAGATTTATTTTAGATACAGGCTGTTGCTTTTATAAAATTGAAAACAATTATATTTTATGATGCGACATTTTTTGGTTGGTGCACAGATTATAGACGATTTTAGACAAGGTCCTTTCCACACGGAAAACATGAAAATTATCTTGAAATATTTTCTAAGTATGCTTTGTCAGATTGCTAAGGGCTTCACTAGTTAGAATTATATATAACTTGGAATAAGTATTATTTACATGAACATCTTCATCAAAGATTTATCTCATTCGTTTAACGACTTCATTCCCAATCAGGTTTTCAATCTCATCCACAACACCAATTACTCTTCATAATTATTAATTACGTTCAAAGTGAACTTTCATAAATTCTAATTATCTGTTCATATCAGAGTTAACTTGATAACATAATTCAAATCTCGTACCCAACTCGAGTCATTTAGGCCCTTAGATATTATCAGTAATCGGAAAAAACAAATCAGTCCCTAATGTGAACTGTCTTAAAAGTTCAATCGCGAATCGAAGGGCCACCCGTTACCTCGCTTTCCCCGGTGGTCCAATCTTCAAGATGATTAAATTAGGATACGAACAGATATAACATGCGAAATGATATACAATGAACCGAGTCCGATTCTGCATAATGAAGCAATCAAATAGTTTCCATTGTACCCTGGCCGATCTTGACTGAGCACTTGTAACGTTAACTTTTGCGTTACGTTAGATATTATATTGGAGGGGATTAGATCTAAAAATATCTCTGTATAAACCAGATTATCAGAAGAAAATCAATGGACACCGTCAGGTTAATACATTTATATTATTTAACAAGTGTCAATGATTATTTGCTCGTATACATATCAAGTCTATACCACCACAAACATCAAAGTTTGCGTTTTAGTTACGTTTAGTAGTAACACCGACGCTTTGCTGTCCGTGACCGTTTTGCATACGGTAATCTCGTTGGAATACTCACACAAAAAGTCGTTGCATTTTAAAATCCTTTTCGAAAGCAAACATTTGACGTTTCGAGGGAAATTGAGCGGAAGGCTTTTTGTACGCTTCTTTTGAATGGATTAATTCAGGGTATACTTACACTAAGCTGACGTACGGTAGCACTCTGTTTCGAATTGGAAACAGCTTTTTGACTGGCTATACACAAAAGATGATTTAAGCCATCATCTTTATTGATTTACTCCGATCTCGAGGCTGGGATATATTTTAATATGGCCGTCTCGGGCTGTCCGAGCGTCCGTTTATCGATGTTACATTGTCAATATGGCGCCTTTGTTCGCGCCAAAATTTATAAGTTAGACGTATGTCCATTGTACGGCAACGTTAAAGGGAACACTACAATGCGGGGTATTTTATACCGATCATAATCCTGACGTGTGGTCAAAATGTGTCGAAGCGTTAAAGATTTATATCAACGGCCAGGACTTTTGGCTAGTGGGTCATTTATTATCTACCTGGCTACGAAAATCGATATCACTGCCATACAAATATCTGCAAAAACGCACGAAATATTGTTGACTATTATTATTTCGACTCTAAAGCCTGAACCGTTGTCGGATTTAAAATTTGTAAATAAATTTATTTTGAAATTTACAAATTATTTCAAGTTAGGTTAAAGGCGAAGTACTTACTTACATCGGGGTAAGAGCTTGAATGTTATAAATCAATACTTAAATAGTGGGAGAGGAATTAATCTTAAACGTAGATGGCTCTACTAATCTGTATATTAATGTATCAGTATTTGTCTGACTGTCGAGTTGTCTACTTTTCTTAGTAAGTATTATAATAAAACCTATAAATGTTTATTTAATCCCGATATTTTGTGTTGTGTAATATATCCCTCCATACATTAATAAACTGCATGTTAGTTAAGAAGAGATTGTATATTTTCAGATATATAATAATATTTGAAGCATGAAAGTAGAATAAATGCTGTGGAAATGCGTTCCTTGCAAAGCATGTCTGGCGTGGCTATGAATGATAGGCTGAAAATGAGGTGATAAGGTAACGGTGCAGTTTAAAAGAAGATGTAGTGACAAAGATTGAAAAGAGTATGCTTAGATGGTTTGGTCATGTGGAGAGGATGAGTGAAAGGCGACTAACAAAAGGTATTTATAAAGCAGAGATGAGTGGAAACGCCGGGAGGGGACGCCCTAGAAGGACATATAGTGACCAAATTGGTTGATGTTCTTCAGAAAGGTCAGGTGCGTAGTGCTAGCAACCGGCGTGCGTGTATGACCAGATGTATGAACGTAAGCGAAGTAAAAGGAGTATGTAAGGAGCGTTCTATAGTTTCTGCTTACCCCCATGGGAAAAAGGCGTGAGGTTATGTATGTATGTATGTAATAATATTTTAACATGGTTTATCTCGAGCACTATTCTTATATTATGCGTCTATAGTATAGCACAGGGTTGGCGAACCAATGGCACGCGTGCCTTTAGAGGCACGCGATAAAGTTATTTAGGCACAGCAGCAATTGAGGAATTTAGGCACCTAAGTCACTATAACAAACCTAGAAATCTAAGCGCGATATTTTCATATACCTATGCCTGTGAGTCGTTATTTTCAGAAACCCTTTGTCAGATGATTCCAGTTCAGCTTGCATTCTGCTAAAAGTAATAAAATATGAACCTGATATAAATTATTTGCCGCATCTAGTTTGCAACGGCAAGTTGTTCTTTCAATTACATTATGTATCTCATCTCACGATGTTTATTACTGCATTTTTTTAAAACCAGCCAAGTGCATGTCGGACCACGCACAATGAAGGGTTCCGTAGTTGGGATGAATTTATCCCAAAAACAAACTTAACATTGTAGTTGAAAAACATGCTCTCCCATACATTGATATACGTTACGGTCAATTGGGTATGTAAAGTAAAAATTAACCTATGCCGATTCCAAAACCATTTCGAGATTTTAAGCTTCTAAGACTTATTTTTCTATTAATAGGTCTTAAAATTATAAGATCATATTTATTTTCACAAAAATACTTAAAATCACCTGACTTTTATTTGACCTCTAAATGACGTCACAAAGCAGCCTGAATTGGAAACTTTCAGTGCCTCTTGTAATTAAGTTGTTCTTTATGTGTCAAGTGTCATGCCAACGTCAAATTTACATGAAGCACTTATTATTATTCTTATATTATTATTGTAAATAGTGTAGTTTTTCACCAGCGGCGGACAGTACAAGTCGAATCACATCGATGTATCGCCTCAGGCAAACTTAACTTACGTTCAAATGATCTTCACAATAAAACAGACGCCGCCCAGACTTGTACTTAACATTTACTTCCTCGCACCATTTCCTTTTTAAGGTTTCTTTTACTAACAATCAATTTGTGTCGGCTATTTGTTGTGGTGTTTATACTTGATGGTATGAAGCACTTAGCAGAAGTAGTCTTTGAATCCATTCATTTTATTAATATGCCATAACTTTAAACTAAAGTACCGAAATCGCTAAAGTATGAAATGTAAACAAATTAATTGTCAAATTTGACAGTTAGAATTTACTGAATTTTGGTTTTAAATAAGTGTTAAACGTGGCAAAGATCCTAAGCTATTCAGCTACTAGAGACGTCAGTACGAACAATACTTTAAAAAAATATATAAAAATAACTACAGCTTGTAAAAACAAAAAGATGAAATTATGTCTTTCGAATACTCTTATCATTCAAATAAAAATATAAAAAACATACCTGAAAAATATTTTACATACCTAATTCTCCAACTGCAAATCGCCATCCCTGGTATAGCACATAATTCACTCACATTGACGTGGCATTTACGTGCTAGACCTACTGCTATCAAATTTCATATTACATAACAAACATACATAATCAGCATATAACGTTCCCACTGCTGGGACACAGGCCTCCTTTCTTCGAGAGGGAGTGGGCCGTAATCCACCACGCGGGTCCAGTGCGGGTTGTTAGATGTCACCTGTCTTCGATTTTTTTGGTTCTAGGACATGCCGGTTTCCTCAAGATGTTTTCCTTCACCGTTTTAAGAGTAGTGGTGATGAAATAATTTACACAAAGTAAAGCGTTTCGTCGTTTCGTTGCACCAACGAGGTGAAAATAACGCTTTTTAAGGCATTCTGCCAATCGTTCTACTCGAGTGGCCTGTGGGTGAAACTTAAGCAGCGAAGCTACGGAGCCCTGCGCATCCAGTATAATAACGCTTTTAGGATGCTGTTGGGGCTGCCGTGGCGCTGCAGCGCGTCCGGTATGTTTGTTCAAGCGCGTACGAATGGCTTTCAAGCTATCATGCGCAAGAAAGCAAACTCCTTGCTGCATCGTCTACGAAGCAGCAGCAACAGCATCCTAATTGCTATTGCTGCCCGTTTTGACTGTCCTTTCCAAAATCAGTGGATAAGGACGGCCATAGGCATTAGTTAGGTATAGGTATTAACAATACTAACATAATTTTAGATACAATGTTTTATTACTCACACTAATAGTTTTATGATTATGTTATTGTGTGATTTTAAAGATGTTAACTTATATGGAGATTCTCTGAAATAAAAATTATATTATATTATTAAAGCGCCTGTCAGGGTTTGAACCTACGACGTACAACTCGTAAGTTGCGGCTGTTACCATTGGGCCACCACTGCTCTCAATTTAATATTAGCTATGGTCATTCATCATCAGCCCATAGCAGTCCACAGTTGGACATAGGCCTCCCCAATTGCACGCCATTCAGCTCAATTCTAGGCAACTCTCATCACCCAGCTGCTACCAGCTACCTTGCGAAGATTGTCGCTCCACCTTAGCCTGAGTCCTGCCTCATGGATGCGCAACGGAAGCTAGACATGATTAATTTGAATGTTTCATTGATATGAATTATTATGTTAAAGTTATCTATTACTTATCGATGACTGAGTCCATTGTTTTGTGCAACCATACCGTTTTATTTATTTATTTTTTAAATACCTACCTCTATGATCATTTATAATTATTTTTATTGTATTTTCTTTAAACATAAATAAAAATAGATAGATATGTGTACAAAATATTTTTTATTATTTTGTACACATATCTATCTATTTTTATTTAAATATTTACACACACTATAAAACTGATTTACATCCGTAAGACGACCTCGTAACATAAGGTCCAGTTGAACACCACCGTCAGTCACTAGTTGTCTGGCATTTATGCTGAACTGCAGTGCTATTCTGTAACCATCTCACCGTGAAAACTTAGATGAAGTGAGAGTGGAGTGAACTGTCAGTGTCATCCCACCTGATGCTAGAGATGGACCAAGGATTACATTTACAATCATAATCGAGATTTTGAACAGAAACTCAATTTTGTTTTTGTAATTAAATTTGGGTTTGATTAAATTTCTGTTTTGAATTTTATTTAAAAAACCCTTTAAATAGTAATGTTAGTACACATAAATACTAGTTTTGAAATAATATAAATTGATCAATAGAATTAGCATAAAAATATTATTAAAATCTCGATCATAATTGTAAATGTAATCCTTGGTCAATCCCTAGAATCAGTGGAATGACACTGACAGCTCACTCCACGCAAGAATTCACGGTGAGATTTTTACAGAATCGTCATGCTGGGCCTATTTGGCGCAGCCGTGAGGCACACAATACTATTTTATGTACCTATTTTCTATTTTTTGTGTGAATATTGTGTGCCTTAACCTGGGTCAAATAAATTTATTTTCTTTCTTTCTTTCTTTACCTTACGTTATCTAAGTAACGTTAGCTATCGTGAATAAACAAATATCAATTTCACTGCAATTACCACATCCACCATTGATCACTTGATATGAGATTTACAGGATAGAGGTTTTCAGGAACCGGAGTCAATTAACTGTAAATCTCCTCCCTTACAAAC
Source organism: Tiliacea aurago (assembly GCA_948098905.1). NCBI lineage: Eukaryota > Metazoa > Arthropoda > Insecta > Lepidoptera > Noctuidae > Tiliacea > Tiliacea aurago. The sequence continues at coordinate 10,207,236 of OX402579.1, read as the reverse complement.
AGTAGCTTGCACTTGTTTTCAGATCAGGAAGGCTCTAGCCAAAAAAAGCAAGTTCATCAGGTAAACAATAAATAAAGAAAAACCAGTCGACTGCATGTCGGATCATGCGCAATAAAGGGTTCCGTAGTTGGGATGAATTTATCCCAAAAACAAACTTAAGATTATAGTTGAAAAGCATGTTCTTCCATACATTCCAACTGTAAATGTAAGTTTGTGCGCACAATATTGGGAGATTTACCATGTTATTTTAAGACCATATCTATAAGTATAGAACTATTTCCTGTTTTTTTTTTAAGTATTAGTCTTAGCCGTTTCGAAGTTATGGGGGGAATCATACATTTTCTCTCTCAATTTGTGTGGAAATGATAGGTAGGTGGGAAACGCAGAGCTAATTTGGCACACAAATCTGGAAAAACAATACCAATTTGAGAGGCGTATTTCAGGATTGGCTATGATGTTTTCATATAACGCATAAGTCACCGGTAAAAAAAAACATAATAATGAATCTATAATTTTTAGGGTTCCGTATGTCCGAATGACAAAAACGGAACCCTTATAGGATCATTCGTGTGTATGTCTGTCTGACCGTCTGTCACAGCCAATTGGCTCCAAATCTAATGGACCGATTAAGTTGAAATTCGGTACATATATCAATTTCTGTGACCCAAACACGGACTTGTTGCGTAAATAAAGGATTTTTGAATATGGGGGTCACTTTTGGGCGTCAAATAGAAAGAAAAAAAATTAAAAAAGTTTTGCACTCTGTGCTGTGTGACATATCAAATGAAAGGGCATGTTTTGAGGGTCTCAAGTATATTTTTTTTATAATTTTATAAATATATATTTTTAAATGACTTAGAAAATAGATGATAATTGACCATTGCCCCCCTCCCCCCCCCCCCATTATCTCGGAATATACTGAGCAAAAATTAAAAAAAATACAGAAAATAGTTCTTTACATTGATTACAGGAAAACCTATAACAAGAACGGCACGATTGGCGCAGTGGTTAAGCGATTGACTGCTGCGCTGCGTGTCGCGGGTTCGATTCCCGCACGGAACAAATATTTGTATGACCTGCAAGTAGTTGTTCCGGGTCTGGCTGTTTGTATATGTAAGTTTAAATGTTTGTAAACGCACCCACAATACAAGAGTAGTGTGGGGCAACGTTTTTTTACAAAAAATCTATGATCTTAAAATAATATGGTAAATCACTCAATATTGTGCATACATTGCTTTATGTTTTTCTACTACAATGTTAAGTTACTTCTTGGTAAGTATAAATTGATCCCAATTAAGGAACCCTTCATTATGCGTGGTCCGACACGCACTTGAACGGTTTTTCTTATAAGTAGGTATAACAATTGATTTGCATTTAATTTTTTATTTATAAGGTAGGCAGTGCTTAGTTATCTGTATGAACTGCACGCGCATACTAACAAATTAATCTTCCTCTAGCACAGGTACCTAATCCAATCTTATCACATGAATTCCACGAACCATTGGGTTCATTTCAATGACCACAAAATTCTTTCGTCACAAATAAATTATTAACATCTAATCATAAGCCCAATAAACCACGCATAGAGCATTTTAACGATCTCTTACAGACAATAAACCTACATAGTACAGCCTTTTATACCTGTACGAAAGTTAGCTTTACCTCCGTAGACCAGCCTTGCACCGCGGCGTCTCTTTACTCATTATTGTCACACAGAACGACACTAATTTTATTTATTAGTATCTTTTATGACTTGTCAAATTGTGGAATACTTCTACTACGTTGACGGTGTGGGCGGACCGGCCCGTCTTTTGTGACGCCGCGGCCGCTGTGTGTCAAATCGATTTGTTTTAGGGTTCTTTAACTTGAAATGGAGAAATATAAGTTTCACGAAAAACATCTAAACTGCACCGTTATTGTGTCTGTATTTTCGTATTGTCATGTCCATATTGAAGTGTGTGACAATTTGACAAACCACATAATAGTGTTACGAACTGTTACAAAGATCATTAAACAAATAATCCCTATGTTTCGACAGAAGACTAAAGTCAATATTATACCTACGAGATATCTCTAAAATATTTTTCCTCTCTAAAGATACCTAAAATATTCGATGAGTCCACTTCGAACTTGACCATTTTTTCTCTGCAAAGTGAAGATCTTTAATATGCTAACGAATTGTTTTACTAACAAAGTATCTTTCGTTACTAAACCCATAAACTTAGAGAAAGGCTGTTACAAACGAGATAGGAAAGTTGTAAATTATTTTAGACAAATTGCCTTGCGAGTTAAAATATGCGAGAGAAATACAAAAAGGTTTTAATGTTATGCGAGGCTAAGCATGGCTACTGTGTATTTTTTGTCATACATGCAGATCCGACATAAACTACGTGAACTTATTACACGATGATAACTAGACATGCTTATGAAATTCAATGGAGTATGGATACTTGCCGAATACTAATTTAAAATTTCCATTGATAATGTTGAGTGGTTAGTGAGGTGTAATGAGGTTTACTAACAAGCACAACTGTTCTTTTATCTTGTATCTACAGCTATAAGTTGGTATACTTAACTTGGTAATATAACACTCAGCTCGGGGTTCTAAGCTCTTTCACACCTTGTACTCGGTCAATAAGTAGATAATGTATGAACCCTATTAAAGACCATATAGTGTTGGTCAGTAACTGACGACTTGGAACAGCCCTTAGGTTGTCTGACACATGAGCATAGAGAGTATCGAATATCTAATCGATTTTATAATAGATTTTATCGTGTTAACTAGCTAACAACGTATACTTCTCAATTGACAACGCGATTAAATTAGTAGATATACGTATTTAATTACCTATAACTTACTGTCAGTTCTTCTACACGTGCAGCCTGTGGCTCAATTTCAGTCAGCGGGCATACAGCGACATATGCGTTCAACATTATAGCATTGATAGTACTGCTGCGGATGCCGTGGCGTTGTAGTGCATCAGGGATGTTCGCCGATAACAACAATTATGGTTTTGGCGCCATTGTCAGAAAAAGATGTGCAGCTTTGATGTCGCGTGCACGCGGCAGCACCAACAGTATTCTCAGTGTCTTTGCAGATCGGTGGGATTCCCCGATGTTGCGGAGGTGAATGCAGCTCCACGCTTTTTTTTCTGGGGGTGGTAAATTATCAAATAACTTCTCCCGCTCTGGAGGCAGCGGGCGGGCGTGTCAGACTTTTACTGACTAAAACCAACCCGTGTTCCTTCAGTTGCCTGTGTGCCAGGGCCATGATATCCATTTCAGACAAACTCGCATCCCTGGCAGACTCCACGCTGAATTTTAATTTTAAATATTTGATAATTTGGGTCTGTACTAACACTAGATAATAAGTAAAATTGTTATTAACCCTATGGACTTTGTCTGAAATAAATATTCAGTTCTATAACGATAATGATAGTAACATTGGTTTGTTATTTTCCTTGTAACATTCAAATAGTACATGCAATAGACAACAAATAGTATATGGATTAACATTTACAATGAAACAATACAATCTGCACTTAACCAAGGTCCATCTAATCAACCCGAGGTATTCCACTTAGAGCACTGATTTCAACAGCACTTGGCCGAACCGCACCTGAACACTTCCACTAACCGCACTGAAACAAAATTTTGATAAGTGCCGTTCGGTGGAACAGTTTATTTATATTATTTTCAGTCCCCGAACGGCACCTATGTAAAATATTTTTTTAGTGATGGGGTGTATTTTTTTGTTCAAGGAAATACACTGAGGATTTTGTTTTCTTTTTATGAATGAATGTCCTTTAGGTAATTATTTCGGTTGACCATTAGAAAAGCACACTGCTGGTCAATCTAACACCCCGTATGTATCGTTTCTAACATCTGCCCAACCCGTGCATGCGTAATCAAAATAAAAATATTATTTTAGTAGATTTATTCGATAGTGGGCAGATGTGTCGGCGCGCGCTCCTGCCACTCTATTTTCCTTAGCCCTTCATTGTGTTTGGGCGAAGGGCCTCAAAGGGTCAATATCCAAGACTTGCTTCCGTTCGATATTCGATTCACTTCTTGTTTTGTCTGCAAACATCTTAAATATCCGCCGTCAATCATTTACAAAGATTTTGCATTAGCTGAAATGCTTTCTTTGAATTTTATATTAACCCTTTAGCTGACGCTATTTAAAACCGGCTTGGTTAGTCTGGTAGTACCTACGTATTTATTTTTTATTTTATTTATTTTATTAGGATCACCAACAATTGATTACACTGATACAAACTTATAATACATTTTTTTAAGTAAAATAACAATGCATCAGTTACTTATACCATACTGCGATCGCCAACCCGCCTGCCAAGCGTGTCGATTATGATAAATTCCCCCCATTTTTGGGGGAGACCTATTCAATTCAATTCAATTTATTTATTTTTCAAGTAACCAAGAGTCATTTGTTAGTAAAAACTTATCCTACGTTAGTAATTAAGATAATTTTATTCACATATAAAGGTATACCTACTATTGACAGCGGCAGCACTGTCCGACGCTTCACCGCGGCCACACCATTCCATGGGAAATGGCGCAGCAGCGATTCACGTACGGACAGTCCAGCCTACTCGAAATTAGAGACAGGATACTGCTGTTGCTGCCCCCCACCCCACGCACCAGGGAGGCACAGCGCTTACGCATCGTGGCAAAGAAACAATCCACATACTTACCTGTGCGTCCGCGAACATCCCTGATGCGCTGCAGTAGCGCGGCAGCCTCAACAGCACCCCGAACGCGTTGTTGTATTGCACGCGGAGGGCATTGTACGACTTTTGAGTATAACTAGCCCACACGCTACTTATGTAAAACGTAGTGGAGTATGCTCTGAAACGATTAATGAGCGTATGTCCAGCAGTGGACGTCTTTCGGCTGAAATGATGATGATGATGAGTTATTTATAAGTAAACACCACATGTATAAAACAATGAATCAGAGAAATAAGCCTACCTTACTTAGTAATAAGCGCTAACATTGAAAACGGTTTTTTTTTTATAAGTTTATTATTAACTGAAGTTTATTTAAATCTTTTTTTAGGTAGACGAGAAATTCCATTAATAAAAGTTCTGCGTGGAACTTTAATACAAACTAGGTTTGTTTGTGGATATTCTTGTTCGTTAGGCCTAACAAAGCTTAAAAGTAAAGTGTTGAAAATGATAAGAATAATGAAAACATAATTGAGATACAAAATTAAAATGAACGACGAAGAGCTGAGAAAAATAAAAGCATAACGAGAGCTGAGAAAAATAAAAGCATAACGAGAGCTGCAAATATGGGGTCGTCTATTAATCACGTGATGATTTTTAGCAACTTTTTAACCCTCCTTCCCCTGGTGATACGTGGTGAGATGTTAGATTAATCCCCGCCCCCCTACCCAAAATCACGAGTATATTTTTGGTGCAAAGGAATAATATCTTTAAAATGTACAGAATATTTTATCTTTAAATAGTTATAATCAATTTTATTTTCCATTTCTTCCCGTGGTTGTCGTAAAAGACGACTAAGGGACTTACTAAAGAATGGGCAGCAGCGTTCTCTATGCATTTTTAAAACCATTCTGCGATCGCCAACCCGCCTGCCAAGCGTGGCGATTATGGCAAATCAGTGGACGTCTTTTGGCTGAAATGTTGATGATGATGATGATGAATCTAATTTATACCTTTCTATATTTAAAGTCGGCGAGTCATGGTCACGCGCCGCTTCTTGTTTTAGAAATGGCGCGTTCAACGAAAAAATAAATACACGTGGTATCTCACTACACCCCCTCCCTTGTGATATTTCGTGATTTTGTCCGAAACCCTCTCACCTTTCGAGCCTCACGTGATTAATGGACAATCCCTATGTAAATATACAGAGAATTAAAAATGTATCATACTGATTAAATGTTATTTATTTATTGCTATTATTTAAAAATAAGGTTAAGATCTTTGTTTCACGAAGCTCAAATATTAGCCAGCGTAAAATAATTACTTCAATACTGACTTCATTATTTTAACCTCGATAATATTTGAGCTTCAAATGTAATTTGTAGACTACTGTTAAAAATAAACTTTGTATAAATGTTCATCAAAACCGGCATCAACATCGCCACATGCGAACTACGCGTCACACTGACGTCACGCAAAATCCTGCATCGCGCAAGCAGAGTTTACCGCGCAACTAGCATATATATACTACATCTTGACATCAACCGGCGGGCAGTTTGCTCACCAGACACGACACCCGTCTGGTCAGTGGATCCTCCCTTTTCTATAGAGGATGAGTGAACTTTACACCCTGTTCCTCATACCTCTAAATAAATACGTTTACAAAGTTTATTAAGGCTACCGCAGACAGATCAGCGCGACGCGATACTAGCAGCACAATTTTTATGAAAACTTCATGGAAAGTGTCACGCTGCCTGTCGCGCGCACGATTTCGCACCAGTCTGCACGAGCCTTTATTCCGAGTGGTCTACAAATAAATGAAATAAGCACCAATTAAAAAAAACATCATTGCCGAGCTAAACAATGACTTGAAAAGGCATTGGAAAAACTAAACACAACGAGTACTTATTTATATCACAGCTCAGACTACTTACTAAAGAACGGCACAGCGTCCGTCGCTAGTCGGATTAACACTATTTACTTCTTGTTTCGCGCAAGCCAGTCCACTTAGTCTTTTTAATGTGTAAATTAATTTAAATCGACCTTTGGAGCATGAAATTCCCAATCCATTACCTGTGAGACAGTTTAATGCGCCGCTGCAGCCTCCCAGCGCAATAGAACACAGCTCCCAGCGCAATCCGCGTATTCCCAACATACTGGACACAGGTGGCGGATTCTTGAAATAGAAAAATCGCCCATACGTCTCCTTAAGTACATTTTTCCCGTTTCATTATAGACCATAACGAGGAACTTTTTCATTTTAATTAAACGTGCATTAAAGTTGAAAGTCGGTGGCTTATCGCAGGTCTAGGTGTTAAGGACTAATTGATAATCGAAATAAATGGAGGGCTTTCGTGGGGACTAATAGCCGTGTGTCCGTGTGAACGCGGTGTAATCAGCAGCCGCTTCTCAATTGTCGCTCACGCACGATAATACCTGTGAGCCGATCATACCGGGCGCGAGAAGTGGTCTCACTAACGAAACCAGGGATTACCTCACAATCTCATTACCGTGCCGTGTTTAATAGCGGGGATAACACTGAAATACGTTTTAATTTCGCGTCCAGACTCGTTAATACGTCACTCAGATCAGTTTATACTTAGTGCCAAGTTGGCGCAGAAAAATTGTTAATTACTTATTTTAAGCTCGCTTTAATATTGTGGAGTAAGGACCCGCTGCATCAAAACTTTATTTTTCCTTTTTTTATTTCATATAATGTCTAAATATTATTGTTGATTTCATAGAATGTCATGTACTATACCTAATATTATGTTTAGGTGGTTATGACCTTATTGAAGTTGGTACCTAAAAACGTAATAAATAACTCAAACAAAAAAACAGATATTCGACCTTTGCTTTATCATATGCAGCAGATATTTTTTAAACAGACGCTTTTACATTTTAATAAATATGCAAGTGCTAGACTCCCCTTCGAGATGGGTAATGCAACAAACTAACATACTTGATTAGAGTTGTTAAATAAAATAATTGAAGCATTAATTATTTGGAGGCGTGTAAACAAATTGCGGTAAAAAATATTTAATGACACAGAGAAGGCATAATTGGCGTTATTTATTTGCCAACAGATTTTTAATTTTGTACCGAGACGTTCGATATTATCGTAGCGCCAAGTGGATCGTTTTGGTATTAATTTTTTAGTCTGTGCATTAAATATTTTATTCCATCTTGATTTAAAGTTTTAATACGGTGAGACGCGCATCCGTTATAAAGAGTCAATTGACAATCTGAGCCTCACGCCTCGTGGCGACTGAATAAATGGCGCCCGCGACGGGTGATTAAAAAATATGGCCACTTTAGAGTGTTAAATATCACAAAAGGCCGGCAATATTTTCAAAATAATAACGTCAATAATTGGCACGCAAGCCAACAGTAACTCGAAGGCGGTTCGTCTCATTATTCGCGTACGGATTTTACCACCAACCGAGACAGATTAATCGTTTTAACTATATCATAAGTTTATATTCGAGCGTAGAACTGCGCTGTGTCAATTACACAGCAAAAATACAGCTGTCTATTATTCATGGTGTGGTTCATGAACTATCTATGCTAAGTGAAAATTCCATATTGCATGCGTGGGAATGGCGCGGTGCGACTACCCGCTAGAGATTATGAATGAAATTTATTTATTCACTGAAACCTGTAGGTCAGTGAATGAATTGCAGCTCAGACAAAACAATAATTCACCACTGTGTGGATGGCCCGGAGGACACGGTGGAGCATACGGTGGAGGTCTGCCCAGCTTGGGCGGAGCACCGCCGTGTCCTCACGGAGGCGATCGGTGGCGGCGATCTCTCGCGTCCGGCCCTGGTTCAGGCCATGGTTCGGAGCGAGAGTGCATGGGAGGCCGTCACCTCCTTCTGCGAAGCAGTAATGCTCGCAAAAGAGGAGGCGGAACGCGTGAGGGTGAGGCAGGGTTCGTGCCCTCGCGCCCTTAGCCGGTGCAGGAGATGCCCAGGGCGTCGGGAGTCGCAAGCTGATTTCCGGCCACCGTAGGCGCGGGCCTGCGGACGGTGAGCGATGGGTAGCTCGTCGTCCGATAAGGACCAGGCCCGGGTCGACGGCGCGTTGTGTTTCACGCGCGTGTTAGAGTATTCATATTTGTAGGAAAACACTGTTGAATTGATTTTGTAAAACACCATGAACTTGAGTAAATAACAAAGACAATATCAGCTGTCATACGACAGATGACGTTGACTTAAGGTCAACATGTTGTAATTATTGTATTCTCATCATAAATTATTATTTTGTGAAACAAGAGTTATAATTTAAAATAAATGTAATCATCACTTCCTCAAATAGTTAATTTATGTTAACAGTCAATTTTGTGACTTAAAAGACTAGATTCCAATCTAGTCATGATTTGCGGTTCTAGATAGTCAAAACAAATGTTTATTAACTTTAACATTACAAATTGATATGGTATAATGAATAGTATGATTCTTTAATGTTTATTAGATTTTACATAGTAATATCTATGTACCAAGTTGTTTCTAAACAATTCTCGGAACTTTCAAGCGGAGTTGATATTTTATCAACTCTACGTAAAGATAACAAGTAAACACTTACTAAATTCCTAAATTATCTTATTATGTTTTAAAACAGTTCCACTATATGAGATTTGTTTGTTAACACTCCCAAAATAAATTATTAAGCCAAAATTGTATGACGCTCTGTGATTGGTCACTACATAAGTTTTGTTTATTAATAGCTATGCTAATAGATATTCAGCCAAAACTATATGGTGCTCTGTGATTGGTCGAAAATGTATACTATAAAAGGGCATGTATCCAGCAGCTCGGCGGACTCCTTACGCTAGCTGTCTAACGGTAAAGACCTGGTCACCTGGTGTCTGCCGTAATATTAAGCTGCTAAGGAGATTCCCCACCACAAAGAGATAGTACACTATAAAGTGGAAACTCTGGTCGGCAGGCGAAAGAGAGCTGGTACGCCCTGTAACGCGGAAGCTCTGGCCAAATCATCCCGCGACCCTTTATGCTAGCTGTCCAACGGTAAAGACTTTGTGTCCGCCGTAATTATTAAGCTGCAAAGGAGTTCCACCGCCATTGCCACTAGGACATAGTATACACCACAAAGTACTGGCCCAAGAGAGCCGGTACGCTGTAAAGGAAGTCTCTGCACAAAATAAATAAAGATGAGTATTTACTTTTCTAAAACCATATTTCTTAGCTATTCTGTGTAACTTAATATGTGTAAAATGTAATATGGTTATTTGCAGTTAGGTACTGATCTAATATAATAAGTACCGTAAAACGGGGTGAATAGAAATGCAGGGGTGAATCGAGACGCAACTTTATAATGGATTTTAACGTTGAAATAATATCTTTTGTTGTCAAAAAGGACTATAATGTGTTACCTGTACTATAATTAACTAACGATGAAGTGCCTTGCCAACAAACTATATTATTCCAAGGTTAAAATCCATTTTATAGTTGCGTCTCGATTCACCCCTGCATTTCAATTCACCCCGTTTTACCCGGTACCTAAAGTATAAAATGTGTACCCAATTGTGAAAATAGTCTAACTTATAAGGTTCCCGTCCTATTTAATGTAACTTATGTGATTTTGTGATCTAATATGTGAAAGAATGGTATCCGCCTATTATTAATTTATTACAAGATATACCTATACAGGTACTAGGTGTCATTTGAGTTAGCTAAAAGTAGGTTCAATTCCTATTCTTATCCGACTTCCAAAAAGGAGGAGGTTTTGTGTTCGGCCATTTGAGTTAGCTAAAAGTAGGTTCAATTCCTATTTTTAACCGACTTCCAAAAAGAAGGAGGTTTTAAGGTCGGCTGTATGTTTGTTTTTAATATCTAATTGCAATATATTTGAGAGATTAAATTCATTATAGTATCAATAATCCTTTACGCGCTTCAAAGAGGTGTCAGCACCAACTGACGGGGTCCGTTAGGGCCAATGCCTGCCAGGGTTGCGAGTTTGTCCGAAAGGGATATCGTGGCCCTGGCACACAGGCAACGGAAGGAACACGGGTGGGTTTTAGTCAGTAAAAGTCTGACACACCCTCCCGCTCAGCCCAAAGCGGCAGAAGATATTTGATAATTTCCCACGCAAAAAAAAAAAGACGAAACAATAATAGGAAATATGCATTTAAATTGTTTTTTATTTTTATTCTAAATCAATAAGAGACAGTAATATAAACCCAAGAAAAGTATTAAAAGTTGAATTCAACTACTGCCAAAAAAATTATGAATTACCAACAATTTTCTACTACAGTTCAAACGTCCGTTTCTGTCGCGATCGTGATGTCATTTACCACGATACTGCTGTATTTATATCTATTTTTTTAACCCCTGATGAAAAAAGAGTGTGTTATAAATTTGACCGCTATGTGTGTGTGTCTGTCTGTGGCACCGTAGCTCTTAAACCGATGACCCGAATTGAATGTGTTTTTTTTAGCCCCAAATAACATATATTATAATTTTTGTGCTTTATTCAAGCAGAAATCGCACTTTTTACCGCAAGATTTTAAGCGCTTTGCTAAGAATAGAATTTACTCACATAGTTTTTTTCGTCATTCCGGCGTTGACGAACACCAAAAAAATTGTTTCTTTACTCCTACACAATTTATATTAAAAGTAATGGTTAGGTTTGAAATACGTGCATGGTTCCTATTATACGAGTATAAGCATTTACTTGACTAGGTACCTACACAATTAACCTGATAGCTGTTTAACGGATCGTCCTCTGAAATGGTTCAACATGCTTAGACTTTGGAATAACAAGTTAGAATTTCAGTTAAAAATCACATTATACTGATTATCTAAAGTAAATCACAGAATCAAAGAAGGCAAAAAACTTCGATACAGAAATTATCTGTCGAACAAAAGACGAAATCTGTCAATAGTACGATGACAAACGTTGAATGTTCTTCAATGTATCCATTCAATAGCGATGATCTAAGGATCGACCTCTCAAAGTGCCCGAAAGTATACAATAGCGTTGAAATACATGAATACTATCGTCGATCAGATGGTATAATGGATTCTTTTTCTCACTCACACTTTCAATATCGGGATGTGGCCACTAAAGTAGCGAGAGACAGAAAGTATGAACCCCATAGAACAATTGACTGCATAAGGAAACCTACGAAATTAAGTTTTCTTGAAATATGTCCATCCAGAGAAAATAAAAATGCATTTACCTTAAAGTGTAGTAAAAGTCTCACATAACAGTATTAATTACTATCCTAACTAATATTATAAATGCGAAAGTAAGTTTGTTTGTTTGTTACCTTTTCACGTCTTAACCACTGATCCGATCATCTTGAAATTTTGCATATATGTTGTCAGGTGTACAGAAACGGACATAGGATACTTTTCATCCCGAAAAAAAGTACTGTTCCCGAGCAAAACAACAATAAAGTTCTTATGATAAATGGCGCCACGTGTTTTTCGAATCATAATTGAATTATATTATTATAAAAACTTTAGTAGTGTGTTAAGAGTTTTTTGCCGACAAATATTATAAATGTGAAAGTAAGTTTGTTTGTTACCTTTTCACGCCTAAACCACTGAACCGATCATCCTGAAATTTTGCATATATGTTGCCAGGTGTACAGACACGGACATAGTGTACCTTTCATCCCGAAAAAAAGTACTGTTCCTGAGGAAAACAACAATAACGTTCTTATGATAATAGATGGCGCCACGTGTCTTTCGAATCATGATTGAATTATATTATTATAGAAACTTTAGTAGTGTGTTAAGAGTTTTTTGCCCACTACAAGCAGAGTACAACCCGATTTGATTGTCAAAATCTAAATTAACTCGAGCGAAGCCGCGGGCAAAAGCTAGTATTTTATGCAAAATGAGTTATGTGGCGGACTGTCTACTAGCAGACCACAAAAGATAGAGAGCAGTTAGCCCAGTGATAACGGCCCCGACTTACGAGTCATGGGTTCGAACCCAGACAGGCGCTTTACTTTGTGTAAACAATTTCATCATCACTCCCCTCAAAACGGTGTGTGTTTATACAAAAACAGTTATGTAGCGGACTATATTACTAGCAGGCCTAACAAGGTAAGAAAAGCACCCTCGATCTGAGTGAAAATATCAAAAGATTGTTCTTCAACCTCTGGGTTGAATTTCGTATAATTTTCGCTGGTATGTAAAATTTACTGTACAGCTCCTACTATATCACTGCGTTACCATTGCCCGCTGATTTAGTAGCCCCAGCACCTAAAGCCTTCTGACAAATGTCTACGTCACTGATATAATCAAGGACGATGGCAAAGAATAGCCATGATACTTGTGGTCAAAACAGATAAACATGGTGATTGTGCTGGCGATTTTGTTATTTTTAATCGTCCAACGATTACGATCTGAGGTGTGGATAGCCTCTCAGAAAACTTTGCAGCTGAAGCCGTCTTTTATACTGTTGTTATCAGTTATCTATCCTCTTAGCGAGTAATACTTCTAAAAATATCCTTTGAGTGTCTATTTTCTTGTTTGTTTTATTTAGGAGTAAACATGGTTTCTGTTTTGCTAATTAATAATAATAATCTTCTTTATTACATAAGAAAATGGTTGCAAATTTTGTGAAGTCCCTGACACTTGTGCTAGGTGGTTAACTTGTGTTACAAGAGCCAGTGCCCTCTCCCGGAGGAAATACTATTGAATACTTATGCAATAAGATTAACAAATGAGAAATAAAAAAGACAACAAGTAATACAAATTAAAAATTAAAAAAATAAACATGGTTAGAAAATGCCTGTAATGGTGATTGTGTGTAGTGTGGGTGTGTGTATGTATGTGTTGGTTCCCTTCCCTGTGTGATGATTGGTTCAAGATTCAAGGTAATAGCCAGAAAATTCTGTTAATTTTATTCTATATGTGGATGGACGAGAGCTAGTGGCTAAGTAATAACAGCTGCACGGGTCGATCCAGGTTAAGCTACGTTTGCCAAGGTTGCTCCGTGGATGGGTGACCATCTTTACATTACCGAGACTCCTCCGAGCCGAGAGAACGAGCGTTGCACGTTGGTCCCGGCTGTCATTCGTCGATCTTTGACAGTCGTTACGGGCCGTCAGAACCCCGAAAGTCTGACAACCAGTCTTACCAAGGGGCCTCGTATTACCCAGTTAGTGGGTTGTGGAGGTCAAATAGGCAATCGCTCCATGTAAAATGCTAGTATCCAGTTGCATCCGTTTAGAATGGAAGCTGACCCCAACATCGTTGGGAAAAGGATAGGTAGATTAATTGATTGATGTGCATGGAAGTATCGATTCACCCGTTGCGGGCGAGTTAATTCGTGCGAATCGACCAATACGCCTCTTCTTTTTAATTACACCTCAAAATAAGAATAAGAATCATTTATTTGTTAAAAAACATCATCATCATCATTTCAGCCGAAAGACGTCCACTGCTGGACATAGGCCTCCCGAAAGGGGGGTTTGCCATAATCGCCACGCTTGGCAGGCGGGTTGGCGATCGCAGTATGGTGTTAAAATGTATAGAGAACGCTGCTGCCCATTCTCTAGTAAGTCCCTTAGTCGCCTTTTACGACACCCACGGGAAGAAATAGGGCGGTGCTATTCTTTACGTCCGGCACAACACTGACAGTACTGTGAAAATATCTGTATTTCAGACGTCAGCCCTCTTCCCCTGTTGTAGGCGACACTAGAAATTAAACTTTGTTTGACCTCTATACACATCTATAACACATTAAATATAGAGATAAAATAATAATAAAATAAAAGGAAATGACAAATATAGGAGATAATTATAGGAAAATTGGTTTTAATGGAGTGATTGTCAAGCTAGGTGGGTTTTTTGATGCTAGCAAAAGTTTCAATGTCTTTTATTATCTACTAAAAACAATATTTCATGATTTACCAGCTCCAGATAAATAAAATAATAAAATCTTATTATACCTAATGAAAAACAACTGGATGTTTCATAAGAGTGATCAATTAAAAAGGGTACATAAACATCAAAATTAATAATAGTACTAGATGTACGTAACCCTCTCACCCATTTCGGTTAATCACGGGTACGCCCGGGTCATGCGCTCGCGCCGGTGACGGAGGGTTGAACTTGTTCAAACAACACGTTTATTTGCATTTGACGAGTGTAACGAGCTTTTAGTATCGTTGAGTGCCCTTTGTAGGGTTACCAACTATTCTTTTAAGCACGTTAGAATTTACATATTTCATTAGTCTGTTTTTTTTCTATGGTATGAATCATGGTAGTTAATATTTAAACATAAAACACGTTCTGAATATTTGCATACGATTAGTCTTACTGGTTTCAGCTGTGTTGTATTTACTAAGAAAGTGTTATATTGTCATCTTTAATTTCAGTTTAATGCTTATTTGGCGTACCTATAAATGGTAAACTAAGGGGCCACCTCCACGAGCGAGAGAATCGTCGAGTTTTTTAAACACTACCCTCAAAGTGTATTCTGTTGCCAAGATAAGCTACGTCACATTTTGCCTGACGATATCCTGCGAAGTCTAATGGAATCTCATTTAAGGGACAGGCTTGTCAGTTGCCCCCGACAGTAAACTGTGATAATAATTAACGATATTAAATTTAGTGTCTACCCGTCTTCTGATGACTACCGATAGTTTGAAAGCAAATAATATTTTCGAATTTTCCTTATCAACGGTCACCCGACACTATATTCAACAAGTATAGTATAGTTATGCGTTGTGGCCTCAAATTCCCTCAAATAAGGGGTGCGACACACCTGTCCCGCACCCTCGCGACACGCGACGTTTACAAGTTGCACAAGCTGGTTCACCAGTGTAAATAGACCTTAAGGGACCTACAAGCCCTATAAAGTCCTCCTTTTGATAGTGCCCACAATGTACCGGTCGACAAAGGTCCTGATAAAATGGTTTGAATTTTTAATCGCTTAGGGTGCCCATATAGTATGCTCTCTAAATCTGAGCTTGTGTAGAGCAATGTGCATTGTTATGGATATAGTGCAACGCTTTTCAACAAGTTTGGCAGGGGTGTTTTATTTTTATTATTATTCAGGTTTTGGTCTACCTGATTAACCTCGGTACTTTGAAAAGGATCACTATGAAGCATTTTTATTATTTTATATGAAGTTTATCCCAAACAACGACTTGTAAAATAAAAAAAAGCAGTATTTGTTTTACAAGTCACCAATATATAGAGAGTGATCAATGAAGGCGCTTCTTCGCTGTGACTGTGATCAATCGACCATTGTGCGCGCTCAAATTGGTAAAATGTCTTTACAACCTATTTTATTGTTATGTCCGCAGTTTACAACTGCACCTACGAGTCGTGACACCTACATCACTGATAATTCGATAAAATAATGGCGATCAACTTGAAGTTACTACTGCGAGAGCAAATATACGTTTAAAGTTCCTTTTTCGTTTAACCTGTTTAGTATTTTTTATATAATGCTTACATAAGCAGCAAAACGATTGTTTTGTTTTTCTTTTACGATGCAGACGGATAAAGTATGAAATAAATACTTTGGCAAAGAATTATGAATCATTGATAAGCTCATGTAATTATTAACACAGTGCTAAAATAATTACAAAAATTCGGAGGCATGACAAAAACTAATATAAAATTAAAAAGGCAATCACTCAACCGGAAAGCAATATAAATTATAATATTTATGAAATGCTGAACAATGTTGCTCGTTACCAGTAACCAGTTTTACACGTGTCAAAAAATACCGTTGAATAAAAATAATGGTGATATAAAAATTTAACAATCGAACGTAGGAATAATTGCGGAGGGAATCGCAAGCGGTCGGCGCGTGGCGTGCGCGCGCGCCGGACAGGTGTGCCTCAACCCTAATTGTTCTCTATGAAAGGGAGGGCGAGAGGGTGAACTATGTGGATTTGCATTAAATAATGTATGTAACGTCATGCTTTGTTGCCCCAGTAACAGCATTAGGGGCAAACGAGTTGTATTGATACTGTTTGTTCAAGGTGAAATGTAAAGCGTATTCAGATTTTTTATTATTGTGGTCCGGTGATTTTTTATTATTTTCAGTGGCGGTGCTTGGGGAGGCCTATGTCCAGCAGTGAACGTCTTTCGGCTGAAATGATGATGATGACTATTGTGGTCCAGTCCTGTCAGAATTATAGTTATAATGTATATAATGTACAGCTATAATGTAATTATAGCTGTAGCTTTATTTAAGCGGGCACGCCCATTATGCCTGGAGGCTTTTATTTAGATACGTTTTGTTTACGTTATTTCTGCTTGAGTATAGTTTTCGACGATTATTATACATATATATATATATATTTGTATAATGGTGTGTGCTAGCTAACATAAGGCAAATAATTTAATTTAACGATTTTGATTTTGATTTTGATTTTGAATACCGTAACTTCATATCGTATGTATTTCTAAACATAAGAGTTTAAGAAATTATACCGGCCTAGGCCAGTTATTTATCTTTTTGCGTCTTCATATTAATAAGCTGACACAGCTCCATGATGGCACAATAATTTCAAGATCCTTAATTACCATTTCAAAAGACGTTAAGTTTTTAGGGTTCCGTAGTCAACAAGGAACCCTTATAGTTTCGCCATGTCCGTCTGTCTGTCTGTCTGTCTGTCCGTCCGTCCGTCTGTCCCCGGCTTAGCTCAAAGACAGTACTAGAAAGCTGTAATTTGGCATGGGTATACATATTAATCATGCCGAAAAAGTCATCAAATAAAACCATGAAAAACAATTTTTTTAGGGTACCCTTACACGTGAAATGGGGATTTTTTCTCTTCTATTCCATGGTGTGGGGTATCGTTGGATAGGCCGTTCAAAAATATTGTGGGTTTGTTGGAACTATTTTTTAATTAAGAGATCCATTTGCGTAATATTAAGCTATAAAGTGCTATTTTTTGTTAGAGTCAAGTGTCCCCTCCCCCTGCCAGCTAAATGGTTGGTTTCGGATATGTGAAAAAATTCATGGCAATAGTTTATAAAACGAAATTAAAAGGAAAACTATCACAGCTAAGTAGGCTTCACAAGTTAACAAGTAATAGTCGACCAACTTAAATTTGCAGTTGAGAATTGACCGTAACGTATATCGATGTATGGGAGAGCTTTTCAATTACAATGTTAAGTTTGTTTTTGAGATAAATTCATCCCAACTACGGAACCCTTCATTGTGCGTGGTCCGACATGCACTGGCCGGTTTTTCTTTAATCAGCTATCCCATTACAAGTTTCATAACAGACAAGGAATCAGAACAATCTGTTACAACAGCTACCTTAACCTGAGGACATAACGGCCTTTCTATCCGCTCGTTAGCCAAAAACTCGTATGTCCAGTGCCTTACCGACAATGCTGGGGCACAAAAAGCTGCTTATGCGTCCGCTGTTCTGAACGCCACCGGAACACCTCCGGCGCAGGCTGTTAAGGAGCACTCATATGTACGTAGGTTTATGCTGAATAATGTGGGAACAGTATGGTAAATAGGTTAAAAGCTTTGGCTTAAGGAAATCGGTGTAAGTAACAAATTTTGGTATATAATTATGCTAAAATGACCCAAGTAGATTTCTCGTTTAGGGTTTTAGTAGAGCAACATCAGCACGCGTAGCATGACACCGGAACACCTCCGGCGAAGGCTGTTAAGCAGCACTTATATGTACGTAGGTTTATGCTGAATAATGTGGGAACAGTATGGTAAATAGGTTAAAAGCTTTGGTTTAAAGAAATCGGTGTAAGTAACAACTTTTGGTATATAATTATGCTAAAATGACCCAAGTAGATTTCTCGTTTAGGGTTTTAGTAGAGCAACATCAGCACGCGTAGCATGACTTTCTTAAAATGTTACTAAGCATAATTTTCTTTTCTTCATTTTTGACATAGGGACATAGGGACGACGTCAAAATCTTTTTGTGGGTGAACTACTATCATATATACGTACGGAACCCTCGGTGCGCGAGTCTGACTCGCTCTTGATTGTTTTTTTTTATTGGTTTAGGTCGGCAGAACTCTTTCGGAAAAGTATTAGGAACTATAGAAGTCACCACCGCCTAACTCAATATTATAATTTTAATTTTGGATAAAATGGTCTGCTAACGGAAGTTAGCAGATCATATTTTTATACGCCTTTTTTCAAGAAAAAACGCCAGCACTATTTTATTTAAGTATCAGGAACTCTAGAAATTAGCAGCATGTGAATGGAAGTCACATTTTTTATGCTCTGCTGGAAAATGATCTGCCAAGTTCACCCACATGAAATCATTCTACAATCTGTAATGTTGTCCTTCGTTTATATTGTTTCTGTGGTGGTCATGCTACAAGTGATGGTGTCGTTACACGTCTGTAATTCCTCGAATGGGTAGGTAGAGGAGTATACATCTATGACTGAACCCACTTTTCGCTAGATATCCCATTGTCCATTATAACAGCCAACGCAAAATCAGTGCAACAAAATAAATCCAAAAGAAATATAGAGCAACATCCTACAACAAGTGAAAAACGTTCCAGTTCTCGAATTAACATTGCAAATAAACTCCTCATGTCAAGTATTAAGTAGTGGGGGTAGTAAATAAATACGAGTGTGTCCCGGCAATCAGTGCGGATATATAGACTGTGGAATTAGCCTGCCGCCGGGGGCGCGGCGGTCGCGCGCCGCCCTTGCGAAGAGGCGATACGACGTGGGTGGAACTTGTGTCGCATACGATATACAAGTCGTACTTTTAAAGAAGTTTCTATTTTTCAGGAGACCGATAAATTCAAAATTCGAATAAAAATAATCCATGCGGGAAGTATTTCGGAGATAGATTTGAGGTACAGACGAGAATTAGGTTGGAATTTGCATTTCTCATTCAGTCTTTTTCTTGATACAAAGTAATGTTTTGGTCTTTCAACAATTTATCGAAAATTTCAGTAATAAGGTAGTTTTAGGAACTAAATACGTCTTTTACAATACAATACCAAGAACTTGATACACGACCAAACTCTTTTATACGACAGTTCCACGTCTAGCGAAGCATCAGCGCCACTAATTGCAGGCTCCCGTACCGATTTAAATCGTACTCATAAAACATTTTGTAAAACCCAACGTACACAATTTATTGGTGGGATTTAATAATTGCTCATAATTGAAATGCAAGAGCAATTACGTATGTTACCTACAGCTCCGGACCTTTGTATCGCCGAAAGCCAAAGGCGTTTGTTTACAATGAAAATTATGTAAAGTGCAACTTTGACTGATGTTGATGGGTATTTAATGCATTCGTAGTGAGTCTTGTTCTTCTATTTGAACTGTGTAATTAGTCATAAATCGTACTCTAGCTGTCGCACGTGACATGTTCTCGATTTATTATTAAGACGTACTTTTTACGTTGAGAATCGAGATCATTAATCTAAATGACGTAGGAAGCTTTCAATCATTATTCAGTAACTAAATCTTTGTCGTATGAAATAATTATTAAACATAAAATTGCAAAAAAAAATCAGGCGTTCCTTACGTGACGTCGTCTTTACTTAAATGTAGGGAACAGCTGTTTTTTTTTTGTTTGGTCCCATAGTAAAAGTTGTTCATAATGATGAGTTTGGTGACGGACGTAAAGAATAGCACCATACCATTTCTTCCAGCGGGTGTCGTAAAAGGCGACAAGGGGGACTTACTAGAGAATGGACAGCAGCGTTCTCTATGCATTTTAACACCATTCTGCGATCGCCAACCCGCCTGCCAAGCGTGGCGATTATGGCAGACCACCGCCTTTGGGGGAGGCCTATGGCCAGCAGTGGGCGTCTTTCGGCTGAAATGATAATGATGAGTACAATGACCCTTTAAGAGGTTGTGCGTTATTCTGGGACATGTTGTAGATACATAAACTCACACCTTCGACTTCCCATGGGGGTAGGCAGAAACTCCAGAACTGCTACGATCCTTACATATCCTTATTTAGTACATAACATAACATCTGTAATCCCCGAACGGTTAGGCAGAGGTTTACCTATAGTACACCCACATTTCACCAGTTGTTTAAGTCCCATGTAAGAGGGGGCGAGCCTATTGCCATCAACCGGGCTTAAATCCTGATTCCGGGTTGCTACTGAGAAATTCCTAATGGATAATCCCAATAACACTTTGCCCGACCTGGGATTCGAACCCAGCACTTCATGCTCAGCAGTAGCGCTTGCGACCACTAAACCAATGAGGCAGTCCTTACATAAATGTTACAAACACGAGTGTATTTTTATAACAATCTAAACTAAAGCTTTTGTGACTAATATTAGAACTGACAATAACAAATTAACTTTAGCCCGTCATAACCCGTTTCAAAAACACACACAAATGAACGTGGTAAAGCGTAATACAGGTGCGTACAAACCACGGCCATCATCTGAGATTAAGTTATCAAGTTACGATTTATACCGCCAATAAATGTCAAGGCGATGGCCGTACAACTGAAGCTGACCGAATGGAGTAAACTCTCCACATTTACCGAGAAACTTATTAAAAAGTAACGTTAGCCCATATCCCAACATCGTTGCCAATTTATAATAACGATCTCACTTACAGACAACGTGTATTTTCAGCTGCAAATATAATTTTAACTTTCGTACTTGTAAAGCCATATTACCTTTTTTAAGCTCGCGCCAATGACTTAATCACGCGTTTCGGATGCCACCGTTCGTTATATCCCTTATTAGTACTTGTGTGCTGTGTAAATACGTACACATTCTTTAGACATATAAATAAAGGCTTGTATAGAAATTCCCAATTAATAAAAGTGAAATTAAAACCAGCCAGGACATATTTAGCGAGGGATTTTACCATTTCCATGGCATTGGGTTATTGGTAGGCATCGTGGGAAATCTTCCATACGCCAAAAGCGACCATCTTATTGTTTCTTAGCCAAGATTAATAGCGGAAGCTGCATATCTCATGTCTTATTGCTTGTAGCTGTCATTTCCGTCGCAATTATCGAAAACATATCATATTCATGGAATTTTTATTTCTTTAATTTATAAGATTGATGCGATTATAATTATAAGTTACGTGTGAAATGAACGGATATCTGTTTTAAGATTAATTTAATTCGCAACTAATAGTTCGGCCGGCCATCAATCATGCCAATTTCCTTAACAAGGAAGCGAATGGACATGTCTTTGGTAGAAAAAGTCTCGGCAAATATCGTGGGTGTTGCACTAGAATCGTTATAAACACATTTCGTCGCCGCGCGAAGTAAAGGCGGAGTTGGGGGCGCAAGAATTCACATCGAACAATCAAGAATCGGATGTTCTTAATGAATGAGATTAATGACCTACTACCTCTACCTACTCCTTGATAATGATACGTACGTCTCGAGTTAATTGGGTGCCTCGTTCCGCAAATATTAAGCGCGCCCTTGATGACTGCAAGCTTGTAAATTTGAGCAGTATACAGAAGCTTTAAATCGAACTTAAACAAAGTACGCTGCAACCGCTTTATATTCATAGAAAAAATGCAAATCAAATCGGTTTCGATGTTTCAAAAGATCAAAGTTAAACGACATTATCAAGTCGGTTATCAATATGCGTCATTTGTTAAATGGAAGTGGTATTTATTCGCGAGCACTGAGGTGCCAGAATTCGGAGTCGAATTAATCAAAATTACTAATCAATCGCTAATTACAGATCAACGACCCACTGTGGGCACCAAGTCGCTCCTGTCCTAATTGCAGGACGTTTTAAAGCCTATACGGCATACGTAGAGGTTTTATCTCAATAATTAAAGGCTTATCTTCAAGTCAGAAACGCCGTCAGAACTTTATCGAGCTGTGTCCACCCCAACGTTATCTTCATTACGACTCTGCACCGCAACTTTAATTCACGTGTCCATTAATTTTAAAAGCTGCCGCGTGCGTTTGTTAAACCAATAATTATCTTTACAGTAATACGGCCCTAAGTTTCCCATGGAGCTATAAATCATTGCAAATCAAATGATGTCGAACTGTAGTGGATATTCTAGGTTACGTTGAAATGGCAGATTTAAGACTCACAGCATGTAATTGCTGGTTCTTGTTACAGCTAGTGGTTGAAGCTATGGCGATAATTAATGCTTTGTGCTTTAAGATTATTCATTGAATCGTGTTAAATCTACTTTTACGTGTTCCTATAAATAACTTCGGTATAGCTACATTTTTATTTGAGGTGATTTGTATTTTTATTTATACAAGTAAGTTTTGGTAGTAGATTAACTGTGCACCTATTCCTGTTTACTTTCAGTGTTTTCAACTTAGATTGAGGATAGATTGAAAGGCTGCTTCGCTTATGTCGGTAATGTATAATACAGGATTTCAGCTGAAGAACCTGATTGCATGCGTGATAACCAATGAACACTATTGTTCTTTAAATAAACACGGGAAAATTTCTGGAATGAAAAAGAAAGAAATTAATAAACACAAGTATGTATGCAAAAATATAGCAAAGTATTAACGTATCACTTAAAGTATTTTTTATATAACCTGTGTCGGCACCGCTTGATCTACATAAAGGTACTAACAAGTGACAGATTGCTATCGCCCCCAAGCATTAAGTTACTACTAGATTCTTCAGAGGAATCCTATAACCTGTGTCGGAGATATACCAGTGATACACAAAATATTTTCATTCCAACAATTATTTAAAACGAGTGGTAATAACTTGATAATAATCTGTACGTTTAAAAAAGACGAACAACTTTGTGTTATCGCGAATCTTCCTTAAAAGTAATTTAATATCCTAATTTTTTCTTATTTTATTGTCACCGGTTTTCTACTTGGTTTTCCAATTTGATTTAATAGGATTTGAATATGATTATCTTGGACCGTCTTTTCATATAAGCGCTTTGAGTATAATACTCAAAGAATAAGCGCTAACCAACTAATGATTTGCCGAGCTTGTTGACGGCTAGTCCACGGACAGCGGTATCTTCCACACCACATAGTAACACGTACTTCAAGCCTCCACACTAATAACAATATTAATTACACCACGCTACTATCTCGCAGAAGTAATCGTTTTAATTATTAATAATAGCGCGTAACAACAGAATTCTGTCTTGATTCAGCGCTTGCGCACCGGTCATGTTATTAAGCCCTATTTTTTTAAATCTACATTAAGGTCTTGACTGTTTGTACGTACAGAGGTAGGTACCTCTATTAATAAACGTTTATAACTATCATTTACCATTGTACGAAGGTTTGTAGCGTAACTGGTGGACGAGTTTATGACCATTCGGAATACCTTGGGCCGTGGAATGAAGAATACGGATAAACGCTTTAGGACGGTTTATTTTTATTCGTGGTTTTACGGTGAACAATGGAAATAATTGGAGTATTCTGTTAAATAAATCTAAAGTGGCGAAATTGCAATATGGAATATTTGCTGATAAAATGTAGGTGCCACTAAATGAACACCTGCAAAGTGGCTGTGTACCTGGACATACGACGGTTATAGTTGGACGACCGTACTTAGGTAAATAAGTATTTATCTCGCTTAGTACGCGAACTTCCTTCCATCACCATTAAGATCGATTTCCCTATACAACTTACAGTTAAATAACCTGAAAACCACTTATATGGTGGAACCAAACTCTTATGGGTGCTTTAATCACTCCAAATCTCCGTAAAGATCGTCCTACTTACTTCCTGTTCGTTAAAACGAATATATAAATATCCATATAATCAGAACAAGCGAACCGACAGCTCGAGCCGAACGCAGGCCTTTTGTTATAATTGAATTTTGTTAACAGCACAGTTATCCGGTTTTATTGCAAGAAAATTAATTTTTATGAAGAAAAAACCATTTGTGTTACCATCCCGTATTTTCATTACCCCTAATCTTGGCAGAGTTTATTGTTAATAAAACAAAGGTAAGAACTATTGAAATAATAATTAGTGAAGCATTTAGTATCGAGCGTCAGACTCCCGTGCCATAACATGGAGCAGCTTTTAATGGATATTTCAATGTCAAAATTACTCTTGCCGTTGTTCTCAGACAGTCTTAATGGACCAAAAAATACAATAAACGTCATTATACGTTTCTTAATGTATGAAGTTAAAGTATTTTTTTTAACGTTTGCATTTAACCCTGTAAAGTTCTACAGTTTTTAATTATTCGTCTCATCAATATAAATTTTAAGACGCTTCTATTAAACACCATGACACATTCATTTGATCTGTGCAAAAAAAAAATAAGAATTGTATTTGAATAGCTACTGCAAATAGGAATGGCATAGATTGTGTAGAATGTATAGCTATTGAGCGAGTAGTAAAACTTGTATGACAATGTCATAAACATCATTATCATCAATACTACATGTCATGCAAGGATTATGATGGTACCTAGTATACTCTAAAGTAAACTCCGATGGCAACAAGAAGCACTACCTTTCCTCTCAACTGTGAATATTTTTGTATATTTTTTTTTTGTTTATTCGTATAAACAAAAAAAATATATAAAAATATTCATCTACGAATTTATTGTCATATTGTCGTATCCACGTCGTCGTGGATACGACAATATGACAATAAATTCAACTGCGTGTATCTTATGACGTTCACAGTCTGCACACGAAAATTCAATCAAATATACCCAATAGTTTAGTCGCTATAGCTAGTCAAAGATTGGCAAAACCCATAGTCGGCACACCACTGCTATTTAGTTTGTTTGAAAAAATCACTTTTTTCATTTCGATGCTAGAATTTATTTGTTAAAGCCAAAATACTCTTATTGTTGTATAATGCTTTATGTATTTATTTACGTTTATGTAAGTTTTTGCACGTGTGTACGTATACGTGTGTAATTTTTATATATATAGTTATGGTATAGTTAAGGTATATTTAACATTTTAGTTTAAGTCTTCACATATTCATGTTTTTCTCTTCTTGTTCACACACACCATTGTCTAGATTTATTTTTCATTTCTCCTTTCGCAGGTCTGCTGGAAGAAATTTCTTAAGAAATAAGTAGTACCTTTGTACTAAAATTATAATTATGTCGTATCTTTCTGTACTTTACTGTGTGTTTATAAATAATAAAATAAATAAATAATAAGCAATAACTGTGAAAAAGACAAGTACGTCCAGGCAACTCGACTTTCCAGGAACATTTTGGTGTTTTCACATTAATAACAATAACTGCAATCCATAAAATTATATTTATCTACAGAATTAAATTGTATCAATAAAAAATAATATATAAAATTGTCTCTCGGTGCTGTTTTGACCGTCGCACATACTTGGCCCACCCTTAATTGCTTGTCAACAAATTCTTGAATGGACAGCTCCGCTGGACACACAAGATTCCTCTTTTTACCCACCCGAAATACTCGATAAACAAGTCATCAACACTGGAACCTTTTCGAATGAACGCAATCCGTGAACAAAACGAAAAGTACTCGATTTCTGAACTTTTCTTACTGCGACAGAGTCGTAACGTTATTAGCGTAATAACGTTATACTTTCGTATCAATTATATTTTAATAAATTCAACAAACGAACCAGTATTCTGTGAGCATCTCGGTGCATCGACCTCATTTCATTGAACTAATTTTTTCAGGTGTTTCCGCATTCGTGTATTGCATTAAAAAAAAATCCTGTAATATAGGTACTTCTTCTGAAACCGTAACGAATGGAACTTGCTAACAACGATACTTTGTGGCGGAATTGCTGCGTTTCCCACATAAAACAAGTCTTTAAAATACCCGACAAAATAAAATAGCACCTATAAATATTCGTGATTAAAAAACAAATACCTATGTAGATCTGCAAGAGACCGCGGTCCGCACCGTTTCGCTAGTTCTTAATTAAACATCGTACCGAGGTACTGTCGCTTCGCTTATTAAGAAATAAATGAAATACACGCCTTATTCCAAACGAATGGAAAAATAACAGATTAATTCAGCATTTGTTTCTAAAACAAGAATTCTCGTGTGCTAAAATGGGAGTAGATAGGTATTGTAATTAATTTATGTATGGGAGAAGGATAAAGTTTGAAGATGTCCAGTGATAGACGTCATCAGGCGCGCGTCTTTATTTTTATTAAGGAGTGATCGTAACTGCGCAGGCGGTGGCGGTGGTGAAACCAGTTGGAGTGCGCGGGAGTGGCGCGTGGCACTCGATTCCACTCGACGCCGACGACACACGCCTCGGTTTACATACGGAATGACTTCAACCTGTCGCGTCCACCTTATCAAACATAAAAAGTTAGTTAAAGGTTAGTCGACATCACAGGAGACCGAAGAGCTGGCAGCTACCTCGGACAAAGAATTAGTCTAGCTATTCAAAGGGGGAACGCTGCCAGTATCTTCGGAACCTTGCCTAAAGGGACTCCTTTTAATAATATATTTTAAACATAAAATATAACACGCTAAAATCTGCGGATGTGTTCTGTTGCTGATATTAATTAAGCAGCTTAATAATTGACTTGAACTTTTGGAAGCTATATCCTAAATAGGATTCCAATAAGTGAAATCTTGAAGGATGTTTACTCATACTCACCATATTAACACGAACAGATCCAGATAAATTTATGGAGTGAAAAAAGTAGTGAAAAGTGTGATGAAAGTAAATTTTATTCAATAACTCAAGTTCTATTCAATAAGGGGTTAAAATAAAACAATCATCAATCACACTGCAGGCTTCAAACGTAATAGTCGTTTCAGCTGCGCACAAGCAACGCAACTAAGGCTCTAACAGCACAATTAAAATTTCAAATTCCAATTTTGGTGTTGGCTCTTTTTATTCGACGCTGCAATTTCACGGCGGTTGGAGTAGACAGAAATAGATCATGGCATAGCTGGGGGTAGACTAGGTGGAATCCACTCGGCCGACCTTCGATTATTCGCCATTGCCAGTTTGCACAATAACCAGCAGTCGATAACCACCGTCCAATTAAGTTCGGTAGCGCCTCTTAAAGGCTCACAGGACAAGTTTTTGTCACTGACCATGCGCAGACGCTTAATTGGCGGATACTCGTCATTAGGTATGTGCAATGCAACTTTGCGGTTAGAATTACTTTTTGCATTTTAATTTGTGTTATATTTGCTTATCCACTTATTCAAGTGCTGGCAAAGTTGTAGATACCGTTATTAAAAATATGTCGAAACATATTTTTAATAACGGTATCTACAACTTTGCTTTTTTGTCATGTCAACCCTTCCATTAACAACCTAACTGTCTAGTCTATTCGTTCCTAACGTATGATTTTAGGAGTATCATTTACATTGGAAGAAAGAAAATATAACTTTATGGACTCTTTAATACTTCGCCTATTAAACAATTAACATGTACGCCATTTATTAAAAAATGTTCATATCACGTTTAATTAACATGAGCTTGTTCATACAAAATTGTGGCTTGATCGATGTGGAAGCCCATCCAATTACTTCTCTTGTCGTTGAGATATTATTTACAGTCATCTTGTGTGTATTTATCATGAGATAACGATAAAATATTGCGTGTACAATCTAATATACATCTGCGGGATTGTAATTACTTCGATTAAGACCATGGTATTTTCAGACAAAAAAAAACATAATCTGCATGTATTTGTAACTAAAGATAAGGATTTTTAATACTTTATTATTTTATTTCTCGGGTTTATTTGAAAATACAGTAATAGCCATTCCTTTGGAGTTACAGATATACACAAACACATTGAAAACCATTGATGTATTAAATAGGAAGATAGGCCACTCTCTAACATCACGTAAATATTAAATGGACCCGATGTCGTGCGTCATGTGCTCGACAACCGAAATAGAGAGACATATTACGCGGGCTATAGCGGTAACAAGATAGCAATAATTGTTACTGTTATGTAGACACCCATAACGGCCATAACAACTCGGAAACAAAATTCCCCGCAAACCGAGAGTAATGTAGGTTTATACGGTCCACGTCGAGGAGCGCGTACCATATCATCCTCTTTAATACATCAATGTTGAAAACACTGCTTTTACGCATACCAACTTGATTAATCTTCAAATTGTAGTACGTACCTTAGAGTGAAAACCTCGTATATGCGAAAAAGTCAACTTTACAGGAGAACGAAAAACCGTGCCCTGTAAAATTTCATTGACGCAGTTTCTTCAAATATGTGTATTTTATTGTGCAATTTGGATACATTTTCAGATACATAAGATACTTATTTCATTTTATTATCGTAAATCCTAAAATGCTACTTGTGAGCTTTTCTTAAAAAAAACACTTTGTTTGCTGGTAGCAGTTACAAGTTTGTCAATTATACATTCAAGAATAAAAATCGATGTAGTTCTTTTAATCCGTTTTATTCCGTTGCCTTACTTAACTATAACTTATAATAATAAGTAACAGTTGAAGTGTATGGAAAATAATCATCAGAAAAGTCCTAAACATAATTTTATTATTATTTAAAAAATTCTATGTGTTGGTAAGTTGAAAACGTCGTACGTTCGTTTGCGAGTTTTTCAAACTTTTCATAGATGGCGTTACAGGTTTCTTTTCTTTTTGTCTTTTTTTTTTTAAACTTTCCCCACACTAGGACTTTCTCCTGTATTGTGGGTGCGTTTACAAACATTTAAATTCACATACACAAACAGCCAGATTCGAAACAACTACTTGGAGGTCATACAAATATTTGTCCCGTGCGGGAATCGAACCCGCGACACGCAGCGCAGCAGTCAATCGCTTAACCACTGTGCCAACCGTGCCGTAAACATAATTACTTAAAGTTTTTTTTGTGAGGTTTTCTTTCGCGGCTAAGACAAATTGACAGAAGTCGCCAATTCTCATCGCTCCTGCTACACATCCCACGACTATTATGCTTTGTACCACGACTGTTTTCATTTCTCTTGGTATTTCTTGGTATTCAAAGTCAAAGTCAAAGTCAAATTATTTATTTCAAATAGGCACATAAATGGCACTTTTGAACGTCAAAAATTACAAATAAAATAGAATTGATTCTAGTCGCCCCTTCCAAAAGGTAGCTTCGTATGGAGAAGAATGGGCAAGAAACTCCACCGTTACTCTTTTAAAAATGTTTTACAATATTTTGTATAGATACATCAATTTTTTTTTTTTTTGCTTGGTTTTTCATAAACCTAGTTCAGGCAGGTCTACATTACAGTTAGAATTACATTTTTCCCTGGTTGTAATTAATCTAAATTATAATTTTACTTTACTTTATACTTGAATAAATTTTATTTTATTTTTTTTTAATTATATAATTATATGTGAAGACGATGCACCTAGCGATGCACCTAGAATAAAATTACTAACAATAGTTAAAAAGAATTAATAATGAAGCAATGACAGATAAATTAATTATGTGATAGATACATGGTGTTCACATATTTACAAACATTGTAAAAAAAAAAAAAAACGTTTTCCTAAAAAAAATAAAATAATATCAGTGTGTGAATTTATGGTAATCACAGTATGTAAAATAAATGTCATAAAAGTAATAAATTATACAGTTAATTCTGTACGAATTCCATCTTCTGCACCTCCAATGGCAGAAGGAGAGATCGCCACCGCAACACTTATTAAAAGTAACGTGACGAGTAATAGAATACAGCCCTTCATTTTCTAAGGTGCTCCAGTTTATGATTGCGTTTAATTGAATTATTTCATTATTTATGTCACGGATAATTATCTTCATTAGCTTCACTTATTCTTATGTCCTGTTCGTCAACTAATTTGATTCAATCAGTGATAGGTAAGCATCGATGAAATGAATTTAAAAATATTTTTTATACATGAATGTACTTCTCTAATGTCGTTAGCTAAACAAACGACTTTTTATATATTAAAAACAGTGCGTGAGACGTTTTCAGTGAACTTTATGAAGAGGATAAGTCAATATGGACTATGTCGCTGGTTTTATATCTACAAGACAGTAGGATTTTTATGAAAACCGATGTATATCAGTTTGTTATTTATGACTAACTGCCTATTGATAATAATTATAGAAACATGTTAGCTAGTTAGCTTAATTGGACTCAAAATTAAAATATAAAAGGCTTAGAAGCAAGGTCTCTAAACCTTTAGCGGCCATAGAAGAGCATAGTTACGTTAATTAAAAGCCCGGGCATACACTTGCATACACAATGACAAAGTAGCATACCGCATAAGTGCATTCATCCTGAGAATTAGATGGAACAGTCTTCGGCGATAACGTTCCGAGCCCGCTCCTGAGCCCGCTTCAAAGAAAAGCAAACGTGAACGCGTGCGTTTGTCGCGGCCACGAGCGTTAGCCTGTAATGGATATGATCGAAAACCTGCTGCGGTTACATATTATGTCCATAGCTCCCCGAACTGGTCCCAATATCGCTTATTATGTATCGTCTTTGTGTTAATCATATCTTTCGCTCAGTATGGCAACCGTGGCGGCTACCGGTCGTTGGTCTATTAATAAAGGGCAGGCTTCCACTCGACGGAGTGCTTGCAACCTGCTATTGTAGTCTAGTGGTTGAGGGGTTTGTCTTTTTAATCGTACTGCCTCTCCATTGCCCGGAGCCTATTATTAGGGTTAATTGGAATTATTAAAGTTTTTTTTCACAGCAACTAGAAGTTTTAGCAGATAGTAGTGATGCTTGTGAGATAGCTTTGAGTGAGGCGAGCTTTTAGATTAATGTATGGGTAGAGTACACGTTATGGAAATTTTAATAGATCGAGCTTGGGGAGGCGTACGATCGTGACCGTACGATTTCTTTCACTCGCTTCTTTTTGCATAGGAATTAGTAATCTTCTAAATGTGATATAGTAACATTACGTACGACCGTATAGAGTAGTGCTATACTTATTGTCCTTTTTTACCCGACTGCGGCGAAGCCAAAAAAGAAGGGTTATGTGTTTGACCTGTATGTATGTATGTCTGTCCCTATATTCGCTCATAACTAGTAAACGGCTGAACCGATTTTGATGAGTGATACGTCGTTAGATTTGTCTTTATTGCGCAAGTGTCATAGGGTAGATTCAAATTATTAAAAATCTAAATGCTGGATTTTTGGTGCCAAAAGGTTTGTTTTCGAAAAAAAAAAATATCTCCCAAGCCAAGAGTGGGTTATCAAAATGAAGGGTTTTAAAAGGTGATTACAAAAATATATACTTATTATATGTTTAAAAGTAATTTATATGAGAAATGATAAAAAAATATCCCGAACTTTTGGAGTGAGTGAGTAAGAGGTCGTTATCACCCGATTATAAGTGAGTGTATAACCTAATTTAGGTACCGTCTTATAATCCTAACTAAAAAGAATAAAATAAAAAAGTTAATTAAAAAAACAAAAGTATTCGTTTTCTTTTCATCTTGTTTCCATCTTTTCAGTTCATGTTTTTGCAGTCGGGTTTTTTGTTTTTTTAATTAACTTATTTCTCTATAAGCATTTTACTCTTTTACGATGTTCAAATTTCTTCACGTAGTTGCGCTTGTTATCTACATAATTATATTTAATATTAAGTCTCGTCGTATGTTTTTTCGATCAGTCGATTTTCACTTATTACTGCAGTTGTTCGCATGTACTGAGTATTGAGTGTGGCGTGTCATTTGCATGATTGTCGTTAATTAACTCATAAGGACCGTGACGGTGTACGAGCGTATAAACTCACTGTAGCATTTATCATAAAATTGCCGGGCTATCTCGACCAACAGTACAATTACGGCCAGTTTAAAATGATTCAATGTCACCAATCGCATTTGAGACAAGTTTCAAGTGAGATATTTCTTATGTTATTGCAAATGCTGAACTTAACGAATAATCGAATGTTACCAGCTAATTATCGAAATGGGGTGATACTCGTAAGCGTGCAATTTTATACTTAAAACATCGGAACTGTAAGTCTACAATAATTTATATTAAGAGGCAAAGCATACAGAGCGGTAGTTAAAATTCCTCAAACGTACTGAGTGAAAAATCACCACTATAATGTGGATAAGATCGAACACTATCATAGAACAATTAAAAATAACACTCGAAACAATACAAAACATAACAGCTACTAACAAATTCATTATAATAACATCGGAGAGGATTACAATTAAACATAGTACATTAAGATATAATGTATACAGCTTCAGGCGACGGCCATAACTTGTTATCTATTAAATCTAAGACGAAACACTCTTTATCATTAACACAATATAAATATTTATTTATCGATGGCCGATCCGAAAGTTAATTCAGAAGCGGGTGGGTTAGAGGGCCTACACAATGGTGGAACAGCACATTCAAAATCATGCTTTAACTTAATAATTTTGGTGCCTCCTCATTAGTTGGTCTAGCGGACTCCACCAAGTAGTATCCACGTAAACGCAGCTCAGACGCTACGCGGATGCCGTAGCTACGCTACTCAGTCGTCATAAAGTCTATTCAAATCCTTGTTTCCAATTGATGTTGTTTTTCTATTTAATCAAATACCGACTATATTTGAGTGTGGATTAAGTTGTTTGTAGAATGACTAGTACTAATGACACAATAAAAATAATGAAATAATCATACACTTTTTTTGATGTTGTATCGCAGCTTGAACCTTATGAGTAACTATTAAAGATACTTTTACAAATCACCATCATTCATTTCATCATTTCAGCCGAAAGACGTCCACTGCTTGACATAGGCCTCCGCCAAAAGGGGGGGGGGGGGGATTTGTTCTTTGTTTTAGAAATGCAAAGAGAACGCTGCTGCCCATTCTCTAGTAAGTCCCTTAGTGGCCT
This sequence comes from Tiliacea aurago, assembly GCA_948098905.1. NCBI lineage: Eukaryota > Metazoa > Arthropoda > Insecta > Lepidoptera > Noctuidae > Tiliacea > Tiliacea aurago. The sequence continues at coordinate 10,173,863 of OX402579.1, read as the reverse complement.
TTTACGACACCCACGGGAAGAAATGGAATGGTGCTATTCTTTACGACAGCTTGAACCTTATGAGTAACTATTAAAGATACTTTTACAAATCACCATCATTCATTTCATCATTTCAGCCGAAAGACGTCCACTGCTGGACATAGGCCTCCGCCAAAAGGGGGGGGGGGGGGGATTTGTTCTTTGTTTTAGAAATGCAAAGAGAACGCTGCTGCCCATTCTCTAGTAAGTCCCTTAGTCGCCTTTTACGACACCCACGGGAAGAAATGGAATGGTGCTATTCTTTACGTCCGGCACATAACGGAACAATTTTTACAAATACATATGTTTATTTAAATTTCGAACGCAGATTAGGCACGCGGGGCAGTTTCATAGCTATGCTATGCAGTCTCCGTAGCATCACTACGCCATCGTCGTAGCAACGCTACGCAAGCGCAGTGTTTATACAGGGCTCATACTCATACAGCGTAGGGACATTGCTTCTACGTTACCTCTACGCACACGCATACGCAAAGCAGGCACGCTCGCACGCATACGTGAGACTTACGCCTGGACAAACGCCTAGTACAAAGACACTATCATGGCGGTTACACATCAATGGGTTAATGTAAAATAAAAAATTAACAGAAATTATTCTGTTTAGGAGATTACAAAAAAACAATCTTCTTTCTTCTTCTTCTTCTATTTTAAAAACGTAGAAGTTATTCCGTACCCTGGCAAGGGCTCAAATATTCGTAGTTAAATTATGAGACAGAAACTCTTCAGTTATTGTATAGTCCCCTTAACTCCCTCCAGAACACAAAATTCGACACTTCATTAAGACGTGGCGATATGCTGCGCCTGCGGCGATGCCCACTAGCGCCACTAAAACAAACAACTCTATTAATTCGAACTTTATGAAGGAATCCACTACGAAATTATACCGAGACCAATATCAATCATTCGATGTGTCCAAACCGATAATCGATATACAATCGAATATTCAAATCGAGAACTAACACGGTATGCATCGATTAACAACTCAATTAAAATGAAATATAATGTGATATTTGAAATAGCTTCTTAAAATGGAATTAAAATTTCAATTTTCTTTTGCCTGATGATTGAATAATGTAAGAAACTCGTCAATGGGAGCAACCGTTTATGTAGCACTTAAATTTAAATTAACACACGATATAACTACTCTATGTTGATATAAAACTAAAGACTCGTCTCTTTTAATATGGTCTAGACCCCATTTACTTGCTACGTGCAGTTTGAACTATGGATGATATCAAACGCTATTTAATTTAAGTACTATACTCCTACATTAACTCAGTATTCCATCAACACAACTCAAACTCAAGTCAAAGCTTTTATTTCAATTAGACCAATTACAGGGACTTTTGAATTTCCAAGGGGTCGGTCAGTCAAAGAGATGAAGCTAGTTGCCCATTCCAAAGCAGTAGGTTCCTATGGAGAAGAACGGGCAAGAAACTCCACGGACACTCGTTTAAATTAAAATATTGTTACAACGTATTGGATACATCATTCATATTGAAATTATACATGTGAGAACAATGTAGGAAGACGTGCACGTTAAAAGCGTCCGTAACAGAAAAAAAAACAATTGAAATAAGTTAAAATAAGCCGTGGCAGCTAAGAAATGACCAGTCCCTACTGACGGCGCCCGTTCACGAACATGACGCATGGATCAGCACCATTCAGCTCAACCACTTTGAAGGGAACTTAATGATCCAACACACACGCCACCATCAGCGAGACATTTGAGTGAGCATGACACACTCTCAGCCGCCAGGGCACATTCAAGTCAATGGAAGACGTTCTCAGTAAACGGTAGGTACAGACGCCAGCAGGTCCCCGAAACCCGACCCGAAACCCGGTCCTCCGAAACTGTCAAATTTCCCCAATCAACCTTGAACCTTACCTATACTGTAGGGATAAAGTTGAAAATCTATTAAGGAAATTTTACAGATTGTAGTAGCTTGATGTGCTTGGCGTCTGTAGATACAATAGTGCTCACACATGTGCTACATCATTTATCTCTTGAGTCTATTCCCTCATTATCTTCCTAGTGTTTTCCCAACTATGTTGGGGTCAGCTTTCAGTCTAACCGGATGCACCAAAATAGCAGTATTTTACATGGAGCGATTTCCTATCTGACTTCCACAACCCAGTTACTGGGTAATACGATACCCCTTGGTAAGACTGGCTGTCAGACTTTTGGGCTTTCGATTACCCATAACGACTGTCAAAGATCCAGGAATGAAAGCCGGGACCAACGGTTTAGCGTGCTTTCCGAAGCGCGGACGGGTCTTGGTATGTAAAATTGGTCATCATAAAGTGGTATCAAAAATCTTCTAAAGGTGTGTCCAAACATTGTGCGGCAAGAGCGCGGCAGCAACACGCGGCGTTTGCAGGACACATTTCTGCCGCGCTCTACTTAGTACTAAACCGACGAATGTTTGCGCGGCAGGACTGCGCGGTACATCCGAGACACGGTATTGGTTGTTTTTACCCTATTTCTTTCACGTCTGTATGAACTTAGAAGACTTTTAATTTTAGATTTTAATTCCTTCTTAGGAAGATCTAAATTGTTGGCTATTTCATTCCATATGTCTTCACGTTTGTTTTTATTATTGTATTATTTTTGTCGAGGATCCCATTACACATTAAAATATCCATACATTTCAATCAAAGGAATCGATGTTTCGTTGTCCATTTATATACGCATCACTTATACGTCCAAACGCAACTACTGACGAATGTTCACTGCAAATGTTTGTGCGCGACAGGTTGACAGAAGCGTTCGCGCGCGGCAGTCTTCCAATCACCGCGGCAGGCCGCGCGCGGCATTCGCGCTCAAATGCCGCGCTATGTTTGGACACACCTTTAGAATACCCATGCCTATTTTTTTTATAAATCTCTTTCATTTGCAGGTTAACTTGTATAATAATTTAGGGAAAAAATATAACTCGCCATTCGCACCTCTTTAAAACCACCGCAATAAAAATGGTCGATATTTTATGATCTACTTAGCACAAATCCGATTGTTGGAACCTCTCTGTCGGTACCTCTGTACACAAGATATGAGCCAGAGAAATATGTTGCCAAAAGGATAATGTCTTCATTAAAATGTATTTAACGTCGGATTGGATTCGACTAAGCTTGATCAATACACTTTCTATTACTTTTAATACAATTTAGTTCTCACATATTTGAATAATATCAACTTTTATTTGGGTTTACAGCATGCCGCTACAGTGGCGACATTAATTTAACACACATAATATACAGTTTCGCCTTTACTTTTTATGAAAATATTTTAATTTCCTTATACATTATTATGTATTGATTTATTAAAAAAAATCTAAAATAGGATCTTGGAGCTTACTGAAAGAATTGTAGTACAGAGCCGGGGTCATGGATCATAACATCATTAAAACAAATAACGTGCAAGGAGTAGGCGAATTGAAGGAAAGAGAGAGCTTTATTATTTAGTTTGTTTGATTTTTTTATTTTTCTATTTATAATTATTTTTCTTAATATAAAAAATATATATTTAAAAAAAATATATGATTACTGGCCACTAGCCCTACCAGTGTGTCAAATTATTGTCGCCACTGTAGCGGCACGCTGTTAATGATAAACTTTTTAAGGACTAAGATTTTTTTACGTAACTATAAAATATTTACATAAAAAAGAAACGTTGCCGCCGAATGATAAACGCATCATAAGTGCCTGAAGGCATCTCGAACGGTCGATATCTGTTCGGAACAAATCACTGTTTTATCGTTACTCCCATCGTAAAAAATATTGATATCAACATAAAAAAGTGGTCCAAAAACAATAGAACGGATGGATTGAAAGGATTCCTGCGTCAGATAACGAGTCGGTTAAAAAAAAAGATATGTATTAATAATAGCTTTATAGTGACCATCTCCGAAACGCTGGTCATTCTTTGTTGTTAATGGTGTCATTTTAAAGTCTATTGTTGAAAGATAGTTTTGACACTTTCCTAATACGAGACATGATGTTGCTGCTATCTCTATACTTAGCGGCTTTTTGTACAGTCTAATTGGACTCGAAAGAAACACTCACAGATAATTCCAACTGGATAGCATGAAAAATACAATTTCATTTTTACAAAGTCATTGGTAATATAACTGGAAATTTTCACATCGTTACTTTGTATATTATAGTTATTTGTAACGTACCCAGGTAGTGCTATTTGGCGATTACTTCTTTAATTTACATTAACTCCGTATCGCAATATAAACAACCTAAATGCTGCTGGAACTCGAAGAGTTTTTCTTTATTTGCAAGGTCTTGCTTATTTAATCATTTAATTAGTTTATAATCATGTAGAATTTCTTGTAAAATCCAGTCGCATTTGAAAACATTAGGCAAGTAAAATATCACCAAAAATATAAAATACACAAGTTATGGGCATTCAACTTTATTTTATTTTACGGTAATTATGTTTTTCTGGAAAGAAAAACAAAAGTTAGTCAATAACCGCCAAATATTAATCGTCATTATTTATCCCCGACCTACCTTAATTTACCGAATGTTAATCGTTTGACCACGCGCTAGGCTATCAATAAACACATAATTTACTTTTCAACGACCACATTGTAATCTAATAACTAATTTGCTTGATTGGATTAAGACGTCAAAGCGTGCTCATGATTTCACGGTCGGCAGAAAAGATCGAGTTACTATCTATGAATCTGTAATCGATATTTTGATCTTAGTGCTATTGTAAAAATAACGGACAAGCATGTTAAAGAAAGCATACAAATTTAAAATATCGGTTTATCAAAATAAATTTAATAATGTAATAAATAATAATCAGAAAGAAATACTTGCAAGATGTTGTAAATACAATATCACAAAACCGGCCAAGCGCGTGTCGGACTACGCACAATGAAGGGTTCCGTAGTTGGGATGAATTTATCCCAAGAACAAACTTAACATTGTAGTTTAAAAACATGATACCCATACATTCCAACTGCAAATGTAAGTTTGTACGCACAATATTTAGTGATTTACCTTGTTATTTTAAGATCACAAATTTCTTATAGGTTTTCCTGTAATCTATAAGTAAAGAACTATTTTATGTATTTTTATCAAAATTTTAGGCTCAGTAGTTTCGGAGATAAGGGGGAATGGTAATTTTTCATCTATTTTCTTAAATAATTTCAAAAGTATGGATTTTAAAATTATTAAAAATATATGTAAAATCCTTAAAATAAGCCCTTTTATTTGATATGTCACACGGTACAGTCATCAAAACTTTTTTTTAAATTTTCTAATTTGTCCCCCAAAAGTGACCTCCAAATTCAAAATTAATTTACTTACGTATCACGTCCGCGTTTAGGTCACAGAAGTTCATATGTGTACCAAATTTCAACTTAATCAGTCCAGTAGATTCGGAGCAAATAAGCTGTGACAGACGGACAGACAGACAGACACACGAGTGATCCTATAGGGGTTCCTTTTTTCCTTTTGAGGTATGGAACCCTAAAAACAACACTGAGTCCTACCTTATCTATTATCTTATCCAACAATATTGCGTAACAATAACTAATTAATACATTATGGCGTAAAAAGCTTGCAAAAGTGTGACATCTTTTAATGTTTTTCTTATAATATTTTTTAAATACCTGGTTTAAATCAATTTTTACAAGAAAACATTAAAATGAAAAAAATAAAAATAATTAATATGAATTAATTCATTAATATTGATTAATGTACATTTTCATTTTAATTAAGAAATATTTATTTTATATCAATGTTGCTACATTATAAACTGAAACAGAGCATATTTGACTAATAAATAAAACACAATTGAGCAAAAATTACGAAAACCGAACGTTTCCTGTTAACATAAATAAAATCTTCTTGAATTACGGCCCAACAGTAATCTGCTTACATTTTAGCATTCCATCTCCGTTGTTAACGTTCTTCTATTTTTTTAGTGTGATGAAAGCTTTCACCTTGTTCGTCACTCACCATACCGAGATTTAGGGAGTTAAAAATCGAAATGAGAATGCAAAAATATTTTTTTTAAAGAAAATCTGCTTCTGAAAATCGTTTTAATTATTTTTTTTACTTGAGATATAATGATAAGTATATTTTGCACAAAAATAACTAAACTTATTTGGGTAATTTAAACATTTACGACGGTCACTTTTCTCTATAATATTTCCAAAATTCTAGTTATTTATACCAAAAAGCTACAAAATTAGTTTTAAAACAACAAATGTATTGAATTATATACAACACTGCTCAGTATCAAAACAAACAGTAAACAAACTATATATTTATTTTTGTTCCCTTAAAGAAGATAGATAAAAACGCTAACTTAGAAACGTGACGTGATAGATACCCATAATACAAGGTATTTTTGTTAATAATGGAATAAGAAAAATCGTGTTACAAAAATAATATTTAGCAGAGCGTGGTTTCGATCCACGGACCTCTGGGTTATGGGCCCAGCACGCTTCCACTGCGCCACTCTGCTTGTGTTAGACGTTGACGAAATTTTGCTACGCTATCGTTAGTCTAACTAATCTATGTACGGGCATGACTCATTAATTTTCACATACAATGCGTCATGAACAGTGATTAGATAAGAATCTTCACGTGACCAGACTGGCCTATTTTTAGCCCAAAGAATCAGCATTGCCATCCAACGTGGCAATGCTGCCAGCTTTTTGGGCACTTTTCCCATTGACAGCGATGCGGACGAATTTTTTTATACTGAATGAGCATTTCCTCCTTTTTAAGGTTCCATCATACCTCAAAAGGAAAAAGGAACCCTTACAGGATCACTCGTGTGTCTGTCTGTCCGTCTGTCACAGCTGATTTGCTCCGAATCTACTGGACCGATTAAGTTAAAATTTGGTACACATATGAACTTCTGTAACCCAAACACGGGCGTGTTACGTAAATAAATTAATTTTGAATATTGAGGTGACTTTTGGGGGGCAAATTAGAAAATTAATAAAAAAAATTTGCTTACTGTCAGTGTGACATATCAAATGAAAGGGCTTGTTTTACGAATTTTATATATATTTTTTTATAATTATAAAACACATACTTTTGAAATTATCCCCCCTATCTCCGAAACTGCTCAGACTAAAATGTTGAAAAAAATACAGAAAATAGTTATTTACTTATAGATTACAGGAAAACCTGTAAGAAGCTGTGATCTTAAAATAACATGGTAAATCACTCAATATTGTGCGTACAAACTTACATTTGCAGTTGGAATGTATGGGGGATCATGTTTTTCAACTACAATGTTAAGTTTGTTCTTGGGATAAATTCATCCCAACTACGGAACCTTTCATTGTGCGTGGTCCGACACGCACTTGGCCGGTTTTATATTTTTTATAAGATACTTGTACATACTATACATATTTTAGAATTAGCTTGTGCATTTAAATTAAGAATCTTCCGCTATTCCTTTAAAAGGCTCATTCTCAATTTAACCATTATTACAATAAAATATTTAAAAATATGAAACTGGACGTTCGATATTTTTTTTGTTGACGATACTGCATTTATTGCGAATATTAAATGAAATTCCATTCATAGCCGTGACAAAAATGATCACGGCAAAAGTAACAAAAAAACAAAACATTTTCGTCGTGACGATAATTAGAACCTAGACAATCATGGCAATGAACAATTTGTATGCAATTTATGATATTATATTTGCAATTAGCAGTGAAATATCATTCATTATAACTCGTTAAATATTTAAAACAGCATTCGTTGCATCAATGACTTAATTAGTATCACTCTTCAATTCATATCATTTGATGGAAAAATATTATTAATTAGGCAATAGATATATTACAAGAAACACCTGACATAGGTACCATTATGTGTTCATTTTAATTGGCAATAGCGTCGTGGTTCAATAAATCAACCAAATCATTAATGAACGCCTGATTCCTATCAAAACCAGCTGTTTTACTTGTTCTAATTCTGATCTAATCCTATTAAAACATGTTCCGTTTCTGTCATTTCCATAATTCTTTTATTTCGGCAAATCTTGAGAGCATAAAGAACGTTATCGCAAAACCAGAGGCTTATCAGCAGTTCCCTTGTTCTGCGGCAGCAATAAATTGTTTAAATATGCCATAATTCTTTGCTTCCTAAGATCAGGTTCCGATAAGTGTTTATTAGAACACGGGTGGTAGAAAACTTGTGCGATATCGACATAAAAACAGGTGAACAACCAAAAAACTCCCGACATTTTTTCCGTTTGCCAAATCTTAAAAAGTGTTCCGAAAATCTTCGAGCTTGTTCGACCCTTATCTTTGTTTATTTAGTAAATAATGAACGGTCGCGAACTTGTTAACAAGTTCTGAATTTGTGTTCAAACCAAAGGAAAGGCAAATATTAAAATGTCTCAAAACATTTAATTGAAGAAAGACAACACTCGGGTTGTCTTAAATAACAGTCTTAACAGGGAAGAGCGAAGTCTCCAACGTTATCTCATGCCGCCCGTTTCAAAATATGATTACTGTATTAAAAAGTAAAGTGGTCAGATATTGTTGTTATTTGCATAAAGGATTGGCGGTTGGGCGTCGCGGCGTGTGTGGCATCCTTCTGTCCCCGCTATATGTCAGCGTTCAAGCAAATTGAGGTTTCAGGAACACTCGTTAAGAGCCCCGAGCTATAAGGATTTTCATCGCGACGTGTAAATACAAGTGGTAGTTACAGTCAGAATTCGTCATTTGCTCTGTCAGGGGCCTAAAATGGACGCTTTGGCAGAATCATAATATGATCTGCGTACAATTCATATCCCGCAATTCATCTGTTTGACAGTTTTGTATGGAGTTTCGTAAAATGGTCCACAAGTTATGAATTGATAATGAAGTCTAATGTCAAATAGCAGCTGTCAAACACATGAATTGCGGGATATAAATTGTACGCAGATCATATTATGATTCTGCCAAAGCGTCCATTTTAGGCCCCCTGAACTGATGTTTTGAAAAATGCCTTCGCCTAAACTCGACTGCGAAACTCAAATTAAGAAACTGAAGATAAAGGCGGCTCGAAGTGCCATTTTTTTCCCATCCACGTCAATTAAGTGGATGTTATTTAACCGATCGAAATGAAGTTTTAGTAATATATCGAGACACTTTTGAATAAATGACATAATAAAGATGTGAATGAATTACGATATCGATATCCAGTGTAGTAAATTAACGATGCAGATCGACGCATCCCAAAGATATTTATGAGATAAATTTGTCTCCCGCTTGCGCAGTGTCTCATTACTGCTGCCGACAAAGCCCCGGCCGGCCAGCATTTGTCACACGAACAGTTGCAAATAGCGAAATTCTTTATAATTTATAACTATGTACTCGTGATTTTTACTTGCTAATTAGGCATATACCATGTTCTGCACTCAAGAGGAATAACGAGCGAGAAAATTACAAGAGATGTGACAATAAATCAGTGGAGAAAAAATTGCAAATTTCGCGTTTTTCGATAACTACATCGATGTTTCCGAGTACCAGCAAAGTGGTGTGAGGAATTCGCTTATTAAGTGGTGTTGAGATGTCTATCAAGTTTGATGCAGCTGAGCAGCGCGGCGGTCGCGGTGGGGCGGAGGAGGCCGCGCTTACGCGGCGGCACGCGTTGCTTAACATTCAGTGCGCAGCCGCCCGATCACCAACTGCCGATGACTCCTGCGCACTTCCGCACAAAACTCATTAAAATGATGAGCATTTGGGTTTTCTTATAATAAAAATTTGATTTTGAACACCTTGGCTCTTTAATTAAAGAATATTTGCCCGTATTCATCTTCAGAATGTTATCAATTGTTACGCCAAAAAAGATGTTATAGCTTGATGTTATAAAAGCCAAAAAACTGGTAAGATATTACGAGACGTAGATTTATTTAAGGTGTTCTGGCGAAAACCTGTTGGTTCATAAACAAAAGCAACCAACCAGCTTAGGACCAACCACGTAAAGTTTGAGGAAGTTAGTTAAAATTGTAAAATAGTCAGATCAAAACAAAGTATGCTAAAAATGCATCTCGACTATTGAAATAATTATTATTGGCACAAACCGAGACTTACTTACGAGTAGGTATTGGAATGTGCATAGTAAAGCCTTTTATAATAAGACACTTAGCCATGACGCAAGGATACAGGGCCTCAAGTCTGCTATTAAAATAGTGTCAGAATGTTCGATCATTGATTTTATAATTGTTGATTTTGACAAGTTTGGTAATCTACTATTATAATGGCGTCATAATGATTTTCCAATGGTCGGCCACTGACACTACATTGGAAGAAATTGCATTTATTGGTAATCTCGTACATAATGACGAATGAATGACATTTCTACTAATGGGTTTTATAATAATGGCAATACGACAATGCCATTATAAGTAACACAATTATATTACGAGAACATTGACCGACCAATAATCGACCATTATGAATTTAGCAGATTACGAACTTTTAGCAAAATGACAATGGGATCGTGTTGGAATGGCTGAATTTATAAAACTAGCAGGCTTGGGGCCCTGGATAGATACTTAGTTCCAGATTTTTAATCATACAAAGATTTTATTAAAGATTTACTTTCTGGTAAATTATTATAATACCTACTTAATATTTAAAGAAGGCTTGTTTTAACTGGGAGCAAATACGACAACATTATGTCATCCTTGCACTTTTTATTGGATCAAGCCTGTCCTGGCTATATGACATGAAAAGTTCAGTGCGCACAACAGTACCTAATTGGTCTCTTGATTGAGACCTCTACGGACTTTTTCGTCCAGGCCTTCTCTTCATAAAAAAGGGGACACCCGCTCGTTTGTACATATTTGAATGTTATGTTCTTCACAACTACAACTTTTTCATTAATTACAATTGTAAAGTCACAAATTCTGAACCACTGCAGCATTGTAAAATCTACAAGACATTACGTCTCCCAAATATATCGCCTTCTTCCCACAATGGGATCGAAAAACTATTACCGCCTAAGGTATGAATGTACGCAAACGTTCCCAACAGTATATTGAGGACATTTAATGCAGATTCCCAAAGGAGTCTCCAGTAAATAAGGCCTGTTTACGAGTACCATGCTGCGGAGGCGGTATGCCATTGTAGCAGTCTTCGACGAGCAAAGTTTATTGGCTAATTTTATTCAATTAAATTGTTCTCGTTGCGCGCCGACACCCATGCCGGGCTCATTTTAACGCCTCGGAAATTATTGCAATAGATAACATAATACACGGCGTGCGTTCGAAGGTAAGTGATTTAAAGACATCCTCGCCACTTATGTTTCGCAGCCCCTAGTGCACGCTCGAATTTATTGTAACGGCTTTGACATGCACCGCTACTAAAACTATGAACATAAACGAATACAATCTTATTGCTATCTTCAACTGTCGACGTTGAGTCGATGTATGGGGTTAAAAATTATTATAATATGTTAATTCTGAACAACATTACAAAGCGGGTGGTGGCTTCCAAACAGTGAACACGCCGTCAGCCCCACGCTGTGAGTCCACTAAGACGTCTCATCACAATATTGTCCAGGGGACAAAACTATTATAACTACCCTTTGTTAGGAAAAAAAACTTGATTTCACTAAACTCAGTTCGCGTCATGCTGACAACGCATTTCACAAATCGTTTATAACAGAATTTTATTTTAGCTGGGATGCGTATGCGCTCCGTTGATAAGTATCGTGGTTATGAATGTTGACATATGAATAACGAAACTAATAAAAGGGTTGTATTGTTAAAACGTTAGCAATTTATGGTCATGATATTATATAAACGTCGTCGGTAGGTTTGATTCATCTCCCGATCTTGAGATCGTGACTGTTTAACAGGGTAAGGCCCGGTTTCCACCAAAACGGAGAGGAGAAAATATGTTTTGGAAACGACCAATAAGATATATTTATTTCTACATCTCTCCGCATAGCTAGCTATCTTATTGGTCGTTTACAAAACATCTCGTCTCCTCTCCGTTCTTCTCTGCTTCGGTGGAAACCGGGCCTTAGGCTTTTCTTTTTATAGTAGGTACCTACTTACCATCTTTGGATATAAGTTCGTATTTAAAAATCCCCAAATCTAACAAAAAATGACGTTAAAAGTAAATTAGAACCACAATTCAGGAACCTTGAACCTATCACAAAAAATATTTGCGACAAGTTTTCAAGCTTCCTCATCATAAAACACGTCAAAGTCCTGCCGAAATGTCCACAACTAAACAAGGACGTGACGTCTACTCATAAATCGTTAGAAAAACAAATAAAATTATATTTAATAGGCTCGTGAGAACTGTCGCCCACCACCCACTGCGACAGGTTCGTTAAATATTTTAATTGCGACGCTAAAAATATCCCAACATTTTATTCGTCGTAAATCAAAGCGGTGTCCACGGTAGTCCCCATGTTTTTTTTTTCAAATATTCTGTGGTTATATCTGATGAAGAGTCAAAATAATGCCAGGAGTCTTAGTTCCTCAAAAACTACATTCCTGGTTACCCTCTACAGAAATAAAAAAATAAAGGGTGTAATAGCAATGTCATCAGTGAATCGTGAAACGAAATTATACAGATAGACATCGATTAGGATCCTAGCCTACGCTCCGTCAGCCCAATCTTTTCGCTTCCAAAATTTCGTAAAACTTGATATATTTACCGCAAACCGATGAACAGATAAACCTTTGATAATACCGTTCTATAATTTTTGGTAAATGATATGTTCTAACCACCAAAGAGATTGAGACACGATTTTTGAAAGTGGGATGATTTTCTAATAATCCAAATTATTATCATCTATGAAATGACAAATCAGTTACCTCATTCCTTCACCTATCAAACATCAAGTTATAATTTGTTTTTTAGTTTGTAGTTTAAAGCATCATTCCGTCAAGGGTCGACAGTCATTCGAAATCCATCATTCATTCGCAACTAGACATTTAAACAAAAATGTCCGACTCAATAAATGTCTCTGTTTGTTTTTCTAACAGGAAACCTATTTAGTTTGGTAAAAAGATTGGTTAAAAAAAGGAGACCATGTGGGTGGTAGTAGCTGACGACAGTTTAAGTAGTGTAACTCGATACGCGAGTCCAGTAGTTTGTTTTTCTTGCTCACTTGAAATGGTCGGAAGCCAATGAGATGATGATATTATTTTGCCGAAGACCCATCGTAGACTTTATGGGCTTGTGTCGGCACGTCTAAGTGTTTACAGAAGCGGGTTTTTATGAGCAATTAAGAGCCTATACTACCTCAAATGGTTTAGCATGATCCTCCGTTATGTCGAAAATACTGCAAAATTAATTTTAAAATAAATATACGGTACAACAAATATGGCTTTACAGAATTATAATCATTAGAATCAGTGTTCCAACTCTTTAAGTTAATAAAATCCTACTGAACGATTATTTCTGAAATATTAATTCAATAGGATTTTTTGAACTTAGAGAGTTGTAATGCTGATTCTAATGATTATAATTCTGTAAAGCCATATTCTTTATGGCCGCGAATCATAATTAGATCAACATAAAACCTGTTACTGACCTGCAAATTGCAAAAAACGTATCTAAGAAAATTTTAATTTTGCGGGCTGCCTTAGCGCATCCCCCTTAAGTATAGAAAGTAAGAAAAAACTTCCAAAGTTACCTCCGAACCGAGAAATAAATATAGATAATGAAACTTTGCAATTATTTACTGAACTACTAACTATAAAGCAGGTCTTATGTTATTTATTATTTTTAATTACCATTATTTTCACCGTAAAAAGAAATAAATTAAACTATCAGTGCCTTGGAGTCTTCTCCCTGCCACCCTGTCCCGCTTGCTCGCGTGACCGCCAGCGAGATAAAGAGTGAGGTGGCGCTGAGGTATTTTAGCCTCGTAACTGTAAAGTTCATCATAATTACACTTCAAAACAAAAAGTGATCCGGTTTTAGATTTATTGCAACAACACCATTAAGTCAACAAATATTTTGTCGTTTTTGATAATTACATAATCAGCCTATAATGTTCCCACTGCTGGGACACAGGCCTATTCTTTCAGTGAGAGGGAGGGAGCCGTAATCCACCACGCGGGCTCAGTGCAGGTTGGTGGATGTCACATAATATGTCTTCGAATTTTAAGTTCTAGGACATGCCGGTTTCGTCGCGATGTTTTCCTTCACCGTTTGATTGAAAATTGGTTAATTCCTATTTGAATGTGATGTAGCCTGGTTATCTACTTATTCCAATTAGGAAAGTAATTCATATTCTTACCGTTGTCATATCAGGGCCTCAAGTCTGCTACAATAGTGTCAGAATGGTCGATCGTTGATTTTGACAAGTTTCGTAATCTACTATTATAATGGCATCATAATGACTTTCCAATGGTCGGCCACTGACACTACATTGGAAGAAATTGCATTTATTGGTAATCTCGTACATAATGACAAATTAATGACATTTCTACTGATGGGTTTTATAATAATGGCAATACGACAATGCCATTGTGACACAATTCTATTACGAGAACATTGACCGACCAATGATCGACCATTAGATGAATTTAGCAGATTACGAACTTTTAGCAAAATGATAATGGGATCGTGTTGGAATGACTGAATTTATAAAAATAGCAGACCTGGGGCCCAGTATCATTGTCAGCCTTTAAATCATCATTACCTATTGAACTTCAGTCTTCTATAAGACCCAAAATCACTGCAGCGAGTAACTTAATATAGTTAAAAACATTGTTTGTTTTATTTCCCTGATTGTCTATAATTATTATGTAAATATTGATTTCTAAATAACACGCTTACTCAGATTATCAATCATTTTATAATCATTAATCACCAACAATATTAATAATTAAAACAACATCTACAAATCACGTTAATCCAGTACTCGGGCAGTAACAAAATTAATCGCAGAGATTTTTTCTCTAGATCAATAAAATGATCGAGGGTTCCCTGTCCTTATATGTGTGCGTGCGCACCAGGGAGAAGATCACGGGGCTGAACCCTCCACAACCCCTATTGATATATTTTCTCTCTTCTGGCCTTCATGTATTTGGTAGGATAGAAAAGGACAGTGTGTTTGCTTGTGTGCGTAAAACGGCGCGGGCCCAAACATCTGCCTGGTTCCTGATATTTTTCGGTCGGTTAAGTTAGTCGAATAATAATACTGAATTAAATTTGATTAAAGTTAGAATTGGTTCTACTGTAGCTTAAATCAATTTTGATACAGTACTAATGCAAGATATCCGCTTGTTAAAGTGTACGATACGGATTTCGATAACTTTTTGACATTATTAGGTAATAGGTTTTATGATTTATTAAGTTAAATGTTTAGGTACAGATTTTGTTCCAAGCATTGTTTATTTTTTTTGCCCTATTAGTCCATAATAATGTATAAATGTAATAACTCTTATTGCCAAACAAATGTTAATTCACAGCATGTAACGGTTTTGCCATTGAAAACAGGAGACCAAGTTGAGCAGAACAACTTAAAGAAAAAACTTGATCTTGAACTTTTACAAAGTTATCAGAATCACTACTTAAACCAGCATAATCAGCAATTGTATGGAATAAGGTAGGGTATAGAAAAGGGAATAATTTTGTGACTGCAAATGTAATATTGTTTTGCTATAAGAAGTCGGCAAAGAGTTCATTGAAAACGAGTGCAGTTCTAAGGCCCCAGAGGAAAGGGCAGGTCCAAACATCTCGCGTGGTGTTAAACAAAGAGGTTGAAAGGAGTATTATGTCTGAACCACGATCCGATGAATGAACCTCGAACTGTGCGAATACTTTTTTAAATATAAGTACTCCAGAATTCGACAAATGGAAACCACACGATTTTTAAGGTTCCGTACCAAAATGGTAAAAAGGAACCCTTATGGTGAGACTAAGTCTATCTGTCTGTCTGTCTGTCACACCTGGATATCTCAAGAACTACTAATGCTATCAACTTGAAATTTAGAATAGTTTTAGATGACGTGACGTTGAAGTGGGGCTAATAGGGCGGGCATGTGGAATAAAGAACGCTGTTTGCACATTCTCAAACATTTTTTTTTTTTAGCCAGCATAGTGTCCGACTTTTAATGAAAAATGTAAAATAAAATACCGTTCCCCCCCCCCTTATCTCCGAAGTTTGCAGAGATAAAAATCTGAAATTATTCTATATGATAGAACCCTCGGTGCGCGAGTCCGACTCGCTCTTGACCGGTTTTTTTAAATATAACCAGCCTTGAAGATGGTAACTTATTGAGCATTTTGAGTATGTATTTGAGCTGGATTTGGGATAAGTATGCGGTTTAGTTACGGCTAGTAATAAGGTCGTGAACTTTCTTCATTTCAATTTCAATAGGTAATGTTCTCTAAAGACCGTCCTTGGTTTTATGAATGAAGTTAACAAATTTCCAATAATTATAGTGAACTACGGCTATTTAAACTAAAACTTCTACTTTCGATTAAGCTGGCTCCAATGGCTATCAAAGACACTTTTGTCCCATTGTTTTCCCTTAGAATCATACCCAATATTTTGAAGCGGATATGCTTACAACTCCCCTTTGCGATAAAAACGTCTATTGAATGGTTAGTCTAGTCGTCTAGATGCAGTCTAAGGGTTCCAGACATCTTTTGTTATACTGACCTTAGCTTATTTAATTTTCAAGTTGAAGGTTCCCTTTTATTTTTGTTCATAGATTCTTATAATAGTGTAGGTACTGTCGATCGCAAGCCAGTGGTAAAACTTTGACCTTGAACTGGCCTGGCGTAATACGGAATTTGAACAGAGAAAGAGGCCAGGTAGCACTGGTTATCTTACTATGACTTGCAGCCTACAGTACGTCTGGATCGGGGAAGCCCTCAATAGCCTAGCTAATTCAAGGTGTCCTATATTGAGATAGGTTATAGCATTAGAAGGTAACTCGGTCGGCGGGAACTATTCATAACACAGCTGTTTGAAATGAATGCGCAGGTTAGCCTTTGTGTGTTTGTTTGATCGAGGCTGGGCTTATAGGATTTGTTTTCTATTAGGAAACAAAGTTTTGTTGGTTTTTCAATAAACTTTAGTTAGAACTGCTATTCAGTAGCTATTTTGAGCAAATCAATTTAAGAATTAAATAAAAAAATAAAATAAATTTATAAGTTTATTTCAATTACAAAGGACATATTATAGAATGTGTTGTTGGAGATCACCTTTTAAGCAAGGAATTGCTTGTGTTAGGAGACTCCGCGGTTCCACTTATCATTATCTTATATGCAATTGAAATGTAGACAATGTACTATGCAAAATTAAAAATAAAAGGTAAAAGGTAACTTAAAATTATACAAACAGCACAGCAAATAAATGATTGATATGCCTAGAACAGGGCCAAAACGCGCGAATACGTGTGATATGTGTGAGTATGGGTGAGAGTGTGAAGAGTGAGGGTGTGTAGTGTGTGAGATATAATTAGCTTATTTTAGTCTATATATTAACAAAACTCTCCTAATATTATAAATACGAAAGTGTGTTTGTTTGTTTGTTACGCTTTCACGTCAAAATGTCTTAACAAATCTGGAAGAGCTCCGGCACTCTGGCAGTTCTTCTCTTGGGTCAGGACACAGGACACCTCCGACCCGACATTACTCACGACCTCCATGGGATCGAGACCCATGCGGGCGAAACCAGCAGGCGGAGCCAGAATCATGAATCATATCAAAATCTTTTATGGGCACTTATGAAACGTCAGAAGCTAGGTGCACGGTTCAAAATGGTCGCTTCCTATGGAGACGGCAAGAAACTCCACGGTCACTTTTTTTCAAATAATTGGCTTTTACAATGTTTTAAAATTACAGTATTAATAGGTATGGGAGGACAGTGTAGGCCTGTCAATAAGTACCAAATACTTAACAAAATAGAAAATGGTGTACAAATCTAGTCTAATGTTCTCACATTTATCTTATATATAAAATTGTCGTGTCACAATGTTAGTTACCATACTCCTCCGAAACGGCTTGACCGATTTTGATGAAATTTTACATGTACCTATATTCAGTAGGTCTGAGAATCGGCTACTATCTATTTTTTATACCCCTAAGTGTTAAGGGTGACTTTCCCACGGGATCGAAACTTACGCGCGGGGCGCAGCTAGTAAAATATAAAATAATCTTTAAAGTAACGCAACTAGCATCTAAATAACCTCCCGACATCAACCTTAGGGCAGTTGCCCACCAGACACAACACCCGTCTGGTCGGAGAATTCTCCCTTTTCTAAAGAGGATGAGTGAACTTTACACCCTGTTCCTCATGCCTCTAAAATACCAATGCAATATTTGAAATGTTTAATTTGTTTTATATTAATATGAAAATTTAATTTTAGTAGGTACGCACATTTTCATTTGGTCAAATTTTTACTCTGTAGAATATTATCAATTAGGCATTCAGTATTTAATCAATTAATGATTTATTACAGCAAACAATCTTTAGACAATAAACATTTATAAACAAGAAATTTCTTAAGAAATAAGCTGTACCTTTGTACTTAAATTTTAATTATGTCATATCGCTTTGTATTTTACTGTGTGTACATAAATAATAAAATAAATAAATAAACATTTAGTCAAATAATTGTACTAATTATTTTTAGTAGGCTATACGGAACCGAACTAGTTAGATTAGCTTAACTTTTTTTTTAATGGGTAGTTAGTTGGTTAGAACTGTGACCTCCTACGATTTTTGAATGGAGGATACTTCCGGATACTTCCTCAAAAATGGGGCTAAAAAGGTGCTATTGGATATCTCCGCCTTATTTGAACGGTAGTAACTTTAAATTGGTCTCATAGAAATTTGGTGAAGATCTTATGAGGATCTTCGGCGTGATGAGCTGAATGGCTCCTCAATATGCAGTAAATTGCTCACTTTTAGATTTTTACCGGTTAGTCGGACTTTTAAACTACTAGGTAGGGATTGATGGAGCACCTGTCACCACCTTCTCATCACAAAACTAGGCTGCAACGTAACCTCTGACAATTAAAACCTATTAGTATGTTTTCTATCTATGGTCAACTTTTTACTCATAATTTTTCTTTACCAAGTTTTTAAATACAAAAAACTTGGTAAATTGAATTGTTGCAAAAAAGTTTGTACTCAACCCTTCTTATTACAAAACAAGGTTTATCTTCAGACCGAGGTTTAAACTATGGAGTCATTATTGAATTTCGAACTTTATTCCAACGATGGTAAAGTTCCTAAACACAAAACTGACAACTTAGTACCGAACTAAGTTTTCAGTTTTGTATAAAGAACGGTATTTCAATCACTGTTACGTTCTTATTACAAAAACTGGCTGCATGGTTTAAGCCATGTCCAAATATAAATCTTGTTTTGTAATAAGGCGGACTAGGTCTACTGTTCACTGAACTTCTAGTATTATTTTAGTACAGATAAAAGCCAGCGACAAAACAAAATCACTCTGACTGCATTCGTAAAAAGTTGCTTTTAAAAAGGGTTCGTATGTTTTGACAGATCAATCCTATCCTCGTTCGAATGCTGTGGCATCTCCAATTCGATACACCTTCCCCTGCCAGCAATTACCATATGGCCTGGCTAAATATAGCCAGGATAGTATGCACCATAGTCACACTTACGGATCCCACATGTTCGCAAGATGTTGGAGCCTTGGAGTTCGCCTTACTGAGCGGATTGCCGCGAAAAAACAAGACATCTTGAGTTACAGGATGCACTTTTGAGTATTATGAGCATTAGGAGCAACACTCGTCTTACCTCAATAATCTAAAGACAGCTTAATGTTTCGTTGTTCGAGTTACGTTTTAATTGTGGTGTTTTAACAAATGCGAAGCGGGTCCCGTCTAAAAAGGATGCTCATTTATTTTTTTGACAAGAAAAGGAAGGTAATGCTTACTCATTTTGAAATCCTTAAATCTTTCTGTTTATTTTAAAATCGTTATACATATTTATTTGGTTACTTCGAACGCAAACGCCTATAAGATCTATCGGAACTCAGGTAACAATCGCCGGCGTATACATGTTGCCTTATTATTAGATCAGGCGGTTTAAATATCTCTTCGTAACCTAGCTGGCATTTTTTTTAAAGTGGATAAACAAAGTGGGACAGTGTTCTTTTTCCAAATTTGTGCATTAACTTGGCAATGAGATTATGTCAAGTAAAATGCCTGTGAGGCTATTTACATACTTAGATATTTACGATACTCTCATATTATGTATTAAAGTCATTTGTTTTCGGCTGAGCAACTAACACCGAGTCGCCAGAACAATATTTTGTAAGACAAGGCGTTCATATATCTAAGTCTTCAACCTTTTAAACCTTCAGCTCGAGGACACTGAACGAGACACAATAGAAGTTACGGAAATAATAACTACACAGCATTGTGCTATAGCCCATTCTTCGACATTCCGAACAACCAGCACCACAGCACAATGCATGATTAAATCAGCTAAAGATTTTTTTTTTTGCAGTCTTTTAAAAACTGTTGCTTTAAGGCTTCTACATACCAGGGCGACTTGTCGCGCGACGCGACACGACACAAAGGCACCGCTCGTCCCGCGACACGCGGGGCCTTTGTGCCGAGTCGCGTCGCGCGACAAGTCGCGCTGGTATGTAGAAGCCTTGTAGGACCATTTGCATAATTTATCATCAATAATTAAATTAATCATCTAAGAATCATCTTATTAATTACCCATATATACCCCCTTTTTGACATAAAATGTAGGGGAAAGCCACAGGTCAGCAATTAATTCTGTGTCATTATGTAAACATTCGTTAGGGGTCGCCACCTGTTACGGACAACTACAGCAACGAATAAGTTTAAGGGGCCGTGCACGAAATCGACTGATTCTGATCAATTTTGTCCACTTTTTGTGAGTAAAACTAATGTTTTGATTATATTACAGGGTTAGCTACCCTGTAATAAAATCAAAATTTTATTTTATGAAAATATTGTATCTTCATTAAGGACGCATTCACAAAATTTTACAAAAATTAGCAGTTTTTCAGTACATTTTGCGACCAAATTTAAGTAAACCAAATGTAACTAATAATTGCCACAGATAGATTACTTCTTCATCTCCAAAGATAGCAATTTTTTATTCGAAAAAGTTGGTTTATAAAAAATAATTTCCGTTGCCTCTTCACACAAAATTGACGATATCGTGTTGAGTTTAGGAACATTTTTCTTCAATATAGTATCTTAAATTTGTTTTTAAAAATATTTTATTTACGCAGACATGTTTAACTCAAAAATGTAGCAAAAAGAACTATCAAAATGTTACAAATAGTCTCAGAAAATAATGTTGATAAAACCTATAATTTTTTTTAAAACACAGTCGGTAATGTTTTTTTTCCTATTATTTAACAAACCATATCATGAAATTCAAAAATCACACACTGGGCTTCAGCTATCCTTGACCTTGTGATAAAATCAAAATTTTATTTTATGATTATACAATATCTTTATTACTTAAGTAAATCAACGGCGAAATAAACTATATTTTCGAGAGCGCAAAGATGATGAAACTATTATTAGGTGCTGAGGCTGACACGAATGGTTTATCACCACGGAAACTGTACTTTTATAGTTACACAGACTAAATGTTTCAATTATTTCAAGCTTTCTCACAATTAGATAACCTTTTTTTTTTGTAATAGCACCCTTAAGTAATTAGACATTAGATAAGAAATTGTATTTTTTCATGCACGGAGCCTTAATAACAGATTTCTAAAAGTATAAATTCTTGCACATAAGCAACATTTGGGTAGGATCTAAGTAGGTGCTACCATTT
The DNA here is from genome assembly GCA_948098905.1 of Tiliacea aurago. Lineage (NCBI taxonomy): Eukaryota > Metazoa > Arthropoda > Insecta > Lepidoptera > Noctuidae > Tiliacea > Tiliacea aurago. The sequence goes on along the minus strand of OX402579.1, from coordinate 10,152,050 downwards.
ACAGTCTCACTATACTCCATTTGAAATAAGATTAGACATTTAAATAAACCTTTTTTACAGTCCGTTTATCCGATTTTGACTTCTATTGCGTTGGTGGCATGACAAATGGCAGCTGTAATAAACAGTTGGTATTGTAACCACGTTTTTGCTTTTCATGCCATCCATATATCTACAGAATAGAAGTCAAAATCGGTTGAACGGACTGTAAACCAGTTTATTTAAATGTATAATCTTATTTCAAATGGAGTATAGTATATAGTATATAGTAGTATATCTATTAACAAAATTACTATAACTATGTAGGTATGTAAGTAGTCTACAGCCTTATTTGGGCCTTCTCGACGAACGTGGCTCAACTTAATCGTCATAATCACAATCAGCCTGTAATGTTCCCACTGCTGGGACATTTCATTTTCATTTCAGTGTTCATTGCCGGCCGATGTTGGATGCAAGATGAATCTCATATATAGTAAATACCTAATTATATTATATATAGGTCGATTCATGAAGAATACCTTCATGAAACGACCGATGAACCTTTACCTCTGTGAGCATCAAAAATCCCGTTTCAAAATCCTACTCTTTCAACAACTTTTGAGCACACCAAAATTAAACTCTACAATACCAATTTTAAGAATCAAAATAGTCTATCAATTCAATAAACAGTTGTACTGAAGATGTAACAATGGTCTTGCTAGGACAGTGGCGCGTGCCACGACACAAAAGCTAAAGGGCACGCAGCTGGCGTGGGTGTATGTACACACACACACACATACTCAGACCAACAGATCGTATAGAAGAAAAAGAGATTAATTACTTTTTATCTAAGAGATAAGTTGTTTTGAACGGGAGATACTGTAGTAGGAATTCGTTTTTGTGACTGAACATAATAATTTTGAATTCAATATCCGTTTAATTTTACAGTATTAATATAAGTAAGATTTACTTTACCTTCGCTTATACAAAAGTTCACGTAATGCTTAATTTTTCATATTATGGAAATATTAATGCCCCACAATAAAAAAATTGCAACCTTAATTAGGGACTTACATTGCAAACATCTATAACTTAGGATATAAAGCCCTAAGCAGCGATAAAATATTAGTACTTTCGGCCATGGTTAATATTATTCCATTACCAACCCCCTTGCGCCTGCGCAATCATTTCGGAGTTCCATTCAAACACGCGAACAGTTTTAGCTCGATTACTGCACATGTGTGAACTATCTTTATATGTGTGGGTATTTATGACATAATAAAGGTATGTGTTGGTATGTAACTGCAACTTACACACACACACATACTGGTAGTTGGGTGCGACACCCCATGAAAATTATATTGTCCTGTACGCTGTTCAGGTTTTGGGGAATCGTTGTAGTTCGTTATTTCAAAAATTGATTTTGTACTTAAGTATAGTGCTTTAGAACATGTAAGTATACTTTTTACATACTAAGTATAACCTTTACAGTTTTTTTTATAATTAATCACCTATTAGGAAATAAATTACCAAAAATATTCTAATAGACATTTATCGTAGAAATAGACTTATGAAAAAGATTCGAAAGTACATAAATATAGATGGGATTCAATTTTAATATGTAGGTAGGTATTATATCTATTTATATGCTTCGAGTACGGGAACACACAAAGCAGATATAGATTTGCAATAATCCTAGGCGTAATGAAACAATACCGAGATGAGACTGATACAAAAATAATTCAACGTCTAAATAAAACTGAACAGGAACGCTGCCCCATTCCGCCCTTTGAAAGAGCATGTGTGCAACTAGTAAACGTAAGTACCCCTGTTGATCCCCCCGCGAGCCACCCCAGGTGCGTCCGCGTGGCACGCGCCATTCCTGTCGCGACCGGCGCTCTGACGCCATCGTATAGTCCTACTCCACTTTACTAGAAAACAGTTATTTTCTACGTGATCCAATCTAACCCACACCCACAACGAATCCAAAATAAACATTCGTAACATGTGAAAACAGCAACTCATCGTGCCGAAATGAGTTCCATCGGCGTGGTCGTCTTCCGCAACTCGCCGCTCGGCAAAGCGCAGGTGCTCCAAGAATCCGTGAATAATACCGTGAACATAACAAAAAATGATGCCAATCAAAACTCCACACGTGAAATTATAATAGTGAGAAAGAAGCCTAAGATTCAATCTGTACCAGCGACCGTTTCCGTGACGTCATTAGTGCGTGCTGCTGAGCCGATAACGTCACAAGCTTCAGCGGCTAAGAAACCTCGGCCTAGTGAAAATAGCGCGGAAGAATCAGTGCGGTCACCAACACCTCTTGCGGTTGCTCGACGTAACGCGCGCGAACGTAACAGAGTGCGCCAAGTTAATGATGGGTTTGCCGCTCTACGTAAACATATCCCCGAAGAAGTTGCATCAGCTTTCGAAAATGCTAACTCCAACCGAGGTGCTAACAAGAAGTTAAGTAAAGTGGAAACGCTGCGTATGGCGGTCGAATACATACGAAACTTGGAGAGTTTACTGAACATCGGTCATGATAAGGAAAATTCATCACACCCATCAATGGAATCATTCCCGTCTCCAGCATCTTCGTCTCCGAGAGAAAATAGTCAAGAAAGAAGTTACTACTCATTACATTCTCCCGCTGTTGAAGACGATGATATGGATGAAGATGAACTGGATGGGTCTATGCATCTCCCTCGACAGCAATATGTTGACTTACAAGCTACAGAACAATTTCAGTTAGTGGCTACTCCGAACTTATACGAGGAAGAGGAAGGTGCTGGACAGCCTTTAACTCCTTCATCCGACCTTCTTGGACATGAAGATATAAATCCTCATCTATTGGAAGGACATTTTGCATTCCCTAATTCAGCAGAACAGTTTACAGTGATCCCGGAACGACATTACCTGAGTGAGACTGATGTGCCAGTGAACGAGAGTGATTTTGAGGTTAAATATTCTGCAATAATTAATCAGCAACTGCATCACAATTTCACTGAAGAGACCAGTCTGCCTTCTATTGATCCTGGGTTAATTTTAACTCACAATGAGTACAAATTCAAGGCAGATAACACTTTCGTTGAAGACCAATTCAATGACGATATGGAACTAAAGAGAGAACTTCCTGATATCCAAGTAACATCGGAAGACAGAGAACAGTTTGAGGAAACCCTGAAATGGTGGCAGGAGAAAACTAGACAAGCAAGATCTCTGAAAAACAACAATAATAAGAATTAACTTGAGGATTTTTGCTTATAGATAAATGTAATTCAAGATATTTATTGCGATAGAAGTATAGTAAAACATAACATACAGCTGTTAGTGCCAAAGTCGGTTGAGGCGCATGCGCAAGGTGTGTTGTAACGGTCGACAGACAAGCCTGCACTTCAAGCTTTGTACATTGATCGTGTTATTTATATGTTATTATAGTAATTTCACATAGTTCAATGACTTATACTGTCCAGTGTATTGTATGTAGTACAATAAAAGCTCTCGTGATTAGTTCAAATATTGTAAATATAAGTTTCAAAGGGCACCTCTAAATACAAATGGAATAACTTAACTTAGTGCCTTCTATTTTAATAAACATTGTGATGTTAGATAATACTTATTTTACGACAATAAATTAATTAGTTCCTGTATATCGTTTTTAATTTACATCATTTTATTGAATTTCTGTGATTTTTGCTACACGACAAAAAAATAAGTAGTAGGTATACCCACTTAGACAAAACTTAAATTGACTCAGGCCGTATAAACGTTCCCTTTCCCTAATTTATCGATTGCCAATGATCTAGTGCGTCCATTTAAAACACACTCCCTTAATTCCAACCCCATTGAGACAAAGACCCTTATGCTAATGCAACCAAATCATTTGACAGTAAATGACCTACTTAAAACGCTTTGCAGCTTAACATAAGCCGCTACGGTCGGCTTCACCGTCACCTAAATCTCTTGTTAACTTAAGATTAAACTGTTCTATTTTCAATGTTATGGCTTTAGAGGTACTTAATATGCATTTATTAATAGACATAATCCTTTAAACAATAAATATTTATGACCCTCTAATCGCGTTAGCGTTCTGTATGTCTTTTAACACCAAGCTGCGATTGCCAACCCGCCTGCCAAGCTTGGCGAATATGGCACCCCCCCCCCTTTTTGTGGGAGGCCTATGTCCAGCAGTGGACGTTTTTCGACTATGATGATGATGACCTCCTAATTGATGAAAGCTTCAAGTTAATTATACACATTGTAGCATCATTAAACTATAGGTTTCAGAACTGTTAGACATCAAATAAAACTTTTTGAAACTATCATTAATGTTGTTTGCCTCTGAATTATACCAACAAACTTTTCTTCAAAACCAAAATCTTAATCTACAGTTAACGAAATCGGTGGAGCCAGCCCAAAAACCCGAGCCGTTAACGGTAAGGCGATAGCGCTATTATGATTTTAATGTGCCGCCGTTATCCCGAATAAAAAATACCAATTTTCAAGGGAGAACCACAAACGGGTTGATTACAGCAAGGTCGAGCTTACAGATTTGATTTTTGTGTAGTTGATTTAAAGTTATTCAAGTTCATTGTAACTGTCGGTTTTAGTGTGGAATCGAACAATTTGTTGTTAATTAACCATTAAAATAAATATGTTAACCTCAGAATTAATACGCAGTTATATTATAAATAAATATTTTGTAAAACGTGTCAATCCCACTAAAAAACACTGTCCTTCAAGATACAGGATTTTCCTAGTTTGAAGGCCAGGGGTCTCATTAGTAATAGCCATACCCATTACCCATCCCTTATTGAAACAAAACTGATGTTACCTAGGCTAAGTTTTTGGATTTGGAAATAAATGATATCTTACTTACTTACTGTAAAAAAAAGAAAAAGTTGCAATTATTTAAAAGTTTTTCAAAAAGTTTAGGATGATCGACTTAATTTTTTTCTTTTTCTTCATTTATTTCATCAGGATTTTAAAACCGTTCTTGACAACATTCTTCCAGGGAAATAACGGAAGTTTCGCTACCGAAGAATGCGATGAATTTCAAAGTAAGTAAACATGAAAGTTCGGCTATTTCTTCCTTCGTTTGTTTCGTTCCGCAGGCTCCTTGTATCCGGGCCGGTAAGAATGTTAATTTCTCCCATAATATTTTTTTCCACATCAAAATATCGCCATATTTTATGGGGTAGTTGCACGCTATTTTGACTTCCATTTAAATATTTTCCGCTCCATTCGTCAGGCGCTGTTTCAAATGATTAAAGTTTTTGATGCACATGGGTGAATATCGATCACAGTTACATGTAAGTTTCCGCTCCGTAATAGTACTACAAAATTCAGAAAAGGTACTGTAGATAAGAAATTAGCTAAATAAATAATAGCTCATCTGATGACTGGTACAGTAAGGCAGGTAAAGAATGTTAATAGCATTATTTGCGTTACAATCTAGCTAAAGGATTAGTCAAAAATGACTTCATTATTCACAATAATTACTACAATAACAAAACTAACTAGCACGACATGATTAATTTCTCTGACACACTTTTACGACCCTACATTCACTTGTCACAATTATTACAGTTAAGACGGAGATATAAGCCAGTAACCTTGAGTGGTTAGCTTGCGTGTTCTGTACTGAGCTCACGCAACGCGTCGTACGTTCAGCCAGTAATAGGACTCGCCCATCAAGGAGCGCTGTCCCCAATTTGACGCATTATTAATTTATTATAGGTACACAAACCCAAAGGTATTTTAATAAAACGCGTATACTAATAGATCAATAATTAAATTATCTTTAAATTGGTGAAGGTTTCAGAAAAATACGCTTGGTAGATTTTGCGCCATTCTCAATTTTTTATCCGCGTTAGACATAACTTTACAAATTAATTTTACTACGTAATATAATCATAATCTAAAATATTCACATATTAAGTTATTGAGAAAATGCTCTAATTTAACATATATTTTTTTCAAATCATTAACACTACTCGTTTAGACGTGATCTTCAGTATAAAATCATCAAAAGTCGGTTATGCCTTAAGAGCTAATATTGAAAAATAATATTGATACCTACTCATCTCAGATGTAAACTATTCCTAACTTGTCATCCTACTTTGTAACAGACTGTACCTCTTTTTATGAAATAAATTACTATTACTATTGAAAAAGGGCAAATAGAACAAGTTTTCAATCTACCTAGATAAGCGAGACACCCAAGTGAGTCTTTATTGTAAGGTCACCTAAGAAATATTTTTAGTTGCATTTTTAAAGACAACGGTAGGCGGCTTCTCTTTTCAAAACGCTAAAAACACATATTTTCTTAAGCAAGTGGCTATTATACTCTGAAACAAGTGTCCTCTTAGACCGATATCTTTACACCGTTATCTGCAGTTTAGTTTAACGAACTTTTATTTATACTATCATTATCTACATAGATTATTACTGCACTTCAAACGCTTTGAGACCCGTTTTGTGGAATACTGTCTCTAACTCCTTTTTTTAATGTTAAGTAACAAGTGCATCTTCAATATAGATAGTGATAGTCTTTAATTTTTCAATTACGTTCCACAATGCTATTACTTCTTTGTAATTCTTGATAAAGGTTGAACTTTATTGGTTAATTAATATTTCCTATGATATCAAAGTTTATCAAAGTACTTTCTTAACCACTTGTATCTGCGTTGAACCTGACCTAATTAGTACTAATTTGCTTTAATTGTACTTATTTTACGTTGGTACTAATTACTAAGGTCTTAAAGGGGTTTCTACGTATGTATACTTGCACGTGACAAAATTCTTCAATGCAATAAATTAAGTCAGTAATCAGGTTATGCGATGCGTGGGAATGGCGGGGCCCTTGCATCACAAACCTACGAGGAAGATATCCTGATCGATGCCGCACGGAAAAAAGTCCGTTACGAGCCGCTATGCCTTTGTTGTCTTGCGTATAGCGCGCGACACGCGACTTGATACTTGAACCAACAGAGAGGGCAATTCCCGTATTTTAAAGAACGTTCTCATTCTAATCTCAATCTGTCAAAAACTATTTAATTACGGAAATTAGTTTTGATCTGATTATCAAAACAGTTTTAATCCTAGATATAATCTAATCTTCAGCTATTCAGTAACACCGAGTTTTTATTGCTGTCGCACCTATAAATGAAGCTATTCCCGGCTTGTTTTATTGGCTTGTAAATATTGATTAAATGTTTTATAAAGTAAGATTTTCCTTGTAATCTTTCACCAATGATAACTGATTACCTTGGTTTCTGTATAAGTAATTCTAAAATAAATACAACACTTCCTGTTTTTATTTCCTAAACTTTGAATTCCTTAATAATAATTCACAAAGACGTTAGAACTCAAACGCCCAAAACTATTCCGCCGCACTACACGGCAAAGTAAAGTCAAAGAAGCTACCCTATTGTTGTATAATATTTATTCTTGCGTGGATCTCCCCGAAGTCTTTCAGCGAGGTCGTCGCCATTGTCGCAGGGTTCATGGGAACCAGCAAAAAATGGACGTTACCTTTAGGGTACTACCGAATTCACTAAAGAAACTGAATAAGCACTTTTTCTACACATAGTTCGCGCATCCACGTGTTCCAAGATTAGGATGACGTATATTTTTGTATTAATAATCTGTGCATCTTATGCAAAGACCCTCGGGGCAGAACGTGAAGACTTGTACCCACAAAAAATGTCTGTTTGTTTATTTAATTAACAAAGATGACATTCTTTTGCAAGAGCAAATCCTTTTGCACGTGGAGACCTCTGTCACACCCTGTCATACTTACGAAGTTACGATCTTAAAAACAAATTTGCCTCAAATGAAATGTTTCTATAGTGTATCTTCAGTTACCTTGTACCTGTCATGTAAATAGTAGACATAAAACTAGACTTCAGAAATCTCGTTATGCTATCTTACTATTTTCGAGTGTTTGACTAAGATATCTCATTGCATGAGCAATCTTGACACTCTGATAGTTTGATTTAACTAAGACTTTGAAGGCCACAGTATGATGTATTTCAAAAAGCAAACATGTGAAAGCAAACTTGATGATATTTTTGATCAAAATTCGAACTAAAATAAATTCAAATTATTCAGAAAATAATAACTATATTTTTCCTTTATTCTCTTTTAGACACTACCAAGGTTTTCAGAAAAAAAAGATATATAGATGGTTGAAATCATGTAGCACTAGATAGTATTTCTATTTCAAGTCTTCAATGTTACCTAATGATAAAATAAGTAAATAAAAACACAAGGAACAGCAACATAATGTCATTCCCTTCGTAATTAGGCGATAAGACTTCAGCACTTATTGCAAATATCTTCAGGGAGTGCTAAGGTCCAAGGTGCTTCCTATTTGAATATTCTATTTAGAATGAATAAAGATAATATTCAAGAAAACAATAAGGTCTGCCTTTGTTTCCTCACAGTTGCAACTCTTTTTACCGTAAAACAAATCTAAGAATCGAATTAACGATACTCAACAATATATGTTTTTGTATTTCCGACATGGGGCCAGATTGTTTGAGATAGTAGACAGTGAAATTACGCCAGGTTCCCGCCAAACTCCTGGCACTGACGCCATACGGCATGCGCGGGCGCAGCACAACCATCTGGCGATCAACAGAGATTCAACAAAAACTACAAATTAGCTCTCGAGTAAGGAAAAAGTTTGAGTCACGGTGGCATATGCTTTTGTTTGTACGTAATTAGTATAATTCGATTGATGGTAAACAAACATATGCGTTGCTGATGGCTTTTATTAGGTTTATTTTCGACAGCATCAGCTACAGAGCAGAGGTGCTTATGCGAGCAAGTTATCGTTATTTCGGTATATCATGATTTAAACCTACTGATGAGTTGGCAGGGATGTATTTTATGCAGAAATTGGAGAAGCCTATGAACACTTACCAACCACGCCACGGTGGCGATTATGGCAACCCCCTCATTCAATTTTGTCCCCCAAAAGTTTTTTTTACTAGTTTGTCCCCCATATTCAAAATTCATTAATTCTGAATTTCTGTAACCCAAACACGGACGTGTAATTTCACAGAAATTCATAAATTTATACCAAAATTCAACTAAAAGCTCCCACAGACTGGTACGATATCGCGGGCGCGACAAGGGTCACACTGCCTGTCGCGCCTGCGATATCGCACCAGTTTGTAGGAGCCTTTAATCGGTCCATTAGATTCGGAGCGAATCGGCTGTGGCATACGGACAGAAAGACAGACAGACAGACGGCCAGACAGACAGACAGACAGACAGATGGACAGTCAGACAGACAGACACACGAGTGATCCTATAAGAGTTTCGTTTTTTCATTGGACGTATGGAACCCTAAACACAACAAAAACACGACATTGTAGTTGTTTTTAAAAGAACTGGATGTATATTTTAGCTATAAATAAATAGAGTAACCGGTCATCGAAATAAATTAGAATAGATTACAATCTTTTTATCGTTACTAAAAGTTGCAAAATCTAAAAATACACATATTTGTGTCATACCCAAAATATTTGCCATTTGCGTAGATAAATGGCAAAGTACAAAAATCTTCTTTTGTGTTCTACATAAGCATGAATTTCGACTAAATCAAGGAAATCTTAAAATTAGGATCGTTATCTCTAATCGTGCTGAAGTTTATGGCTTATTTATTTTATATGTCGTTTCGTTCCGATATGTTTTTTTTTATACTATCTGTATGCTCCTCAGAGGTGAACAAGAATAACAACTTTTAATATTTTTTTAATAATTTCATTTTATATTAATAATTTCAGTTTTATTAGATTTTATTAATTTCAAACAAAATCTAAGTAGTGTCTATGCCAGTAAAGAATATTAAGCACCAGTGCATATTTAAAACCATGTTCATTACGAAAGACCCAATTATGGTACTTAAAATAGATCAGGCTAAAACGAGTCATGTGTCTCTCTACGGAAGCATGCTATCCGGTGTAACATGTTACATAAACGTTTATGGTACTTTTAATACCATATGGTAGATTACCATAACTCACATGGTTTATATCTATATTTATACTAATATTATAAAGAGGATTTTTTTTTTATGGGTTTAATGTCTGGAACTACCAGTCGGAATTGAAAAATTTGTGTTGTATGTAGGGGTTAATCTCTGGAACTACCAGTCGGAATTGAAAAATTAGTTTTGTATGTAGGGGTTAATGTCTGGAACTACCAGTCGGAATTGAAAAATTAGTTTTGTATGTAGGGGTTAATCTCTGGAACTACCAGTCGGAATTGAAAAATTAGTTTTGTATGTAGGGGTTAATCTCTGGAACTACCAGTCGGAACTGAAAAATTAGTTTTGTATGTCGGGTGAGTTTATACATAAATGAGTTTATACATCACAGTATTTTGGTTTGATCATTGACCCCCAAACTAAGCAGGGCTTATATCTTGGGGGTCAGAGTACGATTGAGCAAGAAGAAATATATCAGTTTACGAGGCTAGTTTAGTAAAGCGTGTATTATTTTGTGTGAGTGTCTGTGAGGGTGAATTTCTGAGAGAGGGATGTTGGTTGCTGGAACTTTGGCTTGTCGACAAACGTCAGAAAGAATGCTAAGTGAAAACCAAGTCGCGCGGGCGGGCGATGCAACGCGACGCAGTGGGTCGGGGGAACAAGAAACTTCACGCGGACGAAGTCGCGGGTAGAAGCTGGTTATTCATAGTTTCGTTATAATATATTCGTTCATAGATTTAAATCGTTTATTTGTCTCGATTGCAAAAGTCACTTACATCTACTACGAGTCTCAGCGGCGTTTTCTACGTTAGAAACAATTCAACTTATAACGTTTCATGTATACTGAGCTGTTCAAAGTCTGCAACATGTCTACTTGTATTTCTCTATTTTACATGGAGCTGAAGGTCCATCATCATCCATCTGAGGTCAGAGGTCAGTAGCTTTCTGAACTCAGCAGCTTAGTTAGCAGATTAGATTTGAAGACCTACTTGGGTGTCCTACCAACTTGTCTATAGGTATGGTGTTATGCCTATAACAGCATCTTATAATCTTTGCAGCTTAGTCAAGGTTTTGGATTGTTCAGGTTTTGCATTTTTGTCTTTCGTTCGAAGCACTAATTGTGAAAGCGTCCGTAAGTTCAGTGCCCTTACAGGATGCATGCTGCAAACTTTTTATTTTATTATTATTATCTTTATTTATTAAAAACTACGTTTACAAAAATGAACTTTGCCCCGCAAAACCGTTTTCACGGTTTATCTGTGGGAACAGTATTACAATTTAGATTTATTAGTGCGGTTTGCGGACACATAAATTTTCACTAATTGCACTTATAAAGCAACTAACAATTATCTTATATTTTAAGTATGGAATAAAGGAAATATCTTAACTTATATCAAATGACTTATATCCTTACACACAGCCACTGTCTTTAACATTGTCTTTCTCTCAAATATTTTTTGATGATATGCTCTCTTCTATCTGTGAATACTTTTAATTGGCCTTATTTTAATTACTCTCAATCGAGCAAAAGTGTTTAGCTGTAAGTTTTTCAAAAACTGTATAATAAAATAAATAAAAATTCCTAATTAATTATATGCTCTCCCACAACAAAAAGCAAACCATTTTCCTAAGACCATCGATTACAAATTCCTGAAAAAGGACTGCCTAAGTAACTTGATAAATTTACCTTTTATTTCCTGACTTCTATCAGCAATTGGTTGCGAAGGTATGGTATTTCAACCTCTGTACCTACAATGTTTGCAATAAACTGATTATTTTGATTTGATTGTTATGATTATCATTTAAACACAAGTGTTTGCAACGGGGTGTCAGACCCCCTTGAAGAAACACGTGCCCAGAAACAAAATAAAATGATAATTATCACTAATCTAAAAGGCAAAAGCACTTTTCCGTTGTTTATTCGTACTAAATCGTATAGGTCAACACTGAATATTTATTCAGCGTTAACCTGAACAATAGACAAGCGACATATGCAAATATTATGTGGAAAAAAAGAGTTCATGAAACTCAATATTATTTCAGTTCTTTTTTGCATTTGTTGCGAAAACATTCGGAATTTAATTACTGTATGTATCTAAGTTTCATACATTTGTGAAGGACGTTTCATTCTTTGTGTATTTCGCCTATTTCGGATCTAAAATTGTTGTTTTTCCGAAAAACCCAAAGTTCTTTTTCCAACGGACGGCACGGTTGGCGCAGAGGTTAAGCGATTGACTGATGCGCTGCGTGTCGCGGGTTCGATTCCCGCACGGAACAAATATTTGTATGACCTACAAGTAGCTGTTCCGGGTCTGGCTGTTTGTGTATGTGAGTTTAAATGTTTGTAAACGCACCCACGATACAGGAGAAATTCCTAGAGTGGGGCAACGTTTAAAAAAAAAAAAAGACTGAAGAAATAACTTTAGTTTTTTCGGCTTTTTCATGTCTATTCTACCTTCTAACAGCATTCCGCTTAGAAGAGATATTGTAAAATGATATAACAGAGACATGACACAGCACACACACACATTGCACATTTCAAGTCGTATCAGAAAATAGGGCAAAGCTTCGTTTAAAAAAATCTTAATAGTCTACAATATTTGTGGACTCGTTTGCCAACCTATTCCATAATAAACAATAATAACATGCTTAAACTTCGGGTTTTCACGGCAACAAAAAATATTTCTAGGTTTGTTTTAAATACATACTATTGAAATTGACACACTTCAATATTTTATTAATTCTATAAATAAATAGTACATCCGTCTACCTAGTATTTTATGCAAATAAATCATTTAAATTATTGATGTAGGGGATTTTCTGTTCTTCAAATAAATCATAAGTTTATTATTTACTAGCTTTTGCCCGCGGCGTCGCTCGCGTTTATTTAGAATTTGACAATCATTTTGGGTTGTATTCTGCTTTTTGAAATTTAAAGTGCTATTAAATACATCCCTTATCATAACTCAATCATGTTTCGAAAGACACGTGGCGCCATCTATTATCATAAGAACGTTATTGCTGTTTTCCTCGGGAACAGTACTTTTTATCGGAATGAAAGGTACCCTATGTCCGTTTCTGTACACCTGATAACGTATAGGCAAAAGTTCAAGATGATCGGTTCAGTGGTTTAGGCTTGAAAAGGTAACAAACAAATAAACTTACTTTCGCATTTGTAATATTATTATATACTAGCTGCGCCCCGCGATTTCACCCGCGTAAGTCTCGATCCCGTGTAAAGCCACCCTTAACACTTAGGGGTATAAACAATAGATAGTAGCCGATTCTCAGACCTACTGAATATGCATATAACCAGACACTCATACACACGCCCACCCCTGTCTCTCTCATCACACACACACACACATACACGCTCAGACATACTCATAACTCTGTTGTTTTACCGTGTTTTTATATTTCAGTTTTTCCGTTAATAAGTCTTGTTTTAACCGTCTACTGATACTGATTTTAACTACCTTATTATGTTTTATATCATGCATGACACTTGACTGTCAACTATGTAGCGACACTTCTCCACGATGTTTTAAGAGCAATAATAGAGCCAATGGCTGAACGCTGACCCTCAAAATACAGGTCCAGGCCTAGTTTGGGGGTTAGGATCAGATTCTTGGCAATACATTTGTGTGCTATTATTTCGACCTACTTGTTTGTAATATGTATTTTAAGTGTCTAATAAATATTTTTTTTTAATTATTTATTATTATATAAAATTTCATAAAAATCGGTTAAGCCGTTTCGGAGGAGTATGGTAACTAACATTGTGACACGAGAATTTTATATATAAGATAAATATAATATAATAATAATATATAATATAATAGTTATGAATTTAAATGTCATAGTGAGTTAATATTATATTTCAAAGCGATTTTTCTAATAGACGATCGATGGTAGGTTAACTACTTATATTATTTGAGTCGATGAGCGATACAACAAATTAATATCAAAACTGGATACCGAAAATAAACTAGCCTGCCTTCGATTTCGTTGATGCAGTGTAGCGACTACACAAATTGCTACAAATATATGATGGTTCTAACTTTTATTATTTTAATCATATTTTTTTTATATTGTTTTTTTGTCAATGTGAGGACGTTGTAGGCTTAATAGACTGTAGATCATTTCCTATTTTGTTAAGTACCTGGTACTTTTGACGGGCCTACGCTCTCCTCTCATACCTATTAACACTAATTGGAAAACATTGTAAAACCCATTTTTTTTTTAAAAGAGCAACCGTGGAGTTTCTTGCCGGCTCTTTTCCATAGGAAACGACCAATTGGAACCGTGCACCTAGCTTCTGACGTTTCATAAGTGCCCATGTAGGCTTATGTGTAATAAAAATGTTTTTGTTTTTTTTATGAGATATTTATTTTATTACAGTAAGTTTTTGCCCAACCATAAATTAGCAAACATAGGTCTTAAATAACACATAACATAGCATCACGCACGCTTGTAGTCCCCGATGGGTTAGGCAGAGGTATTCCTATAATACATCCACATTTCGGCAGTTATGTTTAAGTCCCATGTAACAGGGGGCGAGCCTATTGCCATCAGCTGGGCACACACCCAGATTCCGGGGTGCTACTGCGATCCCTGATGGAAAAACCCAAAAACACTTTGCCCGATCTGGGATGTTGTTCAGCAGTAGTGTATCGAGGCAGGCTGGTCTTAAATATTAATAAACGGTTTTAAACTATGTTAGTAAATTATAATTAGAATAATTTGAACCCCGCCGGAATCACGGCTAGCATAGCGCATATGTCAGTTACGCGAGTCGGGTGCATGTCAACCTTGCTTCCTATGCACACTGCGCGCGCGCATGTCACGTGTTCCGATAAATAATTCAACCATCGTATGCACGATACGAATACAAAATTATGTATTCGAATTGCATGTAAGGGTATAATTAGGATAATTATTACTCGTGAATTTTTAGAAGGTCATAAATTCATACCGCCTTATTAAAAACAAGATTTATATTTTGACATGGCTTAAACCATGGAGCCAGTTTTTGTAATAAGAACGTAACAGTGATTGAAATGTACCGTTCTTTATACAAAACTCAAAACTTAGTTCGGTACTAAGTTGACAGTTTTGTGTTTAGGAACTTAACCATAGTCGGAATAAAGTTCGAAATGCAATAATGACTTAATGTTTTAAACCTGGGTCTGAAGATAAACCTTTGTATATAGGGGGGATTATGTTTAGAACTTTACTTAAAAGTTGTCACTCTAGAGATTGTGTAGGAAACGTTCGTATTTAGATTTATAAATCAGACCGTAAAAGTCCAAGAAACTAACCATCCACCGAAAAAAATACATTGAATGCAAATCGACATTTCATAGAAGTATCTACCGAAAACAACTCTGGTTAACTTAAATAAAATATTTGAAAGTGTAGGTAAATTCCTATGAGGTACTTAGACATTACACTATCTATTACACAATATTGTCTCGATAGGTAGAAGATCACTGTCATACATAAGTACCTCTGTCATGATAACAGATTTTTCAATAAAAGATATTTACTTATCTCTAAAACATGAACTCGGTTTTAACTGAACCGCCCAATGTTCCATCTTCAAAACATTTATTACAAAAAGAGTTCACAGGTCACATTATAGTGCGTTCATTATAACTTGATGCGTGACGCGATTGGTAGCACTGAATCTTGCAGTCATGTGATTGGTTCAGTTTGTCAGTCGCCATTTTTAACTCTATTAGTATTGAAACTAAGACTGTAAAATTCAGAGCTACCAATCGCATCACGCGTCAAGTTACAATGAACGCACTTTATCCAAGAGTGTATATTTATCGTAACAAACGACAAGCGATGTGACTTCAGCAAAAAAGATTTCATTGCCTCATTGGTAATACACCCAAGCGGCGATATTTCGTTCTAATCATAGAATATCATCATATTTTCTTAGTTCAATTTCAACTAAGATAATCATAAACAGTGTGGAGAATAAAGGCTTCTACATACCAGCGCGACACGACACAAAGGCCCCGCGTGTCGCGGGACGAGCGGTGCCTTTGTGTCGCGACGCGTCGCGCGGCAAGTCGCCCCGGTATGTAGAAGCCTTAAAGCTAGCTGGTAGGTACTTAAAGGGAAACTAGCTTGAATATTGATTGAACTTTTTTTAGACTCGTATAAAGTTTTAGGTGTTTTCTATAAAACTTCAAGTGTACATAAATGTAACCCACATTTATGTTCAGCATTCGTCAAAATATTTTCTAGACAGATCTGCGTTTTTATGTGTAAGTTATATTTTTATAATCTGTTAGTATTAATAAATACCACAATCAGGTTAAAAAAAAAAACGAGCGAGCCTTACAGTAGGTATTCGCATAACATCTCACCTAGTTCCATGAGTACACTAATTCCAAAGATTGTATTATACAGGGTGTTTGGTGCATCGTGTGCCAAATTGAAATGGTCGACTGAAGGAGTCATCCGCTAGCCTTTTAGACCTTTTAACACCCCTCATGCTCTGTGGATTCTTTTTTATCGACTTTTTATTGTTTTCCAAAAAAAAGACCCAAATTTTACATTCAAATACAGATTTTAAAAAAAATATAAGGCGTAGACTCTGAATTTTATTTTTATTTCGATGTGTATTGTTTAAGAATACTTTTAAATACAAAATTAGTGATATTAGTCACCTAGTTCTTTTTTAATTCACTCGCAAAGGTAAAACTTAAATTAAAGCTGTACATGTTACAGCTGTTTATAAGGCTACAAAAAAAAAATCAAAAGCGACCGGGATCTTCCAACTCCCTCATTAATTCTCCAGTCTATCCTCTTTCTAATGATGTGCCACATGCCATAAAAGTATTTTAACAACTTTGTGAAATCGCTAGAATTGTGAATCGAGTCACCTAAGGCTAATATTCAAAATTATGATTTTAAACAAAATCTCTTAAATGATACCTGTCAAACCTATAAATCTGCTATCTCATTCTTATGGTTAGGTAAATTCGTGTCTCATATCTGTATCCTTCGTGGGATTTACTTGAAATAAAAAAACAAAATTGCATTTTTAACATTTATTTAATCATTGTTACAAATCTTGCCCAAATTGTTGGCCTCTGTTGCGAATGCAGGCCCGACACCTGTTTCGTATTTCAACAGTTGTTGTACGAAGTCGTATTTCCTCCTTAATAGTATTGAATGCCGCTTCTATGCGTTGGACTAATACCTCTCTAGTTGGAACCTCCGTGGCATATACCAACTCTTTGGCACGTCCCCAGACATAAAAGTCTAACGGAGTTAGATCTGGGGAACGTGGCGGCCATGGAATAGGGCCATCGCGTCCAATCCATGCATTGGGGAACACATTGTCGAGATATTCCCTCACAGTCAATCGCCAATGCGCGGGACAGCCGTCATTTTGAAATACAATGGGCACACGTTCATTAAATACGGGCACATCGGTCACTAATTCGGGCAGGTCATTTTGTAGGAATTCCAGGTAGTCTTCGCCATTGAGATTATCGGGCAGGTAATGCGGTCCAATTACCTGATTCCCAATCACTCCTACCCAAACGTTTACACTAAACCTTCTTTGAGAAGATTTCTGTCTTTTAACACGTGGGTTTTGCGTTTTCGTTGTCCAGTGGTGCAAATTGTGTAAATTGAGGATCCCATCCTTGGTAAATTTGGATTCATCCGTCCACAGTATTCTTTTAAAAAAATCAGGATCATCCACATCCGTGTGTAAAAGAAACCGACAAAAAGCCACTCGTTTCTCAAAGTCGCCACCCTCAAGACCTGCAACAAACAAAAAACTCTTTTAAATTTCTCTTTGGCAATAAGTAATTGCACAAGAAAGGACCCGCTGTTCGTGCTAATAGATTCACTACCTGGAAGTGACGCCATACCATACCCATTACCTGCTAAACAAAGGCAAGGTCAAACAAAGCTTGCACGGGTTTAAAGTTAGTTTAAAATTACGTACCTTGCACCGGAGTGTAGTGGAATGGATGCTTTTTGTTTTGACGAAGTACTTTCCACACTTTCCATATTTAAATATCAAGATGTGATGCCACATTTCTAATGCTTCTTGTAGGGTCTTCCTCAAAAAGTGCCAGTATTCTCTCGTCTACTTCAACATTATGTCGCACAATATGGCCCCTTGGTTCATTAAAAGTAACACTGCCAGTCTCGCGTATGCGTCGGTATGTGTCTTGGAAGACTCTGCGGCCAGGTAATCGTCTACCAGGAAAGCGTTCCTGGTAAAGTCGTTGCGCTGCACGAGCGACGCCATTAGCGGCTCCGTAAGCCATCATGATGTCCGCATATTCTTCGTTAGAGAATGTCGCCATTGCAATAACAAAAAACTCAAAGTTTAACAATAACAACAAAAATTAAACAAATGTAACAAGAACCAGCAAAACTTAACGATAACAAAGTAATAAAAGAATCGCGGAGTATGGTGAACTAGCACACACGTTAGGTAGCAGAGGCAGTCATGTCTCGACTAAAAAAATGGCGGGTCGGGCGGCGCGATTTGTTCAAACCGATTTAAGGTATGCAAGCAAGAGATAGAAGATAGATTTTACTGTGAAAGAGTGAGAAAACAAATTTTACCTCTTTCTCAAGTAACAGTTCCGCAATAAATATTTTTTCATTAGAATTTGGAATGTAGTTTTATGTGACTTGATTCACAATTCTAGCGAATTCACAAAGTTGTTAAAATACTTTTATGGCATGTGGCACATCATTAGAAAGAGGATAGACTGGAGAATTAATGAGGGAGTTGGAAGATCCCGGTCGCTTTTGGTTTTTTTTTTGTAGCCTTATAAATAGCTGTAACATGTACAGCTTTAATTTAAGTTTTACCTTTGCGAGTGAATAAAAAAAAAAACTAGGTGACTAATATCACTAATTTTGTATTTAAAAGTATTCTTAAACAATACACATCGAAATAAAATTAAAATTCAGAGTCTACGCCTTATATTTTTTTTAAATCTGTATTTGAATGTAAAATTTGGGTCTTTTTTTTGGAAAACAATAAAAAGTCGATAAAAAAAAATCCACAGAGCATGAGGGGTGTTAAGGGGTCTGAAAGGCTAGCGGATGACCCCTTCAGTCGACCATTTTAATTTGGCACACGATGCAGCAAACACCCTGTATATAGCTGCAGCGACCAAATCGATGTGCACTTTCTTTGAAAGTTTGGGCAAGCTGAAAGTCAATTTTTTTACTTATTAACATACTAATATTTTATGTCATTGCGTGTCATATTGCTATATTCAATAACTACACTTTTAGATGAGTAGGTGATTTAATAAAAAAAAATTGTACAACTTCTTTATCCATGCGGAGTTTGCCTGTAAGTGATTGTTGCACTGTTGCATACACACTTTCGCATGTTACCTTTAGCACGTATCCTGTGTAAACAATTGTTGGTGAACCAATAAAATAAAATAAAATTCCATGCTATTTTATAAAGTACTTACTAATTTCATGCTATTAAAACCTTATTCCATGCTCAAGCTGTCATTTCCTGTTACACACTTCCGTTCCTTTTCACGGAATTACTCCCACACAAAGCGAGAGTACCTATAGATGTTACACATACAAAAAAGGTAAGTATACATAATTATATACATAATAAAGAATTAAACGAGTAAATAATAAGATATTTTCTTTCCTATGACTAACATCTAGCACACAATAGACAAAAGTGTGGAGACATCGGTTACAGCTATCTCTAATCGCACATTACTACATGTCAACAAGTATGATTCATTGGATAACAAGATAAATGCAAACAACAGTAATAAGTAATAAAGTAAGTAAATGCGATTCTGTGATGCATCGTCTGATAATACAGAACACATACATACTAACTCTATTATGTAATTATTAGACACAAATTTTATGTTTCTTGAGAAACGTATCTTGGCGTATCGCTTTTAGCGATAAGACCGCCCATTGTGTCACCCAGTATGTATTTCAACATTTATTTCTGTAATTTTTATGGCGTACATAATAAAGAGTATTCTATTCTATTCGATTATATTCTATCTTATGACACTTTCTATGAAATCACCTGCAATGTATTTACCGAAAAAAAAAAGCTCAAACTCAAAGCATTTATTTCAATTAAACCTATTACAGGCACTTTTGAATTGTCAAAGAGTCGGTCAGTTAGTCAGAAAGTTGAAGCTAAGTTAAGTAGGTATAAGGTTCAGTCTCCTGGTCCTGACTGAACCTGCGATGTACCAGTCTCCTAGATCTGATACCTACATATCTTTTATTGCATGCGGTCAACAACTGATCTGGAAAGCATTATTATTAGTAATAGCAATAATTGTAACTCTTCCATTAGGTTTAGACATCATTGTGAGTCCCGTGTGGTGCCGGACGTAAAAAATAGCACCATCCCATTTCTTCCCGTGGGTGTCATAAAAGGCGACTAAGTGCCAATTTCACCAATCAAACTGAACGCGATCAGCACATCTAAACCGAGTTCAAGAGCTGTCAATGTCAATATTACAAAGAAAATAATGACACTGACAGCTCGTAGAACGTAGTTTATGTGCTGATCGCGTTCAGTTTTCGTTGGTAAAATCTGCCCTAAGGGACTTACTAGAAAATGGGCGTTCTCTATGCTTTTTAACACCATCCGCCTGCCAAGCGTGGCGATTATGGCAAACACCCCCCTATGGGGGAGGCCTATGTCCAGCAGTGGACGTCTTTCAGCTGAAATGATGTATGATGATGATCATTGTGAAGTCCAAAATATTTGATTGAAGAATTAGGTTTAGCCATCATTGTAAAGTCCAAGATATTTAATTGAAGAAAGATTAATTTGTGAATAGGAAATAACACGCAAACGAGTTTGCCGTTTATAGAGGTTCGTTAAATATACAGAACTTATCCTTATTTAGAGATAAGTTTACTGCAGTAGGCCAAAATCAAGTAGGTCCATAAAGAAGAATGGCAGGACTTCGTATAATCTGGGTGTCGCAATTAGATTTCGCGTGCATACATACAAATACTCTCAAAAGATAGATCTCGGTCAAATTAAGAAAAAAGGTAGCATACATTTTTAATATAATGGGGTGGCTAGAAAAACACTGTTTAAAGAGCACAGGCCCCGTGACGGTACACGAAGAGTATAATATGTAGTAAGCAGTAATCGGACATTCAAAGATGGCGGAAATTAATAGTTCCAATTATAGCTACTGAAAGGAAAAGCAGCACTAGTAGCTGACATTGTATATTAGATATATACATTGGACATCTAGAATCTAGGCCTGACTGTGCCTTAAACAATAATATAAGTTTTTTTTTAAAGACTTATATGGTATAATATAATTATCTTGTACGTATCGTATCTTACAGAATCGATAAATGGCTTACTATTATTTATAGCCATGCATTTAATTTGAATAACATTCCGACTACCTCATAATATTATGACGTCTTTGATTTGAATAGTCACCTATTAGGTAACATTTAATGAATGAATTTTACATTTAAAACATCATGTATCTGACATCGGGTTATCATATGATGATATGATAACCCTTAAGAAGAAATTATTAAGACTGTAAATTGCGAAAGTTGTGTTTGCAGATTTGATTTTGTTTATTTTTTATATGGAAAAGTACACATAAAATAACAAAATAAGAATAAACGTTATACAAGTAGTAATAGTAATTTATTTCATCAAAAAGAGGTACAGTCTGTTACAAAGTAGGATGACAACTTAGGAATAGTTTACATCTGAGATGAGTGTAGGTAACAATACAATTTTACGATCTGATGTCCTAGCTAGGTTACTTAGTAGCCTATATTAAGGACAATCAGCCTGATTTCCCGAAAAAAAGGACACAAAGTATTTCTTAGACTGTTACATAATTATTAACAAACAATTTAGAACAATTTGATAAACTAATAAAAGTCCAATACAAGAAGTGTGTGTATATGCACGTGGGTGTGTGTGTGAGTGAGTGTTTGTGTGTGTGTAATATCTTACCTTTCCTTCAAAGAAAAGGCCTTCACCCTGTAGCAATACTACAAAAAGGCATCAAATGTCAATTTTAGCTAAGTTTCAATTTTAAATCCATTGTTTATCTTCTCTTGCCCGTTCTTCTCCATAGCAACCTACTTCTCTTTGGAATGGGCAACTAGCTTCATCTTTCTGAATGGCCAACTCCTTTGACAATTCAAAAGTGCCTGATTTAATTAAAATAAATGCTGTTTGACTCATCAAGGTTAACCGTACACACGTCACAGTACCAAATACCTGATTTTATGTAATTTGATTAACGCACTTACGCAACACGACATTCATATTCAACATTTTAAAAGTTGTTATCATTTATCTGAATCACCTAAATCCAGCCAAGGCCCAACTAGAACATATCACTTGAACTGTTATCAGTGAATTGTATATAGTTTTAAACATGACATTGAACAAAATCAAGAAACTAAAAACTGAAAGAATCCTTCTAACCCTTTGTAACTCGCTGCACACAAACAGTGGATAATATTTATGATTTCGCTTTCATTTTTATAGGTAACGACTCCTCCGACTTCGAAGGGTTCAATAAAATTCTAGTCAAGTTTTTTCTATCTATTCCACTTCTAATTGATAGCACGTGCATGGTTTCCGCTCAGCCACGTGTCCTATTGTAGATTATTAAAATATTCGTTCCGCTCGGATTCCACCGTGCCCTTTAATGCCGATGATATGATATGCAAGTAGCACAGAACGGGAAAAAACTAGTAAAGCACAGGAACCACTTGATATGAAAATAAAGGCAATTTCTTGATGCATGTATTATTTTAGAATTTGGGTAACGGTAGGGTAGCTCTTGTATTGGCTGCTTATTTGAATAAAACGCGGAACATATTCCTAACAAACTTATTTTAATTTGCCGTCGTTGGTGGATAGAAGAAGGGTTCTAGATCTCGCATTTCTTCACAAGCTGTTCTGGGGTTGTTGACTGTTGCGAGCTACTTGAAAAGCTGCACCTAAGTGCACCATCTTGAGGCGGAAATCTAACTATACTTATAACCTTTTCTATGTCCTGGGATCGAAAACAAACCTCATTCCGGTGGAGTTTCTTGCCCATTCTTCTCCATACGAAGCTAGCTACCTTTTGGAAGGGGTGACTAGAATCAATTCTATTTTATTTGTAAATTTTGACGATCAAAAGTGCCATTTATGTGCCTATTTGAAATAAACTAAATAATTAATAAAATAAATAATTTGACTTTGACTTTGACTTGACCTCAGACACTTGTAGGCAGTATAACGAAGTATCGAATTTAAGGATTTGGATATTACATGCAAATTATCAAAATTCAAAAAAGGCATAATAAAAATCATAGTAATATTTTTGTCTGTTGTATTTTATGGTTATTCTTTTTTAGGGTTCCGTAGTAAACAAGGAACCCTTATAGTTTCGCCATGTCCGTCTCTCTGTCTGTCTGTCTGTCCGTCCGTCCGTCTGTCGCCAGCTGGGGGGATGATATTTTTTTTTCTCGTCTATTCCATGGTGTGGGGTATCGTTGGATAGGCCGTTCAAAAATATTGTGGGTTTGGCAAAGCCATTTTTCAATTAAGGGATCCGTTTGCGTAATATTAAGCTTTAAAGTGCTAGTTTTTGTTAGAGTCAAGTGTCCCCCCCCCCCCCTGCCAGCTAAATGGTTGGTTTTGGATATGTGAAAAAATTCATGGCAATAGTATATATAACGAAATTAAAAGGAAAACTATCACAGCTAAGTAGGCTTCACAAGTTAACGAGTAATAGTCGACCAACTTAAATTTGCAGTTGGAGAATTGACCGTAACGTATATCGATGTATGGGAGAGCATGTTCTTCAACTACAATGTTGAGTTTGTTTTTGGGATAAATTCATCCCAACTACGGAACCCTTCATTGTGCGTGGTCCGACATGCACTTGGCCGGTTTTTTCTTATTCTTTTTGTTTTTATTTTTATGATTCAGTGATTGTGTAATTCACTTTCTTACCTTTGTATGTTTTTCGTGTTATATTTTGATTTATTTTAATGTTTTTACCTTGTCAAACTTACTGCACACACGGCTACACATCAAGCTATACATTTCCAGTTTACGCTGATCTCGCGCTGTACCGAAATCCTATACAATGCGAGATCAGCTTATATCTTTATCGTTATAGCTTGATGTGTAGCCGTGTGTACCAAGTTTAAAGTAAATGATGTGGTCTCCTTTAATTGGAAGCGCACATTTGTATTTGTCCCTGTTTTATGTATCATCATCATCATCATTTCAGCCGAAAGACGTCCACTGCTGGACATAGGCCTTCCCCAAGCACCACCACTTCGACCGGTTCTGTGCTTCCCGCATCCAGCGGATACCAAGAAGAATTGCCAAGCTTAAGTGGCAGTGGGCAGGGCACATTGCTCGCAGAACTGATGGCCAATGGGGCCGAAAGGTTCTGGAGTGGCGACCGCGTACCGGAAGACGTAGCGTTGGAAGGCCTTCTACAAGGTGGACCTATGACCTTGTGAAGGCCGCAGGTATCCATTTTATGTATACTTGTATGTAATTGTGTATGTGTAGCCTCTGTTGGAGATCCAATAAATAAATAACACTACATTTGAATGCGGAACCTTGAACCTTCAATCCAATATCGTCGTTACCGTCGTCGACCGGCGCACATGTTCATTAACAAGTTCCTCACACTTTACTTCATAACACTCAAGTGTATAAATAGACTAATCCAGTCTCCAGATGTTTTCCTGGTTGTTTTTTTGTCCTCATACATGTCGCGTACCAACGTGGGAACTTGAATCTGGAAAAAATCTTCACAGATGTGGCGAATCTTCGTTTCAGAGACCACGTGTCAGACAGGAAGAATCGATGATTTATGTAGGAGACGCGTGCCACTAGTGCCACAGACTAAACGTAAGTTAACGGACTGTGAAATTGACCTACTGTTTTTATTGAAAGTTTCCGATGGACACCCTCCTGTAAACGTCTTACAACAATTCATTTGTTCCGCTTTGTAAATAGAAAGTAGTAACGATGAATAGTAATGAGTTTAATTAAACATGACGTTAATTGGGTTACTTTTGTAATCATCAGCATTGTATTTACTGTTTTATTTCATGGTTTAACATGTTTCGTTTTTACTTGACTGAGATGTTTTTTAGGGTTCCGTACCTCAAAAGGAAAAAAACGGAACCCTTATAGGATCACTTCGTTATGCGTCTGTCTGTCTGTCTGTCTGTTAGTCTGTCAAGACCCTTTTTCTCCGGAACGCGTAGGGGTATAAAGTTGAAATAAATAACAAATACGTAAGTCTATGGTCGAAAACATCAAAGTTCCAAGTCAATGCAATATATATATTTTTTTTTTTTTTCATCCTTTATTAAAAAGAACCAGGCTCTTAATAATTAATTACAATCTAGCCTATAAGACTAATAAGTAATTTGAATCTAACTTAATTTGCTACGTGATAATTATTTTAAAACTTAGAATAGTGCTGATTGTACTTTACACAAGTCCATAAAAAAATATGGCGATTTATGCGATATATTTTGATACTTGCAAACAAATTAAAACCTATAGGTTACTTACTTCCCGTTGACCTAGAGTCATGACCATGTGCACCTAGCTTCTGACGTTTCATAAGTGCCCATGTAGGTTTATGTGAAATAAAAATATTTTTGATTTTGATGAAATTTGGCAAATTTATAATTTGTAGTTTTATCACTTAAAAAAATATTTTTTTGCAACTACAAACTTACATTCAGTTGGAAAATTTACCGTGGCGTACATCGATATACCTAAGGGAGAACATGTTTTTTTCAACGACAATGTGAAGTTTGTTTTGGGATAAATTCATTCCACCTACGGAACCCTTCATTGTGTCCGACACGCACTTCGTTTTTTTTTCTCTACAATTTATATGGCGTTAAGTACGGGTCTACTGTTCTACTATTGTAATTCTTCAATATCAAGATCAACATTGATATAATTAGGTAAAGTAGAACAAAATATCACTGAATGGATCCCTTTGTCGATCGATCGATTATTCGATTTTATCAGTTTTTAGGGTTCCGTACGTCAAAAGGTAAAAACGAAACCATTATAGGATCACTCGTGTCTGTCTGTATGTCCGTCTGTCACAGCCGATTTGTTCCGAATCTACTGGACCAATTAAGTTGAAATTTGGTATGCATATGAACTTCTGTGACCCAAACATGGACGTGTAACTGTAAATAAATGAATTTTGAATATGGGGTTCACTTTGCAAACTGTACCACCGTGACATATCAAATGAAAGGACTTGTTGTAAGGATTTCAGGTATATTTTTTTATAATTTTAAAAGAAATACTTTTATTTTTAGTTCACGTAGCAGTTAAACCAAATCGTATTTTTTTTTTCGCAGAACAGAATAAAACTAAAATTAAGAGATATAAATAAATATGCTTCAGTGTCAACTGCTTTTGACGGCACGGTTGGCGCAGTGGTTAAGCGATTGACTGCTGCGCTGCGTGTCGCGGGTTCGATTCCCGCACTGAACAAATATTTGTATGACCTACAAGTAGTTGTTCCGGGTATGGTTGTTTGTGTATGTGAGTTTGAATGTTTGTAAATGCACCCACAATACAGGAGAAATTCCTAGTGTGGGGCAACGTTACTTCTATAGTTTCTTTGACCCCCGATCGTGGTGTCCCCTTACACATTAAACCTAAAAGAACCTATCTCAAATACATTTAATACTGTTATTAGAAAAAAAATATTACAGTGTTCAAGAGTACTTAGAGGATAAATCATTAATAATATAATAAAGTAATAAAATAGCCTTTAAAATCCATGACATGCAAATACTACTTAATTCATTATTTATAATTATTATTATCACTACAATAAAATCTTAATCGGTATTAATTAACTATTCATGTTTTATTCTCTAATTCATTATTATTCATAATTTTATATAGGTTACGAGTATTAAATGATGGGCTTTGCTTTTGTGTATAAATATTTGTACGCCATACTATGGCAGGGTATGCTGAAAACACTATTGTAACATCTATTGTACCATATCCTACCGAATAAACATATTTGATTTGATTTGATTTGATTTGATTTGACATATTTTACCTGGACCCGGAAGAGTCAGCCGCCTCACAAAGTTCCAGAAAGAACTCTGCATTCCTTTCATCATCTGCCTGCCTTTTCCCAACTGTATTGGGGTCAGCTTCCAGTCTAACCGGATGCTGCAGAATACCAGTATTTTACATGAAGCGACTGCCTATCTGACCTCCACAAACCAGTTACTGGGTAATACGATACTCCTTAAGATACTCCTCTCGTAAGACTGTTTGTCAGACGTTGCATTCGTTTCGCAAGAAAAAAACCGGCCAAGTGCGAGTCAGACTCGCGCACGAAGGGTTCCGTACCATTATCTATAAAAATGGCAAAATAAAACAGGTTTTTTGTATGGGAGCCCCCCTTAAATATTTGTTGTATTTTAATTTAATTATTTATTTTTAAAGTGAATATATAACTAAATATTCTGTGAGTATTTCAAGCGGTTACCTGTAGCCGTTATCAATATAGAGCCAAAACGAGCAAAAATATCACGTTTGTTGTATGGGAGCCCCTTAACCCTTTGGCTACGGAACCCTAAAAAAGATACAATGTAAGTATACCTAGTTAGTTTTAAAACCAATATGTATTGAAATCGATGAAATATGGTATACAAGGATAATGATATAGGTAAATATGACTAAGTCCCGTATTACAGAACGTCACTCAATACTCAAGCATTACTTAAAACGAATTTCAACCAATCAAATGGCTTGAATCTAGTTTTAAATAATGCTTGAGTATTGCGTGACGTTCTGTAATACGGGCCTAAGCTTTTGTACACTATCCAACCCAAAAATACAGGGTGTTAAAGTAACTGCGTGCCATAGCTTAGAGGTAGGTTCAGTATCGATAATCCAGGAAAAAAAAAACAAACAAAAAATTTAATTATGTAAACAAAAAAAATAAATAAAAATAAGTCGCTTCGTACTTTAGCAGGCTTAGGACCGTCAAATAAAATAATTTTATTTCTAAACGATTGCTATTTTAAGTTAGTAGGTACTAAATTAGGTTGATCTTTATTTTTTTCCTGGGAATTTTTTATTTTTTTCGATACTGAACCTACCCTTAATCTATGGCACGCAGTTACTTTAAAACTCTGTATAAATATTCTGTACGAATAAAGTGTCATAAAAGTAAAGTATTTTTACTGAATTTATCGATATTTGGCTTTTTAGTTAAGCACATAATGCCAATTCGAGCGTCACAACTAGATAGGCAATATTACGAGTGTGACATATTGTGTCCAGTGGACACATTATTTATTGGGGATCGAGGGGCCGAGAATGGACTAAACGTTATCTCCGAAATTACTGCTTAGCCGAAAATTTGAAAAAAATTACGAGAATAGTTCTATACTCATAAATTACAAGGAAACTATAAAAAGGTCTATAGTATTCAAATAACATGGGAAATCACTCAACATTGTGTGTACAAACTTACATTTGCAGTTAGAATGTATGTGGGAACATGTTTTTTAACTACAACGTTATGTTTTTCTTGGGATAAATTCATCCCAATACGGAAACCTTCATTGTGCGTTATCCTACACACACTAGGCCGGTTTTTTTTTTAACTTAAAAGTAAACTTCGTCAAAGCACCGAATAAAAACAAGGTCCCGAGGACAGATCGGTAATAACAAACATAAAAATGTTATAATTAATGAGTCAATCACTCGGCCATGGATTAAATATCAAACACCAATTGGTAAATTTTTAGGGTTCCGTAGTCAACAAGGAACCCTTATAGTTTCGCCATGTCCGTCTGCCTGTCTGTCCCCAGCTTAGCTCAGAGACTCTTAGTAATAGAAAGCTGTAATTTGGCATGGGTATACATTTATTAATCACGCCAACAATGTCGTAAAATAAAAGCTTGAAAAACAACAATTTTAGGGTTTACAGTAAAGTGGGGATGATATTTTTTTTCTCGTCAGTCCCTTAGTGGTTGGATAGGCCGTTCAATATTGCGGGTCTGTGAAACCATTTTTCACTTCAGGGATCCGTTTGCGTAATATTAAGCTTTAAAGTGCTATTTTTTGTTAGAGTCAAGTTTCCCCCCCCCTCCCTGCCAGCTAATTATAAAAAAAATTCATGGCAGTACAAAACTGTCACAGCTAAGTAGGCTTTACAAGTTAACGAGTACCTAATAGTCGACCAACTTAAATTTGCAGTTGGAGAATTGGCCGGGACGTACATCGATGTATGGGAGAACACGCTTTTCAAATACAATGTTAAGTGTTTTTTTTTTATTAATTCATCCTAACTACGGAACCTTTCATTGTGCGTGGGCCGATATGCACTTGTCGGTTTTAATAACATATGAATGGAAAATCCTTTTCATTAACAGTAACTAACCGACAAATATTTAACGATATAATTAGTGTGAAATTGTAACCTAATCATATCAATGAACCCTAAATAATTATGTATGTCTAATCAATTATAATAATTAACATACTTATTAATTTGTTTATTTGTTTGATGTTTTGTTTATTTATTTACTAGTAGTTCTAAAGATCTATTATTAGATCTAAGAGTGATAACTTGGATTTGTTTAATTCTTCAGAACTGAACTTAACATCGTTCTAGGGTAGGTAGCCTACTTAACAAGTTTCTTAAATATTGGTAATGCAGTTATAAAAGTAGAAGAATATAATGGTCTTGACACACATAGACAATCATAGGAAACTATTAATTCTGTTTGATTGGTGCGTTCATGAGTTGTTACTCAACAAACAATAATAAGAACAAGGTCATTTTAATAAAACTAATATTTAATATTGGTTTTCTATTCTGACTCATATAGAATAAGTACAAGCTTAAACTTACATCACAAAAGGGATTCAAGAATTAATACGGTCATAATTACATTCAACTAAAAATTCTATTTAATAAATTATAGTTACATTAAACTATGTTATGGCTAATTTCAATCAATCAAAGTGTAACTTCCGAGGTACTAACATATCTTACTAGCTTAACTAAATTACATAAATACTCATACATTTGTTCCTTTTTTATTACACACCGCTAGTAATAATTTACAACAAAAATTGTATATTATCATTTTTATATGTAACAAAATACTTTGTTTTATGCATCTTCAATTACAATAATAAATTCGGCTTCATTAATCGGTCATTCAAACTGACTTATTTAACCTTAGGCCTCACGCAATCACGTCGGAACGTCGCCTAAGAGATCAGTTACAAATTCACTAAGATAATAATTTATACAGTCATCAGTATTGATGTTCTAAACTCTATTTACTAGATATCTACTTCTTTACTACCTTTTTTCTTGCCATACCTAAAGTGTTGCTCTATTTGCAGCAAAGTTTTATCCTTTGTTTCAGGTAAACAGAAGAATAAGAATATCGTACCAAACAAAGTTGACAATCCGTAGAAGAGATATGTTCCATGGTGACCTATACTTATAAACATGGCGGGTGCTGTCTTAACTACAGCGAAGAAGGCGACAGATGTCATCATGACACTGATACCTGAACATAAACCCTTTGTTTCTACAGCGAACAGTTCGCCCACCATGTTCCACGGTAAAGGACATATTCCCAAATTAGATACTATTATATAGAATCCCATAAGTCCTAATGAAACAAATGGCGACATGTGATGAACGACACCAGAGCTGTACAGAAATAGGTACAAAGCTAACGCTATTAACGATAAAGCTGTAAACACACCACTGAATATCGCCATAGGCCTTCTGCCAGATCTTCTGAGCATAATACAAGCAGCTCCGAGTGACACGCATCGCAACACGTCTATACTCAACATAGCAGCGTAGGTGTAAGAACTGGTTGAACCGCTACCAATGAGTTCTTTCATCATATCTGTTGTGTACGCACAAATAACATTGACTCCAGAAAGTTGTGTTATAACGAAGAATGTCGTCATTATTCCCAATGGTTTATAAAATTCTGGCTTTTTTATATTTGCAGCTAAAGTTTGCAGTTTACCCTGATTCTTTTCTTTGGATGAAAGATCTGCAATCATTTTATCCAGTTCTGTTTTCATTGCTACACTGTTTCCTCTGTACCATTGGTACGAAATTATACATTCGTCAATTCTGTTTCTAGATGCTAACCACGATGGTGATTCTGGAGCGTAGTAAAGTATCAAGCCACCAAACAGAGGGAAAAATCCACAAAGCAAGGAAGCTAAACTCCAGTGAAGGAAAGTACCGAATAAATGTGACAAGAACACACCAACTGCGATCCCCAAAGATAGAGCAGCTAAGAATAATCCTCTGAAAGCTGGAGCACTAATTTCTCCCACGTAAACTGGACCAAGAGGACCAAGCCAGCCTTGACACAGACCTGTGATGAATCTTCCTATTAATATTAAATACATGAGGTCGTTTGAAAACCCGATGACTAGCCAACCAACTACAAATGTGCCTGCCAGTAATAAGGTAGACAGTCTTCTTCCAAGTCTATCCATTAAATAGCCCGCCATCAGGTTACCGAAGAACAGGGCCAAGGATGATATAGCGGCTGAAAGATAAAAGAAAAACATAATGAATTGATGTCATTAACAAACATTAGCAAAGGCTATGTCACAGTCGAAGTATACACGTACCTACCCATGATACCAGTTCCACGGAGAAGACATGTTTTCCTTTGGCATGTTTTAGTTGTGGTATTAAGATGGCGGAGATGCCTGACGTCGCACCAGCACCGAGGGTGATCATGAACACTCCGAACGAGATGATTGCCTGTAAACAAAATTCAAATTCAAAAGTTAAAACATTGGTTTACTCATCATTATTTTTATTTTTTTCATAAACAGCATAGTCTTGCTTATACACGATATCCGAAATGTCAAAGAATACAGTTGTTTTTGTTTACAGTTAAGCAGAAGATTGCCTCATCTTAATAAATGAATAAACTTGATTTATACGGAAATACTGATGGTGGCAATATTGTGTAATATGGTGTGAAAATAGCTGACTGCTGTCGACGTTGAAGATAAGGTCGGTTATAAAGTATCCGAAACATAATCTATCCCAACAGACTATTAAAACTTATACAACATTATTTTTAGTGCGAAACCTGAATATAGTTTGTCAGAATAAGGAACTGAATCGATTTCAATAATTAGGGTTCCGTCCCCAAAGGGTAAAACGGGCACCCTGTTACTAAGGCTCCGCCGTTTGTATGTCTCTCTGTCTGTCTGTCCGTCTGTCACCAGGCTGTATCTCATGAACCATGATAGTTAGGCAGTTGAAATTTTCACAGATGATGTATTTCTGTTTCCGCTATAACAAGAAATACAAAAAAAAACAGAATAAAATAAATATTTAAGGGGGCTCCCATATAACAAACGTGATTTTTTTGCTCGTTTTTGCTCTATATTGATAATGGCAACAGGTGGGCGCTTGAAATATTAACAGAATATTTAGTCATAATATATATTCACTTTAAAAATAAATAATTAAATTAAAATATTGGGGATTTTTTTTACTGCAACTGATCGTTCTTGGGCATAGGGTATATAATTAAGTATTAAAAATTACAGTTACTTAAAGTTGCGTGTTGAAACAAACAAACTACAAAGTCAAAATACCAAGATCTTGTAGAAAATAAGACCCACGAGACATATAATTACAAACAAACAGAATACTTTGTAACAAAACAGCTGTTGTGAACTTTGCGCACAATCTAGCTCAAACACGTGTAACCTATCACTATCTATTAGTAGGTAAACAATAATGTAATCATTATAATTATGTAGAACACAATTAACATTGTTCTGATAGTCACACAGAAATTGTGCAATTCCGAACACAGCTACCAATTAAACAATATCATCATCAACCAGCACCTTAGTCCGTAACACGCTATCAATCACAATCAGAATTTTTTTGAAGGATGTTGCTAGTTCATTGCTTCGTATGTTCGAAAAAATTGTCTACTCAACAACGTAAACCACGCAATGAATGTTGTTGTACTGTCAAAATGAAACCCATTGCTGCTTATAGTGCTGCTCAATTACCCTTTTTTTTTTAGGCTTGGAAATCGGGATAATTTATGATTGAACATTTTTGTCTCGGATTCTTTCATAAACTATGTAGTTTGAATCTGATCAATGAAACAAAGTTATTGTTTTTTTTTTTCCTTGGTTAATAAGAACTAAAGTTCCGAATAATTTATTACAATCTAGCCAAAGCAATTTAACTCTAACTTATTATTTTACGTGACAGATTACGAATAGTGTCAATTTGCACTTTTACACAATTCCGTAGCACTTTCTTAGTCTGATTAATTAATAAAAACACTTTGTTCACGTGTTACATGTATAGCACAGCATTGTTACTACTATTCTTTCACTATTAATCCACTACACTAACTCAAATGTTTTAGTTCTCTTTAGCCTACGCACTATGTCCGTGTTGTCTAGCAGCCGAATTGCCTCAACATTCACATGTCGGTGAAGTCTGTGTTCGTGGGCTTCAGCAAAATTTTGGGTGATGGTGGTGACGAATTCCATATTAAGGTCTCGGTGGAGGTCGTCATTTCTAATGTATACCATGGTGCATTTACAGCATCCCTTTTTTTTTTTGAGTGGGAAATGATCATATAACTTCTCCCGCTCTGGGCTGAGCGGGACTGTCAGACTTTTACTGACTAAAACCCACCCGTGTTCCTTCCGTTGCCTGTGTGCCGAGGCCACGATATCCGTTTCGGACAAACTCGCAACCCTGGCTTTGGCCCTAACGGACCCCGTCAGTTGGTGCTGACATCTCTTTGAGGCGCGCGTGAAACACAACGCGCCGTCGACCCGGGCCTGGTCCTTATCGGACGGCGAGCTATCCATCGCTCACCGTCCGCAGGCCCGCGCTTCCGGTGGCCGGAAATCAGCTTGCAAC
Source organism: Tiliacea aurago (assembly GCA_948098905.1). Lineage (NCBI taxonomy): Eukaryota > Metazoa > Arthropoda > Insecta > Lepidoptera > Noctuidae > Tiliacea > Tiliacea aurago. The sequence goes on along the minus strand of OX402579.1, from coordinate 10,118,042 downwards.
TGGCGCGAGGGCGCGAACCCTGCCTCATCCTCACGCGTTCCGCCTCCTCCTTCGCGACCATTACTGCTTCGCAGAAGGAGGTGACGGCCTCCCATGCACTCTCGCTCCGAACCATGGCATGAAACAGGGCCGGACGCGAGAGATCGCCGCCGCCGATCGCCTCCGTGAGGACACGGTGGTGCTCCGCCCAAGCCGGGCAGACCTCCACCGTATGCTCCACCGTGTATTTACAGCATCCCTGAGTACTTTATTTTTGAATTGTTGGATTATTTTAACATTGCTTCGTTTAGTACAGCCACAAAGTTGGATGCCATTAGCATAATAATATGCTTGTCTAATGTAATTTTATTATGTATTGTTATGCAGGATTTTCTTCCGAGTAACCAATACATACGTCAAGTTTCCGTCTTTTCTTTTTACGTGAGATTTCCAACGCAGTTTGGCGTCAATAGTTATGCCAAGGTATTTGGCTGTATTAGCATAAGGCACTTTCATGCCGTTTATATGGATTGGGTGGTAATCGCAATGTTCGTTGGTGAAGTCAATGTGAATTGATTTTAACTCATTCAGTTTGATCTTCAAATGATTACTTATTTAAAATGTTAATGATACATGTAATTATTTTTTTAAGTTATAATGTAGTAATAATAATAAAATTACTTACATAATTAATAAATTTCATAAATAATTTAATATTAATATTTGTAAATGTAAGAAATATTTCTATTATAGTAGATATTTGCACACCTGTTTAGGTAGGATATGGTATAAATAACTTTTTTGTATGTACCAAGCAAATTAATGATTTGATTTGAATTGCTAAGTTTACTAAAAAAATCTTCAAAAACCCGTGTTCTATTACACTTTTAACATAAATCCGTTCACACTTGACATTTTCGGCAAATTTCTCACGTACAACACAGGGATTAAAAGTGTCACCAAACTTTATATAGTAGGTACTTAGATAACACGGCTGTAGTGCTTTAGATTACGAAATTATGGCATGCATTTTATTATCGTGAATGTATCATGAATTATTGCTGTGAGTAATTTTTATGATAACTTCAAAAATTAATGACTGAATAAACTGGCCTATCTACTTAAAAATCTTAAATTCATTAATTTATTTTAAATTAATTTATTCACTGACAGACGCACACATAGCCGTTGGGTCTAAGCATGCAATTTTGCTCCAGAGTTCTTTATACAATGTGTAACATAAATAACGCACAACCTCTTAAGGGGTCATTGTACTCATAATTAAGAACAACTTTTACTATGGGACCAAACCTGAAATTGCGAAAAAAAAGTCAGGTGTTCCATACGAGATAAGAGAACATAAACGTATGAAACAGCAGATTTTTTTCCGCGATTTCAGATTTGGTCCCCTATTAAAAGTTGTTCATAATGATGAATAAAATTATTACCAGCGTAAGTCTTGATCCCGTAGGAATATCGGAATAAAAAGTATCTTATGTCCTGACTCATGTCATGGTCTACCCATGTGCCAAATTTCATCCAAATCCGTTCAGCCGTTTTAGCGTGAAAGTGTAACAAACAAAACAATTCCACTTTCATATTTATAATAATACTAGCTGCACCCCGTGGTTTCACCCTTGTAGGTCTCGATCCCAAGGGAATATCGAAATGAAAAGTAGCCTATATGTTAATCCAGGGTGTCAGCTACCTCCATACAAAATTGTATCTAAATTGGTCCAGCCGTTTGGGCGTGAAGAAATAACAAACACACACAGTCACAAACTTTCGCCTTTATAAACCTAACCTAATCTAGTTGTTATCTACTATTTTTTTGTGCTATTGTGTGTTGTGTATTTTGTGTGCACTGAATAAATGTTTTATCTATCTATCTAATCATATTTTTATTAGTAGCTACTAATAATCAACTATTAATTTAAGCGTAATTTTATTTGAACCATAAGCAGGTTTTACCCATATTTTAGTCAAACTTAATGCCATTGTAACATTAAGTAGAAAGTAGTTAGTTAGGTTTAATATAAAAAACAGGCTTATATTTTTAGTATTCAAAATATATGAAAAATTATTGTTAAATTCCGCCGTTATAGAATCCTTTTATTGAAGTTATCAAATACAGACAGTAATAAACGTCTATTTGCCCAGATTAATTGTGAACAGTGTGTGTGAAATTTAGAGCAAACACTAGTCAAAGCCATGATATTAACTGGATTTACTAGAAAAATACAATACGGGGTCAAATTAAATTGGTTAGCGAAACTCCACAGATGTTATGGGTATCGATAAGTAGATATCTAAACATGGCAAAAAAAAATGGGTTCAACAACCGCCGGTAGTGTAGGAGTCACTTTAAAAATCCGTTATTTTTGTGAAAACTTCACAGACATGATGTGTATCGATATCTCAACACGATAAAATAGATTTTATTAACTCACGCTACCAGCGAGTGGTCGCGGACCCCAAAAAAATAAATTATTACTAAAATCTTTTAAAACCCATCACGTCTGCGGAGTTTCGCCAGATAATTTAATTTGACCTTGTATATTTATGCACGAAACAGAATCTCTTGATTTGATCAAGAGATTCTGTTTCGATTTTGATTAAACAAATATTTTTCAATGTGGCTTGTACAATAATTAGTTTCTCCAGATAGATTCCCTACTGACAGGTTTTATGAGTTCCTATATTTGTTTATTTTATTTGACTGTCTAAGTCAATTTATTTTAATTTATTAGTGACAAAATCTACTCATTACAATGTTCTTTTATGAGTTGTATTGCAATAAGTGGTTAGCTAGCGACCTTAATAAATTGATCACTTTATTCTTGCCTGAGCAACCGGCAGCAAGTTCGTCATGCTCCCTTAGATGTCACTGCTTGCGGTAGCGTCGGGGGTCGGGTTGCCTCCTTCCCTCAAATATGGCGAGGGGGGTGATGGCTGATCTTTGCGTTATGCTCGTGAACGGGTGCTTCTTGTGGTGACTGGTCGTCTTGCTGACCATGGTTTTGTTATTGTTATTAATAATTAACTGTTTTTATTTTACTTCGATGGTGCTAGTTTATCATTTGGGACTTCGAGTTATAGCTGTAGCTTTATTTAGGCGGGCACGCCCATTGTGCCTGGAGGCTTTTGTTTGGATACCTTTTGTTTGCGTTATTTCTGCTTGAGTATAGTTTTCGACGATTATTATATATATATATATATATTTGTATAATGGTGTGTGCTAGCTAACATAAGGCAAATAATTTAATTTAACGTTTTGTGTTGCGTAATGCAAATTATTTTATATTGTATTGTATAGCTTCAAGTTTTTTATGCGAACAGACAGCTGTGCTGCTGGGGAGTTTGTTGCGCCACTTCTTCTTCCCAGCGAAAGCACTAGGAAGTGGTGAAGGGTGGGCGTTTTTGGGGGACTGTCTCATGTAATTTTTGACGTTCGAAAAGTGCCGATTCTCAGCCTAGTTTGAATAAATGACTTTTGATTTTCATTTTGATTAATTCGAATCACACCAAATGATTTTAGTCGACGTTAATATTGAAACATTTTTCTTTATTTTGGTTTGTTATACACTTCTCCAACATAAGAAAAAAAACAACAAAAAACTTCAGCATAAAAAGCAACGAACTTTTTTTTTATTTATAGCATCTTGCAGGTCAACCTAGGAGGTTGTCGACTTGTGGGTGCCTCAATAAACTTTGACATTTGCATGTTACGCCCCCCCTTTGGAGGAGACCAATGTCCAGCAGTGGACGTCTTTGGGCTGAAATGGTGATGGTGATGATGAGACCAAAGCTTGCCTACGCAGTTGTCTTAGAGTTAGGCACAGTGTTTATAAAAAAGGCTATATGTATGTGTTTCATAACAATTTGAACAGCAATAATAAGAAAGATTGGCAATCACTTAATAAGGAAACACATACAGTCATGAATTCTTAGCGGGTTGAATGCCGTGATTACAGAAACAAATTAAAAGAGCTATTGTGTCTCATACGAAGGGATAAAGGATTTTGTTAGCACATATACGATAAAATTTAAATTTTAAGCTAGAAAACCCTACAAAATGGAGAAACAAAATGTTTGTTTATTTTATAACTAAATTAAATGCTCCAATAAACATATTATCAAGCAACAATGCGGGTTATTCTTATTTGTAGGTTAACGAAAATTATAATGAAATTAGGTACTACAATTACAGTAAAGGAAGCTATTATCTGATAATATGCGTTGAGGAAATCAATACACTCGAAGATCCGGTCGTTAATCTGTAAAATCTACGATGTAGGTGAGGGTTAACCAATTTTAGTAGTAATTATATAAAAATATAATCAAACCTGTGTCCACTGTTAACATAACGTTACTAAGAAAAACTTATCATACGTCACCTGCGTGCACCTTTTTATTTATTTTTTATTCAGACCTACTTCATTTAACACTTATATGAATAGCTTTTAACACACACCTGTCTCCGAAACGCTGTTTGTTGGTCATTATTGAGGTATTCATCTTTAGATTCACAAAATTCTTTTTCGTGGTCCGTTCCATTTTTATGGATTTTCTCTAATTCCGGCACTGTATCGTCACCCATCTCTGAATGTTTCCGAGTCACTGCATCACACATGATCGAAACAACGACTTTATGAACCTCCGAACGCTTTGGAGATTGTATTTTATCTTATCACCCACTCAAGTTAACCGTCGCTATGTCGTGTAATGACATATTTTATATTTTTTTAACGAAACGTATAACTGCACTGCCCGTAAATATTTGAATGGAAATTTGTTGTAAAACTGGTTCACATGAACTTAAGTAGCATTGAACGAGAATGGGACCTCATTCACTGCCAGATAAAGCGTGAGGACTAATAAAATGGAGGTAATTGTATAATAAAACAAAATGGTGTTTTGATACTAAATATTTACGATTCTAGGAAAATACCAGCTTTAGAACTCGTGTTATCGATGCCACATGTATTTCGATAAACAACCTAATTATTAATTAATTACTCTCGTGTGTGAATCAGGTTATCACGGAAGTTTTAAGTATTATAATGAATTATGGGGTACTTTATGAGCTACTACACAATGAATCCTCCTGGTCCTGAAGGATGATGCTGAGAGCTGAAACGTTGAAACCCAGTCTCGATTCTAACGTACTCGTAGATCCTCGTAATCCATGCTTTGATCAAAAGCCGTAAGAATATGAATAAAATAATGTTGATGTGCTATTGCAGGTATCACTGAAATTAGTAGCTATCAAACACCCGTATATACATATATATGTATTCTCAGAACGGTGAAGAAAAACATCGTGAAGAAACAAACAAACAATGTCCATGAACCAAAAATTCGAAGACTTGTGACATCTACCACCCCCACTTGGCCCGCGTGGTGGATTACGGCCCACTTCATCTCTTAGACAGGAGGCCTGTGTCCCAGCAGTGGGAACATTATAGGATGATTACCTATACCTAAACAAACATACGTAAATAAACAGAATACTTATCCAAATGATTTTTTTACAATCTGTCTATTCTGAACTAATAAAAAGCTGAAGAGATTGTTTTTATTGTTTGGACGCGCAAATCTCTGGAATTACCCGTTTCATTTCAAAAAATATTTTTGCATTTCATAGCTTAATTCTTGAAGAAGGTTATAGGCTATTTAAGGCGAGGTTCTTCGAATAATCGTCGTTTTGTATTGTGTTTTATTCGTAGTTAGCACGTAATTAAATTTGGTTTTTTTTTTACATATTTCACCCTTCGATCTTCATATTTCGGCCATGTGATACACGATTACTTGCACTTTACTGCATCCAATTCAATCGCAAAGATACGTCTAAATTAAGGTCATGGCATCACGCTACTACCCTTAGGAGCCGAGCAAAAAGAAATTGCACGCGCACGAAGTCGCGGGCAGAAGCTAATTAGCGAGTTAGCATAATTATAATAAAATCGTAGCGGAGAGAAAACTGTACATTGAATATTTTTGAAAAAAAGTAAGTGCCACGAGGTCTGGGTCCAATGCAAAAAATATTTCTATAATAATAATATTTATAATTTGATACGTCACACACACACGGTACAATCCCTCCAAAGTGACCCCCATATTCAAGATTAATTCATCAAATCACAGATAAGTTTTTATAAAAATGTGGCTAAGTATTATATTAGTATTATTGTGGTGTCATACAACTTCGACGCGAACGGAGTCACGGGCAGAAGCTAGTATAGAATAAAATGGTAAACTATGCAAAACTTAACACAAATAGATTAACGTAGGTTTGCTACATAAACTTTCTCCTTATATCATTCAAATATTTAACAACTACCTTGACAAACCACTAACTTGTCATCAAAATCCCAACACTACATTATTTGAACGTAGTGCATACTATCTACTATGAGCCTTTGTAATCATATAGTGGATGTAGCAATAACACATTAAAGGGCATAAATATGATTACGGCTATGATGGTAGTAATTACTTATCTACCTACTAAATACAATAAAATTGACAGATACACCAGATAGTAGAACAATTTCTATGAAAAATTCAATGAATTTGTTTTGCCGGTGTCGCGTCGTGCGACAAGTTGCGCCAGTATGTAGAAGCCTTAAGGATTTATTTATTTATGGGATATACAACAGAGGCTACATACTACATAGAACAGGGACAAATAGAAGTGTGCTCTGACAATTATAGGACACCACATAATTTACTTATAATAATCTAGGTACAGTAAGAATAGAATAGAATAGAATACTCTTTATTATGTACACCATAAAAGTTACAGATATAAATGTTGAAATTTTAGTATAATCGCTAAAAGCGATCTTTTACAGACAACCTTTGGATGGATTAAAGGGAGAAGGAGAGACAATACTGTAGGTAGTCAGTGATGTACCATTTACATACACAATAAATACATACATACAGTTTCTTGAGTTTCTTGCCTGTTCTTCTCCATAGGAACCTACTACGCTTTGGAATGGGCAACTAGCTTCATCTCTCTGACTGACCGACCCCTTGACAATTCAAAAGTGCCTGTAATAGGTTTATTTGAAATAAATGCTTTCTGTCTTATTACAAAAAAATGCTTAAGTACTGTTTTATACCAAGAGCACAAGGTCTAGGATTGTTACGGTATTCAAGTTAATATCAGGCTCAAAACGTGTTCTTATTACAAAACAAAGACTTTTCAAGGATCAGTTTTTTTTTTTTTTTTCCTTCTGGCTTCGCACGGTTTGTGCATTTAGCCAATGTCAAGTTTTAGTTCTTGTGTGTGTTCTTGTGTATTGATGAAATTAATTATAAATGCATGATGATGATATCCCCGCCCACTCCCCTTGAGTTTCAGTAAAGATGTGGCACTTTACTGAGTCCTCACGCGGACTTCTTGGGAGAACTTGAAGCGAAGTTGCACTGTTTTGTTTCATTTGCCTACACTAATGCACGTTCACAAACACTTAATGGTTAATAATCCACCATTATTACACATTAATATTCGGCTAAACACTAATTTTGGAAAATTAAACAAACTGCTGAACATGACGCTTCACTTTCCCGCCAAGAAGTGCAAGGATCAGTTTTTTTTTTTTTTTTTTGGTTCCTTCTGGCTTCGCACGGTTTGTGCATTTAGCCAATGTCAAGTTAGTTCTTGTATAATATTGATGAAATGAATTATAAATGCATGATGATGATATCCCCGCCTACTCCCCTTGAGTTTCAGTAAAGATGTGGCACTTTACTGAGTCCTCACGCGGACTTCTTGAGAGAACTTGAAGCGAAGTTGCACTGTTTTGTTTCATTTGCCTACACTAATGCACGTTCACAAACACTTAATGGTTAATAATCCACCATTATTACACATTAATATTCGGCTAAACACTAATTTTGGAAAATTAAACAAACTGCTGAACATGACGCTTCACTTTCCCGCCAAGAAGTGCAAGGATCAGTTAGTACCAAAGAAGGTTCATGGTTCCACAGATATGAAACAAAAATGGCATTCTTTCATTCTGCATCTATTTGAAGCAACGTTTCGTTTCTCTAAATATTGATATAATAATAATTATTTATACATTAATAATTATTAATCAATACAAAAATATGTCGTAAATCGTTCTTTGTTTAGGTAACAATATATTGAACAAGCACAACTTGTACTTTTGACGTGCTTTTTAAAAACAAGTTATCATATTTTTTAACACCTCTAGCGTGAAGTGGAGTGAATTACATAGGTACAGCGCGGCACTCGTAATTTGAGACGAATGTTTATGTTGCGTCCATAAATAATAAATCTTAGTATTAGGTACTGTTGATAATATGTGGTTTGTTCGTGAGTTGTGTCTGGTTAAACCGTTGAAGATAAACTTAGTAAAACCCTAAGACGACCCACTGACCAAAACATGGATTTTTAATTAATATTAGGTAAGCAATGCTTCGTATCATCTTATTTCGACAGCCTAACGCGAATGTTCATATTATTATAGGAAATATTACGTCGTACTACGTATGACGATGTCTGTAAGATCGCCGAGACGTCTCCAGCATAATTATCCAAATCCATCAAGTCGATTTGTAAATAAAAAGCCACACAATAACAATGAACGCTAACCTCAAATAAATTAGTACCGAAGTTAGTCCATAGAAAAACTAGGGTTCTCGGCGGACTAACTTTAGTACCATAGCTTGTTCATGAACTAGTGATAAACTTCATTTTATAATAACGTTTTATTTAGTCATGGTGGCAAACCTAGTAATAATCCTAGTACTAAATTTAGATCGTGTTTTGGAATAAGACGGTTTGAGTTTGAGTTTTGACACAAAGCATACACTAAGCATACAATAAATTTGACAAAGTAAAAATATTCAAATAAATCAAAATACTTACCTATCACGAAAATCATACAAAGGAACCAAAGTGAAATACATAACAAATTAATAATAATAATGCAAACGAATAAGAAAAGTAGAACAACCATAAAAACAACAGACAAAAATAACAAAATATTACGACTTGGATACAATTTTTTTGATGATCTTTTGAACCATACTTCAGATACTCGTAGCAACTTCTACCTATCCAGTTTCCTCAATATATTTTAAGCTTTTGAATATGACTATCACAAAAGATAAAGAGTTATATCACGAAAAGGTGCTCCAAAAATGTTTGGACCGCTCGCAACGGCTACCAAGACTACAGATGTTAACAGCAAAACTCTCATGATCAATTGACCATCGGTCAGCACTGAGCGCCACCCTGATCGGGGGTGACACACGACCATAAAAAAAAATATAATTACACAAGCTATCACGATTTTCAATGATAAACCACTTACTTAGGTTTGAATCCATTTTAACCAACTTATCCAAACTAAATTATTTAAATAAAGGAAAAAATGGAAGGAAAAAATCACGGCAGTAGTATATAATTATAACGAGTAATAGTCGACCAACTTACATCTGCAGTTGGAATGTATGGCAGAACATGTTTTTCAACTACAACGATAAGTTTGTTTTTGGGATAAATTCACCCCAACTCCGGAACCCTTGATTGTGCGTGTTTCGACACGCACTAGACTGGTATTTTATTCTTGGGTGACACCATAATTATGCGCATCGTCTATCACCCATGCCAGGTACGCCACTGACTAACACCCTCTTCAATTATGTTTTCGTTTAACCTACCACCTTGTATAAGGAGCCTCATGTTTACAGCTCAATTCAAATTTGACGGCACCCTTCAACCTCCCTTTTTTTTTTTTGGGTGGGAAATTATCGAATAACTTCTCCCGCTCTAGGCGGAGCGAGAGGGCGTGTCAGACTTTTACTGACTAAAACCCACCCGTATTCCTTCATTTGCCTGTGTGCCAGGGCCACAATATCCCTTTCGGACAAACTCGCAACCCTGGCAGGCCCTAACGGACCCAGTCAGTTGGTGCTGCCAACTCTTTGAGGTGAGCGTGTAATACAACGCGCCGTCGACTCGGGCCTGGTCCTTATCGGACGGTGAACTACCCATCACTCACCGTCCGCAAGCCCGCGCCTACGGTGGCCGGAAATCGGCTTGCGACCCTTCAACCCCGCTGACATATGAATTTGTCACTTCGCAGCAACTCGCCTCATGTTCCGAGCCACCATAAATTTTGAATCGGGCTATACCAGTCGACAATATGGACCTTTGCTGAAACAAATCTATAATCATCAATGATAGATCAATGTTTAACCTTAAAACCGCAGACAGCTGCAAACCTTATTTTAAGGAATACAATATCTTAACACTTCCTTGTATCGATATTTTCGAAGTAGCTATGTTTGTTAAGCAAAGTCCAAGTCGTTTTGAACGTCTAGCTGATGTATTCCCTAGAAATAGACGTGACAATAGTAAATTATCCCAATTAACGTATGAAACTACTTTGGTGCGCAAAAGTGTCTACTGTATGGCCCTAATTATATATAATAAATTACCAAGTAGTTGGAGAGAATTAACAACAGCGCAGTTTATGAGTAGACTACGTAAATTTTTAATGGATAAGACGTACAACAGTGTGACTGAGTTTTTATCGGAAAATGATTTTTGCTGAATTACTCTGTTATAATGGATTTGCCTTTGGTTATACTTTAATAATATAAATGTTTGCATGCCGAATGGTGAAATATGGCTGACCTTTAATGTATCTTGTCACCTATTATGTATTACTCATATTTGCAAAATTAATGTCTATTCTATTCTATTCTATCGGTTCATCAACCGTACGTGATGATTATGGAAACAGGCACCAAACTCCGAAGCACCTAGTGCAGGTAATTCTTCTGCCGATGCTATCATTGAGTTTCTAATCTTCAATAACTAAGGCCATGCGTGAGATTGGTATCGCAGTGTGTTGCGGCGTTTTAGTTTTAGGAAAATGTACCGCTAACAAAATTTTGACTCTGTTCGACTTTCGATTGACGTAAGGTTTTCAATTTTATTAATTTTTATGTGTTTTTTTCGTGACGTGTTAAGAGTGTTGGTTCGATTTGTGAAATGCATGGATTTTAAATGAGTGTCATAATTAGTGTTGAATGCATTATGTTCTTATTTCCGTACATGTGGATTTGTTATTAAAATAATGTTTTTGCGGAATTGATACTTCTTATTTTTTTTTTATAATTTAAATAAATCGGAGATTCTTCTCAGAAGTTTGCCTTTAAAATAAGAAATAAAACTCTTAATTAAAATATATATATTTTTTAATAGTGTCAGGTCTTATCTCAGTAATAATTGCTCTTATTTACGAAATGTTTCTGTGTCATGTTTTCTTACTTAGTTTATCGTTTTAAAATTAGGCATTCTTTTATCTTTATCATGTATGCCAACATTATTTTTTTATCTGACTCTTAAAGCTTACGTAGGTAGGTACTTATATATATCTATCTACAGTTGTGAGTAAGTCTCTTCTCATTTGTTTATTCTAAAGCCCCATTCACGCGGTACAAGTTTCTGGAACGTTCAAGATAAATAATCGCATACCATAAAGCACGTTCAATTATTACCTACCATTCAAGAATTGCATGCAAGTGCTGTGTGATAAAATTATTTCTATAAAATGGCATACAATTATTGCATGAAAGTTTTGCCTAGTCTTGCCTTGTACAATTGATTCAAGTATTTGCGCTTCCAAATATTTAATCAAATTTTATCAAGAGTCATCTTAAGATTTTTTTTTTAACTAAGAATAAGTATAAAAAATATCATGCCATTGTATGGTATGGTATGCCATAGGCAATAAACTTGCACCGTGTTTATGGGGCTTAATATTAGCCTTAATTTTAGAAATGCTTCTTTTATCTTAAACTTTTTAATTACAAGAAATACTTTGATGCACGTGATGTCAAGTTTTCGGTAGCAAAGCAATACAAAAGCGCATGAAACATTGTCCTTTTAAGAATCTAACAGAATAGCACAACTAGACCAAATAATTTAATATTAAGTAATTAAAACTATTTAAAACTGTTCGCATTGAAGCAGCTATGTACTTAGGTGGTATTTCTATAATATAACGGGTAATGAGGACAAAGTTTTCCCAAACTTCACTTAGAAATGATAACAATTTAATAAAAAAGATAACAATTAATGCCCTATACATTATTTACAAGTCCCTTAAATTCGCTTAAATAATAAAATTGATTGACGTCCAATCCGCTTCTTTTTTTAAGACCTCTTTGGTTAATCCACTTTTTTGGCTTAGGATGATCATCAACACCACCATCCGTCAAAGCAGAAACTCCACGGTATTAAGTACCTACCTCCTAAGTCTTGCGGAAGTGCGGCATTTGCACATGAGCTTTGAAATACTATACTTAGTAATTGTTTTAGAATAAACTACAATTCACGTTGTAATAGAGCGTTACCTTTCGAACAGGTACAAAAACATATTTTCCAAGAAAAATAAACAAAATACCTACTAATAAAAATAATAGCCATAATTTTAACAACGCAGTGCGCCTATTACTTTAACCATAGCAAGAAATAAACTGTAGGTCAATTGCTAACAATACAGTGGCAGGCACAACAGAGTTATGAAAACAATATTATTAAGACGCAGATATATGCCAGTGACCTTGAGTGGTTAGCTTGCGTGTTCTGTACGGAGCTCACGCAACGCGTCGTACGTTCAGCTAGTAATAGGACTCGCCCATCAAGGAGCTCTGTCCCCTTAATTTGACGCATTTTTAATTTATTTAACACAAAAAAAGGTATTTTAATAAAACGCGTATACTAAAAGATCAATAATTAAATTATCTTTAAATTGGTGAAGGTTTCAAAAAAATACGCTTGGTAAGTTTTGCGCCATTCTCAGTTTTTTATCCGGGTTAGACATAACTTTACAAATTAATTTCACTATGTAATATAACATAATCTAAAATATTCACTTATTAAGTTATTGAGAAAATGCTCTAATTTAACATTTTATTTTTTCAAATGATTAACACTACTCGTTAAGACGTGATCTTCAGTATAAAATCATTAAAAGTCGGTTATCGTCGCCTTAAGAATGCGATTTATTTTTAGCAACTAGCTGGAATCAAGAAATACTAAATATTATTTACTGAAACACAACCTTTGTTTGCATGAAGTATCGATAAATAATAGGTACCTACTAATCTTTTGGCGATGATAGTGAATTATAGCATACGTTTAAAATTATATCTAAATGACATAATGAAGTAAGTAATAAAATGCACTCGTAAGTAGAAAAATGTGCAACAGATTTACCTTTCACCAAAGTTAATGACAGATAGTCTTTGCGAAACTACGGAGCAAAATACATTTTCTGTAAGTAGGTACGGACAGGCCAAAATTTCACAAATGTAAGGATATGGAAACAATGCATTTTCTTCTAAGTACATTCATTTACATTTTCTGAAGAGTGCAATAACTTTTTTCAAAGGATATTTGTACCTACTCTTCAAACTATAAAGTATGTGTGCGAATCTTTAAAATCAGTACGTATTGTGAGTTGGTTTTGAGCAGTAATAAGAGGGGACGTGGTACGCAGGTACGTATTTATTTTCATAATTATCTTCATGGTGGCATAAATAATACGCCGAGGTATATTTAGTATACATCAATCAATGTTGGAGTCAGCTTCCAGTCTAACCGGATGCAGTTGAATACCAGTATTTTACATGGACTGCAGCATGGACTGGACTACAGCGACTGACTATCTGACCTCCACAACCCAGTAACTGGGTAATACGATACCCCTTGCTAAAACTGGTTGTCAGACTTTTGGGCTTCTGACGACCCGTAACGACTGTCAAAGTTCCACGAATGACAGTCGGGACTTAACGTGCTTTCAGAGGCACGGACGAGTATCGGTTTGTAAAGATGGCCACCCATCCAGTGACCAACCCCGCCAAGCGTAGCTTAACCTGATGGATCAACCCGTGGGGCTGTTATTATTACTTAGCCACGAGCTCCTCCTTAGTGTACATACTCGTACCCCAGCGTATTATTTATGCTGGATTTAAGGCGTAGGTATAGACTGCCACTATATTAGTGTACCCACCCCAGTACCTATTCTGAATCAAGCGAGTGAGTGACATGTACTTACATGACCGTTATTAAGATCATCAGCTCATCCAACAATGAGCCAATAATCTTATTTTCAATTATTTGACATGGCAAATACATTCGGAAGTATTTCTTATGAGTACCCTGAGTAACCAGCTATACTCAAAAAAGTTTTCAAAAGTTCTAAAGCTCTTTATTCATATAATTAATGTACTTAAGACGACGATAACCGACTTTTAATGATTTTATTCTGAAGGACACGTCTAAACGAGTAGTGTTCATGATTTGAAAATAATATATATTAAATTAGAGCATTTTCTCAATAACTTAATATGTGAATATTTTAGATTATATTTATATTACATAGTGAAATTAATTTGTAAAGTTATGTCTTACGCGGATAAAAAACTGAGAATGGCGCAAAATCTACCAAGCGTATTTTTCTGAAACCTTCACCAATTTAAAGATAATTTCATTATTGATGTTTTAGTATACGCGTTTTATTAAAATACCTTTAATTTTGGTTTGTGTATAATAAATTAATAATGCGTCAAATTGGGGACAGCGCTCCTTGATGGGCGAGTCCTATTCCTGGCTGAACGTACGACGCGTTGCGTGAGTTCAGTACAGAACACGCAAGCTAACCACTCAAGGTCGATTTTTTCGGCGATTTTCTCGGCGATTTTTGTCAGAACGAAATACATTCACACAAAAGTCGCCGAAAAAATCGCTCGTGGGTGAGCACCCTTAAACTTACTACTAGTTAGTCCTCTGTCCTCAACATTTAAGGGATTAGCAACATTTTCAATAAGAAAATATGGTTTACCAGTTCGCAATTTGCATGTGATAAAAATCGTAGGTGATTTCAATCTTTAATATCTCTTATTTTCACAAATCTGAATTAAACTTCATCACAGGCTAAATAAACGTGTCAAAGTCCAACATGATTCATAGTGCCTTTATATTTTGAATCAGCTGGGAATTGCGTAACAGTAACAGCAATGGGTTTCATTTGGACAGTTCAACAACATTCATTACGTCCTTACGTTGTTGAGCATACAAATTTTTCGAACATATGAAGCAATGGATTAGCAATATACTTCAAAATCATTCAGATTGTGATTGATAGTGTGTTAAGGCTCGTACAGACTGGTGCGTTATCGCTAGTGCGATAGGCTGCGATAAATAAATTGTGCTACTAGTGTCGCGTCACGGCCGCAATTTCGCGCCACTCTGCACGAGCCTTTACGCAATTAGGGTACAGAAAATGGCAAAGCGGCTTGCTGCAGAAATATTAATTACCTACACATTTATCGATTTTAATATCTACAAAGGCAATAAGTAACAGCGGCGAGGTGTCAATTTTTGTATGTGTGAAGCCGATTTTAACTTACTTTCATGTATACGTATAGTAAAAATTAATTAATTTACTTAGAAGTAAGTCTTTCCTTTACTGAATTTAACACCATCTATCGTCAAGTAGCAGAACCAAAGAGACTCATCAATAAACAGACAAAACTTTCGTGTTTGTTATTTCAATTCAAACCTAATAAAATAGGCATTTTTTTCTATTTGAATGATGGTGAATTTAAATACCCGTAGTGTAACTATATTTTTTGGCAATAGTAGACACTATCGACTGTGTCATTTTACAATAGCGGTAGAATTGTTGATGCGAACTTCCGAAGGAAGCCGGTAGGAATCGTGTCATATGGTGCTTTCGCCACTGATAGGTAACGTGAATTATTGCTATAACTACAAATATGTAAATATATAAATATAGATATCTTTATATATAAAAGAAAGTTGTTAGTTACACCATTTATAACTCAAGAACGGCTGGACCGACTTGGCTGAAAATTGGTGGGGAGCTTAGAACGGCTTATTCCACTATGCCCTGAGAGAATCCCCCTCAGGGGGGAAAACTGGACCCTAACGTAAAAAAAAACAGAAATTCCCCTTTTTTTGGATTACTCCACTTTTCCCCCTTATTTTTGACGATGATGATTTTTACGCTTTAAAGTAAATACAAATACCTAGTGATTATATACAATGTCATAAACAAAAAAAACGATAATATAATAAAATATCATCCGTCTTTTATTTTTCACAGAATTTTGTTATAATAAAATGTGATGAATAGTAAAAACAATCACAAACAAATAGAGATGTGGGAAATCGGTTGTTTTTAATAAAAATAATTATTAAAAAACTGTTTTAATAATTATTTTTATTAAAAACAACAAGACACCTAAACAAGGTACCTAACCATAAAAACTAAATTATTTTGCTTATCCTCCCTGAAAGCATAACATCACTTACTTAATTAAATATAAAATAACCATCAAGTTTTTCGACAATTTGCAGAATGTAAAAATTAAGTAAAGTACAAAGATAAAGAGAAAATATAAAATAAAACAATCACTTGTAGACGACAACACGGTTGACTAGTAGTTAGTTTACGAATACTTAAAAAAAAATATTATTATACGTAGGTGATTTATATTTTCTACTCGTAGATACTTTGAATTGTTAGTATTTTTGATTGTTATTAGCATTATTTACATAGTTTTTTTTTTATTGTTGTACGATTGTGATTTTTTTACTCTCGGTAGGTACATTAATATTACTGATGATTTATTTTTACTTTGAATTGTTAGTATTTTTGATTTTTATTAGCATTACTAACATAGTTTTTTTTAAATTGTTGTACACACGGCTACACATAAAGCTATACATTTCCAGTATAAGCTGATCTCGCATTGTATAAGATTTCCGTACAGTGCGAGATCAGCGTAAACTGGAATTGTATAGCTTGATGTGTAGCCGTGTGTACAACAATTAAAAAAAAAACGATGTTAGTAATGCTAATAAAAATCAAAAATACTAACAATACAAAGTAAAAATAAATCTTATGGGTCAGTAATATTAATGTACCGAGAGTAAAAAAATCACAAACGTACAACAATAAAAAAAACTATGTAAGTAATGCTAATAACAATCAAAAATACTAACAATTCAAAGTATCTAGAAAATATAAATCACCTAAATCAACGAGGAAAGGAAAGGAAAGGAATAATAAAATGCAAATTATTTTAACTTTTCTAGGAAATGTCCAATTATTATGCTCCCGCTAATTAATTCCATTTGTATACGATACAATTCCATTTTTTTTAATGCCACGCTTCTAAGAGGTTGGTAGTCTTGGCGAATGGCGTTCATTGTCGCGATTTCAAAATCACATTTCAGTATAATTGTGGTTGCCATTCTGGAATCTGCCATCGAGCGCCGGTAGCAGAGGCACTCCTTAAATTTTAAGGACCTCAGTGGGGATTTCTGGACGTTGGTTTTTCCAAATTTCAGTTTTCCCCCCTAAGGGGGATTATCAGGGGGAACTTCCAGACTTTTTTTTTAGATTCCACTTTTCCTCCTCAGGAGGCACTTTCAGGGGGGATCTGTGGAATAAGTATTTTTTTGATTCCAGTTTTCCCCACTGAGGGAGATTATCAGGGGGGAATTATAGACTTTTTTATTGAGTCTACTTTTCCTCCTCGAGGGGGACTTTCAGGGGGGATATGTGGAATAAGTCCCAATAATTTAGTATTAAATGGAAAAAAAATAAGTGCATACGATTTTCTTTACCAAATGTAAAAAGTAGTGATTATGAGGTATTGAATCAAGAGAAACTAGAATTCGTCGATAAAATCGAAAATCGTTTCCTAGGGAACACGCTCGACTCTAGGTTTCAATGGGGTCCTCATCTCATCTCATCTCTTGCAGGACGGCTAAGTTCAGAAGCATATGCTGTCAGAAAAATCCGTCAATTTACTGATGTAGATACCGCGAGGCTAGTCTATTTTAGTTACTTTCATAGTATCATGTCTTACGGTATTTTACTTTGGGGACGGGCTGCAGACATCGAGTCTATTTTTATTCTGCAGAAAAGAGCCATCAGAGCCATATATAATCTCCGCAGGCGCGATTCTCTTAGGGAACTGTTTAAGGATATTAACATCATGACGTTGCCTTGTCAATATATCTATGAAAGCATCATGTACGTAAGAAAGAAATACATATTTTTAGTAAAAGAGGCGAAAGACATAATTATAGCACTAGAAGTAGGGATCCAATAGCTCAACCAGGTTTCAGACTGGCAAAAGTAGACTCATCTTTCATGGGGTACTGTTTAAAATGTTATAATAAAATCCCTCCCTACATACTTCAACTGAACGAGACGAAATTCAAATCTTGTATAAAACGCACACTAAGCAAGCAGGCACATTATACTCGTAGGTTGGGTGATTACATCGCTGATAGAAATGCTTGGCTCAATGCTGGTCCAGCTCCACAACCACAACGAATTTATTAACATTCGAAAATACTGTTGGAGCTGCTGAAGATTGTAAGACTATCTTTTCATTGTCTAAACTCAATCTCCTTTGTATTATATAATTGCATATCACAAGTGTGAGTACTATGTACAATAGAGCTACCATTTACCGGGTAATATGTCTTTTATTGACTTGAATGTGCCCTGGCGGCTGAGAGTATGTCATGCTCACTCAGATGTCTCGCTGATGGTGGCGTGTGTGTTGGATCATTTAGCTCCCTTCAAAATTGTTAAGCTGAATGGGGCTGATCCATGTGTCATGTTCGTGAACGGGCGCTGTCAGTTGGGACTGGTCATCTCTTAGCTGCCACGGCTTATTTTGAATCATTTTAGTTTTTTTTGTTTTTTTTTTTGTTTTTAATTGTTTATCACGGACGCTTCTGACGTTTTGCATCGTTCTCACATGTATAATTTCAATATGAATGATGTAACCAATACTTTGTATCATTGATTTTAATTTAAAAGAGTGTCCGTGGAGTTTCTTGCCCGTTCTTCTTCATAGGAACCTACTATTTGGAATGGGCAACTAGCTTTATATTTGTAACTGACCGACTTCTTGACAATTCAAAAGTGCCTGTAAATGGTTTAATTGAAATAAATGCTTTGAGTTTGAGTTTGATCACTGCACCTAAGTTATCACTGTGAGATGGTTACAGAATTGCACAGCAGGTAAAAGCGGCACGCACATGAACTAATTTGCAATTATGATTGCCAAATACGTTACTCGTACTAGACCATTATTTTAATTTGTACCAAATTAAAACACAGAGAAATTAATATGCCGATACCTCAGGGTTTGATGTATCGTTCATTGTTACGCCAGCTGCACGTGGATACGTTACGTTTCTGCCAGGTACCTATTATTTATTTTGTTAAGACTATAATAATAATAAAATATAATAATTTATTGATACCAAACATACCTATTTACATTATAACAACCATATTGCGTATTATTGTGAAGCTAACTCAAAAACTACCCAAGTATAGTTAATATATTTTATAATATGGTCACATATAAGTTTTATCGAAATTGATGATGCTATATTTAAAAAAATATATAAAAACAAAAAATTTACACAGATGGCGTTTTGGTTTGTGGTTCCCTTTAGCAAAAGTTTTGTTAAGGACTTTAATTTCTATTTTAACTAGCATCACAGAAACAGCCAAGAACAAAGAAGATTGTATGTATTTGTAAGGAGCTGTCATAATAATTATACATTAATACCTCAATCAACTCAACCTATCGCAGTCCACTGCTGGACATAGGCCTCACCCAGGCTGCGCCACAACACCCTGTCCTCCGCCTTCCGCATCCAGTCTGACCCAGCCACCTTCTTAAGGTCGTCGGTCCATCTAGCTGGGGGGCGTCCCACACTACGCTTGCCGATACGCGGCCTCCACTCCAGGACTCGTCTGCTCTATCGGCCATCGGTCCTTCGACAAACATGGCCAGCCCACTGCCACTTCAGTTCTATCGGCCATCGGTCCTTCGACAAACATGGCCAGCCCACTGCCACTTCAGTTTGCTTACTCTGCCAGCTACGTCGATAACTCTGGTTCTTTTCCGGATAATTTCATTCCTGATTTTGTCGTTCAAAGACACTTGAAGCATAGCCTGCTCCATAGCGCGCTGGGTGACCTTGAATTTGTGGACCAGCCCGACTGTTAGTGTCCACGTTTCGGCACCATATGTCATGACGGGCAGGACGCACTGGTTATAGACCTTAGTCTTCAGACATTGCGGGATAGGCGACGAGAAGACTTGAAGCAGTTTTCCAAATTATTAACCCAACCTAACTGGATCCTTCTGTTGGCTTCTTTCTCAAAGTTGTGTCTACCAAGCTGGATGACTTGTCCTAGGTAAACATACTCGTCTCCTGGCTGCTTCCCAACTTGGGGGGGCCGAGCGCGCGATGCCGGCAACTCTACGCCGGCATCTTGAAGAGTATGGCGCTCTACGGCGCTCCCATCTGGGAAGACTCCCTCCATAGGAGGGAGAACGCCGCGGCCTTGCGGGCGCCTCAGAGGGCAATAGCCCAGCGGGTGGCGCGAGCCCACCGCACGGTGGGCTTTGCCGCAGCATGTGCTCTGGCGAGCACCCCTCCTTGGGAACTCCAGGCGTGGGTGCTCGCCAGAGTGTATGAATGGACGGCGGGGTGGAGGGCGACAGGAGAACGCCCTGCCCCGGAAGAGCGGGCCGCCGTCCGGCGGGAGGCGAGGGACGCCATCGTCGTCCATTGAACGGGGGACCTCGCCACAGCAGCCTTCGGCCGCCGAACCCTCGACGCGATCGGGCCGGTCCTGCGAGACTGGCTCGAGCGGTCGCATGGGTTCCTCTCGTTCCGTCTGGTGCAGGTGCTGTCCGGACACGGTTGTTTCGGAGCGTACCTGCACCGAATCGGACGGGAGGAGACACCGTCGTGCCACCACCGTGGTGCGGCGGAGGACACGGCGCAGCACACCCTCGAGGTGTGCCCGTCGTGGTCCGAGCCGCGCCACAGTCTGCACGCGGTGATCGGACCGGACCTCTCACTCCCCGGCTTGGTTAACGCCATGCTGAGGGATGAGGGGTCCTGGGCGGCAGTCGCCTCCTTCTGCGAACACGTCATGTCGCAGAAGGAGGAGGCGGAGCGCGTGCGGGAGGACGACCCTGCCGCTGCGCCGCTCCGAAGGCGGAGGAGGGGTCGAAGAAGACGTCACTTTGAACGTCATCTCCGACTCCTCCCAGGTGGAGGCCAGCAGGCAACGGGTGCGGGGGCACCCTTGCCTGTATTGCACAGGCCTCCACCAGTGTCGGACGGGAATGGCCAGGTGTTCCCGGCCATTCCCGTAGCCCCCCAGTAAAGGGGGGGGCATGCGGGGCCCGCCAGCTAGGCGGGCATGCGCCGGGAGGGTCGTGGAAGAAAAGGTTCAACCGTTATCCCATGGCCCTCCCAACACGGCGATGCGGGAACACCGCTGAGTTTTAGTGGGTATACTGTCGTCATTACCGACAGGGAGTCCCACATACCCCGACTCCTTCACAACTTCGAGAAGAGACCCTTCGATGTGGATTGGACTCGGCAAGACGTGCGAATTAGACATGACTTTTGTCTTGTCCAAATTCATGCCGAGGCCAACCCGCCGAGAGGCTCCATTTAGGCTGTGCAGCATCTGGTCTCTTAGAAAAGAAAAGTAATCATTAAATCTTCTTATTTTTATGTAAGTAGTGATCCACCTTTTTATTTAAAAAATCTGTAACACGGTTTTTTTTTAATAAATAAATCATTGTTGCTAAACTGCGAGGCAACGCGCTCGTAGCGTTCCCCGTAGCCGCTATCAACAACCAAGCGGCTATAATGAATAATGATAAATAAACATAAATCGAATTATTAAATTATACAATTTTTTTATTGAATATTAATTATAAATTTTACAGTTTGAGCTATTTGTTGTCCAATATAATTACTAGTCTCCAGTTAGAGGTATTCCCAAATCAAATCGAAATTATGGTAACCCTGCTCGAACATTGTATGAGATAACATAATTTTTGAGATTACACGCGTTGAAAACTGTTCTTTGGGTAAAACGATATGGTCATTCTAATGAGGTAAATATGTCGAAAATTGGATGTTCACACCGAAATCCTAGCAATTGTAGATAATGCTAATCAGCGTACAAAGTAACGTTTCGACCACACGGCCACGTGCTTTTTGTTTTGGACTGATTTCGTATGTATAACTAAACTTTTGAAGTTTTTATTGCTTTCGTTAGTTTTGACAAATTAAGACTAGAACTTCTTGTAACAGTTTTACTGTATAAGTCTTTAGTTTTAAAGAAATAATCAACATTATAGAAACAACAAGTGCACGATTGCGCGGCCATAACTTCCAAAGTGAAATTTCGTAAAATAGTGATCTGGAGCTTTTTTGTCAAAAGAAATTATATTGCATTTCGAAAAAAAATTACAAATTCACTCTTCAATTGACAAAAGAATTAGATCTCTAACCCAAGTAGTTGCTGAGATCTCCATGGCCACGCAATCCTCCTTTATTTCTACTTTGAAAATTTTTGGTTTGTTCCCTTCGTTTTTGACAAATTCCGACAATTTTTTTTTTAAAAGTTTTTTTCTGTTTGAATAACATGGCGGAGCAATCGTAACGCACACCATAGCAAGTAGTGGTATAGATATATATAGAATTGGTGAGGGGTAGGTACCACAAATAAAAAGTGAGAAATAAAAAATCTTTTAAAAAAATAACACTTTAAAGCATCGAGATATAAGTACTAACGTACTAGAGAAGACACCGTAAATTCCTACTTTGTCTCGTTCAACTGCGGCGATCGCGCCGCACCTCACTGAGTCGCTCTCTAGCTCTTTCGCGCCTAATACTTCCGACAATAATAAATTATATAGAATAAATACACTTCCGCAGCAAATCTAGCGCTGTGGTAAATTAGTTACGGTTTAGACGAATTGTTATTATTTTAGCGCTGCGCGAACTAAAGATTCAAATTACGAAGAATAGGACAATTCAGTTATTTGACGTAGCTTCTCTAGTACGTTAGTACTTATATCTCGATGCTTTATAGTGAAAAATAACTTTAATTTCGGTGTCTTTGCTTCTGTATTTTCGTTTTTGCCACTGACTTCCAAAAAATTTTTTTTTGCAAGTCAGTTGTTTTTTTTGTAAGAAGTTTTTAACAAGCAATATGGTTGTTATAATGTAAATATATTTGGTGTCAATAAATTATTATAATAGGGGTCCGTTTGGCACCCTTCGGATACGGAACCCTAAAAAGGAAAATGTTCCAAACATTCAGTCTTATTAGGTACTTACCTACTTACAATAAATTTACACACTATTTGCAAATCACGATTTACCTAAGTTTAAAAATTATTTTGAATACTAACACAATGTTAAAGTCAATAAACTTCCATTGTTCAGAATAACAATTGTTAGCAGTTTTGTGAATACTAACTTTGCACATTACATATTGTTACAAAATAAATAGGTATGCATGGCGCAATAAACGATAAAACTGTCGATCACTGTAGATCGATCCTCAGATTCTTCCGTTCAAATTGTTTTCGTTAAAGAAAACGGAAAATTAGATAATGCGATAACCACTTAGCTAAGTGGTTATCGCATTATCTAATTTGTGCATATTAAAACTGTCCTACTGAGCTCACTTCCCCACAGTAAAAAAAAAAACTATTGAAACATCACGCTCTAAAGAGTATGAAACAAGAAAATATTGTCATCTGAAATTGTTATGTACAGTCAACACATCAAGTTACCACAAACTGTCAAATTTTCTCATTCGTTTTTGAACTTTACCAACAACATTTTAAGGTTTAAAATCATTTGGAGAAATTTGACTGCTATAAACTGAAGTGCTGGCGACTGTACAAACTATTCAATAATTGACGTTTATTAAATAAACAACTTACACGTTATATATTTTAACTTGCTTTTGCCCGAAACTGCGGCCCAGGACCCTGATGCAAGTTATTCTTTATTTTTGGTTTAAGTATAAGTAGGTACTGATTTCGAGTTAATCGGACCGCACGTTAAAATTCTTCTATACAAACTTTGACATCCCCCAATCCTTCCTTTAACTTAGAGAGAATTATAAAAAATAAAAAATTACAAACTTTATAATTTACTTAGGTGAGTATTCGTGCCAAGTTTCAAGTTTAATCACACAGATTTTTCATGCAAATGAAATCCCCCCTTTTCACCCTCTTAAAAGTCAAATTTCCAATAACCTCTTCTTAGCGGATGTCTACGTTATAAGAACTATCTGTGTGACAAATTTCAGCACAATCCGTTCAGTGGTTTGAGCAGTGTGTTGATAGACCAGTCAGTCACGCTTTCCTATACATAGACTAGCTTTTGCCCGCGGCTTCACTCGCGCCATCATTTATTTTGATTGATAAGTTTTAGTTTAGCCCTTTAGTTTTAGCGTTTTAATTTTAGTTTCAAAGAATATAGTCATAGAAAAAATATTATTTACAAAACTTATTTAAAGACAATAAGGAACAATGGCAACCGCCCGAACAAATTTTTGTTGACATTTATTTTGCGTTTGCTGATGAAAAGTATGTAAAACTACAGTTTGAATTCCTGAATAGTTTTGTCTTCAGTTATACTTTTATAGGAAGTCTGAAATTAAAGATATTCCAGTTTAAAGTTCTAGAATTTAAAGGTCATATCTTATCAAAAACAAACCCTAGCCGAAAAATAAATATAGATTAGACTTAAAATATCATTGATAGAAATGCATTTGTACAGCAAAATAAACTACGGACTACGTATTGAGAATTATAAGTCTAGCTGACCGCGACATGCGTAGATTGCGTAGGTCTGCCACACAGCTCACATGCACCGCGGCGACTTTATTAAATAAATATTCTTCTATGTTTAGGACAGATAAAGATGATTAATTATACGGTAGGATAAGCAGTGGTGGCCGAGAAACAGTGGTGGCCCAGTGCATGGTAACGGCCGCGGCTTACGAGTTGTACGTCGTAAGTTCGAACTCAGACAGGCGCTTCACTTTGTGTAAATTATTTCATCACCATTGCTCTCAAAACGGTGAAGGAAAACATCGCGAGGAAACCGGCATATCCTAGAACAGAAAATTCGAAGTCATCTACCAACCCGCACTCGCCCCGCGTGGTGGATACGGCCCAGTCCCTCTCACCGAGAAGAGGCCTGTGTCCCAGCAGTGGGAACATTATAGGCTGCATGGTAGGGGTAGGTCATAGGTAGGTAAGTATAGAAAAATAAAACATTTGTTTTTTTTTTAATATTTATTTTTCTTCGTCCCTAATCACTACGTCATCTAGAAAACCTGCGGGGTGCCAACATATTTTGTTGATGTCTGGCCCATCTTAGGTACATTATTACGGTCATTGCATGAGCACAACATCCAACAGTTCGTCTGCCACCTAAATAAATTCAAATTCAAATTCTTTATTGTGAACTAAGTGTACAGGATTTTGTAGATGTTAACAATAGGTAGGTTCTTAAACTTAGTTGCCTGTTAAGGCATTGCAATTTAAACATTTAAACAACTAGAACAGTACTCTTATTCCTGCCCGACCTATTGACACATATCATTATGTTGCAATTGACACATTATTTTTTTCATACAAACAAAATCCTCCCTTCTTACCCCCTTAAAGGTTGAATTTCCAAAAACTCTTTCTTAGCGGGTGCCTACTTCATAATAGCTATCTGTGTGCCAAATTTCAACCCAATCCGTTCAGCGGTTTGAGCTATGGCTTGATAGATCTGTCAGTCACGCTTTCCTTTTATATTTAGAGACAGAAGAAGAAATAAGATTTATGTCATTCGTGGATCTTCGACAGTCGTTACGGTTCGTCTGAAGCCCGAAAGTCTGAGAGTCAGTTTTACCAAGGGGTATCATTTTACCCAGTTACTGGCTTGTGGAGGTCAGATAGGCAGTCGCTCCATGTAAAATACTGGTATTCGGCTGCATCTGGTTGAACTGGAAGCCGACCCCAAGATAGTTAGGAAAAGGCTGGGCCATTGATGTAGGAAGATAGGCCACTCTTTAGAGAGTGGCCTATCTAATATAGCCATGGCCATTATGGTGGCCATTTAATATTTACGTGACGTAAGCATCACGTAAATATTAAATGGACCCGATGTCGTGCGTCATGTGCTCGACAACCGAAATAGATAGACATATTACGCGGGCTATAGCGGGAACGAGATCACAATAATTGTCACTGTTACGTACCCATAACAACTCGCAAACAAACTACGATTCGGGTATTCCCCGCAAACCGGGAGTAATGTAGGTCGATTGTGTCCTGTCCCCTAATTTATGCGGTCCACATTGAGGAGCGCGTACCATGTCTTCCTATTTAATAAATACATCAATGGGCTAGGCAGATTAATTGGCAAGCAAAGCCGGTGTCGACCAAGAAGCTTATAGATATAAGTGGAGGCAACACTCTAAATACCTTAGTGAAGACGAATGTGGACGGACTCTTTCTTTCTGAATAAATAAGCATAATAGCATAGCATATTATAGCATAATATATAACATAAGATACAGAAAACACATATCACTGTCTCGTTCTTATGTGTGTATTTAAAAAGAGAGAGTCCGACCACAGCCGTCTTCACGTACCTAGGTATTTAGAGTGTTGCTTCCACTTTTATATATACGCTTCATGGTGTCGACTATTCTGCCAATGTCTAAAGTGAATTGGGAAAATTGTTTTCTTTTTACCACACTTGTGTGCATTGGTAGTAAAAAAAAACTATTAGATGTTAAAAAAAAAAACTTCGATTAATTGATATCAATCGAATCGAATTTTATTAGTTTTTTTTTAACATCTAATTGGTTTTTACACGGACGGAATATTTCTTAACTCCATGTTATTGAGACCGATGAAGGTC
This sequence comes from Tiliacea aurago, assembly GCA_948098905.1. Lineage (NCBI taxonomy): Eukaryota > Metazoa > Arthropoda > Insecta > Lepidoptera > Noctuidae > Tiliacea > Tiliacea aurago. Next base: position 10,091,170 of record OX402579.1, on the reverse strand, counting down.
ATCAGCGCCACAAGCAGATCTGGAGAGTAATATGTTAGTAAGAAGGCAAAATTAGTCGGAAGAGGGAATCTTGTTTGCACAATACATTTCACAAAAAAAAAAAATATATATTTGCCAACGGCGCTCTCTCAACGCTATTCAAGCGCCAAAAGAAACTCCGGTTGAAACTTGATTCTTTTTTCCAGCAATATGGCGTCTTTCGTCGACGACACCGATCATGCGAACTATGCACGGGTTATATTCTACCCACTACTGCTCGTCACGTCTCTCCTATGGCTGATACATAGATGGCAGCAGCAGTCCAGACTCTTCAAGTTAGGCAACGTACTCCCAGGACCTGAAGCTGTACCGTTTTTCGGAAACGCTCTTCTTGCTTTGGGGAAGAAACCGGACCGTAAGTAAATGCTATTAACCAAAGTACCAATCGCCGAAAAAGTGACATACCGTGTGATTAAATGTCCAGACTTGTCAGTTACCTTATAATGATTATTATTAAATCATTTATTTCAGACATAGTCCATACATTATATAAAAATGAAAATCCAATTAAACACATTACATTAAAATAATCAACAATAATTAAATTACACATACACATTAAAATTACATAGGTATCCAATGTCACAATCAAATTAAAATATAAAATATTTTAACACACAAATTATTTTTCATTGAATAATATGTTAGTAGGTACCTACCTACATAAGTAGGGACTTTGACATTGGCACTGCTCACCATTAAAGCGTGACGGTATCTAATCGTTTGATTGTGATTGATGAATCATTTTGCCAAAACCTAAATTAGAATATATATATTTGGATTGGATATAAAAATCAGCTGTTCCATACATTTTGACGATTTAAGTGAACACAAATGTAGGGAACAGCTGACTTATTTCTGTTTTATATTGTAGCTGTTTGTTGTTCTAAAAAAAATAAAGCACCAATTTCTGTGAAATCAATATTACCTACCTTCCAAATTTTGTGAGCAATCTTGACGGTAAACACTCATTAGTGACATTTTGCTACTACAATATTCAGTTCAAAATCAACTAAATAAAGAAGTTTCTCACCCGATACAATTTATTTCAGAACTATCTTTTGCCCGCAGCTTAGCTCGCCTGGGGGATAATTTACCAACTCAGAAATCTTTTGCGGGCGTACAAACAACACCTTACCAAAGTTTCAACGCAATCGGATGAATAGTATGGCCACGCATAGGGGACAAACATTTAAATTTATTTTGTTAATTTATATTTCAGAAATAGTAAGCCTCTCTCTGGAATATGCCGAGAAGTATGGCACAGTGATTAGAGGATGGCTTGGCTCCAAGCTGGTAATATTCCTTCTGGATGCCGACGACATTGAAGTCATACTGAACAGTCAACTACACATCGACAAGGCTCCAGAATACAGGTTCTTCAAACCTTGGCTTGGAGAAGGACTACTTATCAGCACAGGTATGTTTATCTTCAGATACTTTTAGCTGGTCTTTAAACATAATATAGTAAAGTAGGTATTCGTGTGTGTATCACTGAGTGGCGACTTCTATCCTCGATATTAGATACTATTACTGGATGATACCTCTAGTTTATTGGATCGACCTCTAGATCGATAGATTTTCTTTCATCAGTGACTGCTTTTATTAAACTTACCCCTTCATACAAATCTCAATCAGAGCAAGGATTTGTACTACTTAGTTTAAAGCACTTCAGAAAGAAAAGTAATTTATGAAGGTTGTGACTATAATTGAAATATAATTTCCCACAGGTTCAAAATGGCGTTCCCACCGAAAAATGATAGCTCCAGCATTTCATATAAACATCCTGAAGTCATTTGTAGGAGTTTTCAACCAAAACAGCAAGAGTGTCGTTGAGAAAATGCGCGCAGAGACGGGCAAAACATTTGATGTCCATGACTACATGAGCACAGCGACTGTGGATATCTTGTTAGGTAAGAAGGTAGAATGAATGAATGAATGAATTCTTTATTTGCCAGAATATAGGTACATTGTATATGGTAAAATTTTATATATGGTTTCACTATATTCGACTTTCCAGTCGTGCAAATTTTTAAGTATACATAGTCGAAGCTTTTTAATAAAGTTAAATAAAATTTTGATCTTCCTACATTAATAACACAAAAAGAATATTAACATTAACAATAATATAAAATAAAAAATAATAAAATAATCACTATGTCAAATACAGTATACAATTAAATACAATTTTGGTATTCTTACATTATTAACACAAACAAGAAAATTAACATAGAATATTATGCCTTTGCTTTCAACCTAATAAAACGAACATAACACCTTATGTTTATTTATTTATTTTAAATTAACATAAAAAGGCTAAGGCCAATTACATTAGTTAAAGACACAAACACATTATTTAAGTACGATAACAAAATTTTGTTATTGTACTTCATTCATTTGTTTGTGTGTATACCTACATCTACTCGACAGCCATACGCTCATCTCACAATACTCCAGATATGTTGACAAGATCTTCTTCCATTCATCCGCGAACACATCACAGTGAGGCTTAGTGTTAAAGAGACCGTCGAGTGCAGAGAGTGTGCGAGGGACAGGAGACTGGGCTCGAGCGACGACGCGCCGGTCCGACTCTGAGGCACGGCGAACAATCTGTGCCTCCTGCTACGGTTATAGTTAATCGGAGCAAAAAGATGGGGTAGTTCGTCATGCAATTCAGGAGCATCCGGTTTTCCGTGAAGGATCTTACACATATTAATAATTTGGTAATTTTTTCTTCTAACCTCGAGAGAATTGTAACCTAAACAGCCTAAAAGAAAGTTCGACGGGTATATAAACGGATATTATTCAAACGTTTATATAGATACCTGTATTTTTTTTTGGTGGGAAATTATCACATAACTTGTCCCGCTCTGGGCGGAGCGGAAGGGGTTTGTCAGACTTTTACTAACTAAAACCCACCCGTGTTCCTTTAGTTGCCTGTGTGCCAGGGCCACGGTATCCCTTTCGGACCTGCAACCCTGGCACGCATTGACCCTTCTTTGAGGCGCGCGTGGAATACAACCTGCTGTCGACCCAGGCCTGGTCCTTGTCGGACGGCGAGCTGCCCATCGCTCACCGTCCGCAAGCCCGCGCCTACGGTGGCCGGGAATCGGCCTGCGATTCCCGACGCCCAGAGCGTCTCCTGCGGCGACTAATGGCGTGAGGGGGCGATTTTTGCCTCTTCCTCATCGCTCCGAACCATGGCCTGAACCAGGGCCGGACGCGAGAAATTACCGCCGCCGAGAAATATACCTAAGATAAACTTTTTGTACTTTGTGTTAATAGGAAACAGTATACAACTTACCAACATCAATATTCATCATTCTCTTGTCCTTATCTCAATGTATTTGGGGTCGGTGCAGCATGTGTTCTTCTTCCCTACTTCTCTATTAGTCGTCATCTTAGTAGTCACCCCTTTCTAGCAAAAACTTACCAACCTCTACCTAAAAAGTAATGTTGTCTTAATATCTGTGATCCCGGATGTACCGATTATAGATTCAATTTCTTTCCCATCATAAATATTGCATCAGCTACTTGTTAGTATCTATCAATTAAATATAAACCAGTGCATGTAAACTTTTGCAGAAACTGCTATGGGAATAACAAGAAAAACTCAAGATGAATCTGGATTTGATTACGCTATGGCTGTTATGAAGTAAGTTCTCTCACCATCAACAGTCTTTTACATCGGCCAAATTACTTTATACTTTATTGATTCCAATGTTTTCAGGATGTGTGACATTATCCACCAAAGGCACTACAAGTTTTGGTTACGATTTGATGCTATTTTCCAATTCACCTCATTCTTCGATAAGCAGAAGAAATTTCTAAGTATTATCCACGGACTAACTAACAAGGTATTGTATATTCAATACTTTTCAGCATGAATTCATCTCGCGTGTTTGTAGATAATTTATTAAGCTTATTAAGTTAAATTTGATAAATTAGTTTTTATTCACTCGGATTTTTTTATAAACTGCGCAATCTTCATCTTCAGATTAAAAACTGTATAAAAATTGTGTAATAAACATCTCGTAATAATTAAAGTTTTACAATTCAATAATACGTGATCATCGATTTAAACAAGATTTTCATATTACAGCAAACAATTCAGTCCGTATTTCCAAAATTTTCAGGTAATAGAGAGTAAGAAACAGACTTACTTCGAAAACAAAGCGAAAGGTTTCATTCCACCAACATTAGCTGAGTTGACACAAAATACCGACGATGATAACGTACTAGCTACTGATAACAAAACTCTTTCTGATACTGTGTTCAAAGGCTACCGAGACGACTTGGATTTCAATGATGAAAATGATGTTGGTAAGAACACGGCTTAAATTCTACATCGACAACATACGAGTCACAACGTTCATTTCATAATTATTGAATACATTAAAACAAAAAATCTTTAAAGTCTAAAATATGGCGAGCGGGTAGCCTTGGCAAGCCTCGATGAAGATGAAGTTAATATTATAACAGCTTACCTATCTTTGATAACAGATAAGTTGAACCTAATACGCATTATTTACTGTAACTAACATCTCAGTCTTTAATTATAATCCTTTAAATTATGATCATATAATAAATTACTGGTAAATCTATGATTACGGTCGTATAGTATTTAATCTCGGTTTAGTAAATTAGTGGGATAAATAATAAATAAACGTTTATTTTCCTCACCACATAATGAAAAATTGGTACAATACATAAATGTGTATACAAAAATCCATTGATGTTGTGGAGACAGGAGCCTGTACTAGGAATACCTGTGTTACAGGTCTCCAAACTACCCGGACAAGTCACAGTAACACAAACATCTAAGTACTAATAGATGGATAGGTTGGGATGGACGATAAAAACAATTTAGCATAACACCACGCCTGTAATCCCCTCAGGGTTAGGCAGAGGTTTACCTATAGTACACTCACATTTCAAAGTCAAAGTCAAACTATTTATTTCGAATAGGCACATAAATGGCACTTTTGAACGTCAAAATTTACAAATAAAATAGAATTGATTCTAGTCGCCCCTTCCAAAAGGTAGCTTCGTATGGAGAACAATGGGCAAGAACCTCCACCGTTACTCTTTTAAAATGTTTTACAATATTTTGTATAGGTACATCAATTATATAATTATATGTGAAGACGATGCACCTAGAATAAAATTACTATACCACAATAGGTAAACGCGAGTTTCGCCAGTATAGTTTAATTCCCATGTAATAGGGGCGAGCCTATTGCCATCAACCGGGCACAAATCCAGACTCCGGGCCAAATAACACTTTGCCCGACCTGGAAATCGAACCCAACAAGCATTAATAGTAATTTAAAACAATTAAAAACAAATAATTTTTTAGACAGCAAAATAGGATGTGTGGGTGATGAGTGAGTGTGTGATATTCAAACTTAATTCAACTGGTCTTCTAATATGGTGTACGTAGAACATGTCTAGTTGCTTTTACGTAAGCATCATCTTTTTGCAAAAGGTGAGAAGAAACGACTCGCTTTCTTGGATCTTATGATCGAGTCTGCTCAAAACGGGACCCATCAGTTAACTGACCAGGAAATTAAAGAAGAGGTGGATACTATTATGTTTGAGGTAAGATTTAAAATATTCCTGGTTTTACATAGTTTTAGAAACCCCAACCCCGATCTTCTCTCGAGGGCTCTGCCACAAAAAAACTGTTGGAAGGATGAGAATAATTGGTCGAAATCAACATTCTAATACTACTGTTATGATCTTCATTCCTTAATGTCTTAACTATTGTCTTATGTAACTATGTTGTAATAAAACTAACTGATTTAAATCCAAATGTTTCAGGGCCATGACACCACTGCTGCTGGCTCCAGCTTCGTTCTATGTCTTCTGGGTGTCTACAAGGATATCCAAGCGAAGGTTTACAACGAGCTATACGAGATCTTCGGTGATTCAGACAGACCAGCAACCTTCGCCGACACTCTTGAAATGAAATACCTCGAGAGGGTCATCCTCGAATCATTGAGGTTGTACCCACCCGTACCAATCATTGCAAGAAAGCTGAATCGCGATGTTAAAATTGGTATGTCTCAACTTTTTATCGATTTAAATAGAGGTTCTACATTGCATTTTTGAGAATCTAACCATAAAATATATACTTACTACACGATACGAGCAGAGCGGGACCGGTCATAGTAACGATGCTTTGAGGAGGCCTGTATCTACGTAGTAAGCGGTTTTTGGCCGCTACAATGAATCTTTCGTGTACAACTTGATTGATAAATAAAATACTTCTCAAAGTCTGATATTTTTGGCCAGAAGCCGACGCAGATAAGTACTGATTCTTTGATTTATTTATTTCCAGCAACAAACAGCTACGTCCTCCCTGCTGGCGCCACTGTTGTCATCGGAACTTACAAAGTCCACCGCAGTCCCAAGTACTACAAAGACCCTGATACCTTCAACCCTGACAACTTCTTGCCTGAGAACTCTTCGAATAGACACTACTACAGCTACATTCCGTTCAGTGCTGGACCTAGGAGCTGTGTCGGTTAGTAACACTCATGTTTTGATTTTAACTTGTCTAGTATTGATCATATTCTCCTTGTCCTTTCTTTCTCTGCATCCACTTGTTTCATCAAACTTACCTTTAAGTTGATTACATGGGACTTAATCATAACTAGCAAAATGTGGGTGTACTATAGATACGCCTGTCTAAAACCTTTTGGGATTACAGGCGTGATATTGTGTTTATGTTAGGTTATCTACTTCGATACTTAATTAGTTATCGAATTGTATATCAATTACTATATTCACTAATTATGTTTTCAGGACGCAAGTACGCCTTACTGAAGCTCAAGATTCTACTTTCAACTATTTTGCGGAACTTCGAGTCTTCATCCACTGTGCCTGAGAAAGAATTCAAGCTACTTGCCGACATTATACTGAAAAGATCCGATGGATTTAGAATTACAATTGAACCTAGAAAAAGAGTACCAATAAACGTAGCTTAGATTTAGTCTAATTTACCATTGGATGGGAAGAGGATAAACGCTTTCAAGCAATGATGTGATTGCATAAAATGTTTAGGACGTAGTGTGGCTTTATTATTGTCTAAGTTATATACATATGGTTTATTTCAAAATGATTAATGCATCGGGCTTCATTCGTTGTTATTTTGCACAATCATTATTCCTTTCAAGGACTGTTGGATAGTTATGCATTAAATACCTTAGCTATTGTGTTATTATTACTTTATTCCTTTTCTTTCTTTGTGCTTGAGATTTCATCACAAGCCAAGGTCAATATAATATCGATTGAGATCTAACTCAATGCAATCAACTGAATTGAAAGTTCCTAAGCTTTTCATTTACAATATCTCTTAGAGCGTCTTTGGTAGAACCTATTACGAACGACGATGACTGACGGTGACGGCTCAAATGACGCAATTTCGCTGAAACTTTGTTATTTATTACAACAGTAACAACACTTTTACTTGTATAACTAAGGGGATGTTTGAAAGTGGTGCCAGTGACAGAAAAGTTCAAAGGAAATAGATTGGCTTGGTATGGGCATATGATGAGGAGGGAGGAAACGCATGTGACTAAAAGAGTGATAAATATAAATGTGTATGGATGGAGAGGGAAATGAAAGTCAAAGAAAAATGGATGGACTGTGTGAGTAATCATATGAAATAGAAGAGAGAGAATGATAGCGTGACGGTTGACAGGGGAGAATGGAGGAAGAAGACGTGTTGCGCCAACCCCAAGTAACAGCGTCACCCACCACAGACGGCAAAAATCTCCAATTTTGTTGACATTTCGCGAGGGGATAGTACCCAAATTGTTCCAAATCAAAATCAAAATTTTTTTTATTTCACATAAGCCTACATGGGCACTTATGAAACGTCAGAAGCTACGTGCACGGTTCCAATTGGTCGTTTCCTATGGAGAAGAGCCGGCAAGAAACTCCACGGTTACTCTTTTAAAAAAAAATTGGCTTTTACAATGTTTTCAAATTACAGTGTTATTAGGTATGAGAGGACAGCGTAGGCCCGTCAAAAGTACCAGGTACTTAATAAAATAGAAAATGGTCTAGGTACAGATCTACAGTCTATTAAAAGCCTACAACGTCCTCACATTGACAAAAAAACATCAATATAAAATATTAATAAAAAAATAAAAGTTACAATCTTGTTGAAATTAAAATTGTAGGTATAATAATGCCAAATAAGAAAAACATTATGTCAGTGAAGTTTGTAAAAAAAGATAAAATTAATAACCGTTAATGAGGTACCAGGGAAGCCACATGTACAGAAGGAATCAATGCCAAACTTCCTTGTCTTCAACGTAGTCCTTAATCTTATAATATGCTTTTTTGATAAGGGCACGTTTAATGTGCGTTCTATTTAGTTCCTCCATTGAAAATAACTATACCTTATGGGTTTCGGTAGAAAACGAAAAACAAGAAGGACCGTCTGTGGCGTATACGCTACGGACGGTCCTTCTTGTTTTTCAACTTTCAACAAAATCGGAGATTTTTGCCGTCTGTGGCGTGTGACGCAAGTAACATGGGACAAGAGCAGGAAGATGGTGATACACTACTATAAACATAGTGCGGTTTTTTATCAACATTACAATTAAAACTTAAATGATATAAATTAATTACAATCATCAATATATCATATAAAGACCCGCGGTGGTGCCAAGTAATGTTCCACGCGCGGCCCTCTTACTCGTAGACGTCGCGGGAGGAGTGAAATATCTCACTTCCCCGGCTTGAACCAGACGGAGCCCGCAGAGGCGGGCCGGCACCCGTGATTCCTCGCACACTTGCACCGGGGGTTACGGGAGTACTTAAGCACTCTTCAACGCAGCCCCGACTGGACCAGTTGGGACTAGACAAGTATGCGAGGGGAACACGGGGTGGTTTTACCGGTACCAAAAAAGGAAAAAGGTTTTAAGTGTGACCAACCACACATACTACAACCAAGTTTGTCGCAGTTACTAGGTTATTAAGTATGTTTAGATCCCCAAAATAGGAATTATTTGAGGTTCACAAAAAGAGGCGCATTCATTCTATTGAGTGTTCAGTAATATTTTTAGGAAAGCAAAATGAGTTTTGATTTTGTTTGTGGTGACCTAAATATTGATCTATTAGTTAATTCACCAGATAAATGTAAGCTTCTATCATTGTTTAAATCATTCAATTTAAAACGTATATTTAATGAAGCGACTAGAATAACAGCAACCTCGGCTTCATGCATAGATAATGTATTTACTAATTGTAAAATAAAAGACTCATCCTTAATTAGTGGCGTCAGGTCAGACCATACTGGTCAACTTGTATCATTTGACTTAGGAAAAAAGTTACATACTGATAAAACCATTGAATTGAGACCTCTCACTAAAAATAAATTGAAAATGTTTAATAATAATGTCCTTAGCAATCTTTCAACAGCTAGTTTTGATTCGCAAGACCCCAATTTAAACTATGGTACATTATTTTCTACAGTATGCCAAGAGTTTAATAAAGCGTGTCCTATAAAAAAAAGTTACCATCAATTCTAAACCAAAATTTAATGAATGGGCCACTGCTGGCATTAGAAAAAGCAGAGATATTTTATATAACTTGTACTACGAAAAACTATTGACATCAGATCAAGCCCATCATAATTATGTAAGAAACTATTCTAAGATATTCAAAAGAGTCTGTGCTCAAGCTAAATCTAAATTAATCAGTACCAAATTAGTATTTCTAATAATAAAATAAAAGCTATGTGGCAGGTAATTAACAAATAAACTGGAAGCACAAAACAGCGAGATCAGAATGAACTGTCTTTAAAAATTCATAATGAAACCATTTCAGATAAGTTAAAAGTTGCAGAGACACTAGAAATTTTTTTTTACCAACATCCCAATAGACCTAACGAAATCTCTTTCCTCATCATCTTTATTAGCCGAATACTTCTCAAAGAAAACTTCTCTAAGGACATTCCAAGTTTTGAATTCAAGCCTATTTCTATTGTCACAATTAAAAAAGCATTCAAAAGTCTTAACATAAAGAACACTGAAGACTTATGGGGGATTTCCGTTAAGGTTCAGGGAGATATTATTGACACAATAGCCCCTGTTCTACCAGACATATTTAATCAATGTTTAGACAGCGGTATGTTTCCTAATCTAATGAAACATAGTAAAGTAGTACCAATTTTCAAATCGGGAAGTAAGAGTGATCCCTCTAATTATAGATCTATATCTGTGCTACCAGCATTGAGTAAAATATATGAAAAAATCGATGTTGTCGCATTTTAATTCAAGGGATTTTACATAGTAATCAGTTTGGTTTCACGAAAGGTCTGCCGCAGGAGTAAAACTCATCAGTCACATTTTGGAATCCTGGGAGAAATCCCAGGATGCCATTGGCATTTTCTGTGACCTCTCAAAAGCGTTTGACTGCATTGACCACAATACACTGATCTGTAAATTACACCACTACGGAATTCGTGGACAAGCTGCTGATCTTGTTCTTTCTTATCTATCAAATAGGCAGCAAAAAGTAAACGTTAACGGGGTGACGTCCTCGAGATCTCTAGTAAGGATGGGCGTGCCTCAAGGTTCAACTCTTGGCCCTTTCTTATTTCTAGATTATATAAATAATCTTCCTTTCATGATGGCTAACTTATCGGATATAATAAGAACACTTCTCTTATTTTTAAAATAGATAGAAAAGATACGGATATCTTACACGTCAACGATATTCTGGCTATTCTTTCGAAATGGTTCGCAGCTAATAATCTCTTACTTAATGCGAACAAAACGAAATGTCTTAAGTTCTCATTACCAAATGTACCCCAAGTAGGTCTTAATTTAAAACTTGATGGTAAGAAGCTAGATGCTATATTTCTAGTAACGGAAACTGTATTTCTAGGAATTACTCTAGATTCTAAATTGCAGTGGGGTGCCCACATTAGAGCTCTTTCAGGTAGATTAAGTTCAGCTGCATATGCAGTAAGAAATATAAGGCAGTTGACAGATATAGCCACAGCTAGGTTAGTGTACTTTACTTACTTCCACAGTATTATGTCTTATGGCGTTCTGCTGTGGGGATCGGCAGCCGACGTAGATTCAATTTTCATTTTACAAAAGAGGGCAAATCGCGCGATCTATGGAATGGGTCCTCGTGAGTCCCTTAGAAACAAATTCAAAGAAAATGATGTACTAACTCTGCCTGCTCTTTATATCTTAGATAGTATTTTATATGTTCGCAAAAACTTAGGACTTTTCAAAATAAGAAGTGATTTCCATAATATAAATACACGTAGTAAACATGAAATTGTGATACCCAAATTTAGATTAACTAAAACAAGCAAGTCATTTCTTGCAAACAGTATCCGCTTTTATAACAAGTTGCCACAATCGGTTACAGAACTTAGTGATGGAAAATTCAAAACGCACATTAAACTTGCCCTTATCAAAAAACCATATTACAAGATTAAGGACTACGTTGAAGACAAGGAAGTTTGGCATTAATTCTTTCTGTACATGTGGCTTCCCTGGTACCTCATTAACGGCAAAACTATGTAAATGTCTATTAACAGCTTCCAAATTACGAAGTTATTTTTTAATTTAATGTTATCTTTTTTAACAAACTTCACTGACATAATGTTTTTCTTATTTGACATTCTTATACCTACAATTTAAATTTCAACAAGGTTCTATGACTGACTATGTGCACTTTGATACATTATTAAATAAACTTGATGCATATGGAATTAGAGGAAATGTCAACAATCTAATTAAATCATACTTACATAACAGAACTCAAAAAACACATATTAACCAAATTGACATGAAAAGTAAGCATGACATTGTATTTGAGTCTAGAACGTACAGTTTCGTTTGGTGTGCCACAGGGGAGTGTTTTGGGGCCTCCTTTATTTATAATATATATTAATGATCTTCCAAAAGGCATCCCTCAACCTCTGACACTATTTGCCGATGACAGCACCATAACGATACCTTGTAAAAGTGTAGATACTTATGAAAGTGACATAAATGATTCAATAAATTTAATGATAAAGTGGCTAGATGATAATAACTTAAAAATTAACCTAACTAAAACTAAAGTTATACATTTTAGTCAACGTATTGACAGTAACAGTAATTTAAATATACAATACGATGAGCAGCCTATAGAAGAGGTAGAAACAACAAAGTTTTTAGGACTCCATATTGATAAAAAACTGAATTGGAAAACCCATATCGAAATCTTATGCAAGAAAATCAGCAAATCTGCTTATGCACTGCACACATTATCTTCCATAATAGGTGTGTAGGCATTACTTACAGCCTACTATGACATAACGGAATCCCATCTACGCTATGGTGTCGTCTTTTGGGGCAATTCAACAGAAAGAGAAACGGTGTTCAAGGCTCAAAAGAGATGCGTCCGTTCAATGTTTAAAATTAAACCTACCGATAGTTGCGTGCCGTACTTTAAAAAATATAAAATACTTACGTTGCCATGTCTTTACATTTTAGAGGTAGCTGTATTTGTAAAAACGAATCCACACCGATTTAAACAATTAAATGAAGTTGTACCACGTAACAGGCGTGACAACAGTAGGATATGCTCTCATGCTGCGAGAACATCACTCATGCGCAAAAGTATTTTCTGTATGGCTCCGATGATATTTAATAAATTGCCTAAAAGTTGGAGAGAACTGCCCTTGTCACCTTTCAAAAATAAGCTGAGAATTTTTTTAATTAATAAAGCATATTACACAATTTTACATTTTTTGGAGGAAAAGGACTTTTCTATTCCGACCTCTAATGTAGATGGTTAAAAATACAATTTTATAATGTGAACACAGTTAATTATAGTGGACATAGTTAATTTAATTTATTTTGGACTTTTAAATCGAGACATCTATTTTTATTGTTTATTTCTTACGTATTTTCTAATGAATTTAAAATGACGTGACATGAAATGATTATAATGATACTATTTGATAATTATGTATATATACTGGACATAATTTAATTTATTTTTGACCATAATATAATTTAAATCTTGACATAAATTATTAATGAAATGATTATGAATGTTAATCCAATTAAATGAAATTGTTAACTAATTACTTACAACTTATACAATTTGTACGCCGCTATTGGCAAAACATGGACGCTCACAACAAAATATTAACTCAATACCTTGCATGTCTGCCTTGTCAGTTTATGTATACGCATGTTTGACAAATAAATTATCTTTCTTTCTTTCTTTCTAACTTTTATTATTTTAGTCATATTTTATATTGTTTTTTTTTGTCAATGTGAGGACGTTGTAGGCTTATTAGACTGTAGATCTGTAGACCATTTTCTATTTTGTTAAGTACCTGGTACTTTTGACGGGCCTACGCTGTCCTCTCATACCTATTAACACTGTAATTTGAAAACATTGTAAAAGCCAATTTAATTTTTTTTAAAGAGTGACCGTGGAGTTTCTTGCCGGCTCTTCTCCATAGGAACCGACCAATTGGAACTGTGCACCTAGCTTCTGACGTTTCATAAGTGCCCATGTAGGCTTATGTGAAATAAAAATATTTTTGATTTTGATTTTGAATTATTATTTAAGGTTCAAAAATTCATGCTTTAATTGAACTCACGTGAAGTCAAGATTTCTGTTTGGTGAACTTCGTGCAGTATCCTGCGCAGTGTTGTATCTTAAAGCAAGCAGGTAGGTAGGAGTTATAATGCAGATACAAATGTAGACCACCATGTTTGTATCATTTCGACGGTATGGTGTATAACCACTCCCTGCCAGGGTTGCTAGTTTGTCCGAAAGGGATATCGTGGTCCTGGCACACAGGCAACGGAAGGAACACGGGTGGGTTTTAGTCAGAAAAAGTCTGACACGCCCTCCCGCTCCGCCCAGAGCGGGAGAAGTTATTAGATAATGCCCGACCAAAAAAAAAAAAAATGCTGTATGACCACTTCGCCACACAGCATATTATATACGAGTCATGGTAACTCAGCAGTAAAAGAAGTACTTACGCACACAAATACGCCTACTACGTCACAAATAAAACACAAAGAATGGAAAGTACCTGCAATTGTAATTTACATAAAGTATAAGTCAATAAAATTAGTTCGGACAGGTCAAGTCTCATTACCAAGTAAAATACTAATTACCCATGTACACGTATGATTTTACAATTTTCATAATAGATAAGTACACACACACACGAACATGGACTTACCAACCTGTTGTAAATCTTGTTGAAAAACTTCAGCACCTTCCGCGTTTAGAAGTGGAGATTTCCAATCCGTTGCTGAGATATTAAACAAAAGATCATTGTTTAAATTATTCTGTTTGTATAATTTTACAAAGAAATAACCAAGGCTGAACAACGCAAAAACTAACGTCAATTTGACTAACGAACACGTTGCCAAATCATTTGCAAAGTGCTGTGATTTGGTGGACCGAAATAACAACCGCCCCTCAAATGGCATGACTGATGATAAGAATAGACTTTCCAAAACAGCGGGACATTCACTTGGGATACGAAAATTCAACAAATGACATATGAATCTAATCAGCATTTTCGCCCACTCCCTCTCACAGAGAGGCCTGTGTCCCAGCAGTGGGAACATTATAGGCTGATTAGGCAGCGTTTTCGGCCCATCATAATCAATTTCTAGCAATCATCATCACATTCCTGCCCTTTTTCTATGTTCCATTCTCCTCTGTCAACTGTCACGCTATCATTCACTCCAGGAATGATGTCAATCCATCCATTTTTCTTTAGCCTTTCCCTCCCTTTCCTTCAAAACAGGCATTTCATATACCAAAACAAAATATTTCCTTTTAACTTTTCTGTCACTGGCGTCACTTTCAGACACTGGCGTCTCTAATATACTCATTTCTTACTTTATCCATTCTTGGCAGAAATCTAAGAGTATCTCAATATTCTCATTTCCACTACATGCAATGACTTTTCATCCTCTAATTATAATTACGCTCTCAACATAGATTTAACCTAAATATCGAATGTAACTTAAGCTACGTTAAAGATATATAAAGGATGACACTGTCATCTTTCTTAACTTCTTCATAAGCTAATCCAATTACTTTAATACTGTAGAGCAGCGTTTCCCAATAGGTGAGTTGTGACCCGGTACTGGGCCATCAAAATAAAATACTGGGTCGCAGCATTCCCGCCTTGTTTTAAAATATTGTTTTAATATAATTCGATCGACGCATTGTAAGCGCCGCCGCCACTTTAATGCTAGCTTACCTTAGAAATAAACATAGAAACCAACTTGAAGTGAAACCAGACCTCAGGATAATACTTTCATCATTTGCGGTGAACTTGGATTATTTGGTAAAAAATAAGCTGCTGCTTACTACACACTATATAGCCGATACCGAAATATAGTTTATTAATATTTTTAATTTTAATATATACTTTTTATATTTATAAAAAAAAAGAAAAAAAGTATAAAAAAGTATAAGGTCTACCGAGGCAAGTGTGACATAAATGCATTAGTACAAAAGTTTGTATATCAATATTTCTATGCCGTGATAGGTTAACATAAATTATTAACTTTTAATACGTTGATTATTGATTTATTTTATGTTTCATAAAATATTTTAGTATTTAATACTAGTTTTTCGTGACTTTCATTAAGAAAAACGTTTCAATGTTAATAACTGACACACTTTCCCCACCAATGGGGCAAGTGTAACAATAAGCATTTTCGTTGTTGTATTCTTTATATTGCCTGTGGTATCTGATAAATCTTATGAGATGTTACTAATTTTAACACATTATATGATCTATTTCAATAATTATATGATAACTTTTCGCGTAGCAATAGATTTATGACGTCATGGGGCAAGTGTAACAGATGTTTTGATGAATAGTGATGTGAACTATGTTAAAATCTTGTCACACTTACCTCAGGTACTTTTTTGCATAATAAAACACAATTAAATTAGCTAAAATAGAATTTTATTTGAAAAACCATAAAGTTTAATAAAATAAAACGGTAACACTTTACCACTAAGTTTACTTAAAGTATACATCATCTAGGTCGTTGGAAAGAACAAAAACATTTGAATTTTGTTTAACTTCCAAAAGCTCAATTTTTTTTACAATTTCTGATATAGGGACTACATCAACGTCTAATTTCTTTGGAACCGAAAATGTTAGGAACGTATTTTCGTCTACAGAATGCTTATAATATAAAACTTTGTACCGATCATTTTTTTCAATTGTCTGTATAGTACCAACATAGAACTTCCATTTCTTTTTCTCGAAATACCGAACCAGAACAGTGTCATTTACTTCCAAAATCAAATTACTGGTATTTTCTTCCGTATCAGTTTGAATAGCATTCATTATTTCTTCTTTGGTCAAGTTTCTCTGTTTTTCTTTGTAAACTTGTGTTTTGTTTACATCTTTCGCATCAACAGTTTTTTTTACTATCGCATGCGCTTTTGTTTTTGGTTCATAATTAATATCAGCTTGTACCGTAAGTATACTCGCATGTGTCGATTTTGTCGTAATGGTTGGTCTTGAGCATTCTCAGAATCACTGTCACTACAAGCATCCATTAAATCAGAATCGGAGTGCGTACTCATAATGTCAGATTCGCTAGTAGTGAGTGATATTTTTCTTTGTATTTTTTTAGGTTGCGTCTTCTTTGGCTTCTTTTTAATAACTTTTCTTGCTCTTTTGTTCAAGTTTTCTTTTTCTTCACTTTCCTTTTTTTTTCTTTCAATGTAATCATTTGTTGTGATTACTTCAGCGCCTATTCCACAGCGTTTTCTTTTTTGCTTCGTTTCTTCTTTTCCTCTTGATATGGATTCAAGTAATAAGCTCCCAAAAGTTACATTGATATTATTATTCTTTTCCTCTGACTGTTCCATGATAACTTTATTTTGGCTTATGATTGTTAAAGCGTTAGAATTGCTTTGTTTCCTAGGGATAAGTTTAAATTTGCCAACATTTTTAGCTGGACCTCTATGTACACAACCGAACATTTTGCGTGTTTCGGTGGTTTCATCATATTGTTGTTGTTCCTTCTGAGCTTCCTGTACAGTTTCTCCTTCAAATTCTTGTTCAAGTTGATGAATTATTTGTGTTGTTACATCCGTTTCAATATTCTGTTTTTGAATATGTTGAGTTTCCGTGATTATTTCTTCTTCTTCTGTAGTTTTATTTGCTAAATGATTTTTCCAACGCTGTAGTGATGCAGGATCAAATTTGTCTTCTCCGATTTGGTTCCTATCCAAAGGATATATACCGGTTTTTCGGAATCCGTTCATCAATATCAATGGTTCCAGGTCATTCCAAGTTTCTACCAATATTTGGGTAAATTCTTTTTTTGGTAACTTTTTACCGATATTAAGCCGTTGCCATTTAATTAACTTTTGATCCCATCGATCCTTCATCGCTTTCATAGTGCTCACATCTAACGGCTGTAAAATGTGAGAAGAATGAGGCGGCAATTTTAGAATGGTGATCTTGTTCTCTTTTGCCTTTAAAATAACATTCAAGTCCAGATGCGTTGAATGGCCGTCGTATATCACAAGCTGTGGTTTACCTGTTTTGCATATTTCAGGTATTAATACGTTAGAAAAAAAGCTTTCGAAGACGGAAGCCTCCATCCAACATTTCGAGGTCGATGCAAATGCTGAATCAATCGAATCATCGTCAGGTAGCCATGAGTTCCAAAGATATGTTCCTTTGAAAATGATTAAAGGAATAATTTTTTGACCCCAACTGTTGCATGCGAATAACACTGTTGTGTTATCGCGACCAGGTGAACTGGTAGTTCTTGTGGCTTGGAAGCCTTTTAATCCAATAATTTTCGACTTGCCTGGATCTTGGCAAAAACTTGTTTCATCAAGATTCCAAATCTGATCACCTTCTAATTTTTGCTCCTGCACAATTTCTTCTAGTAGATCATAAAATTCGTTTACAAGAAAAGGATCGGCTGCCTTCTTTCTCGCTATTTCTACGGATTGTGGTTTTTTTAAACTTAATTTATTTCTCTTTTTGAAGCCTCGTATCCATTCTTCCCCTGGAATTCCGTCTTTAAAGGGAGTGTCAATGTTATTTCTACGAACGTATTGTCCAACAAGAGCTCTGACTTCTCGCTGAGTTAAACCAAAACCGTGCCGTTCCATACTGTGTAACATTGACGCCATATCTTTCTCACATTCAGTCGTAAATACTGTCGGTCTCCCATGAGTTTTCGATTTCATACCCCGATCACCATTTAAGTATGAGATTATTGTTGGTCTAGGTACACCATAAACTGTAGATGCCTTCAAAGCCGTCATCTGTCCCTCCCTTACTGCATTAACAGCTGCCAGCAGAGTTTCTCGAGAGTATTTATCAGTAGTTTTTCTTTTATAATTTCGTACCATCTAAATATAAAAAAAAATCTTT
This sequence comes from Tiliacea aurago, assembly GCA_948098905.1. Lineage (NCBI taxonomy): Eukaryota > Metazoa > Arthropoda > Insecta > Lepidoptera > Noctuidae > Tiliacea > Tiliacea aurago. The sequence goes on along the minus strand of OX402579.1, from coordinate 10,072,689 downwards.
ATTAGGTATGACAAAAGGCATCGTAGTAATATGTTTACTCTGAGATCATACTTCCTCATAATAATTTGATCGATGAAATAAAAAAAAAATACGTTGTCCCATCACTAGTAATGATATTCTCATACAACGCCACTGGGGTAAGCGTGACACTGTCACACTTATACATGTTGGGTATTATTCGGGGTAAGTGTAACAGGTCTCGTATTTCAACAGATAATGGATTTTAAGTCACATAAATATATCACACTTACTTATCTACATTATTTTTTGCCACTTACCTTGAATTTTGTTGAAATAACTTGAAAATATTCACAAAAACACTTCAAACATCACCTCTCGAATTGCCTAACGCTTGTCACCAGTCGTTTAGTTATCCAAAATGGCGGGTGTCGATAAAGCAGTACAAGTTAGACCATTTATCGTTGTTACTGTCAATTCAGTAAAAGTTCCTCCGTTGTTCAATAGATGGCACTTAAACGAAAAACGTGTTTAAGGCGCGTAATTTAAAAATGTTACACTAGCCCCACTGTCACACTTGCCTCGGTAGACCTTATATTAAAATTAAAAATATTAATAAACTATATTTCGGTATCGGCTATATAGTGTGTAGTAAGCAGCAGCTTATTTTTTACCAAATATAGTCAGTTTATTGATTGTCTTTTTAAAATTATTTTGAAAGCTTGGACATATCTATTTTATTTATATTTCTTATATTATTCATTATATTTTTTGTAGTCGGTATAATTCAAGTGTAATATATACATGTAACCAGCGGGGAGGGGGCGTTAAAATTACGTTGAGTGGGTCACGAAGGGACAGTATGAAAATTACCGGGCCATGGCAGAACAATATCTGGGAAACACTGCTCTAGAGTCTAAACACATCTGAAATACGCTCTAATAATTTTCTAGGAACATAAGCATCTCGACTGATCTTTGTACACATCATCATCTTCCTGCCTTAATCCCATTCCCATCTTATTTTGTGTCGCCACAGCCATTTTCATTAACAAAAACACTATATGTATTACTACACGATCAACTTGACCAAAAGCACTCAATTTTTGTCAATACCTTCTTAATCATGTAGGTAAATTCGATATTAAAAAAAATAGGTGACAGTGTCGAAGAATTTCCGTATTGTGTCGAAGTAAGTTTACAAATTATGCTTGATAATAAGTTCACTGATTTAATGTGGATGACATTATTAAGTATTACGTTACGACTGTATGACTGGATAATCAATTGAAATAAGCGTGAGATGCTCTTTGTGGTATTATTGTTCCGTACTTACCATTTATATTTCTGCTAACTTGGGTATGCGATGATAACAGTCGTGTCGCAGAAGGAGGCTGCGAAAAGGGAGCGGTAGCTCTCGTCCGCTCACCCGGCCCGCAGCAGACGCACTGGGCGTCGGCGGAACGCCCTCTTCCAGCCCCCCTAAATGGGTCCAGGGACGGCGGACTTGGGGACGTCCGCCGCCCCCTATCACATTGGACCCGAGGTGGCGGCGCGAAGTGTTCCACGCGCGCCCCTATCAGACGTCGCGGGGGGGTTCAGACACCTCACCCCCCCCTCCCCAGACTTGAGGTGGCACGCAGAGGCGGGCCGGCACTAGCCGGGGATTGCGGAAGTAATAACAGATCCCAAGATCCCCGGTGCAAGTGTGGGAGGGAACACTGGGGTGGTTTTTAGTCAGTAAGAGTCTGACAGACCCCTTCGCCCGCCCCAGGGCAGAGGACATCCATGAGGATTCTCCACCCCGTGTACAAAAAAAAAAAAGAAAGTGTATACGATGATACGGTTGCGGTGGTGTACGCTAATGAATTGAACTGGATGCGTCGGTTATAGAAATAAACTTCGATAACATGGCGCGCTCCTCCAAAATTCAAAACATTTTAAAGTCAGCAATGACAGTATTTACAAACCGCCACCAAGACTCACAACGCATTGTGTGCGTACTGAGACTGCCGTCAACAAAAATAAATTTAATTATTTATTTATTCGTGAGGATGTGACTACACACATTGAAACAGTAATCTGGAGGGGCGCGCCATGTTATCGTAGTTAATCTCTAACTATTCGTCTTATAATGTCCCCATCAACATCCGACTGCCAGTCTAATCGGACACAGCTGAATACCAGTATATCCAACTCAAATAATACTTAGAACATGATACCATGACGCCTGTATTCCCCGAAGGTTGGGCAGAAGTATTATAGTAACACTACCCCCATTTTGGCAGTTATGTTTAAGATGCTGACAACAGGTAAACCGCTGTCACTGTCAAACTGCATACAAAAGAAAGAGAAGCGGGATGACACAACGCTTGTAATTTATTGCAAAATATGAAGCAATTATTTATTTACTCAAAAATGACTTGATTAATCGAAAATAACAAACAACCAAGTTCTGCATACAAATAAGACGTTGTTGTTCTTAATTAAATACCAACCGGACGTTGATATTTAATACAGATATTTTGTTTTGAAACTCAAAGTAAAGTGTTAGTTTACCGTTAATTTGTATCGAGATTATTTTTCTAAACGTGTTTTGGTAACAACCAAGTTCTGAGAAATATGTTTAAGAAAAACATAATATTTTTTCCGCTACCACAAACTATATATATTTGGCTATTTTTTTGTTTGTTTGTTGACAAGCCTACTTTTATCAATTGCGTCCTGTCAGTGCCTTAAGTAAGCAATAGCGGGAGTGCCAAGGGCGATCATTATGATTTCCAAGTACATATTATTGAAATATTTTTGCATAATAATTTCAAAAAATTGCGTCTATTTTCTATACATAAAATACTGTCTGTCTATAATACTGTATTTTTTTAATGCTGTCTGATTGGTTGACACACCTCTGAAGACAAACAAATGTTTTAATTTTACGATATTGCTTCATGAAAGGGTTTTCTGTCACACACCTCCTGAACGGATCTTCCGGGGTATTGAAGACTATGCGAACGAAGTATCAATGCACATCTTATGTACTGTTTAAGCGGCCGGCGATGGATGCGTAGTTCATACAAACGTAATACCAAAATAATTTGGAAATCAAACATATTCTTAAGGTCACTGTCTTTATTCCTATTGGAATACAGAATATCTATGTTCCCAAATATAAATTTTAATGGACACTGATTTAAACAAGAGTTTAGATAAAATAACTTTTCTATAGAGCTTAAATTCTTCATATCTCGTCTTTATATCATTGTCCTTTCAAAATATATATATGGGAACATAGATATTCTGTAATCCAATCGAAATAAATACACACTACCTTTACAATACGTTTGATTTACAAATTATTTTGGTATTACGTTTGTATGAACTACGCATGCGGCCTCTTAATTATCTAAATAGTTTGTATTTATTTTATTTCTTATTTATAATCTCACTGTATGCTGCACTGGTCGACGTCATGACGCCAACGCAGGCTGTCGCTGAAAACCAGCGCCGGAGCTCTATCTCGCATAGGGTCGCAGCATTATGCTGAGCAGTGGCCGTTTTGCGTGGATGTGACGCATATTTTGCCTCAACTTGTTATTTTTGTATTTGTGTTCTTTCTTTGCGTAATGTTTACAACAAATAAACGTATTTTCTTTATTTCTATCAACAAGCGGGGTAATTGCGTAACACACTTATACTTGTCAAAAAATAATAGGCCCGTTTTGACATTTAACTTGAATCGATTTATCGTAAGTATCGAGTAACGAGTCGTATGGTTACTTCACTATACTCCATTTGAAATAAGATTAGATATTTAAATAAACTTGTTTATAGTCCGTTCAACCAATTTTGAGTTCTATTTCTTAGGAATTAGGATGGCATTAAAAGCAAAAACGTAGTTACAATACTGTTACGAGCTTGGGGTTCGTGACAATAAAAACTGCCGATTTAGTAACTAAAAAATAGACACTTTAATTAGGAACACCAATTTAAACACACTACTACTTTAAACACAATTAAAACACAATCACTTAATGACACTCTCAAATATCGTTCAGTTGTTCTCGCTTGTCTCGTTTTCAAAAGTAAACTAACTCCGTCGCGGCCCATACCGGCCTTATATAGGGCCTCGGATAGTTCCCGAAACATCTAGAACATTCGAGTACATACCGGCCCCGACTGACCGGGTGTCGACAGTTTTAGAAGCATCTTGACTCTATTAGTTTCGATACCTGATACTAGATGGCGCTAGTAGTAGGGTTTTTAGTTGTGCGCGCAACACTGCCCCCTCCTAAGACATGCTCGTCCCGAGCATTATCGGCCTCATGATAACGCGCCAGTCGATCCACATGGACGATCTTAGGAGTACCTCTTGCCCCTTTCTGTATCCGGTAGGTTACGTCATTGATCTTTGTCACAATCCGGTACGGTCCGTCCCATTTAGCTTGAAGCTTAGGAGATTTCCCTTTGCTGCGGACTGGGTTGTGCAACCACACTAGTGAACCTTCGTCGAACCCTTTATTGTTCATTTTGCGGTCATAACGGGTTTTCATCTTTTCAGACATTTGCTGGCCTGATTGTCTGACGTGCTCATAGATGTCATTCATTTTGTTCCGCAAGTCATTCGCATAATCGATAATACTGCGTGGGGCATCAGGTGGTATTCCGGTGATCAGGTCTGCAGGCAGCCGTAATTCCCTTCCAAAGTTTGCGAAAGCTGGTGTCACCGATGTACTTTCGTGAACAGCACTTCGATATGACAATAAAAACGGTTGTATGTGTTTGTCCCAATCTCGTTGCCGATTTTCCACAACTTTTGCCAGGTATCGCTCCAATGTCTGATTAAATCGCTCCACCATTCCATCCAATTGTGGGTGGTAAGAAGTTGTTCTCGTTTTATGAGTACCCATTACTCGGCAAGTTTCCTGAAATATTTGGGACTCAAAATTCCTTCCCTGATCGCTGTGAATTTCCAAGGGTACTCCAAAACGGCAGAAGACTTCATGAACCAGTTTATCTGCCACTGTTGAAGCTTCTTGGTTTGGAATGGCGAAGACTTCCGGCCACTTAGTGAAGTAATCCATCACAACCATGAAATACTTGTTACCACTTTCACTCTCCGGAAATGGCCCCGCAACGTCAAGGGCTATCCTTTCCCATGGTGCACCAACATTGTACAATTTCAATGCACCTCTACTACGAATCTGAGGTCCCTTTACAGCTGCACAACTTGTACATTTGCGACACCAGTCCTCGACATCGTCCCGACAGTGGACCCAGTAAAACTGCTCCCGTATCTTCAGTAGAGTCCGTTTTACTCCCAGATGACCTCCTGAACAACCATTATGGTACAGCTGTAGAACGTCCGGTACTTGAGCTTTAGGGACAACCATTTGCAAATGACAGCTGTCTCCCCGAGCATTTTCCCATTTACGGCACAGGACTCCATCCTGAATCGCCAAGCTGTCCCATTGGGCCCAATAGCTTTTTGTGATCGAACTCATCGCTGAGACGTCGCTCCACCTGGGCTTGGGAGCTCTGGCCTTTATCCACTCCAGAATCGGCTTGATGTCCGAATCTTCCTGCTGTGTACGTTGTAGGCTTTCCTTCCACTCGTTGCTGAGGTCTGTCCTGAGCATTCTCACCGGTACCACTTCCTTACCCTCTTGCCTAGTACAATGCTTGCAGTCTTCAGGACAAGGTCTTCTTGACAATGCATCCGCGTTGCCATGAGATTTCCTTGGGGCTCTTTGAACATCAGCCAGCACCCGCCCCGCAGTCCTGGCTATTACTCGTTTCCCTGCTGCTGGTGACCGGCCATCTTCCTTTTCTGTAGTTCGCTTAGGGCAAATAGATCGAAGGTGGCCCCTTTCCCCACAGCCGTAGCACCTAGGGATGTATCCTTTACGATCGCGAACTGTAGACGCTGCAACCTCCCTGTCGCGATGGGAACAATGATCCTGCTGCACAGCTTCCACCTCCAGTGCATGGGCCAAGGCGTCCTTAAGCGTCCCGTGGTGACCGAGCCTCACAGCAGCTCTAACTTCAAGGTCGCGGATGCCGTCGATGAATGCCTGCACCAGGTTCCCATCAATAAGCGCAGGTACGGACTGGTAAGCTTTACGAACCAGCTTCTCCACTTCAAGAGCCCACTGCTTTAGGTTTTCGTTACTGCGTTGCACACGATCCTTGAGCTGCGCACGAAACACGTGTTCCAGGTGAGCATCGCCATACCGAGCCTCTAATGCCTCAAGGAGCTGCTCGTAAGTCACTTCCTTACCAAGAGCTTCCAGGACAGTTAAGGCCTGGTCGCGCAGGCCTAGGGTGAGGGCAGTCATAGCCTGACTGTTATTCCACCCGTTCGCCTTCATGACAACCTCAAACTGGATTTTGTAGGCTGACCAGGAAGAAGTTCCGTCGAACGGTGGCACTTTGAATCCACGTAGCGAAGGTGTTGTAGCTACGGGAGCTGCGATTCCATCCCCAAGTTTAAGGTTACCCAACTCCCGCTTCACATCAGCAATGACGTTGTTACACTTGCTGATCTGAGTTTCATCTTCTGACAGGCGGTTGTCATGCTGGGCAACCTTCTCCTTCACCTCCTTCACGTCTTTCCTGAAGGTTGCGTGAAGGTCCTTTATGAGGAGCATCTGCTCTTCCTGGTGGCGAGCCTGTTCCTCCTGACGGCGGGACTGTTCCTCCTGACGGCGGGATTGCTCCTCCTTATCGCGCTGGAGCTGTTCTTCCAGCCGACGTGCCTGTTCCTCCTGCCGGCGGGACTGTTCCTCCTGACGGCGGGATTGCTCCTCCTTATCGCGCTGGAGCTGTTCTTCCAGCCGACGAGCCTGTTCCTCCTGACGGCGGGACTGTTCCTCCTGACGGCGGGACTGTTCCTCCTGATGGCGGGACTGTTCCTGCAGCATCATCACCAGGGCAGCAAAGTCTGGTGCTGCTGATGCTGGAGCTGCTGCGGATGGGTCGGCCTCCGTGGTCGGTAGCTGGCCCTCCGACCTCTGTGGCGTAGCTCCACCAAAACGTCTCTGGTCCGTCTCCTGTTGGCGTTGACTCCGGGTACGGATACCCTCCGTGTCGTCTTTAGGTAAAATCGGCATGATTTTAATCCTAGCTTCTGACACCAATTGTTACGAGCTTGGGGTTCGTGACAATAAAAACTGCCGATTTAGTAACTAAAAAATAGACACTTTAATTAGGAACACCAATTTAAACACACTACTACTTTAAACACAATTAAAACACAATCACTTAATGACACTCTCAAATATCGTTCAGTTGTTCTCGCTTGTCTCGTTTTCAACAGTAAACTAACTCCGTCGCGGCCCATACCGGCCTTATATAGGGCCTCGGATAGTTCCCGAAACATCTAGAACATTCGAGTACATACCGGCCCCGACTGACCGGGTGTCGATAGTTCTAGAAGCATCTTGACTATATTAGTTTCGATACCTGATACTAGATGGCGCTAGTAGTAGGGTTTTTAGTTGTGCGCGCAACAATACCAACTGTTTATGACGGCTGCCATTTGGCATGCCACCAACGCAATAGAAGTCAAAATGGGTTGAACGGACTGTAAAAAAGGTTTATTTAAATGTCTAATCTTATTTTAAACGGAGTATAGTTACGTCGCGAAGGTCAATCAAGACGTAACTAGTGAAGTCAAAATGGGCCTATTGATTTTTGACAACTTTAAAGTAGCAATTAATTTCATTTTGACATTTCAACAACATTCATGGCGTTATTTACGTTGATCGGTTCGGTCGTTCCAGACTAACCGGGTGCAGCTGAATATCAGTAGTTTACATGGAGTGACGGCCTATCTGACCTCCACAACCCAGTAACTGGGTAATACGATACCCACTGGTAAAACTTTTGTCAGACTTTCGAGCTTCTGACGACCCGTTACGACTGTCAAAGATCCACGAAAGACAGCCATGACCAACGGCTTAAGGTGCTTTCCGAGGCACAGAGGAGTATCGGTATGTAAAGATGGCCACCCATCCACGGGCCAACCCCGGCAAGCATAGCTTAACCTGATCGAGCGACCCGAACTACACTGTCCCAATTTTAATATTTACGTAGCAGTATAAAATTATAAATTATACATACCTACATAAAAAAACCCGAACTACACTGTCCCAATTTTAATTTTTACATAACATTATAAAAAATAAAAATATAAAATTATAAAATATACATACCTACATAAAAAGGGTCAAGGGATAAAAATATTACAAAAGATATATTTAAAAAAGCAAGAAAACATAAATTTTCGTAAATATTAACTCATTGAATTTCTCTGGTGAATAACGATTGGTTAATTATTCAGATTAAACAACAGGGAAAGACATTAATTAACAAATATAATCAGTATTAAAATAATGTGGAAGCATGCGTAACCAAAGTGAGCCGTGCGTATATATAAAATGTGTTTTGTAGTAAATAGGTTAATTGCGACTGGACCACGAGGTGATACGTTTGACTGATACTCTTAAAAATTAAATAAAACGAGTAAGTGAAGTAATATAATATTAATATTTGTTTTTTTCCCAAGTTTTAAAACTTAAAAAAAAATATAAATCATTTAGATTTTTTTGTTTCTTTTGGATATTGTAATTGACTCTACTCAATTTGCAATAAGATTAGACATTTAAATAAACTTGTTTACAGTCCGTTCAACCGATTTTGACTTCTATTCCGTAGGCATAAGGATGGCATTAAAAGCAAAAATGTGGTTACAATACCAACTATTAATTACAGCTGTCATTGGTCATGCCACCAACGCAATAGAAGTCAAAATCGATTGAACGAACTGTAAAAAAGGTTTATTTAAATGTCTAATCTTATTTCAAACGGAGTATAGTGTGGCGATTAAACGAGTGCAGGAGTTACAGGCAAATAATTCGTTTCTAACGCCGTAATTTTCCTTTAGGTACTGTTTTATACAAATTTTAGGGTTATTACACCCAAAAGAAAATCGAAAAAAAATATAGTTGCTTGTGCTTAATATTAATATATATACCCATTCCAAATTACAGCTTTCTAGTACTAAGCGACTCTGAGCTAAGTCGGGGAGAGACAGAAGGACAGACTGACAGACATACAGACGGACGCTTCTTGTTAACTACAGAACCCTAAAATTAATGGCTAAATGTGTTGCTAAGCGCAAAACTCGAGAACGGCTGAACCGATATGTCTAATTCTTGTTTTTAAGTGTAGATATTAGTCCAAATTAGGTACATAGGGGGGAAAAAAGGTAAAGTCGAAAATTGATAAATATCTCGAAATTCGCACGGGAACGAGAAAAACTAGATAGGCGCGGGCAACGTCGTCGTGGGGCGTCAGCTAGTTATTAATAATTATAATTAATCTATTGCATAGTTATAATGTTACAATGAATGGCCTCAATTCACTACTGGACATTCGCGATCTCATAAAGCCTGATTTACACGGTGAAATTTAATTGCCTGTGGCATTCCATAAACTGAAGGAAGAATAAAAGTTGCACCGTCTAAACACTGTTTAGACGGTGCAACTTTTATTCTTCCTGATGAACGATGGAAGTCATTTTTTGATTCAATTTTATTGTATGCAACAGGCCAGAAACTTGCATAGTATAAATAAACTCCCCAATTTCAGCACAATGACGACGGTGGTCGATGAGACCGAGGTGCCGAGCTACAACACAAGACTGATCTTCTACCCTCTCCTGCTTCTCGCATCCACAATATGGATCCTGTACAGATGGCAGCAGAAGTCGCGCATGTACCAGTTTGCAGAGAGGATTCCTGGTCCAGCTGTCGTACCGTTTTTGGGAAATGCTCTTCTTGTGCTGAGAAAGAAACCCAGTGGTACGATAAACATGTTTTAATTGATAGTTTGTGTAAACATGCACTCATGTGTCTGGTCACATGGTTCCACACTATGTGGTCGAACGACGAGGCTAGCACAAACCTTCATAGTGAGAGTTTTTGCTTGTTTAAGATTGTAAATAGTCTTATGACTTATACTTTGACTCTAATGTCTATTTTAATTAGACATTAGAGTCAAAGTTTCTATTTTCTCTTGCTCTTCAACTTAAATACCTATTAGTATTGCAAATGTTCAATCCTTCATTTATTTATTAAACATTTTGTAGAATTAACAGGTCAACTCAAGGCAACTACAAAGAATTAGTTTCATTTTCGTAGGTATTATTCGCGTACAGTTACAATTTGTTGTTAACATATTACTATTATTGGATGCTAATGTTTAATTACTTACTTACAATGAGTACAGCTTAGCCTATTAAGTCGATATCATGAATTAACTTGTATTATTATTCCCTTTATTGAATTTTATACATATAAATTATATTTTTAAATATTGGAATACCTATATAAAAACATTTGTTCCTCATATTCACACAGTGAATATGAGGTCCATCTTGAGTTAGTATGAACTCTCCTAATCATTTTGGCTATGATAAGCTAATGGCAAAGAGATTGGTTTCCTATAATTAATTTTTTAATTCACTTCTTTATTTATTTTAGAACTGGTGCAATTGGGCCTAGAGTATGGAGAGAAGTTCGGCAACGTCGTCAGAGTCTGGCTAGGATCAAACCTGATTGTGTTCCTCACCGACCCCAATGACGTTGAGGTCATCCTCAACAGCAATGTCCACATCGACAAAGCTTCAGAATACAAATTCTTCAAGCCCTGGCTCGGAGAAGGTCTACTTATTAGTACAGGTATATATGGTTTTCAATTACTTTCTTCTCCGCAATCTCTGTATTACTGCGGCCTTCACAAGGTCTTCACTTTACCTTGAGGCCTTATAAACGCTACGTCTTCCAGTGCGCAGGAATCCACTGAATGCGGGAAGCCTATGCTTCTAAGCACTGCCACTTCAACCGGTCGAAATGGTGATGCTTGGAGGAGGTCTATATCCAGCAGTGGACGTCTTTAGGCTGAAAAATAATAATGATGAATCTCTGTATACTAGTCTTACCGCCAAGTATCGTGTCGTCTGGTTACTGGGTTATGGTATTGAGGTCAGATTGGCAGTGGTTCCATGTCATCATCATCATCATTTCAGCCAAAAGACGTCCACTGCTGGACCTAGGCCTCCCCCTAAGGGGTTGTTTGCCATAATCGCCACGCTTGGCAGGTGGGTTGGCGATCGCAGTACGGTGTTAAAATGCATAGAGAACGCTGCTGCCCATTCTCTATTAAGTCCCTTAGTCGCCTTTTACGAGCCCCACGGGAAGAAATAGGATGGTGCTATTCTTTACGTCCGGCACCACACATACTATTCGTTCCATGTAAACTACTGGTAATCAACCGTGTCTGGATAGGCTGGAAGCTGATCTCAACATAGTTGAGAGAAGCTAGGCAGTTGATAAAAATCTGCTATTTAGAAGTTTATCTGTCTTAGATACGTTGCGGTTTTAATAGTAAACATATATTTAGTAGACCTTAAAGATCTGTTTATATAATTTACGAAAGCTTTTTTAGGGTTCCGTATTTAATTTATCTGTTTTACTATTGTTTTTTTTTTATATGTATTTAATTTTTTTTATATACAACATGTCCCAGGCTTAACGCACAACCTCTTAAGGCGTTATTGTACTCATCATTATGAACAACTTTTACTATGGGACCAAACCTGAAATTGCGAAAAAAAATCAGCTGTTCCCTACATTTTGACGAGTTATGAGTAGATAAATGTAGGGAACAGCTGATTATTTTGATGATTGCTCAGGATGAAGTCCGTGTACTTAGAGCCCTAATGCATTTTTTTGAGCAACAAATGTTCTATTCTGATCAGTACCTACTGTTACCCCATAATATATTATAAGTCCATTACGTAATATGGATTCCACATACGCATGGTATGCTAATATAGCTGTACTAGTACTTTTTCTACTTGTCTATGGGCATACACAAATTTATTTATCTTGCTTGAAACACTGTCTGCATGCACTTTCCAATGTAGATCTTCATCAATAGTAACTCCCAGGAACTTGGTACGTGTTACTGGTGTAATTTTGGGTACATTTAATTGGAAAATTAATTTATGATTATTCGATTTATTAAATTGTATATATACAATTTAATTGTACATCATTCATTTAACCGGATTTGTCAAGGTTTATTTTCAAGTTATGTACATAAAGCTAGTTAATTAAAATGTCAATTGTATTGTTAATGTCAGTTTCGTGGTCATACATTGTATGTTTTTATTGGATGTCACAATAATAGAGATGTCATCAGCAAACAATATACACTTATGTTTCGTTATTTTAACGATGTCATTTATAATAATCTTCATCAAGAATAAAATCGGCCCTAGTATGCTTCCCTGTGGGACACCGAACTTATTAGTGTAGCGTTACTTCTTTATCTTCATTAATGTTTGTTATGGTAACGCAACAATGCGTTACAGACAAATGAAGTGGCAGAACTGCAGCAGTAGCGTCGTGAATGTTACTCAGAATGTGATCTATGCATGATGACTTACGTGTTGGTACATCAATCTGAAATTTCAGATTATAGTCGTATGATCCTGCAATTGAGTAGTAATATTGCCTTTTTTAAGGTTGTTAATATTCAATTCGTGAATTTTAATCTAGCTTTCGTAGCCTCTTTTGATAAAGGTTTCGGAAAGGCATATTATGTCTGGGTCGTTATGTTCTTCTTGTAGTTCTTGTAAAGTTAATTTTAGAATGTCTTTTTTTGATATGATACTGGCAATATTTTGGTGGAGTATTTTAAGGTTATGGTGATATTTTAGGCAAGAAATAATGTGCTATTTGGCAATTCACTTTGTTGTTCTCGAGTACACGCAGACATTTATGGGCAGATTTTCGACACCCGGGATTGATGATGGTTGTTATCATTATGGTGTTTGAGTGCATCTATTTGCTTCCTGAAAGTTGTAAGCTGTTCCTGTGCTGTATTGTAGCAACACAATTTTGATACTTTTGCTATGACTTACATTCGTTTTGCTAGTAAGTGGAGTGGAAGGTGTAGAGGAAGTCTGTTGTAGTAGGGACTGTTTTCTTCCTCTAATGATATCTGCGTTGTTTTCGATGGTTGGAGAATGACAAAGTGTTTTTAACATATTTGTTTCCGTAGTTAGCTTATTTAATTGTTGACGAGGATTGTTATTCTCTAATATTGTATATTCTAGCTCTTTCTCGGTGCTATCGAGCTTATTTGGAAGTTCTCTTATTATGACTTTCATTTCTAAAATTGTTAAAGTTTCAGATATTGTCCCGTCTACGCTTTGATACAGTTTATTAGGAGTGTTGTACGATTCTGTTGATGTTTCGTATTCGGACAATATATGGGAGTCTAGTACTTCGGACACATTAAGAGTTATTGGTTGTACAGCTTCGGACTGTTGGTTTTTCTCAGCAAATTTGCATATCTGTTCCGGGGAAGAACAGCTTGCTTTAGGTTTTTTCCTTGATGTGATGTTGGATACGTAGCTTGTATTAGAGATTTTTTTATTTTTAATGCATGTCGTACATCTCCATTTTTTCCTAGACTCTTTGTCCATAAGTCGGCAGGTTTGTTCCGGATATCCAATGCAATCCAATTCACTGCGGTTGTTACATGTTGAACATAAGGCTGTTTTTTTAATATCAACAGATTTCTTGCATTAAAAGCAAGTCACTTTCTCCGGCATCTTGCGGTCATTTCTTGTACTCATTGTAGCTGACATAGTATTTTTGTGCGTATTTTCCCTAATTTAGATTGTTTTTATGAGTGGTAATAACTAATGCCGGGGAAAATGGAGTTTAATAATATAGCAACACATTTATGCATGAATTTCTTTTGAAGTGCAAAAATGCTATGTTCCAAGTCGGTAGAAAGAATGAATGATAAGAACGCGATACATATGTCAACCGTGTTCTGCTACTCGCTGATAGATGTAGCTATTTCGCTGTACTGCAATTAGCTGTTGTGAGAAATTTTTATCACTTTTCCTGACTTGTTTTATCGCCACATACCATAAATTGTTTATAATTATGATTGTTTTGTTGGATATTGTCTTAAAATTTGGATTTTTACACTGGTAGGTATAACTTATAAGCACTGAGTATATCAAGTATTTTAATCAGATAGAATAATTACAATAATAATAATCACTTATTTTAGAATATTTTTTTATAATAACCCGGTATTTTTAAAGTATGATAACACTGTTACTGCTTTTTTATGAGTCTACCTTCACTTTTATGTATAAGACGCTGTTTGAATATTGGTTTTCCTATTTTAAATAATTAAGGTAATCCTGTTGGCTACTGTTTTATACCACACCTTTTTATTGCCAGGGATTAAAATACCCTCATCTCCACACCCAAATACCAACCATATCACCTGCAAGTTACGGTTGATTTTAGGTCTATAACTACGCGCACAATCACATCTAATGTTTACTTGTCAGCTGCTGCTGTCAGCTTTTTCGCACGCTCTGTTTGTTAATGTTGTTCGCACGCTCCCGCAACCTGTCACACATTTCACTCTTTAAAGACAAACAGCTTGAGGTGAGATAACAGTTGAGATTTACATTTCAGGTGATAAATGGCGTTCTCACAGGAAGATGATTGCTCCCACGTTCCACATTAACATCTTGAAGTCTTTCGTAAGTGTTTTCAACCAGAACAGCAAGAATGTGGTGGAGAAGATGCGCCCAGAGATCGGCAAGGAATTTGATGTCCACGACTACATGTCTGGTGTCACTGTTGATATTTTACTCGGTAAGATTTTCCTTACTAACTAATCCTGAGTTTGTTTCGCCATTTCTTCTCAGGGCTAATCAGATTATCTGCCTACCCCTGAGAAGAATAAGCTAAATAAAAATAAGCTAGATTTATTTTTTAAATATTTATTTAATTTGACGTGTAAAAGTGATTCCGATAACCTATTTACAGAATAAACAATTTAATTTCATTTAATATTAATGGGAAAGTGGGTGTTTATCAGAAGCTATACTTGAGTGTATGTTCATTTTGTGTCACGTTTCACTTCGAGTGAAAGACGAAAATGAACAAAAAGTGAAGCGTCTGATGTCTGCTTTTCGCTTTCACGGTTATCCCATTGAACCGATTTTGATGAAAGTTATTATCGAGATAGCTTGAACGATGAGAAGGAAATAAGACACACTTTTGAAAAATCGTCCACCTATGAAGTGAAATAGAGTGTTAACGTTTGTAGTATGAAAAAAATAAAACCAGTAATATTATATACTAGCTGACCCGATAGACGTTAGTGATGCGCTTACAAACGGACAGCATTTCAGTTTTATTTAGATAGATATCAGTAATCGTAATACACTCCCGGACACCTGAATCGAACCCCCCCTGCATGTTTTTGTTTAAAGGTAAATAATGGTAGAACAAAGAAAAAAAATGTGGTTTTGAAGCCAGACACTCACTATCATTTCCGTTTGTTCCAAAATTTTTATGGGAATACTAAAAATCATAACCCTTCCTTTGGGCTTTGCCGTAAAAATGGACGGTGGCTCGATTTAGAAGTCCGGGAGTGTATTTTTCATGTAAACGTAAATCGATATCTACTGAAAATAATCGTAATCATGTTTACCGATACGCTTAGATCGTAACTGTTACGGTCATTGTTTCCGAACCCCATGGAATCTCTTAAGAAATATTATATTACCAATCACATTATCTAACACAGAGGAAATGAAAATGGGATGAAAAATGCAATATGATATATAGATGCCTAAAATGAACGGACCTGTGCGTTTCATTGACGCTGGCAAATTCGGGAGAAATTCAAAATAAAAGCATTTAATTGTTTTGATAAACTTGTTTTAATTAGGTTTAATGCTCATCAATTGAATCCATAGATATAAGAAAGAGGATTGAATTGGTAGCCATCGGTACCTATACGTAGCTGCATGGATTTGAAACTAAAAAATTTTACGTTACACAAAATGCATTGTTTTGGTTAGCTGATTCAATTTTTATTATCTGTTTTAATTATTTAACAATTTCGACGATGCCCTAATTGCATTTAAGGAATCGAAATTATTCTTCATCATGATATGGTTAATTCACGTCCTGTATTGTGTCCCATTTTTATACAGCCACTAGGCTTTTCCCTGTACCGACTATTACAGGCTCAAAAACTACTAGATTCCAAGTAATATCTGTAGGTTTTATAATAATGTTTCTTACGTGCCTATATCGAAATCTGACAATACACCGCTAAAAGGATCGTCAGCTTTCTTATCAGTTTTTGTTGTCTATTTTACCATTTAACATTTGATTAAATAATTCAATACAGTGTGTATTTTATACATTACTAGCTTTTGTTCGCGGCTTCGCTCGTGTTAATTTAGAATTTGACAGTCAATTCAGGTTGTTGTTTGGCGGCAAAAAACTTAACTCACTATTAAAGTTTCTATAATAATATAACATTTAATCATGATTCGAAAGACACGTGGCGCCATCTATTATCATAAGAACGTTTTTGTTATTTTCCTTGGGAACAGTACTTTTTTTCGGGATGAAAGGTACCCTATGTCTATTTCTGTACACCTGACAAGATATATGAAAAATTTCAGGATGATCAGTTCAGTGGTGTAGACGTGAAAAGGTAACAAATAAACAAACAAAGTTACTTTCGCATTTATAATATTAGTTGGATAGTAATCGAAAATCAAAATGCAATTTAGCTTCTTATCCTGAACATTGTTTCTATGTTCATTTAAATCTATTATTAATTTGATTGAATTGATTATGAATTAATTATTTAAATTATACATATTCAATACAAACGTATTGAACAATCGCCAATAATTAAAAACAGGCGTAAACTTACATAATTATTCAAATTAATTGCCCTCTTCAACTTTTACTTGCTTTGTTTAAGAACCTTTGAAGGTGACCTTTGCAAAAGCTATTTCACAAACTATTAATAATTGGAATTTTAAATTAACTACCTGGTAAGCATGACTTTTAAGTAACAGTAACAATTAAATTAATATTAAAAAAAATATTTCAGAAACTGCAATGGGAATCACTAGGAAAACTCAAGATGAATCTGGATTTGATTACGCTATGGCTGTGATGAAGTGAGTTTTAGTTGACCTTTTTATAAAAAATATTGAATGATGCTATTTATTTTTTGCTTTAAGTTTTCGAAACATTAATTTTTCAAGGCCATTTATCATCAAATATTTCCCTTACATCTCTATGAAAATTAATTTAGACTTTCTTTAAAGATCTCTGTCTATCCAAGTCTGAAAATTTACTATTCACAATTAAGTATGTTTCCTATCAGGTTAGAAACTTTGTTCAATGATCACCATTGCCTGTTTCAGAATGTGCGATATTATCCACCAGAGGCACTACAAACTGTGGCTACGATTCGACGCCATCTTTAATTTCTCGCCGTTCTTCAAGCAGCAGAAGAAACTCTTGGACATAATTCACGGACTTACCAACAAGGTAACATCCTTGCTCATTACCAAAATCAATTTTAACTGAAATAAATTTCTTATAATTTAATCTAAATAATATAGTTTGCCTTTGAACATAAGATTAGACAATATAGTTTAGCCTGGAATATATATTATTATTTTCATACTTGCGTCAAAGTTCTGTTTTTAAAATATTTAATCTTTTAAACTTTTAAAAACCATATGTTATTGTTATTTATTTGCCTTGTTATTTTTGTTGCAAAGGTTATCAAGAACAAGAAAGAAACGTACCTAGAAAACAAATCCAGAGGTGTGATCCCACCAACTCTTGAAGAACTTACCAAGACTTCGGATGACAGTGAGAATGTATTGGCAAACAATGACAAAACTCTCTCTGAGGACGTGTTCAAGGGATACCGCGATGACTTGGACTTCAATGATGAAAACGATATCGGTAAACAGAATATTAAGGATTTATTAACAGTACATTAAAATATAGTTAAATCCTAACCAAAACACCGAAATGCTGACACATTTTATCTTTAAACAGTTTTCACTGAACTGACATATTTTTTCACAGGCGAGAAGAAACGTCTAGCTTTCTTGGACTTAATGCTCGAATCAGCTCAGAATGGAACAAACAACATCAGTGACCACGAAATCAAAGAGGAAGTCGATACTATCATGTTTGAGGTAATAAGCTTCAGTAGATGCAGACGTCATAATGCAAAAGCAGAATCAAATCAATCTGCCCTGCCTTTTCCCAACTATGTTAGGGTCGGCTTTGACTTCCAGTCTAACCGCGTGCAGTTGAATACCAGTATTTTACATGGAAAGACTGCATAACTGACCTCCACAACCCGGTAACTGGGTAATACGATACCTACCCCATGGTAAGACTGATTTGACTTTCAGGCTTCTGACAACCCATAACGACTGTTAAAGATCCATAAATGACAGCCGGGACCAACGGCTTAACGTGCTTTCCGAGACACGGAGGAGTCTCGGTATGTACAGATGGTCACCCATCCACGGACCAACCCAAGCAACGGCAAGCGTAGCTTAACCTGATGGATCGACCCGTTTTTTCATATTTTTTTGGGTTTTGGTTTTGGGAAATGATCATACGGAAAGGGTATATCACACATCAAATGCACGGATTCTTTTGGTGATAACAAACTACATGGCAACATTTTTTTTAATAATACCTACATAATTATAAAGTTAAGAAACATTTAACTAATAAAAATCAAATGTTTCCAATTGAATTTTACACATCACTAGACCAAGTCAGCTGATCGGGCCACAAATCGTGACACCCGCTGCCGCGTGTCGGCGCCGTGTGTGTGTGTACTAGGCGCACAGACATAAATAATTGATAATGACCCTCGTAGTGCGGGGCCACGTTTGTTATGATTTAAATTTAATAAACTATAGAAATAAAAAAGATATCAAACATTTTCAAAGTTATTATTTTTGAGCTGAAATTTTGTACAGAGATTCTGAACCAGTTGCACTCTTCACCTTGTTTGTATGGGTATACCCTTTCCGTAACACGGTGTATAACTTCTCCCGCTCTGGACGGAGTGGGAGGTCGTGTCAGACTTTTACTGACTAAAACCCACCCGTGTTAAGAATAAGAAAAAGAATTATTTATTTGTAAAACATAGGTTCAAGGTCAAGGTCTTATATACTTATCATAATGTTGCACTATGTTTTGTCATTAATGACATACAAATATCAGTGAAAATTATATAAAAATAAGGACAAACAAGGTGTTCCTTCAGTTGCCTGTGTGCCAGGGCCACGATATCCCTTTCGGACAAACCCGTAACCCTGGCAGATGGATCGACCGCAGCCGTTATTACTTAGCCACGAGCTCCTCCAAATTTAGCAGAATCTAGCCAAATAATTGTAATACTTTATAATGATTTATGTTAATGTAAGTTATACAGAAGACCGAAGAGTATAACCTGCCTCTCTGCTTAGCGTTTGTGGACTACGAGAAAGCCTTTGATTCGATCGAGACATGGGCTGTACTGCAGTCTCTTCAACGGTGCCAGATCGACTATCGGTACATCGAGGTGCTGAAGTGTCTGTACAAAAACGCCACTATGTCGGTCCGACTCCAGGGCCAGACCTCGAAACCTATCCTTCTGCAGCGAGGTGTGAGGCAGGGAGACGTTATCTCTCCGAAACTGTTCACCGCTGTACTGGAGGATGTCTTCAAGGTTCTGGACTGGAAAGGGCTAGGCATCAACATCAATGGCGAGTACATCACTCACTCACTCACCTGCGGTTTGCCGACGATATAGTTGTCATGGCTGAGACTATGGAGGACCTCAGTGCAATGCTCGATGACCTCAGTAGAGCTTCCGAAAGAGTGGGTCTGAAAATGAACATGGATAAGACAAATACCCATGTAACACCCACTCTCATGAAGATAGGAGGCACTACACTCGAAGTTGTCGACGAGTATGTTTACCTCGGACAAACTGTCCAGTTAGGTAGGTCCAACTTCGAGAAAGAGGTCAATCGTCGAATCCGACTCGGCTGGGCAGCGTTCGGGAAACTTCGCAATATCTTCTCGTCCCACATACCGCAGTGTCTCAAGACGAAAGTCTTTGACCAGTGCGTGTTGCCAGTGATGACCTATGGCACTGAAACGTGGTCGCTTACAATGGGCCTTATCAGAAGGCTAAAAGTCACCCAAAGGGCAATAGAGAGGGCTATGCTTGGAGTTTCCCTACGTGATCGAATCAGGAATGAAGAGATCCGCAGGCGAACCAAGGTAACCGACATAGCCCGAAGAATTGCCAAGCTTAAGTGGCAGTGGGCAGGGCACATTGCTCGCAGAACTGATGGCCGATGGAGCCGAAAGGTTCTGGAGTGGCGACCGCGTACCGGAAGACGTAGCGTTGGAAGGCCTCCTACAAGGTGGACCGATGACCTTGTGAAGGCCGCAGGTATCCGCTGGATGCGGGAAGCACAGAACCGGTCGAAGTGGCGGTGTTTGGGGGAGGCCTATGTCCCGCAGTGGACGTCTTTCGGCTGAAATGATGATGATGTTAATGTAACACTCCTGCACGATTATATTAATCTGTGAGATGCAGCTGAGTTAGTCATGTCCGGTCCTCCGCCTCGGTGAGTAAGGTGAATGACTCACATGCTCAGACGCCCGAAAGCCAGTTTACCATTCAAGCCTAAACGAAGCTAGGTTAAAAGAATCAGGAGGCTGTCACCCCATGTAAAATAACAATTAATTTTGGATAGTCTGGAAACCGAACTAGCTCACCATAATTTGGCAAAGAATATGCAGGTTAGTTAATTTTACATTAATAGCGTTAATATTAATTGTTTTGATTCCTAGGGTCACGACACCACAGCCGCTGGCTCCAGCTTTGTGCTCTGCCTCTTGGGTGTCCACAAGGAGATCCAAGAGAGGGTGTACAACGAGCTGCATGAGATCTTCGGCAACTCTGACAGGCCTGCCACCTTCGCTGATACCCTACACATGAAGTATCTCGAGAGAGTCATCCTTGAGTCCCTTAGGATGTACCCACCTGTACCCATCATCGCTAGGAAACTTAACCGTGACGTGAAAATCGGTAAGTCTTAATAATCATTACATAATAATATGATATTTTTGTGAAACTGCAATACATAATTATTGAGTATATTTGCCTGCACACACAAAAACGTTAGTGAATATCCAGAGTAATAAGGGCTTACAAATGAGCACTTTATAAAATATGACCTTGAAAAATTACAACTTTGTAAAATGTGACCTTGAAAATTTAAACGGACATTATGACGCTGCTCAGCGTGCCTAGCCCTGCCGAACCTAATCCATTAGGCGGCTTTCAGAACATCCATGGTTACACGTGTACCTAAGCCACAAGGAAGAAGTTAACACGTGTATAAAAAAGAAATGACGTCCCTCCATGAATTTAGTTAAGCAGATCTAATAGATTAAGTATAGTTGAATTCAAATGACGCACATCTATGGATTTACTTACGTCATTAGCAGTTAACCTTTAGGTGGGCTGTATAAATTGTACAGTGAAACTGAATTCGATTACAGGGTCAAATTGCGTCACTAGTTTTTAAATTAAAACGTTACTATTGCAACGTATTTGTTTTTTTTCAGCCACAAACAACTATATTCTGCCCGCTGGCGCCACTGTCGTGGTTGGCACCTTCAAGATCCACCGCAACCCAGAGTACTACAAGGACCCTGAAACCTTCAATCCTGACAACTTCTTACCTGAGAACACCTCGAACAGGCACTACTACAGCTACATTCCGTTCAGTGCTGGACCCAGGAGCTGTGTCGGTTAGTACCTATACTAAATGTTCTTAGAAATCAGATATAATTCCGAGTAGTCTAGTGTCAACGGTACTTTGTTTCGTTAAAAGAAATGGACACCTACAAATAGGACTTAGCATAATCAGCCTATAATGCTCCCACTGCTCGGACAGAGGCCTGCTCTTTCTGTGAGAGGGAGTGGGTCGTAATCCAATACGCGGGCCCAGTGCGGGTTGGTGGATGTCACATATCTTCGAATTTTTAGTTCTAGGACATGCCGCTTTCCTCGGATAGATAATAGGACGTACACATTTCTAAATATTGGTGACATCAAAAAAAACTGAGCCTGAGAAGTTTTTTATTTAGTTAGAATTCATATATTATGTACATAAATAACAACTTGAAAACTAATTAATTTATAAAAATAACAAAATTATGTACTAACTGAACTAAAACTATTTATTAAAAAATTTAAATATGGCGTCGAAAAATTCCTCAGACTAGGAGCTCCTTGTTGTTCTCCTCATCACTGTCACTGTGGCGAAGTTGTCAACCGCCTCGGACACCACGGCCTGTCTTGCAGCCGTAGTGCAGGTCACTTAGCGCGGCACGCGAATAATAATGACATCATCCGACACGAGCTCTTGTCACCGTCGGCGTTCCAGCTGTATTAGAACCTAATGGCTTGGCACGTGACGATGGCAAGAGACCGGACGGCATGTCTTTATTTCCATGTAAGGTGGGTAGGCCTTTAGTGTGGGACGCAACGTGTGTCGATACTCTTGCGCCATCCCATCTTCCTGACTCCGCGTGCTGTGCTGGTGCTGCTGCTGCGTCTGCGGAAAATCTCAAGCGGCGAAAGTATAGTACCTTATCGGTAATTATATTTTCGAGCCGTTTGGGGTTGAAACCTTCGGGCCGTGGGGTCCGAGTGCTCATGTTTTGTTCAAAGATATCTCCAAACGGCTGGTTGACACTTCCCGTGACCCAAGGGCTGGCTTTTACCTTGGCCAGAGGTTAAGCATTGCCATACAACGTGGCAATGCCGCCAGTCTCTTGGGTACATTACGCGATGCGGAAGAATTTTTCGACACCAAAATTAATTAACAATTCAAAAAAATTATCTCCTTTACTTCTTTGTAAAACAAGTGTTTTGAGGAACTGTCAAAATAGGAAACAATTATCCGATGGTTAACCGACTACATTTTAATATTTTCAGGCCGCAAATATGCCATCTTGAAGCTGAAGATTCTGCTGTCTACCGTCCTTCGTAATTACAAGGTGACCTCCGATGTAACTGAAGAACAGTTCAAACTACAGGCTGACATCATCCTGAAGAGAACTGACGGCTTCAGGCTGAAGATTGAGCCCAGACAGAGGGTATCCACAGCCATCGCCTAATATACCAAAGAAAAATCCATATCACATCTTGTTATCACCCATACATATTGGTGTTGAATTAGACGTAATAAGATGCGATATTAAACTCTCATTATGACATTACACTACTATTAATTGTGCTAATTTTTATTTATTTAACTTAACATATTATTATATTTAAGAAGTTAATCAAGGACTTCATGTATTTATCTATATGCGATGATAATCGTTTAGTAAACCATTGTCGTATGTTGATGATAGATAACTAACTTTTTATGGAATAAGGTTCATTAAATATTTGTAAGCAAACTACTTAACCCCTCAAACTTAACTACTAACAAAACCAAGAATGGTGTTACTGCGGGTCTATGAAAACGTTGTAAGAGAGACAGAAAATATTAAATAAATGCCTACCTTTATTTAATTCATATTCAATGGTTTTAAGTACCCTTAAGCAAAACTTTTTCCTAAAACTTTTGAATGCGTGTCTGATTGTAATATAAGAACCAGCGAAGATATATTTTGGTTTCTTGTTCGTTTATTCAGGTCTCATTGAAAACGTATCAGGAATATTGATTAAGGAGATTTAGCAGGTGTCAGGCTGAAAAAAGTACTTACACAAACATCTTATTTTATAGACTTGTAACCTATTTTTTTTTATATGTTCAGAAGAGTATGTAAACTGTTATCCACAAATTTTCTCTTTTCGTAGAGTGCCTACTAATAGTCATCCGCATAAAATAACAATTTGTCATTAATGACGCCCTTATTTCGTAGCAGTAACGCTGCTAATTTTCAGCTGTGCAAGTTTTACCACTAATGTGCGGTTGACTGTTCGTTCATATCTTTCGCCAGATTTGGACTCCAAATGGTAACACCTGCTCACCTTCAACAGAGGTCAAAAGAGATAAAATTAGTGAATTTACGTCATAGTACAAATTCTAAAGATGATAATAATTATGTTAATGAAACAGGTTTATTCTAAAAATAAAATAAACATACCATCTCTATAGTACCTACATACTCCCTCAAAAATATATACGTAAATATATCATCTATTCAGGTATTTATAAAGCAGAGGTGAGTGGAAACGCCGGGAGGGGACGCCCTAGGAGGACATATAGTGACCTAATTGGTGATGTTCTTCAGAAAGGTCAAGTGCGTAGTACTCGCAACCGGCATGAGTGTATGAATACTACCCCAAGTGTAAGTTTGCAAGAGAGTAAACGTAACTATTTCGTTTGCGTTAAAATTTGACCGATAGATCTTAATGCTAAGAATATAAGTGTAACTCTCTTGCAAACTTACACTTGGGGTACTGTACCCCGAGTGTAAGTTTGCAAGTGAGTAAACGTAACTAGCGCGTTTGCGTTAAGTTTTTTATTCCGACCTTTATATTCTTAGCATTATGATCTATCGGTCAAATTTTAACGCAAACGAAATATTATAGTTACGTTTACTCTCTTGCAAACTTACACTTGGGGTACTGATGTATGAACGTAGGCGAAGTAAAAGAAGTATGTAAGGAGCGTAGCAGGTGGCGTTCTATAGTTTCTGCCTTGGGATATATATTTTCTGATTTTCTGCCTAGTTTCTGCCATGGGAAGACGGCGTGAGTTTATGTATGTATGTATAAATCATAAAATCTTGCTGATAATAAGCATAAGTATATTTATTTTCTCTTCACAAATGTACAGAGATAATGATCAAATCCTGCAGAGGAATGTGATGTTGAACCTATTTTTAAAGCTATCATTATTTTAATATTTTGGTTCCTTTGTGTGTTACAGAAGAACCAAAACTCAATGCTACTATAATAATATTATTATAAGTATTGTGAACTTTAAACACAGCCAAGAAATCCTAAGCTCTTTCTATGAATGAACTTAAACTAGTAAAGTAAGGTGACTTTAGGCGTAAAATATAATACCGAGATACCGATCTCTCCATTAAATTTCACTCTGCAGTCAAGCTTAAAAAAAAATATTTTATTGGAGACAATAATTAAATGAGTCCTTGTAACCTAGTTCCTTTTTTTGTATTCTTTACCGAAATAATGGTCCCATGCTTCCCTACAAGACTAGTGAGACCAGTGTCTAAAAGTAGCTACTTATTTAGGTACCTACATTCCCTAGATCGGAGGAAGTATCTTGCTTCAGCACTAGAGTCTGACTGCCTAGGCTGGCGGATGGCCGTAACGTCTACCAGATGTGGTCACCAAAAGCAGACTCCATGCAGGCATTTGAAGGAACACGGTGGGTTTTAGTCAGTAAAAGTCTGACACGCCCTCCCGCTCCGCCCAGAGCGGGACAAGTTATTTGATAAAGTCCCACACACAAAAAAAAGCCCATCAGTGCCAATTTCAGAATTATTCAGTACCAACATTAAGGTGTAAAATAAGCACTGTAAATATCAATGACTGTAAACTAATATTTTTAAATAAATAATTAAATAAAGATGTAACAATAATATCACAATGTCGAATCACGTAAGCTAGCTTCGATTCCTACCCTCTAATAGAGGTAGCAGGCGTCATAAAGAGAGATGAAACACCTCCTAATTAGTTCAACACTGCATTTGAACTTTTGAAGATAGCTTAAAGACTTTCAACAAAACTCAGCTCTATAACCACAAAAATCCTAGCAAGAACCAAGCACTTACTCAATTTATTTAAGCTACGGGTACTTGCGCCTGATCATTGTACAAAAGCAAGTGGTCTAAACGCATATTCAACAGCGTATAACAACGTGTAGGAACGTAACATGTCATTGTATCACTTTATTTATTACAAATCGCAGGCTCGAGTTAATTGGCGTGTGATTGTAGATGTAACGAACTGCAGAACTGCAATAGGTTGACGACGATGGTGACCTTGTACACATAACAAACAAAGAATAGATAGATAGAATACTAAGTATATAAACACATAATCTAAAATCGTCCTTATAATCAAAAATATCAAGCTAAACTTATCTCGAGCAAAGTGAGCATCGACGAGTGCCAAAATAGACTCCTGTCATTGAAATGGGTTCTATTAAAGGTAAGTTCGTACGTATTAACGAGTCTGATTCTAACTTTATAATCACGTTTGCCACGCTAAGCAATTAGCATACTCGTAGCTCCGGATCTAGCGATAATGAAAAAAAATGTCAGGCCGATTTACCGCACCTTCATTAAGAATAGTGTTTGTCGAAGGACCGATGGTCGATGGAGCAGACGATTCCTGGACTGGAGACCGCGTATCGGCAAGCGTAGTGTGGGACACCCCCCGGCTAGATAAACCGACGACCTGAAGAAGGTGTACATTATCTACATACTACAGACACTACATCATATACTTACACTTTGCATTCATTATTCATTATTATGTATCATACTCTTTTATTGGTTTTGCATTATTATTTTGCGAATCGATCTAAAATTATTAGTTTTCTTTAATTTTCATATTTTTCAATGTTATGACACTTACGTCAGGCTGTCAAGCTGTCATTACTTTTTCTTCTAATTTTCTCTCATAGTTTTCTTACTGACTCTTAGTCCATAAAGGTTACTTTTGATTTATATAATTTAAATTATTTTTATCAATATGTTTAGCTCAAATATTGTATTTTATTGATAATTATAATTGTTTACTGTATAATATTTGTATCCTAACTTACATTTATAATAATAATTGAAACGCTCTCAGAATTCATCAAAGAGGTTTTTGGTACGAATATGTCTGGCCTTTTCGAACACTGAATTTGAAATTAAAGTCTGTAAAGAACAGAAAAACGAACTTCTTGGCGGGAAAGTGAAGCGTCATGTTCAGCAGTTTGTTTAATTTTCCAAAATTTGTGTTTAGCCGAATATTAATGTGTAATAATGGTGGATTATTAACCATTAAGTGTTTGTGAACGTGCATTAGTGTAGGCAAATTAAACAAAACAGTGCAACTTCGCTTCAAGTTCTCTCAAGAAGTCCGCGTGAGGTCTCAGTAAAGTGCCACATCTTTACTGAAACTCAAGGGGAGTAGGCGGGGATATCATCATCATGCATTTATAATTCATTTCATCAATATTTTACAAGAACTAAAACGTGACATTGGCTAAATGCACAAACCGTGCGAAGCCAGAAGGAAAAAAAAAAAAAAAAAAAAAAAAAAAAAACAGATGATATGAAAAAAACACCTGAGACTCGGATATAAAAGGGATTTCTGACACATTCCCGGACATCTGATCTGGAAGCGCTCAAGGAAACACCTCCTCTACTACCTCTTTATTTTTAATAGGCTAGTAGATTCGTTTCAGGTGGCTGGGTCAGACTGGATGCGGAAGGCGGAGGACAGGGTGTTGTGGCGCAGCCTGGGAGAGGCCTATGTCCAGCAGTGGACTGTGACAGGCTGAGTTGATTGATTGATTAAGTATAGGGGGATCAATAATAGGCGTATTTAGTATTAATTATCTTGTCATTACTCCGATAATTGTTACCACTTATTTTACATCATGACTCGCCGCCCGTAGCCCGCCGTGAACGGACGTGCCGCTGTTACCTGCTCCACGCTGACTCACCGCTTTCACCGATCGGTTCATTACGCTTCTTTTTTTTTGGTTGGGAAATTATCAAATAACTTCTCCCGCTCTGGGCAGAGTGGGAGAAGTACCGGCGTATCAGACTTTTACTGACTAAAACCCACCCGTGTTCCTTCCGTTACCTGTGTGCCAGGGCCGACGATATCCCTTTCGGAGAAACTTGCAACGTTGGCAGGGGTTCATTAAGCTTGCCGTAACGATTTCTGTAGTCTTCGAATACAACCATTTTATTGAAGCGTGCATGTGGTTGATAGTCTACTCTATTTTATTACCGTTTTTGCCATTTTCAAACGTTTCTTCGTGGTAGTTTGGCGTTTCAGTGCAAAAACCACAGTTTCATGGTCCTCGGCGGATACGTTACAGTGCCAACTAAGCCGAGGGGGTGTTGTACCCCACAGGGGGTGCCCTTAGTGTGTAGTCGCTTAGTTTATAAGTTTAATGGTCTGGCTGGAGGCCTTCATTTATTGAGGGACCCACAGGAAAGTCCGGTTAAGCAACCGACAACCTCCTAGGTTAACTTTCGAGATGCCATTTCACAAAACAAAACAAAAGAAAGGGGTTGGCAGCTCTCCGAGCTGATTCCTATTTTTAGGCTAACCTCTATTGTAAGTACAACAAACATTTGCCCCCTTATTACAAAACAAGGTGTATCTTCAGACCCAGGATTAAAACATGGAGCCATTATCGAATTTCGAACTTTATTCCGACTATGGTAAACTTCCTAAACACAAAACTGACAGTTTAGTACCGAACCAAGTTTTCAGTTTTGTATAAAGAACGGTATTTCAATCACTGTTACGTTCTTATTACAAAAACTGGCTCCATGGTTTATGCCATGTCAAAATATAAATCTTGTTTTGTAATAAGGCATTTGGAGACAGATTTTGTGTACTGTAGGTACCTACACTACTACTCTCTCTGTGGTCCTGACCCTCATTTGTTTCAGAACTAGACATCTCCAGCACTTATTTGTTCAATTTGTTTTCAAGTGCATCCGATGCAGAACGGTTTGGTTTGAATGCACTTTATCCACACACGTTGCAATGAATGAAAAAATTACTACAATAATAGACTTTGTTCAGTTGCAGCGGTTTGTACTACTTAAAAAAAAATCTGATGGTGGCTGCCATGCACAACACAACACTGAATCAGCCCGAATGATTGACGTCATCCATCGACCTCTCTAGTTGCATCTTTAACATTGCAACATAGTACAATCAGGAAAAGAACAATTTTTTTTCTCTCATTTATAATGTCGGTAAATATCACGCAAGTAAAGTAGGTACCTACCGTATAATGAGTTTGTAGCTTGTAGGAACAAATTACGACATAACATTGTTTTACATTACGCAAGCAGTCAGGGTTTTATTGGTCATGACCTTTTATTGAAAGTTCACTAATACGAAACGAGTACGGGAATATTCAATAAGTACTCTTTTACCTCTATCGGTACTTTTGTGAAGAAAATAAAACTGCTTCGTTGGTCTAGTAGTCGCAAGCGCGAATAGGCTTTGATCCTTTGGTCGGAGACAGTCTTAAGGGTTTTCCATTAGAAAAATCTCAGAAACAGCCTGCAGTCTAGATTTTCGCCCGTTTAATAGTAATTGACGTGTCTCCTTATTACATGGTACTTACATACAGAATCTGGCATACATTAGAGCACCTGTCACCGCAGGCGATAAACAAGCTGACGAGTAGAGCTGGCACTAAAAACGAGCCGGCGAGTAGAGCTGGCAACTAAAAACGAGCTGGCGAGTAGAGCTGGCCACTAAAAACGAGCTGAGGAGTAGAGCTGGCAATTAAAAACGAGCTGGCAAGTAGAGCCTGCTACTAAAAACGAACTGGCGAGCAACGAGCAGCAAGTGCGCCAAGGCGATGAGCGTTTACTCGCTCTCATTCCTATGACCCAAGCGTGAGTCTCTCAGCGAGTGTTCTGCCCGCCAAACAATCTTCGCTCTCTCTGATAGCTCTTGTCGATGCGACAAACGAGTAATCGTTGTAACTAATGTAGTGACATGTAACGGTACGGTTGGTGCAGTGGTTAAGCGCTTGACTGCTGCACTGCGTGTCGCGGGTTCGATTCCCGCACGGAACAAATATTTGTATGACCTACATGTAGTTGTTCCGGGTCTGCCTGTTTGTGTATGTGAATTTTAAATGTTTGTAAACTCACCCACAATACAGGAGAAATTCCTAGTGTGGCAACGTTTAAAAAAAAATACAATGTAGCTATTTACGTACGCAATCAATTTGTAAAATGTTTTTTTGTTCCAATAAAGATTATTATTATTACTATACATTATTATTATAATACATTTAATACTATAATACTTTTTTACTATAATATATTATAAATATATAATTGAACACGATTTAATTGGAAACGAGTTATAAAGAAAAACTTTCCTAACGTTCGAATATTTAATTAATGTAGGCATTATTGCCTTCATTATTTAAATATTTTGACGTTAGGAACATGATAATTTAAAATAAGGCCGACCCTAACGGCAATGGAGAGGCTTATGGTCGGAGTTCCTCTGCGTGATCGAATACCAGAAATGGAGCGATTCGCAGGAATACCAAGGTAAACGACATTTCCCAAAGAATTGCCTAGCTATACAACTATTTAATATAACTATTTACATAACATAACATAATTTCACGCCTGCAATCCCCGAGGGGTTAGGCAGCGGTGTACCTATAGTACACCCACGTTTCGCCACTTATGGTTAAGTCCCATGTAATAGGGGGCGAGCCTATTGCCATCAACCGGGTTTAGAGGCACACCCAGACTTCGGGCTGCTACTGAGAAATTCCTGGTGGAATAACCTAATAACACTTTGCCCGACCCGGGAATCGAACCCCAGACGTCGCAATCAGCAGTAGCGCTTGCGACCACTAGACTAACGAGGCAGTCCATAGCTATAGGTAACTATTTATAATTTATAAATTATATAATTATCTAATATATCTTTTTTTTTATAGTAGTTAATACATATTATTATATTTATAACTTATTAGTAGGTACTGGCTTCGGCAGTAGCTGGTGCTTAATAATTACAGTTGCACGGGTTGATCCATCGGGTTAAGCTACGCTTCCTGAGGTGTCAGTGGATGGGTGGCCATATTTACATACCGATACTCTTCCGTGCCGTTCGTTGGTCCCGGCTGCAAAATTTAATGAATTATTCGGCAAAATTTTGTAAAAGCGACTAGACCATACAATTTGAATTTGCGACAGGGTTTTTTTAAATTTTAGCTTTTAGAAACTTCAGTGCCGATTAGGTCTCTAACTGAGGACGACAAATAGGTAACGATGATACGACAATCAAGGACTTATGCATATTGAATGACTTGAAAAAGGAATCATACAAATTGTTTACGAAACAATGAAGCACATAATTTAGGTAATATTACGTATGTTGCGGGTATTAATGAAAATAAGTGTATTAACTAAATAAACGAATAACTAAAAAATACTTATCAAAAAAAATCAGCTGTTCCCTACATTTGTGTTCACTTAAATCGACAAAATGTATGGAACAGCTGTTTTTTTTTCGTGATTTCAAGTTTGGTCCCATAGAAAAAGTTGTTCAAAATGATGAGTACAATGACCCCTTTTCGGGTTTAGTGTAAACAAAAATTGGGAATCAAACGAGCTTACCTCTTAAGCGAAGTCTTGATTCTAATTTTATGAACGGCGATCTGACTGAGATTAGCACTTTCACTTATTTGGGATTCAGTGTGGAACTTACTGCGTGAGATTGCACTAAGCTCATGAACTCTATTATTACGTTTAATTGCGTATTATAATATGTGTTTTAGCCACTGAGGTGGTTTTGTTGCCTAGATCATTGTAAGAAGCTCTGCAATTTTTTTTTTTTTTGCGTTGTATAAGCGTTAGATAAGCTTTTGACTTTCGCCAACCCGCCTGACAAGCGTGGCGATTATGGGAAACCCCCGCTTTGGGGGAGGCCTATGTCTAACAGTGGATGTCTTTCGGCTGACTATATGAAGCTTTTGACTTGATTAATTTTAAGTTTTGTAAGCACCATTTACTTAAAAGAATAAAAAAAAGAAAATATCTTTCTTAATTTATAGTGAAACCGTTTACTTCAAGTACTTATGATCAAATGGATCATATCTTCCACATGATTTTCATATGTTCTGCTAGCAAATAGTCAATTATTACTTGACAAGTTGAGAGCTAATCGAAAAGATTAGTTTCATCTATGGGGCATAAAATTGAGTTATATGGATTAAGTGGGGAAGTTGTATAATTAGTTATGTTCACTGTACAATGTGCTTAAGAATGAAGAAATTTTTAGGTACTTTTGTTCATGGTGCCTGCATTGATTGTATGGTATAGCTGACCTTGTTCATGTTCTAATCGCAATCCGTCAATACTTTATCCTCACAATGCCCCCCCCCCCCCCTTTGTTTCCTTGACAATTTTACTTTAGTGTTGTCATTATCATTTTTATCTAGGTACTGCTAAATGTGTAGTCAAGTACTTAGTTGGAATGGTTAAATGTTTAATTAGACATTTTGATTTTATAGCCTTTGAATAAGATCACCTATCTCTGTCCGGCCCTTCTGGGAATGCGGGCGTAATTTTATGTAAATAAACTTTTACTTTTGTTTTAATATAGGTATTTCAAGGCACTTGTTTCAAGTAAGCATTACCTACAGTTCACTTATTATATTTTTTAGGTGTTAGATCTCCATGGTTAATTTTCGGGCGATTTTCGATTTGTACACGTAAATTGGTGTCTGTCTAAAGGTACTTATTGTGTCGGTCTTGATATTTTGACGAATAAATAATCAGGGTGGGTTGGTAGGAAATCTTGTTTCGGTACCTAGTGTCACTCTCTACTGGTAATTTAGTCAATAGGTACCACTGAGTACATTTATTATAGGTCAATACAGCAGAGCTATAAGATACAGTTGAAGTATGAAAATTATATTAAAGAAGTTATTAGACAATGTATTTATAATGAACCCTTTATTTGTAACCTATCTGGTCATAGGAAGAATCCTGCAGGTACCTATAGGATGAAATCATATAAGTAGATACCTATCTATTTTGATATGTTGAAAAATAATTAAATAGTGGCAGTATGAAGTAATATGGTTATATCTGGGAGCTTTGTAATTTTCTGTCAATTAAGTACCTATAATGGAATTCTCACTGCCCTAGGAGGGGTTAAGTACCAGTTTTCGGTTCAGAATGAAACTGAATTTTGTATTCTGTTTGGGTCTAAAATGTACAAATTCATTGTAAATCTGTACTTAATGCATTTTAATTCATCTCGGTTTTTACTAGCTGAAATGGTATTCAGAAGTTGAGATATTTAATTTTGATAGGTATCAAATATTTTATTGTATCTTTGTACCCACAGCCAATAACAGGGTCAGTGGTCTGCAGCTGTTTTTTCAGCATAGCATATGGTTGTTGCATTCCAGTATCAATCTTGATAAGTTGTCATTTAGGAGTGTAGATATAAGCTGGATTGTTATTAAGGTCCACCAACAACATTAATCTTTGTTTTCCATATTGATTGATTTCTGTACCCAGTTGTAGGATGTTTTATTTCTTATTTACTATAACAAGTCAACTCCTGTTGTGCTATTTAGGTACATTTTCTCAAAAGGACTGGTAAGTTTCTCTATTATCATAATAATAATATCAAAGAAATCATTCTAAATAGGTAATATAAAAAAAAACAGATTGATAGCGTTAGATAACAAGAGTGGATGTCTTGTGGGTTTAATATGTATTAATTAATTATTATTGTTTGTGGCTATAAAATTATATACCCAAGTTTGTTATTGTATCTGTTTGTTTTTCAAATAGCGTAAGTTAGCAATCATGTCAATTTTAGAAGCAATATTAGTTTTATTCTGGTTTTAATTTGGTAGTATTATATTATTATTTATTTAAATTTTAATTATTTTTTATGTCGGCAGGTGTTTTTTGTTGCATCAGCTAAGTCAATCCACAGTTTGTGTTTGTATTATGTTCTTCATGAGCATAAGGTCAGTCATTGCTGTCCCTATGATAGAGGTAACCAGTCCACCCTGTTTATGTCAATCCCTTGTTCCCTCAGTTTAGAGGAATCTGAAAGTACGGCTTTTACCTTATAGATAATTAAGGGAGCATTGAATAATACTTTGTATGGTTTTGGTTCATTTCAGTTACATTTAAGGAAATTTCCATAGATATCTGAAGCATTTGTTGTCTGCCGTTGTATCACATAATCATTTTTGCAAAGTATCTTGTACCGTCAGCCATTGCATCACAGAATAATTTTAACGTATCCTGTACTTATAGAATTTAAATGTATGAGTGTAAAAATTACACAATTTTGCTTTATATAGTTTACAAAATAGGTATCATTTGTAGGTCAGGATAATTAAGCCACCTAGGTGGCTGATAAAAAGTAACCTGTTGAGGCGAGGTGTGCTTCCATAGTATTGTCCTTGATGCGAGAGCTAGGTCACATAGTGTTGGGATAACATGCTATGAGCATATTAAGAGTATTTTATATTCAATGATAACAAATGCTTTGCGAGTGTATAAATGCACAGGCAGTGTGCAGGGTTGAGTAAGCTGTCTCGTAGCTTTCATACTCGTAAATTAAAAGCGTATCAAACCCCCTTTATGACAAGTCAGTGTCGTTAAGAGTATTTTATATTAAATTATAACAAATGCTTTGCGAGTGTATAAACGCACAGGCAGTGTGCAGGGTTGAATAAGCTGTCTCGCAGCCTTCATACTCGTAAGTTAGGAGCGTAGCAAACCCCCTTTATGCCAAAAGTCAATATCGTTAAAAGTATTTTATACTCAATGATAACAATCCAGGTACGGAGGTAGAGTCCCACAGTCAATGAGACCGTATAATGCTGTTGCAAGTGTATAACACACAGCCAGTGTGCAGGGTTGAGTGAGGCTGTCTCGTTAAAAGCATATCAAACCACCTTTTTAAATTGTCTTAACCTTGATCATAGAAATGAGACTTACCTGTTATTACAAGTACATACCCGAGTTAGCTATACGCACTGTTAGCTTTTCATCCAGCTAGTAACGGGAAGGTCACGTTACCTGTCTCGCATGCACTGAATGTTTTTCACGTACCTTGATAAACGCATACCAGTTAGCTATGCACAGTAACATCGCTAAGGGCTTCACGAGCCTCTCTGGCAGCTCCTCATCCAGCTAGTATCGTTGAGATAACGAATACTGGTGACATCTCAAAATTGCAAAAAAAAAAAAAAATTGAAAATTTGCAGCAACTGGCAATAGGCAGTGTTGCCTGTGTGCCGGGGCCACGATATCCCTTTCGGACAAACTCGCAACCCCGGCAGGCATTGGCCCTAACGGACCCCGTCAGTTGGTGCTGACATCTCTTTGAGGCGCGCGTGAAACACAACGCGCCGTCGACCCGGGCCTGATCCTTATCGGACGGCGAGCTACCCATCGCTCACCGTCCGCAGGCCCGCGCCTACGGTGGCCGGAAATCAGCTTGTGACTCCCGACGCCCGGGGCGTCTCCTGCGGCGGCTAAGGGCGTGAGGGTGCGAACCCTGCCTTACCCTCACGCGTTCCGCCTCCTCCTTCGCGAGCATTACTGCTTCACAGAAGGAGGTGACGGCCTCCCATGCACTCTCGCTCCGAACCATGGCCTGAACCAGGGCCGGACGCGAGAGATCGCTGCCGCCGATCGCCTCCGTGAGGACACGGCGGTGCTCCGCCCAAGCCGGGCAGACCTCCACCGTATGCTCCACCGTGTCCTCCGGGCGATCCACACAGTGGTGACACCCGGGCGTTTCCTCCCGCTTTATCCTGAACAGGAACCTCCCGAAACAACCGTGTCCGGTGAGGACCTGTGTCAGGCGGAAGGTGAGGACGCTGTGGCGCCTCTCTAGCCACTCCTCAAAGAGGGGACTTATCGCCACAATTGTGGCGTGCCCAGCGCTGGGTTGCAACAATCGCACTATCCATGCCGCCATGAGATTCCGCCGGAGCTCCGTCCGCTGTGCCGCGATTTCTCGCGGCAGCGGAGTTTCACCCCGGCCTTTCGCCTCCTCGCGCCACTCCCAGATGTGCGCGAGGACTTTTGCCTCCAGATCCCACGGCGGCAGTCCGGCAAGGAGGCTCGCCGCCTCGGGAGACCGTGCGGTAACCCCGTACCAGCCTATATATTATATCTCTAAAAATGCGATGTTAATACGTGTGTGTAAGGAACACTACTCTGTTTAATTAATTATATTTCAGATCGCCGTGAAATAAAACTAATGTTGTATACAGGAAAAGTTTTTATCCACTGCGCAAATTTTGACAAATTAAACTTAAACGAGTTTTATTAAACATATATTTTTTATTTTGAT
The DNA here is from genome assembly GCA_948098905.1 of Tiliacea aurago. NCBI lineage: Eukaryota > Metazoa > Arthropoda > Insecta > Lepidoptera > Noctuidae > Tiliacea > Tiliacea aurago. The sequence goes on along the minus strand of OX402579.1, from coordinate 10,036,630 downwards.
ACGTCTTAGTACAAAAAACAAAAAATATCGTTAACGAAAAATGTTTACTTTAAAAGTGGTTGTATGGCTACCCGGCGGCGCGCGGCGCGCGAAATTACCTACCTATCAGCTGTGCGCTCGCTCGATTCGCCGGCGTAGGTATTTACGTGGGTTACAATGTACTGATCGCTAATTTTATCAGGTTCGAACTAGACTTTTTTATGTTTAGGCCGTGACCTGAAGTTATTTGAAGAGTAATTCCAATTTTTCCTTCATACTTTAATGGGCTTAGGATGGTTTCTTCGATTTTGATCGCCAGTCGGGGTCTGCCAGACCCTCGTGCATGATTCGGGGTTCTGAACTGTCCGTGATCAAGCAGCCTTTGAGTGGCCGCTAAAATGGTCCTTTCATTAGGGACCGCGGGGTTAAGGATTCCATGAGCTCGCATTCGAGGTATGCTCTCCGTCGCATACATTCTGCAAGCTGCTCGCAAACTTTCATCACTCAGTACATACACTCGCACCATCTCGTAAAACTCGCGGTTACTGAAGTCCGACATCGTGACCGGTAGCACGGCACACGTGCGGCGCGGCGCGGGCGCTTGCGCGGGGAATCGATTAGACGCGACGTCACACGACAGCGCGTGCGATGAGCGAACTGTCGACCACAGCGCCCGGCGCGCCCTGCCGCCCGGGAGGGGGTTTCACCCCCGTGCAACACCGCCGCTTGCGCCAGCCGCCGCGCGCGCCATTGATATTATTACGAATAGATTGTGTCCATATTTTGCTGATTTAAAGTAGGATAAAAAAAAAAAAGTATTGAATAAATAATAGAAATGTGTTCTGTTACTGATATTGAACCACCAAAAAAAATTTGCGCACTGGTTAAAAACTTTTCCTGTATTGTTATTGTTATGTATTGTTGTTGTTTTGTTTGTTGTTGTTTTGTTTGTTGTTGTTGTTTTTGTGTTGTTGTTGTTATTGTTTTTTTTTATTTATTTATATTGTATTATTAGATTATAAGATTTTAAAATTATTATTATAATTTTATTATTTTTAATTCGCTGCACTCATTTTAATAATGCATTCATATTGCATGCTGTTGTCAACGAATTGTTTTAGTAACTGTGAAAAACTTGACCAACCGTATTGCACCTACTACATTGCATATAAATAAATGTCTTGTTATTGGAAACAAAAAAATATTAACGACAACATACTTTCTTGATTAGTACTTAAATGTAAAAACATGTATTTTCCGATACAACTCGTATTTCAGTTAAAAGACTGCTGAATATAATGACTGCGACATGTCTAAGCGCATATAAATAAAATGAGGACATATTTAGGTGAGTTTCCCAGTAATAGTTATAAGACCGTGGTGCTAACATTTGTTTAGGTAATAATAGTTCTCTTCTGTAAGCCTCATCTATCAAACTACCAGGTACAGTAAAATTGTAATTATAAATTTAGGTTTATCAAACTGCCTTTGAACAAACTGAAATCATGTAGAATTGAATAGTTTTCCCTAGAACTCTTTCTCATATCAAAATACTATGAAACAACAAGTTGAACCCGTTAATTTTATTCTGTCTCATTTTTATTTAGTTCACTACTCAAACATCAAAGTCAGCAATACTTATTTTTTACGCAATAATATCACTTGTAGCATTAACGCTTACAAATCAAAAACTTTGCAGACTTAAACAACATACTAATAAATACAATATTTGCATTAGCGAGGTTCATCTTTGTACTGTATGCTCAGATATGTGACTGTCATTATATTTGTTGCAAATAATATCCAAAGTTCTAAATAGAGATGTTTGCTTTGCTGCGTCCCTTATTTCCAGCTCAAATACCCAGAAGTAGTGAAGGGTGAGCGTCTTGGGGCTGTCTTTTGTCAATTAACGTCCAATAAGTGATCATATGCCGCCTTATTACAAAACAAGATTTATATTTTGACATGGCTTAAACCATGCAGCCAGTTTTTGTAATAAGAACGTAACAGTGATTGAAATACCGTTCTTTATACAAAACTGAAAACTTGGTTCGGTACTAAGTTGTCAGTTTTGTGTTTAGAAACTTTACCATAGTCGGAATAAAGTTCGAAATTCAATAAGGGCTCCATGTTTTAAACCTGGGTCTGAAGATAAAACTTGTTTTGTAATAAGGGGGATGGAGTCTAATTTCCATAATTGCAATTGCTTGCAGCAACATGACGGCGGTAGTAGACCTCAGCGTCGAACAGAATATCCATACTACAAGGCTGGTGTTCTATCCGTTGGTGATACTAGCATCATGTGTCTGGTTAATTCACCGCTGGCAGCAGCAATCCAGGCTTTACAGGATGGGGAATATCCTTCCTGGACCTGCGGCAGTACCGCTATTCGGAAACGCGCTGATGGCGCTTTTCAAGAAGCCTGAACGTGAGTAAAAATTTACTTTTCTATTTGTGTAAAGATTTGCCGAACCGAGCTGTTGAGCTCTGTTCTGCAAATCTTTCTTTTGGAGATTGCTCTTAAAGGTTCTCCACGACGTAGAGCTTTCTATTCCCAACTTTGATCACGCTGCCGCCCTTAGTAACCTAGTTACGTGTTAGCATTGGCAAGTTGAACAATGTTTCATGCTATCTTTAAAAGTTATTTTTTAAAAAATCGTATGCATATTCCCGAAGATGAATGGGTAAGAATTCTACAATCCTATACGTTGAAAACTAACGGTAATGGGGTTTTACGCAGTAAGACACGTTATATTCCTAATATGTACTACCTTAATTATACATGACTAGTTTTTGAAATTATCCAACGAAAATGAACTACCGGGATAAATTTATCCTATAAATGTTAATCCACGTTATTAATAACTATCTGTGTGCCAAGTTTCACCCAAATCCGTTCAGCCTTTTTTTCTGTCTTAGTAATAGCAGAGAAAAAGGACTCCCGCGCCACCGTCAAACATAATTATTTTGTAAAAATTTAATCTGTGCGTAATTTTTAATCTGTGATATCTTTTAAATTATCCATTTAAATGATAATTAGGATAGACATATTTCAATCTAAATAAAATGCCCAATTTAAATAATATATTTTATTGGATAAGGATTAAAATAATACCGGTTATCGAAAATAACAATGACATTTTTATCAAATTCTGAATGATAAAAAAATTTACTGTGGGTCATCCTTAGAAGATAGACATATACAATATTAGTTTCAGTATATGCGAAACCCGAAACACGTGTCTAATATTTTTATCAAAACTGTATCATGAAAAATCACAAAGTTATAAGGTTGTTATGTTACCGGGTTGTCCGTACAAAAACATGCTAACGGCGACCCCGCGCGTCCAGGGTCGTCATGCTCATTGATAATAATTTGGCAGTAGTTACCTAACCGTACGGCGATTGTATTGTAAGTAATTAAATGCTTATAACATTTTCCATCACACGTATATATTTTTGGGACAAAATATAACATGGTATAAAAATTATTGAAATCGATTCAGTTCCTTATTATTCTGAACAAACTATATTCAGGTTTCGCATAATTATACTAAAAATAATGTTGTTTATGCAACTGCGGACTTTTTGTTGAACATTTTAAGATGTATAATCCCGTAGAACATACATTTTATGTATCTCGTACGGTTTACGCGGCTCATGCCAGTATAGCTTCCAGTCGATTATTAGATTATTTTTTCCGACATCTTCTACAATAATCGTCATACTTCAGCCAATTTATACAAAACCTTAATTAATTATATACTTAAACCTTCCTCATGAATCACTCCGTCCATTGGTGAAAACCGTTTAAAAATCCGTTCGGTAGTTTTTGAGTTTATCGCGTTCAGACAGACAGACAGACGCGCCGGGGGACTATGTTTTATAATATCTAAGGACATGTAACCATTTTCAACTTTTCTGTCATGCACACATATCAACTCGGAAAGGGAACGGCACCGTATCAACTCGAGCCATTCAGTATTCTTTATATGAAACTGCAACGCAGACTAATCGGAATCGTAACGGAATCGCCTCGCCTCGGGACAAGCTCACGAACCGCGGTACGGTGCGTGGTCAACTTGCAGTTCCCCCGCTTACGGCTCGTGGTCCGTGCGCTTACGTGTCTTCCTACCCGAGCTTACGTCTCTTCATCCACCCTAGCCCCTCTCACCCCTCCGGCCTGCCTGCAGCACACTACTGTTGCGACACGTCACACACGGCTGTTGTCAGCCACAGCCAGGTCAACCAGTGGTCGGCGAGCCGTAAGCGCGGCGTCGCCACGCCGTAGCCGAGTCGACATATCGGAGCTGCTGATCCGCTTTGGTTACGTGCTTACGTTAAGTTGACGCCTGTTTGACGGCGAGGCGAAAGGCGATACGGTGACGATCCCTTTCCAAGTTGATATGTGTACTGTGTCCTTTATACGTTTAAAATGATGTGTTTAAACATATTATTTTGTTACAGAATTTATTAAGATTGGTTTAGAAATCTCTGACCAGTATGGTTACGTGGTTCGAGGCTGGCTAGGCTCAAAGCTGCTCATCTTCCTGGCAAACCCTGAGGATGTGGAGGTGATCTTGAACAGTAACGTCCATATTAATAAAGCTTCAGATTATAAATTCTTCGAACCTTGGCTTGGCGACGGTCTTCTGATCAGTACAGGTAAGATTTTTTATATTTTGTGTATACCAATTTTTCTGACACTAATTTTAGTAACAGAAATGAGACTTGTTCTGCAAAAACGTCATCCCATCCACCTTTAGTTCTGCCGCAAAAGATCTTATAAGTACCTACTAATTTTAGTTTGTGGTCACATTCAGCATGTAGTCCTATGTAAAAGCCAAAAGTTAACCATTATGATTTTAAGTTTAAATACAATTTCCTAAATGATTTACTTTGTAGGGCATCGTACGTGCCTATGCTCGAACCTAGCTCTGGCCATCGTATTTAAAAAAATGTGTCTTTTAGGAGCAAAATGGCGTTCCCACAGAAAGATGATCGCTCCAACATTCCACATAAACATCTTGAAGTCTTTTGTGGATGTATTCAACCAAAACAGCAAGAACGTGGTGGAGAAGATGCGTTCCGAAGTCGGCAAGACCTTTGATGTCCATGATCACATGAGTGAAGTTACTGTCGACATTTTACTGGGTAAGCTGGTATTCCTTTCATTCGTTCCTAAGACTTAAGCCAGATTTACACGTGCGATTTAATTGCCTGTGGCATACCATAAGTTGAAACACGAATAAAAATGGCACCGTCTTTATAATGTTTAGACGATGCTTTACGTCATTTGTTGCTTTAATTCTATTGTATGCTACACAGGCAAGAAAATTGCACCCTGTAAATGGGCTATACTGACGTAGGTACTTCCTGTAATCTAATAAACTAGATATGTACCTACCATAATATAATATACCATCGCCGTGGATCGCCATACTCTGACGTTCTGACGGTGATGATATTCCGTCCCCTAATTCTTTTTAAATAGCTGCACGGCTGAAATGCCGAATATAGTAAAACCCATAGCTATTAAGACTCAGATATATGCCAGTGACCTTGAGTGGTTAGCTTGCGTGTTCTGTACTGAGCTCACGCAACGCGTCGTACGTTCAGCCAGTAATAGGACTCGCCCATCAAGGAGCGCTGTCCCCAATTTGACGCATTATTAATTTATTATACACAAAACTAAAGGTATTTTAATAAAACGCGTATACTAAAAGATCAATAATTAAATTATCTTTAAATTGGTGAAGGTTTCAGAAAAATACGCTTGGTAGAGTTACGCCATTCTCGGTTTTTTATCCGCGTTAGACATAATTTTACAAATTAATTTCACTATGTAATATAAACATAATCTAAAATATTCACATATTAAGTTATTGAGAAAATGCTCTAATTTAGCATATATTTTTTTTCCAATCATTAACACTACTCGTTTAGACGTGATCTTCAGTATAAAATCATTAAAGGCGGTTATCGTCGCCTTAAGAACTTATATTCTTTGCAAATAAATATCATTCATTCATTCAATAGAAACACAATAGAAGCTTGTTTCTGTTGTCGGACACAAATTTTAACTCAAATCGGCTGATGCGAAATCCTAAGCAGGAATGAGACTTGAACTTCTATTTTAGGTGGGCAGCGTGGGCATGTATATGCAGAGTGGATTTTTGAGACGGGGCAGTCATTTCATTTTCAAATAGCTTTATTTAACAAAGAAACAATTATCAAAATGCACCTAAGCATTAACCTAAGCTAGATTAACTCATTATAATTGAGGCACTTTATGAGGCTAGGTATTCGCCTTTCAAAGCTTATAACAGAGGGGCAATTCTACTAATGTTAAGAACGTTCACAGTCTGATCTCAGTCTCAATCTGTCAAAAATACCTCTTATTTCCCTACATTTTGTCAATTTTTTGACGTTTGTTTGTCGCCAAGATGAGATTGCGACTAGATTTTGAACGTTTTAAATTACGAGTTATTGGCCTTCTGATATATGGTTTAAACTGATAACAACATAAACATAACACACAATAAACAAGGGTACACGATGACAATTACGCAGAACTATTTAGTACATATAATTTTGCTGGTTGCATGTAGGTATAACAAAAAATTATTTAAAATAAAAATAGTTTGCTGATTGCACGGTGTACGTATATAAGTACTTGCAATCGTGCGACCAGTCAATGATCAGTAAGGGCAGGAGAGACGGGGCAGTATGGGTAGGTACCTTAACTGTTGTAGCTACAGGAAAACGGTCTTAGAAGACTGTCCTTAACTTTTCGAGACATTGTGATCTGCATTCAAAGATATTGGAAACATTTTACAGTCAGCAAGAAAACAGGCAGTATTCATAAAAACTTTCTTTGATGCCTTTCGATGCTGTTTCTTCTAAGGATTGAAAAACTCTAAACTAACTGAGGTTTGAGTACCTACTAGAAAAGTCAGAAATCCCATAAATCCACCCCGTAGGTTTATATGCAGGTTTAGAACTCGTTTCTTCAATGTGGACAAACAAGTCCAAATAAGTAGCCTAAATGAACTGTGATCTCTCACCTTTGATACGAAAAACAAATTAGAACGACTATCAAAATTTTAAAACAATGTGTCATGTTTACACTCAGTTGCAGAAAGCTCACCATTAACACTTCATTACATAAAGCAACATTATCGCTAATGAATTCATTACTTTAATGAAGTTGCACAAACAAATTTTAGATAGCATTAGACATTTTTAATGCCACTTTAGTTAAAGAAGACTTTAAACAATATTGCCAGGAACAAATTACCATATTGAACGAAAAGAGTGAACATTTGCGTTCTGTTATTATCCGTACGTACAAGTACACCAAAATTTTAGAATAAAATAAAGTAAATGTAGTTGATTTATGTGTATTCAGTGTACTCTGTGGTTTAATGTAGTTTAAATAATCTGGTTTAAGGGGGATGCGCTAAGGTAGCCCGCGAAATTCAAATTTACCAACGTTTTTTGCAATTTTTATACTTCTGATTCATATTCTAATGATTATAATTCTGTAAAGCCATATTGGTTATGGCCGCGAATCATAATTAGATCAACATACGTGTTACTGACCTGCAAATTGCAAAAAACGTAATAAAATTTGAATTTTGCGGGCTACTTTAGCGCATCCCCCTTAATCTAATAATTTTAACATGTGTGCAGTCTAGAGCTCCGGCCACACGTGGAAATCCATCAATTTCATAAAAACCTTCTGCAACTCTACGTAGTTCCGTCCGGTCTGGCATTTTAATATAGAGCTGGCTTAATTTTGCTAGCTCACGGGATACTTTTTGTATAAACAAACTGACAAACAACCCGACCCAACCTGTTTCCGACAAACTGTTGATTTATTTATGTTTATTAAATCACCCAATACCTACTTGCTGGAAAGATCCAGTGGCGAAAAATCTCAAACATATTAAAAGCTGTGTCAGGCCATTAATGGATTTATTTCTTTGCGTCACTGGTTCTAAATCTTAATCTAATAGGTTACAAATTTGAAGAACTGCCTCCTTGGAAATTCTATACTTTACACGAAACTCTTTTCCATCATGTTTTAAAAATGAATTCACTCGGTCTGGGATTCGACGGCGAGGTAAATCTACTAAATAAGAATCAGATAATGACGAAAGACTGGTTAAAGACATCTTTCAATTACAGAAATGCATTCAAGTACCGTAGAAAACACTAATGTTGCTCTTAATGGATGCTTTTCGGCCCATTAAAATTAAAAAATCTGAAATGTCAAACTTAAAGTTCACCACCTGCTAATGGGCGCTAATGAAGTTACGTGCAACGTAAAAGTGTTTAAAATGGCCGGTTTCATTAGGTTTGACATTTCATTAGTTAAATTTAATGGAGCATTAAAATAAAATAAAAAATGGTTTTGTGCAATGATTTAATGCTACATTAGTGTTTAATGTAGTCTTTAAAATTTAAAGATCGTTTCTGCAACTGAGTGTTAGTGAATTATTTTAATGAAGCGAGGTAACGACTGCGGCCGTAACCTTGCATTATGTTCTGTTTACTTAATAGACCAGTATTGTTATTTCCTATTTAGAAACATTATGAAACTTATGTTAGAATTATTGTTTTATAGAGACTGCTATGGGCATCACAAGGAAAACTCAAGATAAATCTGGTTACGACTACGCGATGGCTGTAATGAAGTAAGTAGAGATATTAGGGTTCCGTACCAAAATGGTAAAAAGGAACCCTTAGGGTGAGACTAAGTCTGTCTATCTGCCTGTCTGGATATCTTAAGAACTACTAATGTTATCAACTTGAAATTTAGAATAGTTTTAGAAGACGTTTGCCCAATTATTTTGCAAATAAGAAAGAAATGTAAAAAAATATATCTTTTTTTGCAAACGGGACTGAATGGGGGTCTTAAAAATTTGAAGTGGGGCTACTAGGGCATGTGGGGTATCATATAAAAGAGCGCTGTTTGCACATTCTCATTTTTTTTTCTAGTTTTGTTTCCGACTTTTAAAGAAAAATGTAAAAAAATACCGTTCCCCCCCTTATCTTCGAAGTTTGCATAGATAAAAATCTGTAATTAGCCTATGTGATAGAAGAAATCATCTACATCATAATTATACTTACGGAACCCTCGGTGCGCGAGTTTGACTCGCTCTTGACCGGTTTTTGTTTTTTGATGACGGACTGTTGCCTGAGATTACCTATTAGGGTTATGAAAAATACCATCAATTTAGATTGATGATCATTGCAACTAAATTTTTTATGGGCATGCGTAGCTAATGATAAGTATAAAAAAGTATTTTGTCGAGACCTACTGCTTATAATTATAAAAATATAAGGAGTAGGACTCCACCAGCATACCTAGCATCTGTGGGGCTAGTTTTGGCCTACTCTGTTAGTTAATATCTCAACTAACAGAGTATAGGCTCTTAGTACACAGAACAAAACTAATGAGGCTGTTTCAATCAACTCAGCCTATAGCAGTCCACTGCTGGACATAGGCCTCTCCCAGGGTGCGCCACAACACCCTGTCCTCCACCTTCCGCATCCAGTCTGTCCCAGCCACCTCTTTAAGGTCGTCGGTCCATCTAGCTGGGGGGCGTCCCAAACTACGCTTTCCGATACGCGGTCTCCACTCCAGGACTCATCTGCTCCACCGGCCATCCGTCCTTCGACAAACATGGCCGGCCCACTGCCACTTCAACTTGCTTACTCTGTAGGCTATTTCGGTAACTCCAGTTCTCTTCCGCATAACTTCATTTCTGATTTTATCTTTCAAAGAAACTCCGACCATAGCCCGCTCCATAGCACACTGAGTGACCTTGAATTTGTGAACCAACCCGACTTTCAGTGTCCACGTTTCGGCACCGTATATCATAACCAGCAGGACGCACTGGTTGAAGACCTTAGTCTTCAAACACTGCGAGATTGGTGACGAGAAGACTTGACGAAGTTTTCCAACAGCAGCCCCACCCAACCAGATCCTTCTGTCGGCTTCAGTTGTTTATACTTTGAATAAACTCTATAGCAAAAAAAAATCGTTTCATAGCTTCTAGCCAGTATGTAGTATTTAATTAATTGACATTTTTGGTTAATATTCATGTGTAACTTTGTTCCAGAATGTGTGACATAATCCACCAGAGGCATTACAAGTTTTGGCTACGCTTGGATTTCATGTTCAAATTACACCCGTTATTTAAAACCCAACAGAAACTTTTGGAGATTATTCATGGACTTACTAACAAGGTAGGTTACCCTAATATTCATATGCTAATGTCATGCATACCTGTTATTTGCATGGTTATTGGTAAGTGCCAATTTTAGATGTTATTTAATTGTAAGTGACTGTGCTGTTGGTTTGCTTAATATTAATAAATAAATACTTAAATAAATAAATACCTACCACGAATGTAATGTAACGAGTCTGCATTTTCGCATCATTTATGATAATTTTATCCGTGGGTAATTTGACTGTCTAGTAGTTTACATTAGCAAAGTTTGTGCATAATTATGTTGACAAAGACCAAAGACATGTATTCGTCGGATATGGTAGGTACAAAGTTGGTTATTTGAGTTATGTTCAGGACACTTCCACCGCTACAAGCGGCATACGACTATTTATATTGCACATGGGCACACAAAACAAATAATTTTACTGTATAAAAAATATTTTGGAGAAGCCATGTTTTTTAGACTTTTTTTGTAGAAATTAAATGGTAGTTCTCTTTTAAGGCTTTTACATACCAGCGCGACTTGTCGCGCGACGCGACACGGCACAAAGGCCCCGCGCGTCGCGCGACAAGTCGCCCCGGTATGTAGAAGCCTTATTCGTTTTGCAATATGGTTGTAATTTTTTATGCACATATTAATGTAGCTGTTTCTGGAGGGGAGAGTGCTGTTACAAAGTTGTTTTTTTTTTAATTTGCTGGGGTACCTTTTTGTAAATTTATTGTTTTCATATACTGTGGAGAATTGTGAATTTTTCCTAACAAACGTTGTATAAAACTTATAAAATTAAACCAAAATGTACCTGTCTAATAGAACAGACATAATGCGGCACTTTGACATTCGAAACCTAACGTCATAATTATTATTTCTCACCCCTCATAACCCACTCTCATCCTGAATAATTATAACAACTTCCCTCCACCATTCAGTGCCAAAAAAAAAACTATAATATTCTTCTACTCTTATTTCAAGGTTATCAAACTAAAGAAGAAAATCTACCACGAGAACAAAGCTAAGGGCATCATTCCTCCAACTATCCAAGAGTTGACGGAAGACAAGGCATTGTTGACGAGCAATGACAATGTTCTGGCAAATGGTGGCAAAACGCTGTCAGATACCGTCTTCAAGGGCTACCGTGATGATTTAGACTTCAACGACGAAAATGATGTTGGTAAGTAACTAATACTTATCCTAAATTAATTTAGGAATTAGCCTAGAGGTCTGCTGAACAGTCGTACAGCTACAATCATGATGACTGCAGCTGACGAAATTCTTATTCTGAACTATAATAAATACCATAGCACTATGAAATTAACGATACAAAAGACAATAAACTTCAAAGAATAAGTGAATAATAAAATCCTGCTAAAAGCAGTTTAATACCTCTTGCAGATAATATTGATAGCATACAAATCTGTTTAACAAACTCAATAAAAAAAATGACACAAATGTTACAGGTGAGAAAAAACGATTGGCCTTTTTGGACCTGATGATTGAATCAGCTCAGAATGGCTCGAACCAGATTACTGACCACGAGATTAAAGAAGAAGTCGACACCATCATGTTTGAGGTATGTATCATTTTATTTACTGACTTTAACTCGGGATAAACACGACCCTTCCACACAGTAGAATCAAAATTTAAAAGAAAACTCAAAAGAGGCCAAGGGATGGTGGTATTGGCTGGGATATTAATTCACTTTCCAAATCATGTGATCAAGTTACTCAAAGGCTAACTTCTGTAATACATATTTCAGGGTCATGACACAACAGCAGCTGGCTCCAGCTTCGTTATGTGCCTGCTAGGACTTCACCAAGACGTGCAAACGAGAGTCTACGATGAACTGTACGAGATCTTCGGTGATTCAGACCGTCCAGCCACCTTTAACGACACTCTTCAAATGAAATACCTTGAGCGAGTGATCCTAGAAACCCTCAGAATGTACCCTCCTGTACCTATCATTGCGAGGGAGTTGAGAAAAGATGCTAAGATTGGTAAGAATCCTTAAGTTCATCAATTCCATCTTGTTTGATTATCCTCATGGGGGGCACTACTCTAACGGAGCGAAATATAAAGAAAACGTTTTATGTAATTAGGGTTCCGTACCAAAATGGTAAAAAGGAACCCTTATGGTGAGACTAAGTCTGTCTGTCTGTCTGTCACACCTGGATATCTCAAGAACTACTCATGCTATCAACTTCAAATTTAGAATAGTTTGAGATGACGTTTGCCCATGCCCAACTATTTTGCAAACAAATTAGAAGTTAAAAAAATATATCTTTTTTGCAAAAGGGACTGAAAAGGGGTCTTAAAAATTTGAATAGGGGCGGGCTACTAGGGCAAGTGGGGTATCATATAAAAGAGCGCTGTTTACACGTTCTCAAACACTTTTTTTTTTGGCAGCATAGTTTCCGACTTTTTATGAAAAGTGTAAAAAAAATACCCCCTTATCTCCGAAGTTTGCATAGATAAAAATCTGAAATTATTCTATGTGATAGAAGTTTATGTAAAGAATACAGGAAAAATAAAACGATGTCTCTAAATAGCACAGTTTTTCATAAATCATCAACATTATATATACGTACGGAACCCTCGGTGCGCGAGTCTGAGTCGCTCTTGACCGGTTTTTTTTTTACAGTCTTAGTTTCATTGAGTTCAGTTTGTAATACATTCCATGCCGATTTCAGCTACGGTGTCTGTTTCGTTTTTGCCGATTATGGTCTACGAGTGTGTGCTTTGATGTGGCTAAAATATAATGGTACTTTATGTCGGAGGGTGGCTTAATCTTAAAGTGGTTGCTTGCTGTCAAGATCCGAAGATTTCGACAGCAAGTAAGTCATTTGACATTGAGTTGTTACGTGGGCTAAGTTGCGTTCGAAAGACATCGTATGTTCATACTCAACTTCGACATAACTGAATGAGTCACGCTATTTTGATTTTAAAGAGTGTTCATGGAGTTTCTTGCCCGTTCATCTCCCTGAGGGGACGATATCCGACTTTTAATGATTATATACTGAAGATCACGTCTAAGCGAGTAGTGTTAATAATTTGAAAAAAATATATGATAAATTAGAGCATTTTCTCTATAACTTAATATGTGAATATTTAAGATTATGTTTATATTAAATAGTGAAATTAATTTGTAAAGTTATATCTAACGCGGATAAAAAACTGAGAATGGCGCAAAATAAGCGTATTTTTCTGAAACCTTCACCAATTTAAAGATAATTTAATTATTGAACTTTTAGTATACGCGTTTTATTCAATACCTTTTGTTTTGTGTATAATAAATAAATAATGCGTCAAATTGGGGACAGCGCTCCTTGAAGGGCGAGTTCTACTACTGGCTGAATGTACGACGCGTTGCGTGAGCTCAGTACAGAACACGCAAGCTAACCACTCAAGGTCACTGGCATATATCTGCGTCTTAAGAACCGTTTTTGTATTGTTTTTGTATTGTATTAAGAACTTTATCTCAGACGGAATCAGATTCGAAATTCAAAAAATGAGTTTTGTTTGACAAAATTCTTACCAACATTTTATTTTTTCTCACCCAGTAACCAACAAATACACCCTTCCTGCTGGAGCCACCGTAGTTCTCTGCACCTATGGCATCCACCGCCACCCCAAGCACTACAAGGACCCTGACACCTTCAACCCTGACAACTTCTTGCCTGAGAACATGGCGAGCAGGCACTACTATAGCTACATTCCCTTCAGTGCTGGGCCCAGAAGCTGTGTCGGTTAGTACGGAATGATCATCCAATGTTAAATAGAACAGGTATCTTTTTTTAGCAAATAATGGTATTTTTGATGGGTGTACCATTAGGTACATATCTGCCTATCACTGTTGAAAGTACAGGCATGATGTTATGGGTATGTTAATGGTATGTTTAATAGGAATCTAAAATGTATGATATGTTGCGGTTTAAACTCTTGCCGTCCTAATAAAAAACGAGTTAGCCATCGAGATATAAGTACTAACGTACTAGAGAAGACACCGTAAATTCCTACTTTGTCTCGTTCAACTGCGGCGATCGCGCCGCACCTCACTCAGTGGCTCTCTAGCTCTTTCGCGCCTAGTACTTCCGACAATAATAAATTATATAGAATAAATACACTTCCGCAGCAAATCTAGCGCTGTGGTAAATTAGTTACGGTTTAGACGAATTGTTATTATTTTAGCGCTGCGCGAACTAAAGATTCAAATTACGAAGAATAGGACAATTCAGTTATTTGACGTAGCTTCTCTAGTACGTTAGTACTTATATCTCGATGGAGTTAGCCAGTTTTTGTATTTCGAACCTTATTTCGACTAACGAGAAGTTCATAATACGAAAAGTGACAACTTAGTCTGGACTTAGTTGTCACTTCTGTATCAAGTTAGGTTCTTAATACAAAAAGTGGATCGATGGTTTTGGCAAACCATGTCCAAAGAATGACCTTGTAATATGACCGTTGTTTTTTAATAGAGAGAGATGGAACTGCACCGTCAAGACAGCTCTTCAGTTAAAGACAAACAAATCTGGTTCTGAGATACCCAGTAGGGCCATGGCTCATTTATAGTTATTTATGATATTAGGGCGGTAAGTTGGTTCTTACAAACGAGTAGACGAATGTAAGCCCGAGACAAAGTCGAGGGCTTACCATAGTCACGAGTTTGTAAATACCAATTTCCGCGCGTGTGTCATACAACGTTTTTCAACACATTTGCGAGAAATTAGAATAGGTAATAAAATAAGCCATCTTAACATTTTAAGAGAATGATTGAGTATTTCTTCGAGTCTTCCATGTTATAAAATTATTGTAAATCATTAAATAGCACTAAGGATTTTGGCGGCTCATTCAAGATATCAGGTGCAGTAGATTCCATATTAATATCGGATTCCTCGCTTGAACTCATATTATTATTTTGTAAATATCAGTCAGAAAGTCGCAGCAATCTTGACATTTCTAATAAGAAAATGGCGCGAATTTGCAAATGGCGCCACGTGCACATGGTGAAAATTAGTAATACATCTTTCGTCTCATTTTCTCTTTAATAATAAAGTGAGATAAACGTATTGAGCAAAAGCGCTTCCAAGGAGGTTCGATCATTCAGTTTATTTATTCTCGTAATTTGAAACTCCTTGGTGGAATTCTTATATAATTTTTATGGTAATTAAAAAAAACCGTAAAGGATACGCACGGCGCTATATAACGAAGGGGGCAGTAAAACATGTACTTAGGTGAGAGTACCTATTTTACCGCCTGTTCCGTTGTATGGTGCGTAATTTTTAACTTTGGAACATTGTATACAGGCTTCGTAAATGCATTTTTTGAGCAAAAGTGTTGAAAAATAATTTACGGGTGATCTGAGGTCTTGAAGTGGATGGGGGTGAGTTTTTATGGGTATAAAAAGTATTTTCGATTGAAAATTAGGATGCTTTTTCGATATTAAATCAAAATAAGATGAAAAAATGAATATTCGAATAATTACAGTGTGTTTGGGACATAACAATGTAGAATTTCAAAAAAATTCATGAAAAAAAAATATTGTAAAAGATAAAAATAAAAAACCAATAACTTGGTTATTTGAATTTTTCACATAAATGTTGAGGTTATGTAAAAAAAGTGTTAATACAAAACTTGTAGATCTTTTTATTACCTGCAACTTTTTTATTTATTATTTTTCCATAGGACTTGTAGTTTTGGCGGAAATCGTGATGAATCGTTTTTTACCCTTAAAACTCACCCCCATGCACTTCCCGACCTCCGATCGCCCGTAAATTATTTTTCCTTGCATTTTTGTTATATTCTCTTTTTTTTCACTTTTTACCATTTTCAAAGGCTTCAGCCCAGAGGGCCTAAAATGGACGCTTTGGCAGAATCATAATATGATCTGCGTACAATTCATATCCCGCAATTTATCTGTTTGACAGTTTTGTATGGAGTTTCGTAAAATGGTCCACAAATTATGAATGTAGTGTGTAGAGCACTAATGAAAAAAAAAATTCAAATAGCAGCTGTCAAACAGATGAATTCCGATTGTACGCAGATCATATTATGATTCAATGTTTTATTGTTTTTCCACTACGTGTCACAAGCACTGTTTACATAAATTATGTACAGTTTATTGTGAAATTTGTGCAGTTTTCCTACGTCCACGAGAATGAACTCTCGTGTCAACTTAAAATCTTCTAAATATTTCAGGTCGCAAGTACGCGCTTCTGAAGCTGAAAATACTTCTGTCAACCATTTTGAGGAACTATAAATCTGTGTCCGAAGTACCTGAAAAAGATTTCCAACTGACAAATGATATAATTCTGAAAAGGTCCGACGGTTTCAAGATTAAGATAGAACCAAGGAACCGAGTCCCATCAACTGCTGTTTGATTCACCCAGTCATGTGAAAGAAAACTTAGTATTATGGTCGTAATTAAGAAATCGTATTAAGTCAACATTAAAATCGAAAATGAGACATTTGGCTGTGAAAATCAGTGTGTCAGTCTGTCAAAATATTTTATGAAAACAATGACCGCCTTGAGGCTAATTGAAAATTCATTGAATTCATTATAATGATTGCTCTCAGTCCTCAGATTATAGAAAGAAGCAGATAGACCGCGCGGAACACCGAAAGTTCGGCCAACAAAGCAAATACAAATTCAAAAGCGAATACAATCACGATTCAGTACAGCACGAAGCGTCGTATCGTTAGTACGTCACGGACTCTAACAGATAATTTCAGAATAATGCCGTCTTGTATTTTTAAACATTGTAAAAACTGTTCCCAAAAACAAAAGAAATAAGATGGAGTATCTTTCATAGGTAAAATATTGATTATTTGTCTATTTGGATTTATTATACGTGTTTATTGTTAGTGACATCTTGAAACACAAAACCTTAACAAAAATCATTCGGTGTTGCTAGTTTATATTGAAACATTTACCCCTAAGTTAGGAAATAAGTATAGGATACAGGAGTATCGATTTACAAAAATATTTATTTTGATTATATATTTGAATAGTGTTTTATTTATCGCCTTTTCTGGTTGGTATGTTTATAAATAAATAAGTATGTATGTGTCTTCGTAAGTGTAACTAGTTAATGGATTTTATAATACTTATTACATCAGTCGATTTGCTATATCATGGGTTATATGACGTCACCATAAAGTAAATATAGCTACCAAAAACAATAAAATGTTTATATGGGTATTGTTAATTTGACGTATATTGTTCATAACTCTACAGATTTAAGAAAAAAAAAACTTTTTTTTCTTCATGTAATGAAATATTATGGCTATTTTTTTCATTATCCTGGCAACCGTACACACACATAGAGGCACCTGTTCTTATAGTGCTGTCACGTGGCTGTAACGCACACATGTCTACAAACGGGTCTCACTTTATTGTTTCGCGCGGTCTATCTGCTTATTTCTATAATCTGAGTCTCAGTCTCAAATAATAACCTATTTATTAATTATAAAATATGTGTTAAGTTTGTCATTATATCCCCAAAGCCAAGTTATATCTGTCTGATAATAAAAAATGTAAAAATGTTGTTTCTCTTATTTTGTTGACTTACCTAGGCCAAAGTACACAAACGATGACTGGAAGGATGGATTGGTAGCTAATAATTAGTCTCAAATATTTTTTCGTACATTCTGTACGTAATTCTTTATTACTTAGCATAAAATACAATCAAAGTCGACCACATAAATAATGATTATTTCATGTTTATGACATTATAAATTAATTGTGCTTAATTATAGCAAGTTATACTGACCAGATTTTAAACATGTTTTTATATTTTTTTTTTACTAAAGCATCGGTTGAAAAGGTTTAGAATTAGCATGTAAATAGTAAATTATAATTTCGGGTTGGTATATTGGCAAAAAAAAAATATTAACAGTAGGTAGTAGGTATGCAAAACAACAGCATTTCGCCTTCGAGTCACTAATTTCTTATAATTCAATTACAGTTATTTTTATTAAACAACAATAAATAAATTCACGAGTTTATAGAAACACATAAAAATGTTTGTTTGGTTATAAGATCTATTTTAAACCATAATATAATTATACATACAATCATATCTGATTTCTTATCATAGTAAAAAGGCACATGACAACATTTCGCATAAATTAACTAGCGTTATTTTAAGTAGGTAGAACGTCATCAATTCTATAACGTTAATACATACATTAATAAAAATCAGCAAAAAAAATCCAAAGTGGGTATTTGAATGTCACAATATTTACTTAGTTATGTATAATGTTTAACATAGGTACCTATTACAAAATCAACGGTAACATTTCTTTTAAAATACGATGGCACATCAAATAAATTATAAAACAAACGAATTATATTCAATACGATTGCCGATTAAAATTACACAAATGTCGATTTGTCGTTTTAATTATTATGTTAGTATTTAAAATACCAACTCTAGATTATACATATTACAATACATTAACTAGGTAGATATATTTTAAATTACTCGTGTTTCTGGTTGTGAAAAAGTAAATCTCGACACTACTTTCATCAGCAACCACGATATATCATAGCAATCGTTTATTTTTTTTAACAGAAATTTAAAATTATTTTTATTTTTATAATACAAAATATTCCTACAGTATATTCTACACCTAAATATAAAATAATGGATGAATAAAATAATAAATACTCTGCCTCAATCTACTATGTACTCACGAGACGCGTTTGCGCCTTTCAGATCACTGATTTTGAACAGATTTTGTGTTTCAGTCAACTATTGAAACGTCCATTATTGAAATGTTCTCTTAGACAGTGAGTTTTTCACTTTTTATTCACCTTGCTTTCATTTAAAAAAGACCCTTTTCAAGTTGTCAGTTATTTCAATTAAGTACACCGTGTATATATAATAAGTCAGTAGGTACATTTATGTTGTTGGCACCCATTAAAGAGTGTATAAAATTATCTTTGGTAAATAACTTACTTCGTTCACATTCATTCCAATACTAAAACACATAGCAAGATGGAATGTGATAGAGGAACGTCACTCCGTACGTGTATTGAAATGGCAATTTAATAGCTACAATACCAAGTTGTTTTATTCAAATACCTTCTATTTCATGTTTACGTAGAACTTTATGCAATATTAGTAGTAGTATATTAGGCGTATTAATTTCGTAGACATTTATCAGGGCAATAAAACATATAGAGACGTATCTTTAAGTTGACATACCAGCGCGACTTGTCGCGCGACACGACACGGCACAAAGGCCCCGCGTGTCGCGTGTCTGACACACTGACACACTTTTGCAACGGCACGAGTTCCAAAATGACGTGTCCTGATTCGTCATGAAAACATTAAAAAAAATTATGTGAGTATTACGACTTGATTCCTAGTGTGGTCAAAGATTGAAATATCAGTAACAATGACATCCATCGGTACTGTAGTCGTATCTCACAAAATGTATTAATAATAAGGAACATCCAACACGAACAAAAGCATCAAGAGTCTTAACAATCCTCTCGTAAGATTAGTTACAAACCATAAGTCTATTTCCAAAGGCACATTTTAGGTTCTACTTTTACCTTTACGGTACACTACATACTCAATAGTCCATAGGACAACACACACTAAACAGCAGAAGCTCATTGCGTAGAAACAGTACACATAGCTACCCGTCGCTTCGTAGAGGACACCTGGAATAGAGCAAATATGACATACAATAAAGCACCGATGTCCTTATAAAGGTGTCTAGGACAGACTGAATGCGAAAGGCGGAGGACAGAGTGTTGTAGCGCAGCCTGGGGGAGGCCTTTGTCCAGCAGTGGTCTGTCTGCGATAGGCTTAGTTGATTGAAGATAATTATAATTAAATGTCATCATCATTTCAGCCGAAAGACGTCCACTGCTGGACATAGGCCTCCCCCAAGCACCGCCACTTCGACCGGTTCTGTATAATAAATGTAAAGAATTCCAAAAAAACATCAATGAAAAAAGCGGAGGCAGTGTGCACACGAGAAACAAAACTGTTTTGTCTATCATTGACATAATAGATTTGTCTAGTGTCAATGTTGTCATAGGATACTGTTATGTCGCGAATGAGCGTGCTCCCATTTTTTGCATAGAGCGATAGTATGTCTGATAAAAAGACCAGACCTAGTTTGCACATAGCCTGAGTAGATAATGATTTTTTTCCAGTCAATGAGGAAAGACAATAGACTTATAATAATTATTATAAACTAATCAATTCATCAACGAATGATCAATTATTTATTTTCGATGAAATTATTATTTATCGATAAAGATTAGGGGGTAATCTTGCTGACCTTACACATCTTTTGTCAATAATGTAAACCAATATGATGTCCTAATGGATAAAAGACGATAAAATCAATCTGCATAATGCATTATTTTATAAAATAGGTAATAATAAAGAAACAGGATCTACCTATCTTTGACGTTGATAATGTTATCTTCAAAAATCAAACTACAAACATGCACCTGTGCCGACAAATAGTAGATAGATGATAAAAAGTAAAATCCTTCTTCAATAAGTAAATAATTATGTAAGTAGCTGATTTAATGATAGAAAATTAGCCAAACTCACCAATCATGGGATCAGCTAACATCATAAGCGTGCCGGAGAACAATATATGTAGTGCTAATGCTGCTGGAAACCGGTCTGGTGCTGCAGTGACTAGAACTAGTGGGAACAGCACTTGTACTGAACACCTCACCAACCCAGATATGGCAGTCACCGCGAACACAAACCAGAGCGCGCTTGAAGTGACCAAGGCTGAAATTAATTTTAAGATAAACATGGAAATTGTTCGTAAAATAAAATAAAACATCGTATTTATAGTACCGGAAATCATTATGTTGATCTGTCACATTATATATATGTCTAAACGTATAGACAATAACAAATAAAACCATAGTCATAACTTATAATATAAATTGACGTTATTATACCCCCAGTAACATTTGGTAGTCCAAAGTTCTCGAATAAATTTTACTGATAACAAAGAACATATTTCTTAGATCAGGATAAGGAAAGCTTTTATCAAACATATATTTACCGATTCGAAGGAAAACTGTTACACAGGTGCCAACGAAGAATATTAACCGACTGTCGACGACAAAGAAGTACGTTATTACAGCAAGAGACAATCTTGCTATTAAATCTGATATGGCGCCAACCATCACACATGTTGCCACTTGTATCTGAAAATGTAAAAGAAAATACATGGGTACATAAATTAATGCATTTTTGGCTGTAGACAATGATGATATTTGGCTATTATTATTCGAACTATCTATTCGATCTCTAGATGTCAACAAAAGGAAGTAAAGTAAAATTATGATTTCGTCAAACCTACTCGTTCTTCTTGGACGGTCGTTGACAAAGACGAAAAATTTGGAGTAAAGTGGACTAATTATTTTATAAGTGGCACTAGGTATAGCTATGAAAACTTACTTTTGAAAATCCATAAGAGAAGAGAAGCATTGGTTCCATAGCTAAGTATGTCACATCTGACACGAAGGCGAATCCGAGCCCAACCAATGTGCTCACGAATTTTGGATCCTTTAATAAGTCCAGTTCTACATTCTCACACACAATCTTTCTGAAACATAATAGATAGATAGATAATTTATCGGTCCGAAAGATGAGTATGCACACACAAAGCATGCAAGAAGTTAAGTACATTGCAGAAAGGATCACAGTAAAATGTTACACAAAATAATTATGTAATGAAACAGTTAATAATCGAAAAAGGTCAAAGAATTGACGTTAACGGACACTAGATACAGACAGACAGATAAGCTTGCCGCAACATGCAGCGTGCATTGTCATCTTAAAGAAATAGGTCAGTTCGGTGCTCGAAACCCATAGTGCAGCTTTATTATCTGCAATTAATAATTTTCCTACTTGGGTTGAGTTCCATGGTACTCTACTAAAATTACTCCAGATAAGTAATTTTTTATGCTTACACTAAATTCATCTTCATAGACTCTTTTTTTCTTCTCTTCACACTTTTTATTTCTACGTCCTCTTCTCCGCCTGGTAACATCCGCACTGAGAATTCATCAAAGCTATCCGTGTTCTTTTTTTTTAAACTGCTAGTATCACATAATTCTGAAAAAGTTTTGATTACATTATCATCATTATCACTTTTTGAAAAAAGTTTGCCAAGAAAATATATGTTTGATGCCAAATCATGAAACGATTGCTACCTTTTTCAATAACTTCTTCAGATTTAATCAAATGCCATTCTACTGGATGCATGACTAGCATAGCAAAGACCAAGTGTAAATCCACGGCCATGATTAAAGCCAGGGTCCATCTTAACCCGTACTCTGACAGAAGAAACGTCACCAGCATTGGAAAGGTTATAGACGCCACACTGCTCATTGCTTGATTGGCGCTCATCATCGCCGTCCGTTTTTTGGTGAAGTAGCAGTTGAATGCTGTGAAACTCACTGGTATCATCATACCGAAGCCTGCTCCTGAAAAAATTATTAAAAATATTTAGGAATATTTCTCTTAATTTGTTATTATTCATTCCCTTCTTGGAGTGCAGTATATTGACAAATCGTCTTTTGCATAATAAGTATCAGTCAAATTCTGATTCTGTATTCGTACCTCTTATAACTCCAAAAGTGAACACCAATTGATATGTCTTCTGGACGAAGATTGTGAGCGCGTCTCCTAATACGAAGAGTCCTGCTCCGACGAGTCCCACTTGACGAAAGGAATACCGCTTCAGAGCTATCCCTCCCAAGAAACCTGTGAATAACATAGACCTGTTTATTCTGATTTTGATCCCCATTGTGTTATTGGGTGACAAGTCACGGATGCCCCTCAAGTTATAGGGGAAAATGTACAAGTCGGTGATAAGGCCGGCCGTACTGTATGGATCGGAATGCTGGTCCATAAAGAAGACGGATGAATAAAGAGAGCATGCAGCGGAGATGAGAACGTTCAGATGGATTTGTGGAGTGACGAAAATGGATAAAGTAAGAAGGTCCCGGCTGTCATTTGTAGATCTTTGACAGTCGTTACGGGTCGTCAGAAGCCCGAAAGTCTGACAACCAGTCTTACCAAGGGGTATCGTGTTACCCAGTTACTGGGTTGTGGAGGTCAGATAGGCAGTCGCTTCATGTAAAATACTGGTATTCAGCTGCATCCGGTTAGACGGGAAGGTGACCCCAACATAGTTGGGAAAAGGCGGGCAGATGATGACTTTATACGTGCAATCAGTGAAAATTAAGTGTCCGCACTAATTAACCTTATTTGTAAGACTGTTTGTTCTGTTCCTACAGACGAAGTTCTAGCATGCGTAGTTCATACAAGCCTAACACCAAAATAATTTGTTAATCAAACATATTCTTAAGGTAGTGTGACTTTATTCCGATTGGACTACAGAATATCTATGTTCCCAAATATATATTTTGAAAGGACAATGATATAAAGACGAGATTATGAGGAATTTAACATTTCTATAGAAAACTTATTTTTCTCATAAATCTTGTTTAAATCAGAGTCCATTCAAAATATATATATTGGAAACCTAGATATTCTGTACTCCAATCGGAATAAAGACACACTACCTTAAGAATATGTTTGATTTACAAATTATTTTGGTATTACGTTTGTATGAACTACGCATCCATCGCCGACCTCTTAAGTTTTTTATAAACTAAATAATTATAAAAAACATTACACACATAAACACAATAAAAAATAACACCGACAACCATACCCCTCAAATCGGACAAGAGTAATTTGAAAATACCGTTTTTTTAATAGGATTTTAAATAGGTATGTGGGCAATATTTCACCAGACGAGCTCCTTCAC
Source organism: Tiliacea aurago (assembly GCA_948098905.1). Classification (NCBI taxonomy): domain Eukaryota; kingdom Metazoa; phylum Arthropoda; class Insecta; order Lepidoptera; family Noctuidae; genus Tiliacea; species Tiliacea aurago. The sequence goes on along the minus strand of OX402579.1, from coordinate 10,012,576 downwards.
ACAGAGTTCTACTACCCACGCAAATAAGTGAGTTTGAAACAAAATTAAATATAGGTATCTCAGTAGACCGGTTAAGCAAGTTCAAAATCAAAGATGAAATATATAACAAGGGTCTGATATATATAGATATCGTAGTCAAAATGATGCATACATTAAAACACAAGGAATGTCTGCCAAAATATTCAAAATTGACTCGCCTTTTAAAATAAATGTTTTAATTTTTTTAAGTAATACAAGCTAATGAAATAGAAATCTACAATATCTTACATAATAATACGTCAAGATCCGTATCACACAAGAGTGTAGTAATTCACGGAAATGGTGTCATTTACACTTCATGCAGTATGGGTCTATAGATTTAGAGCGGTTTGAAAATAATAGCAATAAAACAAACCGCACAGATTTTTTTATCTTTTCTGTCTTTTTTTCGGCCCCGGAAGGCTCAGGTCGTTATTTTAGCATAATACTGTAATTAACGCATTTTTTATGTCGTTGACTGCGATTTCCAAAGACAGTTTTAAGATGGTTTTTAGAATGAAATTCTTTTATCATCCTAACCCGACCTGACTCTTTCAGAGCTGCGTTTTTAACAACCAACCAAGAAAACAAATGAATACCAAATTATACTACACGTGCCAAATTGTCGAAGATCAAGAACCAAAAAAGAGGTCAATCTAGTCATTGTAGTCCTCCATCGGTCTCTTTGCCCAATTTGTGCTGTGCTACATTGTCTATCCTTAATTAGAAATAGTAACTTGAGCCATGATCGATACATGAACTGGCCGGCATTACACAGTACGGTGCACCCGTCTAACGACACATTTAGGTTAAGTATCGTGCGCTCGAGTGACTATTTGGGGGGTCCTTAAAGCGCTGACAAGAGGCAAATAGAGAAAAAAAGTAGTCTACGATAAAATAAGATAAAATAACCAAATCTATACACATAGTTTGTGGTAGCGGAACAAATATATGTTATTCTTGAACATATTTCTCAGAACTTGGTTGTTACCAAAACACGTTTAGAATAAAAATCTCGATTGAAATTAACGGTAAACTAACCCTTTACTTTGAGTTTCAAACCAAAATATCTGTATTAAATATCAACGTACGGTTGGTATTTAATTTACAACAACAACATCTTATTTGTATGTAGAACTTGGTTGTTTTTAAGGTTCCGTACCAAAATGGTAAAAAAGAACCCTTATGATGAGACTAACGGCCGAACCCAATAACCTATATATCACCAGTTTCGGCCTACTGGAGATATAAAAATATATCTATCGATGTTTTTAACATCCCAATAATCTATGAGACATTATGGAATCTTACCGGCCCACGCTATCTACTGATGGGAGGGTGTATCGCCTACAACAGATATCTATTTGTATGAAAATGCCAAAGTATGCGTCCCAATATACGATTTGTTTGACAGGATAGTACTACAGATGGCAGATTTGGCTATTCCCCGAATTGCAGGGATAAACGTAAAGTAGCCAAGCTAAAATTAACTCTTTAGTACTTCCAATAATTATCACACATGATTTTTTTTATTTAAAGTAATAAAAAATTATTATAATTCAAATGTGTCGAAAACGGTGTGCTCTAAGCAAAAAATAACAGAAATTTAACCCTACCACCCCCCGTGCAAGCACCATGCCAACATGAATTTAAGTTAAAAAAAACAACATTATTGCGCTAAGGTAGCCCGCGAAATTCAAATTTCAACAACACGGGAGAGAAACCTACTTATTGTTTTCGTTAGATAGATAGCCTTTATCAATGATTGTGAGACGCCATCCGCGGATAGATATAATTATACTGTCTATGATCAATAGCGATCTGTCTTTCACTGAAAATAAGTTATTGGGTTCGGCCGTTAGTCTGTCTGTCTGTCACACTTGGATATCTGAAGAACTACTAATGCTATCAACTTGAAATTGAGTAGTTTTAGATACGTTTGCCCAACTATTTTGCAAACAAGAAAGAAATTTAAAAAAATATACCTTTTTTGCAACAGGGACTGTAAGGGGGTCTTAAAAATTTGAAGTGGGGCATCATATGAAAGAGCGCTGTTTGCATATTTTCAAACATTTTTTTTTAGGCGGCAGAATTTCCGACTTTTAATGAAAAAAATACACCCCCCCCCCCCCTATCTCCGAAGTTTGCATAGATAAAAATCTGAAATTATTCTATGTGATAGAAGTTTATGTAAAGATTACAGGAAAAATAAAACGATATCTCTAAATAGCACAGTTTTTCAGAAATCATATATACGTACGGAACCCTCGGTGCGCGAGTCTTGACCGGTTTTTATTTTCGATTACTCAACTCATGTTTGAGTAAATAAATAATTGCTTCATATTTTGCAATAAATTACAAGCGTTGTGTCATCGCGCTTCTCTTTCTTTTGTATGCAGTCTGACATTAACAGCGGTTTACCTGTTGTCAGCGTCTTAAATGAATTTAAGTTGACGATTCATTATTACGCGTGAGAGCCAGAAAACTTAGGTCTTGTAAGTTGTAAAAACTATGAGAAAAAATTCCAGGACCTAGTCTACCGTATTTTCAACCAGCAATGGGCCCGAGAGGTGGATCACGGCCCACCCCCTCTCAAAGAGAGTAAGCCTGTGTGCCAACAGTGGGAACATTATAGACTAATTATGCCACCGTATTTCCTCACCTTACGTTAACCATTCTATTGAATGGGGCAGCCTAGCTAAAGAGAGAGGCACCAGCAGACGAAAAATATTCCGTGAAGGATGAGGAAGATAAGAAAACACCGGTCATTATGGTGATGTTTGGGGGAGGTCCATGACCATCAGTTAATGACTTTACTCTGGGTGAATTATGATGAAATTCTTATGGGAATCTTGTTACACACAAACAAATGTTCAGCTTCATACGTACCAGAAATCGAAAGGGCTCCATTGTACACTCCTATAACTAGTGGCAGACCACTGCCACTGCCCTGTTCTAGGAAGAAGTTGTGAAACAGTATGCCGAATGCGTTGGACGAGCCGAAACCCAACATCTGCAAAAGAATGAAAAATTCATTATCATTATCCTACTACATTTAACTACATAGACCTAATCCGTGTTATAACAAATCCGACCGATTTAGTTATACTTCAATCCTAAACCAGACTCCTAAATCGAGCCACCGTGCATGTTTATGTTTAAAGGCCTAAAACATCAAAATAATGATTTATCAGAGAAAAAATATGTAGGCAGTTTTGAACCTGACATACTGGCCATCATTTCGGTATCACTAGTGTTCCAAATTTGAATTCAAAAATTTTGAAAAAGAAAGGAATATCTGTTGCTAGGGGATTAAGGAGTTTGGTTGCTCTTAAAGGAGCAACAAGCTTAAATTAGAGGATCTCCTATAGTCAATAGTTATTTCTTTTGTTTTGCATAAAAAGAACACTGAAATCGTTTTTGTATTTTTTTATCCATTCTGACGTTCTAATTATGGATACTGTACCTGAAGTAACCGCGCAAGCTGGCACTTCTTCAGTCTGGGCTTAGTCAGCGAAACGTGAATGCACAAATTCATGTGTCATTCTACCGTTAAAATAATTTAGCATCGATTCGATTGACCACGTGACCGGATCACTACAGCACGACAAGATCAGTTTATCTTTACCACCAGCTTGCGTAATCGGCACCTGACATCAGTACAGGATAAAGAACAGCTTCGTGACTTTCATGGACTGACTGTTTGCTCTCGAACTGTTAGAAGCAGACTCGAAGAACGTGTACTGAAACCTCATAAGCCAGCCAATGGTTCCAAACTAATACGAACTCACAGAATGGCACACCCACAGTTTGCACGCGTACATTTGCATTGGACTCAACGTCAACGGAGCCAGGTTTTACGGATGAAACTAAGATTTACTGTATGGCAATGATGGCAGTAGGAAATGCTACCAAAGACAGAGAGAACGTTTTCAACAATGTTGCATCGAAGAGAAGGTGAGTTAATGCGGTGGGTCATGAACAGTGTGGGTCGGAATTCCTATTGCAGGAAAACCTGGCCTTGAGGTTGTTAACCCTGGCTGGGTTGCCACCACTAAATAGCGACTGATATATTCGTCAAGAGGCTCACATGATGCCATAATATGCTGACTTTGTGGGCCAGGATTTCATTTTTAAACATGATAATGCATGGGCTGCACTGTGAGAACTGTTCGTACCTGCATGACGTTAGTATCGCAGTAATGGAATGGCCAGTAAGAAGCCTTAATATGAATCCAAGGGAGCACTTATGGAATGAGCCAAAGAGGTGTGCTCGTTCGCCCCTGAGGAACGCGGAAAGACGACTTATTGCAATTAAACTGTTTTTTTTAGTATGACAAACGGAAATTATAGTGGCTTCAAAACCACATTATTTTTCTTTTCACTACTATTATTTAAAAAGATAGACAGACCTATAAAAAAATATATAGGGTGACTCGATTCAGATGTCCAGGAGTGTATGTTGTAAGAAATACTAAAAATAACTTTATATTCCAAATCATTTAATCTTTTATTTTGTAAAAGGTTTGCTTACGGTTTTAATTAGTCTAAAATTAAATAATGTTTCGTAAAAATACGGAATAGGTTTGGTCAAATTACACCTTAATCCTTAACCTTGGCCGACTAATTTGTCAAGGTAGGCTTTGAGGGTTACGTCGTCGGCACACCCTAAATCATTAGTACAGGATCACATTATTAAATTAGAGTGCCGTAAAACTATTTCTTTCGAGACAGGAGCGTACCGTTTGTTCCACAGAAGTCAATAATTTTTCTTCCATATAAAAAGTATCACAACAGGTGACACTTTATACTTTATTCACATTACAATCTAGGCTATTAACTATTAAGTAATTTAACTTAGGTAAACTGCTAAGTACCTGGAGACTATATATAGTAAATAGATTAATGGAGCAGGTTTATTATATATCTGACATGGCAACTTAAAAATAATAATAAATAAAATACATAAATACTCGTATCGTATCGGAATATTTCCCAGTAAATATTATTATCATTATTTACACATTTATTTACAATGCGGTAATTATATTATATCAACGACGCCTGCAAAGTAGTAGAAAGGGTCAACTGCACTTTTTACGAAATTCACTTTTTTACATAATTCGACAAAAAATTATTTGTTTTATCACAGGATTTTTTTGTCTGTTTAATTTGTTTTTTACAAGTATTAAGTCACGTATATAAATAGATACTAACGTTTACTAACAAAAATATGGATCACTTGTGTCTGACATAAATAAAGACAACTACACCAATTTTTCACAAAGTGACGAAGTATACACGGATATACAGAGTGTCCCAGAAGTCGACGTCAAGCTGGAATCGGGTGATAGGAAAAGTCATAATAGTTAACATAAAAATATAAAAAAACATCTTTGCTGTTTTTTTAAATTACGGGCATTAAAAAAATCGAGAAAATCTACTCCCTGTGACGGTCTAGAAGCATTATTCAGAATTACATAATAAAAAGTTTTTTTTTTTTCAAGTTAGAATTTGTAGGAACAGGAGTTAAAAGATCGTCACAGGGAGAAGATTTTGTCGATTTTTTTAGAAATGTTAAAGATAAAGATAAAGAGATATTTATTTGTAAACATGTGTAACAATATACATATAAATGCAAATGTGGATGTCAAAGTGAAAAATTCGAGTTCAACATGTTTTGCCACCATTGGCGTACAAAATTAATTATAGCCACTTGAAATATAACAGTATTTAGCAAGAGAAAAAAAATAAAAAAAAATTGTAATAACAAAATTAAAATATAACACAAATAGATTAGAAACTGTCATTTAAAAATCTTTAACATAATAGTAACATTTTTCAGTAAGTAACTTCTTAAGTTCTCTTTTGAATAGGTTTGGCTGGTTTATATTTTTAATAACCTCTGGTATCTTATTGTATATTAATGGTGCCATACAAAACACGCTTTTATGAAGGAGTGCTGTTTTCGCAGAGTGAGGCTGTAAGAAGTTCTTATATTTAGTTCGTCTATTTCTAGTGACATTGTCTGACAAAAGAGGAAACCAGTGAGGATTGCTTCTAACAAATAAAGCTATTTCCAAGATGTATAGTGACGGAAGTGTCAGTATATGGTATTTTATAAACAGTGGTTGACTGCTGTCGGTATTTTTGATCTTAAACATAGCCCGAATACAACGCTTTTGCATTTTAAACACCACGTCGGTGTTTGTCAAACTACCCCAAAATATTAGACCGTATCTAAGCACCGATTCAATAAGTCCATAATACGCCATGAATAATGCGTTTCTATTCACTGTTGGCGCCAGTTTGTACATCGCAAAAGATAAACTACTTATGTACGGTTCGTACACTTGCAGAGTTGTTGTTGTTAAGGTTGAAGCGCGTAGAGAAAAGATCACTTAGTTCCCGTTAGATTTATTACGTATAAATAGTGTTTACAAGTAATATTGTTGACGATTCCTTTCTCTAATGTTAGTCACCGCGTAGCAGTAATCGCACTCGCTGATTTATTGTAATGTATGTATATTTATAGTAATAGAAATGACGCACGTCTGGTGTAAACCACCGCGTCAGCAAAACATGTACAGTGTAAGACTGTACATCTTGGCAACTCCAAAAGGAGAAACAAATGAGAAGAGAAAGGAAAAGCCATCACAAAGTTAATAAAGTAAATTAATCAATCAAATTGAAAGGCGATGTTCCTGTTCCCAGATTGAGGTCCCAGCTGCAAGTCCTTTGTTGTTTGTGCTGTGACTGTTTCTTGCCGGTACTCTGGTTTTCGTATAACTTGAAGTTCAATATCTTCAGGTGGTTGACGACTAGTTTTATTCTTAGCGTTGTTTGTGCAATATTGCGGACAACGATTCCTCCCAACCACAACAAGTACAACTATGATGGCGGCTGTCAGCAATGAGTAACAGATAGCATATTGATGAATATCGTGATTTGTTATTGTTGGTAGTGAAACTTCATTTTTCTTTTGAGTTACAATTTTCTGTTCAATTATTGCAATTTCTTGATTCGTTGCCTTTGACTGAAGGATGTTTGGGGCATAGCGATATGTTAAGTTCACTATCTTGTTAATGGATGTGTCAAATGTTGGTGCTGTGAGCTCATAATCCATCTTCATTTGACTGCTGTATTCGCGTTGAGCGTAGATGGTCATGTCGGTGGATTGTAATACGCATCCCTGAGATAATGTCACTATGCTTGATGACGAAATGGTTTGTGCTGTGACGTCATTGCTACAAATGATTCGCAACGAACACGTTTCGCAGCAAACCGCCAGCCAGCTGTTTTGTGTTCGTAACTCTATCCAAGTGTCCTTGCATGACGTGCGTTCGACGTCACAAGGTCCGCTGTTTTGATGTGATAGCAGTTTGGCCTCACACGGATGGTCTTTTGCCGTGTAGGTCAAATGATGGCAGGTTTTTCTTGCATAAGAAGTTCTGCGATTTTTGTTGCATGCAGTGTTTCAAGTCATCTTCAGACATAGACACGTACACGTTCTTCTTGAAATTGACAGCGATGTACTTGTTTGATAGCTGCACATAATATGTAGTTTCCTTATCAATGACCGGTAAAGGTATAGCTTTGTATATGTCGAAGTCTTCGTTAGCTACAAGTGGAATATGTGCTTCGAATAGAAAGTAATTTTCAGTAACTCGTGCTTTCACATTGATAAGCTTGTAAATATCTTTAATGTTTTCTTTGTAGTTTTCAACTGGTAGCGATAAAGATTTCGGAAGGCTTCCGGATATTTCCGTTAGTTTTTGCATCAGACGAACCGGAGTTATCAGATGAACGTCTACATGTCCTTGGTAGACGTTCGTTAGTGTATTGAACAGCATCTCCTGAAACGTCCTCAAGCTGTTGATCAGTAGGTACGTCGTTAACGAAGCAGAATTGATGTAGGTGGTGGCGGAAAGTATTTCCATTTCCGTTTCGATAGATGCTATGTTCATGTTGGTCTGATTGATGAAGTTATCAATGGAGTTGAGCTGACGTTGAATATTGTCTTCACTTTGTTTCAGTACTTGATTCTCAAGCTCCACGATAGTTGTTTGATTTTTGATTAACTCAAGTAAGTAGTTCTCGTTGGTTTGCAGAGATTGTATGTCGTTTTGGTATTTCTTAGCAAATTGTTGGTCTAATATTCCAAAAAGACTATTAGCTAAGTAGCCGACTCCGTCGACTAGACCCCGTTTCTTTCTGTTGCTCAGGTGTTTGTGGGGATTTATAAGCATGGAGTTATAGGAGTTTAGAAGTTCTATTTCATGATTTAATTGTTCCATAGTTGACCTGCAGTGTTGTAGATTCGTTTTATGGCATAAGTTCTTGATGTTCTCGAAGTAAGTTTGAGTACGACGAGTTCCTTCCCAATAGTTTGTTAGATTGTAGTACATCATTAGTATCCACTCATCATGCACTACTTGCATTTTGCCGACAGTGTCATAGTATATGGGCCGCCCGCGTTCCAAACTTGTAATCTGAGCGGTCGACGCCGGCGCTCCGCGCGTGCCATCAATGGCGCTATAAGATCCCGTTACAAATGTAAACAATGATAACATTGATATTAGTAGCGTTGAAATAGGATTCTTTGACCTCTTCCGCCGCTCAGTTTTCGGATTCTGTTGAGGCTTATGTTTCGTTTCGTTTTCCTCGGCATCCTCCATTTCAGAGTTCAATGGTAATGGCGATAGTTTTGTTATTGGGCGTTTTATTATTCCTGCTTGAGTTTTCACGGTAGTAACTCGAACATATCCATCAGATCCTGGATGAGTCTCCAGTATACGACCCAAGGCCCATTTTCCTGGCGGTAGATTGTTTTCTTTTACCAGTACTACATCGCCTTCTTTGACGTTTCTAGTAGGCTTGTTCCACTTACTACGTGTTTGTAGAGTAGTAAGGTAATCGTTTGACCAGTTTTTCCAATATTGTTGAAACATATGCTCGATAAGCTGCCACCTACGACGTAAATCGATGTTATTTACGTTATTGTAATCCGAGAGTGGCATGGACAATATTGGGCTTCCTGTTAGGAAGTGTCCAGGAGTGAGGCAGTTGTAAAACTCTTCTGGATCTTCAGTTAGCGGGCACAGCGGTCTTGAATTTAAGCAGGCTTCTATTTTTGCTAAAATCGTTATGAATTCCTCGTATGTCAGTTTCTGGTCCCCAAGTACTCGTCGCAGATGGTGCTTCATCGACTTGACGGCAGCTTCCCACAGACCGCCAGCAGTTGGCCAGGCGGGGGCATTGAAATGCCACTCCACCTCCAATTTGGCCAGTTCGTTGAAGAGATCTGGTTTCAGTAGTTGTTTGAACTCTTCGAATTCTTGACGAAGTACCTTTGCAGCGCCGATAAAGTTTGTACCACAGTCAGAGTACATGTGGCTGGGGGTGCCGCGCCTCGCACACAGTCTTTGGAAGGCTGCCATAAACGTTTCTGTGCTAAGGTCTGACACGAGTTCAATATGAACGGCTTTCGTCACCATACATATGAATATGGCTATGTATCCCTTTGAAGTTTTTATGCCTCTACCCTTGTTGTGTTTAACATCCACATGACCGGTAAAGTCTACTCCTGTGTGCGTGAAAGGTCGGCACGGAGTGATCCTTTGTTGTGGTAGGTCGCCCATCAGTTGATAGCCATCTGTCTTGTTGAAGCGGTGACAGCGTACACATCTTCGAAGTTTTTCCTTGACGGCACGGTTACCGCCAACGATCCAGTACCGCTGTCTTATATAAGTCAACGTCAGCCGAGCTCCTCCATGTAACGTGGATGAATGAGCTTGTTCTATGAGAAGTTGTGTAAATCGTCCTCTATGTGGTATGATGATTGGATTCTTCATCTCCCCGGGTAGGCTTGAGTGCTTAAGACGACCTCCGACACAAATAATTCCCGTTTTGTTTATATAAGGATTCAATTTGCAAATTGCGCTTTTCTTCGGTACTGTTTCGTTATTAGCAAGTTGTGTAAATTCGGAATTGAACTGCAGTCGCTGCGCGTGAATTATGATACTTTTACGCGCTGCGCTTAGTTCACTTGTTGTTAGGTACGTAGTTTCCGATTTCGTCTTATTGCGCATATTTTTAATGAAGCGTAATATCCATGCGATGACCCTGTTTACTTGTGTCAATGAGCTGCATTTGTTCAATAATTTTGTGATTATGTTATGTTCGTTATTCCCTTGTGAAGGGTTTTTGATTTGAACGTGATTTATGCAGCCAAAATTCGTTTGGAAAGCGCAAGGAATATCTTCCGATACATCTTGTTTTGTTAAAAGTTCGGGGCCTTGCCACCATAGGTTGAACTTCATCAGTTTGCTTGGCAAATGACCTCTTGATGCGCAGTCTGCGGGATTCTGCTCTGACTTGACGTAGCACCACTGAGCTGCAGGAATGACGCTTTTGATCTTTGTAACTCTGTTGGCTACGTACGTCTCCCATCTTGATGTTTCGCCTTGAATCCACGCCAGGACAACTTGTGAATCCGACCAGGCCCGTATTGATACGTTATATCCGCAGAATGTTTGCTTGGTTTTCTTCATCAAGTCAGCCAGTAGTTGAGCGCCACACAGTTCCAGTCTAGGTAATGTGGTTTTCTGTGTCAGTGGAGCCACCCTTGTTCGAGCAGCTAGTAGAGTTACGATGGGTTGGCCATGCTCGTTGAACACTTTGCTGTAAATAACACAAGCGTAAGCCTTTTCACTTGCGTCACAGAAGCCTAATAACTCGGCACATTTTTGTGTATCGCCAATCCATCTGTTTATCGTTATTTTGTTGACGCATGGCAGTTCTGTTTTTAGGTTCAGCCACTCAGATTCGATGTTGCTGGGCAGTACGTCATCCCAGCTAAGTTTACTCATCCAGAGTTTCTGGAATAGTAGTTTGGCTTTGACCGTCACTGGGGAGAGCCAACCCAGTGGATCGTAAAATTTCGATATGGCTGAGAGTAAGGATCTCTTTGTTAGCTGTTTTGAGTTTTCCACAGGCCAGTTGAAGTGGAAGGAGTCGCTGTTTGGATTCCAACCGAGTCCTAATGTTTTGGTTGATTCTTCACCTTTAAAATCAAACATGTTTTGAGTTGAAATTTGATCCTCGCGTAAGTCTTCCAGTATAGCTCGGTCATTGGCTGTCCACTTTCGTAAATTCATGCCTCCTCCTCTTAATAGTTGGATCAAGGATTGTTGCAGTTTTTTCGCTTCTCTGAGATTGTTATGGCCGCTAATGACGTCATCCACGTAGCATTCTTCTAAGAGTATCTTGGCCGCTTCCGGATGTTTGTGACCATCGTCAATGGCCAGTTGCTTCAATGTTCGCATAGCTTGCCATGGTGCGCATTTAGTCCCGTAGGTTACGGTGCAGAGCTGGTAATCGCGAAGATGTTGATCTCGTGAGTCCCGCCATACAATTCTCTGTAGATGTTGTTGTTCTTTTGAAATCCAAATGCAGCGGTACATTTTTTCAGTGTCAGCAGTGAATGCGTATTTATAAGTTCGCCATTTAAGTATAAGAGCTTGAATATCTTTTTGTAAATTGGCGCCCTTTTCCATGACATTGTTCAGACTGAAGCCACTAGTAGTTTGTTGAGATGCGTTAAATACGACCCTCAGCTTTGTTGTTGTGGAGTTTTCTTTCAAGACACCGTGATGCGGCAGAAAGTAGATGTCAGTAGGTATCTGAGGTGCACGTTTCATGTGACCCAGATCTGCATACTCTTCCATGAATTGTTTGTACATTAGTGAAAGTCTTGCTTTCTTCTCTAGCCGTTTTTCCAACTGTAAAAACTGTGAAACAGCAATTGTTCTAGATTTGCCTAGTTTCTCTTCGTAGTCTGAAACGAGAGGCATTTTGACGATGTACTTTCCATCAGATGATCTTCTCACAGTTTCTTTATAAAATTGTTCGCACTGGTCGTCCTTGGGGATATCTGTCGTATTTTGAATTTCTTCATTCTCCCAAAATTTTGTGAGATCCTCTAAGTTTAATAATGTAGCGTGGCAGTCAAACGTTTGCTTCATCTTTCCGCATAGAATCCACCCAATTTGCGTGTGTTGTGCAACTGGGGAGCTGTTATTGCCTTTCAATACACCTTCTAGGATAATTTCGGAGTATACGTCGGCTCCTAGTAATAGGTCGATTTGCCGAGATACGTTGAAGTCAGGATCTGCAAGTTTTAAGTTTTCTAAATGCGTCCATGCGCCTTTCTCGAACGTTTTCGTAGGTAAGTTGTTTGTTAGCTTCGTCATGATAAGTGCTTGAGTTTCAAAACTGTAATCGGAGTAAATCGATTGGCAGGTAAATTTTAGTTTTCCCCTGCATTCTCTAGAAACAGAGCCGATTCCCGATACCGATGCGTTGATCCCGTTCCGAGGAAGACGTAACATTTGTGCTGCGTTTTCTGTTATCAAGTTTACTTGTGAGCCTTGATCGAGTAGCGCACGCAGTGTTACATAAGTCCCATCCACAGATTTGACTTTCAGTTGGACCGTAGTTAGTAGAACTTCCATGTTGTCTTTAAACAAATGGTTAGATGTTGGTTGTTGAGTTGATGATGAAGAGCGTTGCTCAATGTTGTTTTTTCTGTTTGTTGACGTTATGTTTTGTTTGTCCGAATTGTGCAATAGTGTGTGGTGTTTCAAGTTACATTCTTGGCACGTTTTTGTTGATTTGCACTCGTTGTTTCCATGACTGAACAAACAGTTTTTGCAGAGCTGCAATTTTGAAACTGTGTCATTTCGTTTGCCGAAGTCCATTTGAAGGAATTTGTCACATTGGCGTAGTACGTGACTACCGTTGCAGAATGGGCATTTTCCATGTAAAGTGTGGTAGTTGTTTGTTTTATTTTGATTGACGCTATAGTTATGTTTCTTCATCTGGGTTTGCTTGTTGAATGTTTTCCAGTTGGATGATTTTTCTGGAGCTGTAGGGTTCGCTTTCTTAGCCGACTTCATGGTTTCGTATGCCATGAACTGTGTTTCGAGGAAATACAAAAAGTCGTGCAGTTTTTGTAGTTCTCTATGATCTTGGAGTTCCTTCATGTAGTCACTTAAAGTACTGGAGTCCAGTTTTTGTGACATGATATGCACAATGATCGGGTCCCAGGTTGATGTGTCAATACCGATGTTAGAGATACCGTTTAGGCATTCGGTAATGACGTCATGCATCTTCTTCAAGTTGAATGAATCTGCATGTTGTATGATTGGCAGATTTAGCATGTTGTTCATAAATGAAGTAAACTGCAGGCGACGATTGTCGTAGCGCTGATTTAATATATCCCAACATGAGTTATAGTTTTCAGTGCTAATGGTCAGATGCTGCACTAAGCGTTCTGCTTCTCCTCGCAGCTTGGTCTTTAGATGTTGCATTTTCTGCGCGTTGTTAATCATTGGATTTTTATGTATTGCTTCCAGAAACAGGTCTTTGAAGGAGATCCACTGGCTGTAGGTGCCTGAGAACTCAGGGATTTCGATCTTAGGTGTCGATTTCTGGTAGTGGACGGTGGACCAGATTTTGGCATTAATTTTCCTCTTCAGCTCATCGTATTTCTGTTCGATGTCCGTGAACATTTGGTGGTAATGCTCGTTGGATCCTTTCAGTTGGAAGTCTATTTCCCAGTGAAGTTTATCGATAGGTTCCCATTTCGATTTCAACGTCGTGAGGTGGTCTTCCAGTTCCCATCTTTCCGTGATAGTTAGTACGTCAATTTTGGAGATAATACGGTATATTGCGTTGAAGTTGCATTCTTGCTTGTTAAGCAAGAGTTGTATGTTATTACCGTCGTCATCTTCTGAAGTCCCACCTAGGTCGAACTTCACGTTTTGCTTGCCCCAAATTGCCAGTTTGTTAGTTATGTCCGTTTTAGTTGATAAGAACATTTCTTTAGTTTTCCCGTAGATGTCATCCTTGAAGTATGCTATATTCTTATCTTCTAGTTCTAACAACAGTTGGGCATGCCTGCTTTCGAAGTCTTGCCATTGGTTTTCTAGCGACAACAAGCGTTTCTTCAAGTATTCCACAGTTTTTCGTGATGAAGAATCCTTGCGATAGTTAGCACATAATGTCTTGATGTTCTCGAAGCACGTTGACTGCAATTCCAGTTTATCCATATTGATGCTTCTTGTTGTTACCGTTGCTTTGTTAGATGGCTCAAGAGACCTGGCACGTCGTTGACGGTGACAGGAGAGCGTTGTGTTGTGTTGTGAAGGCTACTGCGTTGCTTGTAGTCTTCTCCGTTTCAAATCTTGAAATCGTTATCTTCCTTGATTTGAAATGGTCAGTGGAACTCAGCACCCATGCGCCTCGGTTGCGATATTATGCGATTTCTCAATCTAACTGGGGCGACCCGCTTCTGGGAGACCAGCTAAACCGATTCGCTACCGTAAAGAGACACAACAGCACCAAATATCCGGCTCGAAGGACCATAAAATGTACGGTTCGTACACTTGCAGAGTTGTTGTTGTTAAGGTTGAAGCGCGTAGAGAAAAGATCACTTAGTTCCCGTTAGATTTATTACGTATAAATAGTGTTTACAAGTAATATTGTTGACGATTCCTTTCTCTAATGTTAGTCACCGCGTAGCAGTAATCGCACTCGCTGATTTATTGTAATGTATGTATATTTATAGTAATAGAAATGACGCACGTCTGGTGTAAACCACCGCGTCAGCAAAACATGTACAGTGTAAGACTGTACAACTTATTTTTGTACAAAGGTCTTCTGTGTGACATTTCCAATTGATTCTACTGTCAATTTTTAAACCGAGGAATTTGGCTGTTTCTACTTGATTTATTATATTATTATCATATATTAATTTAAATTTAATTGCATTTTGAGGTCTTTGACTGTAGTTTATTACATTTGTTTTATTTATATTTATTTTTAGATTATTATTGATTAGCCATATTATTATAGATTTTAGTGCTTTATTTATGTCATTTTCAAATAGATTTTTATCATTACATGTAATATTTACTGTGCTGTCGTCTGCAAATAGTGTCATGGGTTGCACAGTTGCATTAGGGAGGTCGTTGATGTAGGTAATAAATAGCGTAGGTGCCACTACGCCGCCCCGGGGAACACCATATCTAACATATCTTACTTTGGATTGGTATTGTTCTTCTTTTTTTGTTTTTATGTTAAATTTTGTAATTTGTGTGATTTGTTTTCGATCAGTTAAGTAAGATCTAAATAGTTCTAAAACGTTTCCTCTTATACCGTATGCCTCCAATTTACTAGCCAATATTTTGTGATCCACATAATCGAAGGCTTGTGTCATATCGCAGAAGATGGAGCACACAGGGGTAGTTTATCAACCGCAGACATTATATTTTTTTAAAACTCAAAGATAGCCATATTTATATTTTTATGTTTTCGAAAGCCTTTTTGTTCACTGCATAAGATATTGTTATTTTCTAAGTAATTATTTAATTCTATATTGTAATACGTTTCAATGATTTTAGAAAATATAGAAAGGAGAGCAATGGGTCGATAACTTTCAACTAATTCTTTATCATCTTTTTTCAACAAAGGTTTAACAATTACTAGTTTAAGATCCTTTGGAAATGTGACAGGTTAATAATATGACTTAAGTGATAAGATATAATAATAATAATATCTGACTATTAACTTCTTTTACAACTTTTGTAGAAATTTCGTCATATCCGACACTTTTTGTATTTTTTAGGCCATTTATTATCTTAAATACATGAAGAGGTGTGCTTGGAGCTAAAAACATTGAATTAGGTCTATGATTAATTAGAGATGTTACTTTTTTACCAGCACCCAAGATTGGTTTAACTTTATCAACGAAGTAATTGTTAAATGTGCTAGCTATTTTGTTAAATAAGTAATTACAAACCATTATTTATTATAGCAATAAACAATGTAAAATACAAAAGAATAGTAATAACTGATTTAATACTAAAAATTAAATAAGCTTAAGCAATTAGGGAGTCCCGCTTAGAAGTGGATATATTATATTTATATTATGTCAGTTGACTCATTTAGTTAACTTTTTTGTACGAATTAAGTACATAAAGATATTATGAAGAAAAAAAAATACGTACAGTAATTGGCGTTAACCATTTTCTTGGTAATTGGTATTAACGAAATGTTATAAAATAGAAGAAGATAGCTTTGTAATATTTTAATTCGTTATATTTAATTTAATAATTTTTAAAAAAAATATTTAATTAATAAAACATTGGTTATATAATTCTAATGTGTATGTGTAATTCTATTTATTGTTGATTATTTTAATGATAAGTACTTATGTGTTTTATTGAATTTTATTTTTTTTATATAATGTATGGACTATGTCTGAAAGAAATGAATTAATAATAATGATTGGTTCTTCTATTAATTATCACAGTTTTGCGTTCAAAACGCTCTCCTGTAAAATCATGATTTTGTAGCTAACCGTTTATACTCTGGTACCGTCGATTTGTCATCAACCTTATAATTGATATTAATTGTTTACTCTTTCGCTCCGTGTAGGTTCCGGTAAATTATAAACAGCTTCCCAAGTCGTAGTTGTCAGAGAGGAAACAAAGAAAATGTCGTCTGGAGTATTGTCTACTATTGCCATTACCACAAGCTTGGTGATTATAATACATAGCTTCTTCTTAGACCCATGCCCTGCCCATTACTTACGCTGCGCGTCACATGATAATAAAATAACTAAGAAGTTGAAAATCATTTTTCACCTCAGCACCTCAAATAAGCAGGTTTTGCTGTTTAAAAAAGATTGTGAGCAAATTTCGATTTTGCTGCGAGTGTGAGACAAAATAAGTTTTTAATAAAAAAAAAATACTGAGAACAGTGCACAGTGCTTAGGTCTAATCACAAAATTCGAAAGATTTGAACTTCACTTTGTTCTGTCATTTTCAAAAAAGAAACAAACAATAAAACGTTCGATACACATTAACCGTAAAATTGCAAATCATCTGTTAAGGTTTTAAATGTAATTATCATAGTTTAACTTTATTTTTTTTATATTGTTGGTTTTACAATTATACAGTCATGTGGTTTAATTTTTACCATGTTGTATTTTTTAATTTTTGGTAATAATTATGTTCTCGCTGCTGAGGTGAAAATTTGTATGTGTTACACGTTACACGAGACCAAAATTATTTGCATCTCGCGTCTTTGAATCCCTCGCTGCGTTCAGGATTCTAACATAGAATCACTCGCTACGTTCGTGATTCAATTATAGAATCCTTCGCTTACTTGGGATTCAAAATCAACTTTTCTCTCTTGATGCACAAACAACTATTATTCCCATTGGAAATAAGCCGTTTTACACTTCTTAAGGTGAATCCGCAGCTGTAGCCCGCGAAATTAAAATGTTCTTACATTTTTTGCTATTTGCAGGTCAGTGTCAGGTTGTGTCTTGATAAAAATACGATTCGCGACTATAACAGATATGTATTTACGGAATTATAATCATTAATACATCTCCCTAAGTTAGATTTGTTCCATTGAATGATTCAGAGAGAAATAAACGATAATGAAGTTCCTTTGTCTATGTCAAAATCATCCCGTATGATATACAGCGTGCCACTCTACAGTGGCGACATTAATTTAACACACGTATACTTTTTATTTTTATGTAGGTATTTACAACTATCTAAAATAGCATCTTGGAGCAACCTATACATAAAGAACTGCACAGCGGTAATTAACCGCGGTCATGGATCATAACATCGAATCAATGACATTAAAACAAATAACGTCCAAGGAGTAGGCGAATTGACGGAAAGAGAGAGCTTTATTATTTAGTTTGTTTGATTTTTTTTATTTTACAATTTATAATTATTTATTATTTATCTTACCATAATACATTAAAATTTAAAAAAAGTTTTTTTTATTTTTACATAAAATATTTAAAAAAAATATGGTTACTGGCCACTAGCCCTACCAGTATGTCAAATTAATGTCGCCACTGGAGCGGCACGCTGTAGTAATATTATAAATTAATGCGAAAGGGAGCTTGTGTGTTTGTTTGTTAGGCTTTCACTCTAAAACGGTTCAAAGATTTGGATGAAATTTGGCACATGGGTAGACCATGACCTGGAGAAGGTCTTAAGATTATTTTCGTCCTGGAACGCTGACGAAGTCGCGGGCAACAGCTAGTAATTGTATTTTTTCAAACCTTGAAACTTCATACCATATATTAAATCTTTGTGTGCTTATCACAGTCTCAAGTTTTTAAACAAAAGGGTGTTACACCCATATTTTTTCTTTCTTGCTGTTAAAATGTTACCTAGACGCTTTTATTTGAAAACTTGAGACGGCTTAATTCGAAAAGGAATAAAATAATTTTTAATTAGAACAAATAAAAGCTTTTAAAAAAAATCGTTTATTTATTTTTTAGGGTTTCGTACCTCATAATAAAAAACCAGCCCTTATAGGATCTTGTGTCTGTCTGTATGTCTGTCCGTCTGTCACAGCCAATTTTCTCCGAATCTACTGGACCGATTAAGTTGAAACTTGGTACTTGGTACTACAATTGCTTATTTATTCTTTTTATTTTTTAATATGACGTGTACAAAAGTGATTCCGATATTCTATTTACAGAATGAACGATTTTATTTAATTTCATTTCACACATATGAATTTCTGTGACCCGAGGACGCGTAACGTAAATTCATAAATTTTGAATATGGGGATCACTTTTGGGGGCAAATCAGAAAATTAAAAAAATAGTTTTGCAAACGGTACCGTGTACATATCAAATGAAATGACTTATTGTAAGAATTTTAGATATATTTTTAAAATAAATACTCTTAAAGTTATTTAAGAAAATAGATGAAAATTTACTATTGCGCACTTATCTCCGAAACTAGTAAGACAACAATTTTGAAAAAAATACATAAAATAGTTCTTTACTAATAGATTACAGTTCCAAATTGGAGAAGAGTTACGAGAGATAGGACTCAGTGGAAGTTGTTAGAGGAGGCCTTTGCCAAAAGGCACATTGAACTAAGAGACATTCTATAAACTACTGAAATAGCACAACGCAAAGAAGTTCAGAATAAAATGGGCTTATTATAATAGATTACAGGGACACCTATAAAAAGACTATGGTCTTAAAATAACATGGCAAATCACTCAGTATTGTGCGCACATCCTTACATTTGCAGTTGTGGAATGTATGAAACGTCTTTCAACGACAATTTTAAGTTTGTGCTTCGGATAAATGCATCCCAACTACGGAACCCTTCATTGTGCGTAGTCCGACACGCACTTGGCCGATTTTAACTTTTTAGTCAAGTTTAATTTTTAACGTGACTGGAAGTTTAATCATTTCTATCTAATTTAAATATATTTTATTAATAGGACTTTATAAAAAGCCTTACTTATTTTTTATGAGATTACGATTTTAAGTTATGGTAATTTATTTATGATTTATTATATATATTTTTAAAAACCTATTGAACTGGTCCACGTATCTATCCATCTGCAACCTTGAAAAATTCAAGTTGAAAGTCAGAAAAATAAAAAAACTGGCCACGTGTTAACACTACATATTTTATTATTTAGATGATTGTATGTATTACCTAGCTATTATTAGCTTGTACGAGATTAGGATGGCTCTGAAGCAGCTTAAAAACAACAAGGCGCCGGGTGATTATGGAATTACGGCCGAGCTCCTGAAGGCCGGCGGAAAACCCGTTCTCAAGGTCCTCCAGAAGCTCTTTGATTCCGTCATACTCGAGGGCAAAACGCCACAGGCATGGAACAGAGGTGTGGTGATCCTTTTCTTTAAGAAGGGTGACAATACCTTCCTTAAGAATTATAGGCCCATCTCACTTCTGAGCCATATCTACAAGCTGTTTTCAAGAGTCATTACGAACCGTCTCGCGCGCAGGTTTGACGACTTCCAGCCTCCCGAACAAGCCGGATTCCGTAAAGGCTTTAGCACAGTAGACCACATACATACGCTGCGGCAGGTTATACAGAAGACCGAAGAGTATAACCTGCCTCTCTGCTTAGCGTTTGTGGACTACGAGAAAGCCTTTGATTCGATCGAGACATGGGCTGTACTGCAGTCTCTTCAACGGTGCCAGATCGACTATCGGTACATCGAGGTGCTGAAGTGTCTGTACAAAAACGCCTCTATGTCGGTCCGACTCCAGGACCAGACCTCGAAACCTATCCTTCTGCAGCGAGGTGTGAGGCAGGGAGACGTTATCTCTCCGAAACTGTTCACCGCTGCACTGGAGGATGTCTTCAAGGTTCTGGACTGGAAAGGGCTAGGCATCAACATCAATGGCGAGTACATCACTCACCTTCGGTTTGCCGACGATATAGTTGTCATGGCTGAGACTATGGAGGACCTCAGTGTAATGCTCGATGACCTCAGTAGAGCTTCCGAAAGAGTGGGTCTGAAAATGAACATGGATAAGACAAAGGTCATGTCAAATGCCCATGTAACACCCACTCCCATGAAGATCGGAGGCGCTACACTCGAAATTGTGGACGAGTATGTTTACCTCGGACAAACTGTCCAGTTAGGTAGGTCCAACTTCGAGAAAGAGGTCAGTCGTCGAGTCCGACTCGGCTGGGCAGCGTTCGGGAAGCTTCGCAATATCTTCTCGTCCCACATACCGCAGTGTCTCAAGACGAAAGTCTTTGACCAGTGCGTGTTGCCAGTGATGACCTATGGCACTGAAACGTGGTCGCTTACAATGGGCCTTATCAGAAGGCTAAAAGTCACCCAAAGGGCAATGGAGAGGGCTATGCTTGGAGTTTCCCTACGTGATCGAATCAGGAATGAAGAGATCCGCAGGCGAACCAAGGTAACCGACATAGCCCGAAGAATTGCCAAGCTTAAGTGGCAGTGGGCAGGGCACATTGCTCGCAGAACTGATGGCCGATGGGGCCGAAAGGTCCTGGAGTGGCGACCGCGTACCGGAAGACGTAGCGTTGGAAGGCCTCCTACAAGGTGGACCGATGACCTTGTGAAGGCCGCAGGTATCCGCTGGATGCGGGAAGCACAGAACCGGTCGAAGTGGCGATGCTTGGGGGAGGCCTATGTCCAGCAGTGGACGTCTTTCGGCTGAAATGAATGAATGAATGAATGATGTATTACCTATATATTATATTATGTGCCTACGTCAATGTTTTAATCGTGCTGATTTTAGCTCAACTTACATAAATTAGAACCGATAATTAATTCAGTCTACGAAGTTAATATGAATTATGAAACAGGTAGGTACTGACCGTTGCCTTACCTAAATTAACACACACACCTACACACACACCACTCACACACACACACACCTACACACACATACCACTCACATACACAAACACACATCATACAATTCCACTCTTGTTTACCATACAGTAGAATGACACAGTCCACTTGAGATAAGTTTTTGTTTGACCGTAAACTACCTCTTTTTTTCCTTGTATTTTAATACAGAAAAAAAATAAAAAATAACAATAATAAATGTATTTCTAAATTGTATTAAAAAACTGTTTCAAACTCTGTCCCCCTTATTACAAAACAAGGTTTATCTTCAGACCCAGGTTTAAAACATGGAGCCATTATTGAATTTCGAACTTTATTACAACTATGGTAAAGGTCCTAAACTCAAAACTGACAACTTAGTACCGAACTAAGTTTTCAATTTTGTAAAAAGAACGGTATTTCAATCACTGTTACGTTCTTATTACAAAAACTGGCTCCATGGTTTAAGCCATGTCAAATATAAATCTTGTTTTGTAATAAGGCGGTGTATGTTTTTGGATAAATAAAGATTATATTAGATTAGAATAAATTCCTTCCTTAAATTTAAAGTAGACACACACATTTAGTATATAGGTACTAAATATATGTTACCAATTAAGTAGGTAATCTTATTATGAAATAGTTTTGATAAAATGAATAGTAAGTAAAAGAACTTTTTCCATTCCGTTTTCTTTCTCATATAAATCGTAATTATGCTTACTTATAACCTACTTAGTTTCGTGATATTGTAGTTTATTTATTGACAGATAGTTTATACAAATTTATTTTCATAAATCACGTAGTACCTACACCAGTGCATTATTGTGTACACTTGACAAAAAAATTGTATGGGCTTGCATAACTTGCATTAAATTTTATCAAAGTACTACTTGAGACCGTGAAAATTATTGACAATAGCAGCGAAACCGATATATGTACCACTTTTCTTGATTAGGCATTGCATTTAGTTATTATTTTATAGATGCTGTTACTATAAAATACCCACATTTTAATGGAGCCTAAAAAGGTAATAAGAGGATTCCCCCTTTTTTCGTCAGTGTTTTATAATCTTGTTTATCTATAACAAATCAAATCAAAAGTCATTTATTCAAACTAGGCTGAGAGTCAGCACTTTACGAACTTCAAACATTACATAAGACAGTGGGAAAAACTCCCAGCCTTCACCACTTCCTAGTGCTTAAGCTGGGAAGAAGTGGTGCAACAAACTCCCCAGCAGCACAGCTGTCTGTTCAGTTATAAAACTTGATTCTATACAATAGAATGTAAATTTGCATTATGCAACACCAAACATTAAATTAAAATATTTACCATAAGTTAGCTAGCACACGCCACTACACAAACAAAATAAAAATCGTCGAAAACTATACACAAGCAGAAATAAAAAAAAACGTAAACAGAACGATAACGATATACTAATATAATAAAGCTGAGAAGTTTGTTTGTTTGAGCGTGCTGATCTCTGGAACTACCAGATTTGAAAAATTCCGTTAGCATTCTATAGCCCAATTCTTGAGAAAGATTATAGGATAATTAACGTCACGCTACCCTTAGGAGGTGAGCAAACATAAAAAAGCAGAAAGAACGCTAAGCCAAATCTAATCAAATCAAATCAAAAACAATTTTTTTTTATTTGTTAGGATATGGTACAATAGATGTTACAATATTGGTTAGTATGGCGTACAAATATTTCTATACAAAAACAAAGCCCATAATTTACTAACCTATTTATAATTATGAATAATAATGAATTAGAGAATAAAATATGAATAATAGTTAATTAATACCGATTGAGATTTTATTGTAGTAATAATAATAATTATAAATAATGAATTATGTAGTTTTTGCATGTCATGGATTAAAGGCTATTTTATTACTTTATTATATTATTAATGATTTATCCTCTAAGTATTCTTGAACACAGTAATATTTTTTTTCCAACAATACCCTTCTGAACAAGGCAATGGCAAATCTTGAGTACTATTTGGCAAATGGTTATAAGTATAATTATAATAATTCCCATGCAGTAAGTATTTTTTTAAATAGCATTTTTTTATTTGGGGTAATTTCACTTTGTCTTTGTGCCATGTTCTACTATTTATTTTGTAACTGCTTTTTGGAATAAATTATATATTTTTACAAAAGTGCATATTTCAAATATATAAAGACATGGTAAAGACAGTATTTAAAAAATTTTAATTATAGGTTTACAGCTATCTAAAAAGTGGGCTCCACACATTGCCCGGACGCATTTTTTTTGTCCTTTTAAAACTCTTTGCACATCTACTGAGTTCCTCCAGATTATAAGACCATGATTATCTGAGTACAGATGCTACATAAGCATGGTAAGCAACCATTGCGGTATTTAGATTAACCGTTTGTCTTAATCTTTTTAGGACATACACAAAGCGATCTATTTTTTTGAGTATTTTATCTACGTGTGGTTTCCAAATGCAAGTTTGGTCCACAGTTACTCCTAAGAATACACATTCATTAACAGTGTTTAAGGGAGAATTGTTATACTGGATGTCTAGACTATCTATATGTAATAACACAAGTGATTGTATGGATATCACTAATAAGATTAGCTACGTAGTACCTAGAACAACCATAAGCCGTGGGGTGCGCGCACGACCTGTATTTGCAGTATCTTCTAGTCGTACGAACGCAGGCTTGCGAGCACCCCTACGTCGTCTTACTGGTCAATATAACAATCTCTTTCAGAATATTGACATCTTCGCTTTGCCAACTGATAAATTTAGAGGCCTTGTTCGTGGAACTATGTTGGATATTGCTCCGTAATATTTTTAACTCTTAGTCTATATATTTGTAATTTCTTGTTTTTCTTTTTTATTTGCATGCCTTTTTAGTGTTTAGTTTTATCCTTAACAGCATAATTTAATTGTACATACTAATTGTAAGAGCACATCGCATTAGTTTTATAATTTGTTTTTATAATATGTGGAAAATGTCGTGGGTCGTGTTTACTCACTCTACAGCTCAAATTTCATGTAATAAATAATGTGTAACTGTTTATTTTCCCAAATAAATAAAATAAAATATCTGTGTTTGTGTTGAGTGCTTGAAATTGTATTATATTTGTTTTTGTCATGTTTATTTTTAAGATATTAGTTTCTAGCCATTTGATTGCCTTGTCTAATGCTTTAACAATTCGTTTTTCCAAGTCTTTGTCATCGTCGCTTTTAATAATTAATGTTGTGTCATCAGCAAATAGTACGCACTCTTCATTAATCGCCTCTGGCAGGTCGTTGATGTATACTAGAAAGAAAAGAGGGGATAAAATTCCTCCTTGAGGTATACCGAAGTTGTTTTGTCTGTATTTTGATTTAAATTTATTTTATTTATTCGGATGATTTCTTGTTATTTTTACGCACTGCAGTCGGTCGGTAAGAAAGCTTTTGATCCACTCGTTGGCTCTGGACTCCATGGTGAGAAAATTTTGAGAGTAATATTTTATGGCAGACAAGGTCGAAGGCTTTTGTCATGTCTAGAAAGACACAGCCTATTTTGGATTTTTGATTTAGACTTTCGGTTACTTGTTCAATTAAGGAAAAACATGCTGAAGCTGTCGACCTCCCCTTTCGAAGATGCGATGCGATGCAGTGGGGTGGCGGCCGAGAGAGTTATGTAAAAAAACCCGGCCAAGTACATGTCGGACCATGCACAATGAAGGGTTCCGTAGTAAAAACAAACTTCACATTGTAGTTGAAAAACATGTTCTCCCATACATCGATATACGTCACGGTCAATTCTCCAACTGCAAATCTCACATTATAGCATAATCTGAGCTGCAAATATAAGTTGGTCGACTATTACTCGTTAACTTGTACAACTTACTTAGCTGTTATAGTTTTTATTTTTATTTCGTTAAGTATATACCTATACTACTGCCATGATTTTTTTTACATATAAAATTAGCACTTTAAAGGCTTCTACATACCAGCGCGATTTGTCGCGCGACGCGACACGGCACAAAGGCCCCGCGTGTCGCGGGACGAGCGGTGCCTTTGTGTCGCGTCGCGTCGCGCGACAAGTAGCCCCGGTATGTAGAAGCCTTAAAGCTTAATATTACGCAAACGTGACACTGAAACGAAAAATGGTTCGCACAGACCCGCAATATTTTTGAACGGCCTATCCAACGATACCCCACACCATGGGATAGACGAGAAAAAATAAATATCAACCCCAGTTTATGTGTAGGAGCAAAAAAAAAATTTTTTTCGCGATTTTAATTTAACAATTTGTCGGCGTGAATATGTATAGGTAGGTACCCATGCCAAAGTACAGCTATCTATTAAAAAGAGTTACTGAGCTAACAGACAGACGGACATGGCGAAACTATAAGGGTTCCTTGTTACCACGGAACCCTAAAAATGTGGCTGTTATTTTCGTACATTGTGTATCTTACGACTTCCAAGCGAATGAAGTCGCGGGCAGAAGGTAGTTTAAGTATAAATCGCGCAAATATCGGCTACGGATACCAGACTAGTTTAACATGTTTCCGAAATATGCAAGTGCACGTGAATAAAACCGCTCATGAATAAACATGAGTGTCTCTCACGAAAGTAATCGTCCAATAAACACCGATTAATAAAATGTCAAGGGTGATACTGAGGTGAATCCTGGAAAACTACAATCATCGCCCCATTAGCTCAAAGACAACAATGCAGATATTTAACTTCAATTATACTTTATACTTATGTTATAAAAAGTCAAATTGAGAATTTCTGTAGAATTGACCTCATTACATTAAGATGAATGTCGGTTAAAGGGCCGCTAAACGCCCTTTTGCATCATAACAATAAAACTTTCTATTGTGTCTCGTTCAGTATCCTTGAGCTGCTACAAGATATTTATGTAGCATTAAAGACTAACTTTTATTACCTAGGTAATGAGCTAATCGTAAATCAGCAGATTACTGCAAAACGATCTATTTCGTCGATGAAACTTTAATGCCTTGAATGTAATAGATAAACTTGTTGTCTTTTTCATTCAAGGTTTAATAATAAAATGTTATCATGTTTATGAAATTTTCTATCTCATATGTTGATGACCATATACCGTCCATATGTTCTATAATGTATTTAATTAATAAATATAAAAAACCGGCCAAGTGCGAGTCGGACTCGTGCACGAAGGGTCCCGTACCATTATCTATAAAAATGGCAAAAAAACACGTTTGTTGTATGGGAGCCCCACTTAAATATTTGTTTTATTTTAATTTAATTATTTATTTTTAATGTTATTATATATCTACATATTCTAATATAATAAGAATATTTCAAGCGTCTACCTGTTGCCGTTATTAATATAGAGCAAAAACGAGCAAAAAAATCACGTTTGTTGTATGGGAGCCCCCTTAAATATTTATTTTATTCTATTTATTTGTATTTTTTGTTATAGCGGCAACAGAAATACATTATCTGTGAAAATTTCAACTGTCGAGCTATCACGGTTCATGAGATACAGCCTGGTGACAGACGGACAGACAGACAGACAGACAGACAGACGGCGGAGCCTTAGTAAGTAAGTGAGGGTTCCCGTTTTACCCTTTGGGTACGGAACTCTAAAAACGACCATTCTTAACGTATTTTAAATATAGGCGATTTTCTGCAACTGCAAAAAATCACTTTGTAATTCACGGTATCATTAAACGGTTTAACGGTATCAAGACTTCTACATACCGGGGCGACTTGTCGCGCGACGCGACACGACACAAAGGCACCGCTCGTCCCGTGACACGCGGGGCCTTTGTGTCGTGTCGCGCTGGTATGTAGAAGCCTTTATTCGGTTTCGAGCCTAATGTACGTCTTTTTACACGAGCAGCCTGTGGGCTAGATATTTGGAAAGATCTTACAACGCTCTCCGCGTTCAGTATAATAACACGTTTAGGATGCTGGTGGGGCTGCCCCGCTTCTGTAGTGCGTCGGGGATGTTCGCGGATCTGCATATAGATTGTTTCTACACAACCATGCGCAAAAGGTGCGCAGAGTGTGGAACAGCTCCAACAGTATCATTAAGCATGATTTCAACTCGCCTAGACTGTGTTTTCGTGGGTCGCTGTTGTGCCATCTCACATCGGTTGCCGCAATGGTGGTCCAAAACCATTTGTTTGTTTTTGTGAAGTGTCAGTTCTTACTAATATAAGTAGTTGTAAATCTCACTAATAATTTTTGAGTCCTATGATACTTGAATAAAGATAGTTTTATTATAATGAAATAAAAGCGATTTTAAGATGAAAAATATTCTTCGTTTAAATCTTGTACGATATGGTACGCACCCCTTCGTGTGCGAGTCCGACTCGCACTTGGCCAGTTTTTTTTATAATCTTTGTTTAAACAGCATTATGCAAACACTAACCGACTGTAATATTTTTATTATATTTATTTATAAAGAGTAATTTACAATAATATTTAGTTAAATAAAAAAAATATAGGTAGGTAAATGTTTGTAGAAAATATCTTGCGGTTTAAACATAGGTACCGGTCGTTATAAATATACCTGGGCAGGTGGACATACTTTCGTATTTTCGCTCTTATTACAATGTGGATAAGCACTATCTATCAGATAAATAATAAATGGAACTGAATTTGCAATTATGTGATCTGCCAGATAAGGTAGCCGGAACTTATCTGAGGGTTGTAAAACAAGTGTTCGGAGCTTATACTCGTAAAATAGCTTAGGGCTAAAACAGATAGAAAGCTTTTATTTCAATCAATTACAGGCACTTTTGCATTGTCAAAGCGTCGGTCAGTTAGTCAGAAAGTTGAAGCTATTTGCCCATTCCAAAAAGTAGATCTCTATGGAGAAGAACAGGCAAGCAACTCCAAGCATACTCTTTTAAATCAAGATATTACAAAGTCCTGGGTACATTATTCTTGACGCTTCTATATGTGAGAACAATGTAAAAAATTAATTATTTAAATACAATTCAAAATTGAAGATTAAAAGATTACAAATAAGCCCTGGCAGTTAAGAGATGACCAGTCAACTGACGACGTCAGTTCACGAACACGACGCGTTGATCAGCACCATCCAGCTCGGCCATTCTATAGGGAACCGAATGATCCAACAGACGCGCCACCATCAGCGAGACATTTAAGTGAGCATGACAAACAAAAACATGCATTTTGTCTTTTTTAATTTACCAAAACTACATTTTACAACGGCCTCTTAAATCATTGCCTAAAAATAATAACTCAGTACTTACTAGTAACTACATATTAGCACTTTTGAAATTAGAACTACATATCTCCTAAACAGAAGATAAATAAATAACATTTCAGTTTAAACCAATCACGACAATTTGATCTAGTCAAATACATTATTAAAAGATTAATAATACAAAATGGACAAAAAAAAATTTACTGCGCTGAAATATTTGCATAGCTAATGCAGATCAAGTTTCGATTAAGTTTTGTTTTACAACATGTCCCAGAATTAACGCACAACCTCTTAAGGGGTCATTGTACTTATCATTATGAATAACTTTTGCTGATATTTTTTGCGATTTCAGGCTTGTTCCCATAGTAAAAGTTATTCATAATGATGAGTACAAGGACCCCTTAAGAGGTTGTGCGTTAATTCTGGGACATTTTGTATAAACATTTGATATTTAAACTTGTTTACTTCCCGATATTTATTGACCTACCAAGGTTTCTCACAAATAAACTATTTACGAACTGTAAAAGATGAATTAACTTGCTAGATTAAAAGGGGCTTTTTCTGTAATCATAAGTACTTATGACATATAAGCAGCAACTTACCACCCATTTCCTTCATATCCTCATGTCACTACATCCTTTCATTTTGAGCACAATTTTAAATGTCAGGTCTAATTAAACGCCCAATAAGTACCCGTCTATTAGACACCTGCCAGGTTCCTTATATCTCTGAACCTCCTCACAGTAATCAGAAAAAAAGATTAGTTTGTTTTTTATTTTACTAACGACACACTATTTGATGGGATGGTCTATTGGTGGTCAAGGCCATCGGCAAAAGATTGTTTGGTATGCACATCAATCAATAGACCCAATATAAATCGATATTGATGACTTTTTGATGACATTGCGGTATATAATTGATAGCAATTACCTATTCAAGTATTTTTTTGTGTAGAACGATTGCGATAACACCAAAAAACTGATGTTTTTAGCACTAACTAGAACTTACTCAACCATTATTATCGTTCATAGGTTAATTATCTCTTAATTTCTACGAGAAAGTTTAGATACTCGTAGCACGGATTTAATTCTTACAATTTCTGTTTTAGTGTTTAGCATCGGTAGGCAATTGATATTGGATGCCTTGGACCTGACTCCCTGACCCTGCCGTCTGTTAATTTAAATACGAATGAAGACTTGGTAGGGTGAGATCATTCCAGTGAAAGCATGTCTCGGTGAAACAATTCTTATATCGTGTTTAGGTACATTCAAAATAAATACTAAAAAGAGTAATTTTTTGACAGAAAAGCGTATACTTACGAAGGTAAATCCAACGCCAATTCCGACCACGAACCCCCAGCCTCCGTCAGGGGGGACCATCCCCTTCTTGGTTTTCTTACCATCACTTTCAATATGTGCGAAAGCCTCATCCATTCTTTTTCGACCACAAAGAATGTTCACAAAGTTGAAAGTTGGTAATGACTAGTAACCAATTAACGCCGTATAATTTCCGAAAATGTATCTATTATTTGGTAAATCTATTATTATTTTAAAGCTATTTATTAATTTTACAGAAATAAGCACGAATCCATTTGTACAAGACGATGCTACGATGCTTGCATTTTGTACGAACGACAATGTTCAGCGCACGTCCTCACAACACTGCGTCTACAATGAAAATACTCTCAGAGAATGTATAGCACATCGAAACTATAATCAATTTGATTTGAACTTAAAATAGTTACTCCTTAATGATAACTATTATTAAAAAACGAGTTTTTTTTTAACTATCGTGAGGCTCGATCACTTAATTAGATGATAATTATGGTGATCGTAAACATCAATTCTTATGATTTGGACTGTATTGTTTTAAAACGAGTAATTCGCACGTGGCTTCACGACTAGTGCTTTATTATTTTGTTGCTCTTATTAAACACTAGCGACCCGCCCCGGCTTCGCACGGGTGCAATGCTCATACTAAATATACTACAGAATGTCTTAAAAGTAAAGGATAAAAAATGATTATTGTGGATTATCCGTAAGAGAGACATATACCATCGCGGATATTTTTGTAGACCTTTTTAAGGTGTACCATACTATTCAGCCAGAGTTTGCAATGTAAGCGCAAAAAAAACGTGTTTATTTACGACATCACATTAGAACCTCTAAAATTGTCAGTGTTTGTCTACTATATTATGCATGTATTAAACTTATAAACCTTCCCCTTGAATCACTCAATCTATTAAAAATAAACCACATCAAAATCCGTTGCGTAGTTTTATGATCTAAGCATACATAGGGACAGACAGACAGCGGGAAGCGACTTTGTTTTATACCATGTAGTGATGCACAAGATCGTAGGTTCACAACAAGGGAACCGGAATTAGCGTATCTAATGTTGCGTAATATTTGCAAATCACAACGATGTACAACTGATCGCTAAAATACCTGAAAAGAGGCTTTTAATTTGTAGCGGACGCAGTAAACGTGTTCGTTAAATTCTATTTTAGTTTTTTGATGGGTCTACCCATCAAAAAACTAAAATAGAATTTAGTGAAATCTTCTGTTCCTTAATTAGGCTCTGACTATTAGAAACAAAGGCTATTAGAGTTCAAAATAATTTATAATGTTATATATGTTGCAATTTTATCACAATATCGGTAATAGGCAGATCTTTGTACCTTTTGGTGTACTATAGGTACTACTCTGCTTAATCCTTCGGGGAATAGAGGCGTGATATTATATTATTATAATAATAATAATAATCGGTTATTTATAAAAGGGTCATGTAAGTACAATAAATACCTTATCAACTAAAATAGAGCACAGTTGCTTATTTGCCTGAACTAGGTTGAACCTGTGCTTCAGGCTAGAAAGTGCATAAATAGTTTAAATAAATCATGTAATAAATTAACAATGACTATAGAGTAAGAACTAAAATTAAAACTTACGTAAATTAAAGTAAATAATAAAAATAGCATGTTAGCAGTTCTATTTGTAGACAACAAGTAGATCTTCTGACTGTGCATAACCTATGGTTAGTAAATATTTGAGTACAATTTTTTTACAGCTAAATGAATTATTATGATATGTTTGTACAAACAATTTTCGTCAATTGTGGACAGATTATGAAAATTCTTTTTCGTACCACTTGCTCAAAAAAGTGACATTCTATGCCACAAAAAGCGAACATAACAATAGTCATTTTTAATCTGTTAAAAACAGGGAAAGAAAATTGTACTAAATTTCATTCATTCTCTAGGGGGAGAATGTGATTTAAATTTGGAATACTTACCGAAACTTATATTGAACTTATATACTATGCTTTATATACAAACAAGTTGTATATAAAGCATTATACATCTTTTTGAAAAAGGAATACGCATTTAATAGGCAGTTATGATTATTAAATAAAATTACGAAAACTGACGAGGCCGTATGAGCTTGATGCCTTTGCTTTTCCGACAAAAAAATATTAGTCTAGGAATTTGCCGCGTTTTTGTTTTCTTCAAATACATAAACGTTAAGTTTATTTTAATTTATTTTTATAAATAAGTTAATGTTCTAAAATGCTTATCTCATATTATTATTGTGTTATTTTTTTCGCAAATCGTACGAAAAGTAGAGTATTTTCCTCGGTGATAAAGCTGTCTTAGTCTTGGGTGAACTTAAATCCCTCGCGACATTAAATCGTTGAAGAGTAGAATTTGAGTTAGCTTTAAAATTAAACGTATTTTTTTTTCCACCTAGTCTATGTGAATGATGTTATAATAACTTCCGGTAGTGGTATTCGAATTTGTGTGGGGTAGATACCAAAACTAAAAAGAAAAAAAAAATAACAACCAACTTCTGAATTGAATACTTAAGTTATTTTTTACTTTGTAGTATATTTTTTGGAAGTCGGTTGTTTTAATTGCAAATAGTTTTTAATCATACCTAAGTAATGTGTGTGTACCATTACTCTAAAATGTTTTGGAGACACACTTTAAAAACTAAGCAGTAGGTACCTTTGTGAAAATAAAATCTCAAGCTGCTGAAAACGGAATCAGGCCGACTACTACTTAAAACTAGTTTCAACCAATCAAATGGCTTGAATCTAGTTTTAAGTAATGCTTTGAGTATTGAGTGACGTTCTGTAATACGGGTCTATGTATTGAAAGAAACAGTAGCGAAATCACAACCACTCTATCGTCATTGAAAATGGCAGTCAGTGGTGTTTAATAATGATATAATAATCACATTGTACGTATTTAATACACCATAAAATTAAAACACTACATAACGCCTACATTACATTTTTGTCATTATATCCCAAAAACACAACATTTTGCCCTAGAATAACGGTAAATAAATATCAGTGAGTTCAATTTCTATACAACATCGATGTCATGACGACTTTATTTTGTGTAGAAAATATATTATTTTTTGCTCCGGCTTAGCTCTGTCATAATTGTCACCCTTCGGCACTGGAATGAAAAATAACTTAATTATGATGATAACACAAAAGGTATTGGTGCAGAAAAATAAAAACCATTTTGAACCCGGGATCACAATATCCTAAAACGAAAAATTCAAATTTATGTTGTGTGTCGTCAAAGTCCAGCCCCCACTGGCACTGGGTGGTGGACTACAGCAGGGCTAAGCAGTTAATTTTTATTTCCGAAGATACAAATTATTTTTGATACAATTGATATTAGCTTTAAAGATTGCTTCATCACATTAAGTTCAGCATTGAATTTGTAACAAAATATTAAATAATTAACGAAATATGTTCGAAAACCTTTATAATAACGGTTAAGTTACATAGAAAATTAACCCGTTTCCAAGCCCTGGACACACTTTCTCTCATAAAGAATAGATGAGGTGCTGATGATAATTGTGTAATATTTAGAGGAAAATATATTCACAGCTTGTAACAGAACGGGCCAACACTGGTTTTCAGTAGTAACTTATGGTGTTGCTTGCGTTTTGAGGTATAAGATCGTTTTCATTCGTCATAGGAAAACTTATAATTTTTTTTTTTTTTTTTTTTTTAATTATTTATTATAAATTACAAGTTACAACACTGAAACAAAGCACACAATTAGACCTCTGAGGTCTGTCGTAGCATGCCATGACCTGAGATTTGATCAACGCGCTATTAAAGTTGTTAATCCTAACATTTGTTTGACTTATCATATTATAGTACCTACCTATCTTGCATGATTTAAATAAATTCTAGTTCATTTACTTCTGCCGACCGTACCGGGTCTACAGCTATTTTCAGTGCGTACAAGGTGTGATGACTGCAATGACCACAGATTTCCAATCACACCTTGTTTACATAAATTACCATTCAAATTGACTTAATTAAATACATATTTCTAAAAATGTACCCTGCTCTTGATTTGCCAAATTGCATACATAGCAATATAGTAGGCAATCATTTTTAAAATATGTTAGAGAACTAAATTGCATAGATAAGTATCTTGTTACTAAAGTGAAATTATTTAATCAGCATCAGGCTATCGCTGAATGCTTTTCATCATCATAATGCACACGTGATTTCAATCAAGAGTTCTTTTAATGATTGTTATTTTTAAGGGTCAGATAATCGCCGTTGACCTTATCGCCGTTGGCCATACAAATGCGCGTCGCGCTCACCCGCCATCATTAACTTTCATATAGATTATTTATTTAAGAAACAAAAATATGGATATTTCAAAAAAATCACAGATAGAATTATAGATAATAAAACAGACTATTCATACAAAAAAAAAGCGTGAAAATTTCTTAAGTGGTTTGAAAGTAATATCGTTTTTTACTCCGGCTCCGTGTGGTGCCAAACGTAAAGAATAGCAACATCCCATTTCTACCCCTGGGTGTCGTAAAAGGCGACTAAGGGACTTACTAGAGAATGGGCAGCAGCGTTCGTTCTCCGTGCATTTTAACACCATACTGCGATCGCCAACCCGCCTGCCAAGCATGGCGATTATGGCAACCCCTTTTGGGGGAGGCCTATGTCCAGCAGTGGACGTCTTTCGCCTGAAATGATGATGATGATCGTTTTTTTATTCTTTGGGTAGACATTTATACTTCCTGAATTTATTTCATAAAGTATTTTACTACAATTCTTAAATATTCACCTACAGAATTGATGTGTAACATGCGTTCTAGTTTAACATACATTGTTTGCATAGCTTAGTTACATTTTATGAAGGCGTAATCAGAGTTAAAAGTCACTAAAATCAGATATCTGCGCCTTAAGGCGGGTTTTTAAATGTTTAACGCGAATGTTGCATAATATTATGTTACTCTTTTGTCCGCTGGATGCTAAAAGCACAAAACCGCGGACTAATTGCGTAACTCATTCATTGGATTCTTTACGTTGCTGAGCAGATACATTTTTCGAACGTATGAAGCAATCATAATCATCATTTCAGCCGAAAGACGTCCACTGCTGGACACAGGCCTCCCCCAGTCGCCACGCTTGATAGGCGAGTTGGCGATCGCAGTATGGTCTTAAAATGCATAGAGAACGAACGCTGCTGGTCATTCTCTAGTAAGTCCAATATTCGCCTTTTACGACACCTACGGGAACAAATAGGATGGTGCTATTCTTTATGTCCGGCACCACACAGAGCGATGAATGTGAAATGAATGAAGCAATGGATCTGTACTTCAAAATCATTCAGATTGTAATTGATAGAGTACCTATTACACAATCAGGGTGCCGGTCGAAGTAGCGATGCTTGGGGGAGGGGTATGTCCAGCAGTGGACGTGTTTCGGCTGAAATGATGATGATGATGACTATGTTCAGACAACCGCACAACAGTGGTAACAATTTGTTATTGACAACGTCTTTATGTCCTAGCAGTAAAGGCGATTTTCGTAGTGTATATTATGGAATACAATTTTATAGTCCCGCAAGTTTGTTGCTTTATCAATTTATCATGCAGCGAGAATCATAAAAAAACATATATTTTTAGGATGAATCATCAGTAGCAGGAGTGAGTGTATGAAAAGAGCCTTCATGAGCTGCGATATACAGGGTTACTAGGCCCCAAGTCTGCTATTTTTACCCGACTGCGGTGAAGCCAAAAAAGAGGGTTATGTGTTTGACCAATATGTATGTATTTATGTATGTCTGTCCCTATGTTCCCTCGTAACTAGTAAACGGCTGAACCGATTTAGATGAGGGATATGTCGTTAGATTCGTCTTTATTGCACGAGTGTCATAAGGTATAATCAAATTATTAAAAATTAAAATGGTGGATTTTTAGCGCCAAAAGGTTTGTTTTCGAAAAAAAATATCTCCCAAGCCTGTTGAGTGAGGTATCAAAATGAAGGGTTTTAAAAGGTGATTACAAAAAAAAACTTATTATATGTTTAAAAGTATTTTAAATGAGAAATGATACAAAAAATATCCCAAACCTTTGGAGTGAGTGAGTAAAGGCGTCTACATACCAGCGCGACTTGTCGCGCGACGCGACACGGCACAAAGGCCCCGCGTGTCGCGGGACGAGCGGTGCCTTTGTGTCGCGTCGCGTCGCGCGACAAGTCGCCCCGGTATGTAGAAGCCTTAAGAGGTCGTTATCAGCCGTGTATAAGTGAGTTTAAAACCTAATTTACCGTCTTATAATCCCAACTAAAAATAAAAAAGTTCATTAAAAAAACAAAAAACTCGACTGCAAAAACTTGAACTGAAAAGATCGAAGAGAAAACTGAAAAATTAACTGAAAAGATGGAAACAAGATGAAAAGAAAACGAGTATCCTTTATGTACCAAAAATAAATAAATGCAGTCGGAGGCATCCAAGATGTTACGAACGCCTTAAAATTTGCCTCCTCATCTTGTTTCCATCTTTTCAGTTCATGTTTTTGCAGTCGGGGTTTTTGTTTTTTTATTTAACTTTTTTTATAAATTCAGTCATTCCAACACGATCCCATTGTCATTTTGCTAAAAGTTCGTAATCTGCTAAATTCATAATGGTCGATCATTGGTCAGTCAATGTTCTCGTAAAAGAATTGTGTTACTTATAATTGCATTGTCGTATTGCCATTATTATAAAACCCATTAGTAGAAATGTCATTAATTTGTCATTATGTACGAGATTACCAATAAATGCAATTTCTTTCAATGTAGTGTCAGTGGCCGACCATTGGAAAGTCACAATGACGCCACTATAATAGTAGATTACCAAACTTGTCAAAATCAACAATTATGAAATCAATGATCGACCATTCTGACACTATAATATTGTAATAGCAGACTTGAGGCCCTGATAACTCGATGTATTTCTCGCAGGACGTTACAGTAGGGATAAAATTCAACAAATTGAACCACCAAATGTTCTACCGAAATTAAATAGGTAGGTAGGATCTGGAAAGCCAAGTGGACCGAACCACCTTGTTCGGTCCACCTGGCTAGCTGACACAATAAAGTCCAGCCAGCAAGAAGTTATATTATAGAATGTGTAACTGAATCAATGCATATTATGAAAGTAGTTTGTTCGAATCGATGTCTGTCATTTTTAATTTAAATATTTTTTTATCCGCACCTCAAGCCTGTGGCACAGACTGTCAGAGTAAGTAGGTAAGTGACTATGTGCGTTTGTCCACCGCAGCCGTCACCGGGACGTTACCAAGAACAAGATGACGGCGCCGTAGTAGCGATAAATACATTTATTAGGGCCGCATATCCACCGTCACCCTCGCGCCGCCACTCCGGCCACCAAGTTTCGAGTAGTTCGGCGCCACCGCTAGAACTCGGGCCGAGATTGTGTTGGGCCAATTTTCAGGCAATACAAAACACAATTGATCTTGCTGTTGATGTGTATTTTATTATAGATCAAACCAAAGCCAGGTGCTGTTCGCTCGACTTTTGTTTTGTCTATCATAAATTCATTACATACTGAACCGCCAAATTCGGTCGCAGTAGACTAACTATCGCTGTCACCGGCACGTCATGTTTGGTTCAAATAATGTCGTTTCTCGGTGACGGCTGCGGTAGACAAATGACCTAATGGAATCTTCAATTTAAAAAAATGCTTGGCGGGAAAGTGAAGCGTCATGTTCAGCAGTTTGTTTAATTTTCCAAAATTTGTGTTTAGCCGAATATTAATGTGTAATAATGGTGGATTATTAACCATTAAGTGTTTGTGAACGTGCATTAGTGTTGGCAAATAAAACAAAACAGTGCAACTTCGCTTCAAGTTCTCTCAAGAAGTCCGCGTGAGGTCTCAGTAAAGTGCCACATCTTTACTGAAACTCAAGGGGAGTGGGCGGGGATATCATCATCATGCATTTATAATTAATTTCATCAATACTATACAAGAACTAAAACGTGACATTGGCTAAATGCACAAACCGTGCGAAGCCAGAAGGAAAAAAAAAAAAAAAAAAAAAAAAATTAAAAAAATATATACCTATGTTATTCATGCATACAATTATTTCACTCCAACATAACGTGATTTCTCCATTTAAACATAAGTTGTGCTAAAGGTTCACCACGATTCCTATAGAAACCTGTTATTTTATTGGTACCTACCTATATAGTTCGAAATATGAGCCTTCATCAAAGTAGACCGTATTTATAAATAGGTATCTTTTATTAATTGTTACGAATGCTACCTAATGTTGTCTACCAACTCATATTTCGCCAATATGTTTACGAGTACACGTGACGAGCCAAAAATACAAAAAAAAAAAACGGGGAGTCTGACTCGCGCTATCTGAGTTCCGCAGCAGTTCTTTTTATATGATTTTTCATGTAAGAGATTTTTCACAAATAACTTTAGACCTAATACCTACTCATCGTCGTATTGAGTATTTATTTTCTGTCAGTGAATAAACCCTTTTTTATCCTGAAAAATTAACCATCACGAAATCCCAATCATGTTTACTTTGATATTTTTCACTAGCATTGAAAACCACCTATAGTTATAGTAACCGTCTCCAGTTACCTATGGAAAATTAGGTGTCGCATGAAGCGTGAACGAGTAGGAAACCAATAAAAATAAGTTAATCCGTTCTAATTTCATATACTATCACTTACTACACACACGCGGCATCGTAAGTACCTATATAGGTACATAAGTACCCGGTATTATGTAACTTAATATACTTGCAAAGATCTGTTAGATAACACAGTTCCCTGACCCTGAAATTGATATTGAATAGAACTATTTGCAGCGTTTTTTTAGCTATTTCGATTTTGACA
The DNA here is from genome assembly GCA_948098905.1 of Tiliacea aurago. Lineage (NCBI taxonomy): Eukaryota > Metazoa > Arthropoda > Insecta > Lepidoptera > Noctuidae > Tiliacea > Tiliacea aurago. The sequence continues at coordinate 9,973,908 of OX402579.1, read as the reverse complement.
GCAGGATATAAATAGATAATATTCTCATGTTTACGTAACTGGTACCTTCATACCTCAGATTATAGAAAGAAGCAGATAGACCGCGCGGAACAATAAAGTGAGGCCCGTTTGTGCGTTCATGTGTGCGTTACAGCCACGTGACAGCACTATAAGAACAGGTGCCTCTATGTGTGTGTACGGTTGCCAGGATAATGAAAAAATTAGCCATAATATTTCATTACATGAAACAAAAAAAACAAAAAAATCTTAAATCAGTTGGTTTTTTTAACAGTATACGTCAAATTAACAATACCCATATAAACGATACATTTGCGATATATTTTTATTTTGAGACACTTACATTTTATTGTTTTTGGTAGCTATATTTACTTTATGGTGACGTCATATAACCCATGATATAGCAAATCGACTGATGTAATAAGTATTATAAAATCCATTAACTAGTTAAACTTACGAAGACACATACATACTTATTTATTTATAAACATACCAACCAGAAAAGGCGATAAATAAAACACTATTCAAATATATAATCAAAATAAATATTTTTGTAAATCGATACTCCTGTATCCTATACTTATTTCCTAACTTAGGGGTAAATGTTTCAATATAAACTAGCAACACCGAATGATTTTTGTTAAGGTTTTGTGTTTCAAGATGTCACTAACAATAAACACGTAAAATAAATCCAAATAGACAAATAATCAATATTTTACCTATGAAAGATACTCCATCTTATTTCTTTTGTTTTTGGGAACAGTTTTTACAATGTTTAAAAATACAAGACGGCATTATTCTGAAATTATCTGTTAGAGCCCGTGACGTACGAACGATGCGACGCTTCGTGCTGTACTGTGCTGTACTGACTCGAGATTGTATTCGCTTTTGAATTTGTATTTGCTTTGTTGGCCGCACTCTCGGTGTTCCGCACGGTCTATCTGCTTCTTTCTATAATCTGAGCTTCATACTATATTGTAATAATTGTGTCTGCAATTTATGCACAACACCGTCATCACCCAGAACTAGATTTTTACTTCGCGCAAGGATCGAATCCGTATGTGGTGCAGAACCGAATCGCTCAATCACTGCACGCATCAATTATGCTCCTTGAGTAGTTAGCTTGCGTGTTCTGTACTGAGCTCACGCAACGCGTCGTACGTTCAGCCAGTAATAGGACTCGCCCATCAAGGAGTGCTGTCCCCAATTTGACGCATTATTAATTTATTATACACAAAACAAAATGTATTTTAATAAAACGCGTATACTAACAGATCAATAATTAAATTATCTTTAAATTGGTGAAGGTTTCAGAAAAATACGCTTGGTAGATTTTGCGCCATTCTCAGTTTTCCATCCGCGTTAGACATAACTTTACAAATTTATTTCACTACGTAATATAAATATAATCTAAAATATTCACTTATTAAGTTATTGAGTTATTGAAATCATATATTTTTTTCAAATGATTAACCCTACTCGTTTAGACGTGATCTTCAGTATAAAATCATTAAAAGTCGGTTATCGCCCCCTTAACTCAAAGTTACATCTACCCAATTTCATCAAAATCGATTCAGTCATTAAGCAGAAAAATCAGGTACACAATAGACAGACAGATCGACTCTCACATTATTTATTAAAATTACGATTACGAGTAGTAGGACCAGATTTTTATCGAACAGATGTCATGATGTCCGCTTTGGTGACTTAAAATAATCGTCTGTTTATCTATTTATTTTAATTAAGTAGGTCCGCAAACGTGTTTGTACTAATTTATGTTCTTACTTACAAAATACAAACGTGCAGCTTGTAAGCTCGTCGTGTGACAAAAAAAAACTAATGTTATTGTTTTAATAATACATACAGTGTGTCTGTATACGGTGTGGCGAAAATTAAGGGTGTGGTACAGACCATCAAACTGAAGAACTTTCTCCCGGAGACCAACATCGTAATCGTGAAAAAATTTGCAGTTGTCCCTTAGATTTGGTCGAGTAGGTATTGAACAGCAGCGCTTCGGGTATGTGCGCATGGGCGCACACGGACGGTTTTCATGCGACCATGCGAAAGCGCTGCGCGTCTCTTGTGCTCAGAATGCGGGCCAGCTCCAATGTCGTTCTGAATATGATTGCAAATAGGTTGGACTGTCCCTATGTGCGACACTGCTGTGACAGACAAGTTACATATAATATAGTCGACACTATATTATATGTAACTTGTTAACACGTAAGAGACTACTGTAATGAATGCGAGCTATGATTGAATATGAATTTGATTATATAATTTGTGTGTTGATCTTGTATTTATATTGTAATTATTCGTATGTACTTATTTATGTGGGATTTTGTGTTGTCATTAAATAATTTAAATATGTTTTAAAATATGGGAGTGGTACCTGAATAAATGTTTTTTTTATTGAAGTTGTGTAAGGGACGAATGTTTTTTTTTTCCCCGATTACGATGTTGGTCCCCGGGAGAAAGTTGTTCAGTTTGATGGTCTGTACCCACACACCCATCAATTTCGCCATACAGACACTCTGTAAATTAATAAAACAATAAGATTGTATTCTTTTGCCTCCTGGTTTCGCAGAATTGCAGAGGCATGATTGAGGACGACAAAAAAAACTAAAAGTAATAAGGAAAATAAATAAAACTTAATGAATACATAATCATCTGCCTCTAACCTTTTCCCAACAATTTCGGGGTCACCTTCCAGTCTAACCGGATGAGATGAATACCAGTATTTTTTTCATGGAGCGACTGTAGGTATATCTGAAATCCACAACCCTGTATGGCCCTTTGTACAGGGCACGGTTTCTTTACAGTACGGCGTTTATGGGCCATCGCTCACTGGTGGCACGGCACGGCAAGGGATTTTTATGCGACGAATAGAAATATAACTTAGATATACGACAATAAAATTGAAATTTCAATGATGAATTGACGGCGGATTGAAAAATTACAAAAAAAATAACAACCGACTTCCAAAAAAAAAAGTTTTTTTTGACTTTGTAGTAAGTATTTTTTTTTTTAAGTCCGTTGTTTTAATAGCAAAAAGTTTTTAAACTTATGTAATGAGTACGTAACTATACTCTAAAACGTTTTGGAGACACACATAGAAATACTGTTTTTTATATTTCTATGAAGACACGCCTTAAAAACAAGGCATAAATAGGTACCTTCCTGAAAACCAAATCCCAAGCTGCTGAAAACTGAATAAGTGTATTAAGTGTGAAATTTACTTCTGCCGACCGTACCGTACCTACAGCTATTCTCAGTACGTACAAGGTGTGATGACTGCAATGACCCCATTTCAGGTTTCCAATTACCTACACCTTGTTTAACAAAATTATCATTCAAATTGACTTAATTAAGTACATACGAGTATTTCAAAAAATGTACCCTGCTCCTGATTTGCCAAACTGCATACATACCTAGCTTAAGAGTAGGCAATCATTTTTAAAATAATTATGTCAGTGACCTAAATTGCATAGTTAAAAGTGAAATTATTTAATCAGCATCGGGCAATTAACATCAATAGCTGAATGCTTTCATTATCATAATGCACACGTGATTTCAATCAAGAATTATTTTATTGATTGTTACTTATAAGCGGGTTTTTAACCCAAATGTTGCCTAATATTATGTTACTATTTTGTCCGCTGGATGCGAGAAGCACAGAACCGCATGGCAATTCCGTAACACTATCAGTAGTACTTACTAGAGAATGGGCAGCAGCGTTTTCTATGCATTTTAACACCATACTGCGATCGCTAACCCGCCTGCCAACAGTGCCAACTAGACCGTATTTATAAATAGGTATCTTTTGTTAATTGTTACGAATGCTAATGGTGTAACTACTCATATTTCGCGAATAAGTTTACAAGTGACGAGGCAAATTATTAAAAAAAAAACTGGCCAAGTGCGAGTCGGACTCGCGCACGAAGGGTTCCGTACCATTATCTATAAAAATGGCAAAAAAACAGGTTTTTTGTATGGGAGCCCCCCTTAAATATTTGTTTTATTTTAATTTAATTATTTATTTTTAAAGTGAATATACAACTCAATATTCTGTGAATATTTCAAGCGTCTTATTGTTGCTATTATCAATTTATAGCAAAAACGAGCAAGAAAATCACGTTTGTTGTATGGGAGCCCCCTTAAATATTTATTATATTCTGTTTTCTAGTATTTGTTGTTATAGCGGCAACAGAAATACATCATCTGTGAAAATTTCAACTGTCTAACTATCACGGTTCATGAGATACAGCCTGGTGACAGACGGACAGACAGACGGCGGAGCCTTAGTAATAGGGTTCACGTTTTACCCTGTGGGTACGGAACCCTAAAAAACTGGGAGTCTGACTCGCGCAATCAGAGTTCTGTTCTTTTTTTAATGATTTCTCATCAATATACTTTTTGTTAATACCTATTATAATACTCATTGTCATATTAAGTATTTATTTTCTTTCAGTGAATAAACCTTTTTATCCTGAAAAATTAACCATCACGAAATCCTAATCATGTTTACTTTGATGTTTTTCACTGCCATTGAAAATTACTTACATTAATGTAACCGTCTCCAGTTACCTATTGAAAATTAGGTGTCACATGAAGCGTGAACGAGGGGAAACCAATGAAAATAAGTTAATCCGTTCTAATATCATAGACTATCACTTACTACACACGCCATCATAAGTAGGTACCTATATAGGTACATAAATACCCAGTATTATGTAACTTAATATACCTACTTGCAAAGATGTGTTAGATAACACAGTTCCCTGACCCTGAAATTGATATTGAATAAAATTATTTGCAGCGTTTTTTAGCCAATTTGATTTTGACAGCAGGATATAAATAGATAATATTCTAATGTGTAGGTACCTACGTAACTGGTACCTTCATAATATCCTTAGTTATACATATATTAAAACAAAGTCCCCCGCCACGTCTGTCCGTCTGTCTGTCTGAACGCGATAAACTCAAAAAACCGGCCAAGTGCGAGTTGGACTCGCGCACGAAGGGTTCCGTAAAAAAAATCACGTTTCTTGTATGGGAGCCCCTTAAATATTTAGTTTATTCTGGTTTTTAGTATTTGTTGCTAAAGCGGCAACAGAAATACATCTTGTGGGAAAATTTCAACTGTCTAACTATCACGGTTCATGATATACAGCCTGGTGACAGACGAACAGTCAGACAGATGGCGGAGCTTTAATAATACGAGTAGTTCCCGTTTTACGCTTTGGGTACGGAGCCCTAAAAACTATGGAGCGGATTTGTAAACGGTTTTGTCCAATGGACGGAGTGAGAAAGGTTTTAAATCTATAATTAATTGAGGTTTTGTGTAAATTGGCTGAAATATGACGATTAATGTTGAAGATGTCGGAAAAAATCATGCCGTCTTGGGAGATTTAATTGCATGGGCTACGCAGCCCAACCGTAAGAGATACAAAAAATTTAAATTTTACTGGATTGTACACCATAAAAAGTTCAACTAAAAAGTCCGCACCAGCATACGTCTATCTTCAAAGCATGAGTACAGTAACCATTTTTATTTACCAGAATTTAATCAAAAATTCATTGTTATTAAATTTCCGAAGCTATTTTAACCGGAATATTATTTATCCTAATCCAATAAAATATGTTAAGTTTTTTTCCAATGGAAATGATTGTAAATTTTTTTGATACGAGGGTTTTGGCTACTTTGTATGTGTGTATTTTAATGATGTTTATATTTGTTGAAATGTGCGTTTTGTTTGTGCAGAATAAACAAATTTTCTTTTTTTCTTTCTTTCTATTTAAATTGGGCATTTAATTTAGATTAAAATATGCCTTTGCATCATACTATTTATACAATACTTTAAAAGATATCACAGAAGGCGGCAGCGGCGGCACGCGGAGCAGCGCGCGGCGGCGCGGGGGCAATGAGATCACTTCGTTTAATCCCGGTGGTACGTTCCCGTGGGATAGTTTCAAACATCCACACGAGCGAAGCCTCGGGCAAAAGCTAGTATTGTATAATTGTACCTGCAATCTATACACCACACCGTCAACATCCAGAACCAGATCCTTGCTTCGCGCAAAGATCCGTATGCGGTGTAGAACCGAATCGCTCAATCACTGCGCATCAATCATACCCAAATAATACCTACCTCATCATTTCAGCCGAAAGATGTCCACTGCTGGACATAGGCCTCCCCAAAGGGGGGTTTGCCATAATCGCCACGCTTGGCAGGCGGGTGGGCGATCGCAGTATGGTGTTAAAATGCATAAAGATAAAGATACTTTATTTGTCAAACATGCGTTTATATAAACTGACTTAATCAGACATGCAAGGTATTTAATTCATAGATGTTGTGTACGTTCATGCTTTGCCAATAAACGGCGCGCGGCGTACAAATTTTGTAGGTATAAAAAAAAAATTACATTTAATTGCTTTTTACATATTATAGTCATTCTAAATTTCATTACAAAATAACAAACAAATAGATAATAATTAATGTCAGGATATTAAAGTTTACGTATAATAATATAGTCAAAATAAATTAAATTATGTCCAAAATATTCATTAATGCAGTAAATGGAATCGTACAAAAGCCAATTGATTTAAGATCACATTAAATTGTTATTCATATCTATGTAAATTAGAAGTCGGAAGAGAAAAGTCCTTCTCATTTAAAAAATCTGTAACACTAATACACTTTACTAACTAAAAAAATTCTAAGCTTATTTTTAAAAAGTGACACGGGCAGTTCTCTCCAACTTTTAGGTACTTTATTAAATATAATAGGAGCCATACAGAAGACACTTTTGCGCATGAGGGTTGTTCTCGCAGTATGAGAGCATATCCTGCTGTTGTCTCGCCTATTACGTGAGACTACTTCATCTAATCGTTTAATTAAATCGATGTGGATTTGTTTTGACAAAAACAGCCACTCCTAAAATGTACAGACATGGCAAAGTAAGTATTTTATATTTTTTTAAGTAAGTATGCATAGAGAACGCTGCTGCCCATTCTCTAGTAATTTTTTCCTTAGTCGTCTTTTACGACACCCACGGGAAGAAATGGGTTAGTGCTATTCATTACGTCCGGCACTACTTAATCTAATCAATTTCATAAAAATCGGTCAGTCATTATGCAGAAAAAACAGGTCCGAAATAGACAGACAGACCGACTCTCACATTGTTTATTCAAATTCTTATGATTAGCAGGACAGATTTTTATCGAACAGATGTCATGATGTCCGCTTTGGTGACTTAAAATAATCGTCTGTTTATCTATTTATTAACCGACTGCTTCATTTTAATTAAGTAGGAACGCAAACGTGTTTGTACTAAATTAATTATGTTCTTACTTACAAAATACAAACGGCAAAAAAAAACAATCTTATTGTTTTATTAGTTATAATATTAACTATTAAAACAATATGATTATTTTCTTTTTTTGTCGCAGTTGCAGACATGCAGGAGCGCGATCGAGGACAACATAAACTAAAAGTAACAGGGAAGATAAATAAAACTTAAGTAATGATTAATTTGTCATCTGCGTCTAACCTTTTCCCAACAATGTTGGGGGGTCACCGGTCCAGTCTAACCGGATGAGATGTACCAGTATTTTTTGGATGGAGCGACTGCTATATCTGACCTCCACAACCCTGTATGGCCCTTTGTACAGGGCACGGTTTCTTTACAGTACGGCGTATATATGGGCCATCGCTCACTGGTGGCACGGCACGGCAAGGGGTTTTTATGCGACGAATACTTAGATATGCGACAATAAAATTTAAATTTCAATGATGATACCTAAGGACGTCGTGACATGCAGGCCTAAGGATACCACGGCATCGTTGCCGTTGAAATTTCAATTTTATTGTTGTCAAGGGATTTTTGTATTTTTTATTTTTACTTGCATAAAAATCCCTTGCCGTACCGTGCTGCCAGTGGGCGGAGGCCCTAAACCGCGCCGTAGAAAAAACGTGTCTGTCAACAAGTTCCATATAACACTGACGACCGTGCCTACACACGGCGAATAAACCATTGTTTTTCACGGCAAGAAAAACGTGTGATACTGTAGCGGCATCCATATCGCCACATGCGACTAGCACGCGCACACGCATAATATACATTTAACATCCCGACCTTAACCATCGGGCAGTTGCCCACCAGACACGACACCCGTCTGGTCGGAGGATTCTCCCTTTTCTATGGAGGATGAGTGAACTTTACACCCTGTTCCTCATGCCTCTATAATACAAAGGACCAGTACTAACATGCTATTTCTTGGTGAGACTGGTTGTCAGACTTTGACTACCCGTAACAATTGCCGAAGCAACTATGAAAAAACACCCTTATTACCACTACGACATAAAGGCGCTTTTAATGTCAAATTGTTACCATGGACGTTCAGTTGACTGTACATACATCTTGTAATGTGTCTATGTAACAGTGTCTACCTACTTGTAATTACTTACATATAATTGGCTCTCTTATTCTTCCATTCACAACTGCAACGCTGCTTGGCGACCGAAATAAGGTATGAAGATTGTGGGTACCTACATCCCAGAGCTTTTTTTTTTTTTTTTTAATAATAAGGTACTATAGTCCGCGCGCAAGTGCTAGTCACCGCCCGAGGCAGGTAGACAATGGTGAAGCTAACTCAGTCTGCCAATCGTGTCAAACGGGCCTCCCCTCGTCTCACCGCTCACATACCTCAGGCGGTGACTAGCACTTGCGCGCGGACTATAGGACTAGGTAGGTACTACCAATTTCTAACTACTAGCTCTTAACTAGCCACGGTCCCCTAAAAGCTATATTGCAGTAATTCCGCCGTCCCAATCGTCAACAGTGTTGAGGACGAGGTGTTACTCATCGGGAATATTCGAATTCAGCCATTAAATTTTTCTGTAATGTCTAGGTTGTTACTTGTTGGATAATCCTTTGTTAAGGACCGATATCACAAAGTAGTGCGGTGCGTTATTTCTACCGTAGGTACTAGTACTAGTACGGTATAACAAACGGTCACGAGGTCGCGCACTGGCAAAAAAAAGCACGACGACTACTGCTTAAATTTGTTGTTGCATACGAGTTTAAAAGAGTCCCCAAACAGTTTTGGGTGCATTCCTTGTTGACCATAATTTTATGGTCTTGGTTGATCATGATTCTATGGATACAAAAAAATACGTGCAGTGACACCGCAAATTTGCAGCGGGATGCCCACTGAATAAACCGCATGCGTTTTTTTTTCATCGCAATGCGCTCATTTCGGACATTACACATTTCACAGATCATGCGGTAAAAAAACGGCAGTGCGCGCTAGGCCTCATCCTTCTTCAAACAGAGACCACCAGTGACAAAAGACCGATTAAAGCCTAAAGGATTCCTTCATCTGATTTTTTTTTCAGCCGCTAGAGGCGCCACCCTTAAATAGCATTTAAAGAATCCGGTACGTAGTAGGTACGTGCTTAATTACCGTTGTGCGGATCTAACAACATGTCTTGCATAGGGTTTTTGAAAAGCGTACTTTAACAAATAAAACAAAATCGCTCGGTAACTACCTTTTACTTCCATTGTCGTGTTTCTTTCTTTTTATATAAAATGTTCACTATAAATTTTACATGGTTAATAAAATAGGTTAAGTATATATCATACAGGCTAAGTCTCGCACCATCCATAAAAGTACATATAGGATGTCTGCTTATTATAATGCAACATCAAAATTAATTCATCTTGTACTTTCTATTCCTACAGAATTTACTTAAAACTATATGAACATGTTAGTTCTTAAGATACTAAGTATCAGAATTAATGCAAATTATTTTATGAACGCTTAAAGCATGCAACATTCTAATAAGCAGACACCCAATATTTCTTAACAGATTCAACTGATATTTAAACAAAGCTCGTCAACAACAATACGACTAAATACGAAAAACTCAACAAAATTATTGTCATAAATTAAATGAGACAATTGTACAGACACACATTAGTCTGTCAAGAATTATCGATATTTAAAGATGAACGTAGTTTTTTCAAGATTTTTGTTGCACGATAAAAAATACCATAACATTTCAACATTTTTATTTTTATTTGTTCTTTTAAAAAAACGTTAGGGATTCGTTTTGGAAATCAGTGACACCTCTAATTTTTTTTTACATATTCTGTGCATTTGCTAAAAACCGCATAGATCGCTAACGAACAGTCCACATTGTTATTATTATTTTTTGAACAAGGTCAATAAACCATTAAAACTTGATTTTATGTACAGTTTTAAGTAAGTACTAAAATGCATTGGATTATTAAACTGTACGTTCACTGTTTCACACCTACTTACGTAATTATAATATAATAAGTACATGATTAGTTGATTACATCCATTTAATAATTGTCATTTTTTTTTTCTAAATAGGTACTTAGGTATCTATTTTACATTTCATACAAATATTTATGGATGGCTACACGTCAAGCTATACATATCCACTATAAGCTGGCCTCTCATTGTATGAAAATCCTATACAATGCAAGATCAGTCTAAACTGGAAATGTATAGCTTGATGTGTAGCCGTGTGTACAATTGGCACATAAGTTTCAAAAATTGATTGCTGTATTTTAATTATGTTTAAACAACAGACGTTAAATGGCACTCTTATCGTTTTCGTACACGAAGTCCAAAAATAATAAGAGAATTAAGTACATAGGTTAACTGCTTAAAAAATCTTATTATAATGTAAGTACTACTTTTTTATCAAACGATAGTAAGTACACGATATATTTGGTCAATTAAATCACACATCAAAAGCGCACATTGTAGGTTAAGATTCTATTAATATAGAGGAAGACGAAATATTGGAAGAGTCAATTTTGATAAAGAATCAGTACACTGACCAAATCAGCATCTAATAGTGGGAACTATCTAAAGTACTGTATCATTTAAATGTTTTGATGTTAACGTCTATTATGTGAAACTTTTGTCACAAATTAAAACTATAATTAAAATCTACGGAAAATTCAACGTAAGTACATACAAAATGTAAGATTGAGTCAGCTCATTCAAATTAAAGTAAACAATCACAAAAAATCATATCGTTAGCACATATTAGCCGTATAACATCCTATTGCATAACTTGCTTTACGTCAAAAAATATTCGCTAGGCAAGTAATTCGCATTTTAGTAATTGTGGCAACGTTTTAATATTAAATTGCTATGTCATGATCCTACTAAACCGTAAAATTCTATTATACAAATCACTAGGAATGCTATATTTTATAATAAGGTAAAAATGAGGGTATATTTTGCGTACAACAGTTCAGTTAAGTAAGCTGTATAATATTTAAGAACAGGTTACTTTTCGATTACTTTGACAAGTTCACATGAAGACAAAATAGACGGAACAAAAACAAGAACTTCACGGTCGTACCTTTCAAACATTTTAAAATGACACTACACTCGCTCAGCAATAATAAAAATAGGTACAGTGCTTCTATTTTTAACCGACTTCACAAAAAGGCAGAGGTTCTAAGTCGGCTGTATTTTTTTTTTCTTAATGTCTCTGCAAACTTCATGTTTCGAGGTCAGTCGTCGATTTCTATAGTTCATACGGAAATCAAAACAACAATAAAGTACTTAGTTCTGAATTCAAATTATTATACACGATAAATCTAATTATTGATGGACATGGAAATTAGCATTATTTTGTAATAAAGTACTTAGTTCTGAATTCAAATTATATACACGATAAATCTAATAATTGATGGACATAGAAATTTGCATCTCTTTGTATTCGGAAATGTGGTGATTGCAGAGAGACATAAAAAAAAACCACTGTACATACCTAATCATCTAACTAACAAACCAAAAATTGCGGTCACTGATATAATTTATAAGCACTGTCTAATTTTCCAAAAAAAATTGGATATGTAAAAGTCATCATTCGAAGTCATGATTTAAAAGTATAAAAATAAAGCAATAAGGAAATGCAGTTCAATCCACTGAACTCTCACTCATCTACGTTCATTGTCTAAGAGTTTATAGACCCCTAAATGTTCTGACAAAACGCTTGTCTTCAGGTTTTAAAAGATAGATTCCCTACTTCTAAGTTATGTGTATAAATTAATATCATCTAAAAATACACACCTACTAAACTTCCGAACTACAAACAGCCGTCTAAAAATATTAATCGTTAAAATCAATGTCTAAAAGTTACGTTCTAAGTAACTACATAGTACAGACGCCAGCATATCAACCTACTACAATCTGTCAAATTTCTTTAAAAGATTTTCAACTTTATCGTTGAAGCATAAGGTTCAAGGTTGATTGGGCAAAATTTTACAGTTTCGGGTAGCTTGACCTGCTGGCGTCTGTACATAGCTACAAGATGTTCCACTTTCCAAATTCACTGGTTCTATCTTTAATGTGAAACCGCAGCTTAAGTCCGCAAAATTCAAAATTTCTTACGTTTTTTGCAATTTGCAGGCCACTGTCAGGTTGAATCTTGATCAAACAATTCGCGTCATTAAGGCGACGATAACAGACTTTTAATGATTTTATACTGAAGATCACGCCTAAAAGAGTAGTGTTAATGATTTGAAAAAAATATATGTTCAATAAGAGCATTTTCTCAATAACTTACTATGTGAATATAATATGTTAGATTATGTTTATATTACATAGTGAAATTAATTTGTAGAGTTACGTCTAACACGGATAAAAAACTGAGAATGGCGCAAAATCTTCCAAGCGTATTTTTCTGAAACCTTCACCAATTTAAAGATAATTTATTGATCTTTTACGTGTTTTATTAAAATACCTTTTGTTTTGTGTATAATAAATTAATAATTCGTCAAATTGGGGACAGCGCTCCTTGATGGGCGAGTCCTATTACTGGCTGAACATACGGCGCGTTGCGTAAGCTCAGTACAGAACACGCAAGCTAACCACTCAAGGTCACTGGCATATATCTGTGTCTTAAATGGAACAAATCTAACTTAGAGGGATGTTTAAATGATTCTAATGATTATAATTCTGTAAATACATGTCTGTTATAGTCGTGAGTCATATTTTGATCAAGATGCAACCTGATAATAGCAAAAAAACGTAAAAAAAATTGAATTTCGGGGGTAAAGCTGCGGATCCACCCTATTAACTAAGCTTTGACACATATACGGAAGATTAAGATTATCATGTCTTTAGTATTCTTATTTTTTTAATCTGTCGAATGTTCGTTACCCTTTAGTATTCCATACCATTTGTTACATCAAGTCATGGCCAATTCAGTTTCTGTTTTAGAGAGCTTATAGTATTTTTATCTCACGAAAGACGCGCGATTTATTTGTGGTTACCATGTGTACACGCTGTGAATGTGTGTGTAAGCGCAGGAGCTATCGGTACCCTCCGAGACAATGGCGAAGTCTGAAGAGTGTGTGTGTGCTAACTCAATTCGTCTTCACGCAAACATGACATTTAATGATTATTTTATACACAATGACATGAATATTTACTTGTAAACTATTCTATTATTTTCATTATTGTGAATGTGAAGACTATGTGGGTTATTGCTTTTCTTTGTTTTTCCTTTTTCTTTTATTCTCATCACCATCATCATCATCATATCAGCCGAAAGACGTCCACTGCTGGACATAGGCCTCCCCCAAGCACCGCCACTTCGACCGGTTGTGCTTCCCGCATCCAGGGGATACCTGCAGCCTTCAGAAGGTGATCGGTCCACCTTGCAGGAGGTCTTCCAACGCTACGTCATCCAGTACGCTGTCGCCACTCCAGAACCTTTCGGCCTCATCGGCCATCAGTTCTGCGAGCAATGTGCCCTGCCCACTGCCACTTAAGCTTGGCAATTCTTCGGGCTATGTCGGTTACCTTGGTTCGCCTGCGGATCTCTGTTTTATTCTCAGTTAGTTTTAATCATTGTCTGGCAGTTTGAGTCATTTATGCGGCCTACCCAATTGTCCTATCTTTAGTATTGATCGTCGCATCGTTGAGCTCCTTAAGTTCTGAGTAGAGCTGCACGATTACTGACAAATGCGTGCACCGACTAGTCAGGTCCACTCAATCTGTGTGGTTCTTTCCTCAAAAGACCATTGCAGACAGCAATCTACATGGCCTTCACATGATCTGACCAAGATCATGTCAGGACTTTAAAAGAGACAGTGTCCTCTGAGTATGTTTCGGCCTTTCTTCTCACAGTAGTCAGATAGGAAACGCCACCTCATCAAGTTTTTAAAATATTATTGACGTGTAAAAGTGTTTTTACAAACCTTACAGAAATAAAAATCATTTGTCATTATCACACATTCACAGCGTGTTTATACACTTGGTTATAGTCGCCGGCACGTAATTTGTTAAAACCGTTAGATGTTTCTCTCCTTTCTTTAAATTCCTTTTAAACAGAGACATTTATAAATAATTTCTGGCAATAACCATTGAAAAATGACAAGCAATAAAAGAGAAGTATTTTTTTCTTTGCACTAATTGTACAAGCGTAAACTTACTCCAAAATCTTAAGCCAAAATCTTCCCAAGCTACGTGCAGGCGACTATACCACTAGTAAAGCGCTCGTCGCATCGTTAGATAAAAGTCCTGGTCTTTAGAGGTTTTCAAAAATATTTGATCTTTACGTATTTTGGATATAAAATCATGGTATGGGCCTTATTACAAAACAGGGTTTATCTTCAGACCCAAGTTTAAACCATGGAGCCATTATTGAATTTCGAACTTTATTCCGACTAGGGTAAAGTTCATAAACACAAAACTGACAACTTAGTACCGAACTAAGTTTTCAGTTTTGTATAAAGAACGGTATTTCAATCGCTGTTACGTTCTTATTACAAAAACTGGTTCCATGGTTTAAGCCATGTACAAATATAAATACTATTTTCTTATAAGACGGTAAAGTTTGAATCGCAACACGACCTTTTTCTAATAAATTCTACAAACAAGCATAGCATACAGAGTCCGCTAAGGCTAAGCAATATCAACATTGCCTGTTTTATACCCTCCAATGTCAACACTTGCGAACGTCACCCTTTATGGATACAGTGCAGTCAATTAAATCCATTTTGAGTAAAATCAACTTCAATTTGATATGACTTTGATATGGACTGTAGTTTATTATAATTTCTCGATTAAAAAAGTAGTATTTATACAATATGTAACAAAAACCCTGTTGTTCCTTCTACCTACGTTTTACGAATCGGTATACATACGTAATATAGCAAGTCTTTTATAAAAACTGTTCAACAAAAATAATTAAAATAAATATTTAATTATTAATATTTGTAATGTTTATCTGATTTCTAACCTCTTTAGTTCTTTGTTTTTGACTTGTCGACTAGCCAATGCTTATTTTTTTTTTAATTATAATTCCACCAATGTTGTGGCTGTAGGTTAATGTATACGTCCCTAAAAGGAACAACAGGGTTTTTGTTACATACTGTATATCTTGATAGATTACGATACGTGTTAGAATTGATTGACTGCACTATCTCTCTATTTGGCGTTGCCTGCTAACGTATACGTCAATAACGATATTATACTTTTACAAGCATAAATAGACATAAATAATATGTCTAAATAGTTGATTGCCCATGAGCTTCGATTGCGTTCCTCAGTCGGAACGATGGGGCCACTAAATCTGCACCACTTTTCTGCGGCGCGTGAAGGCGAGGGCGTATTCGACGCCCCAGACGAGGACGCAGGACATTATGAGGGCATTCTGTACGTGAATGCAGGTCGCGAAGCTACCAGTGTAATCTCTCACGTAACCTGTAAGAAAATGAGATGGATTGTTTGTATCAGTAAAGGACAATGGCCAAATGAGTACCACGGCCTTCGTTGAAAAACCTTAGTCGGTATTGGAAAAACCTATCACATAAATTAATTGATAAACGATTGTTCTTCAATTAATTCGATTCAATATCATCTCGGACTGCATTTGTAGAACAATTGGAGTCCGAGATGATATTGAATTTGTATGTAAAAATAAGCTCTAAGCTGTACAAACCTGCTTTTAGATCATAAGTAAGTAATTTTTTTTTTATTATCTGTGCAGGGTGGATTTTTGAGATGGGGCAGTAAGAGTCCTTAACTTTTAGAGAAATTTCGATTCGCATTTAAAGATTTTTACAATAACTTTTTTATGCCAATAGATTCTCTTTCTTATAAGGATCAAAAACCTCTATTGGACCAATACTAAGGTTTGCGTACTAGAAAAGTCAAGAACGCAATAACTTTTCCCATACATTTCGTAGGAAATGAAATGTCTTTTGTGACAACCAGACAAACCAGTTCTGTTTTTAAGGTGGGAAAGTATGGTTTTCAAAGTTCGAGTATTTTAAGCGCGCATCGGGTGATGGCCCGATTTACCGTCATAGCGTCGTTTATATACTTTATTTTTTTGGTCTTATCAAACTTTATTTTCTCTTAATTTAAACTTCTATAAGCCATATACCTAAACTTGTACCTTTTGTATTGCACGCCTCATAAGCGAAGCGTTGTGGTTGTGCTCAATTCTCGACATTTAAAAAAACGCAGTTTTCTCGAAACTGAAATCGTTTTTTTTTTATTTATATTGCACTTACAGGTTAATATGAGTGTACTAATATCAAGTCAAATAATTTGTCAGACACATAAAATATAATTCAATAACAATTATTTTGTTTAACATAGTAAATAATAACATTAAAAATGATCTTTCCTGGACGTCAGGAAAGGCTGGCAGGGAAATTGGTCGAAAAAATTATCGTTCCAGAATATTTTTTTTTATTGTCTAAAGTAAGTAATAAATACACTACGGACTTTCTCAATTAATATGAGCGATCAATTCACTGTCGTTTAATTATTATTCATAAAAAACTAATATACGAATGTGTATTTTTTTGTATATCTATCTATTTATTATAGTATTTTTGTTCCTCACCTTAAAATTGTGGTGCGGCGCTACTAAAACAGCAGAGTTTTCTGTAATTTTTTTATATTTTTTTATTATTATTTACAATTGTTTTTTTATTTTATTTCATTTGATTAATTATCTTATTGTTAGCAGTAATAAGAAAAAAACGACGTGAACGTTATGAGGCGTGCACTTTTGGATTAACCATTTTTTTTTTATATTTCTTAGTAGTCCGTTCACATGTTTAATATTTATCCTAGTTAAACAGGGAAACCTATTATTAGCCAAACAATACTGTAATACATACTCTGTAACATCTATATGTATCGCTGTTGGTTGCCTAAATAAATAAATAAATAATAATAATAATATAAAAAAGTAATTATTTATCTTAACTAAATCTACAATAAATTATTTCAAAGCAATTTCTTACCAATAATAGGACCGATAGTAACAACGAACACTCCCTTGCTGACCATGTGCAATCCGAACGCGGCTGGCAGCTTCTCAAGTGGACAATACTCAGAGATTGTCAGCGTGAAGTTACTGAGACACATGCCACGGAAGAAACCGCATATTGACAGCCAGACCATTAGGGGCACCCATTCTGTTTGCTCTGCTAACACTGGAAAGAGATGTTTTTATTAGACGACTGTGAAATTGCGAGGTAAACAGTATGTGTTCGATTAGTAGACATCTTCATAATTTTAGTAGACCTAAGAGGTTTGTTGTTCCCAACCGGAGACAAAGATGTCACAGAAAAATGTGCCAATTATCTGTAATTTCAACGGTATTCCAAACGCATCGTAACAAACACAGACGCTTCTTGTCAGCAGAAAGTATAGTACTATTTACTCACGCAAGACATTAATTAATTTCAATTATTTTAATTTTAATTTATTTTCAATTTGATTTTAATTTATTTTCAGTTTGATTTTAATTTATTTTCAGTTTGATTTTAATTTATTTTCAATTTGATTTTAATTTATTTTCAATTTGATTTTAATTTATTTTCAATTTGATTTTAATTTATTTTCAATTTGATTTTAATTTATTTTCAATTTGATTTTAATTTATTTTCAATTCGATTTTAATTCTAATTTATATTCAATTTGATTTTAATTTATTTTCAATTTGATTTTAATTTAGTTTCAATTATTTATTTATATTTTATTTTGAACACATGAATGTGGGTTTATGTGGTAATAGTATCACATGAGTGTTTTAATACCTAACTAGCTGCGCCCTGCGGAATATCGGGATTAAGCCTATATGTTAATCCAGGGTGTCAGCTACCTCCGTACAATTTTTTATCAAAATTGGTCCAGCCGTTTTAGCGTGAAGTAACAAACAAATAAACAAACATACACAAACTTTCGCCTCCCCACACTAGGAATTTCTCCTGTATTGTGGGTGTGTTTACAAACATTTAAACTCACATACACAAACAGCCAGACCCGGAACAACTACTTGTAGGTCATACAAATATTTGTTCCGTGCGGGAATCGAACCCGCACGCTTTATAATATTAGTGTGATTATGTACAGTTGCATACAAGACTTTATCTACACCCTTGACATGAATCCTCTTTATAAGGTTGTGACACTAGGTTGTTGTTAACATACTAATATCGACCAAAAATGGCGGGATATGACGTTTTTACGTTATACATTATATTATAATACGTATATACGTTTTTACATTATATATAAATGATTTGCCTAAGTCCACAGAACAACCCATGAGCCTATATGCTGATGACAGTGTTGTGACGATTCCATGTAAAAATAGTAATCAATATGAGAATGATATTAATGAATCCCTAATTTCAATAATAAAATGGTTAAATAATAATAATTTAAAAATGAATTTAACTAAGACTAAAATCATGCACTTCAGGCAACGCCCATTGACATTAAGTAATAAACTGGACATAAAATACAACAATATAAACATTGACTCGGTTGATACAACAAAATTTTTAGGATTAATTATTGACACGAAATTAAATTGGAAAGCACATAAAGAGACCGTAACTAAGAAAATTTGTTCCTCAGCTTATGCTCTGTATACACTGGCTGAAATAACTAGTGTAGATGCGTTGCTTACCGCATACTACGGGTTGGTGGAATCTGTCCTAAGATACGGAATTATCTTTTGGGGTAACTCAACTTATAAGGACACTATATTCAAAGCACAAAAAAAATGTATTAGGTCCATGTTCAAACTAGAAACCACTCAGAGTTGTAGGCCTTATTTTGAAAAATATAAAATTTTGACATTACCGTCCATTTACATAATAGAAAATGCAATGTTTGTAAGGTCCAATCCTAATCTGTTTCCTTGCATGGCTGAGGTGTTTCCAGGCAACAGACGTGACAACACTCAGATTTGCGTACAACAAGCCAGAACTACTCTTATGCGGAAGAGTGTCTTTTGCATGGCTGCAATAATCTATAATAAATTGCCAAAAAGTTGGAAGCTTTTAAGTGACGTGCAGTTTAAAGTGAAAGTAAAAAAAATGTTAGCAGAAAGAGCTTATTATACCATTAATGATTTTTTATTTGAAAAATATTTTGACTGATTTATAATTCTGACCTATTTGTTTTGACTACTTAATTTATGTATTTTTTCTATGTTAACTGTGAGTGTTATATTTTAATTTGGATAATTGAATTGTTGTTGTAATATTTAAATAATTTTCTTAGCTTGAGTACTTAATTTCAATAAGTTAAAAATGTTTGCATAGATCAACCTTCTTATCTACTTAAATATTTGTATGCCATTGTATAAGGCAAGCATGATGACCTGTATAAAATACTTTTTAACAACTTGCATGCTGATTATTTTTTTTTCTCGTGTGTATACTCATGTTTGGACAAATAAATTATCTTTATCTTTATCTTTAACGAATAACCTACTAAGTATTTTTTTTATTACGGCGCTGTGGTAGTGAGTCGCGCGTGCATGACACGACAACGTTCTTTTTCGTACCACTTGCTCAAAAAAGTGACATTCTATGCCACAAAAAGCGAACATAACAATAGTCATTTTTAATCTGTTAAGAACAGGGAAAGAAAATTGTACTGAATTTCATTCATTCTCTAGGGGGAGAATGTGATTTAAATTTGGAATACTTACCGAAATTTATATTGAACTACATCTGTGTTTACACCATTAAGTTTGTATATAAAGCATTATACATCTTTTTGAAAAAGGAATACGCATTTATTATGCAGTTATGATTATTAAATAAAATTACGAAAACCGACGAGGCCGAATGAGCTTGATGCCTTTGCTTTTCCGACAAAAAAATATTAGTCTAGGAATTTGCCGCGTTTTTGTTTTCTTCAAATACATAAACGTTAAGTTTATTTTAATTTATTTTTATAAATAAGTTAATGTTCTAAAAATACGTTACGATGTTAAATCAAAGCGACAGTAACAGTGAATTTTCGGATTCCATCAGTGCAAATGCTGCCGCAATTATAAATAATTTGCTTCCAACAAAATCCAAGGAAAATTATTTAAAAACTTATGAAGAATTTTCTACGTGGAGAAGTGCGAAAGGCCTATCAATTTCAGAATCAGTACTTCTTGTCTATTTTGATTATTTATCCAAGACAAAGAATCCGAATACACTTTGGCGCATATACTCAAAACTGAAAGCTACAATAAGCATCAAACACAGCATTGAAATAAATAGATTCACGAAATTACTGGCTTTTTTAAAAAGAAAATCAGAAGGGCATTGCGCAAAGAAGTCTAAAATGTTTACGACTCAAGATGTAGAAAAATTTCTTAATGAAGCTCCTGACGAAATTTTTCTGGCTACAAAAGTAAGTATACATGATTTAACTATGAATATTTCGTATCTTAGTAATGGTAATTATTCTATATATTTACCTGATTTTTATCTTTGTTAGAGGTGGCCTTAATTTTTGGACTCAATGGTGCTTGCCGCGGATGTGAACTTGTAAACTTAAAGGTGGAGGACGTTGAAAATCATTCCAATGAGTTACTGCTGATTAATGTAAATCATTCATAAATACCAAGCATTACGTCCCACCAACATGGAAAACAATAGATTTTTTATAAACTATCGGAATGGGAAATGTACTCGACAAGCCATCGGCAAAAATAAAATTAGCAATATGCCAAAGGAAATTGCTAAATATTTAAAACTTAAAGATGTTGAACTCTACACCGGTCACTGCTTTAGAAGAAATTCGGCGACTTTCTTGGTGGATTCAGGGGCGGATATTACGTCAATAAAAAGACACGGTGGTTGGAGCTCTGATAGAGTAGCTGAGGGTTATATCGAAAGCTCAATGGCGAATAAAACCATATTAAGCAGTCAAATTAACAAAAATATAAAACTTAATCCATCAGAGCCACAACCATCAACTTCCGGCATCTTATCTTCGTCCGTAACTCACGATGCACCACCACCACTATCTCCGACGTATACTATCTACAATGAAACGCAAGTTCCTCAGACGCAAGAACAGAGAAATACTCAAATCAACTCATCAACAATAAATGTACTAAACAAAAATGTAACTCTCTCTATGAATGTTAACTTTTACTTTTAATTGTCATTATTTTTAATAAATGCTTATCTCATATTATTATTGTGTTAATGTTTTTGCAAATGGTACGAAAAGTAGAGTATTTTCCTCGGTGATAAAGCTGTCTTAGTCTTGGGTGAACTTAAATCCCTCGCTACACTCAGGACTCGTCTTAAATCCCTCGCTTCGCTCGTGATTTAAGTTTTTAACAAACCTCGAGTCCTTCGTTACGCTCGCGATTTAAATCGTCATCCGCGACAGAAGACACTGCTTTATCCCCTTGGTTAATAATCTACTATTTTTGAAATTCATAAAGATACCACGTGAGAATGTGGCTGTTTGATGAGTAAGGAAGGGATCGAAAAAGCAAAGGAGTTGCATAATGAAATTCAGTACAACATTATAACATTCGTTTGGATGATATTATTGTTACTATGACACTGGTTGTTTTAATGTTGGCAATAAGCTAACTGTTTCAGAATTTTGTATAGAGGATTTATAGCATGGGTGTAGATAAAATATGATTTAATCAATGCGCACGTATTATCGATTTGCTTAAGGTTACATGACCGAGGGTCGTAAACTGTGTAGTGGAGTAGACAATGTTGATGTCATGTTCCTAGGATTTCGTAAATAAATCACACCAAAGCAATTACAATGGTTTTAACCGTGTAACAATAATAAAATTTGAAATAGGTTTTACAAAGTGTTGCTGGTCTGTGGTTTACGCGCCAAATAAGTACTTTTAACAAAAAACCTCCATGTTAAATGTTAAGAATTTAAAAATAGAATAGGTCATGACTCACCGGAGCGCGTAGCTGCTAAGAAGAAAGAAGAAATAAAGAAAATCATCTTCTTCGAAATAGTCGTCCTGTCGAAAATAGGCGGCAATATCAACCGCACCAAAATATCAGTAATGGCAGTCATTGAGAGGCAAAACGCCGTATCATTCATATTGTAGCCCAAACTTCTTATAAAGAATGGCGTCAACATCCTAAATTGTAGTTCCCCGCTCCAAAAGAGCGAAAGCCCTAGTAAAAGGTTCAAAAACGACCAGTCTTTAAGTAAATCTAAGTCCATTAGAGCTATAAATCTTCTAAAGAAGCCCTTTTTCTTTTCCTCGGGCTCTATACTTTTTTTTATTGGCTTCATTTGTATGGCATCGTCGTCCACCGTCTGTAAGTATAATGTTTGACACGTGAATACAAATTTAATCGCACAATAAATGAATATAAATTGTTTTCTACATTGTTGATCATTATGTGAACTATGGGAGGTAGGTACTTTTGCCAGCTAACTTCTTGTGATGTCCATTATGTAGTATAATCATTTAATTTTCCCACAGCTGGGACACAGGCCTCCTCTCTGTGAGAGGGGGTGGGCCGTACCCGTAATCCACCACGCGGGCCTAGTGCGGGTTGGTAGATGTCACGTGTCTTCGAAGTTTTGGTTAGAACTTCTAGGACATGTCAGTTTCCTAACGATGTTTTCCTTCGCTGTTTTGAGAGCAGTGGTCATGAAATTAATTACACAAAGTAAAGCGTCTGCCTGGGATCGAACCCACGACCTACTACTCGTAAGTCGGGTTATCTCGAATGGTGTATTATGTATTCTTATTGGTAATGTATTGAAATATCCAGTGACCCACTGATGTGTACCTGCCATAATTCGTTCCGTTTTATTATTATCTTTTTTTTATATATTTTATGTGAAATCTTAAGAATTTGTAACAATAATGTAAATTTAATTTCTATGTACCTATTGTATAAGGACAGAACATAGCTGATCACATTTTTTTTTTATTTATTACTTAGGGACAATAAACAGCTACAATATAAAATGTTTACAAATAACAATAATATAGGCTCTTATGTAGTATTAACAATATTGCAGCCCACTACATTATCCGCATGTTAACAAAATTAAGATTAGGCAAAAAGTGCCACTAGAGTAGCATTACTCAGATAAATTATTATATTAAAAAAAATCAAAAGAAATAGATTATTAAAATATAATACAATTAATTAATTAACCATTTAAAAAGAAAAAATATATATTTATAATTTTTTGGATAAAATAAAAAAAATTGGGATTGTTCCATATTATCACAAAGATATAAGATTATAAAAAAAAGGAATTGACAATACAATTCCTTAATTCCTTAATAATCTATGATCCACAATAAAGATATTGATTGATTTATTGCTAAATAAATACTCACATCAAGATACAGCTGCAAGTAACTGCCAGTGAAATCCATGTTAGAGATATTGGAAATTACTGACACTTTTCTCTTTCTGGCGGCTTCACTCATACTCCCACTCGATATGACTCTCGGCATCGCAGCCACGGACGCGGCCGTCGTTAACCCAGGATACAGCCTATTATTTATCTCGAACTTTTCAAACTCTTGCAACGGTTTATCACAGGTTTTCGCCCTCGGTAATCCTATAGTCCTAACTGAAGGGTGGTTCATGTTTCCGTGGGACCTCTGCTTTATTATTTTTGGCACTGGAGGTGAAACAAGCGGATTTATTTCGAATTTGTCATCGTTTTCTTCTTCACTCTCTAATATACACTCCATTTCCTGAAAAAAAAAAAAATTGTTATAAATGTTGCGTAGAAAATATTTAAAAGGCGTTAAAAACGTTTCGGTGGCGAATGTGAAGCCATTTACTCTCTCTTTGTCATTTAACTTCGAAGTAAGTCGACACCTTTTATTAGCAAACAATCTTTCTTGTTTTTTAATTGTATAACATTGTTGAGGCTACTTCAATTTGCTCTTGAAGTTGTCTTAAAGGGTCATTGAACTCATCATTATGAACAACTTTTACAAAGGAACATACCCGAAACCGTGTTTTTTTAATGTATTAATTAATACATCTTGTATAAAAAAACAAAAACTTTTGAAACTTAGACCAGTTTCAAAAGTTTTTGTTTTTTAATGCAGAGCCATCTAGTATACGTTTTTAGCTTTTTCGTTACGTGACGATTTCTGCCAGTTTACTCCTACTGCACACGACGTTAAAGAACTTCGTCCCTAAAAATGTAGGACCCCATAGTAAAAGTTCTTCATAATATAATGAGTACAATCACCCCTTAAAAAGTTCACATTGTATTGTATATTACACATTGACAAAATTGGAAATCGGCTAAAAATAAAATACATACCTTCACCGTCTGCAGTTCACAGTCAACCGGCTCATCTATTAGATGCCATTTAACTGGTTGCAGTAAACACGACCCTAGCACCGCGTGGAAGGCCAGCCCACCCAGAATGACGACCGTCCATCGGAACCCATACTCTCCTAGCAGGATCTTGACTAGTTGAGGCATGACCATTAGCCCGAAGCCGGTACCTGCCATCGAGAGACCGACGGCTTGGCCACGCTTCTTGGTGAAGTAATGGTTGAGGGAGACGAACGATGATGCCGATGCAAGACCCACTCCGAAACCTATAAAAGGGTTGAAAGTGATTCATATTTAATACATTACAGATTCACAGGTCAGACATCACAGACACATATCCCCCACACACACACACACACATACAAACACACACACACACACTTTATCACACATACACACATTATCACACACACACACTCACACACACACTTTATCAGACATACACATTATTACACACACACACTTTATCAGACATACACACATTATTACACACACACTCATTAACACACGCGCCACACACACCACATCACACACATACACACCCCTCACAGGAACACATTAACACACACACACACGCGTGTTATCGCACACGCACACACACACACGCGCGCGTTATCACACACACACACACACACGCGTTATCACACACACACACACACACACGCGTTATCACACTCACACATAATCAACGCACACACATTATCACACACACATCATAAACATTTCGCTTGTTTTTAAATCCCATACAATAGGGGTTGAAACGATTTTCATTAATTAACCGGTTACAAATTCTGACTCCAAGTACTGCGAATTTTCTTATTAAAAACCTCGATAACACCAGGACCAACGAGGTAGCCCAACAGATAAATGCCTAATCACCTAATGTCAGTTATCACATGCCATGTACTGTGTGAAAACCATAAATTTAGTATACAGGGTGGATTTTTGAGATGGGGCAGTAAGGGCAGACCGTTTTCCTGTAGCTACAACGATTAAGGTACCTACTATTACTGCCCCATCTTAAAAATCCACCCGTATATTATTAGCGTATAAACTAAATCTATAGTGAAAACTTAGGGAAACTGTCATTGTTTTTATGTCTGTATGACTAACAAGCTTTTTATTATCCAAGTACTTGAAGGAAATGTTAAAATGATCTAATATCCTTACTCATGAGGAAACTTACTTTATTACCTATGGCCATAAAAATAGAAACTCTAAAATATTTAAATACGCATAACATTTCTACGAATAAACCAGCTAGTAGCTTGAGTAATACCAAATAAATACAAAACTGCTGAAGGAAAACGGTTTTTGCTGTGTCAGCATTAAATTGAATTTTACAGTAATTTCCTTCTTCGAGCTAGCAACTGCTTACTCGCTTGTCACAAGACATGAACATATCATAAAATCATTAATTAATCTAACATGTGCATCCAATTTTGTTATAAATACAGCGTGTTACGGAAAGGGTATATACATATCAAAGGCACGGATTCTTTTGGTGATAACAAAATACATGGCAACATTTTTTTAATAATACCTACATAATTATAAAGTTAAGAAACATTTAACTAATAAAGTTCAAATGTTTCCAATTTAATTCTACACATCACTAGACCAAGATAGCTGATTGGTACACGTTTTAATCCATTCGTTTGATCCCGCCGCCAATCGAACCGTCCGCGCCGCCGCGTGTCATTGCGACGGCGTGTCGCAGAGCTGGGGCAGGTGTGTGTGTGTGTGTGTGTGTGTGTAATAGGCGCACAGACACAGATAATGGATAATGACCCTCGTAGTGCGGTGACACGTTTGTTATAATTTAATTTAATAAACTATAGAATTTAAAAAAAAACTTAACAAACATTTTCAGAGTTATTCTTTTTGAGTTGAAATTTTGTACAGAAATTCTGAATCAGATGCACTCTTCACCCGGTTTGTATGGATATACCCTTTCCGTAACACGCTGTATATAATTCTACAGATACTAACCAAAACGGTGTATTCCCGTTCGTCCCACTGACTTCGTCCCCGTAGTGGGACGATCGGGAATTTACAAAAATAATATTAAATTTGTTCCCGATCGTCCCATTCATGATTTTAGGGGGACGAACGGGAATAATTTATTAATTATGTTTTAGGCCTCTTGGTCCCACCAATTAATTTCAGACTGGTTGTTTTCATGGTAAAAAAAAACAAATTTTAAAATAAAAATCAGTCATTTATTATTAATTTACATGGATTTAAGAAAGTAGTTGAGACCATAAAATAAAAAATAAGGCGATAATAATTATTGCACACATAACATATTGGTGTTATGAATTGCGAAATGCAACTTCTAAATTCAGAAATAACCATAGGACATTTTCTAGAAAAACTTACGTAAATATTAATCATAAGCAAAGTGCTCGATGGTTGTACGTTGATTTAATCTTTGTGTGCAATAATTATTATCGCCTTATTTTTTATTTTATGGTCTCAACTACTTTCTTAAATCCATGTAATTTTTTTATTATTGTTACTCTTTATAATGTTTTATATTCTTCTTGATTTTGTGATATTTTGGGTATTTTTATTATGATTTTGTTATAGTTTATTGTTTATTGACGCTATTTATGTGTAAATTAACGAGTTCACTGTCCTGCTCACTTATATAATGTTTAACGCAAAAATGTACCACTGTATACCTACATAAGCAAACTGTGTGACTTTGTAATAATTAGGACGTTTTCTTTTTTCAAAAAGAAGCTGATTTAAGAAGCTGACTGTTTTTTTAATCATATTTTTTAGTTTTATGGAGAATTTTATTTTGTTTTAATGTTTCAGTGTATGTGTATTTTGATACCTAGGTACGTAAAGTTGATTCTGTGATATTAACTGTGATTTTATTCCTTAATAAATGACTGATTTTTATTTTAAAATTTGTTTTTTTTTACCATGAAAACAACCAGTCTGAAATTAATTGGTGGGACCAAGAGGCCTAAAAGATAATTCATAAATTATTCCCGTTCGTCCCCCTAAAATCATGAATGGGACGATCGGGAACAAATTTAATATTATTTTTGTAAATTCCCGATCGTCCCACTACGGGGACGAAGTCAGTGGGACGAACGGGAATACACCACCAAAACAGACTTACATATGTATGAGGAAAACAATAATGACGTGAATATCCTTATTTAAACAGAAATGTCGTAATCTTTGAAGGTCATTTTTGTGGGTTTTACCAGTGCACATACTAGTGTATGTGCACTGGTAAAGGCGCATTAATCGTACCAAAGTGGATAATCTATTAGTTTATTTCAATACGATTAGTATCACCAGCTGTGCTTTCCTTATTGGAAATAGATTTTCATTATACATTCCACGCTGCGTGGGAATAGGTTCCGATATAAATAAATTATTATAGTAATACCAGTATAATAAAATTACTTTTATTTTTACCCGACTACGGCAAAGCCAAAGGAGGGTTATGATTTTGACAGGCTAGTATGCATGTTCATCTGTTCCCTTATAACTCCTGAACTGTAATTTTTATGGTGTAAGTACATAATAAAGAGTATTCTACCAAACTATAATTTATTTAAACAAAAAATATTTATTTCAATTAAACCTAAGGCACTTCTGAATTGTCAAAGAGTCGGTCAGTTAGTCAGAAGATTGAAGCTATTTGCCCATTCCAAAACGTAGAACTCTATAGAGAAGAACAGGCAAAAAACTCCAAGGACACTTTTTTAAATCAAGATATTACAAAATCCCGGGTACAATATTCTTGTTATTTCTATATGTGAGAACAATGTAAAAAAACAATTACCTATTTAAAAACAATATAAAATATAAAATTAAAGATGACAAAAAGAAAAAGCTGATAAGAGATGACCATTCTTAACTGACGGCGCCCGTTCACGAACATAACGCGTGGATCCGCGCCATCCAGCTCAACCATTTTGTAAATTAATGATCCAACACACGCGCCACCATCAGCGAGACATTTAACTGAGCACGACATACTTACTCTCAATTGCCACGCTTTTTTAAGTCAACATAATACATCTTATCATAATAAACGGCTCCATGGTACTATTCTATTCTACTCGTCGTATTTTGATAAACGAGGTATTTTCATGCCTCCTTGTCCAATGAGTAATCATTTAATTAAACATCAAGTGCATCAAGTACCTACGATGATTTATAATTATAATAATTGATATTGTACAGGTGCAATAATTAATAAGCGCGACATGATAATGATCAATATGTTTGTAGTCACAAATTCATAATCGAACGTCGGTAATTATAAACTTCTGCTAGAGTACCTACCTACATGACAGGCGTCAGTTATAATAAGATTAATTTGCGAGGATGAATTATAAATATGTAAACATAAGCAGTATTATGATGACTCAAAGGAAACACTCATGATTTCCTCGTATTTGCATGTCTGTCTGAGTTCTGACTGCACAATGATAACTAAGTTAAATAGTTATATCCTAGGACTACAATTATTTGCAGTTGATGTGCAGGACAAGTTAACGTGACAATTAATAGTTGCAATAGTTACCTACACAGTACAAAATCGCTTGGCACTTTACTTTTGACTTTCTTTGTGAGTGTGTGGTAATCCCCCCGTGAAACTAAATGGTACAGAAACAGGCTAAAATCTTAACGCTTAAGGCGACTATAACAGACTTTTAATGATTTTGTACTGAAGATCACGTCTAAACGAGTAATGTTAATGATTTGAAAAAAATATATGTTAAATTAGAGCATTTTCTCAGTAACTTAGTATGTGAATAATTTACATTATGTTTATATTACATAGTGAAATTAATTTGTAAAGTTATGTCTAACGCGGATAAAAACTGAGAATGGCGAAAAATCTACCAAGCGTATTTTTATGAAACCTCTAATTTAAAGATAATATAATTATTGATCTTTTAGTATACGCGTTTTATTAAAATACCTTTTGTTTTGTGATAATAAATTAATAATGCGTCAAATTGGGGACATCGCTCCTTGATGGGCGAGACCTATTACTGGCTGCGTGAGCTCAGTACAGAACACGCAAGCTAACCACTTAAGGTCATTGGCATATATCTGCGTTTTAAGGGGCCGGCGTAGCATACATAGTTCATACAAACGTAATACCAAAATAATTTGTAAATCAACCATATTCTTATGGTAGTGTGTATTTATTTCGATTGGATTACAAAATATCTATGTTCCCAAATATATATTTTGAAAGGACAATGATATAAAGACGAGATATGAGGAATTTAAAATTTCTAAAGAAAACGTATTGTTCTCATAAATCTCGTATAAATCAGTGTCCATTCAAAATATATATTTGGAAACCTAGATAATCTGTATTCCAATCGGAATAAAGACACACTACCTTAAGAATATGTTTGATTTACAAATTATTTTGGTATTACGTTTGTATGAACTACGCATCCATAGCCGGCCTCTTAAGAATAATGGGCCTTATTTTCCTCGAATGACAGTAAGAGTGACATATAAACTTAAATTAGAATACAATTTAAATAACTTTTTATAGTTCTTATTCCTAAATACGCAAGAGACAGTCAAGCTACGTAATGAAAGAGACGTCATATACCGAAGCCGAAGTACACCACACCTACGTCAGTTTTTACGTTACGTGACATCAAACACGCCTCTCGAAGACGCGTGAAATCGGTTACATGGCGGCGGCAGCATGGCTACCTTGAACGTAATTTACTGCATCGTAGAATAAACTAAGAATACTTCATGTAGGTAATGTGCGGAAAATAATGACAAAGCTGGAACTGACTGACAGAGCTGGTAGAATTCACAGTCTTCTCTACAAAATATTGTTGTACTAGTATGATCCTGACGAACCTACTAAGGCAGTGAATCCGTCCTTCGGATATATAGCATTTACAACAAAGCCTGCACCAACGAAGCCTAGCAAAGCCCCTGTTCGTTCAAGTTCAATATCGATTAGCTCAATGAAAGTATGCTGGATAAAGAATGCACCACATTTAGCCTTGCTTTAATATACCTAAATATGATCCACAATGATCATTGTGACGAGTGTATTAAGGCAGTGAATCCGCGCTTCGGAAGCTATAGCATTTACAACATAGCCTGCACCAACGTGAAGCCTAGCAAAGCCCCTGTTTGTTCAAATTCACTATCGATTAGCTCAATGAAAGTATAATATGCTGGATAAAGAATGCTCCATATTAAGCCTTGGGTAAATATAGCTACATCTAAAGAGTTTTAATTATTATTTTATCGACGTTTTCTTCAACTACGTAATGGACTTGCGTAGCGACCTACGCGGCTAGGTCGCCGCGTCGATAACTAGCTATAGACGAGAGGTTTTAACTGTCTTCAACAGGCGTATTAAATTCTCTCTCTGAAAAAGAATATTTTGCTCATGCAAATTTTTAACATCTCTCTGAAAAATAATGTTTTGCTCATGCAAATTTTAAACATCTGAATCAGCCAGATCCAATCTAAAATGTTTCGTCACGGGTGCGTAACGAAAGGACGAACATTACTATTAAAAGTACAGGTTTACACTTAATTCTACTGACTACGCAAAATGTGCAGGTAAGAGCTAAATAATACGCATTAGCTCATCAAAGAGTACTCGATTACGCGAAATTTGCTTTTCAGGATTTAACAAACACCAATAATGATGGCTTTTGATAATAATAATCTATATCTTCATTATTTTGGAGCAAAAGGTTACATACGGATATTAATAACTAATGATACAGTAGATAAACGTAAAGCGATTACGAACTCAAGACATTTTCCGGATAGAATTATGATACGAGGTGATGCAAGAAACTTGAGTCGAGTTTAGTAAAATAATAAAGAAAAACTTCCAAGAAACCTTCAAATCTTTTAAGAAGGTTATAATAATAAGCGACAGTGTAAAGTGTAATGCACTGTAATAAATAATTCTCAGACGGCTGCTATAATCCCCTATCAAAACAAATATATTATTTCACCAAATCGACAAAAACACAAGGAAACAATTTGCGATTGTTTTATAATATGATACGTTATGATATGAAATTTTCAGGTACCGACTTTTCCTGTTGGAGTAGCTAGACAAAACAAGAACAGATTAACTAAGCAACAAAAACAGATGCACGCGAAATCGACATTTAAATAACGAGTCCGAATCGATGAACATAAATCAGCTGCAAATAGTGAATAGCTGAAGAACTTCTAATGTTTTAAACGGTTTCTATTTGGATGGCCTTCGATATTTCTACGAACACATGAATTATTAACTCATGTTCATTATCAGTATCCACATCAATTTTCGCCCCATTACAGTGCAGAGGCGTTTTACGCAATTCTTCTAAGTTTCTTGTCAGTCTACTAAAACTGTCAACTAATATTGCCATCGCTATTACGCTCATAACTAATCAAGAAAAATAAAATAAGAAACTTACCTCCCAAAATACTGTAAGTAGCTATAATGTGCCCCATGCTGGCAGCAGGCGCGGTGAACAGCAAGCCCAGGGCACAGATTGTTGAACCGACGAAGCACACCTTCCGATACGAGAAGGTCTTTATCACAGGTCCCACGAAAAAACCTGAGAAGTTTACCACCGAATCTAATGTACTGGCGATCACTGAAGCACCTGTGGTGTGGACGCCGAGGTCATCCAGCAAGTCTTTGAACAGCAGACCGAATGACGGCTCTAGAGAACGCGTCGAAAACTGAAATTGATAATGGTCAAGCTTTAGATGGAAGAATGAAATAGTTGCAAAAGTAGATATAACCTTAATTCATTGTTTTTATAATATTGACTGCCGTTTTCTAATAATGATTTAGTTATTGGATTGTCGTTCTGCTGAGACAACCGGGTATGCTTATAATATTGACGATTCAAACAATAAAGACGATCGAAATCTTTAACCTGTTTCTGAATTGTATTTTGGGAGTCCAAAATTAATAAATCTATGCTCTAGTAACTTTTGCCAATTTTTTCTCAATATGCAAAATGCTTCTCATACCTTCATTTAACTTATATAAGCAAGTTATTCATATGGCATTTAGGTTCCTTTATTATTTGGCTTTTTTCATAATAGTAGTATTTTGAATATATCCGCGACAAGAACGTGGCCTAAACGGATCACGTGTTTACAGTTCTAATTTATATAAGTCTTTCAAGGTCTAGTAAGGTCAAGGTCGTTATAATGGCAGAACCGCGTTTAAAATAAATTGAATTTTATCCTCATGGAGATTATCTCATTATATATTGATAGCTTTTGCCCGCAGCTTCGCCCGTGTTGACGTCGGAAATGATCCCAGAGGAACGCACTACCGGGATACAAAGTATCCTATGACCTAACAGAGGTTATGGTCTACCCATGTGCCAAATTTCATCCAAATCCGTTTAGCTGTTTTAGCGTGAAAGCGAAACAAACAAACTCACTTTCGCATTAGTAAGTTATTATTTGTTATTTCATTTCATACTCGTATTAGTTAGAATAGTAGGGAAAAGGCTAGGCAGATAGATTGATTTGAGATTATCTCATTCGCTCAGATCATGCTTAACTGTCCATGGAAATGAAAATCTAATTAGTTATGTCCCAAAAGGACAATGTGAACGAAAATTAACTGCCCTTCTTGCATGAAAGCAAGAACGTACATTTTCGTGGTTAAATAATAAATATACAAACCTGTCACTTCTACATAAATGTTAGAAATCTTTAACAGTTGGCTAAAAAGAAAATTCTGTGCCTGTGCAGTGCAGGACAAACTAGGATAATGAAGGTAACCTGCCTACCTACTAGCGACGCGACCGACGGTTCAATTGAGATGGATTTCAAAACGATGTGTTTACTAGTCCACCTCGAAAACAAGATAAACAGAAGATATCAATCTCCTTCCTTAATTCAACACAATCACTTGAAGTAGTAATTGTGTCAACGGTAGAAGAGCATGTGACTAGTTAGGCAATCATAATTATTGTGTCGAGAGTCGAGACTTCGAGATCTCGTCACGTACGCACTGCACTGCCCTTCAATAAATATCAGATGGCCATATTTTTAAGATCGATAAAAGCATCGATAGAGTTGCTAAGTGATTTTTACATATAAAATGGGTAAACGAAGACATTAAATGTTTCTTCTCATTAATTTATGATGTTGCTACCGCGACATTAGACATTTTAACTTATTCATATAATATATTAAAACTGTTTTTCTCCAGCGGAGTATTCAGAGTACTATTCTCTTTCGACAATTGGTGCTTGAAGGTATATGCAGCATTTAAAGCGTTATATTTCAGACTGACAATAGGCAATGCATTATGCTTTAAACCTATTGTTAAATAAAATCAGTTGGACAACACATTGCGACATTATAGTCTTCTTCAGATTAAACTAGCCACCCGTAATTTTGTTTGTTTACAGAACGTGATCCATTTAGATTTTTCATGAGACTTGCTGAAATGTTTTAACAAAAGTCTTCGTTATTATTTTGAATAATCGTTCTATGCTAATGTAGGTTATACGAGAGCGTTGCTTGTTTTCCTTAACAATCGTATTTATAAACTTAATGTTTTCGATTAATGCAAATGAGATGTATCCGTTATCCGTTACTACTTTAACATATTAAATTGAGTAAAAGCCTTATCGTTTTGATTGAGAATAAACACAAATATTTTGTGAAACTATATCGGATACACTAGACACTAACATAATGGTGATTGTTTCGTTTTCTTAGCATGTGCAACTTTGTCAAGTATGCAACATTCACCTGACCGAACTTTGAGATATTGCTCGTGACAACGTAAAAACGACTGGCGACAGTATAGGGCCTTGAGGGACTCCAGCGCAAATGGGATAAAAGACAAAGGCGAACCCTTAATAAGCGGTATGGAAAACAGCTACCCCTACAGAAAATTGTGAATTACGCGCACAAAGCGGCCATGCACAAGGATAACGTTAAACTTTCAATGACAAATCTTTGTTCAACACGATGTCGAAGGCTTCCACTAAGTCGAAATAAATAAAGCGATCTTGAAATTATTTTGCACTAAAATGGATATTATACAAAGCTCCTGTTGTACTTTTTAGAAAACAAAACCTTTCACATATAATTAAAAATAACTTATTTGAAACCCCATTATAAGTATAACAGATAGTAATAATTGTGAAACTGATTGCAGTCTGAATGTTGTTCAACAAAGCCCGCTAGTTAAAAACGGAGTGGCTAAAGAATAAAATTATCCGCAAAAGACAGCGATAATATTTAATTAATTGTTATTATAAGGTATAGGAATTGTTTAAAGGCAAATGTTGCTAAAGAATACCAGACACAAACGCTTAAGGATCCAATACCGGTCATTTGGAATTAGCTTGTTTGTACAAACAACATGCAGAACTAAATGCAGCTGTTTAAATTACATAATAATATTATATTCCGAGGACTTTTATCGAGGCCCGAAGGGCTACCAGTGGTAACTTAGTCAGCAGTTATTTTAACACAACAATACCAATATAGACTCACTTTATCACAATATTGCCTACGTGCATTGCACCAAAGCATAAAATTGCTGGATAGATTTCCCCCACATTTTCCCTTCCTGATTGAGGCTATTCAATATTGATATATGTATTTTCAATAAAAACGAAATTGTAGGCACAGGTATTCTTATTTTTAAATGATACAACAATCGTACACCCACATACTGAAAACTGGGTTCGTACTATGTAGCCTTGGTGATGGATCATTATTATTTTAAACCGACTTTCTAAAATGAGGAGGTACTAAATATGTTCGTCTGTATGTTTGTTCACCGATTTCATTGAAAAGGTATGCTCCCGAGGTGGTCCCATTGTCACCAAGTCAGAATCTGATGATCCCGAGGAAATCGAGGGAAATCCTCAAAATGTATAGGCACATCTATAGCGACTTGGGTATTTTTATAGTAACTCGTACGTTAGCTCTCGGAAAGCGCCATTTGTTGAAGTGAAACTGATGATGAAGACCACAGATGGCCACCGGAACTACTTAATAATAAGTAATTAATGGGTTGCGATTCGATTAGGTACCTTAATATGGTTGCTAAGCAATTTATGCTCGTCACAATGCATATGGTGAGTGGCAGTTCTCCTGGTTCTTACCAGGAGAACTCCTCAACAATTAACGTCCCTGGATCGGGAAAATCAATATTTTGTAAAAATGTCTATACTCACATTAACTAAACTGACTCCTAAGCACACCATCCACGCCCACCCTCCATCAGGAGCTACCTTCCTCGTCGCCGGTGGCTTCTTCGGCTCTAGGCCTTTGCTCTTCTCCACAGTCATTATCAGCCTTTGTCACCTGGCCTGAAACAATAGAAGCTATCAGATAGAGATATCATAACTACATATCAAATCATAATCGAATTAACATAATTACGCTATGTTGTAATGATAAGCACTATGAAAAACATCTTTTCAATCCGATAAACTTGTACGAAATTATACCCAAAGCTATATAAGATAATGAAGTGATTGCAGTGCGAGTAGTGCGACCACATTAATTATCTAATCCATAACAAAAAGCTTCGTTTTAATTTAGGTGTTCACGCTTGCAACACTTATCGTAAACCAATATATTTGGCCCTATTCTACCTATATTCATTATTAATATAAACGCCTACTCTATCACAATGAAATGAAATGTCGATGTTTAGACTCATCGCGGCATGACGAGTTATCAGTACAGGCGTTGCGATAGCATTTGTTTTGATTTGATTGCCGGCCGGCCGCGGCAGCTCGGCAACAAAACAGTAAACATTAAAATAATACAAGTTAGGCTTCATAAGAAAATGAAACCACGATGGTAGCACGTGCTTACTGCGATCCACTCGGTGACCACGTGGAACGTCCTCGGCTGCCACACGCTGACTTCATGTTACGCGAGAGACAAAATGTACAACGATTACACATTACATACTACTAATAACAATTCATATTATGTTTGTATGGTTAATTATCAGTTATTCACGCCTATTTATAAAATATGTAAAACTGTCGGCTACTGAATTCAAAACTTTGCCAGGAATGTTGGTTTCGAATATTTTCCTTTATCCGTTCAAGAAGGTTCTTGGAAATTGTGATTGAGATGAACACGATTGCATGGTTTAAAAAAAACATTCCATTCCATTGAATTAAGTTCTTGTGTACATTACGTGCATTATTGATGAAGCAAAGTGAGGCAGGCCTTGAGGTTGACAAAACAAAATATCAAATAGGTACACCAAATTCGATTCCGAATTTCACCTAACCTCGTGGATTATATACATGCGGAATGCCAAATTAAGGCAGACGACCATGACTAACAATCTGACAATACGTGCTCCATATCTTAGTGAAACGCCTATTCATTTTAGAACAGCTATGGACTGAATTTAAACAATAACATAGATACATCAAGTACATCTAACATAATTCTCTTTATAACAGCTTTCGATGTAAAAAACATAGTGGTGAGTGATGTAATTTGATACATTGTTTTTAATTACACGTTATATGGGTTTTTGTTAGCTTTTTACCTACAGTACTCACGACAGCAGTGCTATTTCGTTCACTATTGAGCTTAGTTTTCCATTGATTTTAGAAGTGAGCAGAGCAATCTGCATCTGTAGGTAATATTATGTAGGTAAAGGTATATACAGAAATGAGTATTTCCAACATAGCACATTTTCTGTGAAATTAGTTAATTTCTGACAATGAGATATACCTAGGCACCTACATTCTGTCAAGTTATGTATAAAACTACGTAAGAACGGTCTAAAATTATAAGTAATCTAGTGTTTACCTAAAAACAGACAAAAAAAGAGGCAAAAGCATTGTATTTATTCCACGAATGCAAGTTTTTTGCACATTTGGCAAATAATGAAGTCAACGATAATGTCTCCACATTAACCGCATTATCTTTCAGGAAATGCTCAGACCGTGCTTATGAACAAACTAGTCGATGAGACCTTACAAAGGTCGGAAGTTCACGTGATCGTTAAGAAAATGTAATATATATACAGGAAAAGTCTAAGTATAGTGGCGTCAAAAATAGCAAAGTATTTACCAAGCTTAAGTACCTGGTTACTTAAAATAGATTTCACGATCCCATATTGGCAAATAAATCCGCATGTAACCTCGTATTGATGTTTGTCGCCGTACTCACCAAACACATGAAATGTGAAACTATTTAGCAAACTCACAAGTCACACGTGAACTAACAGTCTTATCTTTTTTATATTCATATTAATAGTGGAAGTACGATACTCTTTTTAATCTAGATTTGAAACCACAATGCACACAACACAATTTTTTTAAAGCTTACAAAGTGAACGTAGTTTACGAATGTTTTTGAAGGTGTCTCTAGAGTCTAGTTTTATACAATGTAGAATCTCTCTCAATTTGTACAGTACAATATCGCATACATAATTTAATTATGATTACGATTTGACATAATAATGGACAATATATTACAATACGAGCAGTTATAGAAACAGTTATTACATTAGTTATTCATTTCGAGATTTCCGATGTCATCTCTCTGTTAGTAAAACTAAGATGAGAAAATTCATAAAGCAATGGAATTCAGGACAATATCTCTGAAATCCAGATTAAGTAAATGTAAATGGTGATGCCAAAACACGACGATATATTTGATATTATGTACAATATTAATAGCTCAGACAAGAGACTCCCAGATCAAACGCACAATCTCCATAAAAGCAATTCAATGGAGAGCAAATAATGGTTAAGTATATTGAACCTTGTACCTTGGTATAATACATATTTTAGTATGCGAAGTTACGTAACGATCGTATAGGAACAAAAAACTGCCCACACAACTTGGGGCAGGCCGATAACCCAGTGTATGCAAAACTAATAACAAAAAAATTTAAGATCGCGTGCTTGTAAACTGTTATTCAAGATTGCTATCCTGAATCTTCAGAGCGAATGTTTTACTGTAATAACTATTATAAGGAAGTTCCTAGACATGAGGATCAATTACATATCTTAATTCCTAGCAAATTACAAGGAACGGAACTTACAGCAGAAATGATTAGTTTTGTGGCGGCATCAAGATCGCCACATGCAACTCACCAACTTACTATGAAAAAGTTTAAACACTACGATCCTAACAAATACTAAGATCATTAAATAAACAAAAGAGCTCTTTAGATCGTGGAAACAGAGGATATGTAGTTACAACAAAACCTAAGAAGCTTTTTCAAATGATTTTGGGAATAAGATAAATAGCCAATGAAATCATAGAAATACAGCTCATTGTTGCGTTAATCACTCTCACAAATCTCGGTCAATTGGCTACTTACGGCGTCCTATTTTTAGGACAATACACAAGTACTCGTATTTTATCAACCACGATAACATTATTTTAATTGTAAAAGGAAAAATGATGTGAAATTATCTTTACTGTTCTCTTTAAATTGCTGGATAAGGATTTGTAGTACACTTGGCCTACATGTTGATTTACGCGACCTTCAGTATTAGATGAAATGTTGATGATAACAGTCCTATATACATATGGTATTTTTATATACTCGAATCATAAGTAAAATCTGTACTTCTTTAGTATGGTATTTAATGGAAAAAGATCTTCCTCACTTTCGATATGTTTAATTCAAAAGAAGTTTTTAAAAGACTTAACCGTAACAGTCAACATACCTGCATACCTATAACTACGAGTCGCTCCTTAATTTCGTGCCCGTCTAAAGCTGAAAAGCTTTTGCATAGTAGTGTGCCTAAATGTAGTTGCTTATTTAGCTTCGTACATTGTTGTACACACTAAGTCTAAAAACACTAGTGATTACTGGGGCATCTCCATTAAACTAATATGTAACATCGTAGTCCCCTATCTAGCTGTTGCTTTTAATAAATGTGTTGATTTAGGAACTTTTTCTGACCTCATGAAGAGTAGTAAAGTGATGCCATTATCTAAATCAAGTAATAAAAATGACGTTGGCAACTTCAGGCCTATTTCTATCTTCCCTGCATTTAGCAAAATATTTGAAAAGTTAATACTCAAGCAGTTGTTAAGACATTTAATTTAAACAGCCTCCTTTATAATTAACAATATGGCTTTACAAAGGGTCGTTTGACTACACATGCGGGTGTTGCTCTGAAACACATCTTTAACGCATGGGAGAACTAGGAAAATGCTATTGAAGTTTTTTGTGATCTCTCCAAAGCCTTTGCTTGCGTGCACCAAGACACGCTTTTGCGTAAACTACGTCATTTCGGTGTCCAAAACGAAGCTCTCAAAGTAATAAATTATTATTTACATAATAGGTTCCAAGGTGTAGATGTTAATGGTGTAAAATCTTCCGGGCTACCAGTTCAGTTAGGTGTACCTCAAGGCAGGTCAAGGCTCAATACTGCGTCCATTCTTATTCTTAGTGTATATCAACGAATTACCATTCTATTTAAAGGGTTGTTGACTTTAAGCAGATGTTACCTCTCTTACTTTTAAAGTAGACAGGAATAGACAAGATTTTGACAACGTAAATAGTGCAGTTATGGATTGGTTTACTACAAATAACTTAGTTCTCAATGCCAAGGAAACGAAATGCATAAAATTCGCCTTATCGAATGTTAGAAATCTAGGACCCGACATAGTCTTAGATAAAGACGTGCTTGAAACCTGCCTTAGGCTGTCTAGACCTCGGATGCCGACCTACCTCTGTCGCGTGGTCGAGGCCTACCTGACGGACAGGGCCGTCATCTACCCTGGTCACCAAGGAGAGTGGAACCGGCGAGAGATGTCGTGCGGTGTCCCACAGGGATCGGTCCTGGGGCCGCATCTGTGGGACATCGGCTACGACTGGGTGCTGCGCGCCGACCTCCCTAGCGGCGTCAGCGTAGTCTGCTACGCTGACGACACGCTGGTCCTGGCGCAGGGGAGGTCGCATGAGGCGGCGGCCGAACTGGCGGCACGTGGGGTTGCGACAATCGTCGATAGGATCCGGCAATTGGGACTCGAGGTGGCCTTGCACAAGTCCGAGGCCATGTGTTTTTATGGTCCTCGGAACGCGCCACTGTCGAGTTCCCAGATAACGGCGGGAGGAGTTCACATCGGTGTCGAGTCGACGATGAAGTACTTGGGACTCGTCCTCGATAGCCGGTGGAACTTCGTGGAGCACTTCCGACGTTTGGCTCCCAGACTGGAGAGGGCTGGGGCTGCTTTGAAGCGGCTTCTGCCCAATCTAGGGGGCCCAAACGCCTCCTGCCGGAGGCTCTACGCGGGGATCGTGCGGTCCATGGCCCTTTACGGGGCACCGGTGTGGGCGCGTTCTCTGAGGCTGCGACCAGCCCAGCGGTTGAACGTGTCCCAAAGGGTCATGGCCATCAGGCTGGTACGGGGTTACCGCACGGTCTCCCGTGAGGCGGCGAGCCTCCTAGCCGGACTGCCGCCGTGGGATCTGGAGGCAAAAGTCCTCGCGCACATTTGGGAGTGGTGCGAGGAGGCGAAACGCCGGGGTGAAACTCCGCTGCCGCGAGAAATCACGGTACAGCGGACGGAACTCCGGCGAGATCTCATGGCGGCATGGAGAGTGCGATTGTCGCAACCTAGCGCTGGGCACGCTACAATTGTGGCGATAAGTCCCCTCTTTGAGGAGTGGCTGGAGAGGCGCCACGGCGTCCTCACCTTCCGCCTGACGCAGGTCCTCACCGGACACGGTTGTTTCGGGAGGTTCCTGTTCAGGATAAAGCGGGAGGAAACGCCCGGGTGTCACCACTGTGTGGATCGCCCGGAGGACACGGTGGAGCATACGGTGGAGATCTGCCCGGCTTGGGCGGAGCACCGCCGTGTCCTCACGGAGGCGATCGGCGGCGACGATCTCTCGCGTCCAGCACTGGTTCAGGCCATGGTTCGGAGCGAGAGTGCATGGGAGGCCGTCACCTCCTTCTGCGAAGCAGTAATGCTCGCGAAGGAGGAGGCGGAACGCGTGAGGGAGAGGCAAGGTTCGCGCCCTCGCGCCTCTAGTCGCCGCAGGAGACGCCCCGGGCGTCGGGAGTTGCAAGCCGATTTCCGGCCACCGTAGGCGCGGGCTTGCGGACGGCGAGCGATGGGTAGCTCGCCGTCCGATAAGGACCAGGCCCGGGTCGACGGCGCGTTGTGTTCCACGCGCGCCTCAAAGAGATGGGACGCGCACCAACTGACGGGGTCCGTCAGGACCAATGCCTGCCAGGGTTGCGAGTTTGTCCGAAAGGGATATCGTGGCCCTGGCACACAGGCAAATGAAGGAACACGGGTGGGTTTTAGTCAGTAAGAGTCTGACACGCCCTCCCGCTCTGCCCAGAGCGGGAGAAGTTATTTGATAATTTCCCACCCAAAAAAAAAAAAAAAAAAAGGCTGTCTAGACCTCCTCCATCCGTACTCTGGAGACCTGCTATTCGATCTCATCCGAATCGTTACCTGACGGAAAACCGAGGCTTCGAAATGACCTCGTTTGTGTGATAATTTTGCTCCGGGTACTTAGTTTTAACGGTAAGTGTATCTACTACAAGTATTCACTATTTCTTGAAATAGCCATTCAATAGGATTCTATGAACTTAAAGATATGTATTGCTGATTCTAATGATTATAATTCTGTAAAGCCATATTTGTTACGACAGCGAATCATATTTTAATCAACATACAACCTGACGCAGACCTG
Source organism: Tiliacea aurago (assembly GCA_948098905.1). Taxonomy (NCBI): domain Eukaryota; kingdom Metazoa; phylum Arthropoda; class Insecta; order Lepidoptera; family Noctuidae; genus Tiliacea; species Tiliacea aurago. The sequence goes on along the minus strand of OX402579.1, from coordinate 9,931,552 downwards.
CAAATTGCAAAAAACTTAATAAAAAATTTAATTTCGCGGGCTACCTTAGCGCATCCCCTCATTCCTCATTAAGTAACCAATCATTGACTTTACAAGAAGACCAGAAATTTTCCGATTATGCTTGTAGTGTTGTGAACGTCATAATGCCCATGATAAGAGAGCGTGGAGTAGATTCTTATGAACAAGATATCAATCATAGCAATGCTGGTAAGAATAAGATACAGAGGCGAAACTTAGCGTAAACTTACGCTTCAATGTGTCCAAATCAGTACATTATGGCGAGATTTTGACAGATCGTTTCCTCTCTGCATTTAGAGCATACACTATAATGCACAATGCACATAATACTTTTGAGTAATGATGCTAATTTCACATGCAATTCGCACGTCGATTAACTAAGTAACGTCTTGGACCAAAATAGATCTGCTTTTCTTTTCATTACATAAAACCTGATAATTGCCATAACTTGTTCATTATGTGGAAACTATTAAAGTCGGATGAAAAGTAATACGTAAATATATTTATGTAGCTTCATATTGTAATCAAAACGAACTAACTGTTGTGAGTTAAAACGGTTATTTTTAATCAAAGATGCTTTGTTTTTTTTTCAGATTATTTTTAGCCAAGATCGCCCCGGCCACTAATTTCAATGTAGAGTGAAAAGTTTATTTCTAATATTTTGAGTACTCAGTAGTAAAACAATTTTCATTATTTGCAGTCTGTTTCATCTTCATACTAACCGTATCTATGGTCGGGTAATGAAATGGTGAGTTGCTTCGGCATGAAACTAAATCCGTAACATTTATAAAGAGGTCATTAATTATTTGATAACCTAGATAACACCTCTAAAGACGGACCTATTTGTTGACATTTCTAAATAATAGTATGAGGTGTAGGTAGGTGATATTTGCAAGGGGGAAGGTGAACTTATTAGTATGAATGTACCTATATAGTGTACCTCAATTTCCTTCTGGGGTTCACTTTGAAGACGCATAATCGCTACTGAGTAATGTAGTCAGCCTTTTTGGATTCTCATGTAATATATTTTAACTTATGAAATCATTATCATTGTGAATTTGTGACCCACAAGACCCCCGGGGGCAACGTGCAGCAACGGAATAACACATGTGGCTCATCTTCAAAACTGGCTTAGTTCGTGACCTGTTGGCTGAACTCAATAGTTTAAGAAAATCTTGAACATCCTTACATAAATTGGCAAGATCACGGTACTAATATAATATGTAAGTACTCATATGCCAAACACCGGAAAAATATACAATCGGACTATTGAGGACATTAACGCAGTCTACGTAGTCAATCTAGGACTCACAGTTTCTAACTAACTTTCTCCTAATGTCGCATCAGCACAGATGGCAATTGACTGCATACGGTCGCACACTTGGGGATTTCTTTTGGAACCGTTATCTTACTACAAGACTTCATGCACGTTTACACGATGCATCTGCGAAACTAATGAGTCATTGTTTATTTTATTCGGGTTAAATACATGCACAGTATAGGTACGTTAAGAACTTAATTTAAATATTAAAAAGGCAAAATTATTACCATCGCGAGGTATTTTGGACTTGCCAGATTTCAAAGAGAATATAGCTAAGCTGTCGCTGCTTCTGGTGTCCTTCAATCTGAGCTATATTAGGAGAACACGTGCTATTATTATTTCTTTAATATTCTAGTCATTAGTCGCGCGTTAATTATTTACTTCCCGCGTAAATTTTAAATAGATGTGTAGGTACAAGAAAAACATAATTATTGTATTTTTTTAAAGACACGAGCGGCATCCTATATATGACCCAGATGTATTAACGTAAACGAAGCAAAAGGAGTAGGATGTTAGGGATCGTGGCAGGTGACTTTCTGTAGATTCTGCCTACCCCCATGGGAAGTAGGTGTGAGATTATGTAGGTATGTTTTAAAAGCCTGTTTTCAGTATGACATTATTAATACTGTGTTTAATGTCATGAAAACAACAGTAGATAATATGTAACGTAGCTAAGTACAGAAAACGGTTTCGACAACAAATGGACGGAAGTTATGTGCAGCTATGAATGAAATAATTAAGTATTACACCACACAACTAAGTAGGTAAATAACATAAGTGTGAAACTATAATGCTGTCAGGCAAACCAACTTTGATAGGTATCTATACAGTGTGAGTCTTCATAGTGTGCACATATCGAAATGAGTGAAACTAAGCTTAATTTTATCGACGGGAAAAATATTTAAAAAAAAAACAATTCAATTTTTATAGCATTTTTTATATTTTTGTTTGCTGCTGTGACCCTTGTGTAAACAAATCGGTATAACTTTAAACTAAACTATCTACTCGTATCACGATGAAACAAACTCAGTAATGACTGGAAATAATAGGGCGTCTTCATAAAATAAAAACTAAAGAAAAACTCGCCCTCAATCAGGGTTGGAAAAAAACCCGTTTTTTTTACATTTTATAAAACAAACAGTTCCAAATGTTTTAAACAGGTTTTTTTTTTTGTTTTTTTTTTCCGAAGTTAGTTATCATCCATTTTTAATTGGTTAAGCCTGATAAAATTCAGTTTTATACTATTTTAAAAACTGCATGACAAAAATTTATTTTAATTCAATACATCCTGTATGTTCCGACGTTCATTTTTAGTAGGGAAATCACCTAAACTTCTCTTAAAATAAGGGGAATACCCAAAACATATACAAACTTGGTAACGAGAAAGCTGCAAAACTTGTCACAGTTTTTAAATAAGTACCTAAATAAAAAATAATAAATGTTGTCTAATCTAATCTGCTTCTGACGAACATCTGATTCTAATCTGACGAACAAATATGATTGTACACACGGCTACACATCAAGCTATACAATTCCAGTTTACGCTGATCTCGCACTGTACGGAAATCTTATACAATTCAAGATCAGCTTATACTGGAAATGTATAGCTTGATGTGTAGCCGTCTGTACGTGGTCGTTTTATAATAAAAATTGTTAACTATTGCTTGATTAAGGATTTTGAGTATTAAAAATTGTACATGTTTAAATGTCAAGTTATAAAACCACTTTAACTATTTTATAAAAATTTTATAAAGTTGATTAAATAAAAGAAATAAGGAAAAAAATAACTAGTAGGTATTCATTTATTTTTACAATTATAATTATGTTTTAAACCCTGTTTTTAGGGTTCCGTACCTTAAGAGGAAAAAACGGAACCCATAAAGGATCACTTCGTTGTCCGTCTGTCTGTCTGTCTGTCTGTCAGTCAGTCAATACCCTTTTTCTCAGGAACGCGTGTATGTATCAAGATGAAATTAATATCGAATGCGTAAGTCCACGGTCCCTTGGAGCTCTAAAAAAATGAAGCTTCTGAGTTAACGCAATAAAAAAATACGGCGATTTATATGACATTATTGCGACATATTTCGATACTCACAAATAAATCAAAACCTATAGGGTACTTTCCGTTGACCTAGAATCATGAATTTTGGCAAGAAGCAAGGTCTCACAGCACAAATATAGGAAAAAGTCCAAAAATTGTAAATTTGTAGTTTTATCACATACATTTTTTTTTTTTGTTATTACAAACTTATATTTGCAGTTGGAGAATTGAGTGCGACGTATATCGATGTATGGGAGAACGTTTTTCAACTACAATGTTAAGTTTGTTTTTAGGATGAATTCATCCTAACTACGGAACCCTTCATTGTGCGTGGTCCTACACGCACTTGGCCGGTTTTTTTTATACCGTTTTAATTTTCAAACACCTAACAAAAAACGATGTTTTATTTTAAACTGTTTTAAACAACTTGTTTTAAACATGCCAACCCTGCCCTCAATTGAGTATTAGGGTGATTTTTATTACTTTAAATTATTTTCCATCGTATCAGCTTTCTAAATGTAAAAATACCATATTTATAACTCAATCACGTTTCCTATTAACTGTTAAAGAAAGGCCTGACACTCGGCTACGTACTTTACTTTAGCAGGTAGAGACGCTTTTTTGTAAAAAAAAAAAAAAACAATTTCCGTCGATAAAATTAATCTTAGTTTCACTCATTTCGATATGTGCACATTATGAAGACACACTGTATACCGAACTAGGTATGTTTTTTTTTCTTATACCTAGGGTGTATATTAGATAGAGATGATGCTGACTGTTCTCATTTGATATTTTCTACTCTAAGACCAAATATTTTGAAGTAATTATTAGCAAATATGTTTCTGATAACACAAAGCATAATGAATAAGTAGTTTGAAACAAAACCAGAGACTTTAACATGGTACAATCGCCAGATAATACCAAACTGTAAAACTTCTCCAAATGATTTTAAACCTTAAAATGTTGAAGGATAAGTTCAAAATCGAATGAGACAATTTGACAGCTTGTGGTAGCTTGATGTGCTGGCGACTGTACCTACATAATATTAAATTTACTACCTACTTATTAATAAAATTACAATTCAAAAACATGGAACCAGGTTCTCCAATAGGTACAGAACCCAATAAAAAAAACTGATTACATTATAACAGCTGGCAACATGACGACAGCAATGGCAGAATGTTATATTAATGTCCAATAACAATGGACTTTGACAAAAAGATACTGTAAAATGCATAAAATAGGTCCAGACGGGCAGTTGATTCAGTTGATTACGTGCCTAATCACTGAAAGCTTTTAAATAAAGTAATTATTATTGCAATATGAATCACTTTACTAATACCACGAAAGTATACAGAAATAAATCTGGGAAATAACCTACATAATAATTGAAGAGTTAAGGTAAAATATGAGCAATTTATTTAAACCCTTCAAAGAAATGTATGGTAATAAATAAAACATTACAAATACATTTAATAAGTAATATTAATGATGGATTTTGAACAAAGTGAAGCTGAATAAACATAATTACTTTTCATTGTGCATAACAATTGACAATACAATCAGGTTAAGCTACGCTTGCTGGGCCTGGTCCGTGGATTGGTAACGATACATACCCAGATCCCTCCATGCCTCAGAAAACATGTTAAGCCATAGGTCCCGGCTGTCATTTGTGTATCTTTGACCAGAAATTGGGATGTGGAAGTCAGATAGGCAGTTGTTCGATGTAAAATACTGGTATTCAGCTACATCCGGTTAGACTGGAAGCCGACCCGAACATAGTTGGGAAAAGGCACGCAGATGATGAATTGACAACACAGTAAGTACCATAACAGGCTACTAAAATAAAAGAAAGGCCAAACAAACATTGTTTTTTTTCTAAGCAGTGACCAGTTCTCAATGGAGCTTTGTTATGGCGGTATAGGTACTCAAATTATTTAAAGAAACACTGATGTTACCAGGGACCATGAGTGTCAGTTCTGCAATTTCTAAATACTAATAGAAAGATAAAATTGTTACAGACTATTGAAATAAAAAATATTTTAAGCTGAGGAGAAAGAGGTTACAGTATTCAGAAATTAACAGTGATAATGATCCAAAACTAATTATGACTATTGATATTTCTAAAATGAGTATATTATTTAGTAAGGTAATACTATTTTTTATTTTAATTACTTTACTGAAAATATTTAAATGACATCTCCTATCTTGTTTCCTTTTGTTTGTGCTACAAATTTTTCACAACAAAGGAAATGAGTAAGTAGTAGATAGTGATGAAAGGATGGTGCCCGCATTCGCACAAATGATTTTTAAAATCTTGAAACAGTAAGATGACTATATGAGAATGTTTAAATATGATTAAAGTGACTTGTATAAATAAATATCTTATTTTTTGCTGAGATAAAACAAAGAAAAGTATGATTTTGTGACAGAATTCATGTGGTATTTTTCTAGTGATCAATAGAAAATTTAATTTAGCATGACAAAGTAGCAGAGTAAGCAATTCTATTGGCCAGCAGTCTGTTAAAGATTTAGTTACCAAAAGTTGACTTTCAGAACTATGATAGTTCTTTTGGAAATTGTGCAATAAAACTCTTCTTACTTCTCTACTTTCTTAATATGATACTTAATAGTATGATCCATTATTTTATGTCATAAATAGAACTCAGTTTTGGTAAGTCAGTTACATTTTCTAACACTTAATTATTTGAGGGAAGGTACATTCAAATTAATTTGAAACTTCAGGGCATGGGATAGAAAAACTTAAACATTACAGAAATATCAAAGGCTTTTGTCTTAGACTAAATAGTTCAGGTTTTCCTTCAAAACGTCCAAGAAATGGAACTCGCAAGTAGGTAAAAGTTAATTAAAATAAAGGTCAAGGAATTATCCTTACAGGTAACTGTTTAAAATCAAGGTACTCACCGTTTCGAAGATATTTCCCATAAAATCTCTTCAAAATTATTGCAATAACATAGCACCTTCTACAAGTTTGGAAAAACAAAGAATTTCACTTGGTTCGTTTAATAAACTTGACGAAAAATACAAAAGTTATCGTATTTGATTTTAATGTAACGGTGGTAAGAATTATGTTAAGCGTGTAAATAATAAACTAATTTAACAAAAGCACGTCGCTTTAACCTAATGCAACACTTTTTCCTAAAACAAAACAATAATCCGTGTTTTTCGACTGAACGGTGAGCTACCATCACTTTTCTGCTTGTGCTTGTAAAATTATTGAGTCAGTGTGTGTTGTGTGATTGTGTGTGTGCTCGCTGTCTGTGTCTATACTACACAAATACTAAAGTCCATTTCACGAAAGAAGTCCCGCGGAAATAAGTGGAACTAATTATTATTATACGCTAAGTTAGCAACATTCCTAAAATAACCCATGCCTGCAGCGCCACGTCTGCGGGACTTCTTTCGTGAAATGGACTTTACATTGGCACGTCATAGCATGGCTCACAAATCGTGGCACAAACCTTAAGTAGCATGCCCGAACAAGACAACGTGACGACTTCTTGGCGGGAAAGTGAAGCGTCATGTTCAGTAGTTTGTTTAATTTTCCAAAATTAGTGTTTAGCCGAATATTAATGTGTAATAATGGTGGATTATTAACCATTAAGTGTTTGTGAACGTGCATTAGTGTAGGCAAATGAAACAAAACAGTGCAACTTCGCTTCAAGTTCTCTCAAGAAGTCCGCGTGAGGACTCAGTAAAGTGCCACATCTTTACTGAAACTCAAGGGGAGTGGGCGGGGATATCATCATCATGCATTTATAATTAATTTCATCAATACACAAGAACACACACAAGAACTAAAACTTGACATTGGCTAAATGCACAAACCGTGCGAAGCCAGAAGGAAAAAAAAAAAAAAAAAGACAACGTGACAGTTTTTTTTTTTGTGTATGGGATCTCGTAGGTGGCCTTGATAGGCCGTGACTACTTAATTAACCGGACTTTCCTGTGTCTGCCTTAAGGTGTGAGCTTAAAGCCTCCAGCCAGGGCGTAAAATCATATTATAACTAAACGACTGCGCACTAAGGGCACCCCCTGTGGGGTACGGACCTCGGCTTAGGGCGTCGTTGGGGGATCACAAATTGGGGACGGACTGGATTAAAGTTTAGATCATGATTATTATCAGGGGTTACTATTAATGCTGCGGCACACTCAGCCTCGGCGCGGGCGGCTGGCGATTCGACATGTAAGGGACGGGGGGGACATTTTAGTCGGGAAGTTCACGTGGTACCTCGGCGGCGAGGACAGAATGACGGTTTGTGTAATTTGTGCACTGTAATAGTGGCCCTATTGCATTCCTGGAGGAGAGTAATGGGGTCATCTGGGTCTGAGAGAGTATGCCTTGGTCGGCGAGTCTGAATAATAGTGGAAGTCCTATAACTAGCGGCCTGCAGAACCAGAGGGTTGCGATGACTATCCGCGGAATCAAAAAAACGCTTCGTGATGCGCTTCATGAACTGCTTGATGGTGGTCATTTTAACCGCTCAGGCCCGAACGCCGCTGGATATCATCATCTGCCTAGCCTTTTCCCAACTATGTTGGGGTCGGCTTCCAGTCTAACCGGATGCAGCTGATTATCAGTATTTTACAAGGAGCGACTGCCTATCTGACCTCCACAACCCAGTTACTGGATACGAGTAACATGATATCCCTTGGTAAGACTAACTAGATACCACGAATGATTTTGCTTCTTACTTCTTGAGAGTATATTACAAAAACCTGATGTGATAAAAATGTGTATTCAATATTTTCGTATTAGGATGTCGAATTTGTTTTTTGACTACGTACCACCCGTACGTAGTCAAAAAACAAATTCTATATAAATAATAATCATCATGGAGTAAAAAATTTATTTTATTTTTGAAAGTAGGGTAATTGATAGGAAACAAGTTTAAACCAGAGGCAATGACTAGAAGGCTCACTTAGAATTTCAGCAATCTATGAAAGTTAAAAAAAAAGAAGTGTTTCTTGGCAATGCCACTATTTGTGGCACAGGGAATATTTTGACAGTTTGGCCTAGACTACAGATAGAACAGTATCTCACACAGAATAATTAATTGATTGACCACCCATTCGATTCTTATTTGGGTAACACAAAGTTTATTGTTACCGATTGGATTGCCATATTTCTTGCTTGGCATGGACATACATTTATTAAAAAGAGTAACCGTGGACTTTCTTGCCGGCTCTTCTCCATAGGAAACGACCAATTGGAACCGTGCACCTAGCTTCTGACGTTTCATAAGTGCCCATGTAGGCTTATGTGAAATAAAAATATTTTTGATTGATTGATTGATACATTTATAGTTCAATAGCATAAAAGTAATCAGCTTTTTGCTGCAGTTATGACAGATACAAGCTTATGACAGATACTTTAAAAAAATCCAAAAAGCACAAGTAGCAAACCTCGGCCAAGTAGTCTACCGTTGACTCTTTTTTCTAATTCGAGATGACCAACACAATGTCTAAAAAGACAAACAAAAACACGAAATTACATACGGCACCGTCACCGACACAAACCGTTCACTTTTATTTTATCACAATGTATAGCTAATTACGAGTCTAAAGCCGGGTCTGCTGCGCCCAGTGTTTCTGTTTCAAACAGTTACAAACTATTTGGGGGCATGACCTACATCAAAATCATACAAATCGTGTTTGAAACATGTTTGAAACACGCAACTATGGGCGCAGCAGACCCGGCTTTAGAGATCTTTCAGAGGTAAAATAGCGTGTATGGACTGTAGCACCTGTTTTGTGATGCCTACCATAGAGCATTTACTGCTCTAAGATGCCTACCGTGTACGTACTAAATAAGTATGGGTGTTGCAACTCTGACACGCACTTATATTGTGCGTTTTTCTGTTACCAACCTAACAAATATAAATAATGGTTAGCGCGCGAAATTCAAACAATTAATTATGCGCGCTCTTTCATTGGACTTTTGACTTAAATATTGCATCGTTAAAATAAAATAAATGAACCTGCAGTGGGACAACATTTGCTAAAAATAAAATTAAATAAAATGAACATGATAGTGGTGTTTGGACTAGGTATTTTTCACATTTTTTCAGGTACTTTTCTTTACACTTATTTAACCTATTATTACGATGGTATTACATACCAGTTACATTTTGCAATATTTGTATAAATATTAAAAACATTTATAAGTTGATAACTTTACATGAATTGTAAATAGGCACAGGTTTATATTATTCGTGTCACATATTTTGTCATTATGCCTTGCCTAAATCTCTTTATGAGGTGTGTATTATTATTTACGACTAGCTATTAAGTAAGCATCAGTTAAGCGTTGTAAATTCTGACAAAGGCAGATAAGTACACTTTGTAATTCCATGTTTCATTTTACGGAAACACGCACGCCGAGCGTGTCCTAAGTACGCGTTTACACCGCTCAATTATTATTTGCTAAAGTTAATAAATTTACGATGAATTATTCATAAAACGATGAGTTGGATTGTAACTGTACATAATAATACCCACTGAAAGAAATTGTGAACATTAAATACCCACCAAGGTCATATATTTATGAAGTGCATTATTTATTCCAAGGTGAGTATAATTACTGTAGTTTTTTTTTATTAATCCTGTTTTATTAAGAGTTTAGTACGAGAAAAACATATATCATACCCACTTTACGTGCAAGGGAGATATGTACCCAATTTCTTTTATTTTTAACTAACTTTGGTCTGATGGTACATACCTACCTACTAAAGTTAAACTACTTATTTACTAATTAGTAGGTAGGTACTCTATTTTTGTTTATCATAATTTTAAAAGTTCTTTACAAAATTTGATCATATTTTCCATAACTCTCATGAGAATTTTCCTATAGGTTTTCCCAGGTTTAAGCCGAAACTATAACATTTCTTACTATTGCTTAATACCAATTTGTCGCCTCCCGGATCCTGAAATAATGGGACACAACTTTGTGGAGTATGATATTTAAAACACAATGGTCATGTGCTCGCTCAGTAGATCGATTTTCTATGAGAGAGGTAATTTTTCAGTTCTTGCGATTCAAACCGTGGAACGATTCGAATCAATGCACAATGTTGAGAAGGTCGTGATTTATAAAGTAGGAGCTGATAGATTGCTGTTTGGAAACTGATTGGTTTACCAAGTTGCACGCGAATGGTGGTATCATTTTGTAGTCATGTACCTAGTAGTAGGTACCTCCCTACACATGTACCTACTTACCTAGGTAGGTAGGTACTATTAGTTACACATGACTACAATTTTAAATGCACTCGCATATTTATGCTGTTTTAAATCACAAGAAATAAGTAGTTATCTAATACCTAACTAGGTAGTGTAGGTTACGTATGTACCCTATCAAGACTTCTTTGCAATGACAAATTTACTCTTAATCACAGGAAAACTAGAATTATATATTATGGGCAATAGGTATCTACATACTTAGTTGTGTGGTCATATTAATTTATGCCTTGATACATTACAATCAGTGCCGGATTAAGCAAACATGGGGCCCGTAGCCAATTCTATCAAGGGGCCCTTGATCTGCTATGGGTTCAACAAAAAATTGTTGAAAGAAAATAAATTATTGGCACCTCTAAGATTGCCAAAGATAATTTCAACATTTTGAATCGAACCATTTCAATTCCGCTGCTCACACACGTCAGACTTGTTTGTAGGGCCGATTATCGGGCCGATTCAAATTCTATACTTTACGAGAGCGACTTTTTGTAGAACTTGTGCGGTTATCGTATGAAAGTCTGTGTTTTATTTTCGCCAACAAAATAATCGGTTACCGATTGCTGACGTGGATTGTCTTAGTCGGAAAAGGTATTACGTTTCACGTTTTTGTGACATCAAGTAAATTTAATATAAATAAATAAAAATCCTTATATTTCTTGCGTTTACAGTAATATCTTTATGCAAGAACCCCAGTTTGGGTAAAGGCCTCCTCCAAAGATGCCCATTTGTCTCTGTCTTGAGCGACTTGTCTCCAGTTTGGGCCTGCTGTTCTTGTGATCTCGTCTTCCCATCTTGTCAGTGGTCTCCCTCTGCCTCTTTTGCCTAGTGGGCCTTTCCATCGGGTTACTTTGCGGTCCATCTCTGGTCTGTAAGCCTCGCTACGTGACCTGCCCATTTCCATTTTAGTTTTTGTGCATAGCTTTTTAGTTGCTTTTGTTATTGTTCTAATTATTGTGTCTTATTTTATCTATTCTCCTTATCTTGAGCATGCTACGCTCTAGTGCTCGCTGGCAGGAATTGATTTTGTATTTTGCTTTGGCCGTTAATTTCCACGTCTGGCACCCTTATGTCAAAACCGGTAGGAGGCTGGAGTTCATGACCCTAGTTTTAATACAACTTTTTTTTTGTTTTTTCAAAACGTTGCCCCACACTAGGAATTGCTCCTGTATTGTGGGTGCGTTTACAAACATTTAAAACTCACATACACAAACAACCAGACCCGGAATAACTACTTGTAGGTCATACAAATAATTTCTTCCGTGCGGGAATCGAACCCGCGACACGCAGTGCAGCAGTCAATCGCTTAACCACTGCGCCAACCGTGCCGTCAAATTGGCATATTGTATCTTTTAAAGATTTCTTTGAGACTCCAATACTTGTTCCAGGTTTGCTGTACTTTTTTTTCTATGTCGTTGGTTTTTCTGTCGAAGCTTATTGTTTTCCCTAAGTATATGTATTTTTCCGTGTATTGCAGTGGATTCCCATTACTTTTATTGGTGTTTCGCAACTATTCGTCATTGCCATCGTCTTAGTGAGATTGACTTCTAGTCTCACATTTGCACTAGCTTATAAGCTAGCTGTAAGGAGTTAATCATGAGCTGCAACTGTGAACTTGTTTCAGAGAGTATCACTATGTCATTTGCAAACCTCAGGTGACTCAAGAAGGCGCCTTATATGTAAAGTCCTAATTTACTCCAGTAAAGCTTGCTAATGATGGCTTCTAGAATGGATATGAATAGTTTTGGAGATAGCGGGTCCCCTTGCCATACACCCCTCTATAAGGGGAAGCTGGGGCCCCGGGTTTTCTAATTTTATTCTACCCATATTGTTTTTATATATGCTTCTGATGACTTCTATATACACCTCGTTTACTCCTTGTTCCTTCAAGCTTTCCCATATGCTTACGTGCGCTACTGTGTCGAAAGCCTTTTGATAGTCAATAAATGCAAGATAAAGGGGTCTCTGTTGCTCTTGATACTTCTCTATAATTAACTCGAGTGTGTGTATATGGTCAGCTGTAGAGAACACCTTCCTGAAAGCTGCCTGTTCTGCAGGTTGTCTAGCTTCTATGGCAGGGCTGATTCTTGCGTTAACAATAGCAGAGAATAACTTGTATAGGCTCGGAAGCAAGCTTATCGGCCTGTAGTTATTTATATTCTTTGGGTCGCCCTTCTTATATATTAAAATGATATTAGATTTGGACCATATTGTAGGTGTTTCAGATTTTTGTAAAATCAGATAGAATAGATCAGCTAGCGGTGTGGCCAAAACTAAGTGAGCTGCCTTTAGCGCTTCTTTAGTGATGTTGTCTGGTCCGGAGCATTTTTCTTGTTTTAGTCTCACTATTGCTTCTATAATTTCGATGTCATCTTTTATTTTAATGCTCCGCTCGCTGCCCTGGTCAATGCTATTGTTTTGAGTGGTGTTAGTTTGGGTCTTGTCACTATAAAGATTTTTATAAAAATCAGTTGCAATGGTGAGGATGTCGGTTCGTTTGTTCAAGTCTTTGTCTAGCTTCTTCAGTCCTTCTATCCATATCTTGTTTGTTCTAAGTTCTTTGTTGGCCTTTTTTAGGTTTCCGTTATGATGTAGATATTTTTCTATAGTATCTTGTCTGTATTTTGTGTAATCGTTTTTATGTATTTATTGACTATTTTGTAGAGTGCGGCGAGTTCATTCTTCATCGCTCTCGATTTGTATTTTGTTTTCTGTAGTTCTTTTCTTTTTTTAAATAGGATTGCTGTACGCATCGATAATATTTTATGGCGTTTATGTTCGTCATTCTTTACTCTAAATCAGCTGATTTAAGCTATTGGTGATAGCGTGTTTATTATGTTGTCATAATGGGTTTGTACTACGGTGTTTTCCTGGTGAGCAGAAGAGTCAGACAGCATTGATGACAAATTTTCCTTGTAGATTGTTATTTCTTCTTCGTTCTTTAGTTGGCTTATTTATTTGTGAATTTAATTCTACTAGTTTTTTATTTGGTTCATTTTACTGTTGCTCTGAGTAGCTTATGGTCCGACGGGTAGTTTAAGTTTATAATACTAATGTTATTGAATAGTTTCGGTTGGTTGGACAATATGTAGTCTATCTCGTTTTTGATTTCACCATTTGGGGATCTCCAAGTCCATCGTCTATTTTACTTATTTTTGAAAAATGTATTTATTATTGATAGTTTGTGTTGTAGTGCGAAATCCACAAATCTCTGTCCTCTATCGTTCCTGATGCCGTATCCATGTTTATTCATAACCAAGTTCTTCCTTCTTGGGAATACCGACCTTCGCATTAAAGCCTCCCATTAATATAATGTTCTTGTGGGCGGTTTCCAAGCTTTGTCTACTGTTTTATATAATTCATCTATTTCGTACTCGCTTGCTGCTTCTGTCGGTGCATATGCTTGTATTATAGTAATCTCAAAGCCTTCAATGATCATGTTTAATACTGCGACACGTTCTGTCATACCAGTAAAACTCTCTGATATTGTTTTTATGTGAGCTGTTGATTATGAAGCCAACTCTGTATTTGCCTGGTGTGCGGCCTACGTGGCATAGAATAAAGTTCGCGTGTTCATCAACTTTGGTCCCAGCCGGGCAGCCGTCTCATTTCAAAAATTCCAAAACATCGTATTTAATTTCGTTTAATACTTCTTCTAGCTCTATTAAGCGGGCATCTCAAAGGGACTAGTAAAACGAGGCATACTAAACTTCCTAGTTAACAAACACGCGGCTAACACAAACAGTAAACAAGGCAGTAAAACATAAGCAACTAGGGCCCGCCTCCTCCTACACAGACCCTATAAACGAACAAATTAAACCAAAAAACATACAACATCTTCCAATCCGGCTGGTTACCGTGGAAGAAAATGACCAAAACCCTAAAAAATAATGAAAAAACTCAACTAATACAGATTGCAACATATAATGTTAGGACTTTATCGTCATACGGCCGCTTAAAATTCAATATACCACGTCTTATTAAGTTTTACTCAAAAAATTACGCTCAGGCAGAGGTTTTGGATACGCGGGGCCCCCTTTTGCGCGGGGCCCGTAGCAAATAGCAATTGCTACTCTTGCTACGTGGTTAATCCGGCACTGATTACAATAGGTAGGTACTTGCATATAAGTAGATACCTTAGTAGGTATTGCTTATGAAAAGAACTTCATTGTAGGTACTGAAAGAAAGAAAGAAAATAAATTTATTTAGCACAGACTATTTATTTAGACACAAAATATACACCAGGAAAAAAAAAAAAAAAAAAACAAGTAAAATGTTTGAGCGATGTAAAAAAAATTACAGGAAAGTGTGCCACACGGCTGCGCCGAAAAGGCCCAGTTCAGCTAAAATACCAAACAACTATTGCCTGACGCTGGTTTTCAACAGGACCAGGGGGCCTAAAACGGACGCTTTGGCAGAATCATAATATGATCTGCGTACAATTCATACCCCGCAATTCATCGGTTTGACAGCTTTGTATGGAGTTTCGTAAAATGGTCCACAAATTTATGAATTGATCTAAGAAGTCTAATGTCAAATAGCAGCTGTCAAACAGATGAATTGCGGGATTTATTAATTGTACGCAGATCATATTATGATTCTGCCAAAGCGTCCATTTTAGGCCCCCTGTAGGTACTGCATTCTTGTCCGTTACATATAAATTACAAAAGGCCTCGTAACTTTTTTCACAAAAAATAAATAAAATCTTAATGACACACTACTGGGCAAAGGCCTCCTTTCCCTTTTCCACACACATCTGTACATTGCCATTGCGGGCCAGTCCTTTCGGTAGTATTATAGGAGTCAAGTTCGTCCCTCCATAATATCTTCGTCTCGGACTGCCACGATGCTGTCTAGCTTTTCTCACGATTTATAATAATGCCGTGACATTTTTGAATGTATGTTTGTATGTATCCACTTTAGGTAGATATCCTATTATTTTAAAATGACGATTGACAAGCAACCGTTATCTCGGAAGCGTGTCGCATTGAAAATGTTCATATCTGCTGTTAGTTAGGTACATTTTTGATAATTACACATTTTAACTGACTGATGACCCCAATATAAGTAATTGATGTGTCTTGCTACCTACTCAAGTCATCACGTTTACAAAGACTGATATGTAGCATAAGGGCGTTGCTCAATTACTGCACGATAGTGATAAGCCGATTAACATTTTATAGACTACGAAGTTACGATATTTGTTAATATCACCTAAGATTGTGAATCCTGCATGCAGCTACAGAATGCTTTCGATACTAAACATAGTACTTAATGTCTAATCACGTGAGGGGCGACGATACTTTGACGATTTTATTGCGGCAAAGTAACATTGCTTTAGAATAAATAAGTCCTATGTAGATTATAGGTGTACTAGTATATCTGTCAGCGATAACCGTAAACGAGGTAGATGTAGTTTACTAACACAGATTTACACAGTGCATCTATAGATAAGGCTAACAGCGGATGCACACCGGGCGGCGACACAAAACACTCAACGGATTTAGTCATTCAAGTTATTATGTTTGTGTAGTGAACTAGTCTCTTTGTTCCAGGAAACGTTGCCAACTCATTTGATTCATTTGTCATATTAAAGTGATTACTGTTTCAAAAGTTATCAGTTCTGTCCGCAACGTAAACGGAGACTGTAGTGGGTTTCTTTTATGAGACTTGGTAAAGATAAGCTCGAAAATGACAAAAGCTAAGCAAGGAAATACGAAGTTGAAAAAGGAAGGTGATTTTGTTCCTCCCGATGGTGGCTGGGGATGGATGATCGTCATTGCGGCTGGATTCTCTAACGTAAGTCATTCTTATATACTTCTATATTTACCTAGTTTTAACGGAGTAATAAATGAGCGTCAATTAAAATGATGAAGGCGTTTAACTAACGTTTACAACAAGGCGAAATAACAACGTTGCACACAGTGGCACTTATGTGTTTATTGCATTGTATCTCTAGAACCTGAGAAATGAATAGGTTTTGTGGTGTTTAGTATCGCAAAACTCATTAAGCCTCGAATGACTCCTGATAATTTTACAGCTGCCAGTGCTGCACATTTGTCAGAGATGTCACTGTGCCCTGTGGGTGCCAATAGAAATTGGCAGCCACAGGGCACAGTGACATCTCTAAGAAAGTACGATAATGTTACAGCTCACGGCGATAGGTATGCAGACGGTATTTCCTGTTTCATGTTTTCAGTTCGTTTTTTTGTAGTCGGGTTAATTGTTTTTTTAACGGTTCCGTATCTCAAAAGGAAAAATTAGAACCCTTAATACTTTGTTGTCGGTCTGTCAAGACCCTTTTTCTCAGGAATGGGTTGAGTTAGCAAGTTGAAATTACTACTAAATACTAAGATTTGCAGTCCGTTTGGAAGGATAAAAAAGTCAAGCTTCTAAGTCAATCATCTTCATCACATAAAAATACAGTTATGCGATTTCAAAAACTACATTTGCAGGAGACCGATGAATCAGGTATAATTATGGGAACATTTTTTTCGACTGCAAAGCCAAGTTAGTCATCTTTTGCAGTGAAAATAAATGCATGTGGGGTTGGTCTGACTTACCCTTTCGTCAGTAAAGGATACAGAACACTTTGCGCGAATTCGACTCGCACGTGGCCGGTTTTTTTTAATGGTAATCTACCGTCCGCCAACTACTATGGTGTGTGACAGTGTGAGAGATCACCACAGGTTTATTCGTGGGGTAGGTATACGGGGGTACGTATGTACCCCCGGTACCCCCGTATACCTACCTACCTACCTTTTTCTGCTAATAGTAGCAGAAGTAGTAAAAATAGGATAACTTTGACGTAAGGTACACAAAATGGGAAGAAGAGCCAGTGTTAAGAATTTCAGATGCAGATTTATAAACATTCCGATGTTGATATAATTTAAATTCGTCATAGTATAAATCAGCCTATAACGTTTCCATAAATGCGTAATAGGCACGTGCGTAAACTTATGTTGAAAAAAAAAATGGTTTCTTATCAGGTCATAAAGATTATTGCACAGGTCTGTAACGACTTATATGCACGATATCAACAATCGAGATAAAAGATGGATTGGCACCCAAAAGTGTTTACCGACTTAATCTACCTAACTTTATTTACCAACTTAATCTAACTATCTTTATGTTGTATTTAATTAAGGATAAGTGCTAATTTATCAGCTGCGTCAACCTTGCGTCAAAACATTATCTTATAACTTTTGTTTTTAAATTCTCACAATTTGCTATGCCCAGGAGAAAACTATCGGCCCGGGAAATTCGTCTCGTATTAAAAACTCGGAAACAACCATAAAGACCTAGAAAAATTGTTGAAGATATATCACCTTCATGTACCTACTTACTTAGACTGGCTAGATATAAACTATCTAGCTAATAGTTGACATATGGTTTCGTACGAGATTCCATTGTTACATTTTGTTCTGAGTACCTTTACTCCTAATATATGCTTAAAGGCTTCTACATACCAGCGCGACTTGTCGCGCGACGCGACACGGCACAAAGGCCCCGCGTGTCGCGGGACGAGCGGTGCCTTTGTGTCGTGTCGCGTCGCGCGACAAGTCGCCCCGGTATGTAGAAGCCTTTACAGTATTTCCTGTGTTTGTTGTGAAAACACATATAAAGCTCAAGGAAAGCGTTCAGTGACGATGACGCGAGTTTCATGATTTTTGTTGACCCAAAAAGTGCTCAACGCTACTAAAGAAGTTATCACTTAAAAAAAAACAACCGGCTTCCAAAAAAACACTACAAAGTGAAAAATAACTTTTCCGCCTTTGTACATTATTGTGTGTGTTTAAATAAATAAATCAAAAAAATTAAAAAAATCATTTATTTCAGTTTCAGTCGGTGGTATTTTTGTAAAAAGTTTTTTATTTTTCACTTTTTAGTGGGTAATTTTTTAATTTACCCTAATGTCAACTGCTCATCACCTTTTACAAAATATTGCTTTTCGCGATGCTGGGACGTTAATTGTTGAGGAGTTCTCCTGGCAAGAACCAGGAGAACTGCCACTCACCATATTATGCATTTGTGACGAGCATAAATTGCTTAGCAACCATTTTATTAAAGTACCTAATCGAATCGCAACCCGTTAATACTTATTTGGCCATCTGTGGTCTTCATCATCAGTTCCACTTCACCAAATGGTGCTTTCTAAGAGCAAATGCACGAGTTACTATAAAAAAATTCCAAATCGCTGTAGGAGTGCCTATAAAGTTTGAGGATTTCCCTCGATTTCCATGGGATGGGGATCCCATGATATTGATACGATGAGGGGTCATCAGATTCTGATTTGGTGGCAATAGGACCACCTCGGGAGCATTATACTAAAAAAAAAAACTGCATGATCGGTACAGAATTGACGGAGAAATCGGTGAACACAGGTACATTAAAAAAAAAAAATATACAGCCGAACCTAATTATAATATCCGCTTTTTTGGAAGTCGGTTAAAAATAGATTCGATGTTTCACGTCTGCTAGGCGTCCCGCGACGCCGACGGCTCATTTTTTTCTAAACTGCGGGATAATTGCGTAACTCATAAAATTACAATTGATCGATCGACGAATTTTTTAAACCTTTGAAGCAATTTATTAGCAATATCCTTCAAAACTCTCGAATTGTGATCGAAAGTGTGTTACGAAATGCATTTTCCTTAATTTTCCTTTCCTTCCTATTTTCCTAAGGAAAGGAAAATTAAGGAAAATGTATAGATAATAAATATTATGTGATTAGTAATCAGTGTTCCAAAAAAACAGCTGTATACAAGCTACGTATTATTACGACTGTGGGCACTATGGCAATAAAGGCTAAGCTGATTTACATTACATACAAGACTTATGTCTGGGGGCCTAAAATGGACGCATTGGCAGAATCATAATATGATCTGCGTACAATTTATACATCCCGCAATTCATCTGTTTGACAGCTGCTATTTGACATTAGACTTCACTATAGCAATTCATAATTTGTGGACCCTTTAACGAAACTCCATACAAAAGTGTCAAACAGATGAATTGCGGGATATGAATTGTGCGCGATTCATATTATGATTCTGCCAAAGCGTCCATTTTAGGCCCCCTGATCTGACTACAGTACCTATCACGTGGTTTTAACTTCAAGTGGTCTACCTAGACTAGACTTACCAGATATCAGCTTCGTTCTATACAATATTAGTTTTAGTATACATATGCGAAACCCGAAACACGTGTTTAGTATTTTTATGTAAAGAATCTATGTACAAAATTTCAAAACTGTATCATGAAAAATCACAAAGTTATAAGGTTGCATGTTATGTTACCGGGTTGTCCGTACAAAAACATGCTAACGCGGCGCCCCCGCGCCTCCAGGGTAGTCTTACGCTCATTGATAATAATTTGGCAGCAGGTACCTAACCGTACGGCGATTGTATTGTAAGTAATTAAAACGTTTTAAAATTTCCATCACACTTAAATATTTTTGGGACAAGATATAACATGGTGTAAAAATTATTGAAATCGATTCAGTTCCTTATTCTGAACAAACTATATTCAGATTTCGCTTAGATATACTAAATATAATGTTGTATAAATTTCGGGTATTGTTATGTAGGTATTCCCGGTAACGGATAATTGTTGAGAATAGTAGGTAGAGATATTATGGTGATACTTTGAAATTCTGTTAAAAATTAATACAAAACAAAAATTAATAAACTTAATAATATACATAATTATACCAGGTGTAACATAAATAACGCACAACCTCTTAAAGGGTCACAATAACAACAATTTTTACTATGGGAACAAACCTGAAAGCGCGAAAAAAAACCCAGCAGTTCTATACACTCATGTTCTCGTAACTCGTCAAAATGTAGGGAACAGCAGATTATTATTTCGCGATTTCAGATTTGGTCCCGTTAGTAGAAGTTGTTCATAATGATGAGTACAATGACCCTTTAAGAGGTTGTGCGTTATTTATGTTAGGACATCTTGTATATCCTGTTTATCCAACTATCGCAATCTCGTTGGCACTTATCTGTCGCTTTTCCGTGTCTTTTTTTGAGGAAATCCTCATGGATATCCTCCGCCCTGAGGTGGACGTAGGTCTTGATCTGAATTTTACTGACTAAAACGACACGGTGTTAGTTTCTCTTCGTTAGTACTGTCTGAGGAATCGGTAAATCACTTGCAATCTTCTGCTATACCACTACCTTCTCTCTTAGGATTTTGACTTTAATTTCTGAATGTTTACAAGTACCTAAACAGTAAATATACAAGTTGTAGGTACCTAGTACTGAAGCTAAATGTTTTTGCACGTGATTTGTGTAAGGAGGTAATTGCATCGCGATTCGCTGTACAGAGAATCGTTATGTGCAGCTATGATTTGCACGATGATGGTATTATAAAATAATAATTCCTAGACAGAGACACTGTATGTGTAGAGCACTTATTTATACAAATTAATTAGACTTTAGAACCGCATACTGGCCTTTTGTAGTTAGTGAGATAAATAAGCATAAAAAAATGCTATAGGTACGTATAGAAGCTAAACTCCCGTTCCAAACGCATTAAAAAACGCGCTATTACCCTAAAACTCCAGTTTCAAACGCATTAAAAAACGCGCTATTATATACCCCAAGCTTTTGTGGCGTATGATACGCCCCTATATCATTACTTTGTTTCGCTTATATAGAAAACACCCTTTTTTCTACGACTTTCGCGTGTAGAGAAGATTCCATCCATAGCATAAGATTGCCAATGCGGTCCCGCTTACTCCGCCAATAGGGACCAGTAGAAACAGTAGTCTACGAATAAGTATTAATATTTGTATAATGTTCTATTTCAGTTGTCCGCGCTGCCAATACTACAGCAGTTCGGGCTCCTGTTCCGGGACAAGTTCACTCGTCTGGGCATCAGCAGCTCTGAGACGACCACTATAATCAACATGAACTCTGCCCTGACCTCTTGCGTCGGTGCGTGACGCGCCTTGCATGGTAACTTTCTGATACCATACCGGCCCCTTCGTAATTAGCTGTCATTACCTATAACTATCTTTAACTACATAAGTAATTACCTACAAAGACACTACAAATCACGAGCTGTTGACAAAATTTGTTTATTTACATTGTACAAGTACTTACGAGGATTTAAAAGTTATCTAAAGTTATCATTGTGTACTTGTATTTTCGCAGTAAATACATTAAACAGTGTTTTACATTCTGATATTGCAATTACTTACAATTATTAGTCTATCGTTCAAAGAGCAAAAAGTGGAACCAAATATTGATAAACACAATGAGAATGTTTTTAATTGTACCTT
The DNA here is from genome assembly GCA_948098905.1 of Tiliacea aurago. Classification (NCBI taxonomy): domain Eukaryota; kingdom Metazoa; phylum Arthropoda; class Insecta; order Lepidoptera; family Noctuidae; genus Tiliacea; species Tiliacea aurago. Next base: position 9,909,622 of record OX402579.1, on the reverse strand, counting down.
TATCAAAATATTTAGATGACGTACTTTTCCTTGCACAGTCATGCAAATATTTTTAAATGTCAATTTTATTCGAGGTGCAAACTTATCTTAGTCTTCGTTTGCTTTTGTTTCAGGTCTAGCAAATGGTCCTTTATTTAAAACATTCACCTACAGACAGGTGTCTATGACTGGAGCAGTATTTGTCTTCATATCCCTGATTTTGACTACGTTTTCGTATAACTTCATCACCTATCTTGTATCATTCTCAATCTTGTACGGTAAGATATTCCAAAATAAGTTTTGTTTTAAGTTTTTAATTACATGTTGGAACTGGATTATTATTCATTCACTATTTGCATATTTTCAGGTGCCGGCTATGGAATAAGCAGTTCGGCAAATGCCCTCGCCTTAAATACTTATTGGAAAAACAGAAGAAGATTAGCCACAGGACTATCATGGACGACTACTGGCCTAGGGCCAATCTTGTGGCCACATATCATCACCGCCCTCTTTGCGGGCTTTGGAGAAACGGGAGCCATCCTTATCATAAGTGGAATTTCCTTGCATGCGTTAGCTTGCGCTCTTTTACTGCAACCAGTAGAATGGCACACTAAAAAACCAAACGAAAAAGATGAAGATCAAGAGAAACTGCTGAAAGCAGAGACCAAAGATGATAAGATTGAAAATAAAAAACAAGACAGCGGATATTTCAGTCAAGTTTCAAAGTTAAAAAATTTAAGTGGTTTTTCAAGCCAGTATCTTTACAATGAAGATGACCCAGTGAATCCTGGCTACGAAATTACCGACCCCGGTATACCAATGATGTTACGTGCGAACGATGGTTATTTCAGTAAATCTCGCCAGTCGAAAAGTAGACTCTCTTCAAGAGAAGGCTCGAACAAAAATTCACAAATGAATTCACGGCTAAATTCAAAAAAGCCATCAATGACCAATTTACTTGAAAGTCGCTCCCGTAAATCGTCAACATTGTACTTAAATGAATCTAAGAAAAACTCTTCAGCTAACCTAGGAGCTTTGGCTCAAGAACGTGATCGTTCCCGTAAATCGTCGACATTGTACTTAAACGAGTCTAAGAAAAACTCATCAGGTAATTTATTAACAGTGGCTCAAGATCGTGATCGTGATCGTTCTCGTAAATCGTCAACATTGTACTTAAACGAATCTAAGAAAAACTCTGCAGCTAATTTAGGTGCTTTGGCTCAAGAGCGTGATACTTACAAACCTAAACGCAAAACGTCTATAACATTAGAGACACAGATTCCAGAATCAGAAATAGAAGACTGTCCTACACTTAAGGCTCCTCAAGATTTGAAAGCCGATGAAAAGGCAGTTGTAGAAAAAATTGATCCAGCTGATGCCAAAGACATAGCCGATCGAGCGGAAAAACATTTTGTTGGAAGCAAAAGCATTAAATCTTTTAAAATGGATGGACAATATGGTGAAAAGTATAATAAAGATAACCACAGTAACGTCTCACTTAAAATTCAAAAAGAAAATGAAGAAAAAGATGAAAACCAATATCTGAAAGATAATCACAGCAATCAGTCGTATCGTACACGACACAGAAGAAAATCGAATAACTTTAATTATGAAAGCGAAGTATTAAAACAAGCATCGTTAAAATTGGAGCAATATTTAAAAGAAAGCGAAGACAAAACCGAGAAGATGAAGCTATTGATGACACAGATGGAGGAAAATGACAATGATGATGATGTATTTGAGGAAAAGAAAAATGATGAGGTTGAAGATGAGGAAGAAAAAGAAGAACAGTTGACGTTTTGTCAAAAAGTGTCCTTGTTCTTTGATTTAGATTTATTAAAGGATTATACTTTCATTAACTTGATGTTGGGCATAACTTTAGCAAATTTCAATGAGCTAAATTTTTCGATATTGACTCCATTTATCCTCGGGGACTATGGGAAAAGTAAATCAGAAGTGGCTCTGTTTATGTCACTATTAGCTGGAGTTGATATTTGTGTAAGGTTTTGCATTCCGTTCGTCGCTGGTAAAATCGGTTGGGACAACAACTCATTCTTTCTTTTCGGAGTGATGACCATGGCTATGGGGAGAGTAGGTAATATACTCTTTTTTTTTTTTTGATTAGAATGATTGAGTGCCAATTGGATTTGTATTTTTTGCTTTCCTCATAAAGGAACTGATTGTGTTTGGGGACGTCTGTGTCTATAGGTAATGTAAATATCGATTAGTCATTTAAAATCCAGTACATATAGTAAGATGATGAATAAAATCCATCAAATCAAAATCCATCATCTCATAACGTCCTCAATCTTCTTTCAGTTCTGGCGTACTGTCAAAAGTATTATGTGGTAATTCTGGTAGCTGTGATGATTGGCTTCGGGAAAGGACTGCGAACTGTATTTATGGCTCTGGTCATACCTACTCATGTTCCACTGCATAAGCTACCAGGAGCTACAGGAATTCAACTGATTACAGCTGGAATGGTTTACCTTTCTCTGGGACCTATTGTTGGTAAGCAGAATTCTCATTTTTTATTTTCTTATTGTACTTATTAGTCTTTCATCTTTTGTGCCTTGACTAAGCTAGAAACTTATTAAATCAATTTCGTTTATTACATTTGATTTCAAAAATACAGAGTGTTGTTTGAATGCATTTGCAGGTTGGATAAAAGACAACGCTTCAACAGCAGTGACGCTGCATTGTCTGAACATATTCACTTGGTTGACTGCCTTATCCTGGGGACTTGAAAAGTTCATCACAGCAAGACGACAGAAATCTGACGAGCAAGATGTAGATATAGCTTAATTATTTTTAGTCTATTTTATACTTATTTTATTATAATAATAATATTACTTTTCTATGCGTTTTATTTAACTGCTTATTATTAAACTGCTAACCCTATTTTTACCCGACTGCGGCGAAGCCAAAAAAGGAGGGTTATGTGTTTTGCCCTGTATGTATGTATGTTTGTATGTATGTATGTCTGTCCCTATGTTCCCTCGTAACTACTAAACGGCTGAACCGATTTTGATGAATGATATGTCGTTAGATTCGTCTTTATTGCGCGAGTGTCATAGGGTATATTAAAACTATTGAAGATCAAAATGGCGTGTTTTTGGCGCCAAAAGGAGTATCTTCGAAAAAAAATATCTCCCAAGCCTATCGAGTGAGGTATCAAAATGAAGGGTTTTGAAAGGTGATTACAAAAATATTTACTTATTATATGTTTAAAAGTAGTATAAATGAGAAATTATAAAAACATATTCCGAACTTTTGGGAGTGAGTGAGTAAGAGGTCGTTATCACCCGATTATAAGTGCCTGTATAACCTAATTTACCGTCTTATAATCCTAACAAAAAAATATAAAATAAAAAAAGTTAATTTATAAAATCAAATCTCTATAATACTCGTACGTATTAATTTATATAAATCTTGTTTCCACCTTTTTTTAAGTTCACTTTTTTCGCAGTCGAGTTTTTTATTTTTTAAATTTACTTTTTAACGACCTACTTCGATTGTAAGTTGAATTTGCAGAACTGAAAATGCATTGACAGTTTGTCAATGCATTGTTTGTTTGTTCCTTTTTTTGTGTGTGTGTGTGTGTGTGTTTGTGTGTTTGTTGTTTTTGTTTTGATATCCACTGATAGGAGCCCCGCGCGCGCGCGTCCCCCGTTGTCGATATTGATCGGGAAATTAAATTAACTTTTATCTGCAATATTTAATTAATTACGTCGTAAAATGATTATCGTTTGCATTGGGCATATACTTGACCTAATAAAAATTCTCATGACATTTAATAAATGATGTTTAGTTGTTTGTTTACTCGCAAGTTACGCAAGCCAGATGTAACACAAATGTTCGATATGAGATATAAAACCAGAACCATACAACTATACGAATGGACACAAAATTAGTAATGGACATGTTGTCAGCGAGTGATTCAGCTGGGCTATTCATGTTTACTACGTGTATTTATATTATGGAAATCACTTCTTATTTTGAAAAGTCCTAAGTTTTTGCGAACATATAAAATACTTTCTAAGATATAAAGAGAAGGCAGAGTTAGTACATCAATTTCTTTGAATTTGATTCTAAGGGACTCACGAGGACCCATTCCATAGATCGCGCGGATTGCCCTCTTTTGTAAAATGAAAATTGAATCTACGTCGGCCGCCGATCCCCACAGCAGAACGCCATAAGACATAATACTGTGGAAGTAAGCAAAGTACACTAACCGAGCTGTGGCTATATGTGTCAACTGCCTTATTTTTCTTACTGCATATGAAGCTGAACTTAATCTACCTGAAAGAGCTCTAATGTGGGCACCCCACTGCAATTTGGAATCTAGAGTAATTCCTAGAAATACAGTTTCCGTAATAGCATCATTCTAGTTTCTTACCATCAAGTTTTAAATTAAGATCTACTTGGGGTACATTTGGTAATGAGAACTTAAGACATTTTGTTTTGTTCGCATTAAGTAAGAGATTATTAGCTGCGAACCATTTCGAAAGAACAGCCAGACTATCGTTGACGTGTAAGACATCCGTATCTTTTCTATCTATTATAAAAATAAGAGAAGTGTCATCAGCGAATAGAATTATATCCGATAAGTTAGCCATCATGTAAGGAAGATCATTTATATAAACTAGAAATAAGAAAGGGCCAAGAATTGAACCTTGAGGCACGCCCATCCTTACTAGAGGTCCCGAGGACGTCACCCCATTAACGTTTACTTTTTGCTGCCTGTTTGAAAGATAAAAAAGAACAAGATCAGCAGCTTGTCCACGAATTCCGTAGTGGTGTAATTTACAGATCAGTGTATTGTGGTCAACGCAGTCAAACGCTTTTGAGAGGTCACAGAAAATGCCAATGACATCCTGGGATTTCGCCCAGGATTCCAAAATGTGACTGATGAGTTTTACTCCTGCGTCAGTCGTCGACCTACCTTTCGTGAAACCAAACAGGGGGCCTAAAATGGACGCTTTGGCAGAATCATAATATGTGAAGTCTAATGTCAAATAGCAGCTGTCAAACAGATGAATTGCGGGATGTATGAATTGTACGTAGATCATAATATGATTCTGCCAAAGCGTCCATTTTAGGCCCCCTGATTACTATGTAAAATCCCATTTGAATTAAAATGCGACAACATCTGGTCTAGCATGATTTTTTCATATATTTTACTCAATGCTGGTAGGACATATATAGGTCTATAACTAGAGGGATCACTCTTACTTTCCGATTTGAAAACTGGTACTACTTTACTATGTTTCATTAAATTAGGAAACATACCGCTGTCTAAACATTGATTAAATTTGTCTGTTAGAACAGGGCCTATTGTGTCAATAATATCTCCAAGAACCTTAACGGAAATCCCCCATAAGTCTTCAGTGTTCTTCATGTTAAGACTTTTGAATGCTTTTTTAATTGTGACAATAGAAATAGGCTTGAATTCAAAACTTGGAATGTCCTTAGAGAAGTTTTCTTGGAGAAGTGATTCAGCTAATAAAGATGATGAGGAAAGAGATTTCGTTAGGTCTATTGGGATGTTGGTAAAGAAATTTTCTAGTGTCTCAGCAACTTTTAACTTATCTGAAATGGTTTCATTATGAATTTTTAAAGACAATTAATTCTGATCTCGCTGTTTTGTGTTTCCAGTTTATTTGTTAATTACCTGCCACACAGCTTTTATTTTATTATTAGAAATACTAATTTTGTTACTGATTAATTTAGATTTCTATATTATTATTTTTTTTTTTATTAATTTAGAATATCTCTGCTTTTTCTAATGCCAGCAGTGGCCCAAATTTTGGTTTAGAATTGATGGTAACTTTTTTTACAGGACACGCTTGATTAAATTCTTGGCATACTGTAGAAAACAATGTATCATAGTTTAAATTGGGGTCTTGCGAATCAAAACTAGCTGTTGAAAGATTGCTAAGGACATTATTATTAAACATTTTCAATTTATTTTTAGTGAGAGGTCTCAATTTAATGGTTTTATCAGTGTGTACCTTTTTCCTAAGTCAAATGATACAAGTTGACCAGTATGGTCTGACCTGACGCCTCTAATTAAGGATGAGTCTTTTATTTTACAATTTGTAAAATACATTATCTATGCATGAAGCCGAGGTTGCTGTTATTCTAGTCGCTTCATTAAATATACATTTTACAAGCTTTAAAAAGTCAACCAGACTTAGAATCCAAATCTCTTGGTCTATATTTCTACGATGTACCCACCACTAGGTTTGCAGTAGGGAGGTACCTCTATCTACCTTCTACCTTTTATATCCAGGATAGGAATGCTTGGAAACATGCTGGTCCAGCTCCATAGGACAATCTAGAGTCTAGACAAAATCAAACTGGTTCTATTTTAATTGTATTATTTGTTATTTTTCTGACATTGATTTTACATTCTGTGATTACCTAGGCTGACTTATTATTTTACAATTTTAGGAAAACATATACTTTTACGATGTTTGTAAATATGTGAGCACCAGGTATCTATCTCATAAGTTATTTTTCATTGCTTCATTTTTAATTATTTTTACCTATTGTGGTATAGTAATTTTATTTTATTCTAGGTGCATCGTCTTATAATGAATGTACTTAAATAAAATATTGTAAAACATTTTTAAAAGAGTAACGGTGGAGTTTCTTGCCCATTCTTCTCCATACGAAACTACCTTTTGGAAGGGGCAACTAGAATCAATTCAATTTTTTTTTTTTTGTAAGTTTTGTCGTTGAAAAGTGCCTCTTAAGTGCCTGTTTGAAATAAATAATTTGACTTTGACTTCGCGAAAAAAGGTGTTGGTTGGAGTTTAGTGGTTGGGCGATAGAAGGGCCTTTGAGGATCCTCGAGCATACAGAATACTTAAGGAAACAGTGAAATAATACTTACAAAATAGTAAGAAAAAATCGTCTAAATCTGCAAACATTACACCATAGAAGAGGGGAACCGTCTATCTTAGTTATCCCAGTAGAAACTACGAATTGCTCTCTCACTCGACAAATAGATTTACAGCGAGATGAAGGAAATAACCATTGTGTAGCTACTATGGACCAATGATGCATCATTGGTTAATAGCCGCCGGATTTTGATTAACCCGTGTCGCCCGTACTCGAGCAATGGCAGAGTTAACAGGTCAATCGGAATTCATCACGGCGCGGACGCATCTTTTTGACGTTTGTGCCCTTTGCGAGTATCATGTATTTAAAAATAAATGACAAGTTGGAACATTTTTTTTGTTGATTTGACGTAATAAAATTGAGTGTTGTGTCTGTTAGAATGTGTTTAGTGCCAAAATGTTCGTGATTTAAGTTTAATTTTATGAATTTTTAGAAATTTCGATCAGTAATTGAGCGTAAATTAGGAAGCATTATATTATTATCGTTCAAGTTTAAATCTTTGTGTTCAGTAGTTAGTGCGATAGCGCCAGTGTTCGTAACTTAGCAACCATCTGTCGACTGTATGTAAAGTAAACTTTATTACATAGGCACTTCAATAATTAATGTATCTAAATAACGCCTGTCGTTCTCAATTAGCAATACTTAACCAACACTCAGAATACCTAAACTGCTAAATTGTGTGGTTAAAAAACACAAGAAAATAGTTCAAATCTCTTTCTGACACAACCTAGACGTCTAGTGAAATCCTTTTTTCTATGATTTACCCCAACAATCTTGTACATAAAGTGAAAGATTGCAAAATGAGGTCACATCAACTACAATGCATTCATATGAATTAGTTATTAATGATACGTATAGGATTTAATGATAAAATTATTTCAACATTACCTAGAAGTTAAACAAGATATAAATAAGTACCTAGGTATCTACATACATAGGTACTTAATCTTGTTTAACTTCTATATACCTACTAAGGTAGTGGTACGAACTATTTAGGAAAACTTCAAAATCTCCAAGTAAAACTTCCCGAAAAGGATTAAAAAAAAACTGTACAAGTCTATTTTCATTGAAGAAAAGAGATCTTATCATTGAAACGATTATCCGGGTTAAAAATTATATTTTATCAAAAGATTATGGAAGATAAAGAAATTAACACCATGCGTGACCATTTAATCAGAGCTTAGGTTAACGAGAATACAATTTCAGCTGTTTTATCTTACGTCATCCATCAAGTTATATGCTAAATATGACCTATGAGTACTTAATCATTGTTTCGGACTACTTTTACGGTTTTTCGGGTCACACTGCGGTGACCCGAATAACTCTTTATCAATGCAACGCGCCTGTGTAAATAAGTATTTAGGTACTAACTTATTTACACAAATGGTAATGATAAAAGGAACAAAGCATTTGTTACAAACTGGGACTTTCTGTTACATTCAGTTATACCTAATTTCTAATAAGCATACTTAATTAGGTACGTATGTAACCGGAAAATTATTAAAAAGATCAGTATCATTACCTAGGTACTAAAAACCGTGTTACTGAACATCTTTGAGCATTAAATTAAACTATAGTAAAAAGTCAACATATATTTTGATTTTTAATCAAATGAAATATTAAAGTTGAGTAAGTTAATACAACCTTGGCCAGAGGCTAAGCATTGCCATACAACGTGGCAATGTCGCCAGTCTCTTGGGTACATTACGAGTCGACAGCGATGCGGTGGAATTTTTCGACATATTTTATTTAGTTTGTAAATAGTTTTGGTTAGGTTAGGATAATATTATATTTGTATTAGTTTATTGGGAAACTATGGTTCTATTAAATACCTCCAGTAAGTAGTTATTTAAGTTCAAGTATTTATATTCAACTCTAATATTTATTTACCTATATATTTCATAGATCATCTGAAGTAATACTTATTTACAAAAAAAGTTTATTAAAATGTAGTGTTCTAACAACGAGACGAATTTTCAAAAACTTCAGGATACGGCAATTTTCTGTCATGCTTAAGAGGTTAAAAGGGAAAACTCGAGAATCAAATCAATAACAATATAAAAATCAACATAACAACATACAACCTTTGTAATTAGTTCAAAATAACATTAGCTAGATCTACATTGACTCTGATAATTTTCTAAGATAGACTTAAATACGTGTGAGCACGTAATAACATTTTAACGATAACGAGACACATTACTAAAGTCAAACCGATAACGAATGTGAATATTTGCTATGCGCCTACAGTGTCTGTCACTAACACAACATGTAGACAGTGCTACGAACATTCACGTATTTGTTGCTAATCAATTTGAAACTGAACTAAGGGTCAATAATCTCTGTAGAATAAACAGATAAAAAACCTCCCAAGTGATGGAAAATGTGCATTGTTTGTGATTTGAAGTTAACTTCGAAATTTATATAATTATTTAAACAAAAGTTTTGATTGAAGAAATGTGATTAGTGATTCCGAACTCAAAATGTCGAATGTTGAAACAAATAAGGTCCCCCCCGATGGGGGCTACGGGTGGGTTGTGACCATAGCATACGCTTTAAATAATGTAAGTATAATTTTATTACTAATCATAGCAATCATACCTACTAATGTATGATTGCTATGATTTTGATAATTTTGATGATTCAATTAATATTTAATTGCATGTAGACAAACGCAGTTTTTCAGCTTTCAAATTTCCAAAACAAGATTAATATAACTTTGTTAAATATACCTCCATAGTATATTAATACTAAATATTAGAGTTGAATATAATATTAAATGAATCATGAAAATCATCATTACAGTATATTAATACTATGTAGGTATATTTAACAAAGTTCTATTAATCTTGTTTTGGAAATTTGAAAGCTGAAAATCTGCGTTTATCTACATGCAATCATATATTAATTTAATGTTAATGAAGCGGTCATTTTATGAGCGTTTTATTTGATAAACATTTTATTAAGTAAACGGTAAATTAGGTCTATAGTCATGCCATGCGCATGATATTGTTATATTACCGCTGAGACACCTCTTATCAATTAAATACTGTTTTGTATTATGTGTAGTTACTCTCTTAAGTTGGAGAAGTGAATAAAAGCTACATTGCTGGTAAATGTCAATAATGTCAATGCCATTGTGTCACCCTATGTAAAATTTAAACATTTATATCTGTAACTTTTATGGTGTACATAATAAAGAGTATTCTATTCTATTCTAAATGTCCTGAAACAACAAATTCACTACGTCTTCTTATTTATTGTCCACAAAGGATTGATACATCTTTCTCATCTGTTTGACAGTTTTGTATCAAGTCTAATGTCAAACAGATGAGTTGCGGGATCAGAATTGTAAGCAGATCATATTATTATGTTTCTGCCAAAGCGTTCATTTTAGGCCCCCAGCTCTCACCTGCTTTCTTAGCAGCTGTTCTCTTCTGCTATCTCGTAAACAAAGACTTGTTACGAGATGACTTACCTAGGCATCAAACATATCTGAATCTATTTAAATTATCGCTCATTGCTTTGATTTTATTAAACCCAATCAGCATCAAAAGTTTGCACATAGATTAATCAAATTATCATCTGCCCAGCCTTTTCCCAACTATGATGGAGTCGGCTTCCAGTCTAACTGGAGAAATCTTAAAAAAAAAAATGAAATGAAATGAAAAAATCTGAAATCTGAATAGTATATTACATGGAGCGACTGCCTATCTGACATCCACAACCCATTTACTGGATAATATGATACCTCTTAGTAAGACTGGTTGTCAGACTTTCGGGCTTCTGACGACCTGTAACGACTGTCAAAGATCCACGCATGAAAGCCGGGACCAACGGCTCAACGTGCTTTCCGAGGTACGAAGGGATCTCGGTATGTAAAGATGGTCACCCATATACAGACCAACCGGGCAAGCATAGCTTAACCTGATCGAATGACCCGTGGGGCTGTTATTACCCAGCCACAAGCAGCTCCACACAGATTCATCAAATGTGGTTACGAAAGTGGTTGCTAAAAATTATAAAAATCTATTGCAAATATTTTAAAATTCTACTAAATATCCTTTTTAATATATTTTAAAATATTCTACTAAATTACTAAAAATACTTATTCTCCGCATCATCATCAGCCTTCAACAGACTATTACTGAACATACAAGCCTCTCCAATCATTGGCAATTCTCAGCTAAACCCATAGAGCTGCCATCAGCTACTTTGTTAAGATCTTCTCTCTACCTAAATGTCCTTAGATACGACGCGGTCGTACGCGATCTCCTGTCAAGAACACGTCCACCCTAATTTTCACCAGTTCTACGGCTAATATGGCTCGCGCATTGCCACTTCAGCTTTCTTATACTCCATTGTGGGTGTTTTTTTTTTTTTGTTTTGGCTGGAGAGGGAAATCCTCATGGACGCCTAGACTGCCTCACTGATGAGCCAGTCTGGGCAGTGCCGGACTCTTACCGGCTAAAACCCACTCCTGTCTTTGCCAGTGTCCCTCTGACATTATCAGAGACCTTGTTTTTCAGTGTGTTCAGATTGTAGTCCCACTGTTTTGTTTTGAAATTTTATTGGTCCTGTTTTACGAGGTCGAGAATTCCTGGAAGCAGTCGCCCCTCTTTTCTTCTAATGTTCTAAGAATCTTATACATAAATCTAATACCGTATACAAGTTTACATCATACCAGTTTAGTAACTTATTACCTTGTTTTTCTATATTATTTTTGTATTTTTCTTTTTATGTTTTCTTCCTATGAGTCTACTTGTGGGTGTAGTTTACTTCGTGGGTAGTACTCAAAGAGGATGTCCTCAGTGCCTGTTGATAACAACAAACCGTAATCACCATTTCTCCTACCTAGAGCCACATAATTATTGTCTCCTGCCAAGCGTGGTGATTTTTTAGCCGACCAATCCCAGTCCCGCGTTTTCAGCAGTGGACATCTAAGAGCTGTTATGATAATCATTAGGTAGTTTAAACTGTTAGACTAAATACAAACTAACTTAGTGCACTTTTGAAGTGACGTAGACTAGGCAAGGAAAAATATTTGATAACACACATTTTCCTTCTTGTCGAATTTGTTCGCCAAATTAATCAAGATTGTGCTTTACAACGACGATAACTTGATCGCGAAACTATTAATTAATACTAAAGTATTAATTAATAGTTTCGCGATCAAGTTAAACCTAACACAATATAATTATTGTAACGTAGGACCGAGTGTAATTAAACAGTGATGTGATAAGGCACTTATAAGGCACGGTTTATGTAAAGATTTGACAAATTCATAATTATGAATTATTGTTTTATCTCAATAGACTTTGCGCACTGGTATACTGATAGACTACTCAAATTTAAAACCTTGTCTAAACTGCATTGTTTGAATAATTATAATCTTTTTAAATGCGTATAATATGTACTTTTTATATTGTGCATGTTATCACAGTAATTATGATTTTTACGTAACATCGCTCATTTTAATCAGCGTAGGTAGTCATTTATATCTAAAGCAAACCTTTTGCAACTTTTCCGGTCTAGTTATAATTATAAATATTAAAGAAATAATAAGTTCTCTCATTTTAACTGAACATTTTTAAATAATCATCATTCATCATTTCAGCCAAAAGACTTTCACTGCTGGACATAGGCCTCCCCCAAAGGGAGGGTTAGCCATAATCGCCACGCTTGGCAGGCGGGTTGGCTATCGCAGTATGGTGTTAAAATGCGTACAGAACGCTGCTGCCCATTCTCTAGTAAGTCCCTTAGTCGCTTTTTATGACACCACACGGATAAAAATATCTAAATCAAAATCATACTCGATTTATAAAAAAAATATTGGTAAGGGCTAAAAAGGCGAGGTTTCAGACTAAATATTAGCCAAAGAAAGCAAACCAAAATCGTATGAAAAGACGGAACTGTCCTATGGTTTTATTCGGTGAAAGTTAGGGAACTTTTCAGTTCTAAAAAATACATCATTCTATAAAACTTAGTAGCACGATTCACGACATACGATGATCGGTTTCCCCCAACAACGGTCCAGTAAATTTTTCGGAATTTATTAGCTTCTGCCCGCGACTTCGTTCGCGTAGAAGTCGTGAGACACCACAATACTTATACTTAAATAACGGCCACATTTTTAAAGAACTTCTCTGTATAATAAGTTTGCTGTTTTGGTCTCAGCAGTTTAAATATCAGGACTGTCTATGTGACAAGCAGCTCGTCCTGAGGTGTCGACCTCAGGAGGAGCTGCTTCTCACACGGACCGTCAGCCTTCAGTAGCAATTTCCCATTGCTTGCGAAGCTTTTCGTTTTTAGTGAATTTATGAACGCCTGCGTTCCTGCATTTACTACCCAAATGCACAAAGCTGACACAATGACTGCTACAACTTACTTTTTTATGATGGATAGAATGGACTGGCCGAAAATGTATAAAAAAATGTTAACTTCTAATTTCGATCGAATCGGCGTTATAATTTTATTTGCTTTGAGAACAGAATTTAGATGATTTGTTGAAAAAAAATACTACAAATAATTTAGAACGTTTAGACTTGAATGAGAAAAGTTTACTTGCTGTTAACGAATTAATTGTTTTTCAGGTGGTTGTTCTTCCCTTAATCGCTGGTTTCGCTTTGGTATTGAACGATACCGATCTGACAGCTACACAAGTTACCTTCGTAATTGTATTAAATCATAGCATTGGAATGCTCCTGTCGTTTTTCGGAGGACCCTTATTAAGTCGCTTCGGGTACAGAAAGATCGCCGTGTTAAGCGCCATATTCATATCAGCTGGTCTAATGATTATGTCAGCAGCAACTGAATTTTGGCAATTTATTTTATCTTACAGTATTATATGTTGTAAGTACCCATATCTGCTTGATAACATTCATATGTTTAGATTTCATTGCGTTATGAAACCTGATATCATTTTTAATTTCAGCGATGGGTGTAGCTGGAATTATGGGAGCATTCACACTAGCAATAAATTCATTTTTTAAAGAGAAAAGAGGAAGAGCCGTTGGAGTAGGCATGTCTATCACAGGACTGGGGTCAATATACATGCCTTTACTCATGAGTTTCCTGATGTACACTTACGGATGGAGATACGCAGTATTAATTTTAAGTGCAATTTGCCTCCATTCACTTGTAGCTGCTTGTTTACTTAGACCCGCTAAATGGTACTTAAGAGATCCACCTACATCAGAAGAAACCGTGCCTCTAAATAAGGAACCTGAGGTAGAGCTTATTAACGGCAGTGTAACTCCTTCGTCTAAAGTTGTTGGTATGTTTATTTTATTATTCAAATGTTATATTATGTTCAAAAATTTTGTTCTATTATCACTAAAATTGTTACAGGTATTGCCTCACTACCGCCGCACCTAGAGGAATCTGCGGAAAACGGAGTGATACCGTCAAAGAGTCTATCAATGCGATCTCTTACTAGTAACTCAAGTCTTCAAACCCGAAATGCCATTTCACACCCTGATATACGAAACAAATTGCCAGATGCGCCACTATTAGAGTCTCGATACAAGTGGTGGGAGTCTCAAGAAATTAATCTTAGCAGTTCCATAAATATTTTTAACGAAACAGAGAACCTGAAAAACATTAATGCTCAAGAAAGGGATATTGTTAAAGAAAAGGAGAAAAAGGGTTATATGGATCATTTCATTCAGTTCTTTGACCTGACACTTTTGAGTGATCCAATATTCGTAAACATTATATTTGGTTTATCAATAGCTGCTTGCGTGGAAACAAACTTCTCACTGTTGTTGCCAATCATTCTCAAAGACATGATGCAGTTTGAAACATCAGATATAGCAAAACTGATGTCAGTCATAGGCTTTTCGGACACGCTATTTCGATTTGTGTCACCATTTATCGGAGAATGGTGCAACAAGTCACCGCGTGTCATGTACATGGTCAGTTTACTTATGATTATCTTCACCAGAAGCAGTAAGTATATTTTTACTCAAAACTAATTTAGCTCTGTTTCAGGAATAACCCAAAGATAAATATTTATCAGCATAATTATTTTTAGTGTAAATGACCATCTGCATCATTGTTCTGAGTAATTGATAGAGGCGTAAATACTCGTACAAACAATACTTTATTTCTTACTGTTTTATGTTCATCAATGTCGTTTTTTATTTATAGGTTGTTAAACTCTTTTTATGTAAATGTATTTAAATGTTCAAGTATCATTGATTAATGGCGAGCATTTGTGTCTTTTAGCTTTAAAGACTGATACCTCGATAGCGAAAGTTATTAACTTTAGATCATTTTGTTTGTTATTGTCGTTCGAAGTCAGCTACGTATAATTATCATCATACAGGTACAGAAACAAATAATGTTTTTGAACAGTTTGAGTTGTTCTTGGTACTCTTTGTTTTGCTATTAACTACGAATCTTACCTCAGTTACTTTTCAGGTTTGCACTTGACAGCTAAATTAATATACTAAAACTCAAACTCAACTCAAACCCAAACCATTTATTTCAATTAAACCATTGACAGGCACTTTTGAATTGTCAAGAAGTCGGTCAGTTACAAATATGAAGCTAGTTGCCCATTCCAAATAGTAGGTTCCTATGGAGAAGAACGGGCAAGAAACTCCACGGACACTCTTTTAAATATTGATACAAAATATTGGTCACATCATTCATATTGAAGTTAAACATGTAAGAACGATGCAATACGTCAGAAGCGTCCGTGATAAAAAGATAATTCAAAACTAAAATAATTGAAAATAAGCCGTGGCAGCTAAGAGATGACCAGTCCCAACTGACAGCGCCCGTTCACGAACATGACGCATGGATTAGCACCATTCAGCTCAACCATTTTGAAGGGAGCTAAATGATCCAACACACACGCCACCATCAGCGAGACATCTGAGTGAGCATGACATACTCTCAGCCGCCAGGGCACATTTAAGTCAATGAAAGACATAATTACCCGGTAAATGGTAGCTCTATTGTACATAGTACTCACACCTGTGATATGCAATTATATAATACAAAGGAGATTCGAGTTTATACAATGAAAAGATAGTCTTCCAATCTTTATCAGCTCCAACAGTACTTTCAAATGTTAATAAATTAGTTGTGGTTGTGGAGCTGGACCAGCATTGAGCCAAGCATTTCTATCAGCGATGTAATCCCCCAACCTATAATATGCCTGCTTGCATAGTGTGCGTTTTATACAAGATTTGAATTTCATCTCATTCAGTTGAAGTATGAGGGGAGGGATTTTATTATAACATTTTAAATAGTACCCCATGAAAGATGAGTCTACTTTTGCCAGTCTGAAACCTGGTTGAGCTAATAGATCCCTACTTCTAGTACTATAATTATGTCTTTCGCCTACTAAAATTATGTTTCTGCGAATGTTACTCATAATGAATGTCGTATACAGGGTCAAATTAAATCAGCTAGCAAAACTCCGCAGACGTAATGGGTATCGACAACAAAAATAAATGACATCGTCATAAAAAAAAATTGGGGTCAACGACCTTAGGTGATTTTATCTACATTGAAATGTCAGTTTTTTTTTTTGTAAACTTCACAGAATCGGTGAGTATCATAATCTCAATACCATAAAACAAAAAAAACACGATTTTAACAACTCATACTTCAAGTAACTACACTACCAGCGATCGTCGTCGACCCCAAAAAAAAATATCAACGTATCAATTTTTTTTTTGTTTTTTTTTTCATGTTTAGATGTCCATATCCATCACGCCTGCAAAGTATCGCTAGCTTATTTTATTTGACTCTGTATATCATCAACATAACTAATAACTCCTGTTAAGGATTAATTGCAAAGACTTACAAAAATAAATAACAGAACTAAGTACAGTCGGTGACCTACATAAACCGACCCCGCTTCCCCTCTTCTTCTTTGTAAGAGGGTCAGATAATGCAGAGCTCGGACCGTACCACGGGATCGAAGATAAATCCGAAGTATCTGCCGAATGTTCGGCCGTTTCCTGACTACGGCTAACTATGCCTGACTAGGGGGAAAAAAAAAATGATAGTCAAAGAGTCAAAGTCAAAAACGTGACTTGAATATGGATCAGGATTCAAAGTCAAATAAGGAAACTTTGAAAGTCAATAAACGGCCGACACTTCGGATTATCGCTTCGGACAAGGCCCCCAGGTTGTTCATCTAAAATTGTAACTAATTCCATACTTCCAGTAATCGGAATACCATTCTTGTCCCCTGACTCTGGCCTTATTTTATCAACAGCACCTAGTTTTAAAGTTCCTATACTATTTTCAGTGATGCTGTTCACAACGTCCTTCATGGGCATGTTGTTCGTGTCGCTGGCTCTCGGCATCACGAAGGCTATGAGGACCGTGTACGTGAACATCGTAATCCCCAACTACGTGCCCCTCCACAGACTGGCCTTCGCTTCCGGGATCCAGATGTTCTTCAGTGGCATTACTATCTTCACTATCGGAACCTTATTGAGTAAGTGTACTTACGTTGCTGTTGACTGATAAGATTTAATCGGTTACTGTTCTATTGGTCTAATTATTGGTGATGTAATCCGACGATGTAAAAGATTTAAAACCGGCCAAATGCGTGTCGGACCACGCATAATGAAGAGTTCCGTAGTTGGGATGAATTTATCCCAAGAACAAACTTAACATTGTGGTTAAAAGACATGTTCATAAATGTGATGTCAGTGATGTGATATGACATTCCAACTGTAAATGGAAGATTGTACGCACAATATTGAGTGATTTACCAAGTTATTTTAAGACCTGCTAGGTTTTCCTGTAATCTATACGGATAAAAAAAATCTCTGCATTTAAAAAAAAATCTGTTTCGGAGAGAGATAAAGGGGGCCCCCCCTTTATCTCTCTCCGAAACTGCTGAGCTCATATATTTTCATATATTTTCTTTAATAACTTTAAAACTAAAGTCAACGCCATGAGACGAGATAAATTTCATACTTTGGGATTTAAAACTTTAACTGAAATTGCGTATGGTTCAGTTTCCATTGCAACTAAAATTATTTTATGACGTTTAGCGATAATTTCTTCATTCATAAATCAACTTGGATATCTTGAGTTTAAAGTTGATAGTTGTATAATTTGCAATTTTATGTATTTATAGCTTCTCATGACGGTTACTTTAGTAATTTTTTTACAAGTCCTTTCATTTGACACGGTACAGTTTGCAAAAAAAATTCTAATTTATCCCCCAAACGTGAACCCCATATTCAAAATTCATATAATAACGTTACACGTTCGTGTTTGGGTCACAGAAATTCATATGTGTACCTACCAAATTTCAACATAATCGGTTCAGTAGATTCAGAGCAAATCGGCTGTGACAGACGGACAGATAGACAGGCATACAAGTGATCCTATAAGCGTTTTTTTCTTTTTGAGGTACGGAGCCCTAAATTCAAATTGTTAATAATTAGGCCATTTTACAAACGTTGCTAAAAAAAGATACGTACTACATATTTTATGTTGGTACCTAGAACTTATTATTATAATAACTACGGGTCACGACTTTGATTCTCGCTTAGAACGATTTCTGCGGCCAACTGATAATATTCGTCCAAACTTGCAACACAAAACCTAGCCGAAAGAAAAGAGCTGGAACCATATAATTTATCAGATGTAGCACACGGATCTAAATGAACGTGGTGAAATAGAGAACTAACATGTAGTATTAGGTTAGTGGTGTCGATGACGTGACCATAGGTAACTAACCTGACACTATCAGTTTGTTGCTGTGATCTTTGACCTTTGTTTTGCTTCTAAATGATGTCAGACTGTGCTAGGTGCTAAGGACTATATTTGTAACGTTTCTGTACATAGATATAAACAAATTAGCACCATAATTTGATATCATTCGTTATTTCGCTATTATCCTCAAAAAACATTCACAATTTGCGTGAGAAGATAAACATTTGTGTCTAGATTTATCACACTGTTTGTCCTTCTTTCCGGAGAGATAAAATACCTTATTACTTGTTTATAACATTTTTATCTTTTTAATTTCAGCTCGAGTGCGCGAGGCTTCTGGTTCCTACATAATGCCAATCATCGTGTTAAACTTCGTCACACTAATAACAATTATATCTTGGAGTGCAGAGTTCCTGTACTTCAGATTAAAAGACAGAACAAAACTTGAACCTGTAACATAGTACCTTTGTTTATTAGTATAAGTATATTTTTCTCGATAAAAGTTACCTTATTGAGTTTTATTTGGGAGATCAGAAAAATGTCACGATTCATTCATTTATTTACAATTCAATATTTACAAAAATTCATTACTGCTAATACTCAGTTTTATTACAAGATATACACGTAATACTTGAAAACATATCTACTTAAATTAAAGCTAAATGATAAAGAGTATGGATATTTAATGAAATAATGTTTAATGAAGTCCCACTTTGGTTAACTTTACCTATTAACTACTGTCCATATACACTTATAATTGAATAGAAGATCAAAATAAAAAGAACACAGCTTCGCGTTCTTCTTAATTTGTTCTGTTTTACGTACTAACTTAAATTTCATAGTTGCTCTGTATTTTAATTGTCACTGTCACTTGTTTTAGTTCACTTTTCAAAAACACTTCATACTCAGTTCACGTTTTAAAACACTTTTCAGCCATTATGAGCGTTTGCAGTCATGCTGTCCTGAAAAATAAAACGGGAATAAATCACAGGCTTGTATTGTCCTTTTGATGTTAAATCTTGCTTTGAATATTTATGAGTTATTTTTTAATAGGGTTTTCTTTATTAGAAAGTTTTTCATTAAATAGATATTTACAATAACAGAAGTTTCAAGAAGAAGGTTTAGGAAATACTTCTGCATTTATTATATACACGAGGTAAATTTTTGAGAGAGTGGTTGCTACAATGAAATTTATATATACACATAGTAGAGGTGCGTTGCTGTTTACATCGACAAGTATTGTTTTATGCTCGTGAACTATTTCAATGTTATTACATAACGGTACAGATGTCATAATATAAGTTATCATAATATGTATAATTTTGTGAAGTTACAGGTGTGTGTCTTTAATATTTAAAGCTCTTATCACACTAATGTGTATACTCTCTATGAAATTGTAATTAAATTAATTAATTTGATTGTCCATTTTTAATATTAAGGATACATCAATGCGTTCCACATTGACTATTTAAACATAACCATGATGAATTAAGATAAAATGTCTGTTGAACTCTATCTTGAAACGCTTGATACTAAGTGTATTTCAAATATAATTGTGTGATAAGTTCTCTAAAGAAAACTGAAAGTTAGTAAATATTAAGAAATAAACCTCGTCCAAGTTAGTGGTGGTAACTTTCTGTTGGCTAGCTTCTGG
Source organism: Tiliacea aurago (assembly GCA_948098905.1). Lineage (NCBI taxonomy): Eukaryota > Metazoa > Arthropoda > Insecta > Lepidoptera > Noctuidae > Tiliacea > Tiliacea aurago. The sequence goes on along the minus strand of OX402579.1, from coordinate 9,889,380 downwards.
CAAGGACGTACTATTGTTCTCCTTTTGAGTCTCCAGCTCGTTTACTGAAAGTAAAGCATCCATTTAAATCTAGTCTTTAATTTAATCCAAGACACAGAATATATGATCCAGTAATAATTATTTATACTCACTGCTTTGATACCAGCTTTTAGAAAATCCATAAGATGAATCGGACTCAATCTTTCCTCCTGAGGTAAAACCAAATGATGGTCGGTTCATAAACCTTGGAGACTTAAAAGGAAGATTTCTAGACGCTGATAACTCACTGTCAGCATTAGTTTTCTTAGATTCGAAGTGTTCTACTTCATACCATTCAGTCGACACATTTCGTATATCCCTCCAAGGTTTCGAAGTTACCACATAAACTTTTTCTTTCGTCAAAGGTGATATAGCTGTTTGTATTTTACCCCATGGAGCTGGAGTGGTAGTGGTAGATGTGGTACTCGTGGTACGGAAAGACGATGCTGCTGTGTAAATATGCAGTTTTTGCACTTCATCTAATTCTTCATTTTTGCCACTGTTGTGCCTATTTTTTGTTCTCTCTATTGTATTGTATTCTTTTCGGGGCCTAGTAAATGTATTATTGCTTTCATCGGTGACTATATTTTGAAAACTACTTGAACCTTCGTGATCATAGAATTCGTAATTATAATTGGTTTTTGTTGTTACGTAATTGGTCGGCATGGTAGTCGTAAAATAGTCGTCAGGAATCTGCTTAGCATGTTTTTCGCTGTTATGCGTCCTTTGTGGAGTCTTGTACTGTTTGGAATATTCCTGTTCTGTCCAGTCATCTATAGTGTGTTGAAGTTTAATTATATCAAACGGTGGTTCCTTCACATCATAGAAGTCCTTCGATCTGTCCGAGTCATAGTTTTCCATTACCGGTGTATCTTCAGTCGTTGTTGTTTCAGTATTATAACTTTCTGTTATAGGACTCACATAAGAATTTTCTGTGTTAGATGGAACTTTACGAGCTTGATATTCATCTTTTGGTGTAGAGGGCCAATCTTGTGACATTTGCACAAAATCTTCGTTTGTATCTGCCTGCTTATTTCCTGTTGTATAAGGTACTATAATTTGGACAATCTTAGGTTTATATGTGTTATACTCAGCTCTACTTTCATCCCAACTGGTAGTAATAGTAGGGATCTGTGGCGCCATCGTTGTGGGAATTTCATCATAGATTTCATATTCATTATCTGGTATAGGCGATGATATGGCTAATATGAAGTTTCCATGATTTTTATGTGGTGCACTTGGCTTTAGGTACAAAAGAGGTGAATCGATATTTTGTAAATTACTTTCTGTGCGATATTTATCAACATCGTCATCATTTACTCCTCTTAAATCCGCAAAATTGAATTTATGATTAGAAGGGACACGAGAAACAGGTTTTAAATCTGCAGGTACACTACTGTCATATAGTTCATTGCCGACATCAGCTCCTGTGCTTTCAAAACTCGCATTTGGAATCGATTTGGTTGCTGAAATATGATCTTCTGAAGCCTGCGACGATATATCTCGTATTTCATCTACAACGTAACTATTGGGTATATTTCTATATGCTTTTGATTGATTGTAGTTCGATGGGGGCTCTATTTCAATAATAGGCGATTGAATAATAGTAGCAGGATAGTCTACAGAATGGGTGAATTCTGCAAGAGGTATACTTTGTTCTACATGGACATTACTGTTAGGCTGTTGCATCTGATTGATACCTTGAAAAACATTTTTAGGAAACTGCGGTGGCCTAGGTCGAAAAGGCCGGGCATTAAATATCGGGGGCAGAGGTGAAACACTAAGATTAGGAAGTGCGACTGGCTGTAGCGTATGAATATGTCTGCCTCTATTTAGGGTAAATGGTGCTGGATTTGCCAGGGAAAATGACGTATTTGGAGTTGTTAGTTTCACATTATCATGTGGTAATACTTGTGTTTTTACTTTAGATGATTCAGCTGCTGTAGCTGACACAGGGTATGAAATATCAAATAGATGCGTATTAGTTATAGGTTCACCGTAAGAATTCTTAAATGTTGTTGGATGTGAAACTTTGGGCAACTGTAATTCTCCATTAGGTGTTATATTTTCTAATAATTCCACATCATTTTGTGGAGGTAGTTCTCTATTTAGAGTCCCAGGCTCGTACTGCGGAGTGACGGGTTGAAAGTTTGTGATAACCGAATGGGGAGTTTCGTACCCTGGGGAAGGGGTTCCGTACGACGGAGACAGAGTTCCATACAGTGGTGAAGGGGTTCCGTACGACAGGGAAGGAGTACCATACGATGATGAAGGAGTTCCATGCAACGAAGAAGGAGTACCAAAGGATGAAGTTGGAACTCCGTACGATGGGGAGGGAGTCCCATATGAAGAAGAAGGTGGTTGTGAGGTTGAACTAGCTACATTGTAGAGGTTGTTTGAAATTTCATGAGATGGATTAGATAGATGAGATAATTGAGAATCAAATGAGTTACTGGGTAAACTAAATGAGGAACTTGGTATGCCATAAGATGAACTTGACTGAGAATACGTAGAACTCGGAGGGTTTGGTGATACAACATCTAAAGTATGTGTTGCACTTGGTGGGCCATAAGTTGAGCTGACAATTCTCACAGCACCGCCATTATAGGAAAGATTAGGTGGGCCATAGTTTGTGTGCGGTACTCCAGGAAATAATTGCGGAGGCCTTTTATCTTGACTTTGTGAATTAAAAGGTTGTGGTTGAACCTTTAACATATTAGCATAAGCTGTAGGACTCGGCGGTCCGTATGTTGGCAATGAATTGTGATATACATTTTTAGCTCCTAAATTGTATCTAATTACTGGTAACCATGGCACTAAATTACAAGGATTACAATCCTTTTTTATTGGTCCATTATTAAATACAGATGATCCTGCATAACTAGTTTGTTGCGATGGGAAAAGCCATCCTGAAACTTTTTGGAATAAGCTTGGCGATGGCGTTGTAGAGAATGGTTGGGGAGGTGGGACAAAGTTGAAATTGTATTGTTTGTAGAATGGGGCTGGGAATTTGAAGTCACTAGATGCTAAAGGTGGAGGTGGTGGTGATTGGTATTGGTATCCGATATCTGAATTCTGTCGCTGATTTCTCTCTGGACCTTTGTGGAAAGGCACAGGCACGGGAGGGAGCGGTGGTCGTGGAGGAGGCTTGAGCAGCGTCCCGAACTGTGATGCACTGATCCCGTCGTGTGTGTTGAACCCGTTTGCGTGATCGCACTTACATCTCGTGACTACAGCTATTAGCAACACCGGAAAGATCTGAAAAAAAAGAAACAAAAAATATGAATTATGGACGGGAGCATCCTTCAGGAGTTAGAGGGCGGAAAATAGGCATACATAAGTTTTAAGTATATTTAATTTAACAATTAGAAAATATAGTGAAACACTCGTCGTGACATATCGGGGCCATTGTAGATGCTTCCCACGAGTTGCCATTCTTTGCACTTTTCTCTTTTCTCATAATATACCGTCAATGGTCGCGATCGGAAGACGCCGCGTTTTGAATTGAATTATGATCTAGATGTTTTCTTATTAGAAACGTATTACAGTGTAAAATAAACGTACAAGTAAGTAATTATTCAATTAGGTAAATATACAGATGCCTAGTTCAATAGGACTAACCTATATGTACATATACGTAGTAGTTATTGTTATGAGAAATGCTCTCCAACTGTTTACCATGATGCTGTAATCAGAGGTCAGTGCCGTGAGAATATTTAAGAATCTTATAATAATGATTGTAATTGCTTTTAGTGTTTATTGTTTGTCTCTATGTTACACAAGTCACAAGTTAGTAACCAAGTCCATGTCAATCCATGGGTTTGCACTTGTGTAACTTGAATAATTTGCAGCATCATACATCACAGTTGCGTAAGCCTAAAATAAATTACATTTATAGCTGTAGTAAATTCTGGGTGCACCCAAGTGTTCTTGAAGTGCAATCACGCACTAACGCATGTTTTGGCACAAACTGTAACCAAATTACCAATGCTCCATTCAAAACTCGTATTGCGTTCGATTTTCGAAACTTCTCAACACAAGTATGCTACTCACATGCTAGTGCCATCATCATTTAAATAAATACGTGAAGAAAAGTAAAATCGTGTAGTGCTCATCGATAAGCATCAATTATAAACATTGTTATTTTATAAAAACGAAGTAATTTAATTCGTCTCAGTCAGTAGGTCACTGTCTCATGAATAACATAGTATTTATGCATACTAAAATAATTGACATTTCCCGTCTAACATAAATCACACATCATTATATATAGAAATTATAGTAATGAATGCATATAAAGTGAAACAACACCTAGCCGCTAGACATGACATGATTTAATGTCTTAAATAAATCATAAATATATAACAATCTCGGTTCGTGGATAGAGCAATATAGTAACAACACGGAGAGTGTTGTTACTTTAATGCTCTGGTGTGGACAATAGGACATCATAAATGGCCATGGTCATCAATTCATCATATAATTGCCTGTAATTACCGTACTTAATTTTGATGGTATTATTCAGTAATTTGCAAGTAACCACGCAGGCAGGACAGAATAAATAGGAGAATACTCGTTTTTTCGGGTCTCTTTCTACTCCAAAAGAGCTACTAACTAGTTAGTTAATGGTATTAAGATCAAAAAAGCTCTTTCCAATGTCATCAATACTAAAACGTGATTGGACTGCAAAGAACTCTTCTCCACGCCAACCCTAACAATATCACCAAAAAATATAATGATGACGAATAAGACCAACATGAATAATAGTAAATCCTTTGTTAATATTAACAGGTCATTCATCATTGAAGAATTCCGAACTGACAGTTCGCACGCTCTTATAAGAGAACTTTTACTTAATTGCCGGTCAAAAACGAAACAATGCTTTCTTCCTATGACTATGACATAAAACGGTGATGCTATTTCTCACAGACAAAAACAAACGAAAGTGAAAATGAACTAAAATAGGTGAATCGAGTTTGGTTTAAAATTCTTAGATCACTTCTAACTTGTATAATTGAATCAACGTCTTTATCCTGTGGTATTTTCGGAACCAATTTCTCTTCATGAAGAAATCAAATAATTAGTAATTGCAGAATACTCTTTAATTACATCAGTACTCAGTAGTTGCATGAACGATTCTTAAGCTAGTTTTGGACGACGATTATGAATATAGTGCAGTGTGGCATTAGCTCTGTGCCCTTTATCCTTATTTTGGGATAGACGCAGTAGTATCTTCCTTTTAGTATTCACCCACATTTTAACCATATTATCTTCCACACGTTCCATTTTCTTTGATCTTCCTCTATTCTTATTGCCACACACACTGCCATATAAAGGGTGGATATTGTAATATTTTTATTTTGTATAATACTATGAAGGTTCTATTTTTGACCTACAAAGAACTAAATTGACTTTAGTTATTTTTCCTATCCGATATGCTGTTAACATTTCAATCAACGCCGTTTGATAGTCCGAGACAGAACTTTTATTTACAAAGTAGAAGCGACAATAGGCTCGTTGAAAGCTGAAGAGCCGGTCAAACTGATCGTGACTTGATTTTTTAGATGACAATCGTGATCTACGTCTCCATTTAGTATAAAGTCATCGTTGATATTAGAGGTGACTATGTACTTTCTTAGATAGCTTTGTATATATAATTTTTGATGTGATAGGCTAGCGTTTGTCCAATCTCAATGGCAAGCGATGATGAGATCAACGATGGGGAAGAAAGTTATATTTCTAGGAATATTTAGAAAGCTTTACTGGCAAATAGTTGATAGGTAAATATAAGCAAAACATTACGGAAGGAAGAAGAAAAAATATTTTGTGTGTACAACATATCATGCTTTCTCCAGGAAGCAAGGAAACGAAAACGAAACATCACTATTCACAGTAATCAATAGATATTTACTTATGCTTAATATACATGTCAGGTTGAAAGTAAAAGTGGTCTGTATTGTTCCACTGACAATTGATACGTTAGGACCTGCCCAAACGGTTAAGCATTTGAATATAATGGTTGCGACGTCACCGAGCAATCAAGATACTTTACAATCTCATAAATATTCGATTTCGATGTTCAATGAAAAAAGAATGTTGTTTATCAACAATTATAGAACAGGAATCAATTAATAATGATAATCTAGGAAACAGTTTATAAAAACATCCATGATATTTTTGACAACGAAGACTTGTCTAGACAAAAAGTGAAAAAGTACAGTGTAACAAATTTTATTAAAAACCGAATAACGTAGACACAATAGAAACTAATCCAAATACTGAAGATGAGAACATTAGTGAAAACCATGCAAGTACATTCTAAATGCCAAAGAAAGCTTGCTTTAGAGATTGTAGGATAAACGCGTTTCATGGCAAGGGGCAAAGGGCTAAGCAGTCGGGCAATGCGGCGACTCCCATTACTACTGTTTCGTAATTCACTGTCGCAACACGGAATACCTACTCGTCCTCACTTTTTATATCACATAGATAAGAGTTTTAAGTCTTCTGATAATATACATATAATGTGCGTAAGTAATTGAAATGTGTCACACTTTCAGAAGCAACGTGATCATGTCTATTTAATAGATAGTTGGGTTAATTAGTATATTATAAAGCAACACTCTCATAGTTTATATTTTTCCATGTTTGCAGGAATGCGGTGTACCACAGTTTCATCATTGCTTTCCTTAAAAACACCTGCAGATATCGGCAATAATATATTAAAATATAACGATAAATCTTGATATCTTACAACCATTAAGAAACCTGTTGGCCCCGATTAGCTCCTTAACACACTCCTTTCGCGGAATGATAAACAACAGCGATAAAGTGTATCAGTTCTTAAAATAAGTAAGAAATGGAAATTAGAATATACAGAAAGATTTAACCATGCACATGCACATTCAGTTCAAATTCGGTAAGTTAACAGATGCCAAGATATGAAGATAGTAGGATTATAGGCGAGTTCTATGGAATATTTAAGGACATATTAACTCCATTTCCAAGGTAAACAATAATAGCAACTATACCGTAAGTAACGGTTGGACCGATAGTATAATCATATACCTGGACATCTATTGAAATTATTCTTGCACAACATGCCACGAAAAGAAAACCCAGCGCTGATCACGAACACTTCAAACAAGGGGGTCATTACAAGAACATTGTTACCGAAATGACAATACTATTGTGATCCTTTGTCAACAAAGTGACGGATGTTCAGGCCAGAGGGTGGGAACAGCCAGAGAAAGCACAGCGCGTGACAAGACGAGCAATAATGCGGTGAAGTTCACATGTCGCACTGTTAATCTTAGACCTGTAACCTCTGATTGTTAACTGCTGTGTTTGGAATACTAACAGTTAGCTCCAAGTTATGGACAGCAAAATGTGAAAAATTAACCTAAATACAAAATCTGTACCTACTAATAAAAATACATTCGCAAGTTCCTTAAAACTTTACTAGGGCACTATACAACATGTCCCGGAATTAACGCACAACCTCTTAAGGGGTAACTAGGGCTGGCAGACTTAAAAACATAAGTCCAAAAGTGAAACTTTTCAGGAACAACTAAAAACTGTATAAAAAAATAGCGTTTAACTATAAATTCAACTTTATTGGAATATTGGGATGTTTTTAATTAATACTAACATGCACGTAAATATAATTTGAAAAAATATAATAAAAAGCGATTTTAGTGACTTATGTTAGAAAGAACACTGTGTACCTAGTAGGTACTTGTGACTTAAGTGTATGAGAACAGTAAATTTAATTATAAACTATGTTTTAGTTGACATTCAAAAGTTACTTCTATGAACATAAAATTAGTTTAGCATGCATCATTTATATACTAGCCTATATTTATAATTTATATTCAACTATTTATTCATCTTCTTCACTATCTAAAATATCAGGGTCAGTATTACGTACATTGTTCACAGAAGGCAAATCTAAATAAAATCTATGAAAAACGTCGGGTATTAAGGAGAGTAAAGAAATCAGATCATCTTTCTTTTCTTTTGATATCGGTAAGGGCTGTACCGATATAACAGGAATAGTGTCAGGTATGGCAGAAACTCGACGTTTCAAGTTAAATTTGTAAAAATTACATTCCGTGTCCAAAGTGTCTTTGTAGGAGACTACGCCAAATTCAGAATCATAGCGCAATCACTTTTTATCGAGCCATTTAAATTGTCGCCCTTCTACATCTTTGTTTCTTAATACTAAAGGACCCTTTAACAATGAAGAAAAATCCAAAAAGTCGGAACTACGCATTTCGACAACTTCAAATTTTTTACTGCTCGATCTGATGAGTTGAATCCAATCATGCGGGTGATAAATCTGCAAATCCGTTTTCTTTTTCTTTTTTTCAATGATGCTATGATCCGTGTCCACTTCCATGTGGCTATGACCCGGAACCATGAACTTGTGGTCTATGACATCTATGTCTAATTTCTGCAAAGCCCAAGTCAACATTGAACTGACATGAGAATTTCTGTTCTGACCGCCACAAGTATCAGAATAAAATATTACATGTTTTGTATTCTCAGGTACGTATGTTTGAAGATGTTTAAAAAGACATGATGCTATTTGATTAGCTCCTCTAGCAGCTATGGTTTCATACCATATGTAACACACAGCTTTTCCAGTTTTGTTGTCATGGACAGTCAGGTTGAACGTCCACAACTGGCGTTTGTAGAAAGCTACAGAAGAGCTGAGGGCTGGAGTGGGTAAACACTGTTGTAAGTCAAATGTGTAAACTTGCACAGTACTATCACTTTTATTTACTTGAGTATCACATTTTTTCATTTCGTATGCTTGATCTGCGGCAGTCTTGTGATGTTCATGTTGAGCAATTAGTTCAGTTTTCACCTGATCTTCCTGACATAGTTGAATTTGCATCTTGAATTTGTCACAAGTATAACATGTGTCGGCACGGGGCTTTTTGAACGATAATCCTAATTTGTGGAATTCTTGACTATACATTTTTACTGAAGGTGGATTGTCGCGGTTTTCACAAAATAAATCATACATTTTCGTAATAGTTAGATGAGAAGGCAAGTACTTTTTTGATGTAGTTTTTCTTGTGTAATGGCTCTCATAGGATGGAAATGATAAAATATGTTCCTTAATTTCTTGTCTTTTTTCATCAGAAATCTTATGTTTGGGTATACTCTTCCCACGGTTATCATCTGTTTGAGTGCCACCTATCGAAGACCGTTTTTTCGTGGCAACTGTTTTTATAAAATTATCGCTTTCGCCTAACGTTTTTAAAAGGCATCCCCGACAAATGGGTTCACGCTTCCCGTGAATTAATAAAAAATATTTGTATGTTTTCATGCGATTCTTTTGTTGGTCAGGATCTAGTGTGCGTTGTCTTTGAGTTGCCTTGTCGTGTATTTCAATTAAAGATGCCATATAAGTTGTTCTCTTGAGATATGTTCCCATTTGCCAATATTCGTTGAAAATAGCTTGTCTATCGTTCAATGATATACGCTCCTTGCATTTCATTCGACACGTCCCTAGCTCTTTCATTGTTCTGCTGGAAACAACTTTACCTTTTAATGTTTTATATGATTGACCTGTGTTGCGTTTTATTTTCTTTTCTTTTTTCGTAATGCGAATACTTTTTTTTGGAGATGTTTCGACCGCAGGTGGCGTGTCGGCTCTTCGGTCAGTATCGGTGGATGTCGACGAATCTACTGCTGTTTCAGGGAGTTCGAAATGTGGATCCAGAACAGAATCATCACTTGAGAAATCCATTTCTCGATTAATAAACATGACGCCAGTGTGGCCTGATGATGTGGAAGGCATTGGTTCTTCTTCCGCTATTGTGCCTGTAGATTGCTGTTCATTTCGTTCATCTAAAAATAAAAAACGTACTGTAGAGGCTAAAAAAATAATTATTTTAATCATTTATTAATGATTGATGCTAAAATGAACAAATCACTGATGATTTCTGCTAAAACTACAATGAAAGATAAATATATTACTTTCTGATTTAAATCAAACATGGCAAACTTACCTTCAACATTTGTGTTTCTCCTCATCACCATCTCAACTAATTTCTTTCCTCGCTGACAATCCATATTAATTGGGAATACTTTCAAGTAAAATGTCACACACCACAACTGTTCTGTTAACAAATCAGAGCAAAACTAACTCGACTAGTGTGACCCAAATCACTACAGTTACCACTTCAGTTTTTTGTAAGCAATAAATAATAATTTGAGTACCTATCCTCGAATTAAAAATCGAGATAAAAGGACGCACTTGACGTTCCTAATAACATAAGTCACTTTCTGCGTCCATGAAGTCCGAGAGCTTCAAGTGTTCCTTTTAACATAACTCAACTTATGTTTTTTATAACGCCGCAAGATTAATGCGATTCAAGAGGTTGAAAAAGGACACTACTTAGATTCAAGCCCGAACAAGCGAATATGACTTATGTGCTTTAGTCTGCCGATGTATTGGTGTAAATGAATAATTTTGGTACAAAGAAAAAATAAAGCATTTTTTTGACTTATGTGCTTTAGTCCGCCGACCCGACAATTTGTACTCATCATTATGAACAACTTTTACTATGGAACCAAACATGAACATATTTTTTTCGCGATTTCATGTTTGGTTCCATAGTAAAAGTTGTTCATAATGATGAATACAATGACCCCTTAAGAGGTTCTGCGTTAATTCCGGGACATGTTGTATGTATTTAAGCTCTATAGTAGTCTTCTTAGACCATTCGTAACCATTTAAAGATATAAACATGATAAGCTCCAATGTATTAAAACTTACAACACCGATCTTCATAAGAATAATTTTATAACCATCAATTAATATTACCAATGCATAATTTATTATTCCGAACACTACAATTACTGAAAGCGATCCTATAAATTACAATTTCATTGCGTCAGGCCTGAACAACATAGAAAATGAGAGTGGATTCCTCATGTGTGTGGGTGTTCTCCGTGTTCTCGTGTTCCGATCAATATAAAACATTAACATTGAACTTGATTATGATTCAAAATTCTTGTTTGATTACAGCATGTTGTGCCTTCATACATAATAGGATGAATGACAGACGCATTGACCCGTGACGTGATCGAATCACGTGAGTTAACTTTGAATGCCGCGGCGTAATCATCATACGATCGGAATTGGAGACTTAAGATCATCTGCTTTTTGTGTCCGAAGTTCTATGATGAGGCACATTATTGGAACGAGTTACAGACCACAGGGAAGTTATTGTAATTATAATCAAAATTTCGATTGAGCCATTTTGTCTCTTGTATTGTGTCATGTAAACTTCTTTAAAAAAAACAACCGACTTCCAAAGAGAACACTACAAAGTGAAAAATAACTTTAATTTCGTAAGTCGGTGTCTTTGGATGAGAATTACAGTTTTTTGGCGACTACTGAAATTAATTTTATTTTTCACCTTTTAGTGGGTTAGTTGGTAATTTATCTAAATTACAATAGCCTAATATACTGCTCATCACCTTTTACAAAATATTGCTTTTCTCGATACAGGGAAGTTAATTGTTGAGGAGTTCTCCTGGTCAGAACCAGGAGAACTGGGGGCCTAAAATGGACGCTTTGGCAGAATCATAATATGATCTGCGTACAATTCATATCCCGTAATTTATCTGTTTGACAGTTTTGTAAGGAGTTTCGTAAAATGGTCCACAAATATGAATTGTACGCAGATCATATTATGATTCTGCCAAAGCGTCCATTTTAGGCCCGCTGGAGCACCACTTCACCGTATGCATTGTGAAAGAAGCAAGAAAGAAACGAAAGAAAATAAATGTATTAGACCCAGGTTACGGCACACAATATTCACACAAAAACAGAAATTATGCTTAAAATAGTATTGTGTGCCTCACGGCTACGCCAAATAGGCCCAGTTCAGCATAAATGCCAGACCACTAGTGCCTGATGCTGGTTTTCAACTGGACGAGCATAAATCGCTTAGCAACCATATTTATAGTACCTAATCGAAACGCAACCCGGGAAATACTTTTAATTAAGTAGTTCCGGTGGCCATCTGTGGTCTTCATCATCAGTTCCAATTCACCAAATGGTGCTTTCCAAGAGCAAATAGAGTGCCAATAAAATTTTAAGATTTCTCTTGATTTCCATGGGATCATCAGATTCTGATTTGGTGACAATGGGACTATCTCGAGAGCATACCCTTTCAAAATAAAATTATAGTTTTCATAGGAGGTTCACAATTGATGGACAAAACGGTGAACACAAACATAAAATAAAACAAAATATAATATAGCCTCCTCCTTTTTGAAAGTCGGTTAAAAAGTTATAAGAACACACACCGATGATTTAACATATTATAGTTAATGACGATGATTATATCAATGTCTTTGATTTACCGAAGACAATATTAAACAAATGAACGAAAGTAGAGATATTAATGGTGTAACATTACGGGGTCGTGCGTGTAATATTTTGAGTATCATTGCCTCACTCAAGGTGAAAGGTGATGAGATGTATGTAATTCTGTATCAAATTTTATTTTGTACACGCTTTTCCGTCCAAATAGTTTCTTTTGATACACTCAGAAATTAAGAATGTACCAAATTGAAACTGGCTTTGGAATTGGTTAAAATGACTTTAAATCTAGACAAAATTTGTTATACAAAGATTATTGTTGTAAGTTGTGTGTGATGGCACAGTACACAATGTGATGGGCAAGGAAACAAATTCTATTTTCGTCTTTTTTTTTTCATTATACGGAACATAAAATAAGATGAACAATAATAACAGCAGTACGTAGTAAAAAAGATGATGATTATACCAATTTATTTGGAGTCGGCAGACTATATTTTCCGCATACCATGAAAAATGATCAACTAATCAATTTGCCAACGATACTGATTCATCGAGTCGGAAGCAATAGTGTTGGTGCGTGCACACAGACACTAAATCACTATCAACATGCACTGTGCATCAGCTGTAACTACTTCAAATGGTCAAAACAAACCATTAGCTAGTGACTATGAAGAATGATGCCATGATAAAGTACAGAGTCGTAACTAGTCAGAAGGTTGTTAAAACTAAAATGTTAAGGCGACTACATAACTCGATAGATTTAGTACAGTAACAGGAAACTGTAGTTTGAAGATAAAAAAACAGCTTTATGTATAGATACAAAACAAAAACTAAGTTACAAATGCAATGTTGTACAAAAAGTAGAAACACTAGAAAACGGAGATTCCGATGTTAGAATATAATAAATTATATAATTTTACTTTCATGATAATAGCACTATGAGCCCCAGTTGGAAGAATTTTTGTTTTAACAGTCACTAGTGAAGGCATGTTGTGAATCAGGTGAATATAATTTTCATGTCTACCACTAGGAGGAGATTTGTGAGTTTTCTATATCCCTGATACCCCATTGCAAGGGCGTGTCGAGAGATAATGGGCAAGGGCCCTGACACTTTCTCTCTCCTTCTCTTCCTCATACAACCTATTCCTAGGGCCTATCTAACCTATATCTCCGGCGTTGCAGGCAATTCTTTCCGGTTTAGGCTCACATCTCATCCCTGCTAGCTTGATTAGGTGGGTCATGTGAACTCATGTGATGTTATAAGCCTTTAGGTAATGCTGCTCATAAATAATCCAAGTGCAACGCGGTGACAGTGTTAATTACGAACGACTATTAGACGGTTGTTAATCGCACATTTACGATCATTATATGCATCGTTCCGTGCATTGTTTACAATATTACGTTACATTATGTAAAATTGTTGAATGTAATCAGGTAGCTGTCACATTCCGCTATATTGTGTTTGGATAACATCGTGTCTGTCAGTCAGAACATAATCTCACTGGTTTGGAAGAATAATGTATTATTACAAAATACTACAATTTCGAGTTAGACCATGCGACGAAGAATAATCTATATTTTAAACTCAGTAAAGATCATATCGTATCTGATCGTATAAGATCGTGCTCATGAGTGTACACCCACATTTCGCCAGTCATGTTTAAGTCCCATGTAATAGGGGGCTAGCCTATTACCATCAACCGGGCACATACCTATACAGACCCCGGGCTGCTACTGAGAAATGGAAAATCCCAATAACACTTTGCCCGACTTGGGGATCGAACCCAAGATCTCATGCTCAGTAGTAGCGCTTGCGACCACTAGACCAACGAGGCAGTATATTAGCATAGCTAGTATGTATAAACAATGTGAGCTGGTAACTATTTGATATATTGATAAATCAAATGATGATGAAATTAAATGAATAAATTATATGTAGATGTTAAAAATTTTACTCGTCACAGTCCCGCTAACATAATAACTTGTGTTAATAAAGAAATTACACGCGTTACCTTTACAATGAGAATACAAAATACTTGAAATGAACACCTTAACATTGAATGTAATATCGTTTACTATGACTGTGAGAAACGGCGCTTTCACGAAAAGCTTTGCAAGCGCGGATTCACAGACGTAACAATTGCTCAGAACAATGATCCGCGACTCCAGTGCACTGACTCGACATGTGTCGTACCATTATTGTTCTTAGTACCGCGTTGTAGGTCACTTGGTGTCTTGGAATAACACTAATCTTCTCTCTTATAACTGTTAAAGACAAAGCTTTGTCACATATAGTTACTTACCCTTAATAATTTCACGATAAAAGTTATCATTAACTGTCGGAACTGTCTCGGTATTACATCACGTGTTTCCTGAATTCACCACACACTACCAAATCATGTTTTACAAACACAAACAACTGCCAAACGCACATTGTTTATTAAATTATGTTGAACATGCCAAACAGGCAGTAGACATTGTATTGGGGAATTCTAGAGCAAGTAAATGTATCGAAATGGAAAGTGAATCACACGCAACCCACGCGCGCTCGTATCGTAAACGTTTGTAGGATGCGCGGGCGCTTACTACCGATCAGCTAATTAATATGTATTGATACTTGATACTTTATTAATAAAAATATATTTTTCGTACCACTTGCTCAAAAAAGTGACATTCTATGCCACAAAAAGCGAACATAACAATAGTCATTTTTAATCTGTTAAAAACAGGGAAAGAAAATTGTACTGAATTTCATTCATCCTCTAGGGGGAGAATGTGATTTAAATTTGGAATACTTACCGAAATTTATATTGAACTACATCTGTGTTTACACCATTGAGTTTGTATATAAAGCATTATACATCTTTTTGAAAAAGGAATACGCATTTATTATGCAGTTATGATTATTAAATAAAATTACGAAAACCGACGAGGCCGTATGAGCTTGATGCCTTTGTTTTTCCGACAAAAAAATATTAGTCTAGGAATTTGCCGCGTTTTTGTTTTCTTCAAATACATAAGCGTTAAGTTTATTTTAATTTATTTTTATAAATAAGTTAATGTTCTAAAATGCTTATCTCATATTATTATTGTGTTAATTTTTTCGCAAATGGTACGAAAAGTAGAGTATTTTCCTCGGTGATAAAGCTGTCTTAGTCTTGGGTGAACTTAAATCCGCGACAGAAGACTGCTTTATCCCCTTGGTTAATAATCTACTATTAACATTAATTTCTATTCTGATTCTGAATTCAAATCGGATACAGAATAAATTACTTACTTGTAATTTATCCTACTCTATTGTATTTTCCATGCTCACTATATCTAGAATTATAATTTTTATTCACTTGAGAACTGCTCCTTGAATAATATTCTGGTTGTTTTAGTAAAGTATTCAAATACCATACCTACACCTTCGGTTCGGTTACTGTGCGCCTTCGGTGAGAATATTATTGAAAGCGACCTCTCCTCGGTTCAAAGTTCCGATCGTATAAAAAAGCTCTTGTTGCAATTTAGAAAATGGCGACCCATTTAAAGGTTAATATTAACGGCATCGTCGGGAGAAAACAAGCCGACTAGTAAGAACTTATGGAAGATGATAATTGACAACTTGCTCTCAACCGGCATTTCTCTACTGTTTCAACCATGAATCGTCTAACAAAGCAACATACTCTGTCTCTCATTTCTGGTCTAACGCGTCCTCATATTAATCCTTTCTGTTTCATTCCAGTTGAACCGGGAGAGATCAAAAAGATCATTCTCTCCATCAAATCAAAAGCAATGGGATGTGACAATATCACCCGAGGTATGATCATTACTATTCTGGATCACCTCCTACCCGCGATTACCCATATTATAAATTATTCCTTATACACCGGAGTATTCCCTTTGCTGTGGCGTAAAGCCTATGTTCGTCCACTACCTAAGGTTTCCAATCCCTCTCTTCCTACCGACTTTCGTCCAATTTCTATCCTTCCCTTCCTATCCAAAGTGCTTGAGGCCTGTGTCCACAAACAACTCTCCAACTTTGTTCATCGCAACTCTCTCATTAGCCCTCTTCAATCTGGGTTCAGGCCTGGGCACAGCACTGTTTCCGCCCTCCTTAAAGTGACTGGCGATATAAGAGCTGGACTGGAAGACACCAAAATTACTGTTCTAGTGTTGGTTGATTTCTCGAATGCCTTTAATACCGTCAGTCACGACATCCTGTTAGCCATTCTATCGTATGTTATGGTATCTCAAGAAGCACTGGAATGGTTCTCCTCTTACCTTCGGGAGCGTCAGCAGTCCATTCATGTTGAGGATTCTTCTTCATGCTGGTGTGACTTGGAAGCTGGCGTTCCTCAAGGCGGTATACTTTCTCCTCTTCTGTTTTCTATTTTTATAAATCTTATAACTTCAGAACTTCAGTGTGCGTATCATCTGTATGCAGATGACTTGCAGTTGTACTGTCATGGAAAGGTTGATGAATTACCTGACGCTGTAGACAAATTAAATAGGGATCTGGTAGCCATTAAAACCTGGGCTGATAGATTCGGTGTAGCTGTAAACCCTACGAAGTGTCAGGCGATCATCATTGGCAGTCCTCGTGGCATTTGCAAGGTGGATGGTACAACCTTGCCTCCAGTTCTTTTCAATGGTGCGATCGTTCCTTTTGGCACTGACGTGAAGGATCTGGGCTTGCACATTGATAATACCCTGAGCTGGCGTACTCAAGTCGCTAGGGTAAGCCAGAAGGTTACTGGAACGCTGCGAACTCTGTACCGGTTGAAAAATGTATTACCATCGAGTACGAAGACAATGCTTGTGCAGTCCTTAATTTTACCTATCATCGATTATGGTGATGTGTGCTACTATGACCTGAATGCAGATCTCCTCGACAAACTTGACCGTCTTCTAAATAACTGCATTCGATTCGTTTTCAATCTGCGTAAATATGATCATATCTCTGTGCATCGGTCGCTTCTAAAGTGGTTACCCATACGCCAGCGCAGAGAGCAAAGGGCGCTAACCACCTTGTTTTCATTTCTTGACTCTCCCTCTTCCCCTAGTTATCTAGCCCCCCACTTTCAGTACATTTGCACCAACCATAATAAAAATTTACGTTCATCTCACAATCGTCTTTTGCAATGTCCCACTCACCGCACAGACTTCATTCACTCTTCCTTTTTCGTTCAGTCTATCTCTCTGTGGAATGCGCTTCCCCAGGAAATCAGGGTGGCAACCAACCGATTATCCTTTAAAGTTAAAGTTCGCGAGCACATTCGCAAGAAGCTGGCAGTATCATCACAACGGTAATGTTTTCCCATTGTTTGTCTTAATTATTTTAATATATTTATGTATATTTATTTGTGCATAGATTTATATATATAATTAGGTTTATATATTATATTTATAGTTTGAATAGGTATATGTATATCTTTATATTTAAATAATATTATTTTATTCCTCAATTCTCACTATTGCACCTACCACTGTTTGTCTCTGCATCGCCCAAAGGTTGACTGGTAGAAAATGCCTATGGCATTAAGTCCGCCTCTGTACATTTCTGTGCTTAAAGTATTAAATAAATAATAAATAAATAAATAATTTACAAAATTAAGATTCACCGAAAGTTAAAGAAATTCGATGATGACTCAGACCGTAATAACCGGATCTCATAATTTGTTTTACAACGACAGCTATGTTCAAATTCAATGTGGAGTCCAAGAAACATGTTCGTTATGAAAATACCCGTGATAATAATGTGCATAATGAAATAGAATATGTAGTGAGAAGTGTGTAGGTTCTAAGAAATGACACTAGAGCTAAAGCACGTGCGAGCTCGGCTCTAAGTAAAGAATACAGTCAAGAAGAACCGGAGCCAGAGCAAACAATAATATTTTTATATTATCTTTAGATAACTTTTAATTATTGTAGTATTGAATTCTCATTTATTAGATAGTTTTAATACTTCTATGGATTATACAAGTTATTATTTTAAACGGATTTAATATTTGCATTCCTAAACTATCCTATCTACCAGTACCTACTGTAAAGTGAATCCTGGCTTTGTGGAATCCATAGATTTAGTACCCTATGTACATACATAGTAAAATGATGAAATCACCAATATTTAAATAGCACTTTTCTCCACAACAGTATCAACATTAAAGTTTATTTAGATGGGCACTTCTCGTCCATCAAGAGCACAGGTAAATAAAACTGGTTCTCAGATTTCACTCGTACAATCTTAGTCTAGTATCAGAATACGGGCGCGAATTATGTTGGAATTTATTAAATTCTTATCAAAACTGCTAATTTCTTTACTAATATATTCAAATGTATGAATATCTGTGTTTTTGGAGATTTTTGACTAAACATTGTTAAACAAAACTGTTTGTTTATCAAGCCTTTTGTTTCCTTCTAAGTCATTAACTTATCCATGTCCAACACAATAGCGTTTAATACCTATGCGTGCTTTTTCCGGACAATCAACAAAACCGTGGTAAAAGGGTTCCATTAGATTTAGTCGTAAAACTCTTTCCGTGTTAACTACAAACACAAACAGAGTTATCAGTACGTTTCAAAACCTTCATTGGATTCTCATCAATGTCACAAAAAAGGGTTGTGTTTACTTTGGGTTACCGTTGTCGCTGTCCTGGGTTCGTCACCTACCAAGCCGAATTACTCGGCTGACGTCATAAGATGCTTCCACTGTTCACATTATAACGAAGTGAGGAGCCACTTTTAAGTGCTTTTAACTATTTTATTTATCTTCTGCACTATGGGAAAGGTCTTAAAATTTTAATCAAATCATTGCTGAGTCAGTTTTTGGATAGAATTAATGGCTGTACCCCAGGTGTAAGTTTGCAAGAAAGTACCGTAACTATTTCGTTTGCGTTAGGATTTCTATTCTCACTCTTAGCATTATGATCCATCGGTCAAATTTTAAAGCAAACGAAATAGTTACGTTTACTCTCTTGCAAACTTACACTTGGGGTACTATGTTTATAGTTTCTAAAGCGTCACTTGTTTAAGTGTCTTTGACTTTAGCAATAGAATATGTAGTATCATGCTAGAAGTGAAAATCTGTACGAGTTTGCCATATCCATATATATATATATTACTCACAAAATTATGATGTCTGGTGGCATTGTTTTAAGATAAAAAGTTTCTTCTTTTAAATTCGGGAAGGTACTAACATTAGCAGAAGCAGAAGCAGAGAAACGGGATGTTGCATTCCATCTCTGATAACCAAACTTTAGGAACTCACAAACAGTCTTCACTAGCCAGCTGATTTCAGTAGTTACAAAATAAAACGTTAGCTACATTTAAAAGACCATAAGAATCTTTATTACAGACACACTTCCAGTTTCAGAAATAGTTCCAGAAAACGCTAAGTAATAACCAAATAAAGAGCGTCTCATAATCCGGAAATGGGCTACATTAAGCACTACATAATAAGTATATATGTATATATAATATGCATTTCTGTAACGAGCTGTTACAACGACTTACTTATAGCAAGTCCTAAAGATAGCGCCCACTTTACATCACCCTGATTAAGAAAAACATTGATGGTTGTAAGTGTTATAACAGCTCGTTAAGTAATCTGACATATGACAGGCAGAGCTTACTAATTACTCGTGAACTAACGTCGTAAAACGAATGGAAAGCCAGCTCGTTTCAGAAACATGCTGACTAAGCTTGTTTTAAAATTGCATATTTCATTCGTTGACAAGTCACACTTGTAACATGTTTTCTCGTTATGACTCTTTATGTTCATTTTTTATTTGTTTTTTCATTGTCATGTCATGTTATGTTATTTATTTTTTTTGTACCTATTTTCATTTTTCCTTGCGATTCTTAATTCTTAATAGTCGAGAGCAAGAACGAGAGCTTATTTTCTAGAGCGAGCTTCATTGAGTGCACTTAACTCTAAATCATCAGAGTATGTAATAATCAGTCCGAACTTATGTTAGATTTCAAAGAAATATAAAGCACACCATTTAAGATTTAAATTTCACTTTATTCCAGATTTAAACTTTGCCCCACACTAGGAATTGCTCCTGTATTGTGGGTGCGTTTACAAATATTTAAACTCTCATACACAAACAGCCAGACCCGGAACAACTACTTGTTGGTCATACAAATATTTGTTCCGTGCAGGAATCGAACCCGCGACACGCAGCGCAGCAGTCAATCGCTTAACCACTGCGCCAACCGTGCCGTCAGTCCGATTAAAGCGGATGTTTTAATTAAGTTTCAACTCATTGAAAATCATCTAACTCTATTAGCCGATTTCGAAATATAAAACCACGTTCGGTATACTCGTACATCAGATACTTCATTAAGTTATTTAATCGTCACTCCACCACAACTCTCAACACTCTAAGTTATTTCAATAAGAAATCAGAGAAAACAGTACAACAAGTGAAATGACCAATTAAAGTTATAATATCGTCAAGAAGCTATATATGGGAAATTCATAACTCATCATGATCAGCATGTAAACACATCGTATAGTTAATGAATAAGCATTACTCGTAATTACAACGCTTTTACATTTGTAATAGAATTCCTTATCGTTAACGTAAAAACTATGTATCGAAGTTTCACATAAAGCTCGGCATGAACTATTAAGTTATATAACTTGGTATCACTTACCGGCGCGACGGCCATGTCTCCTCTTATCAGTCAGCAAGATCCCAATCACTGTGTCTATTTGATCATCACTCAACTTTCACCATGTAACGTCCCGGAACATCACCCAACATTCCGATAATCCTCAGTTTTCATATCACCATATCACCTTCGTAGCGATAACACAAAGCTCGCACTCGTGAAGTACTCGCGTACTCGTAATAGCATAACGTGCAGTCCCCACCGGCGATGTAGATGAATGACGCCGCGGGTAAAGCACGAAGAAGTCAACAGTTCCCACGTGAGAGAAATGCGCGTGGCGAACAATGGTGGAGGCTGCGACGCGCGTGAGTCGAAAGGTGGGCAAAAAGCGAATGAGTGCAGCAGGCGCGGGCGCACACACCACGCCTCCCCCGCCCGCGCCGGGAGCCCGTACCTGCTGACCCATTTCAAATGTTCACAGCAATCATTGTAGGAATTTTAAAACCCTTATTCGATTTTGGGAGCGGATGGTTTTGAAAAAAAATCACAGCATTTCTTGTGTTGGATTTTAGAAAGTGAGAAATCTATCAAATCTTCTTTTTTCGTGGAACACGTTATATGTCAATATTTCTATGTATTCCATGAATAATACCTACAGTAGGTAGGTGAATTAAATTGAATACAAAATCAAAACTTTTTCCATCCTATCGGCAGAGTTACGGCTTCAGTTTTCAGCTTGTTGAAAGATCATATACCGACTGGTAATCTCCACACGGGTTTAAAAAAAAACTTTTTGTAAAAAAAAAATAACCAACTTCCAAAAAAACACTACGAAGTGAAAAATAACTTTAGTTTCGGAAGTCGGTGGCAAAAAACTAAAATTCAGATCCAAAGACACCGACTTCCGAAATTATTGTTATTTTTCACTTTGTAGTGTTTTTTTGGAAGTTGGTTATTTTTTTTTACAAAAAGTTTTTAATTTTTCACTTTTTAGTGGGTCAGTTTTTAATTTATCTAAGTTACAATAGCCTAAAGTCAACTGCTCATCACCTTTTACAAAATATTTCTTTTCCCGATGCTGGGACGTTAATTGTTAAGGAGTTCTCCTGGTAAGAACCAGGAGAGCCACTGCCACTCACCATATGCATTGTGACGAGCATAAATTGCTTAGCAACCATATTAAAGTAACTAATCGAATCACGAGCAAATGCACGAGTTACTATAAAAAATACCCAAATCGTTATAGGTTTGCCTATAAAATTCGAGGGTTTCCCTCGATTTCCATGAGATCCCTTCATCAGATTCTGATTTGGTGGCAATGGGACTACCTCGAGAGCATACCCTTTCAGACAAAAACATAAATTTCAAAATCGGTCCATAATTGACGGAGATACGGTGAACAAACATAAAAAAAAACAAACATACAGCCGAACATATAACCACCTCCTTTTTGGAAGTCGGTTAAATATACGTCAAAACATCTAATCTAACAATGTTTCGAAGATCTATCTTAACTAAAACGACTTTATCACAATACTTAGCTGTTACGTGTTCATTAGATGTAGATCTAAACATGACGATTATTGAATAGTTTTGCGATACACATTACGTGTCAAATACTAACTATTGTGATTATCTATTAGCAGTTGATAGATAAAGGCATGGTCTTCTGTTGCTGGGTCTAACTTTTCATTAAGCTACACACCAAGTTGATGCGATACCCTTTTGATTTGCGTTTTAGAATTAAACATTCAAAACTTGTGTATAGACTACCTAAAGTAAACCTTACTGTAAACACAAGTTTTGAACCGATAGTGTGAGGAAAATCTTACTCACTTAGGGTTCACAATTCAGTAACTAGATCCTAAATAATATATTCGTTTTTGGAGGATAGCGATCAAAACTACTTTTTAGGGTTCCGTATCTCAAAAGGAAAAACGGAACCCTTATAAGATCACTTCGTCGTCCGTCTGTCTGTCTGTCCAGACCCTTTTTCTCAGGAACGCGTGGTATCAAGTTGAAATTAATATAAAATAAGGTTTACGGTCCCCTAATGCTCTAAAAAAATCAAGCTTCTAAGTCAACGCAATAAAAAGAAATACGGCGATTTATGCGACATATTTTGATACAAATTAATCAAAACCTATAGGGTACTTCCCGTTGACCTAGAATTATGAAATTTGGCAAGAAGTAATGTCTCACAGCACAGCTAAAGAAAAAAGTCCGAAAATTGTTAATTTGTGAAAATCACACAAAAAAAATTGCGTTTATAAACTTACATTTTCAGTTGGAAAATTGACCGTGGCGTATAACGATGTATGGGAGAAAATATTTTTCAACTACAATGTTATGTTTGTTTTTCGGATAAATTCATCCCAACTACGGAACTCTTCATTGTGCGTGGTCCGACACGCACTTGGCCGGTTTTTTTTATTTATTTTCAACGCCAGTATTACTGATAGGGAAGTATGTCAGGAATGCAAATCGGTTTACACTATGTAGATAATAATAAAGCCTGATAAATGGTTTCTTACCCCACTAAGCTTACACTTAAACCCTTTTACGAGCTCAACAGGGGGGGCACACTTAGCACTGTCATCAATTTCCATGGGCGACAGCGACATCTGGAGTTTGGTGGGTTAACAAAACTTGGCAGCCATCTTGTCTTGTTTGTCAAATTGTCAGACAAATGTCATTGTCGCCATTCGGCCATTGTCAGCTCCGGTTTTACCAAGGTTTTACCGGCGTTGATGCGCTTCCCGAGTTAAACTCACTAACTCAGTTATTTCTAATAATTGTTACTTGTTAGTCTTGTTACTGTTATTTGTTTTGTTTTTATTTCATATTATTGTTATCACTTTGTTTTTTGTTGGTCATTTTTGTTGTTTTGTTAATATGAGTGAACTCCGAAGAAGATATTGTATTTTTGACTGTGATGCTTTAGGTGAGTGTTTATTACCATACCGTACCGTATTTACTAGAAGCAAGAAAACAGTTTTATGTTATTCCATAATTTCATTTTATTTAGTCATACTCTGATATTCATAAATTTCGTTCCATTTTCAGTTGCATACGGTGTACCCCTTCACCGGTTTCCAAACCCTGAAAACCGACCTGATTTGTTCGCTGCTTGGATAGCGGCTGTTGGCAGCAAGGTTACAGAAAGGGACCGTACGAAGATATACAAGAACAAAAGAATATGTGATCACCATTTTGATCCTACATTCAAGACAACTGGAGGTCATCTTATTTGTTCAGCCATACCATCAGTTAATTTGAATCGTAAGTAGAATTAAATTAGCTCAATATTTGTGAGAAAATAACATTTATAACAATACCAAATTGATTCAGATTATCAATTTTATTGATTTGTTGTACTCGTCAGAGTAACATAAAAGTACTCTGAAAATAAAATTGTGGAATAAACAGGGATTTGGGATCTATTATTTTTGCATTTGAACCAAATCCCTGTAAGACTAGTGAGCTGCTGCTGTACAAGAGATTTGTCAACTTAACCTGTCAGGTGTCATGGCAAAACTTTGATTGTGTTTTTTTTGTTTAATAATAAAAAAGTTAATCTGAAGGTTATTATAATGAATGTAAGGGATCCCTGTTTTGCTCTATTAATACAGAAACCAATTAAATTATTATTTTATTTACTCAATGGTGGGTTTTCATTGGGATCAAAATAAAGGCACTTTTTGTTCCTTTACTTAAATTCTCTAATAAAAAAGAATTAAAAGACTTATTTCTCAAAGTATCAAAGGTACAAAAAGGCAACATAGATATAGTTTTAATATTTATGTTACTGAATTATAAACAACTATTTTATGTAGTAAAAATGGAACATCTTAGTTACTTCACACAGACTGAAGTTGCATCAAAACACAGAAATATCAGAAAAAAAGTAATTCAACTGATTATAATATTGCAATGTTATGTTACAGGTGTTCAGCAAACAATCAGTACCTTTGTGGAGACAGACCATAGCTACTGTCAACCTAGAAGACAATCTGGTCATGGCGGACCTATGATTGATATCACCAACGTGGCTGGGTCATCGGTTCAAACTAAACACCTACCTGGTCCATCCAGATCTGGACCTTCATCCGCTGTTGGTTCTACAGAATTCTCAGGGCCATCTGGATCTACCTGTTTAATGTCAAGTGAAAAGTGCCATGCTCCCATACCATTGACAAAATTTGATGCAGGTACTTTGTTTTTTTTATAATTATTATTATAAATGTGAACTGGTCTGTCTGCTTGTTTGTTATATATTCACATAGCACTACCTAACTGGTTTAATTTATCATTTGCATACATAATTTCTTTTCCAAACGGTGGAATGTTTTAGGCTGTTTATCCATTTAACATGATGTGTGTATTGTTAAGTTTATCCAAACTCAATTAATCTGCCCAGCCTTTTCCGAATTATGTTAGGGTTGACTACCAGTCTAACCATATGCATATATTACATAGAACAACTGCCTATCTGACCTCTGCAATGTTACTGGCTCAACACTATACCCCTTGGGTAAGAGTGGTTGTCAGACTTTTGGCCTTCTGATTATCCATAATAGATGTCAAAAATCTACAAATGATAGCCGAGACAGAAGGCTTAACATGCTTTCCGAGGCACAGAGGGGTCTCGGTATGAAATGGATGGTCACCCATCTACGGACCGACCATGGCAAGCGTAGCTTAACCTTTGATTGATTGACCTGTGCGGCTGTTTCCTAACCACGAGTCCCTCGAGCTCGAGTTTATCTAAACTTTTGGTAGATAAGGATAGTGCAACACTGACCTTGAGGTTTATTATAAGTCTCACATTTTAAATATGTATAATAATAAATATGGTGGTGGGCAGGCAAGAGCAGCAGTGGGAAACTGCACAAGATAGTGAAGTTTGAAAGGCAAAAAAGGAGGCCTTTGCTCAGCACTGGGACATACCATAGGCTACAAAAAACGAACAACTTTTTATTTCCATCCATTATACATAATTCATAGAATTTAGCAAATCTTTAGTCTCAACATCACACATCAACAGAACATCTTAAATATGTATGTTTTAAAATTTTAAATTTAATCTTTCAGGTAAAACTGTCGAGTTTCTGCAGAAAAAGGCTGAAACGCAGTGTGCTAGAAAAGCAAGACAAACGCAAAATGAAGTCAGGAGATTGCGCCAAAAACTTAAAACTTTCAAGTTGCGCATTAAACAAATCCAAAAGAATAGTGCGAACAGAGATTTTGAGAAATTAACTCGTAACATGTCCGAGTCGGCTAAATTGTTTACTCGAATGCAATGCATAGAAGGACGGAAGAAAAAGAAGGGACATAGATTTACCCAGGAAGAAAAGATTTTATCGCTTTCAATTTTTAAGAAAAGTCCTAAAGCCTACAAGTTAATGTGTAAACATTTTACATTACCATCTAAGAAAGTCCTGAAGTCATTGCTTGCTCAAGTAAAATTGACTCCAGGCATAAATGAAATCGTTTTTAAAGAGTTAAAGTCCACAGTGTCGAAAATGTTGCAACAAGATCGTCTGTGTACGTTAGTATTTGATGAAATGTCCATATCTCCCCATATCCATTACAATGTATACACAGACGATCTTGTTGGTTTTGAGAACGATGGGAAATGTAAGATGCCAAATTTTGCCAATCATGTTTAGGTGTTCATGGTCAAAGGGGTGAGGAAAAATTACAAACAACCAGTAGCTTACTACTTTACCCAAACATTAAAGACATCAAAACTTAAAGAAATGTTAGTAGACGTTATAGCCAACGTACAAGCTACTGGTCTAAAGATAATCGCAACTGTATGCGACCAAAGCTCGGCAAATGTAAGCACTATAAATAGCTTAATCTCCGAAGCCAAAACTGCATATTTCCAAGCAGGAAAAGAATGGCGAAAGGACGTAATACGTGTTAACAAATATGATATAATCCCGCTGTTTGATGTTCCCCACTTATTAAAAGGAATTAGAAATAATTTATTAAATAAAGAAATGCATTATATGCACGAAAATGTATTAAAAATAGTAAAGTGGGAATACTTTCAGCGGGTTTTTGAAGCCGACAGGTCGCATGGAGAGTTGCGTATGCTACCCAATTTGACCAATGAACACATAGATCCTGACAAAATAAAAAAAAATGAGGGTGAAAAATGCGGCTCAAGTATTAAGTTATAGTATGGCAGTTGCTACTGATAATGTAATTGCAAGAGGAGATTGTCCCTCAGAATGTCGGGATCTAATACCGTTTATACTGCTAATAGACAAATTGTTTGACACATTTAACGCGTCATCTTTTACGCCGCCAAATGGAAAAATATACAGAGCTGCTGTAAAGCGAAATTCTCCTCATCATATGTTATGGCAAGATGCGTTGATAATGTTAAAAACTGCCAAATTTATGGTGAAAAAAGGTGATGAGAAAATTGAAAAGTCTGTCCCAACTTTAAATAATTTTATTAGAACAATAGAAGGTTTTAAATCGATTTGGCAATTATTATCAAAAAAATATTCCTTTGACGCGATGCTGACACGCAATTTTAACCAAGACCCACTCGAAAATTTCTTTGGATGTGTTCGAAGTTTGGGTGCGCGAAATGTTACACCCAACTGTGTGGGATTTGAGGGAGCATTTAAAACATTATTATTAAATAATTTCAGCACGAATCATTCAGTAGGCTCCAATTGCGAAGAGGATTCTAATGACTGTCTACAATCTCTCTCCTTTTTCCTTAAAAATAAGGAAAAAGGTAATGCTCCCTTGCAATCCCAAAGTATTGTAATTGATCAGCCCCTAAATGTTATGCAAAATACAAGAAATATTTCTGATTCAGGGGCTGATCAAAGAACTTATGTCTGTGGGTGGGCCTTGACGAAGTGTCTACAAAAAGTCGTCAAAGGTTGTAAAGATTGTAAAAGCAAACTACTGGGCAATTCGAACAATGAAATATATACGTGCCAAAGAATATTGCCAAAATAAGAAATGGCTTTGCTATCCCTCCGACTGCCTAGTAGCTTGTTTTCAAGAAATACAAGAAACAACCGTTGCATTTTTGAATAACGATTGCCACGAAAAGAACATCAAAGAAAGAATAAAAAGTTTCATTGAATTATTCACCGATTTTAGTTTTATAGACTGTGAAATACATCATGAAAAAGTAAAACAATGTTTTGTTGACACTTCCATACATATAATTATTTATAGTTGGTGCAGGTCTATAAATAGAATATTAGAAGGAAAAATCACCTACGAAGGTGGAGATGTGACAAAAAACGCAGCTCAGCTGTATTACAACAAATACAAAACGAAAAAATATTAAGTCGTTTGATGTTAATAAAATGACACTAATCTGAACATCTTATGTGTTTTTTTTAATTAGGTGAACCCACCCCCAGCTGACCCTAAACAGACTCGCTCTACAGATTGTCCTAATTTCTCAGTTTCTGGTACTTTTGACTTCGTTCACTATTGAAGACAAAAGTAATTTGTAAATAAGAGAAAAATACTAGGACAACAAGTTGAGTAAGAGGTCTGTAAATTGAATAAGAATAATAAATCCTCATTTGTATACACCTACCTATAGGTATACATACTTATTAGTATACATACCTATATGTATATTAGAGCCTTAGTTCACCCACCAAACTCAAGGTGGCACCACTTTCCGTACATGCAAATTTTACCACAGAGTTGTTACTCTTTCCGTATATAGTTACTCTACTCTTTGGAGCTCAAGTTATATGAGATTACGTCTAATGATGATCTAGTAACATTGCCACGAAGGAAGACGGCAGTTAACTTTTTTCAATATTCCTTCCACCTCCCCCAGTTCATTCGACGGATAGTAAAATATTCAGTGCAATAATCCGTTTAGACGTATGACACCGTGGAATAACTTTCGAATGTTCGGAACTCAAAAAAAAAAACTCTTCTATTCTATTTTACTCTGTGGCAATGGTGCCGATGTCGACAATTCTGCCAATGCCAGATGTGTTGAGAGAAAACGTGTGGGAAAAAAAAAAAAAAAAAAAAAACTAAAAACCTAAATCCAATTGATAGATAATTGATTACTAATTTAGTAGTTATTTGAAATGTGAAACTTGTTGCCGGGTATTAGTACACTGAAACAACAGATACAAAATATTATTAGTTACAATATTTATTAAATATGTACATAAATGTTCACAAACCACACAAATTATCATAACTTGATGTCATTGACGCAGATAAAAAACATCAAAGCCTCAAAGGGCTTTGGGGAAGAATATGTTAGTAGGGATGGAAAGTTAGTTGGGACATAATGTTCCATTCGTTTCAGAAAACTTCAAAATCTTATCTCAAATAGTGTCATACTTATGACTGAATTTTTTGACTTACGACACTATTTGAGCGCAGGTGTGATATCCAGAAACAAATCGTTTTATTAACATTTTTTTGTAGATAATACAAATTAAAGTTTTTATATGTTCAGGTTTTTATTCTTGCATTCAATATGAAGTGTAAATTCATGTTAAGTTTGAATATTATACCTACTGTCTTTTTTTATCTTCTTTTTTTTTGGTACATTATGTGTGTTGTGCTGTTTACACTTCTTCTTTCCAATCTGTTTTTAGAAGTGAAAACTTGTAATTGGCTGTCTCACATACTTACTATTTTTTATTCTGTTTGTTTTAGCTATAAGTCATCCGTAGTTAATAAATAAATAAAAATACCATGAACCATGTCTGTCTGTGACTCTGTGCTGTGTAAAATAAACTATACTTAATTGCTAGTAAAGATAAACGAGGGTTAATTTGATCCAATAACTATTGGTTGTGTACAGGAATCTAACACAAACCAGAATTCAACGTTCCGCCAATTATGTCAATTATAGATCGACTAGATTGATACTTTATATTTTTGTGCTGTAATTTATTCTTAATAAGAGTTGTTCCTGGACACCGCTTTCATTCCGGTTCATTGTACCATTCAATTATTAAATATGTGTTAAAATATCGTCTCTTGACATATTATTTTTAAACATTTGAATAAACTATTCATCAGAATAAACATAATTTTAGCACCCACACACAGGTGCTAAACTTACCCACACACGTCCAAGTATCCACTGCTTAACATGGGCTTCAAAAGTCTAATCTAAGTAAAATATATACCTGACCTAGGCTTGTAATTTCAGTTTCAGGAACTTCGCTTTTTATACATTACTGCGGTCGTCACACACACACATTTAACGTCTTATTCAAAAGTGTCCTTATTACCAAATACTCCTGACTCATCCTGAACTTGCTTTATTGTATATTTCTGAAAAATAAACGACTTAAAAGATTAATTAGTTTTGTAACAATTATACAGAATCTTGAAATCAAACAGCTGACAAATATTTATGTAATATACTCAATCACGCGACTCATCATTCAGCTATAAAAAGTAGTGCGATATATTGTATGAAAAAACACATTATGTGCAAATTACTGGCATATTATACGTTATTTATGAGACATCGCCTTTCCGTAACGATTGGCGGAAGACAAGCGAACTAGTGCGAAGTCGCACGCGCATACATCACACCGTTGCCGATCTAATCGATCGATCGATCTGTCGATCATTTGTTTCGCTATGTTTTGTTGGCACTTTTCTGAAAGGTTTAGAATACATCCACACTAGCATATGCCCGAGGCTTCACCCGCGTGTAGTTCGGAAATTATCCCACGCGAATGAACTTGCGCCCCGCCGTTTCAATATCGGGATAAAATGAATGAAATTAAAAAAATAAAAAGTGTTTATTCAGATAAATATTTAAAGACATAATATTTACTTCTGCGAAACTGCAGATAAATATTTAAAGACATAATATTTACTTCTGCGAAACTGCACAGCAGTTTGTTGGCAGACGTAGCTCTTTTTTTTTTGTAAGTAATGTATATAATTTGGTTTTTTATAATGACACGTTCACATAGGTATAGGTTAAAACTATCTTGCATTCTAATTTCTAAACATACAAACAATTGTTTTTGTTTTTAAAGTATTCTCTCCAGTGAGGCTTTCACAAAAGATATGAAAGAGGTACATGTGTATTTTATTTTTAAAGGCGGTTTTTGTGATACCTACAGCTGTTTATATCCACTGCAAGGTTATTAAAAATAGTTGTGACTAAAAAAATAGCCCCCTAACACGTATGGCAAGGCAATATAATGAAAGGTCCAACTTGACAGATTACCCTATTGATATTTTCTCCATGAGTTTCGTTTCATACAGGCGTTCCCTATTCAAACAGTGCGAAGAGTGCACGTCTGTGTAGCTCAAATTGGTTTGTTTTGTCGTGTTCTGGATTTGGGTCTCTGGACACACTTTTAATTTTTTACACTTTTAAATTTTTCTCTTTTGTCTCTAATATTCATATGTTAAATGTCATGCATACCTGTTATTTGCATGGTTACTAAAGTGCCAATTTTATATGTTATTTATTTTTGAATTGTAAGTGACTATGCTGTTGGTGTGCTTATTATAAATAAATAAATAATAATTATTACAAGTGGGAAATCAATCAAAAGTACTTATCCTATGTCCTAATGGGTATAGGCCCATACGTCAATTTTCATCCATATCCGTTTACCCGTTTTAGCGTGAAAGCGTAACAAACAAAGAAACAAAGTCTTTCGCATTTATAATTAATATTATAAATAAAAAAAAAACGCCAAAAAATGTACCAAGCCGATTGTGGTACATTGGAGGGCAAGCTCAGTTTTCGATAAGTACGTATTTTGGTTGAATATGATCAACTGCGCTTGCTCGCGGGGAGACCGTCAGACCTTCCAAGTATAAAGTGCGTCACTCACCTGGCTAGCCTCCTGTGGCTTCTCGAGGGAATCTTGTCCTAATGTGGCACGTGGCTGGCGTTGCACGACGACCGGCCGTCCGATTATCCACTCACAAATTGGTGCACCAAAGTCTGTACTGCACTATATGAGCCTTCAGGAATCACGATCAGTCCAGATAGAAGCCGTTTAGCGAATTATTTGGTTCCACATAAATTATCCTAACTATACGTATAAATAATCCTAACGTGGAACGAAATAATTTGCGTCATCTTAATCGCCTGAATGGATATTTCGAAAAAAGTTTGAATTATTTCCGCATTGTCTATTATTTGGCCTTATAGCAATCTTTATCTGCCCGCCTTTTCCCAACTATGTCTGGGTTGGCTTCCCGTCTAACCGGACGCAGCTCAATACCAGTATTTTACATGGAGCTACTGCCTATAATGACATCCACAACCCCAGTTACTAGATAATACGATACCACTTGGTAAGACTGATTGTCAGATTTTCGGGCTTCCCCATAACGATTGTCAAAGATCCACAAATTCAATTCAATTTATTTATTTCGGAAAAAAAAAATACATCCATATTGTGTTAGTATTAAAACTTAGAAAAATATGTTAGTAGCAATTAGTAGCATAAAAATCAAAAACAAATTATTATTCCAATCACATCCAACAACCAAATTAAAATCAAATGACAGCCGGGACCATAGATTATACACTTATTTATAGGAAGCCGCGACCAACGGCTTAACGTGCGTTCCGAGCATTTGGCCATAAAGCAATATTTCATTAAATAAAGAAAAGTACCCTACGGATTCTAAATATTTCCCAGTAGATCGAAGTTTTGCATAATGTACATAATAAAATTTCAAATAGACGTAAAAACCATTGATGACTTTATTCAAACAAGAAACTGTAGATAGTTACCACCGCGAACGTTCCCAGTCGACCATTTTTCGCCCTTATTCCCATAGTAATAAGGTTGAAAAGTGGTCGACCGGGAACTTTCGTGGTGGTACATACAAGACGTCTGTCACTTCGCCGGTCCTCAAGTTTATTTCTACAATCACTGAACTTATTTTAAAGTGGATGTTTTACTACCCACTCACAAAGCTTCCATTTAAGGACACTTTAGATTTATTCATTTACGAGTATCTTCGTCAGACAAACAACAAATGGAAAGGTAAGCTTCAAGACATAACTTTGACATAAAACAAACTGAATCAGTAAATCTTTTAGAGTAGCTAGTATAAGGTGCCTCAGGGGGCTCACAACTGGATCATCTATCAGCGAGATCAGCCGTTGAAGTCCCGGTGATGCTGACGAGCTGGGAGAGCTAGGACTTCACTTGAACACTCCTACGAGGACGCAGGATCTAGAGTCAGGAAGGCCGAACTGATAACGACAACCCAATGGTTGTCCCAACCATATGCGTAACAGGACGGGCAGCACTAGCGATCGGCACTAAGTGATCGATAGACGACACAATATTCGGGAGGGCGCGGGAGAGTAACGTGTTGTTTCTTTGTATAAAATATAATTTGTTATAAAGTATTCATAGTTTAATTTCGAGACCTAACAGTAAGTACTACAAAAATAGTAACTAATAAAAATTAAAAGCGCACAGGTGATGGTGCGATCAAAAATAGCGTTATGCTAATAAGTAAATATCGAAAACCCACAAGTGGTTTGAAAAGACCCAGATGTTACGAAACATATAGGCAGGCACCTAATTGCTTAGTATTCCAAGATACGACGTTATTCAGTGAAATTGTTAAATTTCGAAGAGCATCTACGCGGTTTATTTACTAAGTAGTGGGCTTTCGCACATAACGACCGAGACTGCGCATGAGTTGAATGTGAGCGAACTTTTACTTGGGTACCACACTTCTGCATTCTTTGATTTTGTGCAATGAATGCTACATGTTTATTCATGGTCATGTTTTGGTTGTTCGGAATACGTAACATGACGTGTAAAAATGTTACCATGGTAATTACAATTCATTTCAAGAAACAATTTTGCAAACAGACTGCGGTCCGGTTTGCAGTTCTGTAATAATTTATTTCAAACCCATACATTTGTATTAATTGTCTTACATAAACGAGGAATTCAAAACTATATTTTTAACAAATACTTAAGTTTATTGGTGTAAATGAGTACGTACGAGTATACTACAAAAAGTGTCCTTATCAAAAAAGCATATTATAAGATAAAGACTACGTTGAAGACAAGGAAGTTTGGCATTAATTCCTTCTGCACATGTGGCTTCCCTGGTACCTCATTAACGGCAAAAATATTTAAATGTCTATTAACTACTCCCAAGTTGCGATGTTTTTTTTTTTATACTTCCTTGACATAATCTTCTTTTTTTTCTTTGACTCTATATACATTATTATTTTTTACATTATATTATTTTGATTTAATTTTAATTTAAACAAGGTTCTAAATTGTATTATTTTAATAATATTTTATATCGTTTTATTTGTAATTTTTTGATAATGTGAGAACGTTGTAGGCTTAATGGACTGTAGCTTTGTAAACCATTTTCTAATTTGTTAAGTACTTGGTACTTGTTGACGGGCCTACACACTGTCCTCCCATACCTATTAACACTGTAACTTGAAAACACTGTAAAAGCCCATATTTTTAAAAGAGTAACCGTGGAGTTTCTAGTTTCTCCATAGGAAACGACCAATTGGAACCGCGCACCTAGCTTCTGACGTTTCGTAAGTGCCCATGTAGGTTTATGTGAAATATAATATTTTGATTTGATTTGATTTGAATATTGTTTAATTTAAAGAATGAAAGAAAAATGCGTTTATTGGCATTACAGCAAAAAATACACCTTATAACAGCTATAAAAACAGAAAACAATTATTATAATGCCAAAAGGGCCTCAGCTCAGCATAATGTCAGATGACAACACAAGGTGTGCCACCTGGCGCTGAACTGCAACACACGAGTGCCTACGCTTGAATAATAAGCACATACAGAAGTGTGTTTCCGACTCCGTACCTACCAAAAAGCCCTTTTCTTTGATATGTTATAATATAACATTATACCCACGAAGAAATGTATTTATTACCGCCTTATTTTTTATTTGATCTAAGATAACCGCACACTGAAAAAAAAAAGTGTTTGCTTTAACAAACATCTTGTTTAATGTGATCCTGATCACGCATCTTGACTCCATACGAGCCTAACAAGATCTTGACTTCTGAAGCTAGGAGAACTTTGTTAAATTATCATAGTTCCGTCAACTAAGAAATTAGTTAGTTTAATTACGGGTAGTTATTTGATTTAACTCAAATGTTGGTCGGTTTAAGAATGATGTAATGCTAACAAGTTGCTTGTTACCATCAACTAAGATTATTATTTGATTTAAAAAAGTGAAGAAGTAAAATCAAACAAAGCATGTTTGATGTAACAAAGACCGGTGATTATTCTGTACATGTCACATTCTCGATATAAATAAAATGAATTTGTTCTGGCAAATATGCTATCTTGTTTAAAGTAAATAAATAAATAGTGATTCCAAACATTTTAATGCCAACTAAGAGAAAATATATCTTAGTTACCGC
This sequence comes from Tiliacea aurago, assembly GCA_948098905.1. Lineage (NCBI taxonomy): Eukaryota > Metazoa > Arthropoda > Insecta > Lepidoptera > Noctuidae > Tiliacea > Tiliacea aurago. Next base: position 9,853,990 of record OX402579.1, on the reverse strand, counting down.
GCATTTTTTTCAGTGCATGCACCTCGAACATAAAACAAAGCTTCAAGCTTCTAGCATCACCCAAGATTATTACTATGGGGCAATAAAGTGTTAGGTTCTGCATGTGAGATGCAACTTTATACCGCGATTACGCAAAATACACGCTGCAACGCTGTGCGTGACATCGATAGCAAGCAGGAAGGCAGACAGCAAGAAATACTGACGCGACAGTTTGAACGTGTAAAGCGAATTCTGTTACTTAAGAAGCTATCAACAGTTGTTGGAAAAACACCCGGATCTGTGCAGGTAATTTTGTAGATTTTATTGGTTACCTAATCTAAGATTACAGTACAAATACAAATATTTTTATTTGTTGAACATAGGTAAGATAGGTACAGATGTTGTAATTTTTAAAGAACGCTATGTCTAGCCGTCATTGGCGTACAAATATTATTTTAGTACTAACATGCTGATTATAATAAATTATCAAACGATTATCACACATTATTAAATAATTCAAATTAAAATTGTCGATACAATAAAAACATTCCAATATAATATAATAATAATTAATTCTAGTGAAAATTGTCAAATCAATAAATTATAAATTATACTAATAAAAATAAAAAAGTTAATAATAATAAAAAAATGTTAATTATAATGTGTCAGTTAGGTACCTATTTGTTCACCGTATATTATGTTTTTTCATGTAATATTTTCTGTAAAGCCTTTTTAAAATCGTTTATGTTGTTATGTCTTTAAATCGTCTAGGGATCTTATTATAGATCCTAGGTGCCATTCCTAAAAAACTTTTTGTATATACGAGTAGAGCAGTGATATGTGGCTTAGCGCATATCTCTCTGTTGCAAAGAAGTGATATAATAGCAACTTTGAGGATAGCAAAGAAGACATCACTATGCTATAACAACAGAGGCAATGTCATAGATAAATTGTGATCCCATGTCTCAGTGACGCCATGTAGCGAAATATAGCAAAATTCAATAAAAGCTAAGTTTGACACGACACTTCTTATTGTACAATTAATTAGAGATTATACTTCAAAAATAATTTTCTTTTGGTGGACATGAATGCGACTTGACATGCAGGCGTACCACACTAGACTGAGCGACTTTTGTCCACTAGGACAAATGTATCGGATTACGATTTTGTTCGCTATGTCCAATCTATAATTGTTAAGTAAATAGTGCTATAACATCTACATAAACCTTTTTTACAGTCCATTCAACCGATTTTGACTTCTATTGCGTTGGTGGCATGACAAATGGCAGCTGTAATAAACAGTTGGTATTTTTGCCTACGGAATAGAAGTCAGAATCGGTTGGACAGACTGTATTTTTTTTTTATTTCAAATGGACTATAGCATTTTGGTAGAGTTTGTAGAAAAGTTTACACTCGTAATGATTTCATTTAAAATGAAAAGGGTTATGTGAGCATTAATCTATCATAATATCCTGAGGGGCTCGTGGCTAACTAATAACAGCCGCAAGGGTCCATCGAAGGTTAAGCTTTACTTGCCTCGATCGATTCAGAGATGGGTGACCATTCATTACAAATCGAAACCCCTCCCTGCCTCGGAAAACACGTTTATTAAGCCGTTGATCCCGGCTGTCATTCTTAGATCTTTGACAGTCGTTACGAGTAGTCAGAAGCCAAAAAGTCTGACTACCAGTCTTGCCAAGGAGTATCGTGTCAAGGCTTCGACTCGCGACGCGACACAAAGGCACCACTCGTCGCGCGACACGCGGGGCCATTGTGTCGCGTCGCGTATTGCGCCAGTATGTAGAAGCCTTTACCCAGTAACTGGGTTGTGGAGGTCAGATAGGCAGTCGCTCCATGTAAAATATTGCTATCCAACTGCATCTGGTTAAACTGGAAACTGACTCCAACATGTTGGGAACTCACTCACTGGAACGTAGCAACCTCTGCGCCCCAAAAATGGACGCTTTGGTAGAATCATAATATGATCTGCGTACAATTCATATCCCGCAATTCATCAGTTTGACAATTTTGTATGGAGTTTCGTAAAATGGTCCACAAATTACGAATTGCTATAGTGAAGTCTAATGTCAAATAGCAGCTGTCAAACAGATGAAATGCGGGGTGTATGAATTGTACGCAGATCATATTATGATTCTGCCAAGCGTCCATTTTAGGCCCCGTGTTAACAACGTACACAAATATCAGGGCTATGCCCGGGACGTGCAAGGACCGTGCTCCGTCAAAGGCTCAAAAAATATCGGTGTGTACATTGTATAAGAACTCATTCACTCACGTCCGTGTCCAGGCCGTCAACGGAGCTTCAATGCCTGCCCTGTGTGCCACAGCCCTGTCACGTCCCGGGCACGTCCCTGATATGTGGATAGACCTTAAAAAAGCCAGGCAGCATCTATCCTTGTCATGTAATGCAATACAATCTAAATGTTAGTTTTTAGTACATTTTAAGCTGCGACGTGTGCTTAAAATCTACTCGAAAATACTGTTTCGGAAGTTATGCAAATATTATCTACGCACCAACGCAACCTTTAAATATAATTAGTAGTCTCGAACGAACACATACGGATTCGGACAAACATCGTTTGACCGTGTCTGATCATTATGCTTAGAAAACACGACACGCAATCTTGATGTTTCTATTCCAATTGTTTGAGTTGTATAAATCGTTGCGTGTTCTGGTGCTTAGCCAGAATGACCCATCGGTCATCACGATGCGTCGGTGACGCATACCACCGACCTCTCGAAAGTTACACGTACTCGTAGACTAGGCACTGCCGGGTTTCAAAAATATCATTATGTACCATCTTTTCTCTTGAACAGTGGACAGTTTACATACATAACATCACGCCTGTAATCCCAAAGGGTTAAACACAGGTGTACCTATAGTACACCCACATTTCGTTAGTTAGGTTTGGGTCCCATGTAATAGGGGGCGAGCCTATTGCTATCAACCGGGCACAACTCCAGACTCCGGGCTGCTACTGAGAAATTCCAGATGGTATAACCCAATAACACTTTGCTCGACCCGGGAACCGAACCCAGGACCTTATGCTCAGCGGTAGCGCTTGCGACCACTAGACCACTTGAGCTTTGAGGCACTTTTCCTCGAGGGACCTTGTAAAGGCGCCACAAATAGCCGCAAATAGGTAGGTGCAACGCGACAGAGCGACGCGATTCTGCAAGAACAATTTTCATGAAGTTTTCATAGAATATGTTCTACTAGAGTACGTTTAGAAATTATCATTTGGTACCATTTTTCTCTTGGGCAGTTGACAATTTACAACAACAAATGAAATAAAAGGTATTTAAAACATTTCGATCAATTTGTAGTGAAGAAGTCACGCGAGTGAAAGCGCATATCACAATAATGCTTCTATAAGTAAACAGAAAAGGAGTGGAGTAACTGACGACAAATTTTTGAGTTGTGTTATAATAATATTATGATTTGTTATTTCTTTTATAATGTTTGTATAGGGGAATATGATCAATTGTGACCGACCAATCATCATAGCTACTTATACAGTAGCTTCTGCTACACACACTACAAAAAGTGTTCCAGGGGAGATGCGCTACCAGTATCCTTTGCAGCTGGTAGGTACTGAAGATCTCTTTAATTAATGATAATTAATATCTACCTATTGTTTCTAACCTCCTAAACCGACAATTTTCTCAAGCTATTTTATATATCAGCATCCAGGCTTCAATTTAATAAACTCAGAGCAGCATTAAGTAGTGTTTAGCTTAGCAAGTTATCAAATGTAAATTCAATAAAGTAGTAATTTAACCACTGTTTTGAAATAATATACTATTTTTCTCATATATTTTTAGTACAGCTTTTCTTTATGTTCTCCATTGATTTTTTGTTCATTTACGGAAATGGCAATTAAGAAGCGTGTACTCGGTGGCATTGAAAACAATAACAGCATCGGGAACTATCTCAGACTCTTTCTTCAGTTCGATATAAGCAATACGTGTCACAATTGAAATTAATCATAAAATCCAAGGAAATAAAGTTTAATTTACTTTGCTATGCTATGTTGAGATGCAAAGTGTATTTGGATGATTTGCCAGACTAATTTGACCTTGATTCCGTGGTATGGGAGCTGACTCTCGACGGCCATTGTGTGATTTTCATTCACTTTTTACTAAGAGTTAGACGCGATAGTATCACGCTTCTTAGCCTCAAGCCGTTTGTATAGCATTATGTGATCTCATCCCTAATTTTAATATATTTTGTTAATAATCTATTAGTTTTGGTTGAAAATTAAACTTTTTGGTCAAATAAGACTAAATAGTTCCTAATGATGCCCTATCACATGAAGAAAAGTGTCAAAGAACGTCAAAATGACGCGTAATTCTTAATGGAAAACAGTTTTTAATGATTTCTTTGATTACAAGATATTTCTTATTTACACAATTAATATTCAATAGCTTCACAACATTTTCGATTAGTGTTAAAACATACCAAGTGCGACGCATTAATGAATCTACCTATTTGGTAACAAGTTTACCTGAATTTGAAAACGAAAATCGTAAACAGTTTAACAACAATAAAATCACAAAGATAGTTCCTCTCAATGATGATAAGAGATTTACCAGATACCATGAGTCCACTATGAGCAGTCTCACTGTCGGTGAAAAAATACGTCAGTTAAAAGCAAAAACTGTTTCAGCCGAGTTTATTAAAAAGGTTAGGGAAAACTACTTCCGCACCTACTATACAACGATAAAGAAGTCTACCCACAGTTTGCTGCCAGACAGGATAAATCCTTACCTGATGGATATCAATAATGGTAGTACTGTTTTAACTGTCAAACTCAATCATAATCTTGCAACAGCGAGGAAAATCGCTTCGTTATTAATTAATCAATATCAGACGGATGTAAGCAGGAGAGACATTTTAATCGATGAGTTTAAAAGGAGAAAACGAAATAAGCACAATAAAAGACAAAGGCATGACCCATTTCTGTCGGGTCTGTTTTGGAAAGACTTGCATACTAGACTCACGAAAAATCTTACCTTGCTGACTTGACACAAGCTATACTCGTAAACCCGTTTAAAAGAAGAATTTACCCAATATTTAAAACATCAGCAATGTAATAAAATAGTGTATTTTTGTATAACTTTGTATAAAATTACTAGGACGTATAATTTCCAAATGTAGTGACTTCTATGTTGATTTCTAAACACATCACTTTTAGATTTTAACAATGTTTCTGTTCTTATACTTAGTTTATCATTGCAAGGATTTCATTAACCACAGTTGGTTGCTACATGTTAAATGCTATGAGATTGATATTAATGCCATAATAATACTATATATTAAGTATCTCAAGTTTAGTGAGAGTACCTAAGTATTTTAAACATATTCTAAATAAAAATTTGAATGTATTTTTATTTTTATTTTTCACGTTATAATAATTGCCAATTCACTGTATATTTGAGTATTGAAACTTGGTATTTTGAAGTATAAACTAATATTAGTTACAGTCATTCATTGTTATTATTACAGGAAGAATATCAATATTTCTATGAACAGAAAAGTCATTATTTACAGGTAGGTACCTAAACAAAAACATTATTTAGAATTCAATGCTTTACAAATACCTTCATCAATGGATTTTATCATAAATAAATAATCTTATAATAGACACATTACAACACTATTGCAGTAGGTATACCAATATCGAAAAAGTTTCTAAATAAGATACTCGTACTTAAGCAGCACAAATGTAGACTGTCGTACAATATTTGTTGATCGGGTCGAATACTGAAATACTAGGACATGTGTACTCATTCAGGACATAGGTTCCATTACTCAATAACACGCAGTTGTAGTAATTTTGGCATGTAGAGTCGGCGCTATTGGCGAATCTACCAGCTGAAGAACACGTGAAGGTATTTGAGCTTGAATCAGATGAATCCGTTGTACATTTGTAGTCGAAGTCACATATAGTTGTATCAGGATCATAAAATGAATTATCAGGACATGTGTACTTTGTTTCCGTGTAACCGCCATTTTCGTTTTGAATGCATTCTACATAACTGGTACAATTCGTAGAATCTGGATCAGCGACGAATCCTTGTGAGGTGCAAACGGATGTCGAGTTTGTAGTGACGTCGGTTGAATTTGAACTGTCACTTGAATCTGTCGGACATTCGTAGTCGAAGTCACATATAGTTGTATCAGGATCGTAAAGCGAATTGTCGGGACACGTGTACTTTGTTTCCGTGTAGTTGCCATTTTCATTTTGAATGCATTCTATGTAGCTGCTACAATTAGTGGAGTCTGGATCAACAATAAACCCTTGTGCGGTGCAGGCTGAAGTTGAATTTGTGGTGATGTCGGTTGAATTTGAGCTGTCACTTGAATCTGTTGGACATTCGTAGTCGAAGTCACATAAAGTTGTATCAGGATCGTAAAGTGAATTGTCAGGACATGTGTACTTTGTTTCAGTGTAACTGCCATTTTCATTTTGAATGCATTCTATGTAACTGGTGCAATCAATAGAATCTGGATCAACAATAAACCCTTGTGCGGTGCAGATAGAAGTTGAGTTTGAGCCCTCACTTGAATTATCGGTGTCAGTGTCAGTAGAATTTGTGGTGTCAACTGTTAGCCCTGTTGTCGTGTTTGTTGATTCACTGGAAGAAGTCTTATTTGAAACGACAGACGTTCTTACGGAAGTCGTGGCATCAGAACTATTCCTGGATATCATAGTCATCGTAGTATTTTTTGTGTCGTCAATTGATGTCGTTTCAATAATATCGGTACTGTTTAAAGTTGTAGTAGCAACCGTGGTTTCGTTTCCATCAATAGTAATTGTGGTGATTGTAGTATTAGTGAAGATTACTGTAGTTATTGTATCGGTTATATCACTTGATATTATATCTTCTGTACTATTCGTGTAACTAGTTATGTTCGTCACAATAGTTGTTTCTGTTATATTTGTTATATCGTCGTCAACTGTAATAGTCATATTCTTTGTTATTATTATAATTACAGTTACGTTGTCAGAAGTATCTGTAGTAGCCGTGGTACTTGTAGTGTCAGTATTGTTTTTTGTTAATATAGAAGTTTCCGTATCAATAACTTCGGTAATATTCCTGAGGACGTTGGTATCGGTTGAATAAGTCGTTTCTATGTCTTTTGTACTCATTGAACGTGTTGTGTTCTTATTAGCATTTGAATTTACATAATATTGTTCTGAATTACTTGAACTGCCCGTGGGCACTGACGAACTGGATGAAGTTGCACTACTTACCACTGATGAAGAATTTGATAACTTCTCAATTGTATTGGCAGTGTTTGAAGTATCACTAATAGAACTTGTTGACTCCGCATTAACCACTGTATAATTCGATTTCAAAGACCCTGATTTTGCTGTTGAATTTAAATTGGACGTCGTGCCTGAAGTTACAATGTCTGTTATATTTCCTGAATTTGATATATCATTAATGTCTATGGTAAATATTGAATTCTTAGAACTTGTGTTATTAGATGTGGCCGATAAGAATGAATTCACTTCGTTTGAAGAATTCTTAGTACCTTCGGTGTTATTTGAACTTGATGATTTCACTATATTCAACGTTGATGAATCCGAATTTTCAGTTATATTTTTTGAATTCATAGAGTCTGCTGCAAAGGATGAATCCGAAGAATACGCTGACTCTGATTGCAACGATTCTGACGAATTGTTTGAATCTGTAATGTTTTTAGTTTCTGTAGATGCAGAATAGTTGGAATGGTCGCTGATGTGTGACTTATCATTATGAATAGTAGAATTTACGGTTTCTGAAATTACTGTTTCTGTTATATTTGATGAATTTGAAGATATGATGGTATCTAAATCATACGTAAAATCTGCTGAATTCGTGGAGTTTGACACTGATGATATTAAAACATTCGTTGTGTTAGATGCATTTGAAGCATTTGCTGCATTGGTAGAACTAATGAAATTCATTGATTTTAAAGTTGTAGAATCTGAAGCTTCTGTTAAGTTAACTGATTTATGAATTACTTCAGCAGATGTCACATTTAATGAATATTCTGATTCTAAACTAGAAATATCTGTAGAATCACTTGAGTTTGTAGAACTGATGGTATCTAAAGTTTTTCGTGTAGCTTGTGCGTTTGAATTGTCTGTTTGGTCAGTTGAGCTTGTTGTATTTGCAGTTTCTGACGTAGAGTTATTCGTGGTCCTAACTGAGCTTTCTGACGCTGTATCTTGCGAATCGGAGGTCGTATTTGTTGATTTCGTAGAATTCGATTCTAAAGAAATCCGAATATCTATGATCGATGATGAAGTATCTGTTTCTGTTTTGTTTGTTGAATTCACCAAGTTCGAAGTTTCCAAACCCGTAAAATTTGAATTTTCTGTGGAGTTTGCGGAATCTACAGTAACTAATTTATATATTGTATTTGTAAAATTTGCAGAATCCAATATATTCGTATCGGAAGCATCTTCAGATGTTGTAACGTTGGAAATTTCTGTGTTACTTGTTGAAGAATTGTAATTTGCATTGCCTGTGACGTTTATTGAATTTGTTGAATTCAAACTATCTGATATTTCAGTCTCTGTAGAATTCAAGGAACTTATAGAACTCTTCGTTTCCGTGTCAAATGTAGAGTTGGTTAAGGTCGTAGTATTGGCTGAAGAAGAAATTAAACTATCGGCAAAAATAGATGAATTTGAAGTGACAATAACACTTGTAGAGTTCGTAAAATTTGATTTATTTAAAATGGAAGCATCTAAAATTTCCGTTAAGTTTGTATAGTTTGTAGACTCCAAAACTGATGTCCCATTTGATGAACTTGAAGAATTCAAAGCAGAATTTTCTGTGCTGGCATCTGAAATCCTCGCAACAGTTGCATATAGTTTATCAGTCGTATTTACTGAGCTTCCAATATTTAAGGCTGACGTTGAATTTGTAGAATTAGTAGAACCCGAAGTGAGTGTGCTCAAAGTATCCGTAGATGTTGTATCATTATCAGTGTCTGAAGTAGATGAAGACAACAATGTCGATGTAGTATTTGCTTCAGACGTAACGTCGGTATTTGAAGAATTAACTGTGTTAGCTAAATTTTCCCTGGATGAAAGCTCCGTCGTATTAGCAGAGTACGTGGTGGATGCATCATCAGTATTTGATGCATCAGCAGAGTTTGTAGTTATCTTTGCATTTGTCGTGCTCACTGACGTCTCATTAGTCGAGAAACCAGTTGAATTTGATAGACTTGTTTTGTCGGAAGATGATTGACTGTTACCACTTGAAGAAGTCTGAATCGTTGCAGCATGAGTTGTCCACACTGTTACGAATATCTGAAAATAAGATTGCGTATCAAAAATCAAATCTACAGGCCCTTCAGAAAAAAATACTCCATTTCCAGTATAAGTGGATCTCGCATTGAATAGGATTTCCGTTTAATGAGATGTCAGCGTATACTGGAAATGTATAGCTTGATGTGAAGCCGTGTGTACGAATTTATTATTAGTTTTACTTTCGTAGATATTAACCAAAAAGGAGTATTGACAACACAAGTGCAACACAAGCATATCCATGTGTTCTGCCATGTTTCGGAGAAATATAGATAACATAGACATTTTCCAAGACCTAGAGACGGTCATATTATGTATCAACTTTTCTTCTTCGTCAAAGTATCAACAGTATTTGCATATTTGTACACAATTGAAATATCTTTTTGCTAAAGGGCCGCTGTTACTGTGATTGGATTAACCGTGGTAAAGAAACAACATAATCACTAATCACCATGTTTTCTAACAGGTTTTTTTCGACGTTCTTGAAGCAAATTGTAGTTAAACAATCACCACAGCCGATATTTGGTTTGTGAACGTTTAACTCTCTCTACTATCTTCAATTACACTCATAATCTGCACGCGTAGCATGACTAATTCTATCTCTATTCTACCAAGAATAGACAAAGCTCTTTCTATGGAACTCGATATCTCTTCTGCCCGAGCACGGGGCGACCCGTAGACTCGCGTTTCTTTAAAGACGAAGATATATTTAATCTTTCCTTAGCAATGGGAAGGTAGCTATAGTAATGTAGATAAACTAAGAATTCTACGATAATTATTATGGTTTAAGAACTTTATTTCTCAAAAAGAATTACATTCACTTGTATGAGAAAAAACTTATTTCTAATTAAAATTCATTAGGCGACGCGACGGTTACACAACAAAAATAGTTTAGATTAGTACAGTACTCGAAGATAGATAGCTTAAAATTTTAAATCCGCTAAAATGTGTGTCTTTATAGATTTTTTGAATGTATTCATGGATTTTTGATCTTTTACATTCCGAGGCAATTTGTTGTAAAGCTGTGCTCCTTCATACAAAATAGTACTCCTGCCATAGTTTGTTCTAGACGCCCGCAAGGTTATGTCATTTGCTTGTCTAGTTCTGTATCTGTTTTTTATTTGTGATTGTTTTGTAAGAGTTATTTGTGTGTGTATGTTTTTGTTAGAATGTTATGTACCAGTATACAAGTATTATACCTATAGATCTGTGAAATATTCATGAGCTTTGTGTCATTGTAAAGTTTTAGTGTAGGTGCTAAAATTATTAAAGTTCTTTTTAAATACAACTACCGAAGTATTTAAAAAGAACTTTAATAATTTTATTTTGTACACTTCAATTAGGTAGTCCAAATGAGGTTTCACCATGGAGTTATAAATCATATAGCAAACTTGTGGTGGGAGACAACGAACAATGCTGCGCAGTGCGCCTGTTAAGGCAGAGATTTTATTTCTTATTTTCTCGATATGTGCTTTCCACGACAAGTCGCTATCCAGTATAAGTCCAAGGTATTTTTCTGCTTTAGATTTTTACCATTTATGTTAAGGGTGTGTCGTGTTTGTATTTTTTATTTTTAGCAGCAAATATTGTGTACTTTGTTTTATTAGTATTAACTGTCAGTAAATTGCACTGGAACCAATTAAACAATCTATGTAAGTCATCTTGTGCCTGTTCCATAAGAGTATCAATTTTATTACCAAAATAGAACAGACTAGTATCATCAGCATAGAGTGATAAATCACCTCGTAGTCTTATATCTGTAATATTATTTATATATATTAAAAACAGCAATGGGCCCAGGATAGAGCCTTGGGGAACTCCACATGTAATCAATTGGGGGCCACTTTGACAATCATCGATTTTTACCACTTGAAATCTATCCATCAGGTATGATTTGAAGATTTTATATGCTGCTCCAGTAATCCCAATCGCCTTCAGTTTTTTTAGAAGCAGTTCATGACTTACTGTGTCGAAGGCTTTCTTTAGATCAATAAACAGACCCAAGGCCAGTTGTTTCCGATCTATGCTAGTTTTAATTTTAGTGACGAGATCGACTGTAGCTGATAAGGTGTTCGATTTTGGCCGAAAACCATACTGTTTATCGGTAAGGAAATTTATAGAGACTAAGTACTTATGTAATCGGATATAAAACTTTTTCAAAGACTTTCGAGATAATAGGGAGTACAGAAATAGGACGATAGTTTTCAACATTTGATTTACTGCCACCTTTATGTATCGGTGTAACTTTTGCTAATTTTCAGACTATTAGGGAAAGATCCATCCAGTAAACAAGAATTTATGCACTTACTTAAATTATTCTTAATAAGGTTTTTAACACATTTTATCGTCTTTGCATTAAGTCCGTCTAAACCAGAACTGGTGTTGACCTCAAGATTATCCACAATTTTTGCTACTTCAGCAGCGGTAGTTGGTGTAAGTTCTACTAATTGACTATGACTCTGATTCTGTGGAAGTGTGTTTGTTAAATTATTATGGTATTTACTAGGGATATCATTTGCCAATTTAGAACCTATTGTCGAAAAGTAAGTGTTAAAATGTTCACATACTTGTATTTTGTCCATTGCAAGGTCATCAAGTATTTTCGGAGCACAACTAAGCTTTGTTTTATTACAGGTGAGGTTATTTATAAGTGTCCACATTTTTAGGGGATTTTTAGAACAGTTACTGAACTCTTTCAGGTAGTATTTTTTCTTCGTAGTTTGAATTTTATCTGACACTCTGTTTCGAATACAAATAAAGGATTCTTTAATTTCATAATTCTTAGGATTTTCTTTCAGATTTTTCCATTCTTCTTTTGTTTATATCCAATAGTACATCTCTATTAATCCAATCAGTCTTTTTTGCATTTAAAATTTTAGTTTTAATTGTTTTGTTTTTGTTTATATTCGATTCTAAAAATTTCTCAAAAGTAGTGTAGTCATTATTTTCATTTTCATAGTTGATTTCCTCTAAGGTTTTATATAATTGTGAGTAGTTGACTGCTTCGTACTGAATTTTCTTTGGAGGCTCAAGCTCGCATCTTTTTATTTCAAATACAATTTGTTTGTGGTCAGACATTGCAGATTCGACAATGGCCAACCGGAAATCATTTGTTTTGTCCTTCACATTTGTAGATACATGATCCAGTATTGTTTTGCTAGTAATCGCTTCTCGAGTACAATATTTTTCGTGAATTTTATTCAGAATACTATAGCCTTCTTCTTTTAATACACTCAAGTACTCTTTTGTATTCTTATCTTTTTTTAAGATATTGAAATTAAAGTCACCAAAAGTTATAAAACGTTTTTTATTTTGTAGATAAGTAGAATAGTCTTCAAGAAATTTGGTAACGTTCGACCGTTCTGGCTTGTATACGGCTCCTATATTCAAGGAAAATTTCTTTACATAGACCCAGACAAAATGGTTGTCGTCGTCACACTTTTCTTCAACAAAGTTGTGCTTTAGATCATTGTGGACAAATATAGAAACGCCCCCACCTCTGGACTTAGATCTGTAGCTGTAATAATGAGAGTAATTCGGTATTTGTACTCTTTGTGCTTCATCATTTGACTTGATCCACGTTTCAGTGAGAATGATTATATGTACTGTCTGTTGCAGGGATTCGATGACACATTTTAGCTCATCTAGTTTTCCAGGCTTTATTATGCTGCGCACATTTGCATAGAAAAATTTCAGTGATTTTAAACTTGAGAATATGTTATTGTAGTTGTCTGTAATTTGGTACGTTATGTTGCCGCATGTCTCGATTATACTGCCATGGAGGGAATGATTTATTGTTGGGAGTTTTTTGATTGAGATTTAATTATCTTCGGAATCCCTTTAATATATTTTATGCTTAAATCAGATTCACCGTTCGTTACACGGGTTTTTAGTTCTTCCTTGAGGCTTTTCATATAGTTTTGTTGTTGCATGGTCTGATCTGAGTAGATTTTTATCTCGGTTGTTTCCAGTTTAGTTTTGTTTCGTAACAAGCTTTTAGTTGCACTGTCTGATGGAAAGTAAGCTTTGATCGGGCGATATTTATCTGAAGAGTATTTTCCTAATCTTATTGTTTTGAGAGGTCCAGGGCAATCTTCTGAAAGCGTTTTTACTAATTGTGTTACCTCGTTTATGTCGTAATTGCGTCTTTCATCAGAGTTTGATGTTTGTAGCTCGAGTCTGCCAACAATTATTATGTTTTTTTCTCTTATTCGCCGTTCTCCAATTTCAGTTACAATATGTTCATACATAGAAGTCATTGGTGTTGTATCAGCGGTATAATTTGCAGTAGTTTTTAGTTGTTGTAACTCCGTCTCCAATAATTTTATTTTGTTGTCATTCGCATTATTCGAGTCCTTTAAAAAAGCGATTTCTGACCTCATTTCAGCTTGCTGTAGGACTAGATGTTCATTTGTAGTTTTGATTTCAGTTATTTGATCCTTAATGCTCGATACTTCTTGAAATATTTTTTCAGTAGTTTCTTTTTGGGTCGTAGTAAACTCCCTCAGCATCGCCATAATCTCATTCTGCGATTTGCAGTATTCAGCGGGGAGCTCGGGGGAATTCGGCTGTCTTCTTTTATTGCTACGTTGCGTTACGTAGTGTTGGCCAGAATCAGAAGTCTTTGGCAAGTCCGACAGTGAACCGCCCTTTCCATCGATACTACTGCCAGCTGCAGGTGATCGAATCAGACTCATATTCAACTGAGGACAATAATAATTTACGTCCAAATAGGCAGTGCAGTATTTGACTCACAGTTACTGTTGTTTTGTTAAGTAAGCGATATGAATCACTACTCCAGTTTATGGCCGCCTCTGTAGCTCGGAAAAAATCCACAAATCCAAATTAGTGCCGCGTTTGTCGCTGCTCTCAGTACAAAATTGATATAAGTCAGGATTTTGTTATTAATACCAGTGTGGGTAGGTAGTAATTTTTCACTCGCGATATTATTAAGATTTACACTAATTTTAAGAGTTCTTTAACACAGATTTAAGGTATATATTTTGGTAGTATTGACCACAAGACAATTATTTATTTATTATTACGTATCGTTATCTAAAAAAATGTGTCAAACATCAAGTTTTTAATTAATAAAAACCAGCAAAAAAACCGTTTTTTTTTAACTAAAACAAAAAATAATTAAGTATCAAATATCTCGAAAACGGATGCACCGTTTTAGAGATATTTGATACTTAATTATTTTTAGGCAAAAAAATACAGATTATTTAATCCACCCTGGATCAGTGGTGGCTCAGTGGTGACGGCTCCGATTTACGAGTCATAGGTCGTGGGTTCGAATCCAGGCAGGCGCTTTACTTTGTGTAAATAATTTCATCAACACTGCTCTCAAAACGGTGAAGGAAAAGATCGTGAGGATGTTCTAGAACCAACAATTCGAAGACATGTGACATCTACCAACCCGCACTGGGCACGCATGGTGGTATTACTGCCCACTCCCTCTCGAAGAGAGGAGGCCTGTGTCCCAGCAGTGGGCACAATATAGGCTGATTATGTATCCCAGCCTGTCACCCACATGCAAGCAGCATGCCAACATGAACTTAAGGATTTTTTTTTTCAATATGTCTTTTTTTTTGTTATTTAAGTAAAAAATACTGTTTGTTTTTAATTTTTCGCTGGTTTTTTTACATCGTTCCATGAATGCTTTTTGACTAGAACAACAATTTCTTTCCTTTTCTTTGCTGTTCATAGTGGCCCTAAGCATAAAGATAAAATTTGTTCAAACTTCAAACATGTGTAACATGATACATAAATATGCACTTAAAGATGGAAACATAATTTACCGGACCAACATACCTACACAAACATATACTCCAACTCTTACAATTCCTCCCCCTTTTTTTTTTGTTTCCGGGGTGGAGAATCCTCATGGATGTCCCCCGCCCTGGGGCGGGCGGAGGGGTATGTCAGACTCTTACTGATGAAAAACCAACCCAGAGTTTCCCTTCCCACACTTGTACCGGGGATCATAGGATCAAGTGCAACTTCCACGATCCCCGGCTAGTGCCGGCCCGCCTCTGCGGGCAACCTTAAACAACTCCGCCCCTAAGACAACCCACTGATCAGATAGTTTAGTAAGAAGAAAGGACGGTGAAAATATTGAATTGAATTTTTTAAATTAATATAGATTTTTATCTAGGTCCAATATGATGTAGACTATTTAACACTTGTTGAGAAGAAATGTCTTTAACCCCAAGCGCCAAAAGTAGAGCAAAATTGGTCGTCAAGCTTGACATTGAAGACTTTTGTCGACTTTAGAATAGAAACATTTCTTCTCTTCCTTTTTAACATCGCAATGTTTAGGACGGTAGAAATCTTTCCATAATCTGTAAATTTGTCTATTCTTCCGTCGACAAAACCTGTTTCTACGGTGGTCATGCTACGCATGCTGAAAGGTCTTACTCAAAAATCCTGTAAGTAAATAACTTCTGTCAAGCAAATTATGGTATCACACAGTATATAGCACTGCAATACATTGAATGGTTTTCAAAGATTAGTAAGAAAAGTATTACTAAATGCTTATTAAAATAGAATAGAATACTTTTTATTAGGTTCACCATACAAATTACAGATATAAATGTTGAAATTTTACATGGGGGGGGTTTACTCAATTACATGTAATTTTTCCCCTCATTTCATCACACTTGAGACAATTCAAAAATAAACAAAGCAAATTAAAATTGCGCAGAATTCATTCAAGAAAAAAACATTGTATCATTTATTATTGTTTTCATTTTATTATTTATATTTAATTTTGATAATTAAAAAATTATATGTTAGGTAATGAAAATATTACTAATATCCTATAATCTTATCAGACTGTTTATTGCAAAAAAGTGCATTATGAAGCAGGTCGATGGTCTAATAATAAATAATAACTAGGGGCTACAAATGAAAATAATAATAAAAGTACTTACGAGAAATACAGAGACGGTAATCTTTCTTTTCATCGTGAATTTCTAAATGTTTTCTTCGAGCACTGAAGATTATATACTAAGATCAAGAGATAATGTAGTTATCTCGTTATTTTAAGTTAACAGCATTAATAAAAAGATTGTGTTCATGACGTTTCGGAATATTTCACATTATCTGACTTTGAATACGATTTTTAAAATTATACCCAACTACAAATTCACAGTCATTACTGTTAACTGTCAGACTGCGTCCAAATAATTTGAACGTTAACAGCGGAACTAACAAATTCCTGTGTTTGTACATTAGAAGAATTGTTGTACTAACAAGGATGTGTCGCAATACAGTCAGATCATCTTGAATATTAATTTACTTTGCACAACTCCTAAAGATGTAAATATCTGATTTCAACAAAAGGTCTTCAAGATCATCTTTGGTTCCTATATTTTAACAAAAATAACTGAGTAGAGAAAATAACAATTCAACATTATCACACACGTTATCAGAATCTGTTGTCTCAGACGTAATTCTAATTTTGTATCCAATATTGACATTACACCTACTCAGTAATAAATTACTTATGGCACATTACTTTCTTGTTTGTGCATAATCAAATATATGCGTTAAATTAAAGCAGGTAATGAAAAACAAGATTCGTTACAACAGAGTATTGTAATCGTTGAAACATTAATGACTTTATTTTGTCCATAATTTTCGAAACAAAAATTTGTGGCGGTCGGTTTATTTTGTTGCCCACTTAGTTGGAGAATACTTCAACAAGTAGTACACACGGCTACACATCAAGCTATACATTTCCAGTATAAGCTGAGCTCGCATTGTATAAGATTTCCGTACAATGAGAGGTCAGCTGATACTGGAAATTATAGCTTGATGTGTAGCCGTGTGTACAATGTCTGTTTATAGTGTGGCGAAAATTAAGGGTTGGTACATTATATAGGTACCATCAAACTGACAACTTTTTTCCAGGGACCAACATCGTAATCGCGAAAAAAATATCAGTCGGTCCATACATTTGGTCGAGAAGGTATTGAAGTTTTGTATGGGACGATAGATTTTTCTTTTCACAATTACGATGTTAGTCCCCGATAGAAAATTGTTCAGTTTAATGGTCTCTAAATTAAGGGTGTGGCCCTTAATTTTCGGCACACCGTATAAAGACACACTGTATAGGTATTCTTGTTAAAAACAAAATTGCAAACATTTCGCAGAAATACAAATGACCTAACCAGTCCATTCTGTTAAAAATCTCACCGTGATATGTTAAGTGAAGTGAGCTGTCATTCCACCATATATGCTAGGCTGTGACACTGTTGACAGCTCATTTCAAGGTCACTTCACTCATTGATTCACGGTGTGATATTTGCAGAATACCACTGGTCCATTGTAACATGTCTCGAATGACACCATACGGGTCTATTTTGTAAAAATCACACCGTGAAACGACAGCTCACTTGAAACTCACCTATGTATTCACGGTGAGATTTTTACAGAATTTACCGACAGCAATGAAGAATCTGTCAGGCGTTCGATAGATGATCGTCTTTACACCACTACTTAATAAAAAAGTTTCCAGATATTCCAATAGAATAGAATATCGACTCTTTACTGTATGCACACCATAATATAAATTACAGATAAAAATGTATACATTTTACTCAGGATGATACATGGGAGGTCTTATCACTAAAAGCGATCTTTTAAAGAAAACATTTGGATGGACCTTTCGAATTTGTTAATCCAGGACCAGCCCTATCCCCGTTTCTTTGAACGCCTATTATAGTGGACACACAAAGTTGTTAGGGGAGGTGCACTTCCCTTTCTTTTGATTGAACAAAGACGTCCCTGGACAAATGTAATTATAAGGGATAAAGCTCTCAGTGCCATTATCGAATTTCAAGTAGACGCAGAGTGTGTCTCTTGCAAGTTTTTACGACCGTGTCGATGTACCGGCCTGGCGCAGTGCACACCACAGCCCCATCAGCTTCCATGGCGAAAACATACAGCACCTAAAAAGAAATAAGAGTTATAGGCAGAGAGATAGGCAGTCAATACTACCTGCCTAATACGGTTAGTCTGGAAGTCGACTCCATATCGGTGGGAAAAGGATAAGCAGATGACATGTCTTACTCACGATTTCACGTTATTGACAAAATATTGATATTTGTTAACAATAAGATTCACAAAAATAATACTTACAAAAAATATGAAGATGATTTTCCTCACCGTCATCATAGGATCGTTCGCTCTGGGATTACGTCTATTACATATTTATAGTAAAATAGAGACAATGGATAATATAATTAATAGAACCATGAGATTAACCAAGCATTAGTACTTTGATAATCTTAATCTGTTGTTTTGCATGTTGCATTATTACTTGCGACTTGTTTATTGTAAAGAGTCATGATTTCATGAAACTCTTAACTGGCAAAGGGGAATTGCGGGTATCAAAGTTTGTATGGAAGAATTTTAACGCGTGGTCCGATTAACTCGAATCTCAGGATATATAGTTAATACCAAAATAAAGAATACCGTGTATCAGGGTTTTTTTCGAAAATATATTTCTAACGGGGTGAAAAGGGGTAAAATACACAGTAAAATTCATGACTTCCTGAAATTCCTGTGACTTGTTATTTATACCAATTTTCGAGCGAATCAGCTCGAAAGTTGGAATAAATAACAAGTCAAATAGTGGAAACGTCACATTTAAAGGAGGTGGAAGGTGTTGTTTAATTTTAAATTAAAAATTACTGACATATCAGAAATTTTGCTTTTATAGTGTAGGCGAGGTCTAAGAAGGGTTTTTCTGGATATTCAGCCAGGAGAGGGAGATTTCTATTGTATTATGAAAATCTTATTTCTTAAGTTATCAAACTTGACACGAATACATTCTGAAATGAATAATAAAGTTTGTTATTATTTAGATTTCAAAAGTAAAGGGATTTTAGGGGGTGCTAAATTTTGTATGGAACAATTTTAACGTGCTGTCATGGTTACCTCGAATAACAGTATTAATACTTTTGACAAAAAATATACTTAGACATAAGTTTTTGGTTTTTTCAAAAACGTCCAGCAAAAGGGGGTAATTAAGTTTTGGGGGGAATTTTTTCGTTTATCCACAAACAACCATTTAGCTGACAGGGACACTTGACTCTAACCAAAAATTAGCACTTTAAAGCTTAATATCAGTCAAATGGCTTCACGCTTAAGGTCCAAGTCTTAAACCAGTTATGAACAGAATATAATTTAGGGCAGGGAGTACTTTGGTGATGAAAAGTAAAAGACAAAAAAATAGAGCATTGAATATATTCGTCAAATCTTAAAACAAAAATAAAGAAAATGTATTATAATTTATCACGTTTACCGGCTAGAAAGTTTAATTCGAGGGTTTGCACCCAAACCATATGTCTTATCATCGATATAACTGAACAGTCATGATTTAATAAAACCATTACCTAAAATAATTCTATATATATAAGAGTACTAAATTAAACCAACATAGCATTTCATGTCAACACTCGGATCCGAGTATTTGGCTCCCAGATGTGCTGTATGCCGATACAACTTGGACACGAAAAGACAATAAAAAAAGAAGAAAATCCTGTGACATAACGTAAACAAAATCCACACAGTAAAATATCTGAGGGGCAATTCTACTAATTTTAAGAACGGTCACAGTCTGATCTCAGTCTCAATCTGTCAAAAATACCTCTTATTTCCCTACACTTTGACAATTTTTTGACGTTTGTTTGTCGGCAAGATGAGATTGCGACTAGATTTTGAACGTTTTAAATTACGAGAATTGGCCTTCTGGTCTTGGAGGTCATTAATCTTCAATCATTCTTGGCAGTGAATGTGTTAAACGTTGTCAATTAGTACATGTATAAGATGTAGTACACAGCGCCGATGAAGGATTGAACAATGACGTACTAGGACAGGTGTAATTGTACTGAGTATACGTCCCGTCACTCAAAAGTACACAGTAGAAATAAGCCTGACAGGTGGTGTCAGCAGTATTGGCAAATCTACCGGCTGTGGTACACGTGAATGTGGTCGTGCTGGTGCAGTTGTAAGAAGCATCGCAAAGAGTCGTATTCGGATTGTAGTATGTAGTAGCTGGACAATCGTACGTTGTTTCGGAATAAGTTCCGTTAATGTCGACACATTCAATGTAAGAAGAGCAATTTGAGGAGTTGGGATCAGCGATGAATCCATCAGCTGTGCAAACCGAAGTTGTGGTGTTGGTAGTGGTGTTGGTGTTGGTAGTGGTGTTGGTAGTGGTAACGGGGCAAGTGTAGCTGGTGGTACACTGAGAGATGGTGGGGCTGAAAAGAGAGGTCGTGGGACAGACGTAGTCGTAGGAGACATAGGTGTTGGTGCTGCTGACGTAGACGCAGAGAGTGTAGTTCTTGCAGGTCGTGTCGGCGGGATCGGCTTGGCGACCAGCGCCGGTGGCCGTACAGTTCACAACGGCATGCGCCTGCCACGCGCACACAGACAGCATCTAGAAAATTACCAGCCATGAATGTTTAGTTTTTTTTACGTACCAGTAAATTGTTTGGAGTGTAGTATCAGGCTGTTTTGTTGAAACTTAAAAATAACTGTAATAATTTAAAATCTAGGTACAACGTTTCGACGAATGAGTAACAGAAAAGTGATGGCGGAAAAAAATAAACCATTTACAGGCACTTTTGAACTGTCAAGGAGTCGGTCAGTAAGAAATATGAAGCTGGTTGCCCATTCCAAAGCGTAGTAGGTACATATAGAGAAGAACGGGCAAGAAACTCCATCGACACTCTTTTAAATTAAAATGTAACAAAAATATTGTTAGATCTTTAGTGTTGAATTTATTTACTAAATGTGAGGACGATATAACAAAAAAAAACTATTCTTACAACACTACTTAAAACTTCCAACTAAGTAGTAGGTAATTATAATACTAAAATTAAAATAGAAAATGGATACTCACCAAAACAATAATGATGATTTGTTTCGCCATTTTTTTGCTGTGAATAAACTCACACCGAAAGACAACCTTTATACCATCAAGGATTGTAAACTTGGATACACAGAACTGTTTATCATCATTAAATTGGATTGTCTCACAATTGTTGGATTATCCGATGGATTATCTCCTTCATTACCTACGTGACATACTTAATCCACAAAAAAATATTAATCTTGGATTCTTTCCGTGACGAGATCATACAATCAATCTTTAACAAACTTGCTCACGTTCGCATTCATACCAATCATCAGAACATCAACCATTTTATATATTTTATTTTACACAAGCTACCCGCCCATGCTTCGCACAGGTACAGTCAGGGTCATAGCTACCGCCGTGTCTGCCGTATCAATGATACGGGTCCACTCAGCTACAGACGTCCCAATGTTTGTGTACCCAAAACCTCAAATTGCTGTTGATAATACGCCCGTAATGAATGAATACCTAGTGTACATTTAAAATCACACAAAAATCTAGCCTATCCCAGTCAGGATGGTATCATTTTTAAACTCGCTTTGCTCGCCCGTACATTCTTTTAGTAATATTACAATGAAAACTTAACCAATCCCAGTCCAGAATGTTCCAATTTTCGAGCTCGCTTTGCTCTCTCTTCAACGTATCTCCGGGGATGCTCAAATGTTTAAGCTTAGCTCACAAAAAACAATACTCTCCTTTGGAGCTTTGCTGCAGTCGGGTAAAAAGGGCCCCCAACATATTTTGATACTGGGCCCCTTTAAGACTACCTACGCCACTGGGTACAGACTACTGATATAGCGACACATTGGTGACATGTCAATACTTATACATAATTATGCCGAGATTTCTGAGCTATATCTAAGTTCAGAATAAATTGTCTAAATGATAGTGAAAACCGCATTCAAATCCATTGTTTAGTCGAGAATATCTAAGCGGTCACAAAGAGAGCGTGATGGCCCAGTGGTAACGGCCCCGACTTACGAGTTGAAGGTCGTGGTTCAAACCCAGGCAGGCTGCTTTACTTTGTGTAAATTTATTTCATCACCACTGTTCTCAAAACGGTGAAGGAAAACATCGTGAGGAAACCGGCATGTCCTAGAACCAAAAATTCGAAGACAATGTGACATCTACCATACCGCACTGGGCCCGCGTGGTAGATTACAGCCCACTCCCTCTCGAAGGAGGAGGCTTGTGTCCCAGCAGCAGTGGGGACATTATAGGCTGATTATGCTAAGCGGTCACACAGACAAACAAGAAAAGCGACTTTGTTTTATACTATGTTTATATTCCACACAGAGTCTGTTTCTATAATTTTCTTTTCAAGTAAATTTTATTCACGGAGGGGCTCGTGGATAAGGCCTAAAACGCACTAGCGGCACGCCGTATTCCGGCTAACCGGTCTCGGTTCTATTGCGGTACGCCACATTTCGAAAGAAATATTGGACATGACGGACGTCGAAGAAGTTGCTGCCGGTATTTATTTATATTATCGTTGAAAACATCGTCGTAAATATAAACATAAATTTTCGATACACCCTCTACTGTGACCTCTATCGACTGACTCAGGGGGAAGTGCTTGTGGCTAACCGCGTCGAGTGCCTGGAGGGAATGCGGCGCGCCGCTACATTCAACCGGTGCGGGCCGCCGCAGCTCCAAGACAACCGGAGCGGTTGACAGCTGGCCGCCAGTCAATATGTTGATATCATGCGGTTTCATATAAAAACTGAAGTGCGGCCTGCCGCAACGGCACGCCGCATCACGACCAGCAGTTAGTGCGTTTTAGGCCTAACAGCCGCACGGGTCGATCGAAGGGCCGCGGTCGGTATGTGGGTGACTATCCATTACAAATCGAGACCCCCTCCGTGCCTCGGAAAGAACGTTAAGCCGTCGCATCAGCAGAAGTCCAAAATTCGATCCAAAACCAGTTTTGCCAAGAGGTATCGTGTTACCCAGTAGTAACTGGATTGTGGAGCTCCTATAGACAGGTACTCCATGTAAAATACTGGTATTCAGCTGCATCCGCTTACACTGGACGCCGACCCCAACATAGTTGGAAAAAGTTAGGCAAATTGGTGTTGATTAATTTAATTCAATGACAATCACCTATCACACTTTTAAGAACCCATTCGATGCCAAGAACCCAGCGTATGGGTCGAAAAGTAGTTCGTTCGTGTGCCCACAACCCACTTATCCGAGCCGCTATACGTAGCATGCTGTAGCTGGGGCATGAACATAAGTCACCTATAGCTACGGATAGCGACTCCGATGCGGTTGTGGGCACACGAACGAATTACTTTTCGACTCATACGCTGAGTTCTTGGCATCGAATGGGAGAATCATTTATTTGCAGAAAATTACCAGTTGTAAGAGTTGGTGGTATAAGTACAGTCCATATTTTGCCTGTTTAGGGCATGCAAATTAATTTTACATTAATACCTAATAGGTACTTATTTTATTAAGATGGAAATACGAGAAAATTTCTATTAGGATCTTTATATAATGATAAATTTTAAGTTACAATAAAATATACACACATAACAAAACTTAAATTCTTAAAATACTATTTTTCTTTAGGTAGCAAAATACATGTTAAAAAACCCAAAATGATATGAATTTTATCATCGTGATCATCAACCCAAAGACGTCAACAACAACCCAAAGAATCGGAATGGTATGAAAATAATTACAAATTACCTGTGGATTCATTGAATATCCACTTCTAATTAAGCAGTAAGTACTTTCCTCTGTCCATGTGCTACCAGAATGTCAGGCTCAGAGGTACTGTTTTCCATATCAATAATATCCAACGAGGGCTGTATCAGTTTATGTTCGACACTCCACCAGACTGCAATAATTACTTATGCTTTTAGCAACAAAGCTAGAAGTTTCTTCGTCGGAAATAAAAAAATAATTGTATTGAATCGGTATAGAATTCGCGCGACGTTTACGCGAAGGCGGCACGATGGAGACAGCTAGGAGACGGTTATGAAACGGCTACGGGCAGCTACGAGACCGCTACGAGGCCGCCACGAAGCCGCTACGACACAGTTACGACACTGCTACGACACCGCTACGACACTGCTACGAGATAGCTAAGCGACGTCTACGGGACGGCTAGGAGATGGGTACGATGTGATGATGTAATCCTTCTTTCATCATCATCATTAGTGCTGTAGGTATGTTTTAGCAATAAAATGGCAATCTCACCCCAGTAAGATGATAAATGATAAATATATTTGTGACCTTACTTCTCAATACCTTAATTAATCTAAAATAATATATATAATTTTAATGATAATTGATTGATTATTTCAAAGCACCTAATCCGCTGCTATTCGTCACCAGTTAAAAAAAACATATTTATAATATATCTTAAACTGTTTCGTTTCTTAAGTTCCTAACTGTATACGGAACATTAAAAATGTTTAGCATAATAAGTGCTGCATTGCATAATATTGCAACGTGCCAAAACGCATGTGCATAATCTGCATTGCACGAATAATTTACAGTTACAACAATTACACACAAACGTTATTAAGATAAGCTTGATTACTCGTTGGATCATTCATTTGTACATAGGTATGAACATTTACATACACTGGCAGGAAAATACCAACATGACACTTGAACGGAAAAACCGCACCATGCAGCTATGTAGCAATCCTAGAGGTAGCGTAGATAATTCAACACTCGTTACCCGTGGTCCCAAATTCTCGCTCAACTGGATTTTGAGCATGTACTTAGAACGATCACACCCTCGCGAACCTTACAGCTCCTACATAATATTGTTGTTTTTACTGATTCATCATCATCATCGTTTCAGCTGAAAGACGTCCACTGCTGGACATAGGCCTCCCCCAAGCACCGCCACTTCGACCGGTTCTGTGCTTCCCGCATCCAGCGGATACCTGCGGCCTTCACATATTCGTATATTATATGCAATACATATATCGGAGTCAGTACATACCTCCCATAAAGTCTTCTTCCCATGGAGGTAGGCAGAAACTATAGCACGCCACCTGCTACGCTCCTTACATACTCCTTATCGGAGTCAGTATATTTTAACTATGTGGAGTAAATAACTTACTCCACTTATTTCAACGCGTGTGTTAACGAACCACAATTTTAAGATCTACCAATATCCTTATGGTTAAACAGTATATCAGTATATCCAAACAGCTATAAAATAAAAACCATAAACCTTTACCAACCATGCAGGGTGGTTATGAAGAACCTTGGGGTCTACTCCGAAGCGATAATCCGAAGTATTGGCAGAATGTTCAGCCGTTTCTTGACTTCCAATGTTTCCTTTTTAGGGTTCCGTAGTAAACAAGGAACCCTTATAGTTTCGCCATGTCCGTCTGTCTGTCTGTCTGTCTGTCTGTCTATCTGTCTGTCTGTCTGTCTGTCTGTTTGTCTGTCTGTCTGTCTGTCTGTCTGTCTGTCTGTCTGTCCGTCCGTCCGTCGGTCTCCGGCTTAGCTCAGAGACGCTAAGTCCTAGAAGGCTGTAATTTGGCATGGGTGTACATATTAATCACGTCGAGAAAGTCGTGAAATAAAACCATGAAAAACATTTTTTTTAGGGTACCTCCCTTGCACGTAAAACGAGGATGATATTTTTTTTTATCATCTAATACATAGTGTGGGGTATCGTTGGATAGGCCGTTCAAAAATATTGTGGGTCTTTCAAAGCCATTTTTCAATTCTGAGATCCGTTTGCGTAATATTAAGCTTTAAGGTGCTATTTTTTGTTAGAGTCAAGTGTCCCCCCCCCCCCCCGTGCCAGCTAAATAATGCTATGTTTTGGATATGTGAAAAAATTCATGGCAGTAGTATATATAATGAAATTAAAAGGAAAACTATCACAGCTTTACAAGTTTACAAGTTTACAAAAGGTTTACAAGTTTTCGAGTAATCGTCGACCAACTTAAATTTGCAGTTGAAGAATTGACCGTAACGTATATAGATGTATGGGAGAGCATGTTTTTCAACTACAATGTTAAGTTTGTTTTTGGGATGAATTCATCCTAACTACGGAACCCTTCATTGTGCGTGGTCCGACACGTACTTGGCCAGTTTTTTTGTCTTTAGAGGATGCCCATGAGTTCAATTTCACCCCTTTTTAAGAAAAACCTCTTTCTTTTGTTTTTCATATTCAGTGAGAGTCTTGAATATGTGCACATATCGAAATGAGGGAAACTAAGCTTAATTTTATCTACGGAAAAATATTTTAAAAAATCTAAAAATACAATTAAAATTTTTATAGGACTGTTTAAATTCTTGTTCACTGCTGTGACCCCCTGTGTAAACAAATCGGTATAACTTTTAAACGAATCGATCTATCACGATGAAACAAACTCAGTAATGACTGGAAATAATAGGGCGTCTTCATAAAATAAAAAGTAAAGAAAAAACTCGCCCTCAATTAAGAATTAGGGTGATTTTCTAACAAAAATCTGATATTTTTTCATCAATTTTACAATAATTGTAAAATATCTCAATGAAAGTCCCGATACCTACCCCTTTTTATTACTTTAAATTATTCTCCATTGTATCAGCTTTCTAAAAGTTAAATAAAATACTGTATTTATAACACAACACAACGTTTCCTATCAACTGTTAAAGAAAGGCCTTGCACTCGGCCACGTTCTTTACTTTAGCAGGTAGAAACCCTTTTTGGTATTTTTTTTTTTTGTTTTTTTTTTAGATTTTCCGTAAATAAAATTAATCTTAGTTTCCCACATTTTGATATGTGCACATTATCAAGACTCACACTGTATATAGGATGAAATTGAATTCTGTTAGCCTCGCAAAAAATCGAAAATAGCTCAACCGATTTTTGTTTTTGTTTTTTGTTTTATTCGCCTCAATACTGGGGTGGTTTAGAAAAAAACCAAAGGAACAGTCGAAAAGTCGAAAGAATCGTTTTGTCTCACGTGGTAGGAAGTTCACCGGTTCATCTAGTATAATCATATTATTTAAAACTTATTTGTAGCTATAGTAGGCATTTACAATGATCGTAAGAATATCAATCGTGATCTTCATGGTGGTTTAGTGAATACAAGTCTTACAAAACGTTATCTTGTATACCAAAAAAGTGTTATTAGACATAATCGTCAAGATAACAGATACTGGACAATTTGCGGGACAATTGTATTTGTTTATTGCCACTCTCCTGTATTTCAGATGTGGTCTTGTTGACTCTACTTACGGTTACGATTCCAAGATCTGTGATTAATCGAACTCATCTGACCTTGTTGATTAGTGCCATCAATTCAATGTACCTACTGATTAACTTTGCCAATGGTTGTCTATGATGCAAACCTCTACCAAACCGTTATCAATTTTTAGTATCTATGACATCCATGAATTTGTACGCCTTCTGGGTATAACATAGCGCGCTTGTATTTTTTTTGTACAACAACTATTTTATTGTACTTATGTTAACAAATGATTATGATTATGACGATTATACGATTCCATATGGCTCAGAAATATTAAAGACTGAAATTATAATGATTAGAAATCATTATAATTACTCTACGACGTACGGCATTTCATACAAACTTTTCAAGCCCTTGTTTTTCGAATGAACCGATTTTAATAAAACTTCATACGCAAGCAGGATACAAAGGTCTAAAAAGTTAGTTAGGAACATTTTTGAAATGTCTTATTTAAAAACAGATAACTGGAAATCTGTGTTTCTATGGAAAATTTAAAATTGGTCTAATTTGTCTGTAACACTATTTTTCAAATCAAATCAAATTATTTATTTTTGCAAACATGGGTAATTGGTACATAGATGTTTTCTTTAAAAGTAGTCCTCCATATTCTACCGTCTCATGGGCATGCAAATAATATTCAATTCCAAAAATTCGATTGATATCGAATAAATATAAATGTCAAATCATTAAAATTATAAAAAAACAGACTAATTCAGTAGTAACATTTTCACATTAATGTCACAAAAATATAATAAAGTATGTCAAAGTATCAATCAGAATAGGAACATGTATATCAATCATAATAATAGTTTATCAATCAGTGCAGAGATTTATCAATAAGGAAGTCGTCAATTGTGTAATAGCTTTTCTCAATTCATATTTTGTTTAGTGCCCTTTTAAATTTTATTGCAGTCATATTTGTTATTACATCAGGTACTTACTTTATTATAAAGACGTGGGGCAATACCAAAAAAACTATTCTGCATATGTGCGGTTTTACATTTCACTTGGCATAGTTTGTTTACATATTGAGTCCGTATCGGATTTTTTCGAACTGCTGACAGTTTTTCAAATAATTGTGGATTGTTTTTTACAAATAGAGCTGTTTCCAAAATGTACAAAGAAGGAAAAGTTACAATTTTTAAAAAATGAAAATAGGACAGACAGCTAAAATTACAGCGAAAATGATCTTAACTAACTTTTTAGACCTCGGTGGTTTATAGTCAGGAGTCTGACAGACCCCTCCGCCCGCCCCAGGGCGGAAGCCAACCCACAAAAAAAAACACCTGTCGACAATAAGTTTGGACATGGGAGATGGCGAGTCATATTTATAGAACTTTACGGTTTTGTTTGTATTCATATTCAATATTGTAATTAACTGACAGTAGTAATTATTATCAGCATACAGTGTAAGAGTAATTATCATTAACTAAACAAAAATATACGCACTGCGCTACCGCATTTAGAGACTCGTTTTTTTCAATTTGACAGATAGGTAAATAAGTAGACAAACTTTATGTATCATAAGGTTTATCAGCAACATTCAGCACTAATAGACTTATAATTAATCCACTTAAGCTTATGTAACCCAAATTACTAAATCTTCTTAGCATGTTATTATAAACCAAAGATGTGAAAATTGGGCACAAGACTTGCAAATCCTGCTCAAGCTCTTGCATTCATTTAATAAAATCACACCGAAAATCTAACCTATCCGAGTCAGGATGCTCCAAATTTCGAGCTCACTTCGCTCGTTCTTGCACTCACATATTAAAACCACGGTGACGCGAAACCTTAACATATCCCTGGTCTTGAATGTTCCAATTTCTGAGCTCTCTTCGCTCTCTCGAATAAAAACTTTACGTATCCGAGTCAGGATGTTCCAATTTGAGGCAAGGTTCGCGCCCTCGCGCCCCTAGTCGCCGCAGGAGACGCCCCGGGCGTCGGGAGTCGTAAGCCGATTTCCGGCCACCGTAGGCGCGTGCCTTCGGACGGTGAGCGATGGGTAGCTCACAATCCGATAAGGACCAGGCCCGGGTCGACGGCGCGTCGTATTCCACGCACGCCTTAAAGAGTTGTCAGCACCAACTGACGGGATCCGCTGTGGCCAATGCCTGCCAGGGTTGCGAGTTTGTCCGAAAGGGATATCGTGGCCCTGGCACACAGGCAAATGAAGGAATACGGGTGGGTTTTAGTCAGTAAAAGTCTGACACGCCCTCTCGCTCCGCCCAGAGCGGGAGAAGTTATTTGATAATTTCCCACCCAAAAAAAAAAGGATGTTCCAATTTTCTAGTTGCGGTAAGTTCACAATAACAGCCTAACCAGAATCAGGATGCTATTTTACTTATTTTGTTAAAAAATACCCTCATTTTAAGCTTCGCCGCAGTCGGGGAAACAGGGCCCATAAAATTTCACACGGGGCCCCTTTAGGACTAGCTACGCCACTGAGCGGGTCGCTGCTCGCTAGTACCTAAATGATAAATTGAAGTCACTTATCTTCGAAATTACGTAACGGATTTTGATGCGGTCTTCACTATTAATTAGAGAAATTATCCTGGGAGGTTTTTTTCTTTTTTTTACGTTGCCGGCACACTAGGAATTTCCCCTGTATTGTGGGTGCGTTTACAAACATTTAAACTCACATACACAAACAACCAGACCCGGAACAACTACTTGTAGGTCATACAAATATTTGTTCCGTGCGGGAATCGAACCCGGTGTATTGAATACATATAAATAATCTTACATATAGGTATAAAGAAATCTCGATGTTTTGTCAAGTCTTAAAAACGGTGCGAAGCAGGGGCGGGTCGCTAGTTTAGCATATTTGAGAGAATATTACCAAAGTCGGCACATTAGCAGACGAATATTGGTGACCGCAGTGTGATGTGAAGCCACGTGGAAACCTAGCATTCCTGACCTCTGTGTCATCATTCATCAATTTCTTCAAAGAGCTGTAAACAAACAAAGTCTGTAATTAAGAGAAGACACGGTTTTACCATTAACAAGCCTAGTAAAAATCTTGATAATAGAGTTGAAATCAAACAATATTATCATTTTTATCTCGCAACAACATAGAGGAGCGACATTCATTAGTTTTGCAATTAAATTATTTTGGCAAAGATCATCGACATCGTATTCATCACCAGACTACAGTGGTACGTTTCTGGACAAAGTAGGCTTCTCCAATCGCAACCATGTAACTCTATCCTCGACCACTCTCGTCCCGCTGCTACGATCTACCCTAAAACTCGTACGATCGTTAGCCAATTAGGGCGGCTCGCCGTCCTAATTGGCTAACGATCGTACGAGAGAGATCATCGACATCGTATTCATCACCAGACTACAGTTGTACGTTTCAGGACAAAGTAGGCCTCTCCAATCGCAACCATGTAACTCTATCCTCGACCACTATCGTCCCGCTGCTACGATCTACCCTAAAACTCGTACGATCGTACGAGTTAACGATGCGATTTCGTCGCGCGATGTAATTGATCGTGCGATAGGTCCAACAGGTGTCCTAATAGCTAGCGAGATGGGCATCACGCGATGGCGCTGCCGCCGCGCCGTCACCGCAACGGCGCCATTTCAACAATGGCTGCTTTACAGAGATGCACAGTTTTTACTTTCGGGCAATATTGCTTTGCGTTGCTGTGCTCGCGCGATGACTTGGGACACTCAAAAGTGATTTGTAGCTTTAATTGAAACGATCGCACGATCAAATCCATCGTACGATCGTTATTAAGAATTTCCTGTGCTCGTGCGATCACTTGCAAGCTTAATTTAGGACACTATAGAGAAATATGTGTGTTTAATCATAAATTACATTACATTTTAAAATTCAATTTTAGTGAATTTCAGGATTTTATTTAAGTGAGTTGGTAGGTACATCTGTTATTTAATTTTAGTTATAATTGTATTATTGTGATGAGTATTTAAAGCTTGGATACTAACATAATTCTTAAGTATACTAACAAAAATATGGATCACTTGTGTCTGACAATAATACCCCCTTAGACATATTCCTAGTCTATTAATTTGTTATTATAAATTATATCGATTAACGGAGTGTGGTTCGCACCTCTAAAAGTCCACAAAAGGGAACATCTATTTATTTTCCTTAACTTTGTAGCAGAGTAGCATTATACCCATAAAACTGAGTTAATCAGGCAACTGCACAGTCGTGAATTATAAAATAGTTATTGTAATAAAATATTTGATTGCTGAAATATTATTTTTATACAGAGTGCCTGACCTTTGGACAATGGAAAAGAAATACTTTTGTGTTATTATATTATTCGTAGTAAGTACCTACCTAGGTTTGCTAATTTGCTACAGCAGACATTTGTCTGCTGAGACAATTCCAGAATCCTGAAGCACAAATTAACATCGTTTAAAAAGTTTTAAAATTGGTTGACATGGCTTTATTTAAGTTAAAATGTTTGGTCAACTTTTCTACCGTCGACTTACATATGTGGTTCATCTAAAGATTATGGCCCATAAACTTTAGGCTATGTGATGGAGGCCTTCATTACATCTCATAGTTTCATTTTGCTCGTTATCTTTTCTCTGAAAAGGTATTAATGTCTTAAATTTAGATAACGGTAATTTGTAAGGTGGTTACTGATAAGATACAATATTTCTTATTACAGGGATTATGTCACGGGGTAAGCAAGGCGTCTGAATGTACCGCGCGAGGAAGATTCCCGAACGACGAGTCTGCTGACTGTCGGGGCTACACAATGTGTCTCTTGGGCGGTCTCACAAACTTCACCCAGTACAAGCTCATGTGTCCCATGGGCTCTGTTTACAGCCACTTAGAAGAACAATGCACTAATGCAACAAATTATAAATGTTATCCGAACTTCAACTGCACTGGTGTCGGGAACCTCGCCGTTCCTGAAAGTACAGATTGCTCTTCGTATGTTGCCTGCTTCGAAGGCTTGGGCAGCGTAGGCACAGCTAGAGTTGTTGGATGCCCGCCAAATACGCTTTTTAATTCCACTGCAGGTGTCTGTGTTAATAATACTGAATTTACTTGTACAACTCCTAAAATAAATGTGAATAAGGGCGTGATAGTGGTAGAAAACCCACACAGTGGTCACGAAGAACCATCGCATGGGGCAGTGAGCAATGCTGTTATTGCGACCATTTCATTTTCAATGTTTTACTCTACAACTTTCCTACAATCAGTCTTAAAATAATAAGTTTATTAAATGAGAACATCTTCCATTTAGAACAAAAACTGGATAATTTAATATAATCTACAAGTAAATAAATGAGTCGTTTATACAAATGTTTTTTATTTCCAAGCACTTCCTTTATTTACATTAAATATATTGTGATTAAAAATCAACGACGTGAGCCTCGCTCGGCGAACACTTCCGTTACGCCTAGGCAAGTAATTATTTATTTAATAAACAAGTAACAATGGACTCAATTAACAGTAATGTATGGCCTGACCGCCTGACATACGTCAGTATTGTCTGGGTTTGTCTTATACTATAGGATAAATAGTTCAAGAACTTTGAAGTTGAAGTTTGGCGGTGAGGAGCAATATGCTCGCCCGCAGGTTCGCTCGCTGCACGACAGACGTCAAGGCTGTGCGTCAAGGTGACCTTAGGGCCTAGACAAAATCCAAGCGTTTTCCGTACACGCGATTTCCGCTCACGCTAAGGACTTGACGTTAGCGTGTTGAAAATGGTAGACAAGTTACACATGGCACGCAGAACGCCCATTCCGCAGCGTTACCCGAAACATTATTATGGAATAATGTGTAGCAAATGTCACAGTGACGCTATTGCGTTAACAATAATAATCAAAACTGCTGTGTGTATTGGAAAGTAATTGAAGTGTTTTATTAATACCAATATATTACTTTCCTCTATGATTAATACAAAGAAAGTAAGTGGACGGCTTAAAATAATAATTCAAGTTAATGTAGAAATTGTGATTTAATTAGTAGGTATCTCTAAAAAAATATATTGCTAAGTAATAGAAAAACTTGTTTTTATTGCGATGAGTAATCAATGTATTTTTTTTTTAATTTTGATGGAATCTAATGATCTTTAATCTGACTTCGTGCGAGTCCCGAGCAATTTAGTTTGCTGATAGAATTTATGGAAAGGCAGGTTTACCTATTACTATGTTTTCATTTATTTCAAATTCCTATCCCAATATTGGACCTACTCGAGATTATGGAATGCACAATGTAAACAAACTCTCAATGGTGCTTTTTTATGATTGTGGTTCTTACATTTGTTATTCCTTTATAGATAAACTCGATTCCAAACCTTAAAACTTGTTACTTAGATAGGGTTTTAGAATGCTAGTAACTAAATTAAATAAACAAAGATAACACTGTTTACTTTATTTAAGCATTAGCGTGAGCGTCCGATCTCCCGCTAAAAGCGTGTTACGGAAACGTCAAAATATCATTAGCGTTTGTCTAAAGTGGCACTTGTCTACCATTTTGAAGATTTATTTTGTCGTTAATCTGTCACGCTCGCTTCTAAAGTCCATTTCACGAAAGAAGTACCGCAGACGTGGCGCTGCAGGCATGGGTTATTTTAGGAATGTTGCTAACGCTAACTTAGCGTATAATAATAATTAGTTCCACTTATTTTCGCGGGACTTCTTTCGTGAAATGGACTTTAAGTTCCTTTCCGCATGAGGAATAATGACTTTGTCTACCAATTTAGCAGCAGTCACGTGACATCTGGTAACAAATGTCAACTCCATACAATTCGATTTTTCCGTTGGTGTTAACGCTTACAGAAAAGGGATTTTGTCTAGGCCCCCTTGTTTAAAGCGAGACAGAAGCATGGCAAACAAATTTGGGAAGCGAATTCGCGAACTAAATAAGTACCTACACCTAGCTAAAAATACTGTTGCTGCTTGATTAGCTAAACAGCCTTATAATTACCTTGTAAGGGCTCCCAAGTCAAGCAAACTAGTTACCCAGGCTGCGGAAGCCAGGCTATGGTAGTCACTTCATGACTCATTGGAGCCCGTTTAGTAGGTAGCTAGGTACATACCTACTCCTTTTACGATCAATCCAGCAATAAGGAGTTTGATTTTAGTAAGACTGATTGCAAATTGACCGTGCTATTATAATACTCAAAGGCTAGGCTATTATACTTTTGATATTCATATAACAGATGGACCGGAATGAACCGATACCCGATTATTCGTCAAAGGCCACAAGAAGAAGACTTATTTATTTATGTATGGCAATAATACTGCTATAAACGTCAAAACAAAATCTCAAAACTGATCTGACAGTGTCTTAATAGAGGTTATGTTACCTTAGGGGCTATTGGTAAATAATTTCCAAATTTATTTTAATACAGCTTTGATAATTAACTGTGCTAATAATTTAAAAAAAATAAGGCATACTTTTGCTTAAAATACACCGTCAATGTATTCGAACGTTATTGTTCCAAGGTAAGGCAATCGAATCTTTTAGGTTAAAGATCGTCAATATAATTTGATTTTTATTACTTATAATGTATCAATTTACAGACAATGGACAAGGCTAGCGTGTCTTTGTCGTTCACTGACATCTGTGGAAGGACAGAAGCTTCCTCAGAGTAGTAAATCTAGCGATGGCATCTCACCTCCTCCTCGCAAGCCTAGAGGACCTACCGACATCCTACAGGCATTAGCGGCTACTGTTGGAACTGACCCCACAGCTGCACATTACAAGTAAAATATATAATTCATAAAGTGCATTAATTTACATAAAAATAAATAGTATTTATCTACTTACTGCAAAATATTTCCAATAGCTAATATGAAGAATCATTTAAATTGGCTTACAATTTTACGTATATTCATAATCATCAATTTATTTGTCTATTCAAAATTTATAAAGACTTATTGTGCTTACAGATACCATGATGACCCATATTTAATACCACTGTCAAACTTCCGCAAGAGATCCTATGCATTATCAGCTGAAGCTGGCCGCAAAGCAGCAGCTTGGATACGTGATGAACATGCTGACCTATTCACCACAAGGGAATGGGACCCACCTAGCAAGAACAAAACACCATATTTTAATGCAGATCCCAAGATAGAAGCATTCGCCCCTAAGCCTATTTATAATGATGCAAGCAAGGTAAAAACAAATAATTAGAATAGGTTTATATAAAAATTTGCAGTACCTATTGATGATACCGAGTGATCTACTTTCCTAATTATATGTTGTGTAGTACATTTATAAAATAGAATTAGAGTAAAATCTGACTTAATTGGCTGTTAAATGCGGGTAAAAACTAAGTATACCTAGGGCAACAAATTTAAAAACCTTTGCATAGACAAGTAGAGTAACATTACAACAAAAAAACAAAAATCTTTTCTATATTTCAGGTCACTGAAGAAGACTTGAAGTACACAATACAAAATGCACTAATAGGAGATTCAATCACAATATACCAACTACTAGGCGGCGCAAACGGAGTGAGTGATGAATTGAAGCTGCAGTTCCTGCAACTGTTGTGCTTCTACAACGAAAGGGAACCTGATTCGATGGAGTGGCTTGAGGAGAGGTGGTTTGCTGCTAATGTTAGAGACAGGCAGGCGGCCACTTGGAGGTAATAATATTAATTTGTTTATTGTGAGATGACACTATACTCTAAAAAAAAACAAAAGGCCCGTTTTGACATTTTGCTTGCTGCGCGATTGACTATCGCAACCTAACTAGTGAAGTAACCATACGACTCGGTACTCGATACATACGATAAATCGATTCAAGTTAAATGTCAAAACGGGCCTATTATTTTTAGACAACTTTAATTATAACTGGTTTAAAGTTGTATATTATATTTTATTTTATTTTATATTCTATTTTATTTCATATTCTATTCTAAACATGCCTTTTACTAATCTAATTGGCCTTTGGCCGTGTTATATTAAAGTACAACAAAGAAATAATATTATAGATATGTACTTATTTATAAATCTGCCCATCATTCATAATCAGCCTATAAGGTTCCCACTGCTGGGACACAGGCCTCCTCTCAGTGGCCCCTAATCTACTTCGCGGGCCCAGTGCGGGTTGGTAGACGTCACAAGTCTTTAAAATTTTTGGTTCTAAGACATACCGGTTTCCTCACAATGTTTTTCTTCACTGTTTTGAGAGCAGTGGTGACGAATTAATTGATACAAAGTAAAGCGCCTGTCTGGGTTCAAAGCTGTCCATGCCTCACTGCAAATCAGTTCATCATAATAAGAAAGAAAGAAAAGAAAAAGAAGAAAGAAAATACATTTATTTAACACAGACTAAAAGGCATACAATATAACATACAGCAGATAAAAAAAAAATACATTAAAAAATCAAACAAGTAGGTAAAAAGTGTAAAATGCGATGTAAGAAATTAGCAGTAAAGTGTGCCTCACGGCTGCGTTAAAAGGCCCAGTTCAGCAAAAAATCCCAGACAACTAGAGCCTGACGCTGGTAATGACCCAATAAACTGACGCTTAGATAGAATAGACCCAATGGAATTTCGAAAAATTAGAACTTATTGTCATATACCTAAGTTGGTTATTTCAATAAATAAAAAATTGTTGGTTGTTTAAGTTTAATATTTCCCATAATAAAAAGACAATTAATTTATTTTTATTTCATTGTTTCAAGACTTGGTGGACTTGCTGATCAGATCTTCGAATCAATGGACCCAAAGAAGCCAGAAGCATACTGTGCCATGATTCAGGGCATGGCTAAATATTACCAGGTAAATTACTCTGCTACTACAGAAGTGGTGACATGTCAAAACCTCAAAATTTCGGTGCTATATCTAATTTAAATATTGATATATTATTCACATAGATCTTCCAGAAAAAAATCTCTGAATGACAGGGAAACTCATCAAAATCCATTACCTAGTTTATAAAAGAACTAAGCGTCAAACATGAAAAGCGATTTGTTATACAGTGTGAGTGTTCATAATGTGCAATGAGTGAAACTAAGCTTAATTTTATCGACGGAAAAAATATTTAAAAAAACAATTCAATTTTTATAGCATTTTTTAAATTTTTGTTTGCTGCTGTGACCCGTTTTGTGTGTAAACAAATCGGTATAACTTTTAAACTAAACGATCTATCACGATGATACAAACTCAAAGTCAAACTCAAATAATGACTGGAAATAATAGGTAATAGGTCGGGAAATAAATATGTGATATGATATAAGGTTGTTTCAAAAACCACGAAATTTTGCATGCTATGTTTTATAATAGCTAGACATGTTTGTGCCATTGTAATTTATTTTAACACCATTTTATGTATACCGTGTCTTATGCAAATAAATGATTTGATTTGAATAAAAACTAAAGAAAAAACTCGCCCTCAATTGAGTATTAGGGTGATTTTATAACAAAAATCTGATATTTTTTCATACATTTTTATAATAATTGTAAAATATCTCAATAATAGTCCCGATTACCTACCCTTTTTTATTACTTTAAATTATTTTCCATCGTATCAGCTTTCTAAAAGTAAAAATACCATGTTTTTATCTCAATTACAACGTTTCCTATCAACTGTTAAAGAAAGGCCTTGCACTAGGCTACGCACTTTACTTTAGCATGTAGAGAACCTTATTTTGTAAAAAAAAAAAAACCGTCAATAAAATTAAGCTTAGTTTCACTCATTTCGATATGTGCACATTATGAAGACTCACACTGTATACGTAATATGATACTTAGATTAAAAATGACTGCATCAAACTTTCATGTTTGAGAATAAAATATTAGCCATAATAACGTTTCAGGCAGAAAGAGCTCACATGCTAACCCAGGAGGCGATTGAGAAAGGCATTCCTCTATCCACAAGCGTGTACAACTCACTCATAGCCTGTGTCGGATTCCTGCGCGAAGGAACTACCCTGCGTGTCGAAGCTCTTCGATCTTTATTAGGGGAGATGCATGAACAGGTGAGAAAATGTTTGGTAATTAATTGAATATTCATTGATAGAAAAATACTGTTCTTTATTTCATAACTAAACAACACGCAGCACGGTTGGCGCAGTGGTTAAGCAATTGACTGCTGCGCTGCGTGTCGTGGGTCTATTCCCGCACGGAATAAATATTTGTATGACCTACAAGTAGTTGTTCCGAGTCTGGCTGTTTGTGTTTGTAAACGCACCCACACACACAGAAGAAAAAAAAAACTAGTGACCCGCCCCGCCGTTTTTATGACTTCACGAAACATCTAAATTTCTAAATGTAAAATTATAAGTATACGGTGGAGAGCAGTGGTGGCCCAGTGGTATCGGTCCTGACTTACGAGTTGTAAGTCGTGGGTTTGAAGTCGAACCCAGCGGGGCGAGCACGGCCTACTGTGACGTGACTTGAGTCACATATTTTATCACAGTTTGAGCGATAAAACTGTTTTGTCATAAAATGCTAGTAGAAATTGACATGACATAATTTATCATGTCTTGTCACAGACCCCCAAAAAAAACCGGCATTTTGTGTAAATAATTACATCACCACTGACTCTCAAAACGGTGAAGGAAAATATCGTGAGGAAACTGGCATGTCCTACCTAGAACCAAAAATTCGAAGACATGTGACATCTACCAACCCGCACTGGGCACGCGTGGTGTTATTACAGCCCACTCCCTCTCGAAGAGAAGAGGCCTGTGTCCCAGCAGTTGGAACATTATAG
This sequence comes from Tiliacea aurago, assembly GCA_948098905.1. Classification (NCBI taxonomy): domain Eukaryota; kingdom Metazoa; phylum Arthropoda; class Insecta; order Lepidoptera; family Noctuidae; genus Tiliacea; species Tiliacea aurago. The sequence continues at coordinate 9,814,847 of OX402579.1, read as the reverse complement.
GCTGATTATGATACGGTGGAGTTCCAGAAAAAAAATATGTTAATGCCGCATCCAAATCCGTTTCGTAGCTAAAAAAAAAGAACAACATGGTCACACAGACATAAAGAAGCAACTTTAATTTAAATTATGTATACAACATGTCCCAGAATTAACGCACAACCTCTTAAGGGGTCATTGTACTCATCATTATGAACAACTTTTACTATGGGACCAAACCAGAAATCGCGATAAAAAAATCAGCTGTTCCCTACATTTATGTTCTAATAACTCGTCAAAATGTAGGCAATAGTTGATTTAGTTCCCAATTTCAGGTTCAGTCCAATAGTAAAAGTTGTTCATAATGATGAGTACAATGACCCCTTAAGAGGTTGTGCGTTATTTATGTTACACCTTGTATATGTGTAACATTGTGTATGTAGAGTTAAACAGATAAAAATAATGGTTGCAAAATTGTCTACTACTGGCTTCTAAACCCCAGGGTATGTTCAGTAAAGCGAAAAAATAATAATAAAAATAGAAAAAAAAAGGGTTTATTGCAAGTAACAAGACTCATATACAAACAGATACAATTTTGACGTTCAAAAGTGCCATTTATGTGCCTATTTGAAATAAATAATTTGACTTTGACTTACATAAAAAGGATACAGACAGCATAACAAGCACAGACAAGATAACAAGCACAGACAAAAACGCTCACAAGGTAACAATATGTCTGCTGCAGCATTGCCGGATATAAGGGCAATCCAGTCTGTTGGCGATCATCACCAGGACGGTATTGGCGCTGCCCCGCACTCTGCGCACCAGAGACGCGCACCGTGTTTTTGGGGGACAGTCTCATGTAATTTTTGACGTACGAAAAGTGCTGATTCTCAGCCTAATTTGAATAAATGACTTTTGATTTTTTGATTTGATTGCTTGTGCATCGTCGCGTGAAAGCAGTCGGTGCGCGCCTCCGCGAACAATAATGTAATGAATGTGTATTATTGTAAATCTTTTATTCTTATTTTCCAGGGTATAGCTCCTAACGACGAGACATTGTCATCATGCCTGCGCTCATTGTCAGCTTGGGGAGGCGGCAAAATATTGCAACAAACGGCGCTACAGATAATCGCAGAGTTCAGACGAATAGATATACAACCCGGCCTAGCTGCTTACTACTACTTACTCTGCTTGTTTTGTAAGGAAAGTAAGTATAAATCGCCGTTTTTTATTTGTGTAATAAAAAATGTTTCGCCTGATGATTTTTCTTACTTACATTGTGGGTTATCAGGTGCTCGGCTTAGGCTCAAAATATGTATATAATATATGTGTATTATAAGTTTATAACATATTTTTGTACTTGTGCACCCATTATATTTATAATAAATTATGTTATTTTTTAATAATATTATATTCTCTCAATCAGAGCACCCGCCATCTTATCTCTTCACCACCTTTGGTTGACTGGTAGAGAATGCCTAAGGCATTAAGTCCGTCTTTGTACCTTATTGTGCGCGAGAAGTTTAAATAAATACTCAAACTCGGTACCAATAGTTGTACTTAATTTTTAGGTTTCCGTACCTCAAAAATAAAAAACAGAACCCATATAGAATCACTTTGTTGTCCATCTGTCTGTCTGTCAGTGTGTCAAGACCCTTTTTCTCAGGAAGGCTTAGAGGTATCAGGTTGAAATTAATATGAAATACGTAGGTTTACGATCCCTTGGAGCTTCTAAGTCAACACAATAAAAAAATACGGCTATTTATGCGACATATTTTGATACTCGCAAATAAATCAAAACCTGTAGGGTACTTCCCGTTGACCTAGAACCATGAAATTTGGCAAGAAGGAAGGTCTCCCAGCACAAATAAAGGAAAAAGTTCGAAAATCGTTAATTTGTATTTATATCACATAAAAAAGTTTGTTTTGTGATTACAAACTTACATTTTCAGTTGGAAAATTGACCGTTGCGTATATCGATATATGGGAGAACAACTACAATGTTAAGTTTGTTTTTAGATGAATTCATCCCGACTACGGAAACCAAGAAAAAACCGGCCAAGTGCGTGTCGGACCACGCACAATGAATGAGCGTAGTCCGACACGCACTTGGCCGGTTACGAAGGGTAGACCAGACCTGAGTTAGGACATAGGATACTTTTAATCCCAATATCCCATCTTACTCACTCTCACACACTCACACACACTCACAAACACTCTCGCCCTCACTTCCACTCTACATCATTACATACAAACTTTTGAGTGAATTTGTCTTTTGTAATTGTTAATTTTATTATAAGACTTCCTAAAGCTGTGTGTCTGGAACAAATGTCTTCCATGTATGTTGTATGTGCGTTGATAGCTGCGCCACAGTATTTTACTTTTGTAGCTATCTTTGTGTCTTTTGTTAAGTTATACTGCAGTTATAGCTGTAAAATAAAAAAAATAAAAAAATAAAATAAAATATACCTAAAATTGTTCCTAATAAATAAATAAATAAAATTAAAAATAAATATTTCCGCGGAATAGAGATTTATGCGGCTCAAACTGCGGGGCGCAGCTAGTTATAAATATACAGAGAAAGAAAAATGTTAAGTCTGAAACAATATGTTCTATTATTTAGACGGGTGTTGAAAGATGCGAGACAGTTATTAGCTTTTGTAACTATCATCGTTTCTATTGTAATTATGCCAATTTGTTGTACTTATGTTTCAAATAAAAAAACGTTTTACTTTTTTTTACAAACCTTGGAACAAAATATCTAGAGGATCTAAATAAAAAAATTTAAAAAAATATTTGTCATTGCAGGAGGACCCCGTTTTGATATACTATCGACAATAATAACTGAGCTGGAACAAAAGGAACATTTAGATGCCAAAGAACCTGCTGATACCAATTTCTTTATAACGGCTATGGGGGTTTGCAGTGATCATCTTCAGGTCAGTAAAAGTCGTAAAAAACGATGATACAAAAAGTCAATCACCAGATTCATAAAATTCATATTTAAAGCTCTTGGGGCTTAATGAAAATAACTAGTATTTTATATTTAGACAGAAAACTTGATTCTTTTGAAATATAACAATACTCGTAGATGTCCACAGAGCAGTAGTGATGTGACATACAAGTTACGTTTAGTAATAACATAGATTAAAAGAGACGCGAATTTTAAATAAATACAACTAAAGCATTAATATTTTTTTTTTTATCAAAGCATTTATAGATATTCACACAAAACAAAATAATAAATCATAGTTAACCTTTTTTTCAGAATATAACAATGGCAGAAAGGTTACATGCACTACTTATGAAAGGGGACAACTACAAATTGGTCGGAGACGCATACAAAGAAAGCATTTACTATAGGCACTACATCACAGTTGCTTGCAGGTATAATGTTATATTGTTAATTCTAACACTCCTTAAAATATCTATGGATTTCGTCTATTTTCTCTTATAATTTTAAATCATAAATGTCTTTATTTGACAGACACGCACCTTTCGAGAAAACTCTGGAATTACTAGACACATTGGTACCAAATGTTTATGTTCCTGAACCAACAGTAATGGAAGAGGTAAGTTAGTCAAATATTAATGAGCTTTTAGACTAAAAAAAACTTAAAACATTGAACAGCACATGATTAGAGATCGGATATTCGGATGCATATTTACCTAAAGTACGTTTTTTTTCCCGGCAAAGGATACAAAGTATGGAAACAGCTTCTTAAAATATATTTTTATTCCGGGATCGCGGGGTTTCATTAATAACAGTGTGTAGGTATATAATTTTGTATTCCTAAGTATACCAAATATTTCTTATCTATTTAGAACTAGGCAAGCATTTTGTGGAAAATATAACACGATTAAAAATCACTATTAATATTTCTTCAAAACCTTTTATTCTAAAATGAAATATATTATATTATATTCGGGAATACACAGTACAAAAGATTAGTTCTTAAAAACTTGTCAGTCCTGGAAACCGACACTTTTTCCCGTACCGAAGCGCACTCCATACTAGTCAACTCTCAAACTTTAGGTGAATATGCATCCAAATATCCGATCTCTACACATGATACAGTCGAATGTATTAGTGCATTTATGGGTATACATGTATACAGACCGCTAAGCGTCGCCAGTTTGGTGCAACACGTCACATTAACATGTCGGTGACGCGAACGTTTTTGTCTCTACCAAAAATCGCCTAATGAGAATTTTAATCGAAACAAACAACTGCCTTTGTATTCAAAGTAATACTAGATTAGCTGCAGTATTAGCGGTTTACATAATAAACTACAATAAAATAATTCTAAATAAAACGCTAAAAGAGTTTTGTCAGAAGTGGGATTCGAACCCACGCCCTCAGAGAGGACCAGAACAACTCAACTCACGTTCAGTGAGTAAGGGAACCTTGAGTCTGGCGCCTTAGACCGCTCGGCCATCCTGACAGCTGACGTAGTGACTGAAATTATAGTTCTATAACATACAGGCGGTTTTTTATTTGATTAAAAATCGATGTAAACACTATTTTATTTAAATACATTACAATCATTTTAACGATGACGCAGTAATTTTTTTTGTACAATCATGTATTAGTCATCAATTCGTGTGTTGCTAGCTATTGAATTTGCATATTATGAGATTGTTTAACTTACGAATTGATTTTATTTAGGTAGGTAGGTACCTATTAACAATTTATTTTGTTACTCAAAACAATATATTTCTTTCAATCTTCTTTCCAAATCGGGCGGAAAGTTGTTCAATTAAGCGTTAATCATTGTGCTCATTTAGGTAGGTATTGAGCTCCTTAAGTTCTGAGTAGAGCTGCACGAATACTGACAAATGCGTGCACTGACTGGTGAGGTCCACTCAATCTGTGTGGTTCTTTCCTCAAAAGACCATTTCAGACACCAATCCGGATTCAAGATTATATCTGGACTTTGAAAGACACTGTGTGTGACCTCTGAGTTTGATTCGGCCTTTCTTCTCAGAGTTGTCCGATAGGAAACGCCGACCTCATCTAGTTTCTTTTTTATAGTTTGCACAAACCTACTTACAGAAATAAAATCATTTACCATTGCTGCTATAGCCACAGTCGGTAGATGACACTATCATCAAAGAACCAGTCACACACACAATTTTATCGTTAACATCTGTTATGAGCGTGTACGACGTACGGCATTTCATATTATCTTTCAAGCCCTTGTTTTTCGAAATGACTGAACTGATTTTAATGAAACTTCATACACATAAGCAGGATACAAAGGTCTAAAAAGTTAGTCATTTTCGAGGTCTTATTTAAAAACAGATAACTGGAAATCTTTGTTTCTATGGAAAATTTAAAATCGGTCTAATTTGGCTGTAACACAATTTTTCAAAAATGTTTTTAAGTAACTTTTTAGACCTTTGTATCCTGCTTATGCGTATCAAGTTTCATTAAAATCTGTTCAGTCTGTGCCCCCCGGCGTCGGGAGTCGCAGGCCGATTCCCGGCCACCGTAGGCTCGGGCTTGCGGTCGGTGAGCGATGGGTAGCTCGCCGTCCGATAAGGACCGACAAGGAAGGGCTGACCAAGGGTCAGCACCAACTGACGGGGTCCGGCAGGGCCAATGCCTGCCAGGGTTGCGAGTTTGTCCGGAAGGGATATCGTGGCCCTGGCACACAGGCATCTGAAGGAACATGGATGGGTTTTAGTCTGTACAAGTCCAACACGACCTCCCGCTCCGCCCAGAGCGGGAGAACTTATTTGACAATTTCCCACCCAAAAAAAAAAGTCAATACTACATATTCAACATTTTCTTATGCACACAGATAATAAAGACCCTGGAAGTAGGCGGTTCCGGGGACCGGCTTGCGCAGGCGTGGTCGCAAGTGGTTGTGTTCGGCCACGGGAAGCGAGCCCGACTCGTAGAGAAGCTGCTAGAGGCTATGATCAACACCTACTCGGGTCAAGGTAAGAACATTTAGAAGGAATATTCCATTAAGACGCTGACAACAGCTTAACCGCGGTCACTGTCAGACTGCATACAAAAGAAAGAGAAGCGCGATGACACAAAGCTTGTAATTTATTGCAAAAAATTAAGCAATTATCTATTTACTCAAAAATGAGTTGAGTAATCGAAAATAAAAAAACAACCAAGTTCTACATACAAATAAGACGTTCTTGTTATTAATTAAATACCAACCGTACGTTGATATTTAATACAGATATTTTGAATTGAAACTCAAAGTAAAGGGTTAGTTTACCGTTCATTTGTATCGAGTTTTTTTAAAGGAAACGACCAATTGGAACCGTGCACTTAGCTTCTGACGGAATCATTATTTATAGGCCCATGTAGGTTTATGTGAAATAAAATACCTTGATTTTTGATCATCGGTGCTAGCGCATTTTTAATTATGATATAAACCTACCTCAATTGTATAACGTTTAATAACATATTATCGGATAAGTAACATAATTATTATCGTATATCAACGTATTATAAGTTTGATATAAGTATATTGTGCACCTAAAACCTCGTTGGTCTAGTGGTCGCAAGCGCTACTGCTGAGCATGAGGTCCTGGGTTCGATTCCCAGGTCGGGCAAAGTGTTATTGGGATTTTCCACTAGGAATTTCTCAGTAGCAGCCCAGAGTCTCAGAAGCCCGTAAATCTGACAACCAGTCTTACCAAGGAGTATCGTGTTACCCAGTTACTGGGTTGTGGAGGTCAGATAGGCAGTCGCTCCATGTAAAATACTGGTATTCTGCAGCAGCCGGTTAGACTGGACGCTGACCCAATATAGTTGGGAAAATACTAGGCAGATGATGATGAAGCCCGGAGTCTGACAATAGGCTCGCCCCCTATTACATGGGACTTAAACATAACTGGCGAAATGTGGGTGTACTATAGGTACACCTCTGCCCCACCCTTCGGGGATTACAGGCGTGATGTTATGTTAGATAAGACACACCGAGCTATAAAAACGGAATGCCACGCAAGTATGAGTAGCAGATACAATGCATTACCAAGTCGGAACTTTTTCTAAAAATCTATGTGTTGTATATTTTCGGCCAGCTACTGTTGTCCTATTTCTTCCCGTGGGTGTCGTAAAAGGCGAATAAGGGACTTACTAGAGAGTGGGCAGCAGCGTTCTCTATGAATGTTAACACCATACTGCGATCGCCAACCCGCCTGCCAAGCGAAGCGATTATGGCAACCCCTTTAGGGGAGGCCTATGTCCAGCAGTGGACGTCTTTTCGGCTTAAATGATGACTGTTGTACACTTTTTTTTTTATATATACTTACAAAAAAAAATATGTTTTCACAATCAACATCATTGTACGGTCTCATTGCCGTACATTTTTCTGCTTACTCTGTAACCTACTTTACATTTATCTGCTTACTCTGTAACCTACTTTAGGTCAACGATGCGCGTCATAATTTAGCATAATAAAATAACATGAGTTACGAATTCAAGTATTAATATAGTGAACTTATAAATAATCGCGTTCCACTCTAGTACTGTTACTTACTCGTAACTTAAATAAACCAACTACTTGGGGCATGTTAGTGAAACGTGTTTCTATCAGGGACCATTTTGGTTACCCTTTGAAAGGGTTTTCGATAGGGTTTTTCTAAACGGTTAAACAAAAACCGATACGATATGGGTAACCTTTATGAACGGCTTAAATTAAATTTTGGTAACCCTTTGAAGGGTTTTCGATTAAAACCCATATGGTGTAACCCTTTTGAACGGCTTAATTTAAGCGATTCAAAATTACCCACACCGTATGGGTTTTTGATGAACTGCTTATGAAATGGTAATCAAAATGGTCCTTGGGTAGAATGATAGAATTGGTCATGCTACACATAATAAATAACATAATATTGTGATTTTTTCATTTTACTGGGTTTCAAGTAAAAAACCCATTCCATGGGTTATCATGGAACCCTTTCAATGGGCTACATCATGATAAAGGTAACCCATTTAATGGGTTACCCCTTCGAAAGGCTTAACTCTTAACCGGGGTTGTACGGTCCCTGGTTTCTATAAACCAGGGATGGGGAAACTTTTTCCTTCGCGTACCAATATTTATTAACGAAATATATGGCGGGCCAAATTGTTGCAATTTTGGCTATAGGTATTATTTACTGAAATAAAAATATCGATACCTATGTATTTTCTGAAACACTAATTTATTGTGCAATACTTATTACAAAATAACTATTGAAATAATAAAGAAATTGCAATTAAATTAAACTTTTAAGTTAGCTGCAAAGTAGAAGGTTGAGGATCGCTGGTCTTTGTGACATGTGGAACTGTTTTATGCGAGCCGCGCACTGCCAATGAGAATGTTTCTAACAATACGAAAACTTCACTTGATTTTTGTTTGATGGTCGCGGGCTGGATTTCAACGCTTCGCGGACTGGAGATGGCCAGCGGGCCGTAGTTTCCCCATCCCTACTCTAAACTCAGCCCCGGATCTAGAGGGAGCAAGCCGTGGCCTACGTGGCCCCGGGCAGCAAGTTCAGAGGGCGGCCAAATTCACACTTTACACACGAATGGACAACTCATCATTAACTTAACTTTGACTACAGAATAAATAATAGTACAAGTACAGAAATTTTACTCTTGTTTTAAGGAGCAAATAGGCTTAACACAGAAAGAACAGCGATGGATGCATTATTTTCGGAAGGCCTATGTCCAAATGTCAATCAATTAGTGAATGATAGCTTTAATTATTGATGATAAAGGTAAAAATAAATATAAGTGGGTGGGGGCGGCATTATACAGTTTTTGTCCCGCCTAAAAAAATTGAAGATCCGGGGCTGTCTAAACTAACTGAACTTACAAACCTTCACGACAAATCAATCAACTCAGCCTATAGCAGTCCACTGCTGGACATAGGCCTCTCCCAGGCTGCGCCACAACATCCTGTCCTCCGCCTTCCGCATCCAGTCTATCCCAGCCACCTTTTCAACACACGACAACGACAAATCAATGTACGGAGTTAACTACTACAACCCGTACAATCATCATCTGCTTGGTCGTCTTCCCGGATGCATCTGAATACCTTATCAACAATATGGCAATATAGTCTTGTGACTTTTATCACCATAAACATAAGGTTAAAATTACAATCAAATTATTCACGCAATATTTTCTTTCAGAGGATGATGTAAAAAGTAAAATGCGCGCTGCCGCCGCTGATATGCTTAGCTTTGGGCAAATGACGCCAGAAGAGAAGGAGGTGAAAGACATTAGATCACCTGTACAGAAGTAAGTTCTGGTAAAACTATGTCACTAGATTTAGATTTTTTTGTTGTTTGACTTATCAGAAAACCGCCTAATGAAGGGGAAGCCAATCTTAGTAGTAACATTAATTAGGAAAAACGAAGATTCACATTCACTCACATGTAATCAAAGAAAGAAAAAATTGAAGAAATTCAAGTAATACATTATAGAGTAGTTGCTCTAATATATTTCTTGCATTACTTTTTTAACCAACTGACACACTAGGAAGCGTTGAAATCTCTAATGTATTTTTACGTTCTGTAAATTGCAGATTCTCAGCTTTATTTGAATAACTTTGTTCACATAATCCTAATCCATTCGTTATACCAACCTAAAATTCATCATATTTCATCCTGGCCTACCTTCTGGAACAGATTTTATCTAATATTTCAACCATATCATCATACATTTACATCATTTTACCCAGATTATCAGCATCAGCCGTATGCAACATAATCGAGATGTGTGCGGACACACAAGACAAGGCCGACCCACACTGGAAGAGTGTAGAAGAGGCGTTACAACGTCTTCGTCGCGAGGAAGCCGCGGGCGTGCCTGCGCGTCCACAGGCGTTGGCTGACGTCGCACAGATAGCGGCCACAGTGGGACTACCGGGCATTGCTGCTGTAAGTAACAGGCATAGTAACATTGTAGTAATATTATGGTAAGGAACTGTAACATCTTCGTCGCGAGAAAGCCGCGGGCGTTCCTGCACGTCCACAGGCGTTTGCTGATCTCGCGCAGAAAGCGGTCTCAGCTGGACTACTGGGCATTGCTGCTGTAAGTAAGTGGCATAGTAATATTGTAGTAATATTATGGTAAGAAATTGTAACGTCTTCGTCGCGAGAAAGCCGCGGGCGTGCCTGCACGTCCACAGGCGTTGGCTGATGTCGCGCAGAAAGCGGCCTCAGCTGGACTACCGGGCATTGCTGCTGTAAATAATTGACTATGATGAAAACTAAAGTTGGCCCTATATGGGTCAACAAGGGTAGTAGTGCCTGCGCACGGAGAATGTGGGCAAAGGGGCATTGCTGTTCAAGGATATAATCGTTGCTATGCTGGGATAGGCTTCCGAACTAACAAGATGCAGGTGAATATTCTTGCAGCCCATTGACTGCCAGATACCAATGTCAATTGGATGTGGTATATTGTTGTCACCCGCTGCGCGTCGTTGTGTGCTAGGTACCCGGGGCGGACAAACAGAAGCGAGCGAGGGAGCGGGATGCGGGACGAAAATTGCTCGCGCTGATTGTGTTAATCAACTTATATGAAGGTGTTCAAACGTGAATAGCCGTGTGATTTCCTAGTCATTTACACCCGGCTAATCAACACAAGTCTTCGGTAACAGACTTTCCAACTCATGTCAAATAATTTGATTGACTAAAGTAATTTCATGAACCAATCACAGCAGTCGACATTTTAACTGGCCAGCTGGAATTGGTTATAAAAACCCCAAAAGATGTTTACTCATACACTTTACATAACCAAACTATTAGAAGAGCACCAATAACGATATTATCTATCAACAGGCTGCAGTAACATACTTAGCGGAATGCGGCTTTGACGAAGCCATGCCAGCGAGCATACAAGTCCTGGGCACGATGCTGAACCGACCGGAACAAGAAGTGGAGTCGTTGCTGACTCAGGGACATTCTAGTCTTGCTAGCTCTCTGCACCCGGCTGCTATGGCCGTCGCAGAGGCGTATAGCTTGTAAGTATTGCAAAGTTACTTAACCATTTACACACATATAAAGCGTGTCGCTACAGTGGCGACATTAATTTAACACACGTATAGAGTTTCGCCTTTACGTTTTATGAAAAGATTTTAATGTAATTAAACATTATTATTTATTGATTTATTTCCAATTTTCTAAAATAGCTTCTAATCTTGGAGCAACCTGACTAAAAGAACTGTAGCACAGAGGTAATTAGCCGGAGTCGTGGATCATAACATCGAATCAATGAAATTAAAACAAATAATGTGCAAGGAGTAGGCGAATTGAAGGAAAGAGAGAGCTTTATTATTTAGTTTGTTAGATGTTTTTATTTTTCAATTTATAATTATTTATCTTAATATACACAAAAAAAAAAATATTACTAGCCACTAGCCCTACCAGTGTGTCAAATTAATGTACAAGAAGAAAGGAACAGAAAAATACGTACAAAGCTGATGCTTATCTCTAAGGAATCTTATTTTACTGACTTTTAAATCCGTTATTACGCCTTCATGCGCCATATGCAAAAAAAATGTATGGTGAACTAGAACGCATACACATCAATAAATGTCGATATGTAAAACCGATTCACTGCTCACTCCGCGCGCGTGGTCCCGCTACGGGACCCTGACCTTTTTTTGATGTTTGTTTGTTTGATTTCGATGTTTTACATCTGCCAGGCATCCCGTGACGGCTCACAATTTTTTAAATTCATATACATGTGAATATTTAAGTATTGTAAGTAATACAATACTTTATGAAATAAATTCAGGAAGTAATGTCTACCCAAAGCATAAAAAAACGATATTACTTTCAAACTACTTAAGATATTTTCATGTTTTTTTTTATGAACAGACTATTTGTTTATCTATAATTCTGTGATATTTTTCAATTATTCATATTTTAGTTCCTAAATATAAATATTCCCTATAAAACCGAACGGGCGGCGGCGCGGCGTGGGCGCGACGTTCATTTTTATAACCAAGGTCAACGGCGATTACCCGACCCTTAAACGTATCATTATGTCTGTATTTAGCGAAGAGGTAGGCACAGGTGTACAACAGTCAGCCTCAGAAATATGTATACATCGACAAGATTTCATTTAATTGTCTACAATACATAACATCACGCCTGTAATCCCCGAAGGGTTAGGCAGAGAAGAGACTATAGGTATATAGTACACCCACATTTCGCCAGTTATGTTTAAGTCCCATGGTCTACAATATTTGTTCCATTATACAGGGTGTTAAATTAACTACGTGCCATAGCTTAAGGCTTTAGGTTCAGTATCGATAAAGGAACCCAGGAAAAAAAAAAATATAATGTAACACAAATAAAATATTGCAAGATCAACCTAATTTAGTACCTACTAACTCCTAAGCCCGTTAAAGTACGAAAAGATTTTTTTTGTTTTTTTTCTGGGTTCCTTTATCGATATTGAACCTACCCCTAAGCTATGGCACGCAGTTACTTGAACACCCTGTATTGTATCAATGTGTACCCACAAATCATATGAGACTAATCTCTTATGTCTTTCAATGTGTTACACATTGAATTGAAACAGTATTATGGAACACAAATTGTAGACAGTCAAATGAATTCTTGCCGATTTGAGGCTGACTGTTCCGCCGCATATCACCAAGTTCTATGTAATAGAGATGAGGCTCTTGCTTGCTATCTCTTGCATAATACAGGGCGCGCATCCAGTTTCCAGGCTCCTAGTGAAAATTTCCTTAATTTCTTTAAGTCTCTTACCCTAATTGATAGGTCCCCTATATTTAACTGTGTTGTCTAGGGCACTCCACCTTTCAAAAACTCTGATCAATCCTACTCCTTCCTACGTCCTTACAAATAACAAGAGAACAAGTAAGCATTGAGTTTGTCACCCTAAATATACTTAGTACTAAACTTCAAAGCATGCACTATGGAAATTGCATAGTAAAGTCACCCAAAGGGCAATGGAGAGGGCTATGCTTGAAGTTTCCCTACGTGATCGAATCAGAAATGAAGAGATCCGCAGGCGAACCAAGGTAACCGACATAGCCCGAAGAATTGCCAAGCTTAAGTGGCAGTGGGCAGGGCACATTGCTCGCAGAACTGATGGCCGATGGGGCCGAAAGGTTCTGGAGTAGCGACCGCATACTGGAAGACGTACGTGTTGGAAGGCCTTCTACAAGATGGACCGATGACCTTGTGAAGGCTACAGGTATCCGCTGGATGCGGGAAGCACAGAACCGGTCGAAGTGGCGGTGCTTGGGGGAGGCCTATGTCCAGCAGGGGACGTCTTTCGGCTGAAATGATGATGATGATGATGCAAATGGCAAAATATATTTGCAAATAGGCTTTAATAAAAAAGGTCTAATCTGCTCTAAATATGCCTTATCAATTGCAATCGGCATGTCCAAATATGCAAATGCATTTAATCTGATTTCAACTTGTTACCAACATTGTTTAAAATAAAAGGTAGGTATCGATATCTAAACACGAAAAAATAAAAAGATTTGATGTTTTTTTTTTTGGTCATCGACCTTTTTATTGTTTGATGGAAGTATGAGTTGAGAAAATTTATTTTTATTTATAGTGTTTTTATTTTTCGATACCCATCACGTCTGTGCAGTTTAATACAAAAACGAACAGATTTTTTTAAACTAATATCTCAAGTGACTACACTAATGTTGTCAAAAAATAATAGGCCCGTTTGGACATTTAACTTGAATCGATTTATCGTGAGTATCGAGTACCGATTGGTATGGTTACTTCACTAGTTACGTCGCGATAGTCAATCGCGACGTCACTATACTCCATTTAAAATAAGATTAGACATTTAAATAAACTTGTTTACAGTCCGTTCAACTGTTTTGACTTCTATTCCGTAGTCATAAGGATGGCATTAAAAGCAAAAACGTGGTTACAATACCAACTGTTTATTACAGCTGTCATTGGTCATGCCACCAACGCAATAGAAGTCAAAATCGATTGAATGGACTGTAAAAAAAGTATATTTAAATGTCTAATCTTATTTCAAACGGAGTATAGTAAAGTACAAATACTATACCGGTTGATGATCTCAAAAAAAACTCATATTTTATTTTATCGTGTTTAGATATAGATACCCATCACGTATGCGGAGTTTGTCTAGCAAAATTAGTTTAACCCCGTATACAAGCGATTTAATGCTTTTTACCTATAGATAAAAAGCATAATATCGTTTTACACTAAGACGATTATCTTCTTGGCGCTCAAAATCAGGACAATAAAGCCAAGTAGATGTTCCTAACAGTGACAATGCCTTTTATTTTGACAGTACGACAACAATCATTGCGTTATTCGCGTTGTTTAGCAGACGAATTCTTCAAAGATATGACGCAACGGATTAGCAATGTCTATCAAAATCCTTCAGATTGTGTATTACGCAATTAGGATGCCGATCAATCTTGTACCATTAAAAACTAACTTGTTTGTCCACAGAGTGAAAACCGGCGGACCAATGACCCAAGACTCAGAGAGAACCTCAAGTTCTGACAGCGACAGCGGGTCCTCATCCGACGACGAGTAATGTTACGTTATTTGTATATTTTATCAGTATGATTTAGTTTAATAAATGCATTTAGGTATTATTTACACAGATTTTTTTTTTTTGCTTAAAATGTTGCCCTACACTAGGAATTTCTTCTGTGTTGTGGGTGCGTTTACAAACATTTAAACCCACATACACAAACAGCCAGACCCGGAACAAAAACTTGTAGGTCATACAAATATTTGTTCCGTGCGGGAATCGAACCCGCGACACGTAGCGTAGCAGTCAATATTATAGTATACAACACGTCCCAGAATTAACGCACAACCTCTTAAGGGGTCATTGTACTCATCATTATGAACAACTTTTACAATGGGACCAAACCTGAAATCGCGTGTTCCATACATTTTCAAATCAAATCAAATCATTTATTTTTTGCCAACCAAAATCATTTATTTTAACGAGTTATGAGAACATAAATGTAGGGAACAGCTGATTTTTTCTTTGCGATTTCAGGTTTGGGCCCATAGTAAAAGTTGTTCATAATGATGAGTACAATGACCCCTTAAGAGGTTGTGCGGTAATTCCGGGACATGATGTATAAATTATTATATGTATTTATTTCTATAATTCGTTTTGACCACTATCAAAGACATACTGATCAGAATCCTTATATCCTGATCGGTTATGTTTCAAATAAAAAAAGTGCTGGATAAAAAAAAAAATTACATGACACACGTACGTTAACGATATAAATACCGATAGTAGACGCATTTATGAGTTGCGAGAAGATAACTGTAATAATTGTATTTACTGTGTAAATTAAACTCAAGGTAGGCCGATGACCTTGTGAAGGCCGCAGGAATCCGCTGAATGCGGGAAGCACAGAACCGATAGAACACGAAATAATTTCGACTGAAATGATGATGTGTAAATAGTACCACACATGTTCGTAAAAACAATTTGAATTAGATTTCGTAGCAGTAATGATTCCGCTCATTCGTAGTTCAAGTGTTACAACTGACATACAGTTGAACGTACACTACCTGCCTTCCACTACCCGTGCTACTAGGTACCTACCGTTTACATATAAGCAAGCAGTGTTAACGTTTCTGAGAATAGATCGTAAACACTTTGCCGTTACAACTATGATACATTTCAAATACGGAAGCTATCGAATGCTTTGATGGAACTTGGGTGGGATAACAGAGGAAGACTGAATTTATTGATACTTGCCTAAATGTCTAAAGCCCCATTATACGGTGCAAGTTTCTGGAAAGTTCACGAACAATAATCGCATGCTATAAAGCACGTCCAATAATAATTTTTGCCATTCAAGAAATGCATGCAAGTGTTTACATTTCCATAAAATAGCATACCTACCACTATAATTGAATGCAAGTCTTGCCGTTCAATAAAATTGCATGCGACTTACACCAAGGTAATTTTAATGCAAGGCGATTATTGCACGCAAGTTTTGCTCACAGAGTACAGAGTTGCACGTCCTTGTACACACGGCTACACATCAAGCTATACATTTTCAGTATCAGTTGATCTCGCATTGTGTAGGATTTCCGTACAATGTGAGGTCAGCGTATACTGGAAATGTATAGCTTGGTGTATACTGTATAGCCGTGTACAGTCGAGTTCATTAATATATTAGCCCTTTCAGGCTTCAAAAATATATGACCGTCAAAAAAAATCATAATATTGTGACAACTATAAGCATCATTAAATTGTGGTCAAGATTTCGATTCATTAATATTATTATGTGACTGGTTTTTCTCAGTAACATGTATACAGCCAAAAGCACATTATTATATGAACAACATTAAGATCATATTATCTGAACATTGTAGGATTCACAATTATGTATGCACACATGAATACAATAATATCTAAACAAGTAAATGTAATTCAAATTCAACCTTATTACTTACGTAATAAAGATAATTTTAATAGCAATCTTAAAATTACTGACTGGCTAGATTAACTTCAAATGACGTTAAATTTTTCTAATTACTGGAAGATAGTACTGGAAGCTAGTACTGGGAGCTAGTACTGGAAGATAGCACTGGAAGATAGTACTGGAAGATAGCACTGGAATATAGTACTGGGAGCAAGTACTGGAAGCTAGTACTGGGAGCTAGTACTGGAAGATAGTACTGGAAGCTAGTACTGGGAGCTAGTACTGGAAGATAGCACTGGAAGATAGTACTGGAAGTTATAACTGGAAGATAGTGCTGGAAGATAGTATTGGGAGCTAGTACTGGAAGATAGTACTGGAAGATAGCACTGGAAGATAGCACTGGAAGATAGTACTGGAAGATAGCACTGGTATATAGTACTGGAAGTTAATACTGGAAGATAGTACGGGAAGATAGTATTGGGAGCTAGTACTGGAAGGTAGCCCTGGAAGATAGAACTGGAAGATAGTGCTGGAAGTACTGTACTACTACTACTGTACTAATACAGTAAGTGTACTGAAAGCTAGTACTGGAGATAGTACTGGAAGCTAGTACTGGGAGCTAGTACTGGAAGATAGTACTGGAAGCTAGTACTGGAAGATAGTACTGGAAGCTAGTACTGGGAGCTAGTACTGGAAGATAGCACTGGAAGATAGTACTGGAAGTTAGAACTGGAAGATAGTGCTGGAAGATAGTATTGGGAGCTAGTACTGGAAGATAGTACTGGAAGATAGCACTGGAATATAGTACTGGAAGTTAGTACTGGAAGATAGTACTGGAAGATAGTATTGGGAGCTACCAGCACTATCTTCCAGTTATAACTTCCAGTACTATATTCCAGTGCTATCTTCCAGTACTATCTTCCAGTGCTATCTTCCAGTACTAGCTCCCAGTACTAGCTTCCAGTACTATCTTCCAGTACTAGCTCCCAGTACTAACTTCCAGTACTATATTCCAGTGCTAGCTCCCAATACTATCTTCCAGTACTATCTTCCAGTACTAACTTCCAGTACTATATTCCAGTGCTATCTTCCAGTACTAGCTCCCAATACTATCTTCCAGCACTATCTTCCAGTTCTAACTTCCAGTACTATATTCCAGTGCTATCTTCCAGTACTATCTTCCAGTGCTATCTTCCAGTACTAGCTCCCAGTACTAGCTTCCAGTACTATCTTGCAGTAATTAGAAAAATTTAACGTCATTTGAAGTTCAATCTAGCCAGTCAGTAATTTTAAGATTGCTATTAAAATTATCTTTATGACGTAAGTAATAAGGTTGAATTTGAATTACATTTACTTGTTTAGATATTATTGTATTCATGTGTGCATACATAATTGTGAATCCTACAATGTTCAGATAATATGATCTTAATGTTGTTCATATAATAATGTGCTTTTGGCTGTATACATGTTACTGAGAAAAACCAGTCACATATTAATGAATCGAAATCTTGACCACAATTTAATGATGCTTATAGTTGTCACAATATTATGATTTTTTTTGACGGTCATATATTTTTGAAGCCTGAAAGGGCTAATATATTAATGAACTCGACTGTACAAGTGATTCAAGTATTGCCCGTATTTGAGCTGCCAAATATTTCATTAAAATTTAACTCTCAAGACTTTTTCTATTGTATTTTATTGAACTTGCAATAAAATCGCAACTAACTTGCCCTTATCGTGCAAAAATTGTAGGTGTTGTTTAGACGGTGCCAGTCAATTATTGCTTCAATTTTATGGTATACCACAGGCCATAAACTTGCACCGTGTAAATGGAGCTTCACAATCCATATATCTAAAGCTCGACTACATTCGCGCACCAACTGTACTCCGGACATCTACTTGGGCCATTTTTAGACAAACACAGTGAATACACAACTTTATAAAAACTGGCACAATATAAAAACAAAACACTGTCGATTATCACCGCCGCCTACTTCTAAGCCCCCATGCAGCCGAATACCGTTAAAAACATACGATTTTTTCGAAGTATCCGTGACAATGTGTCACCCATTTCTCCACATAGCCCAGAGGTGTTAAATACGCTAATTGGCTTCTAACTCAATGGCATAAAGAAAGCCGTCATTGTCCGTTAGTTGTCTTTCGAACTTCACATAAGCAACATAGTTTAAAGTGGAAATCAAAAATGTTCAGTGCGAAACTTATAAAGGCTTTATTAGCGGTAAGTACCTACAAACACCTAATAAGTAGGACTAAGCTGCGAAATTATTATATACAGTAAAATTTTATTTATATTGTGTCGTAATTTCTGCCAAGATAAGTAACATACAAATGGTTGTTGGGGATTCTACTTTTTTTCCATTCGAAGTATAAAAAGGGATTATGTTATTTGTCGTATAGATTACGACGACTTACCGAAAAAAGTCACGCGAGATTACCTATTATTTGCACGTTTATATTCACGTGGTAAAGGATGATACTTAGTTTAATAAACCCAATAAACGTGTAATTTTGATATCATAATCCAAATTTATATCAATATCAATTTTCCTATCTGAAAAATCAATTTCGTTTTACAGATAACAATTTACGCCAGTTTAACAGAGGCGTACTACATTAACCCGAATGACGATTGTGGCCAATATGGGTTTACATGCGAACGAAATAACAGAGTCAGATTATGTGAAGGCACCAAACTGATTGGACCCACATTCGTCTGCCCAGTCGGGACATTCTGCAATGAGGAATCTACAGCAGTTTGTGAAGACGCTATCAACTTCATAGACCCAGCATTGACAAGAAGACTGCGATGTCATCGAAATGAAAGGATCGCGAATCCCAATGTCCCAGGATGCAAAGGATATATCCTCTGCGTCCCCAATGGAAACCGCTTCCAAGGCATCAATTTCAAGTGTTCAGGCAACACCATTTTCAACGGTTACACCCGCTCTTGTACTTCTTCGCTAAAATACAAGTGTCCCATCAGTAACACGACCAAGTCAACTCCAGAATTGTATGGGTCTGATAACCGAAAAGATCCTTACTACAGCGATGAGAAGTCAAACTCGGGCTTCAGCACTCCGTTTTCAGGTCAGCGACCCGCATCAATAGAATGCAAGAATTACAAGTTTACAGTGACACAAGACGAAACTCCGAACAGTGTGACGTATTTCTGTCCTCCGCGTCCTGTGAGAGGTGAAACTTCAATTCGTTGCACACTATTTTCCAATAGCTTCTGTGTTACCTTACAAAGAGACGATGAGGACCAATTCATTGTTGATAGCGGAGCACCGGCTCGAAGACCCCGAATGTAAATTAATAATTTTATGGACAATCAACTAATTACTTCGAAGACTGAATGTAACAACAAGGTCAGAAATAAAAGATCTGCATTTAAACATAAGTTGTACACAGGTACTTTTAATATTAATTCTATAATTTATAATAGAGGAGAAAATAAATTAAACTAATTGTAATAATAACACAGACTACCTTATTTTATTTTCATAATGGAATGCGCTAAATGATTTACCCTTTAAATATCTGTAATTCAACATAAAACATATTTCTATACATTTCCGGGCCCAGCCATGTTAATAAATTAATCTTTAAAAAACATTTAATTTTTTAAGATGCTGAATTTACGAAACATAATAAATATATCAAAACTACTAACACTCGCCGCTATCAGATTCTACGCACATTTTCAGCTTTTTATCAAAAACTTCCTCGCTAGCGCATTGCTTGATCGTTCTCCGATAAACATTTTTAATTTTAGTACATACGTAATATTTACTGCAGTCTTTAGCATACGGAAATTTACCTTCGTTTTCACATTCAAAATCATCAGTACTGACATTTTTTTCTGAAATAGGTTTGGGTTTACTTTCATCATTGTTCGTTTTACTAACCGAAGATGCTGATTGGGTTGATATCTTTTCATTTTTCTCACATTTAACCGAGTCCTTGTTTAAGTGGTAATCATCTTGGCATTGCAATTTATATCTTATAAAACCATTAATTCTATTTTTAACACAGATGTAATAAACATTTTTAATTTGATTACACGCGTATTTACTGCAGTCTTTAGCATACGGAAATTTACCTTCGATTTCACATTCAAAATCATCTGTACTGACAATTTTTTCTGGTTTTGGTTTACTTTCATCGTTGATCGTTTCACTAACAGATGCTGATTGGGTTGATATCTCTTCAGTTTGCTCACATTTAATCGAGTCCTTGTTTAAGTGGTAATCATCTTGGCATTGTAATTTATATCTTATAAAACCATTCATTCTATTTTTAACACAGATGTAATAAATGTTATCTTTAAAGAAGTCACTAAACCGTCCTTCAAATAAACATCGGAACTGATTGTTTCTTACGCAATGCGATAAGTTTCTCGTACATTGTTTATTAATCTCGCTAAATACTGTATTATTTGGGCATATTCCTAATATAGGTTGTAGATTACCTATACAAGTATAGAATTTTCTGCAATCTTTCTTATCGGCGTACCTGCCGCGGGTGTGATTCGAACAATTAAAATCTGAAGCAGAAACGTTCATAGCAGTAGTGTCTTTATTGTCTACATTAATTTTTATACTTGTAAGATTTGGGTTATGCATACTAGTTCCATTTAATGTTAGCTCACTTGTTTTATTACTTTGTTTATCGCTTTCATTCAAATGACTTTGTACTTCTGTCGTAATTGTATGATTTGTTGATAAAAGATGTTGTTCTAATTCGTCATTGATGGTACTCTTTTGTAGTGATAAATTATATTGTGATGTAGTAATATTTGCTTTTGTGTTACTTATATTATTACCATCAGAAATGTTTTTAGACTCGACTTGGATCTGAAATTTTTTAACATCAATTATTTTAATATTTGCATTTACTGTGTTATCAATTTCCGCATTTTTATTTCCCTTAGTGATTATCTTTTTTGATTGCGTTACAATATTTGGGGCACCTGACGCTTCAGCTTCTTTGTAATTTGGTGTAAGCCTATATTCAATCTTATCGGCTGGTATGCCATGTTTGGTTTCAATTTTAGACATTATTGAAGCGTCTGAAACCAAGGTTTTATTTCGAACGTCCGTACCAAATTTTAAAACCGAGGATATTGAGTCTTCTTCCTCAATAGAGGACTCTTTTATTTTAACACTGTCTATATTAACATCTGATCGCATCCAATTACTTTCTGTATGGTTCACAATCTCTGCTTTATTAATATCCACTGACTTCGGCGTATTTTGTTCATTATTTTTAGAAGTAGCTCCAACTACTATGCTCTCATGATCAAAAATATTTTTAACTGACTTAACACTATAATTAGTATTATTGACTGTTGGATTGTTGGACATAACGTCACTCATAGTTGTGTCTCCAATATATGTTCCACTTACTTTATCTCCAACTATGTTCATAGTTTCTACCATAGAATCTGGCACAGTTAGAGAATCAGTAATAATTTCAGTGGTTATATCACCAACCCATTGAGTATTATTATATATAACCGTTTTCGTTACATCTTGTTGCAAATCTGTAGTATTGATTCCAGGTGGAACATCTTGATTCATCTTACCAGCCGCGGCTAACAGCGGCGTGGTTTGAGAAAATACATTAATAGTGTGAGTAGGTTCAGTACTGATTTGTGAAGCTGTCACTCCTGCAATTGGTAGCGATTTCATCGATTGAGAAATATTGTTATTTACCGTCAACATCATAGACGGTGTAAAATCTGTAGTTTTGATTCCAGATACAACATCTTGACTTGTCTTACCAGCCGCAGCTAACAGCGATGTGGTTTGAGCAAATACATTATTTGTATGGGTAGATTCAGTAGTCATTTGTGCAGCTGTGAATCCTGCTATAGGTAGCGATGCCATCGATTGAGAAATATTGTTGTTTAACGTTGACATTCTCTGAGTTATATCTGGCAGGACATCTTGATTCATCTTCTCAAGAGGCGTAGTTTCAGCAAATACATTGTATATCTGGGTAGGTTCAGTAGTCATCTGTAAAGCGGGTACCTCTGATATTGGCAGTGATGACTCTGTATTATACTTAATGGTTTGTGTCTCCATGACTTTTGAGTTTAAAAGTGGGGATGTGCTTATTTTCATATTATTATCCGTTACTACTTTTTGTGATATTTTTGTCGAACTCATAATAAAAGCACTGTCCATTATTGTCGTTACTCCGTCATAAACAGGTACTATCTTTACAGGTTCAAGCGATGCAGGTGTGACAGGTGTAAAATCACTAACTGGACTTACTGACGATTCGGTTTCCACTTTTGGCAGCTTATTAAGCTTAGAATTTGTTAGGATTGCTTCTGTCGAGGAAATATAGTAATTTGTTTTCTCTGTCACATAATCAACTCCCGTTTTTGTTGAGTTTATGATATACTTGAGCTCTACAGTGCTAGGTAAAGGTGCTTCATTGCCACCAGAATGAACATTTTCTTTATTTATTTCTGTTGTTGGCAAAATATACGTACTCGGTGTGGACAAAATTGAATTTATTACATTATTTTGTGCCAAGGTTATAATTATTTCTGGGTTTTTCTGAATAATCGATTCCCCAACTTGCATTAAATTATAATCAGGAACATAGTCAGTTGCAGTTACATATGCACTCGTGTCTGGTGACTCAGTTGTTTTGATATAATCATCTGATAATGAAGGGATTGAACCTGCCGGTTGCAGCGTCCCGATTGGCATCGCATTCACTGAAGAATTAACGATATCAAATAATGACACTATCTTGATACTCTCATCCTTGTTAGGTTTTTCTGTAGATGCAAATGTTGTAGCGATAGCGCTCTTTTTATCATTGATCGGGTTTCCTGTCTCAGTTTTATTGATATCTATTTTATAATTATCTTTTGAAATAATATTTACATGAACCACGTCACTAACTGTTTCTGTTGTTGTACTATTAGTATTTAATTGTTTTACTGTACTAATTTCTTGGCTAGTTGACTCTTGTGGTGGTATTGTTACTGGTATATCTTTGACGTTTTTAATATTAGTGCTATGTGTTTCTACTGGAAGCGTAGTACTAGTATCAGTTTTGTAACCCGTCGTAGATGCTCTATAAATATCGACCATTGCTGGGGTAGAGGATGATAGTTGTTCAGATATCTTCTTTGTATCTATACTTGTTGGTGTTGTTTGAACGGTTATGGGCGTAGTACTGGCAACTTTAGACACATAGTATACTGTCAAAGGTGCTTGAGGTAGTCTTTTTTTTAGCAATGCATCTAGTGTATTAACTACACTTGTAGCCGTCTGCTTGTGGCTTGTAGCGTTTATGTTATCCTGATAACCAGATTTGACAATATCACTGAGACTAGTCTTTTCAGTAACGTCACTTGGAAATGGTGTAGTTGCCCTATTCTCAATATTATTCCAATAGGTCGTAGTCATGCCAACTACACCTTCAACAAAAATAGTTTTAGTCCACTGATCTTTCGAATTTTCCTGAAATGTCATTGTTTCTATAGTTTCCGGCTGATTTAGAGAGCCCGAAATTTTAGTTTCTGGATCGGTTGTTACGTTTTGAGTTGTTGTATGATATATAAAAGTAGAATTGTCTGAGGACTTATGTGCAATGATTTCTGGAGTGACGCCTGTTTGTGGGTTTGTCGCAATATCTGATTGTGATGTCAAATCTTTAACTGTAGCGCTTGTAACTGGGTCCGATGTCACGTTATCAGAGGCAGGTGTTGTATAAACATTTAAAAGTGCTTTATTCCCAACATTTTCCGTGTTAGGTTCATTAATACTAATAGGGATATTTGTTGCACGTAATTCATTTTTTACTTCTATTCCATGTGCTGTAAATCCATTCTGTAATGTTTCGGGTGTCGTAAACTCAATCGCAGGGTTTTTAAAAGTAGTTGCTGGAAGTAAAGTAGGTTCTGTTACGTGGTTATTAACAATATCTGTACTTGAAGCATTAAACACTGTCTCAACCGTTTCAGTAGTATCTCTAATACTGTCCGTCTTATTTTTTGCTGTTATCATTGTATGATTCATTTCTCGATTTATTTGATATAAATTATCTGTATGTTCTATTGGTGAAGTTGTAGTTATTATTATTTCTAACGGCTGTGTAGCAGTTGTGTGTTTCTCTACGAATGTGTCATTCTTGATTAAGTCCCCAAATTTTGGGATCGTCTCTGTGCTGTACATAATATTCGCTTCAGTAGTTATCGGATCCAAAATCTTCTCTGTAGTGGTTTGTAGACTTCCTATAGTTATGGGTTCCGGAATAAAATAGTTAATCCTCGTTTCTGGGCTGCCTCTTTTCATTGAAGTTGTCTCACCAGTAGAGTTTAATTCAGGGAGAGAAACATTTATTGCGTTATTTTTTAAAACATTTTGAAAAATCGTATTTATTATGGGAGTGCTTATTACTTCCGCCGTAATAGGTTTATCACTAAATGTTTCTAATTTTGTAGTATATTGATCGGTTGTCGTCGTACCAGTGTTACCATAAAAAGTATTTATGTATTCGTTTGTGCTCGGTGCATTTTGTTTAGCAATTAAGTCTACTAGTCCTAAGGAAACAAAAGTATTATCCGTCGTTTTTTGGGGACTCCAATGTACAGTTACTGATTCAGAAATATTAACAGTTTTAATGGGCGCTAAATATTCTGTTGTCGTTTCTGGTAATAGTTCAGACGTGTTGTTTCCCACCGCGATTGTTTGATTACCCGAACCGATTTTAATAATAAATTCGGTTGTATTATTTATATCACTTTCCATATACGTATTTACCACGGGATTCGTGCTAACTTCATTCTTAGTAACAGATATTTCATTGAATATGATCTCTGGTGGTATAATTATTTTCTCTGTAACATTTTCAACTTTCTCACCGTGTATTGTTACTTGTTTAGTGATATATTGTTCGGTTGTAGTAGCAATGTTATATAAACTATCTAAAGAAGTCAATACATCGGAAGAGGGCTTTGTATTCACTACACTTGGAAGATCAGTAGAAATTAAATTAATAAGTCCTATGACGGAAGTGACCGTATCAATAGATTTTGTTGAGGAAGTATTTACTAGTTTATGTATTGAAGTTTCTGCAGCAGATTCAAGATGATTGGCGTCATCAGTGGCGGAAGATGTTATCGTCTTATTAGTTGTTTTTTTATCGTTAACAACTTCATTTGTAGTGTCGATGAAGCTAGAAGTCACTTTAAAACTCGTCTCTGTAGTATTGTCCCTGTTAACTCTAACGGGATTCTTAATATTTTCAAGTACTTCCAAATTCACTACCGGTGTCACCTCTTCAGGTATCGGCATAGTAGTGGCAGTAATATTTTGTTTGAAAACGCTAAATATTTCACTCAATGGCGTTGGAGCACTATTAGTCACTGAAGTTGGTTCACTTGTATCACTTTGTTTATAAACACCAATAACCTGAAGTGGAGGCGTAGTCACTTCGGGAAAGTCACATTCAAAAACGTTACTTTCATGACAAACTGTAGTGGCTGGACACGGTATGACGAAGTCATCAATCGTGGTGGATATTCCGCCACCCAAATCCACGCATATCATAAAATGTGTGGAGTTGACACAGTGGAAAGCTCTACCACTGCAGTTTATATTCGTGGACGCTACCATTGGGATAGCGAACAATACCTAAAAAAAGACAAGCTAATTAAGTATAAAGTGTTAAGGGTTCGAGGTATATTTTCAAAACATTTTTCTTGAAGAACCTTTTCATCATATACATCGACTCGAAATTACCATCAAATTATCAACTCACCAAAATAAAATTTCCTTTTAGGTCGTTAATTTCGAAAGCCATTTTCGTTAATTCAATCCGAAATTGGCAAAATCTCGTCGTTTTAATTTCGTTTACGCTTGTCGTTTATCTCATGAGGTTTTCTCGCGAATGTCGGGCTTGTGTTTCTCCCAACAAATATGAATGACGGTATAAAACAAGCTTTGTTAACATAAGATTCGTTTACTTACATCACGAAGTAGATTAGGCCGACAGGAGGCAAATAATGTTGACACCTTATTTCCTGCGGCTTTTCAGTGCGTATTGTTATTGAGATAATGAATTCTCTTCTAGAGAATGATCGAAAATATGTTTATTGGAGCTCCGGGGGGTAGATATTGGTTACGTATGGAATTATGTCATAAGGGTTATTGGCCTAAGTAAACAAACATTGTCAGAGTTATACTTATAACACATCTGACCTAAAACCAGATAGATTGGTGGAAATCACGAAGATGTAAATGTAAATTAAGTTTCGGACTCCTGTGTGGTCTAGTTAGTGGGTAGAGCGAACTACAAAGATCTAACAATCAATGAGACGAAAGTGAGATAGAAAGCAATTTAAACATTCATGACTCCAGGAGTAGCAATTAAGGCGACGATAGCCGACTTTTAATGATTTTATACTGAAGATCTAAACTAAACGAGTAGTGTTAATGATTTGAAAATAATGTATGTTAAATTAGAGCATTTTCTCAATAACTTGATATGTGAATATTTTAGATTATGTTTATATTACATAGTGAAATTAATTTGTAAAGTTATGTCTAACGCGGATAAAAAACAGAATAGCCCAAAATCTACCAAGCGTATTTTTCTGAAACCTTCACCAATTTAAAGATAATTTAATTATTGATCTTTTAGTATACGCGTTTTATTAAAATACCTTTTGTTTTGTGTATAATAAATTATTAATGTGTCGTTGGGGACAGCGCCCCTTGATGGGCGAGTCCTATTACTGGCTGAACGTACGACGCGTTGCGTGAGCTCAGTACAGAACACGCAAGCTAACCACTCAAGGTCACTGGCCCATATCTGCGTCTTAAGAAGCTTTCTTTTCTGTGACTGTCACCGTAGAACCTACTTATTATCTGGCCCTTTTGGTACACATTCATTCAAATCAGCATCATTCTTCAAAAACATTTGAGTCATAATGATATAGGTAGGTACACTTCAGATAACGCGGAATTCACGGGAAGGGAAATGATTCAGTAATTAAAAATGCGTGCTAGATATGCGCCCATATGTGACGAAATGTCATAAATAATCATAATATAAACAAAGTTTAATTATTATAATACCACGGCTACATTCCTCGAAGGGGTAGGTAAGATAGAGTATACAGTAGGTATGAATCTGAAAGGTGTAGTACAGACCATTGAACTGAACAACTTTCTCGATGGGACCAACATCGTAATCGCGAATAAATAAAGGCATGTATTTAATGCGGCAACTAAGTAAAATGAATATAGGTTTTAAAAAAAAATAGAGTGGGTACCATATATAATGGGTTGGCAGCTAATAAGGAGTATCGTAATAAGTAATAGGTAGCATATTAATATATCAGTAATAAGCTCCGTTTTAATTTAAACTAGCATCAAGTTTTTCTTTTGGGAACAGAATTAATATCTAAGCGGAAACTTAATGGCGAAAATAAAATAGAAAATGGGCATTCATAAATAATATATTATTATTGTATTATTAGGGCAGGTTTAGATTTTCTATATAATCTAGTCGTTTCTGGCACTCGCCGGCCGCTGCCGCGGCACCGCTCGCTACGCTCGCTCGGCTCGTGCGTAGGAAGTCACAGTTTTAACCTAACCTAACCTAACCATTAAAAAAAATAATAATAACCTACTCTAACTAGACTGGTAATATATTATCTTTGCCACCCTACTAACATTATTAGTCGCCAAGTCATTATTTATAGCTCCTCGCCTAATATTTTATTTGACGGGTATAGTTTATTTGCTACCTAAACGCAGCTGCTAGTTTTTAGTTTTTATAACACCTTTAATTTTGAACCTTACATAATATAATAGTCGCGAAAATATTTAATCGCTGGCAAGTTATTTTATTTGTTGCAAACATTTAGTCGACTTTTAAGTTATTAGTCACTCGGAAAATAATAAGCTATAAATAAATTAGCCGTCCCATACATTTGGGTCGAGTAGGTTTTGAAGTTTTGTATGGAACTGTTGATAATTTATTCGCGCGATTACGATCTTGGTACAGTCAGTGACCTGCATAACCCGACCCGTCTTCCATTATTCGTCTTTGTAAGAGGGGTCAAGTAATGCAGAGTCCTGACCGTACCATGGAGAAAGTTGGTCGATTTGATGGTCTGTACCACACTTTTCTGATACTGTCTGATGCTGTCTAGCAACCACTTTCGGCCCAAATGTGATCACGTAGGGGCACATTAGGGCCCATTACATTAAAGAATTATCCAATTGAAAAAAAATAACACTTAGGTACCTACTGACCGAGCGGGGTATGTATTTGGATGTTATTAGTAGATAATAGTATCAAATAACCGTATGATTATATATCATCTTTTACCCAAGTTGTTATCAATCTAATTCGTGTTTACCTTAAGGCGCTGACAAGAGGCAAATGATAAAAGTAAGCTTGTCTTAGACAAAAAAATTTGCTAAATCTATATAGTTTGTGGTAACGGAAAAGATATATGTTATTCTTGAACATATTTCTTAGAACTATGTTGTTACCAAAACACGTTTAGAAAAAAAATCTCCATGCATATTAACGTTAAACTAACCCTTTACTTTGAGTTTCAAACCAAAATATCTGTATTTAATATCAACGTACGGTTGGTATTTAATTAATAACAAAACGTCTTATTAATACATATAAATAAGACGTTCATATGCAGAACTTGGTTGTTTTTATTTTCGAATTCTCAATTCATTTTTGAGTACATAAATAATTGCTTAATTTTTTGCAATAAATTACAAGCGTTGTGTCATCGCGCTTCTCTTTCTTTTGTATGCAGTCTGACAGTGACTGCTGTTTCCCTGTTGTCAGCGTCTTAACATTGATATTTTAGTACATCTAACATGGATATAACCACAACTGCAGTCTCTGACGCGCGAAGGCTATTTGCTACTGATAGTACTAAACTAACTACGGAATACCCATGACTGTATATTAACAAATTATATATGCATATGCATGATACGTCGGATAGGCAGTCGCTAAATATAAAACTGGTATTCAGCTACATCCGGTTAGTTTGGAAGCCGGCCCTAACATAGCTGGAAAAAAGCAACCTACATAAAAATGCCAGAGCAGAATGGGAAGAGCATGGTAGTAATGGCAATTAATGCGATTTCCAATTAATTTCATTAGCGTGTGACCTCTTGAGTCTTAGCGTGTTAATAGCTATTGCTATGATATTTGCTAATGACGATAATTGATAATAATGAAGTATGTCAATTTTGTTATTAAACGAATTAAAAATCGCGTTCGCGTTTTTTTTACTCGCCGACTCGCCGATAATTAAATATATTTATAGCACACCACGCTACCGCACTGCACGCGCATGCGCGATTGCTCGTGACTATTTAGAAAAGTACATCGCTTCGCATTTCACAGAATTTCGCGACTACATTTAATTTGCTAACTGCTAAATGATCATTCACACGCTAACAATGAATGCTAATTAATCCATCACTAGAGCATGGTGGCCCATTAGCATCGGCCCCGACTTACGAGTTGTAGGTCATAGACATGGGCGAAATAGTTCACTGAAAAGAAAAAGAGCGATTAGCTCATTCACTCTAAAGAGCTATATCACTCTTCTAGCTCACTAGCTCTTCTATAGCTCAGTGACTCAGACGCTGACTATTAGCTCATTTGACACGGCTCGGCTCGCTCAATAGTCAATAGCTCTTTGGAAGTATGGACTCTTTGTTACTCACTAGCTCTTCTATAGCTCAGTGACTGACGGCCAGTTTCTTCATCAACAACTAAAGTAATCAGTCAAAGCATTGACTTTTACTTGACATTTACTGATACTACGGCAAATGTGTTTCTTCATTCAAGTAACAGCTAAAGTCAAAAGAGTTGCCATTACATAAACGTCGTAATTTCCCTAATAAATCGTGGGGAACTTTTTTTACACTTGGCAGCACCACAATTTTACTGTCTAAAAAAATTTCAAAGTGAAAGTTCTTTCTAGAGTTCCTTTCCTTCGTAAGTTCGTAACCATTGTAACAGCATTCGCAACACCGCTTTGTAAATTCCAACGTCTATACTGTTTTTACTGAAATTGGATTAAAATACTGTATTACATTGAATATGGAGTTTATTGCAGTTCATGAAGAAATAGTAGTATAAGATAATATAAGAAATAGTATCAATAACCTACATTGTAATATTAATTTTAGGTGACCGGTGATTTAAATACCACATGTTGGATGTTTGGTATAAGTTTATATACCCCCGCGAACGTTCCTGGTCGACCACTTTTCGCCCTTATGCCCATAGTAATAAGTTTGAAAAGTGGTCGACCGGGAACTTTCGCGGTGGTACATAATGCTTTTTCATTTTATTATAGTTGTATTTGTTACAAAAGATTCCAAAAGTCCTATTATGTGACCGGTGTTTTAAATTACATGTTAGATGTTTTTTATAAGTTTATGTGCTAATGCTTTTTCATTGTCTAGTTATACGTATTTGTTACAAAAGATCCCTAAACTTCTTTTTATCTTAGTAACTTATTGTTTAGAGCTATTTACTTTTAGTACCAAGACATTCAATTCAAATGTTGTTTTATTATTTACAATGAAAGATCTTCCAACTTAACTAGCTAATTGAAAAGTTGTTAAATAAATATGAAAAAGTCATATTAAACATAAAAACGAATGAATTAACAATAGATATTCTGTATCTTAACAGAAAATCAGCTTCGTCCCTTAATAAAATGATCCTTGCGAATATTAAATCTCTTACGCCTATGCGTTATCTAACGTACCGTATAGTTACTTGAACTTTCACTAGACGATCTTGATACCAATTTAATAATATATTGATAAATTAAAATCTAAGTTATTATTTACTACACAGTGATTTATGTTAGGTAACAGCTTATCAGGCATTGTATAAGTCTAACCTACAACAGTACAACTTTGACAAAATGACTATTACTTTAGCTTTTACCTCAGCTTAATGAGCAGTAAAAGTTAGAGGCAAAAGTAACAGTAAAAGCAACAGCTAAAATTATGAAGAAACAAATTCCGTCAGACTGTTAGCTCATTTGACTGACGCCGCACGAGCGTCGAAGGAAACGGGTTCGGGTCGCTCTGTATTGTTAAATTCTATGAGTGAGGGCGAGCGAGTGAGTGAGCGAGAGCGATGTCATTTGAAAAGAGCTAGCTCTTTTCTATCACTCGCTCACGAGCTACCCATGTCTAGTAGGTTGTGGGTTCGAACCCAGCAAGGCGCTTTACTTTGTATGAATTATTTCCTCACCACTGCTCTCAAAACGGTGAAGGAAAACATCGTAAGGAAACCGGCATGTCCTAGAACCATCAATTCGACGACATGTAACATCTACAAACCCGCACTGGGCCCGCGTGGTGGATTACAGCCCACTCCCTCTCAAAGAGAGGAGGCGTGTGTCCCAGCAGTAGGAACACTATAGGCTGATTATGTGATGTGTGTGTGTGTGTGTGATAGAAATGACAGAGTGCTAAACTAGCTGACGTTTTAGTCAAGTCAAATAAAATTCGGATTATAATTTATAAAATATATTTTACTGATTATTAGATAATTTGTTTAATTACACCTAGCGTTTGATGTCATAATCATAACTTCACAACTGCACCACACGTATTATACTATCCGCATTATTGTTCCACTTTCGTTGTTTACAATATAAATTATGAGTTTAACCTTATTTGCTATTTATACAGTGGCATATTAAAATAACCACCGTTTACTAAGTCTTACGGATTTTATTTTGGTGATGTAAATGTAAGCGATCGCTATTATCAACCATACAAAACTGATAATAGATAATATTATGGCTAAAATAAATATAGCAAACTGTAAACCTCTTTCTTGATCTACAATGAAAGATATTCCTACTACAAATACAGCTAGTAGAGTACCCGAGATTGTTTCCAGTGGACTGTGTAATTTAGGCCATTTTCTTGCGCCTACGAAATCTTGGACTGTGGTCTCCCAACAACCTGATATGGCACCATATCCGAACCCAGCTATTACACAACCGATGGAGAATGAGTCATGGTTGTCTGCCACAGCTAAAACTGCAAAATAAAAAAGAGTGTATGTCAACCACGAATAACACACAAAAATCGTTAAGGCTCCGTGTACGAAAATAACCCTTTTTCGTCAATTTCATATCTAATTGTGAGAAAGCTTGAAATAATTGAAAAATTAAGTCTGTGTTACTATAAAAGTACAGTTTCCGTGGTGCTAAACCATTCGAGTCAGTCATAGCACCTGTTAATAATTAGTTGTATCACTTTTGCGCTCTCGAAAATATAGTTCATTTCGCCTTTGATTTACTTAATGAAGATATTGTAAATTCATAAAATAGAATTTTGATTTTATCTCAAGGATAGCTGAAGACCAGTGTGTGATATTTAATTTTTTTGGTAAGATTTGCTAAATAATAGATTACATTACAGGCTGGGTTTAAAAAAATGGTCCCGCCGCGTGGAACTACTACAGACTATATAATGATGTTTATGATATTTTTTAATGTTCAAACTCAAAAGTAGTTTCTTGTAAAAAGATGACCAAAAGTCTTCATCATAAATTCTTTTTCCCTTTCTCACAAACAATGAACAAAATTGATCAAAATCAGTCGATTTCGTTCACGGCCCCTTAAACAAATTGTAGTCAGATAGTTATCAATGGCATTCAGTGTCTCCAAACTTTGCAAAAAATATAATATCTATCTTTATTTAACCTATCGACTGTCCTAATTGTAACTAGTGAAAAGCGGCCTTTTAAAATCAAAAATTTTAAGTTTCGAAAAAAATTAGTCAATAAAACTTTCGAACATACCATAGCATCCTACAGTGGATATCATCAGGCCAGCAAGTGTGACGTACTTGAAATTCCTTTTCGGCGTTTGTGCAAGCCATGGCGTACTCATCAAAAAACATACCCATGTAAAGCTGTACAATGTCATTAGGAAGTTTGCATCGGAAATTGAAATCTTCGGATGCATTTCAGAAGCAATCATAGACAGCGACACCATTGTTACTGACGTTAAACTCAATCTAGAGAAATACAACATTAATGACGGATAAAACTTCCAACATGACAACGATCTCGTCAATGGCTTGAGAAACGTATCATTAATGTTATACATGAAAAATATCAGTCTCCGTCGTATCGTATAAACTCTATACGACGGCATCCACATTCTCCTTCTCATGTTAGCATAGGCGGACTGACAACGAAAACTAAATGAATTAAATATTTTTTCTCTCTGAATTTCTGTTACTGGCGATACATTATCATAGGTAACTTCGACCTCAGTATATTCTCTCTGTTCAACACCATCGCGCTCGGGCTGCGAGTCTCGTCTTATTTGTTTGCTGATACAATCGTCAAAACTATCGCCTAATGTACTCAGTCTCTTTATAACGACACTAAGCCGCTTTTTATTCTTACTCGTATTTTTTTCAGGAAGTTCCTCACTATCACTGTCTTCACTCTCTTCAGGAATTTCTGGAAGAATTTCAACGCCAAATATATTTCTCCTCTTTTCCTCAGGACTAGGTGGTGGCGTAATTGTGGCGACTATATCGCCTTCGTAATCAAAATCTTCAGTGAAATCCGGTTCGGTGTGCAGATTGTCGTCTGATGGATTTTTCCAACTTTTTAGGCTCATGTCATGTAGTTGTAATTCAGTCGTGTAGAAATTCTTATCCATGCCTTCGTTACTGAATACAGCGTATGTTTTGGCTAAATCGCTGTATCTCGAGAAGGAAATTGGTCTTATACTTTCCTCTACTCTTAGTAACATGATTGCTGGCAACGTTTGAAGCATTATCCCTCCAAGTACTATGTACATAAAGGAATATCCATAAGCGTCTATCAGTGCTGTTATGATATGAGGAAACGTTGCTTGTCCAACTGCTTGACCGGCGAAGCATAATCCACGGATAATTCCCAATCGACTGTCGTACGTATCAAATACTATTGCATCCACTTGAGCTGATATCAGCGATGACCCGAACCCTGAAAATGACAAATAAAGAAATTGGTTAATTAGTAATTACTAATTAGGTATCTTTTAATGATCAGAAGGAATATTGTTGAAAATGATTACCTCCGAGGATTCCATATACAAATGGTTGTAGATGATAGGGTATGAATGCGCAGGCGAGAAGACTAGCCACCACCATAGTGAGACCTATGGTCGACAATACGCGGTACCCGATAGTCCCGCCCCAGGAGTCTGCTGCTTCCCTGCACCAGCATTCTGAAAACATTTTAAAATTCGTTGTTATTTTTATTCGAAACTAGATGACCCGGTTAACTTTTAAATATTTAATAGAGTAACCGTGGAGTTTCTTGCCGGTTCTTCTCCGTAGAAAACGACCAATTGGAACCGTGCATGTAGATTCTGACGTTTTATGTGCCCATGTAGGTTTATGTGAAAAAATATTTTGATTTGATTTGAACTTCGTACGAACTACGAATGAGCGATTTTTCGGCTGGTCCTTTGGGTTATTCCTCATTTTCTTTTTTCTTAAAACTCCCCAGTATTGCGGCGAACAAAACAAAACAATAAACAATTCAAAGCGATCTAACGAACGGCATTTGATTTTTATATCAAAGGCGGATCTAGCTGGGTCTAGGTCGACCACTGATAATTTTTGTAATCTCATTGATAATTTAAATTAAATAAATACTCCGGATGAAGGCAAGTACATACACGAACGACACGCATAATACCACTATGTGCTGTTATTTTAAAAATGATGCACCAATTTGTTAAATGTGGATAAATACTCATAATTCCGTAAGAATGTTCAATAGAAACTTAGGTTTCCGAGAAATCCGAGACGGGGTGCAAAACAATTTATAGCTCGCATCGCTCGCTCTTGCATCCTACATTCTTGCTTTTCGTAAATAGCTTAATATGGTGCCGGCGCGTAGCATGCGTAGTTCATACAAACGTAATACCAAAACTATTTATTTATTTCGATTGGATTACAGAATATCTATGTTCCCAAATATATATTTTGAAAGGACAATGATATAAAGACGAGATATGAGGAATTTAAAAGCTCTATAGAAAAGTTATTTTTATCATAACTCTTGTTTAAATCAGTGTCCATTCCAAATATATAATTGGGAACCTAGATATTCGGAATAAAAACACACTACCTTTAAGAATATGTTTGATTTACAAATTATTTTGGTATTACGTTTGTATGAACTCCGGCCTCTTAAGGAGATGAACCTCCCTGAAATAAATAACTGCAGTTGCACTAAGTATAATCACGCATGTTATACTTGTTTTGTTTTTTTCATCTTTTGTAAAATGTTAATAGAAATGTAGCTTAGGTAACATAAACTGAGAAGAACGTGGGGGCCTCTTTTTGTTTTACTGCCTGGGGCCCGGAGGACAGGCTTAGTCCGCCACTGATTGAAACCTGTCCTGACTGCCCCCCCGACTTGAAGGCTGGATCCGCCCTTGGATAAAAACTGACTGAAGATAAGATATGCCTCTATTTTGATGGTAAAGGAAAGGGTGCGCCAAAGTTCACCTAAATTTTCAACTCCGATAATTGGAAATCCGAAAATGTTCTTCCTAACATTTTTTATCCTAACAATCACAATTCCTAACTACTCTGTCTCTAATGTTCATAATTCCGAAGCATTTAACTTCATAATGTCAGTAGCAATAAACATCTAATAGACTTTTATTTGTTTTCCTATATTTTCTCAACATAACCGTCTTTTACAATATTATTCAAAGTCATATTTTAATTTTATTTATAGCGGTGTGTACCTGCAAAGATATCCATAGGTTAGGTTAGGTTAGGTTAGAACTGTGACCAACTACGCGCGAGCCGAGCGAGCGGTGCCGCGGCAGCGGCCGGCGAGCGCTACCTCGAAATTGGTCGCGAAATTTTTATAAGTATTTTTTTATAGTGCCCCCAAGACGACATTCTGACCTGAATTTCATTCATTTAAGACAAAAATCTGTGAAACGACCTTAAATCATTCTAAACAGTTGGTTTTTTAGACATAATTATCTCATGTATAGTTATAGTTTTAGGGATAAAAGCGTTATGATAAAAAACAGTAGGAGTTTAAATATATTTACAACATTAATGATATTATTAATTACAATTTTCGGAAACATGAGTGTTATGAACATCGCCGGTAGCACTACAAATAGTATGAATGAAAACTTTAGGATGAAAAATTTTAGGAAGAGTGATCATTCGGATTACAAATCGTTAGGAAGAACAATTTCGGGTAAAGAACTTTAGTTGAGCCAATATGGACCCTAAAGGAAATGTATACTACGGTCACGAATTTATAACAGTTAGAACTATATAAGTCATTTCCCTTCAGGGGCTTATGTCATAGCGGTCTATTAGGCAGTCCATAACCGGTACTTCAACTGAGGAAGTTTGAGAAATGCTTAATCTGCTAATACGATGAATAAATCACAAAATGCTTACGTGTAAAATTGTAGACGAGTATATAAATTGCAGGAGTGGAGATACCGAGCCACATCGGTACGTGAAGTTCATCCAAATGTACTAATATTACTCCATAAGCATACACAAGACTCGGCAGGCAGATCTGAAAAGATAATGATTCTATAGTAACTATAGATAACCCGTTGTAAGGGGTATCAGATGTGTGCACGCCACAATTGTAGCATTAAGTCCCCTCTTTGAGCCTTTCGCCTGACGCAGGTCCTCACCGGACGCGGTTGTTTTGGGCGGTTCCACTTCCGGATCAGGCGAAAGGAAATTTGATAGTGTTCCCAGGGCTGAGGGTTTGTCCGAAAAGGATATCGTGGCCCTGGCACACAGGCAACTGAAGGAACACGGGTGGGTTTTATTCAGTAAAAGTCTGACTGACACGCCCTCCCACTCCACCCAGAGCGGGGGAAGTTATTTGATAAGTAATTTAACCCACTAAAAAGTGAAAAATAATTTTTACTTTTTAGTGGGTCAGTTTGTAATTTATCTAAGTTACAATAAAATAAAAATAAAAAATTAATTTAAAAAAAACGTTTTATTTCAGACCCTTAAATAATCCATTTGATTAGTATACACGACTTAGAAACTAGTATTAGTACTTAAATCTACCCGAAAACAACACAAACTATTAATTACTACGCCACACTGGCATGTAGGCGTATCCCGTTCATTCCTGTTGCCCGTTCGCCGTGTCCCCGTCCTACGGGAATAGCGGTACTTCAATTATTATTTTTTAAATACTTCCCGTTGTCCCCGTGGTTTGGTTTTAATTCGTTTATTCCCGTTGTCCCCCCGTACACCGCCGTGTCCCCGTCCTACGGGGACAGCGGTACTTCAATTAAATATTTAAAAATACTTCCCGTTGTCCCCGTGGTTTGGTTTTACATTCAAAAATATGTTTCTGGCACTCGCCGGCCGCTACCGCGGAGGTTATAATATAACCTCCTCCTTTTTGGTTAACAAATATAGGTTTTAGCTTTGTTGGTACCATACGAAGTAGTTTTAAATAAATCCTGCTTGGAAGAGGGTGCCTCGATATTGAGTCTTATTTTATTGTCGTAACTTACCTACTGCTTTTCACTCAATGAAAGAGATAGGGTCAGTTTCCACCAAACGGAAAAATCCTCGCGGATGCTCGAGCACTTTTTAAATTTCACTGAATGAGTAATAAGGCTCAGCGCAGACAGAACGGAGTGCAGCGTAGAGGATTTTATTAACGCACTTGAAAATAAACTTTAAAATTATTACAAAAAGTGCATAAATGCTTGAACCTGACAAAAAATGCTCGCGCGTCCTCGAAGATACGCGGGAATCATACGCGATCCGTAAAGAAAATGCCCGAGACCGCGCGGGGATTATTCCTCTCTGTCTGCGCTGAGCCTAACTGTATCTATACTGGCTTTAAGTATAAAATTCGACGCAGACATCAAGCTTACTTACGTCTGCTCGAGGATGCGCGAGCGTCCAGTCGCGGATATCTGCGAGTCCGCCTGGTGAAGTTTTCTGCTTGGTGGAAACTGACCCTTCAACGAAATTACCGTTCAAGATACTCTTGACATTGCGAAAAAGAACGTAATAAAGATGATAAAATAAATATGGATATTTATTCATGAGTGCCACCTACATAATGAATGACTTTCGCAATCAATCATATTGTTTAACTACCTACTTAATTTAATTCAAGGGACAAGTAGATAGGTACGAGTAGCTACAACTTTGTACCTACATAAATGCACATAACAAATAAGTACTTAATGAGTTATTTATCAATGTCTCGATTCAATATAAAGGCTTCTACATACTGGCGCGACACCGGTAGAACAATTTCTATGAAAAATTGTGTCACGTCGCGTATCGTGCCGGTCTGTAGAAGCCTTTATAGTGAACTAGAAACATAATTTATCATAGCTGACTTTGATTTTTTTTTTTTTTTTTCTTTTGTACATTTTCTTATTCAACGTTTTAACCTAACGTCACTGGAATTTGAGCTACCGGTACTAAGATTTTTTGTTGTAAATAACGGTCGAATGGGGTAAAAGTACGTGAGCATAGTGGCTACGCACGTCCAGGGCTTCGAACATATCAAGGAATTAAAAAATATATCGAACCCGCGACACGCAGCGCAGCAGTCAATCGCTTAACCACTGCGCCAACCGTGCCGTCAACACTCAATAATGGGCCCTGAAAACTGTTATGTTATTATATTATCATTATTATATTTATAAAGGTACGCAGCCGGTCGCAGCCTGACCAAGGCACATTTCCGCAAAAAATCGAGAAAGTAGATTGTCACTTCGATATAATTATTTTGATAGCAACTTTATCAGCCCCACTATGTTGTATTGTCGCTTGACGAATAAATCACGCAATTCGTTATCATCTACCTGTGCTGTGTGCATATTATGTCTGTAACTTGAGCGTTTTCTCATACGAACGATAGCGCGTGACGTCACTGTGGCATTGATATAAACTCATGGACTCGTAGCAATTGAATAATCTGAACCAGCGAACACTGCTTATGGATAACTGAACAGCTACTGCTAAAGTAAACCATGGAATGGTTTATATTTGTATCTTCTTAGCAAGTGGCACAGCCAATTATGTTAAATAAAATAAAATATTTTCAGATATTATTCGAAAAATCAAAATAAATATTTGCATTATTATGTTTAGACAGACTTACGTTCAAGAGCACGACAGATAGCAGTAGAGGCCAGCGCCACGACGCGCCATGCGCTCTTGCATCAAAATCCATCTAGTCTTCTTTTTCCTGCATTTTCTGAAGTCGTAAAATGACATTATCCATATAAAATTGCACTTAACGTAACAGGCGTTCAATCACATGATTCGGCAATACTGTTTTATAAACACCACGAACTATCCGCACCAAGATGTTTTGAAATGAAAAAATATGTTGTTTATTTTAAAACTTGTAGTCGTAAGAGAGCATATCGTCGTATTGACAGTATTCTATACATCAGTGGTGTTATCAAAAGGCCCCAACACGTAGTTACTTTGTCTTATCTTATCGTCTCAGTGAAAGAAACCAATAATTGTATAATAAAGTAGATTCTAATTATTTTAATTTTTTAACAAATTACTATAAGTTCTGATCCAATATCATGAAATCAAAGTTACATTATTGATCAGGGTGCATCGTATTTATCGACGCCTAAATCAATTTTTTTTTTTATGAGAACCATACCCAATCAAATCGCTTGCTGATTGCTGTTTTAGATTATGTAGCACGCAGAAAATATTGACTTTATCTTAAAGATAATTACAAAGTATTTCAGTCTATTATGCAAATAACAGTAGGGCTGAATAAACGGAATATAATGCATGAGTTTAAAGTAAAATTATAATTATCTTATTTAACACCCGAGTCTTGAATGCCGAAGGAAGGTCACATCAGTGGGGGTCCATATTGGCTCACCTAAAGTTCCCCGAAATTGTTCTTCCTAACGATTTGTAATCCGGATGATCACTCTTCCTAATATTTTTCATCATAAAGTTTTCATTCATACTATTTGTAGTGCTACCGGCGACGGCGACGTTCATAACACTCATGTTTCCGAAAATTGTATTAGTAATATCATTAATGTAGGTAAATATATTTAAACTCCTACTGTTTTTTATCATAACGCTTTTATCACTAAACATAAAAGCGCACTATGCACTGGGCACTATGAAAAAAATACTTAGAAAAATGTCGCGACCAATTTCGAGGTAGCGCTCGCTCGGCTCGCGCGTAGTAGGTCACAGTTCTAACTTAACCTAACCTATGGATATCTTTGCAGGTACACACCGCTATAAATAAAATTAAAGAAGACGCTTTAATTAATAAAAACAAAAAACTAATTCATATAATTAGTGAGTGCGAAGCAAGCACTTCCTCAAGTATACGTGCTAATATGCCAACAAACTTGAACTTGAGACAAGTAATATATCGTCAAAGAAACAAAAAAGAAAAAATTACAGAACCTAAATCTAAACAAAAAAGATATGACTTTGAATAAATAGTGTAAAAGATGGTTATGTTGAGAAAATATAGGAAAACAAATAAAAGTTTATTAGATGTTTATTGCTACTGACATTATGTAGTCGAATGCTACGGAATTATGAACATTAGAGACAGAGTAGTTAGGAATTGTGATTGTTAGGATAAAAAATGTTAGGAAGAACATTTTCAGATTTCCAATTATCGGAGTTGAAAATTTAGGTGAACTTTGGCGCACCCCATCTGTGGACGTAGTTTCTCTTAACGTCCCCGTCATTTTTTGACGACACTTGTCGCTGCAGCATTTCACACTTCTTTTTAACGAATGTTTGCTCTCGGATCTTCATAAACGTCGTAAGCTCCACTTCTTTCATCGTCTTTACTCGGTTGAATCCTCTCTCTTTCTCCTAGTTCTCCTCATTATGATACATATTATAAAAAGTTACCTGATTTACTTGGTAGTCATTAACACTAACACCATTAAAATACATGTGCGTATGCATAGTTGGAAATGGTGATTTGTCTCCATCCTTATTTAATTTAACAGCCTGCCATGTTTCTGGCTTCGCTAATGGTACAAAGATATTGTCAGTTCTTAGCCGTAGGTTTTATAGGTAAGTGGTACTTATACTCATTTTCTTAAGTGGGATTCCCATACCTTGGTTTGTGTGGAATGGATTGATGCAAGACATCTCCGCGCGCACTGACCACTGCACTTATGATTCGTCAGGTTACCTATTGTAGAACCATAAATATAGATAGGTCAAGGCTATATACTAACGTATCCATGAATCGATAAGTTGGTCAGTCGTAGAAAATCCGTTAAAACTTATCTGGCGAACTACTTATCAAATAACATTTTCTAGTAACACTTATCTACATAAACAGAAGCCATTTAAAATATTCATTGAGCAATTAACAATGACTATTTGAAACGGCTTCTGTTTATGTATTAATTGCAAGCTATGCAATCCTAACTTCCTAATCCTATCCTAACTAATCACATCATCACACTAATATTGTAAATTTTTATTTTTTTTATTTTTATTTCTATTATTTTATTATTTTTTCATTGATTAATTGACATTTATTTAATTCAATAATACAATGTTTTTAATGGGATTATGTTTAATGACTGCATGATTATGGTAAATTAATTTAAATAAAATATGTTGCTTTATTTTGTATTTGCACGCCCAAATTAAAGGCAGAATAAGAGAACAATTTTGTAAGTTTTTACCAACCTCCTGTACCTTATTTATGCAAATAAATGATTTTTGTTTTTTTTTTTAAAGGCGAAAGTTTGTGAGTGTGTGTGTGTGTATGTTTGTTACTTCATCACGCTCAAACGGCTGGACCGAATTTGATAAAGTTTTGTATGGAGGTAGCTGACACCCTGGATTAGGACATAGGCTACTTTTTATCCCGATATTCCCACGGGATGGAGACTTACGCGGGTTAACCGCGGGGCGCAGCTAGTATAATATATGCGAAAGTAAGTTTGTTTGTTTGTTAGCTTTCCACGCCTAAACCACTGAACCAATATCACCCTGAAATTTTGCACATCCGTTGTCACGTGTACAGAAACGGACATAGGGTACCTTTCATCCCGAAAAAAAGTACTGTTCCCGAGGAAAACAACGTTCTTATGATAATTAATTAATAGGTGGCGCTACGTGTCTTTCGAATCATGATTGAATTATAATTATTATAGACTTAAGCGGGTGAAACCGCGGGGCACAGCTAGTTAAAATTAAATGCAAGTAGGTAAGTAGACCAAAAATTCGAAGACATGTGACATCTACCAACCCGCACTGGGCCCGCGTGGTGGATTACGGCCCACTCCCTCTCACAGAGAAGAGGCCTGTGTCCCAGCAGCGGGAACGTTATAGACTGATTATGATGTAGTAGATTCAGGAACAAATAGGATGTTAGCGTACAAGATTTTATTTATACGAGAGTGGTTAACTTTAGGTCTTCGAAGGCTGTGTGCCTTCACACGTCTGGCACACTTTTATATGTATCCACTTCTAAGGTTTACCTTTTGCTGGCAGCAGAATCGATAATCGCAAATCGCAACATAACACTATAGCTCAGATGGAAATCAGTTTGGTCCCAGAACAGACCCTGCGGGACTCCAGTGTTGTGTGTGCTAATTGCGTGCGTCTCTGCATTTCACTTAAAGGCTATTCTAGACAGTCAGAAGCTGATAATAAGGGTACCTTTGATTTAAAAATAGCCAAGACTCAAAAACGCCTAATGTCCTCACCTCACACCTTTCATCCACGATTCATTTCATTTACCACATTGAAAGCTGGCAACACCAACAGTAGCATATTGACGTAAGAAGTGCCTCAAAGGCTAAAACAGTCTGTGGACAAAACTGACAGATGTCAAGCACTGACAAGCAGCTGTTCATGTTTTGAAAACTTCTGAGCATTTCGTAATAATTGCCACTGAAGCTAATTTAATTTAAATTCAACAAATTATTAACAATTAAGTTAGTCATTAC
The DNA here is from genome assembly GCA_948098905.1 of Tiliacea aurago. Classification (NCBI taxonomy): domain Eukaryota; kingdom Metazoa; phylum Arthropoda; class Insecta; order Lepidoptera; family Noctuidae; genus Tiliacea; species Tiliacea aurago. Next base: position 9,771,368 of record OX402579.1, on the reverse strand, counting down.
GTTATCGCGGTGGGGGGGGGCATGTCTAACCACGAAGTAATACAAAACTATGCTAACTCCATTAAAGATCTCAAGAAACAATGCGGTGATGCTGGCATGAGTGAAGAGGAATTTAGAAGAATGTATTTTAAATCTCTTAAAACTTTAGAGAACACTGGACGCTCAGAAACTAACACTCCACGTCGATTTGTTACTAAGTTTAGAATTTTACTGCTGGGTATTATCATTGGAGTGTATATTGTTTATAATTACAAGACTATTTACAGCAGTATTGTATGCAACTTGCAAGAGTTTATTTATCCCGGTTTAAAACTTCTGAGGAGAATATCAATTCCATTAATATCATTGTTTCCGTCCTTGACTGGTAAGCACAATACTGCTCAAGTACATATAGCACATTATTATTTATTTTGCACATTTTTGGCAAATAATATCAAAAAATTATGTTCTTTCAGATTTCTACCATGAAACCTGTTTGATTCAGAACCCATACTTTGCTGTGGTGGACATGGACTGCTGGCCATGCAGCACAGTGAATAATGTCAGGGAGGTGAATGATCCTACCCCTGTCAGCCAACAACAAACTGCACCATTTATTTATGAGGTTAGAGTTCAGTTCCTCTTATAATGCTGCTTTGATTCAACAAAACTAACATTCCTGATCAACATTTTAATGCTGTGATCAAATTGTTTTAACTACCTATAGGGTTAATTTGGTGTACTCAGGCAATTTTATTTTAATTCATCTCTTAATTTTCTTCTGCCCTTGGCCCAATATCTTCTTCCATTCAGCTCTAATACCTGTCATCGGTATTTACACCTTTTCCAGCCACAGCACATTTGAAAAATAAAAAATTGTTAACTTTTCTTTCAGACTGAACAACAAGTGATTAATATGGAAGCACTAAAAAACATGTATCTCAGGAATAGAGATACATTTGACAAAGAATCTTCAAAAATCTTTACAAATAATAAATATAACTCAAGTCCCAAAGATTTATTCATTGACAGACCAATAGAAGACCAGAGTTTTTATATCTGGTAGGTATGTGGTAAAATCTTAAATATGGTTCATTGTATTTTATGACAAATGAAATGTTGGATGTTATTTTAATTAAGTATATTTTTGTCATTTCAGGAAGTTCAATAACATGAATGTAGCAAAGGTGTTACGCCAAGTTATACCAAGACCTAAAGTTGTTCCAAAGTTTGGACAAAGTACTGAAAGATTTCTAATTGTTGACACAAGTCATCTGAAGTTTAATATACCGGACACAGAATGCAGTTTCTCATTTCTGTTAGCATTAAGTGGATCTAGAGAAATACATTTAGTACCAGCTGAAGAATGTAAACATCAGTGCAAGTCACTGAAAGTTGAACTTAAAGAAACTTATTTGTGTAAGTAGAAAGTCTCCCAGCCTGCTTCCTACTCAAATAAAAGGAAAATACGTAGTAGATAATAATGTTTATTTTTTGCAGTGTGGTATAATTGGTGGTATTGGAGACCTGTGATACAAAACTCTATGGGAAACCACACTTTCATTGCTCATGTCGGCTCATACTGCTGAAGACGCAATTACACCAAAGAAAACACATGAATGGAATGTACAAAACACCAATTTATTAAATAAATAAATAAAATTAACTAAAAATCAACTAAATGCTCTCATTCAAACTTGTGTTTCAACTTGTCTTTTAAGAATACTGGTACTAAAGAGATAAGTGCAAACAGACTCAGTACTGTGACTGATGTCCATGACCAAGCGTCACTAGTCGACGTTAATGTGTGTAGAGTTTGTCCAGCTTTGATAGCCACAAATGATGGTGGAGCTACACCTGAAAAACGAAAATTAAAAAACTATTCAATATATGTACCTAATACCTATGTAAAAAAAGCTAAAGGAGTATGTAAGGATTGTAGCAGGTGGCATTCTATAGTTTCTACCTTCCCCCATGGGAAGGCGTAAGTTTACATATTGTGAGTAAGTGCCTAATATAAATATATATCTCTCTCTCTCTTTCTCAGCAAGAATATAAACAAAAAATAATTAATTTATGTCAGAATCATTGCAGGTCACATTCTGAAGCTTCTGTCTACCCCAATGGGGAAAAAGGCGTGAGTTATAAGCTCTCCCTCTCTTTTTATTACATTTATCTATATACAATGAAGTTTCCTCATTCTAATTAGATATTATTATTCTGTTAACTATTGCTGCAAGTTCATTAGAATAATAACGACTTACTCCTGTAATCCAGTTATCTATTCTAAAAAACAGTATGTTCATAAACCTAGTTAATGTAGATAAGAACTTACCAATAAATGTTCCTAATGCAAATGGTATTAAAGGCACTCCAATTACAGGTGCCGACATATTGATAAACCAGTTTGGTAAAAATGGTGTCACCCTCAAAAATATCATATAATTGAGCAAATTATTTTTGTGCTTTGTCACTGCTTTTGCCCATTGTGCAGCTCTCTCTGGGAAAAACTTCTTCACCAACTTCTTCCCAAGAAGATTTGAAAGGAAGAAACATAAACTTGCACCAATTGCTGAACAACAGCAAACTAGAAGTAATGCTAAATAGAATGGGAACAAGAACCCTGAAAGAATACTTAGAAAAATAGATCCAGGTATTGCAAATGTTTGCAAACTGTGATGGAAGTTAAAGAAATCAATGATAAATATTCATAATAAAATTATGTAAATGCCTGAAACCAAGTGCAAGAAACGTGAAAAGGATACAATATGTAAACTAAGAAGACTCCAAATAATACTTCATAAAAATATTTTTCCTTATAACGGTCTAGTACTAAACCTAAATGTTTAGCATCCTCAAGGTCCCATGGTAAATGTATATGTTGTTTCTCATCTCTGGAAATGAAAACATTAATTTATGTTCTAAGGATTCATTCAAATAAATTAGGAATTATGATTGTTAAGGAATAAACAGCAATATAATATGGCCTTTGCTTGCCTGTCTTATAACTTATTGACCGCCCCAGTTGGATCTAAACAACAAAAATGTTTTCATGCCCGTGCCGAGAACCTATGTTTGTTTTTTATGACATTGCACAACCCTATTTGTCATAGGTATTTATTTGTAGAATTATGAGCTGGCGTCACGGCAATTGATACAAAACCAACTGGTCAATAGGTTAATCAAACAAAATAGCAGTTCACAATTTTAATAAAACTAGACGGAAATGATGTCAAGGTGTAAGTCAAATTAATATTCTTTAAAATATTAACTTTAACCTAGTTTTTTAAACTTTCCTAAGTGATTTAAAAACTATGTCTTAAATGTGTAACAGTTGATTGGTACTTACTCTTCTAAATCTGGGAACTGTTTATAAAGCAGCCCCAAGGCTAACAGTGATGATACAAATATTATGGCAACTAGAACTATAGATTTAGATGTAGATAAGTCTTCTGCACTAGAGGACACATTAGTCATTGAACCTGAAAAGGTAAAAGATTTGGTATGGGTATTCATAATTACACAAAGAAAAACAAAGTACTTCATGGTAATTGGAATGGAATAAGAAATTCATTAAATATTCATTAACTAAATACGCATTAAACGACAAAGGAAAATTAGGAATAGGTAGGTACTTGGTAGAGGATGAAACAGTCCAACACAATCAGGTCTTATATTCCTTATTCTTGGTTTTGTGATGGTGGGGGAAGGGATAAAAACCGTGGAGGAAATGTAGGGGTCTTGAATAGTGTCTTGATTATCACCTTGAATGTTTCGTCCGCGAGAATTTCGTCTTCTAGCATTATTTGCGCTCATATTAGTTGCTTAAATAAAATTAAAATACTTCAGTATGTCTGTAATATAATTAACCGTAGATCCTACCTACACTAAGTATCGTGTTTAATATATTAATCACTCACTTTATGAAAAAACATATATTTTTGATCAAAAAATTACGAGTTCACTGTGACAAGATGTTGATTCGGAATTCGAATCTTTCTGTCTTTCTGTTCATGACATGAAAATTTGAAAAATCAGGAGATTCATTGTGCGTAAAAATTGACGCATCTTTTATTTCTCTCTTATTAGGGGTTTTAGACAGAGTGGCAGATAAATTGAATGCTAAAACCTAACCTATAAAGTAAAGTACCTACTTGGAATGATTGGATTGGAACACTGACACTGATGACAGCTGATGACACTATGACACTTGACAAGTTGACAGTGACACTAATCTAATCGAACGTTGTTTTGTTTTACGCAGATATTTTTTGGTACCAATTATCAATGAACGTGTTCAAGAACATAATAATCCTCGTCACAGTCAATAAAAAAATTGTTGGCCGTATGTCATTACTTCCCAGAATTTGATCCTTAATAGCGACGCTATCGGATGGTGCTCATGAAGTCATGACTAAATGATAACATCCGCACGGGTCGATCGAAGGTTAAGCTACGCTTGCCGCGGTCGCTTCATGGATGGGTGAACATCCATTACCTACATACCTACCGAGACTACCCCTCCGTGCCTCGGAAAGCACGTTACGCCGTTGGTTCCGGCTGTCATTCGTAGACCCAGTATATTAGAATGTAGGTACTCTGTGCGTAGACCTTTGACAGTCGTTATGGATAGTCAGAAGCCCAAGTCTAGCAACCAATCTTACCACGGGGTATCGTGTTACCCAGTACCTGGGTTATAGGGGTCAGATAGGCAGTCGCTCCATGTAAAATACTGGTAATCAACTGCATTTGGTTAGACAGGAAGCCAACCCCAAAATAGTTGGGAGAAGGCCAAGCAGATTGATTGGTCGGATGGTGCATTAATATATTACAGTGTGTATATTTTTTTCCAAAATCAACGGGTTCGATTCTTGGGTAGGAAAATCTAAAGGTCCAATTTTATCTGGTTTTAATTTAATTTATTTGGGCTGATTTTGAATACTAAGTACTACGCTACTCACTTTAGTTTCGGATTCAGCCAACACAATCATTGACCCTGTATTACATTTATACTCCTCTGCCTTCACTTTCTGGGAATCCAGGCTTGATTAACAACACAAATCTGGATAAAATGAGCAGGTAGATTCAAAGGTACTCCAGAATAGAACACTAAAATTTGCTCTACCCCAGATGAATCGTGTATTTGGCTAAGTAACACACAGCTTTACTTTACCATGTTATACTTTTATGAATTATGGACTTTTGGGGACCATTAGCCAACTTGCTATGGGCTGTAAATATACCTATCTCCCTAGAATCTAGTTAAGTACACATTAGGTACCTACTTGTTGCGCTTATTATCTTGAATAATCAATCAATTACGTTCAGTGTCTATCTAGGTAGATCGAACTGCGCTACAACAATAATAGGACAAGGTTGCAATGGACATGTTCCAATTTTTCTAACAAATTGATAGATACTCAAAAGAGACATCGAATAGATCTACCGTACGTTTCTATTGCCGGGTAACGCGTACGCGCATCCTGCGTGGGAGGAGGGATAGGGGACTGCTCAAAACAGTTGAATGTAATGCCGCGTCTCCCTCACGGCGCAGAACGCACGGCGACCGCGGCCGAACCACAGCGCATCGTGTGCGCTGACTCTTATTAGCTTACTTATCAAAAACAACGACTGTGGGTGTGTGAGTGATAAACCAAAGTGTTCATGGATTTAACATAGAACAAATTGTCGCTACAAATCATTCGACAGTGACACCGGTGAAAGTGAGCTTTCTAAACGAACATAATTATTCCGTACTGAGATGTGGTCCTTCGTGAATACTTAGGCAGCATACATGAGTGTCAGCAAGGAGGTAATGGAATTAATTTATTTGTTTATATTTAATTAACTATAATAAGACATGATAGATGTTATTTTTTTAACGAGGCGTCTTACCGCAAAAAGTTGAATCTTATATCTAAGTAGGAAATGTAAACGACCGGAAGATGTCTGTTCTCTTGATCTATTCTTCATATTTTTTTTTTACAAACAAAATTAATTTCGAATTCGTCGGTTTGATGGTGCCAATGGTGCCACCTCTACTCTTTATACCTATAAGTTTTGTATTGATTTCAAATAAAGACTATACATAAACCTACTTTGCATTTAATTTTGATTAAAGTAAGTACCCCTTCAATTAACTGCTACATTATATAGTAAACAACAGTAAAACCTTCCTACTCAGCCTATCGGAATTCATACTGCACATAGTTTCACCCCTAAAATGGAAGCAATTATGTTGCCGTGTTACTGGCCACTTACATTGTACTAATTCATTCATCATACATTACAGGTAATGCGAGGAGATATACCCAAGTTGTGTTTGCTGGTTGCTACACTGGCACTTGGGTCTGTGGCGGGAAGCAACGGCGCCTGCGAGCGCGGGCTGAGCTGGTGGGACCGCCAGCGTGGCACCTGCCTGCCTTGCACCCGATGTGACCCCGCCAAGCGTCTGGTCGTCAGATACCCCTGTGAAATCCACAGGGACACTATCTGCCAGTCGTTATACGAGGCCCAGATATCTCCCTTCAATACGCATCAGGTGCATAAAAAAAACAATGAGTCGAGTGAACTGGTACCCAGTGATGAGGAGTACGAGTATGTGGACTACGATAGTGAAGTGACGGCTAATGACGAAGTGTCGTGGGACCTGCAGACGACCAGCCTCAGCGTGGCTGCTAGTGGCTGTGTCGTGTTCTTCGTCGTGGTGTTGGTGATGTCTCTGTACCATGCAAGGCAGTGGAGGGTGATTAAACGAGCGCTTAAGTCAGGTATGATATCAGATATCAATAAGTTATTAATGCGCTTATTGTCCCTATTTTAAAAAGGAACATATTGCTACGAGACTGCAAGCGTAAACATCATTGGTCACGTCACCGACTATTACAATAATTTAAAAGCAAGTGGGATGGTTATTCCGCATTATGGAGGTGGCAAAACCGATTCCATCATACTTCGTAACTACCTTTAATTAGGGTGCGTGAGGGACGTCCTTAACGGAGCCTCTGATATTCAAAATTATTTTAAATCCTAACGTTCGAACCTAAATTCAAATGATGGGCCTATGAGAAGATCCAGTTAGCTTATCCCTAGTTATTTATATGTCTAGCTATTTAAAACAAGTGTTTTAAACAAGACTCCATGTTTTGCGCCTTGTTCTATAGAATTGTAAATTATAACGTATACCACAACAAAGCGTTTATTGTTGTAGAACATGATTTTTTTGCCAGTCTGACCACTGCATTGAAACTAGACGACCCACAAAGTTCGTTAACGCTACTGTTGATATTCGTCAGACGTCATCGTCGTCTGGATAATAAAAACGACATTACACGGAGGTCGCGCGAGCTGATCGTTCATCCTGAATAAATAAACCACAAATTATGCCGCGTCTAACTCATGGTGTAAACACACCATGCGAATTATTTATTTAAAGTTTGGTTCTTGTTATTGGTCGAAATTATGCAGGAATAGGATTTGTTTACGAAACATTGATCTTTATTGAGTAGGTACAACAGGCTTCTGAGTCTTTGTACATTATAATCTAGATCTCTTTGTTGCCTTGTAGCAATTAGCAAGGGCTTCTGAACCTTATCCGTATGGATATAATTATACCTACCTCAGATGAGTTCAGCAGAACAGAGACAGGCCCTAAGACTTTCTAATAGAAAATGCTCTGCGTTCTCATAGTTAGAAGACTAACTACTTATGTTTAACTTACAAAATGTTATAATTGGCTACAAGCAGTCTCATGGTAAAGACGTCTCTAGGTAGTAGGAACCCATTGAACACAATCAAAATCATACCAAAGTAAAAGTAATAAATCTAAGCTGCGTAGGCGTAGACCCAATTTTGAAGCAGCGCGTGCGCACCGTTCCCATGTAAACAATACCAGTTTGTTTGAACATGTGCGCTACTAATTTTGACCTGCGTAGCGGACCGCACGCGTAACAATAGCTAACGGTTTTCGTTGCATTCGACTATTCCGAATTTAGAACTGTTGTATAGATTCTGTTACTTTCATTTACCGCCCACCTCTATGGCGTTGACCAAAACTTAATTATGGCTGTCGTAAATTACAACATGGCGATGTGAGGTACTTAGAAATAGAAAAACAGATAATCAATAACTTATTAAGTGTGTATGGAACTTTACAGATGTACACGATTTGACAGCGAAGTTAAAATTAATGGAGGCTGGAGGTGAAACGACAGCAGAGCCGGTCGTGGCGGCTGACCACCACATCTACTGCAACATTCATCATCTGGGCAAGGAGGCCTTACTAGGTACGTTATTATAACTGTCCTATGACTTGTTGTATTTCAGTTGCATCATATACTTTCTAATGAGAGTAATTAAGTCTTGTCTTATTTTGGAAACAAATTAGCTCCATGAACTTTCACAAAGAACAAAAGCGTTCCCGAAAAGGGAATGTTTACGCGGTCATAACTCTCATTAACGGGCAGGTCGAGAGAGTGGGATCCTCTCAGTGCGGTGTCTGGCGCCATTCCAGTCAAGTTTAAAATACGGTCTTGCGTGGGCGTGGGCTGCGCTTGCGACTGTCTGGCGCTGGCATATCATTTATTTTCGATCGGAACGTCCTCGAGGTCAAGTCCGTTATCTTATGCCAAACTGCCAATATGCCAATATTATGTGTTTCAATTCCCTAAAAGACTAATCTTTTAGGGAATTAAAAGAAACCCCTCCCTCCTCCCTCTCCTCTCCCTTTCTTTGTTATTTTAAAAGAAATTGAAAATAACTGAGCCTCAGTTCAGTCTCAGATATTCCATGCAGTTCGAGGAACTTGATGAACGAACACGCATCTACACAGCCGCTATGCTGTGTCCTACAATGGCCGGCAGTATCCAAGCACCTTGGTCCTAATTGTTGCTATATGGCTTCACGATGCGCTGCATGGAGGCCACGGGATGCCGTCACGCGCGTGTGCTCGATGTCGATCAAATTTTAATGGCTCTGTCGATACATTTATTCATTCTACACTCGATACCTTCGACAACGGTAATGGTGTTGCAATGGACGCTTTCCGAATTGCGGGAATGGGGTTAAATAAATCCGCACGCATAAAATTGGGTTTTTAATGTTCCGTACCTTCTTGGGATAAATTCATCCCAACTATGGAACCCTTTATTGTGCGTGGTCCGACCCGCACTTTACCGTTTTTTTTTGTAAGCGATTTCTGCTTGCCTAAAAATGGCATTAAGTAATGATTATTAAAAACTATAAAGAGCTTGCATATAGCTAAGTCTTGCTAGAGCAAGATCTATAAATCTACAGTTGTGGACATAGAATTAAGAACGACTGATAACAAAGTCACTTTTGGATACTTATACAAGTTGCTTTTACTTTTGTACCAACTTACAGTCAACCACTTTGTACCACATACAATAATAGCTTTATTAGTAGGTTTTAATGATTCATACTCATTAATCAAAATAGTTGCACTTTCCTGTAAAATACAATTTATTGTAAATTGGCTGTATTTCAAAAGTATACTGGCCGCTGGACAAATAATTAAGAACGCATAAAAATATGTTCTCAATTCCGAATTTCGAAAACAAATAGCACAGTTTTTTTATTTCCCGCCTTATCATTGGTTACTTTCTTCTGTGTTTTTTCAGTAAAAAGTGCATAATTATTTCAAAATCCTATCATCAACCTGGCACAGATATGAACCTGATTGGTCGTATAAAAGATTGCTGATCATATGGAGTGCTCCAAAACTAAGGTATATAACGCTGAAAATCACGTCAACAAATTCAAAACTACTACCTGTAACGTTCTTCGAAAACCATATAGATGATTTAATTGTTCGTTCTGAAATTATAAGAAGGGAAGTTTTTGGCAGTAGAGGAGTGTCAGCTTATTTGCAATAATCGCCCGGAGAGTACCACTTCACAAGAAGGTGCACCGAAAAGCAAGATTAGATTTCGCTAGAAAGTATGGTGAGTGGACAGCAAGTCAATGGAAAAATATATTATTTTCTGACGAAACGAAGTTAAAATAATAGACTAGGTTCTGACTCTGACGGTAAACAATATGGGCGTCGACCGGCTAGTCCTAAGTTCACGAAAAAAGTATAGTAAAGCAGGAGGGTGGAAACTTAAAACTTTGGGGATGTTTCTCAGGGCACGGAGTTGGGCCAGTTAGAAAGATTGAAGGCATTTTAGACCAATTTCAATACAGGCAAATATTGGAGAAGCCTATGCTTCCTTATGCTGAGATGACGTTGCCAGTAGTTTGGACATTTCTACATGATAACGATCCCAAACACACTGCTCATTCAGTTAAAAAGTTTCTTAGTGATTAACATCTCTCTGTGTCAGATTGGCCTGCAAACAGCCCATCTTAATACGATCGAAAATATATGGGGAGAAGTAAAGAAGAGTGTGCCTGCTAAAAGAGGAAGTAGATAATTTGAATGAACTGTATGATATCTTTGTCGAATCTTGGAGCACTATTTCTGTTGAAACCTGTAAAAAAAAAAATAAATTACATCGTTCATGCCCCCGTCACTGCAGAGCAGTTATTAATAAGCAAGGGTCATCCTACAAAATATTAATGCTAAGTTTTGAAAGCAGTGGTAAAGCCTATTTATGTATTGTTAATTTAATCTGATATCATTTAATAAATGAAGTCATTTTACCCGTTCCTAATTATTTGTCCACAGCTAAGAAGTTTCGAATAGGTATGTAGTTCAAATGGACCATGATTAAATTATTCATAGAAGTCCCAACTATTTTGCGTATCTTGTTTGTAGTATTAAAGCCTATTCAAATTGATATTTAACCATGTTGTTAAAAGTTTTTTATCAGTAAATTGATACAAAAATAACAGCAGCTTGTTTATCGAAAAGTGACTTCGGTCGTTCCTAATTATAGTTATGTCCCCAACTGTATACCTTCGGATCTAAGGTGTAAAGAAGTGTAAACTTTGAAAACCGATGTTAAAAACAGAAGCTTTGAAGGGCGAACATCCAAGCAACGCGGGCTAGCACCTGGGGCCCCTTGCGTAAACAAACGTTTATTTTTTGTTTACAAAATTAACTTTTCGTTAAACAGGGTCATGCTAAAATTATTTTCGATAGTAGTGAGAGGGAATCTTCAGAAGTGGCGATTCTATTTAGTTTATGCCATGATTTTCTTTGCACCATCATGATGATCGCGTTGAAATTCGCTTAGATGTACCCCGAGTGTAAGTTTGCAAGTGAGGAAACGTAACTAGCGCGTTTGCGTTAAGATTTTTATTCTCACCCATATATTCTTAGCATTATGATCCATCGGTCAAATTTTAACGCAAACGAAATAGTTACGTCTCTTGCAAACTTACACTTGGGGTACTGATCACAGGCCAACTTGTTTCACACACCTGCGGGGCGAGCACGGCCTAGTGTGACATGACTTGAGTCACACATTTTATCACAGTTTGAGCGATAAAACTGTTATGTCATAAAATGCTAGTACAAATTGACATGACATAATTTATCATGTCTTGTCACCAACGTCTTGGGCAGCTCGTGGTCGGCCCGCTGTAATGGTGTAGGTAGGCCTTAATGAATGTAGACTCTTTAGGAAACACTGCCATCAAAGAAGTGCTTCCTATTCCCTATATTCAACGCGCTTGGCATTCAGCATTATTTTACTTCTTAAAAAACGAAATAAAATCTAAAAATACAGTTGCTATCATTCCATCGCAGTAGAAATTTTTATTTCGAACAAATGGGTAAAAGACTAAAGTATTTAGCCAACTAGGCAACTAGGATTATCTTGGCCGCTTCGGAAGGCAGGTAATCGACCCAATCTGGCAGTAACTAACGCACGTGTGTTCATTAGGGGGTTATTTGTAATGCAAGCTTGTCGCCGAGGCGACCGCCGCTGCTTCCGCCCCAGGGCATCACTCGCGCCGCCGGGAAGGCCCTCACTTCCTGCTTATACCGATTTTTGACAACAATAAATTTTAATTAACAATAAATACTAAATAGGCCCTTTCGATTGATAATTTATGAGGGTGTTGAACTGTTATTTTTAATTCAAATCAGCAGCCCAATGCTCTACCCAGACCAATGTTTTTAAACAAAACCGAGATTAGGGAAAAACGTTTAAAAGTCATGGTTTCTTAGAAAAAATTGTTCCACCTTTAGTTTTTTCAGCGTTCTTGTTAAAACATCTAAACGTTTTAACGCTTCATTCTATCGAACTGCCAGATAGGTTTTTTCTATAAACAACAGCTATTTTTAATTTTGGTACACAAAATCCAGACAAACGCGAGATAAGAAACATCGCAAAAACGATTGAACGTCGACAACTCCTAAGATCTTAGGATTTCGACACGGACAGACGAACTACTAGAATAAAGATGCGGGCTAGTGGACGCAAGCGCAACCTTGTGCATTGAACTCGATAGCTTATTAGGTATTCTGTGAAGTGCGCGCGCGTCGTGGGATAAAGGATCAGCGGTGTGGCCTCGCTTGTTCGATCGGGGTTCAATCTCGGTGTTATTTACTTTTTCACTGTATAATCTCTATGCGGCACAATAGAAATGTTTATTGTTGCTAGAATATCCTACTCCGTTCTTGTTCAAATAAAGAATGCAAGAAAATTTAAATCTAATAATTAAGCAAATGCGTTAGTAAGTAGGCACCTAGTAAGATATTATATTATGTAATTCATATTCATCCTGCAAGTTGTTAAGTATTAAAAACTATAATTTCATAATTTCCATCAACTATTTTGAGTATTCTTGTGAATCGATAATCATTATCGAGCAACAAATTAATTTCTCAATAAATAAACACCTATAATATTAATGAAACTAGCCAGTATGTTCATTACAATGGAATCGTTTAGAATTCAAAGACAAGTCACGTTTAGAAAGATCGTGATCACGGCTAAATCGTTATTGTTGTTTGGGATTTCTTACTAACTGACACTATATATATGTTAGCAGACATATTTTACTCATACACGTACCTACACAAACCTCCTATAGTGGACATTCGATTTGATACAGCTGTAGGCGACCTAATTAAATTAAACGTGCGTTGTACATACTAACATTTATTGATTGCGTACCATAATGTACTTAAACTATTCATTAAACAAACCTTTTACCGACTCTTGTCATATTATATATTTATCTGTAAATAATAAATATCACTGATATTGTTAGCGTGAACGTAGTAAAGGCTCCCGCAGACAGGCGCGACGCGACACTAGTAGCACAATTTATATAAAACTTCTTGGGAAGTGTCGCGGTCGCGCTGCCTGTCGCGCCAGTCTGCACGAGCTATAGAGCGGTAGTAAAATAGGCAGTATTTCAAAATTACGTGTCTATAAGGTAGAATCCCTTCATCACCATCTAAGGCTATAATTACGTAAATTTTGTAACTTTAATTAACACAACAGAGACAACACACACACACACACACATTAACACACTATCAATCACAATCTGAATGATTTTAAAGGATATTGCTAATCTATCACACTAATATTATAAAGGCGAAAGTTTGTGAGTGTGTGTGTGTTTGTTACTTCTTCACGCTGAAACGGCTGGACCAATTTTGATAAAATTTTGTATGGAGGTAGCTGACACCCTGGGTTAACATATTAACTACTGTTGATCCCGATATTCCCAGGGGATCGAGACTTACGCGGGTAAAACCGCGGGGCGCAGCTAGTAGTCATCACACTAATATTATAAAGGCGAAAGTTTGTGAGTGTGTGTTTCTTACTTCTTAACGCTCAAATGGCTGGACCAATTTTGATAAAATGTTGTATGGAGGTAGCTGCCACTCTGGTTCCCCTCCGATATTCCCAGAGGATCGAGACATACGCGGGTGAAACCGCGGGGCGCAGCTATAGTTGCTTCATAATTTCGAAAAATTTGTCAGCTCAATACGTAAACAGCGCAATGAATGTTGTTGAACTGCCAAAATAAAAGCCATGGCTACTGTGTACTGCACATTTACCCAGCTGATTAGTATAATTAGATAGGTATGTATTCTCCATTGTCTTCACAAAAAGTTAAGTTATTTTTAAGTCTACGTCTAAAGTTTCAGTTTTTTTACACTTCATTGCTTTACGAAGCGACGATTTTGCACGCTTTTTGGACGCAGATATATGCCAGTGACCTTGAGTAGTTAGCTTGCGTGTTCTGTACTGAGCTCACGCAACGCGTCGTACGTTCAGCCAGTAATAGGACTCGCCCTTCAAGGAGCGCTGTCCCCAATTTGACGCATCATTAATTTATTATACACAAAACAAAAGGTTTTTTAATAAAACGCGTTTATTAAAAGATCAATAATTAAATTATCTTTAAATTGGTGGTTTTAAAAAAATACGCTCGGTAGATTTTGCACCATTCTGTTTTGTATCCGCGTTAGACATAACTTTACAAATTATGTAATATAAACATAATCTAAAAATATTCGTATACCTATTAAGTTATTGAGAAAATGCTCTAATTTAATTTTTTTTTTTTTTTTAGGTGCGTGTGGTTTGAGAGATCTTTTCGAAAAACTCTTCCAATCCCAACCAAATTATAAGAGGATTTAGGAAATAATTGTGAAAACTTCATGGTAAGGTATAAAATTTGTGAAACCTAAACAAAGAAAGTTAGAACTCATTAACTGGATCTCTCAATCTGGACAACTGAAGAATATTATTAGGTTTCACAAATTTTATACCTTACCATGAAGTTTTCACAATTATTTCCTAAATCCTCTTATAATTTGGTTGGGATTGGAAGAGTTTTTCGAAAAGATCTCTCAATCCATACGCACATATATTTTTTTTTCAAATCATTAACACTACTCGTTTAGACGTGATCTTCAGTATAAAATCATTAAAAGTCGGTTATCGTCGCCTTAAGATTTAAAGTTTTCTTGATAGCGAATTCAAACAAACCTCATTGGAAATACGCCAGTAATTAAAACTACAAAGGAAACATTCGCACTAAACTCCAGATTAACACCAGACTGTGTAGAATTGTAGGTAAATAGCGAGCACTCGCTGCACTAGCAAATGTAAGTCTAGCAACTAGTGAAATTTTATCGTTTCCTTGTTTTGAAAGGGCTTAATTAAGAACTCTTGTTTCGGTGTTTGTATTTAAATAGTCTGCAGGAACTTGCTATGTGCATCCACAAAACGTAAGTAGGTACTTATATAATGTGCAACTAGTTCGTTTGCACTTAAGGCGACGATAACCGACTTTTAATGATTTTATCTCAGATTATAGAAAGAAGCAGATAGACCGCGCGGAACAATAAAGTGAGGCCCGTTTGTAGACATGTGTGCGTTACAGCCACGTGACGGTGTGATCACTCAGGCCCGAAAGAGATGAGAGTATACACCGACGGATCAAAGACCAACTCCGGAACCGGAGTCGGAGTCTTCTCACACGATTTTAACATAAATATATCCAGCCCGCTTGGAATGTTCAACACCGTCTACCAGGCGGAATGTGTGGGCATTATACAAGCGGCTTACGCCATCGAAGCCAGGAAAGTTACGGACACCCGTATACGTATACTGTCCGACAGTGCCTCAGTGCTGCAATCCCTAGAGAAAAAATATATAACCTCCAGACTAACACTAGAATGTCACAATGCACTGGAGCGGGTGACGGTGTGCAACCGTAACAAAGTGACACTGCAATGGATAAAAGGACACAGCGGATCGCTGGGTAACGACGCAGCTGACGAACTGGCTAGGAGAGGATCCAGCGCGCCAGCCTGTGGACCCGAACCTATCGTACCCATCCCCTTTAACCAACTACGTAGGTGGCTACAGGAGTTCACCCATACACTAGCGGAGAACTGGTGGACCTCGGCACCGGGCTGCAGGCAATCCAGGGAAGCCATGCCATCCTTAGATGGCAGGCTAACCAGGCGTTTGCTACGCCTGGACAGGAACGGCCTGCGCCTGGTGACGGGGACTATAACGGGACACTGCTCACTGAACAAACATTTCCACACAATAGGTATAACGGACAGCCCTCTGTGCAGGGCTTGCATGGAGGCTGAAGAAACCGTTGCGCATGTGCTCATTGACTGCACAGGCGTCACCCAGATCAGAACAGAAACCCTCGGGTCACCCAGATCTTTCACAGACGTCCTATCCAGACCAGGAGATCTAATCAGCTTCTGGAGGGAGGTGGGCTGGTTGGAATAAACCACTGACGGCCGCCATGGCCCACGCACAATGGTCCACATGAAGGACTAAGTGCGGAAACCAAACCTTCTAACATAGGACATAGAACAGCCACGTGACAGCACTATAAGAACAGGTGCCTCTATGTGTGTATACGGTTGCCAGAAGAATGAAAAAATTAGCCATAATATTTCATTAGGTACATGAAAAAAAATGTTTTTTTTTCTTAAATCAGTTGTTTTTATTAACAGTATATGTCAAATTAACAATACCCTTAAACGATACATTTGCGATATATTTTTATTTTGAGACACCAACATTTTATTGTTTTTGGTAGCTATATTTACTTTATGGTGACGTCATATAACCCAAGATATAGCAAATCGACTGATGTAATAAGTATTATAAAATCCATTAACTAGTTACACTTACGAAGACACATACATACTTATTTATTTATAAACATACTAACCAGAAAAGGCAATAAATAAAACACTATTATCGACATAAATATTTTTGTAAATCGATACTCTTGTATCCTATACTTATTTCCTAACTTAGGGGTAAATGTTTCAATATAAACTAGCAACACCGAATGATTTTTGTTAAGGTTTTGTGTTTCAAGATGTCACTAACAATAAACACGTAAAATAAATCCAAATAGACAAATAATCAATATTTTACGTATGAAAGATACTCCATCTTATTTCTTTTGTTTTTGGGAACAGTTTTTACAATGTTTAAAAATACAAGACGGCATTATTCTGAAATTATCTGTTAGAGCCCGTGACGTACTAACGATGCGACGCTACGTGCTGTACTGAATCGAGAGTGTATTCGCTTTTGAATTTGTATTTGCTTTGTTGGCCGCACTCTCGGTGTTCCGCGCGGTCTATCTGCTTCTTGTCTATAATCTGAGGATTTTATACTGAAGATCACGTCTAAACGAGTACCTAGTGTTAATGATTTGAAAAAAAAAGTTAAATTAGAGCATTTTCTCAATAATTTAATATGTGAATATTTTAGATTATTTTTATATTACATAGTGAAATTAATTTGTAAAGTTATGTCTAATGCGAATAAAAAACTGAGAATGGCGCAAAATCTTCCAAGCGTATTTTTCTGAAACCTTCACCAAATTAAAGATAATTTAATTATTGATCTTTTAGTATACGCGTTTTATTAAAATACCTTTTGGGTTTGTGTTTAATAAATTATTAATGCGTCAAATTGGCGACAGCGCTCCTTGATGGGCGAGTCCAATTACTGGCTGAACGTACGACGCGTTGCGTGAGCTCAGTACAGAACACGCAAGCTAACCACTCAAGGTCACTGGCATATATCTCCGTCTTAAGTAATGCATTGTTTTAATTAAAAGGTGTCGAATCCCAGAGCTTTATTCTAATAGTCTCGTCGGTAATGGATATGCGCGAAATAAAGGGTTATGGATGGGACTAAGTATTCAATATTTTATAAGTTGGGTGTTAGTTTGTCGGATTATCTACGGAAAATCTACGATTATAAAAAAAAAAATATTATAACTTTATAAGCGGATGCAGAGGTAAAACATGCGTCACGGAACGCTCGGCCCCATTTCACTCAGCGCCAGGAAATGGCCCAAAAGCTTCCTTTCACACGATGTTTGCGCAGTCAATAAATAGATTTCATCAGATTCCTCGCTATCTGTTTTATACATCTATCATAAATATAACATCAACTAGACGGGGCGAACCGAATTTACCAGATCAAGATATACGTAGTGTAACTACGTACTCAACTGCGTAAATCTCTAAAGTTATTCACGTGTTGATCACGTTCTATCGGCTCGCATCGGCAAAGATAGTAGGTACATCATCTTTATTTTAGGGATAGAAAAAAATCAACTAAGTAATCAAATTAGGATTCATCATACATCTAAGTACTTCAACATAATATGTCCGTTATTATAACGATGTGAATAAATCCAATGGCCCATCTTATCAAAAACAAAGCAATACCCATTTAAAATCTAAGTAGGGTAGTTCACAACAGCTTTGACATTTGAAAACAACAGATTTTGACGCCCATCACAGTAACATAGATTCCTCGTGAAGTTTAAATGTATGTTCCTACATATCATACAATAATAAAACAGAGGCGTTAAGCGTGTTGTATAGTTGGTTATTAATAACTAGATAGCATGGGAACAGTGGAGCACTCGGGACAATGTCACGATCGTGCAGAGAATGGCAAATTCGCGAGTGAATTTCCTTCCCTTTCGGGGCTCCGGAAGTGGCTCGTAGGCTGGTTATGGTGCTTATTCTTTAACATGCGCAGGCACGATGTCAATAATACTACTATAATGTCATCGAACAATTCCTATATGTAATTAAATATTGTGAAGGCAGGTGAAGACATCGAACCTATATTTTATTTGTAGAGTTGGATCATTTTGGAAGAGTCCAGAGGGCTAATTCACGTAATTTTATGACGCGCTGATCAAGTTGCAGTGCAGGTGCAATGAAGTTTAAGTTTGAGTGATAGCTGAATATATATAGTATCTGACAGCCGTAGAGAACAGTAGAATACGAAATGCGTTGTTTTGATCGAAACTTAATTGCAACTGCACTTCTTTAGTTACGTGAATTATCCTGCAGCTGCAGTGCGTGGATCGTGATTGGTTATTATTTTGGATAGATAGAATTTATATTAATTTATAGATATTAAATAGTAAGTAAGTACAACCTACCTATTTCATAAATCTATAAATTAATTATTATTTTATCAGAAATGATTAAATAGGTAATATTTTATTACAATTACAGTGATGTGTTAGAAAGAAAGAAAATACATTTATTGAGCACAGACTAAAAGGCACACAATCTAATACAGCAGATAAAAAATAAAGATATAAAAAAAAACAAACAAGTAAAAGTGTGTGTGTGTGTGTTAGGTTAGTTAGGTAGGTACTTATGTCATTTCCGTACACGGTCCAAATATCCACGACTTTCGTCACAGCTAACCATGTTTACCTACCTACATTGATTACATCTTATTGATTGCGGTATTATCATTATTAAAAGTGTCTTTAAACTTTAAAGGGCAGCTTGTATTCTTAAAAGTCGTCAGTTTCAAGTCCTTCACTTCGAAGATAAACAAACTTAACTTTATATCTTTGTATGCATCCTTTGAACCGTAGATGCGTACCATTTATTAATTTTCCGGACACGTTCATATAAAATAACGACAAGATCAATATAATATAGCAAGAGTAGGTACCAACGGGAGGAAGTCATGGCCAATAAAACGTTACGATAGTTCCGTGTTGTTATGTGTTTGTTTCTACGATCAACAAAACGGTATAGTGAAAAAGTAATTCGTATTTAATCACGTGTTATAATTATAATTGACGAGACAATAACAAAAACAAAAGGCGCGTGCGACGCGTCCTTCTTATCGCGCTGCAAATATATCGTCGAGTTCGCGACACACAGACTAACTAAATAGCACATGATTTATTATGTTTATGCACCGCGCTTTTCGCATCACAAACTGCTACTCATTTTCAAATAAGATTGGAATTGTTAGTCTCGCGCATCAGTGGAACGAAGAATTGGCGAGCGTATGAAGGTTAAATCAAATTGAAATGGGAATATTAGCGAGTTGTTTAGTTGAAAGCTTCCTGGAAACAGCATGTAGATGTTTCTCGCACGTTTCGTGTTACTTGCCAACATTACTGTTTATTTTTATTATATAGGTAAACACAGAATGCCGAAAGTTTAAAAATAAATGGGGTAAAATCATTCTCTATTATGGATAAATGTATAATTAGATGTGGGAATCTATGTACCGTAGGAAATGAGAGCGTGTTAAACCAATCGATAAGTTAATAAGAAAAGTGCATGCCTACTAATTTATTCCACTACTAGGTACTACATACGTACTTAGTGAGGATATGCAACTTTACATGGAACTTTTTTTATATCCGCAACATTTTACGACAGGTTGCCCGCGAATAATATCTGCAGCTGGGGATCGTTTAGAATGCCATGCGCACACGCGCACAAGCCGTAAATTCTAATATGGCCGCTACAAACCGCAATTAGCATTGCTTTTAAGCAGAGGAACTTTTTATATCACAAATGGATTGTTACGCAAGAGTAATTGCAAATTCTGAAAGTGTGCATTTCATTTAACGGTTTTTTTTTTGTTTCAGGTCCAAATTCAACCAAAAAAGGATTGGGCAACGTATACACACAGGAGAAGCACAGCTCTTAGAACCACCGACATCGCTGTTAAACAATTCAACAGTACAAATAATTCTTAATTATTCTAAATGACCTCGCACATCAAGATTTTTTAAAGATTAAGAAAAATATATTTTCTTAAGATAAAATATATGAATTCAAAGAAATCCCATTATTTTTTAATTATTTCTGTCATCCGTACATTATTTTGTACTGCAACTCACATTCTGGGGCGTGCTACGACACAGTGCGTCGCATCGCTGCGCTGACGCAGACGATCTCCAAATAGATTTGACCGTTCCTCGTCTAGCACACATCGTATACCCACTACTGATATAAAAAGCAGCTATATGACAACCTAATACACAGCTTATGTTTAATAGCACCGTGAAAAAACATAGGGAGACATTCCTCAATGTCTGCTGGTGGTCTCCTGTGATTACAGTTCACGCGCTATGTACGAGGTCTTTCAAGAATGGATAAAATTATAATAATACGAGTGGCATAAATAAAACAATCATTATTTATTTAAAATACTATATTTATTACCAATATAGGTACTCGTACTGTACGATTATATTATTATATTAAATTAAAAACTACTAACCAATATTAAAAACATACCTTACATCTCAAAAATAATAATTTACTAACAAACATCGCACTGAAATGCTAACAATTGGAACTTGGAAATTAAATATTATCCAATACTACACTAATAGTGTCCCAATAAGAAATGGCGTCTCAAATTTATAAGCTTTGTAAATGTTATTTTTAAACCCTGTAAAATTTGCATTTCATTGCAATCTTGATCAACTTTGAACCCTAGCCCTGGTTTGTACTCCTATTATAATTATTAGAAATAAAACATTGAAAGTATCGGCAAAAAAAGTTTATAAACTGTAAAGTATCTGGAAAAAAGCGGGAGTACCTCCGAAGATAAAATGAACACAGTAAAGGTTATGAACTTATGACGTAAATTAGACTCACAAACTTAGGGTTAAACATTTTGTACATTAATAATTATGGTCGAGGCGAGTGTTTGTTATGTTAGAAATTTTATATAGAACCTTTGAGGTCCGATTCTTTAGGAGACATGTATGTTATATTTTTATTTATGGTAATTTGGGAAGTGAAATACAGTTTTTTGCATAAGCGTAATCAGCCTATAATATTCCCAATGCTGTGACACAGAATTGGGAACATTACCACCACGCAGGCCCCGTGCGGGTTAAGTTTCTTGAATTGAGTTTAATGCCTTTGAATCACTCATCATGCAACCATAAAATCACAATACACAGTAATGACCTAACACAAGTCGAAGGTTTCTTTTTTATTTCCACAGGAAAATGTTAAATCTAAAACTACCATAACAACTCACAAAATATCCCAATCATTTTTACGTTAACATTCGATTACCTCGAGATTCTTCTTATTAAGATTAGGATAAATGCAATAGTCTTAGTTTCGAATTAAGAATACTCAAAAGTTTTTAGTACTCACCTTACGTGTTTTACTGCATAGCATTCATTGCTGTTACCCATAGAATATTTCTAAACGGCAAAACAAGGCAAACATAGATAAAAAGGACCCACTGAAATAGTTACTTTCTTGCTTTGTTAGCCAAAACATAGCTTCAGCAATACATTATTACTATAGTTTGATCGATACCGCTGTACCGGGCCTTAGGTATGTGCGCGGCGGGAGGGGGGGGGGGGCGCAGTGCAGGCAGCTCATTCGTCAACGCTCGCTGCGTTCCGCCCCCCACCTCGCCGCACATTCCCAAGGCGCGGTACAGCGGTCCAACTATAGTTTCTCATGTCATGTTATATGGAAATAGAATGAATATGGTTTTTTCAAAGCTTAGTCTACAGTTATTAAAAAATGTAGAATTACCTACATAATTATGGTAGGCATGCATTAAATTATGTAAATCTTTGGCCGTACAAGTATAACAAGGAAATAATTATTAAGTTACCTACTGGCCGTGATTTGGTTAGTTTGTACTTTCAATATGGGAGCGGTATTACTATGATACTGAACTATGGAATACTGAAATAACCAGCAGACTGAGCAAAAAAAAAGCGCGAGGGCTGCATTAACACTAATTCGGGTCACTCATCCTACCACACACCAGGACCAGTTTCTCGAACGAAAATTATCTCGCAAAATTAATGTGACAAATTGTCAAGTGAGCGTAAACTGTTGCGATTGGCTGTTGACAAATAATTCAACCAATCACAGCAGTTTATACGTGCTTGACAATAGAAACTGGCCCTGAGTCAATTCGACTACTCCTAAGTAACGCGTTGGGCCGTGTTCCGGAATTTACTAGCTATTCCGAGTAATGTCGGCTGCAGGCCTTGTGCTGTTGGGCGGCGCCGGCGGCTGGTACTTCGGCACCGGGAACATGGGCCTGGGCTCGATCGTCGACACGCCATCGAATCTAAAAGAAAAACGTTTGTTAAATGTGGTACTTTAATTCTGTATGTTGTAAGAGGATTTATTAGTAAAACCTAAGAACTAGAGGCGGAATACCACCGCAGCCGCAGTTTCGAAATGACCCGGGTGCAAAGGCGCGTGGGTGCGGCCTAGAGTATATTAGAACAAATAGCGATCGCGGGCGACTGGCCGCGCTATAGGTCCCACAAAGCCTCAAAGAACATAAAAATGTTGCTGGGGTAGTGACCTATTAAGTTTTTAAAAACGCTCATTCAAATACTTACTTATTACTCTTGTACTTGTCGGGTACAGCTTGGTAGGGCTGCAGAGAAGCATGCGAGTGCGTGCGCGCGAGTTCTCTCAGGCAAGTTTCGAGGTCTGCTAGTGAGTAGCCCGAGCATGTGGCGAGGGCGGCGGGCCAAGCCTTGGCGGCACAGGTTGCGTGGAGTCGCACCTCCTTTGAGTCCTTCGAATCACGACCCTCCTTTGAGTCACGCGTCTCGCGCCGATCCTTATCCTCTTCCGCGCAACGCTCGCATAGCAGAGAGTGACGAGCGGTTGCAAGTGCACTCGCCGCGATTATAGACGGCTTGAATTGAAGGTAAGGGTCCGCCTCTAGCAAGCAAAGTTCAGCGAGGTACTGGTGACAGTAAAGTAAGTTTTAGTTTAGTTCTGGTATGAGATATTTTTATGTAAGGAGGCACTAAGTGATGTCAATAAATTGGAGCATGAAGTTGGTTATGAAACGTTAAAATTTCATCATCATCTCAGCCGAAAGACGTCCACTGGTGGACATAGGCCTCCCCCAAAAGGGGGGGTTGCCATAATTGCCACGCTTGGCAGACAGGGTGGCGATCGCAGTATGATATAAAAACCATAGAGATTGCTGCTGCCCATTCTCTAGTAAGTCCCTTAGTGGCCTTTTACGACACCCACGGAAAGAAATGGGATGGTGCAATCCTACAAAAGTTACCAGACCACATGCTGATGTGGAGAACAAATGAAAAAAGTTATTTGATACTTACAGCAGCTAAGTGGAATGTCCTCTTTGAAAGTCCATTGGATATGCAGTAGTGCGACAGGAAGGCGAGGGAGGTCGGCGTCGATAGATCGAACGATAAGACCTTTAGAATGAGGTGTTCCATGCGAAGAACCTCACGCTTCGTGTATGTGTCGTCTGTGATGTACACAAACTCTGATACTTCTGGTGGATACACCTCTTCATATTTCCTGTTTGGATAGTAAAGTTGTGTGAATAAAGAACATAATCCATACTGTATATAATAATGATTTCCCACAATATTATAACTAGGGCATCTAACAATAATAAAACAAACTTTTTGGAAAAGTGAATTGCAATTATTAATACTCACGCAGCAATATAAGTAGCAGCTGTGCCCACAAGCTGTAGTTTGGTCCGTACTACGCTCATGTAAGACAGGAATCGGTCCACGTATGACACAGCCAGATGCAAGGTCTCACTTTGCTGATTATACTCATCACAAACTTCCACAAGCCAATCAATAAGGATGGAACGCATCAGGTGTGTGATGTCTGGCTGCTTGCGCATGTAGCGGGGGTTGGCTCTATTCTTTGCCTAAAAAAATATCCAGATTTAAGTAAATATGGAAATAATGACATGGTGAAGAGTACAATACTTTAAACATATTGTCAGCATTTTGAAGCAATGGAAACATAATTGAGAACAACATTTTTTTTGCAAAACAACAAAATCTCATTTTTGTTGTTGATTCATATTGTTTATATAGCAAAATCATAATTGAAGGAAGTAAAGCACTAAGCAAATTGTTGTAGGTCATATTATTTCCAAATAATTTTGTAACATGTGCTGGCAAATTATTATACATTGTATCATTTGGATTTTTGAAATTCAAGGAAGCCATGGAAAGTGTTCTTAGGTCATTGACTCTATTTTATATTCAGAAAGATATTAGACAGCAGTTTATTGCTATTGTGTTATGGAATTAGGTTACTGTATTTACACTGCATTCTCTGCAGAAAATTAATATTGCAGTAACTATTAAGGGTCTATACTACCTCAGCGGCACCTTACTCTTTATCTCGCTCACACAAGTAGCTGGCGGTCATGCGAGCAAGCGAGACAGGGTGGCAGGGAGAAGACTCCAAGGCACCGATATTTTAGTTTATTTCCTTTTACGGTAAAAATAATAGTAATTTAAAAAAATTCAATCAAATAAGATCTGCTTTATAGTTAGTTCAAATAATATGCAAAGTTTCATTATCTAATTTGAAGTATTTTTTTAATACTAGCTGTTTCTTGTTTGGTTTGGAGGTAACTTTGGAATTTATTTATATCAAGAAAATGTTATGGAATCGTGTTTTCGTCAAACATACTACTTAACATTAATCCTCAACTGCTGTATTTTCGACATAACAGAGGATCATGCTAAGCCATTTGAGGTGAAATCGGTATTTTATCCCTCATACACCAACTTTGATTCTTTTGAGGTTAATAGATAGAAAGGACTGCCAAAACGTGACCTAAATATAATTGTGACCTTTTATTTATGTCAAACGGATAGTGATAATAATGGTGTAAAAAAGTTAAGATTTTACAATCTAATCAATACCATGAGTAAATATCAATGTTTGCTCTTTTAACCTGGTTATGACCACAATTTTGATACAATAAATAATTATTTTGTGTTTCATGCAATTTTATGTTATGGCAGATATGATTTAATAATATTTGAACAACTTTACCTCAATTTCCTTCATGTACTCGTAGATGTCCTGTCGGTATTCCACCACATGGAAAAACATCTCCCGGTCAGTCTGTGCGGTGGTAGTATCATCATCCTCATCATCAATGATCTGACTCTCATTCTTAGAGATGGACATGGAGAGCACACTGGTGTCCACAACAGACATGGGTGACTCCACCCCATTTTTTTTCTCTTGTAAAGGTCTAAGAAATCCAATAAGAATTAGTTAAATATGTGTAATGTGAAACTTTTAAAGTTTGTTTATATTTATAGTGATGGGAAATCATATTGCCCTAAGCTGGATAATATTTTCAAATATTGCAAAAATTTAATTGGAAAATATAGTTAACTGACCAAGACATATAAATATTATCCACATACGGATTTATGCCATTCCAACTAATCTGGAACTTAGCCTAAGATGAACCTCTGACCTAGAAGTCTTTATACTTTTCATGACTATGTGCAATGCAATAAAATATGTAAGCCCTGTGACAGTGATTCATGGATAGCTAAATAATGTTAGGTTACAAAATAAAGGTAAGCTTAGCACCACTTACCGAACTGAAGGGTCTATCAGGCGATCTGGTTTCTTCTCAGCTTGAAGGCACAGTGCTTTTGAATTCTCGTTACTGATGAATAGGCTATCTTTCTTCGTATCTTTAGCAACAAACGGCTTGAATGTGTGCTCTCGCTTCTTGACCTCTGCCTCCGTTGGCTTGTCTTCGTAAACGCTAAAGGCGCGAAATTGCGCCACGGGTGGTACGATGTTCTTTTCATTTTTAATCTGGCGCATTGTCCTGTTTTCATCTTGAACTTTACAAGGTCCATTCGTCAATCCCGGCTAGAAACAGATCGTTGTATGGAAAACAGAACAAAATACAACCTAATGCTTACCGATTCGAGTATACTCACGAGTTTTAGGCTCCGACTTTGGTTGCACGCAAACTGGCTAAGATCGCCAAGGGCACGACGTTGGTTAGCAGCAAATACATCTGCGCCGTCTTTCCTAAGCCCCAGAGAGGCATTTTCTTGATCTTCGTGTATTCTAAAAGCCATTGCCCCCGCTTCCGTAAACACTAACAAAATACCAGATCAGCTTTAGGCGGGCCACGCGAATGCAATTATGGCAACCGAAGCGGAAATGTGCAAATATATAGAACTAGAGGCACATTTTGTTAATAAATTGTGAGTAGACTTGATAAAAATGCCAATTTTGTTAAAATACACCCTCAAAACGCAAGCGAAGCGTCAACGGACAACAGACATTTTAGAAGTTTCAGCTGTTGCAGTTTACGTTGATCTTTTTGTCTTTGGTTATTCAAATCTGGACCAATGAAATTGCGAGATGCACAAAAATTTATAATAGTTTCTGGGCACTTCAAAACTTTATGGTTTTAACCGTTTGGCAGTTTGGCTCGCCCGTTCCTCCTCTTTTTGATGTGAAACATCTTTATTCGCACGTATAACCGATTGCTGGCGGGGCGACGAATGCCGCGTGGCGACGCCTCGCCACTATAATACAGTCTATACGTAGTAGTGTGTAAATAATTTCGATGTTTCACATCTGCCAGCCAGGCGTTCATTACGTCTATGGCGGCCATTACGGATCAATTTTTTGTACCTATTTTTTTCGGGTGCAGCGGTAAATCGGTTTATCAATAAAATTGATTTATCGCAACAGTTGAGGTGGATCAGTATGAAGAAGTTTGAAAATATAAGAGGTAGAGAATACTCATGGACGAAAAATTCATGACTCTTAACGAAAACACCACGCATAAATTCAACCGTACTGGCCCGTGGCCTGCCCTTTCCGAAATTACAGCATAACAACATCACGCTTTTATATTATGTCCCGAAGTGATCGGCAAGGGGAGAGATGTTCCAATGTGTATGTGTGAAATCTTCCAGGCTACCAGTTCAGTTAGGTGCACTTCAAGGCTCAATACTGGGTCCATTCTTATTCTTAGTGTATATGAATGACTTACCATTCTATTCAAAGGGTATCTGTGACGTTATACTGTTTGCAGATGATACCTCTCTTATTTTTAAAGTAGACAGAAATAGAGAAGATTTTGACGACTTAAACAGTGCACTCTCAATGGTTACGGATTGGTTTACGACACATAACTTAGTTCTCAATGCCAAGAAAACGAAATGTATAAAGTTCGCCTTACCGAATGTTTGAAATGTGATGCCAAACTTCAGTGGGGACCACATTTAACACGCCTGGCGGGAAGGCTCAGTTCAGCCGCCTACGCCGCTCATGAAAGTAAGACACTACACTGACAATGATGCAGCCCGATTAGTCTATTTTAGTTATTTTCGTAGTAAAATGGCTGTGTAACATCCAGACCAAAATGAAAATAAGGCATGAAAAGTCATGTGTGCCAGTTTGGAAAAAAAAACATCAACTGTTGTTTTTGCCTGTTGCAGTTAATTACCGTTTGCCATTATGAGTCGTATGCCCCGTTTTTAAGAGCTATTCTTCTATTGCCAAATCACCACCGCAGCTGTTTGATAGTGTCCAAGTCCAGTTGTTTGGACTTCTTGGCGGGAAAGTGAAGCGTCATGTTCAGCAGTTTGTTTAATTTTCCAAAATTTGTGTTTAGCCGAATATTAATGTGTAATAATGGTGGATTATTAACCATTAAGTGTTTGTGAACGTGCATTAGTGTAGGCAAATGAAACAAAACAGTGCAACTTCGCTTCAAGTTCTCTCAAGAAGTCCGCGTGAGGTCTCAGTAAAGTGCCACATCTTTACTGAAACTCAAGGGGAGTGGGCGGCGATAGCATCATCATGCATTTATAATTCATTTCATCAATACTATACAAGAACTAAAACGTGACATTGGCTAAATGCACAAACCGTGCGAAGCCAGAAGGACAAAAAAAAAAAAGAAAAAAAGTCCAGTTGTTTTTGACACTTGAACAGTTGAAAGTTCAACGCAACCTCTTGATCGGACTTCTTGGCGGGAAAGTGAAGCGTCATGTTCAGCAGTTTGTTTAATTTTCCAAAATTAGTGTTTAGCCGAATATTAATGTGTAATAATGGTGGATTATTAACCATTAAGTGTTTGTGAACGTGCATTAGTGTAGGCAAATGAAACAAAACAGTGCAACTTCGCTTCAAGTTCTCTCAAGAAGTCCGCGTGAGGACTCAGTAAAGTGCCACATCTTTACTGAAACTCAAGGGGAGTGGGCGGGGATATCATCATCATGCATTTATAATTCATTTCATCAATATTTAAAACAAGAACTAAAACTTGACATTGGCTAAATGCACAAACCGTGCGAAGCCAGAAGGAAAAAAAAAAAAATTTTTGATCTGTCACTGTCAGACCATGAGACCAGACTTCACCAGACGTATTTTGTTGATGTACTTATGTACTTTGTTGGATCAGGTCTGAGGACTCTGAGGTAAAAATCAATGAATAAGCTGTAATCTTATTCTCCATGAATAAAATATTAATATGATTAAGTCGGTTATCTTCCTTTTTATTTTATACTATGGCTGTGAAACATGTAATGGTGTTAGAGTGTACAAGAAATCTGATATTTTAAAGCTCAGGTAAGTTGTAAGCCTTTTATACCTCAACTTATAAGTCATGTTTGTCTGTTATTTACCTATGTACGGATACATCCTCTGGAATACAATAATATGGCCATAATTTTAAAATGAACACTGTTTTTTGCCTTGTGTGTAAACAAGACGTCATAAATTAGTCGTGGATACAGTACATTTATTATGCGATTGCTTTTCTAACTAACTGAATTAAATCTTTTATTACAGAGAAGAGGTTCGGGATATGTTCCAGCATGCTTATGATAGTTACTTACGGTACGCTTACCCTTACGACGAGCTACGGCCACTGAGCTGCGATGGTGTAGACACATGGGGAAGCTATTCCCTCACCCTCATAGATGCCCTAGACACCCTGGCCATTATGGGAAACTACACCGAGTTCAACCGTGTTGTTGATATAGTTTTACAAAAGAAGAACTTTGATGCAGATATTAATGTGTCAGTGTTTGAAACAAATATAAGAATTATCGGAGGGCTGTTGAGTGCTCATCTTTTATCACACAAGTAAGTTTGTCATTTTTATTATTAACTAACATCTTTGGTATTCTGTACCAAATATAAAATAATGAAAATTAATATGTAGCTAAATAATATGATACTCTTCAAGACGGCACGGTTGGCGCAGTGGTTAAGCGATCGACTGCAGCCTCCATCCGCGACGGCACGGAACAAAAATTTGTATGTCCTACAAGTAGTTGTTCCGGGTCTGGCTGTTTGTGTATGTGAGTTTAAATGTTTGTAAAGGCACCCACAATACAGGGAAATTCCTAGTGTGGGAACAACATTAAAACAAATAATATAATCTACTATTCAAATAAATTTCGAGTACTTTTTGGTGCCGGACGCGGACTTAACAATAGAACCATCTTATTTCTTCCTGTGGGTGTCGTAAAAGACGACTAAGGGACTTACTAGAGAATGGGCAGCACCTTTCTCTATGCATTTTTAAAACCATACTGCGATCGCCAACCCGCCTGCCAAGAAATGAAATGAAATCGTTTATTCTGTAAATAGGATATTAGAATCACTTTTACACGTCATATAAAAAATAAAAAAAATAATCTAGATGTAGAAGACATTTCAGTTCTCATAAACTATAGATAACATCAAAATTAATTTACTCAAACATTTTATTCATTCCTTTACTTTTCTAAATTTAACGCCAGCTATGGTCGGAATTCTTTGTTTAATCAAACAATTTAGTCATTTTTGTAATGTTTTAATTAAACTGTTAAATATTAATTTGTAATGTGACACAAGTCTAAGAAGACTGGTTGTTCCGAAGTGAAGCCGATAGGAATCGGGTTGTAAGGAGGCTGCACCCCTGCCATATACACTTTTATAAACTAGAAAGGAATAATATAAACATAACTAACAAACATCATGGGCATTTTCCTAGTTTTGTTGAAAACCCCATGTAATACTTAGTACTGCCAATAATGTTACTTCAATGTCATCACCATCATCATCATTTCAGCCGAAAGATGGACTTAGGCCTCCCCCAAGTACCGCCAGTTCGGCTGGTTCTGTGCTTCACGCATCCAATGGATTCGTGCTGCCTTACCACAAGATCATCGGTCCACCATGTGGGAGACCTTCCAACGCTACGTCTTCCAGTACGCGGTCGCCACTCCAGAACCTTTCGGCCCCATTGGCCCTCTGTTCTGTGATCAATGTGCACTGCAAGATAAGTTTGGAAATTCTTTGGTCTGTGTCGGTTACCTTGGTTCTCCTGCGGATCTCTTCGTTTCTGATTTGTTCAAATAGGGAAACTCCAAGCATAGCCATCTTCGTTGTCCAAAGGACAACGAAGATGGCTATGCTTGGAGTTTCCAATTGACTTTCACGCACTGGTCAAAGACGTCATGAGGCGTTGCGGTAGATGGGACGAGAAGATATTGCGTAGCTTCTCGAACGCTGCCCAGCCGAGTCGGGTTCGACGATTGACCTCTTTCTCGATGTTGGACCTACCTAACAGTTGGACAGTTTGTCCTAGGTAACATGCGCATTTGACACTGGGTGTTACATGCGCATTTGACATGACCTTTGTCTTGTCCATGTTCATTTTAAGACCCACTATTTCGGAAGCTCTACTGAAGTCATCGAGCATTGTACTGAGGTCCTCCATAGTCTCAGTTATGACAACTATATCGTCGGCAACCCGAAGGTGAGTGATGTAGTCGCCGTTGATGTTGATGCCTAGCCTAGACATCCTCCAGTGCAGCGGTGAACAGTTTCGGAGAAATAACGTCTGCCTGTCTAATACCACGCTGCAGAAGGAAAGGTCGAGGTCTGGTACTGACATAGTGGCGTTTTCGTACAGACACTTCCGGACCTCGATGTACCGATAGTCGATCTGGCACAGTTGAAGAGACTGCAGTACAGCCCATGTCTCGATCGAATCGAAGGCTTTCTCGTAGTCCACAAACGCTAAGCAGAGAGGCAGGTTATACTATTCCGACTTCTGTATAACCTGCCGCATTGTATGTATGTGGTTTACGGTGTATCGGCCATTCGGCCTATAATTCTTAAGACCCAGGGCATTGTCGCCCTTAGAGAAAAGTATCACCACACCTCTGTTCCATGCCTGTGGCGTTTTGCCCTCGAGTATGACCGAACCAAACGGCTTCTGGAGGGCCTTAAGAACGGGTTTTCCTTTAGGAGTTCGGCCGTAATTCCGTCATCAACCGACGTCTTGTTTTTTTTTACCTGCTTCAGAGCCATCCTAATTTCGTACAACCTGACGTCCGGTATGTCTTCGGTGTAGTGTCGGGTCAATGTAGCTCTTGGGTCGTTTGCCAGATTCGTAATGGGGTTACTTGTTGACGTGTCCATAAAACTAAATAAAAACGAGGTGTGACGAGGTCGGGGCGTAAACCTGTACGACCTTCTGCGAATCATCATCATCATCAGCCCATAGCAGTCCACTGCTGGACATAGGTCTCTCCAATTGCACGCCATTCAGCTCGATTCTCGGCAACTCTCATCCAGCTGCCACCAGCCACCCTGCGAAGATCGTCGCTCCACCTAGCCTGAAGGTGTCCTACCTTACGTTTGCCGATTCGTGGTCTCCACTCAAGAACACGTCTACCCCAACGGTCATCGGTTCTACGGCTAATGGCTAATATGGCCGGCCCATTGCCAGTTCAGCTTGCTTATTCTGTGGGCTATGTCAAAAACTTTGCTTCACTGCCGGATCACCTCGTTCCGGTTTCGATCCCTCAGAGAGACTCCAAGCATAGCCCGTTCCATAGCTCGCTGAGCGACCTTGAATTTATAGACCAGCCGTACCGTGAGTGTCCACGTTTCGGCTCCGTAAGTCATAACAGGGCCTCAAGTCTGCTATTACAATAGTGTCAGAATGGTCGATCATTGATTTCATAATTGTTGATTTTGACAAGTTTGGTCATTTACTAATATAATGGCGTCATTATGACTTTCCAATGGTCGGCCACTGACACTACATTGAAAGAAATTGCATTTATTGGTAATCTCGTACATGTGACAAATTAATGACATTTCTACTAATGGGGTTTATAATACTGGAAATACGACAATGCCATTATAAGTAACACAATTCTATTACGAGAATATTGACCGACCAATGACTGACCATTATGAATTTAGTAGATTACGAACTTTTAGCAAAATGACAATGGGATCGTGTTGGATTGACTGAATTTATAAAAATAGCAGACTTGGGGCCCAGGTAGGACGCACTGATTGAAGACCTTCGTCTTTAGGCTCTTTGGAATACGCGACGAACGCTTCAGCGAATATCTTGCGGATATTCTGAGTATAAGGTGCGCCACACTGGTCGACACACTCGATCTTCACCACGTTGCTCACAATTGACTTATGGACGATAAACCCGACACTACCTTGGGACTAATGGTCGCCCTCCCGGAAATAGAACAAGTTCTCGTATTTGAGGATTATTATTGAGTCCTCGTCCTCTCCTCGGACTTCAGATAACCCTACTATACCCCATCGTAACCTGCTCTATTCTTTTTCAAATTCGATGATCTTCTCATCGGTCCTGAGTGTACGCGTGTTGTATGTTGCCAGGTCTAGTTTTCGGTGATTGTGGTTGCCGCCTAGCCGGGTATGTCTTCCGGGAATTCTTAGCACCACTTTTTTTTTTTTTTTTTTTTTTCGCTGAGAAATGCAATTACGCATGCCCGCTCGTGGAGGACGAGACGGGGTATGTGGGACTCCCTGTCGGTAATGCCGACAGTATACCCACTAAAACTCAGCGGTGTTCCCGCATCGCCGTGTTGGGAGGGCCATGGGATAACGGTTGAACCTTTTCTTCCACGACTCTTCCGGCGCATGCCCGCCTAGCTGGCGGGCCCCGCATGCCCCCCCGTTACTGGGGGGCTACGGGAATGGCCGGGAACACCTGGCCATTCCCGTCCGACACTGGTGGAGGCCTGTGCAATACAGGCAAGGGTGCCCCCGCACCCGTTGCCTCCTGGCCTCCACCTGGGAGGAGTCGGAGATGACGTTCAAAGTGACGTCTTCTTCGACCTCTCCTCCGCCTTCGGAGCGGCGCAGCGGCAGGGTCGTCCTCCCGCACGCGCTCCGCCTCCTCCTTCTGCAACATGACGTGTTCGCAGAAGGAGGCGACTGCCGCCCAGGACCCCTCATCCCTCAGCATGGCGTTAACCAAGCCGGGGAGTGAGAGGTCCGGTCCGATCACCGCGTGCAGACTGTGGCGCGGCTCGGACCACGACGGGCACACCTCGAGGGTGTGCTGCGCCGTGTCCTCCGCCACGCCACAGTGGTGGCACGACGGTGTCTCCTCCCGTTAGCACCACTTACCTCAGCGTACCTCAACGTGCTTGTCATTTGGGGGGTTTACCATAATCGCCACGCGATCGCTGCTGCACATTCTCTAGTAAGTCCCTTAGTCGCCTTTTACGACACCCACGGAAGGAAATAGGATGATGCTATTCTTTAACTCCGGCCCACACGGCACGTTCAATGTATATAGGATATATACCCAATAAAGGAAGCTTGGAGTGCCACAGGGTTCCATTCTTTTACCTTACACAGTTACACTGCAACAGCTGCTTAACAAAAATTATTTTACAAATTATTTTTCAATAAAGATATTTCATAGAAAAAATATTTCAGAACAGGTATGAAATTAGAACCAGGCTGGCCATGTAATGGTCCATTGTTACGGCTAGCAGAAGATGTTGCCCAAAGGCTAATAGCTGCTTTTGATACCACAACTGGTATGCCTTATGGGACTATTAACTTAAGATCAGGAGTGCCACCTGGAGAGACAAGCGTCACATGTACTGCTGGAGTAGGGACTTTTATCATAGAATTTGGAACATTAAGTCGACTCACTGGAGATCCCTTGTACGAAGAGGTATGTTTAAAGATGGAGAAGAGGAATTTAAATAAGGCTATGTAAACCTTATATTTCTATCTTTCCCTGTATTACTTACAATATTTTTTACATAATTTCATTTTCTGTTTCTCCTATCCATGTTAGATTATTCTTTTTGTTTTTAATTATGAGCAATGTATGTCTTAACCACCTGTAGCAACAATAAATAATATGCTTTTCTGAAAATCTCTGCCTTTTACCTGTATACAAGTAGTGTGGAATATATGTTTGCTTTACTACTATGCTTCACAGATCGCCCATAATGCGCTCCTAGCACTGTACCATCATAAATCACCGATCGGTCTCGTCGGTAATCATATTGATGTTATGACAGGCAGGTGGACCGCGCAAGATGCTGGTATCGGAGGCGGCGTCGACTCCTATTATGAATATTTAGTTAAAGGTATGTTCAATATTAAATAGGTAAAGGCCAAATCAAATCAAATCCATTTATTTGCCGGAATGTAGGTTTACGGTTTCTTTACATTCTACCATTTTATATGGTGTGCAAATATTTAATTTTGTCCTGCACAATGTTATTATTTTGACTACATAAAAAGACAGCAATAACACATAAGAGCTCCTCCAAATATGAGCCATTTATACAACATGACCCAGAATGAACGCATAACCTCTTAAGGGGGTCATTGTACACATCATTATGAACAATACACTGAAATCGCAAAAAAAAAACAGCTGTTCCCTACATTTTGACGAGTTATTCGAACGTAAAGGGTAGGGAAGAGCAGATTTATTTTTCGCGA
Source organism: Tiliacea aurago (assembly GCA_948098905.1). Taxonomy (NCBI): domain Eukaryota; kingdom Metazoa; phylum Arthropoda; class Insecta; order Lepidoptera; family Noctuidae; genus Tiliacea; species Tiliacea aurago. The sequence continues at coordinate 9,736,051 of OX402579.1, read as the reverse complement.
TTTCAAGTTTGGTCCCATAGTAAAAGTTGTTCATAATGATAAGATATGCGGCCCCAATCCTAACAAATTGGGACAAGCCCAGGAGGATGACGATGTAAAATATTTACCACTAATAGTTATCCTCACTGCAAAGCAAGGGGCTATTCTCATACAGAGATTGGAAATATTGGACCAGGTTCACATTTTCTTACGTTATTTTCTACATCAAAAATATCTTTTTGTAGGCGCCATTCTATTAGAGCGACCAGAACTGATGTCAATGTTCAAAGAAGCACGACAAGCGATTGAAAAGTACTTAAAGAAAGATGACTGGTTCGTGTGGGCGACCATGTTAAGAGGACACGTAACGCTGCCAGTGTTCCAATCACTCGAGTCATATTGGCCTGGAGTGCTTAGTCTTGTTGGTAAGTTTATTTTTCAAGACAATCTAGTTTTTTTTAATTTTTAAACATTGCCCCACACTAGGAATTTCTCCTGTATCGTGGGTGCATTTACAAACATTCAAACTCACATACACAAACAGCCATACTCGGAACAACTACTTGTAGGTCATACAAATATTTGTTCCGTGCGGGAATCGAACCCGCGACACGCAGCACAGCAGTCAATCGCTTAACCACTGCGCCAACCGCGCCGAAAATAATCGTCAGAATTTAGGGCCGGTACACACGCATCGCAGCGTGGTTTTCACTCCTAAAGAAATATCGACATTGCGTACATTGCAATAAGGTCAAAAATAATTACTTGTCGAAATTATCCACTCTTTTCATAAGTACGTTTAAAAGCTGCGTCCATTTACAGGTGAAAGTGACACAGCAATGCGTATAATACACAACTACCACAGTGTATGGAGGCAATATGGTTTCACTCCTGAAGTGTACAACCTCGGTACGGGTGAAGCGTCATCGTCGCGAGAGAGTTACCCCCTCAGGCCGGAACTCATTGAGTCGATAATGTACTTATATCGAGACACAAGAGATCCAATACTGCTGCAAATGGGTGAAGATATCCTCAGAAGTATTCAACATTCTGCAAGAACACCTTGCGGTTACGCTACGGTAAGTTGTAGTAGTTTCTGGAGGTAAAGAATAGTTGAATAAACCACATAAACTCTGGTAAAAGGAGGGGGGTGGGGGTATGTTATTTTATTAACCGACTTCCAAAAAGGAGGAGGTTATGTTCGACTGTTTGTTATTTTTTATTTAGTTCACCGATTTCTTCTTTAATTGTGGACCGATTTTGAAAATTCATTAAAGGGTATTCTCTTGAGGTGGTCCCATTGTCACCAAGTCAGAATCTGATGAGGGGATCCCATGGAAATCGAGGGAAACTCTCAAATATAGGCTTTTCAAATTCTATAGCGATTTGGGTATTTTTTATAGTAGTTCGTGCATTTGCTTTCGAAAAGCACAATTTGGTGAAGAGAAACTGATGATCAAGACCACAGGTGGCCACCGGAACTACTTAATAATATATTAAGTATTTCACGGGTTGCGATTCGATTAAGTACTTACTTTAATATGGTTCTAAGCAATTTATGCTTATCACAATGCATATGGTGAAGTGGAGCTGGTGGTTCTTACCAGGAGAACCCTCAACAATGAACGTTCCTGCATCGGGAAAAGCAATATTTTGTGAAAGGTGATGAGCAGTTGACATTGTAACAACCTGTCCCACTAAAAAGTGAAAACTAATAATCCTTTTTACAAAAAAAAAAAAAAACAACAGACTTCCAAAAAAAACACTACAAAGTGAAAAATTACTTTAAATTCGGCAGTCGGTGGCAAAAAACTAAAATAATAGTTCCAAAGACACCGACTTCCGAAAGTAATTTTTCACTTTGTGGTTTTTTTTTTTTTTGAAGTCGTTTGTTTTTAGGGTTCCGTACCCAAAGGGTAAAACGGGAACCCTATTACTAAGGCTCCACCGTCTGTCTGTCCGTCTGTCACCAGGCTGTATCTCATGAACCGTGATTAGACAGTTGAAATTTTCACAGATGATGTATTTCTGTTGCTGCTATAACAACAAATATTAAAAAACAGAATAAAATAAATATTTAATGGGGCTCCCATACAACAAACATGATTTATTTGCCATTTTTATAGATAATGGTACGGAACCCTTCGTGCGCGAGTCCGACTCGCACTTGACCGTTTTTTTTTTAAGCAATGGTTGCAAGATATGAGATAGTGTGCTATATTCATTTTATTCAATTTCGCTGCGTAACTAAAATATGGTTGATGTAGTGCCTCAATAATTATGATAATGCTTATCTAAGAATGATTGCTTGTAAAGCTACTTATTACTGATCAGATAATCTTATTAATGATCAAGAATCAAAATTGCCTTATCCTTGTCTTGATAAGGAAATCGGGTTTCATAAACTAGCTCTTAAATATTAATCATTAACTTCCAGATCAAAGACGTACGCGATCACCGCAAAGAGGATCGTATGGAATCATTTTTCCTGGCCGAAACAACCAAATATCTGTACTTACTATTTGACCCGGACAATTTCATCCACAACCCGGGCGTACACGGTACAGTTATCAACACGCCTAATGGAGAATGCGTTGTAGACGTCGGCGGCTATATATTCAACACAGAAGCGCATCCAATTGACCCCACTATGCTGTATTGCTGCCACGATGCCAGACAAGGGTAAGATATTTAGTACTAGCTTCTTCCCGCGGCTTCGCCCGCGTGGATTTCGGAAATAATCTCACGGGAACCGTGAGAAGTACCGGGATAAAAAATATCCTATTTTGTATTCTAAAATTCGGTTGAGTAGTTTAACTTGGAATGGGCAAATGAATGCCGTAATATTATTTGAAGACGTAATTTTAGTTAAGCACATGAGAACATCTACATAATCAGGCCCTCGTAACCGAAGCAAACTCTCGACTAAGTTAGCACTGAGGCAATACCGGTGGCTCGATATATTAGCTAAAAAATAAATTTTATTTTTTTAGAATAAATATAAGCGAAGTCCACAGAATGTATCAAATACTTGAAGAAGAAGACAATATAAAGTTTATGACTACAATTGAAGGCACATCCAAAGACAATGCACCAAATGTGACAGTTGAAACTCCCCAAGAAGGTGGACTAAATATATCTGAAGATGTAAAAAGTGGCACTGTTGAAAAGATTGATCAAAATCAAGTTTTGATTAAGACTGAAACTAGAACTGGGTATGTAAATATTGACGGTACAGAGAGAGAAAAAACCAAGAATGAAACTAGTCTAAGAGATATAGTGAAAGAACGTATCAATAATTACTATAACAGTAGTACAAATCCAGAGTCTGATGAAGAATTACCATTTTCATCAGAAAACAATACTCCAACAACACAATTTGATGTCGATGATATAATAGTACCACAAAATCCACCGGAACCTTTGCAGACACCGAGCGAAACAAAGGCGAGGGAAACTTTCAAAATATTACCGAAGGTCATCCAAGACTTCTTGAACAGCGACTGGAAATCTAAAACGAAATGCGAACCTCAGCACATGTTGGAGCGAATACGTAAAGAGAAGAGGTACCCAGCTCACCCCGATGTCGGCAAATATGAGATGCTGTTGACACCAGCACCATCTTTCTTACAGAGGATATCGTTAGCTGGCGAATTTTTAAACAAAAAGCAATTAGAAATGTAGGCAATCATTTGTTCAACCAAGTTGAATGTGGTGTGTGCAAGATATTCTTTCTCAAATCTCACTGTGTAAAACACAACAAACGCAACGTTTTTTGTACATATAAGTTATTTATTTCTGCATGTACCTACATTAATATTTATAATGTTAAAAAATTTAAATGTATTTGTTACTTGAAGTAGTAAAGTATGAAATGTTACAAAACGGTTTCAGTTACAAAATTATATACCTACCTAGCGATTCCAGTTAGTGTCATAGGAGAGAGTGAAGTCCATCCAACAGTGATAGTGATAGGCTGAGTTTCCTGGTTGATTTCATACCATCCCGGCTAGTCTAACGAAAGGCCAAACAGCTGTTGTCACACAGCCGAAATGAATCGTAAAATTCGACCGAATTTACTATTTAAATGACTACTTATGAGCTAGGTTTAGAGGACCTTATGAAACTAACTACTTAACCTTAGACATCCGCCATGACTGCTGCCTGTCGATTCTCGATGGACCATTTTTAATCTTGCATGACTCCTCTTGTAAACACAGCTTTAATTATTTAACTCTGAGAACTCTTTACAGAGGTTTTAATGGTACCTCTATATTGTCTTATCTATATTTATGAAGAAATAAGAATAGCAGCTCGCGTCAGTTAAGACACCTATGACAGCTTATGCCACGTTTAGACATGAAACACAATGAAGACCTGTAAATATAAATTTTAGTAATTGAAGTAACAATATTATTAACATCTTAAAAATGCATACGTCCCCTTTGAATATGAGTAGCCGACCAGCGAATCGAAAGGGTGCGTGGAAAACCCTGTGCTCGGTGTTCAACGACATGTTTATATTAATATGTCAGAACTGAAATCGTCTTTATCAGAAGAAATTACTTTGTCTTCAAAAGGATACAAATTACAAAAGTTTTTAGGCGAAGGCGCCTACGCTAAGGTATTTATATTTTCATTACTAATAATAATTTTAAAAAATTAAGCAAAAACTGCTTTCTTGATCCATAACTAGCCCGTTCTTACCTAATGACTGTAGTGTTCTTCAACAGGTGTATTTAACCGAATTCTCTGCAAAGGATGATTCTCATAAGATTTCACTCGCTTGTAAGGTTATAGAAACGTCGAAGGCTCCAAGAGATTTTGTAGTGAAATTTTTGCCGCGCGAAATTGACGTGCTTGTGCGTTTAAATCATCCACATCTTATTCACGTACACAGTATATTTCAAAGAAAAACAAAGTATTATATTTTCATGAGATTTTCTGAGAATGGAGATTTGTTGGGGTATATTTTAAAGAACGGCTGTGTATCTGAGAATCAGTCAAGAGTGTGGTTTCGGCAACTCGCACTAGGTTTACAATACCTCCACGAATTGGATATAGCACATCGTGACATCAAATGCGAGAACGTGCTGTTGACGGCGAACTTCAACGTTAAACTTTCAGATTATGGTTTCGCGCGATTTTGCCTTGACGAAAACAACTCAAGCGTTCTAAGTGAGACATACTGCGGGTCGATGTCATATGCGGCGCCAGAAATTCTCCGCGGTAAACCTTACCTGCCTAAACCGACAGACCTTTGGTCTTTGGGGGTGGTGTTGTTTGTGATGCTGAATAAGTCTATGCCGTTTGACGACACGCGAATGCGAAAATTATATGAGCAGCAGATGGGCAAGAAATATAGGTTCAGATCTCGAGTAGGCAACACAATCTCGCTCGAGTGTAAGAGTATCGTGAAGCGTTTATTGGAGCCCGATCCAGGACTACGCCACGCTGCCACTCAGGTGCTCAGTTCCGAATGGATTGCTATGGATAGTAGGCTTACTAGTGAGTTGAAAACGATATCTTAATTTGTATCAACGTATCAGGCCATCGTAATTTACTGGTGTGTATGGCCTTCCACAATGGGAACCCCTAAGTCGCCTTAACAAACGGGCTGGTGGCTTCAAAACCAGTAGACACTTTGAACTCTCACCTCATGTATGCCGCCAGCCTCTTGTTTGGGCAGCTACCCCGCCTCCTACTGGTTTGAGCATTGAACATGTAGGTCAGTAGATAGATGTAACCAACATTTGTGTTGGGTACATCTATCTAGGTCAAAGTATTGTAATACTTTGACCTAACGACTAAAGTATTGTAACACTTTGAACTCTCACCTCATGTATGCCGCCAGCCTCTTGTTTGGGCAGCTACCCCGCCTCCTACTGGTTTGAGCATTGAACATGTAGGTCAGTAGATAGATGTAACCAACATTTGTGTTGGGTACATCTATCTAGGTCAAAGTATTGTAATACTTTATCATTATAAAATATTTTTAAACTAAATCTTAATAGCTTTGAACGCAGTAGAAGCACAAGCACTCAAACGTGCCAGAGACGATAATCGACGAAACTCGAATCCATTTCCGAAGCAAGGCGACATACTCGACATAGGCGTGCGAAGAGGGTTATCTGTTTATAAGGTAATTCTCCTTATAGTTATTATGAGCTAATTCCCCATAAAATTTAACACAGGGTAATAATGCGAAAAAAAAAATGGTGGGATTTGAAAATATATAAATGGAAACACCGACTATACTACGAAAAAGAATTAGATAGGTACTAGTTTTTGTATTTTTTTTGATTTTGATAGGTTTTTTTTGTTTATGATTCTTTCCTGGTAAAGAATAGTCACTTTAGGATGATGCAGCGTGGATTTGATACAGTTTTGTCATGGTATGGAGGTATAGCATAGGTACGATACTATACTATCTGAGAAAAGAAAGCGGTGGCAGTGAATAAGGTGCCCGCGGGAACCAGGTTCAAAAAACCTTATTAAATAACCCCTAAACCTTTTTTTTTTATGTCCTCCGCCCTGGGGTGGGCGGGGTCTGTCAGACTCTTACTGACTTAAAACCACCCCAGTGTTCCCTTCCCACGCTTGCACCGGGGATCTTGGGATCTAGTGCGACTTTAACGATCCCCGGCTAGTGCCGGCCCGCCTCTGAGGGCCACGGAATAAAGAGAACTAAACCATTTGAGTTAGTGTAGTGTATAGTGAATGAATAAGTAACAATGCTGTCCTATACATTTAACACATAAACAAAGTATTTTTATCAATTATCAGACCCTAAGAAAGTGCTACGGAATTGTGTAAAAGTGCAAATCGACACTATTATTAGTTATAACATAATCTATCACGTAAAATAATAAGTTAGAGTTAAATTGCTTATTAGTCTAGGCTACATTGTAATTATTAAGAATGTTAGTTCTAATAGTTCTTATTAATAAAGAAAAAAAATTGTAATAAAAATTTAGGCTGGTGCCTTTAATTAGGGTCGATTTCAATACATATTGTGGGTATATAGTGCCCGCTCCTTTATACAGGGTGGATTTTTGAGATGGGGCAATATGGACAGGTTAAGGATAGGTACCTTAACCGTTGTCACTACAAGAAAACGGTCTTAGGACTCTGTCCTTAAGTTTTTGAGACATTTTGATCGGCATTCACAGATTTTGAAAAAAATTACAGTCAGCAAGATAAGGGCTAGGTTTCACAAAAACTTTTTTTCAGATCAAAATGTCTCAAAAAGTTAAGGACAGTCTCCTAAAACCGTTTTCCTGTAGCTACAACGGTTAAGGTACCCACCCTTACTTTTTTTTGTTCCCCTGTTTGGAATATCCTCATGAACGTCTGTCTGAGGGGTCGTCAGACTCTTACTGACTAAAAACCACCCCGGTGTTCCCTTCCCACACTTGCACCGGGGATCATGGGATCATGTGCGATTTCTGCGATACCCGGACCCACCTTTACGCCCCGTCTCAAAAATCCACCTGTATTTTGCTTGAGGTCAAAAATATGTGATAGCTAGTAGTAAATCTAAATACCGATCACAGAACCTTAATAAAAACAATGCTCTATGTCAAAATAATTAAGATTTAACTAATAATTGTATTTTACAGGCCAGTGAAATGATAAAGTCTCTTGCTACTGTAACTTCACAGCACAAGACCACACCCGAATAAATGGAGGGAAAGGCAAAAGTAAGTGTAATAAATATTAAGCAACATGGCCAAGTAGAGTAGGTAGTGGTGGGCCAGTATGAGCTCCGCCTTCCAATTCATAAGTTGCCGGTTCGAACTTAGGCACTTTGTCGAATTTGTTCGATGAAAGCTCCGGAAGTGGTGCAGGAAAATGTCCCTAAACCAAAAATTTCAAACATGTTACTTCTGTATTCTCTCACTTCCTCTCACAGATTATGTTGATATAAGGTGTTTATTTACTTCCCCTTGTAAAATTTGATAAGCTAAGAGAAGTCACGATGTCTCATAATTTATAAGGCATAAGAGTACGACAATAAATCATTCTACAGGTGCATCGTGTGGAAGAAGAATTGAAACTAAGTGGATCTGAACAATTAACATTGGCTACACGCGGTTACAAAATGATTAAAAAAGTTAATGAAGGATCCTATGCCAAGGTAATCATTATAGTACCTACCTAATAAGTTAATTGTAGGTAACTTGTTTAGGTAAGAAAACTGTATTAAATCGTATCAAATAAAACAGGTGTATCTAGCGGAATACAGAAACCCATCGAAAAGCGATAAGTTATCAGTACTTGCATGCAAAGTTATTGATACCAATACCGCACCAAAGGACTTCGTAAGGAAATTTCTGCCGAGAGAAATAGATATGTTGATCAAATTAAACCACCCCCACCTCGTACACACCCATAGCATATTTCAAAGAAGATATAAATATTTCATTTTCATGCGGTTCATGGAGCACGGAGACTTGTTGGAGTATATTCTCCAAAAGGGCGCCGTACAGGAAGACCAGGCGCGTATTTGGGCAAGGCAGCTTGCTTTGGCCGTTCAGTACATGCATGAACTTGAAATAGCTCACCGGGATATTAAGTGTGAAAATGTTCTTCTTACTGCCAACCAAAACGCTAAGTTGTCTGACTTTGGCTTTGCTCGTACTTGTATCGATAAATCTATGATCGATATTCAAAGTGAAACGTTTTGTGGCTCTCTATCTTACACTGCTCCAGAAATATTGCAAGGTGCGCCGTACTTCCCTAAGCCAACCGACGTGTGGTCGCTGGGGATCGTGGTATATGTAATGCTCAACAGAGCAATGCCCTTCGAAGATAAGCATATCAAACAATTGTTTCAAGCACAAATGAATAGAAATTGGAAATTTCGATCGAGATATATAGATTCTCTTTCAGAAAATTGTAGGCATTTGGTAACGCTTATGTTAGAGCCAAACTATCAGAAAAGAATACAAATTGACAGTATTATCAACAGTGAATGGATAGCTATGGACTCAAGATTATTAGGTAATATTATGATGTTATTTATCTAAGAGTAATTTGAATGAGATTCGGAAAACACTTCATCAATCTACAGCAGACTGCCTGTTCTAAAGTTGCCTAACCAAATCCATGCTTTTGTGTTGCTTCAACAACATGTGTTTCTATCTAGCTGGCCGCCTGAGCCACAACAACAAAATCGGCGTATACTGTTAGCTTGCGTAAACTGTAAAATTTTCCCAATCAACCTTGAACCATATGCTGGAGAGATAAAGTTGCAAATATATTAAAGAAATTTGACAGATTTTAGTAGCTCAGGTTTCGTTGCTGTGACTCAGGGAGGCCAGCTAGATAGAAACACATACAACAGCTGATATTTAACTTTTATTCATAATTATAACAGAATGGACACCTCAGGAAACCACGGCATATAAAAAGGCTAAGGATGAAAGAATACTGCTAAAAAAGAAATTGGAGAACCCAGAAGAACTAAAATTAGATAAGGATGTTGCCCCCATGCCTGACACATCGATTAAGAAGGTCGATATAAACTGATCAGTAAGCTCCTGGTAAAAACTTTTATTATAGGTATTATAATACTTACATTCTCTAAAGAATTTTGAGCATGCAGAAGTAGGTAGGTGCTGGATGTTTACCATCATTTATTATATGTATAACAGAATTCACGAGTTTGAAAAAGTCACATTGGTGCTTGCCAGATGTCGAACCCCCGTCGATGAAAAGCGATCCCGTTAACCGCAAGACCATCACGACATTCAGTGCTCATACATGAAATAAGCAGTTATAAATTTATAATATGATCAAAATACCAAACAAACAGACAAGAACTTTGTCCAAGCGCTTCAATCATCAAAAATCATCTAAATATGCTTATTTAATAAAAATCCTAGCAAACACAAAACTGTACCTACATTGAATTATAAAAAAAAAATATGTAATTGCTACGAGGTGTGCTAACGATTCTGCAAGGCGCCATTAACAAGTAGGTTTTATAATGAGCTGTCATTCGAATACTGGTATTGTAACCTGTTAGTGACATAAAAAATACAAATGTCACACAAAAAACATTAGGTAAATATTATTTTTCTACATTCACAGTTTTAAAACAATAAGAAATGTATATTTATAGACTATAACAGTTTTCCAACACAACTTTATACCAGTATGCTCCCGTTAAAAGTAAAAATGAAGGAATAACTTACGAGAATCATGAGAATGACATAAATGGGTACCGAAAAGGTAGACCTAAGCAATACACAATCCGATCTTATGGTATTACAAGAAAAAGGATTTTTATTAGAGAAAATGATCGGAGAAGGTTCCTATGCTAAGGTAAATAATGACATGAATCAATATTATGAATTGAGTAATCTTGCGAAACAACTTTCAAGTCGAAAATTATCCTCTTTGCAGGTTTACAAAGCGACACACATGGTCGACGAGACACGGCATTCTGTGTTGGCCTGTAAAGTCATAGATACAGCGGCAGCTCCGCGAGACTACCTCACTAAGTTCTTACCTCGAGAGCTAGACGTTTTAATACGTATCAACCACCCCCACATAGTAAACGTGTCAAGTATTTTCCAACGGCGCGCTAAATACTTCATTTTTCTACGTTTCGCAGAAAACGGTGATTTATTGGATTTTTTAACACGAAACGGCGCCGTGCCGGAGAACCAGTGCAGGCTATGGATGAGGCAGATTTTATCGGGGATTAACTACTTACACACTATGAACATAGCGCATAGAGATATGAAATGTGAAAATATACTGATTACATCAAATTATAACGTCAAGGTTACTGATTTTGGTTTCGCTCGCAACGTGTATTCGCGCGGGCACCACATTCTGAGCGAGACTTACTGCGGGTCGCTGTCCTATGCAGCTCCTGAAGTATTGAAAGGCATGCCGTACTTACCCAAGTCAGCGGATATGTGGTCAATTGGCATTATCTTCTACACGATGCTCAATAAAGCATTACCATTTAATGAGACTTCCGTTAAGAAACTCTATGAAAAACAGGTACAACCCACTGATGAATAAAAAACTTTTGTAAATGTTAATATATAAGATAATGAACCTAAATTGCGACTGACTGTATTGATTAAGATGACCGACTTTGGTTGGGTTGAAGAGGTATTACCCAAATCACAACCAGCTGCCGAAGCGAGTTCTCGAGCAAGGCCTCGATGCGACCTCCTCGGGTAAGGATTCGCTTCTTAACTTTTCAACTCATTTATGAGGATGAGTTGAAAAGTTTATTGTATTAGCCGTATGAACCGGTTAGCTTAGATTATTTAATCAGCCTATAATTGTTCCCAAGACTGGGACACAGGCCTCCTCTCTGTGAGAGGGAGTGGGCTGTAAACCGCCACGCGGGTCCAGTGCGAGGTTCTAGGACATGCCGGTTTCCTCACGATGTTTTCCTTCACCGTTTTGGCTTATTCCGTTTATCCACCCTAAAACAGCCACCCTAGGGTGGATATTCGGAAACGCGAGTTCATGTATCCACCCCAGATGGGGTGGATAATCGGAATTCATATATTATTTTTCTTCCGGTTTTCCCCCTCGGCTGTGTACAGTCATTTAGAGAAACATGATAGAAACTGGACCAAGATACTTAGTGAACATTAGGGCCCGTATTTATAGAACGTTACTCGGTGCACTAGAATCCTTGTATTGGTTGAATTTAGTCCTAAATAATGCTTGAGTACTGAGTAACGTTCTATAAATACGGGCCTAAAATACTTATAAATACAAGAATAATACAGAATACCGCATTTATAAAATACTAAAAATACTCTTTTTATTTAAGTATTTTTAGTTGGGTAGATAAGTAATGTTTTTTTCATTTATTTAATGAAAATGTGATTTTTAGTAATACAGGATGCAAGTTTTTATTTTATTATATAAGTTTATTCCAATGTCGACTGTACTTAGGGTAAAAAGTCTGAAGAACAATCAGAAGTGAATTCCGATTATCGACCCCCTTCAGGGTGGATAGATGATGGACACGCGATTCCGAGTATCCACCGGTGGCTGTTAGGGTGGATAAACGGAATAAGCCACCGTTTTCAGAGCAGTGGTGATGAAATTATTTACACAAAGTGCCTGCCTGGATTCGAACCCAGCCGATACCACTGCTCTCTATCTATACTCCATTTGAAATAAGATAAGACATTTAAATAAACCTTTTTTACAGTTCGTTCAACTGATTTTAACTTATATTGCGTTGGTGGCATGACAAATGGCAGCTGTAATAAACAGTTGGTATTGTAACCACGTTTTTGCTTTTAATGCCATCCTTATGCCTAGGGAATAGAAGTCAAAATCGGTTGAACGGACTGTAAACAAGTTTATTTAAATGTCTTATCTTATTTCAAATAGAGTATAGCTTCGATTAACACAGCACATTTATCTACCAGATAATGCGGAAGTGGCGTTTTCGTACAACGGTAGTCAACCAACTGTCGCCGGAATGCAAACAGCAAGTAACTAAACTGATCGAGCCTGATCCCAGCGCTCGGCCGACCGCCGGCAGTCTCTTCACCGCGCCTTGGATAGCCATGGATCCCAGGCTCATAAGTAATTTTACAAACTATTGTAAATGACATACAGCGGGCCGACATGGGCGTGCCAAGACGTTTGTGACAAGACATGATAAATTATGTCATGTCAATTTGTACTAGCATTTTATGACTTAAACAGTTTCATCGCTCAAACTGTGATAAAATGTGTGACTCAAGTCATGTCACAGTAGGCCGTGCTTGCCCCGCAGGGTATAAAATGACCTATCACATAGCCGTTATCTAAGTATTCTGTATCTACATCAAACTAAGTAACTATGAACAAAAATTAGTCTAACTGTCGTTGACACTCATTTTGAGGGCAACAGCGGGCGTGCAGTTGTGAGCTATGAATTTATATTTTGAGTTCGGCGCTCACCCCGTTTCCTCTCCGCCCCCCATGTGTCTGCGCCGTGTCCGCTTCAGTATATTTTAACAATAGGACGCAGACTACAAAAATGATGCGTCTGCGTCTTGTCCTTTCTGGATGTTTAGTGCCAGATCGCGTTAATAAATTTTGTATGAAGAATAATGAAGATACGTGAAAGGGACGCCGCCGCGTCTGCGACTGTGTGGCCCGCGCCTAACGCACACAAAACAGTTGCAAAGTTGTGGGGGTATTTAGAGTAAACTTATAACATTTTGATGGTAATAGGCTCGCCTTCTAGGGCACTATTACATGGTATTTAAACATAACTGGCGAAATGTGTGTGTAAACTACTTATAGGTCACCTCTGCCTAACCTCTCGGGGCATACAGGAGTGATGTTATGTTATAACATAATATAACTATTATATTATATATTATGTTATGAAAAAACCAATAACACTGCCCTACCCGGGGATCGAAAACCAGGGGTCTACCGACTACTCCGAAGCGTTAATCCGAAGTATCGGCCGTTTTATAACTTCCATAGTTTCCTTTTTTGAATTTGAATCCTTACCCGACTTCACATTTTTGACTGTAGCTTAACTCTTTGACTGTCGTTTTTTTTTCGTTTCGCCGTAGTCAGCCATAGCAATTAGCCGTATCCAAGCAACGGCCGACCATTCGTCCGACACTTAGGATTTGTGTTCGGAGTAGACCCCCTGGGTTCAGCATCGATCACTGTATCCTCAGCGGTCGCGCTTGGGTAACACTAAACCAATGAGCCAGTTAACGCATTGATTAAATTATAATGTTTTCAGAAATGACATTTTTAGAAGATTCATTATTAAAACAAGCTCAAGATGAATCAGTTAAGAGGGATAAAGAGACAGAGGAAGAAAGCGAGGTGGAGAGAATCGCAGAGCTGCGTCGCAAAGGACGCGGGAAAGGTACATACATCTCTTTAACCATCTATTCAATAAGTACGTTATACTACCAGCCTATAACGCTGCCACTTCAGGGTAAAACCCCTTCTCATACAGAGAAGCCACGAGAACTACTCACCACGCTTTCTCAAAGCGGATTGATTTTCATTAACTATACTCCGTTTGAAATAAGATTACAAATTTAAATAAACCTTTTTTACAGTCCGTTCAACCGATTTTGACTTCTATTATTCCGTAGGCATAAGGTTGGCATTAAAAGCAAAAACGTGGTTACAATACCAACTGTTTATTACAGCTGGTATTTGTCTGCCACTAACGCAATAGAAGTCAAAATAGATTGAACGGACTGTAAAAAAGGTTTATTTAAATGTCTAATCTTATTTCAAATGTATTATAGTACATTGGTACTTGCCCGGATTCGATCCCACAACCTCGTACATGAGTACGTTGCTTTAAAAATATAAGTACGTAAAAGGTAGCGGAGTCGTCACTTATTTCAGTCTGTTGCCGTGACTTTCATGTCACAAGACATTGCAATATTGGATTAATGTACCTTGCGCCTTTAAACGGAAGGATTTAAGAGCGGCCAACCCGTTATACTTTTCATACAAACCCTCATTCTTGATTATGGCGTTGTAACTGTAAGTAATCTTTCTTAGAAACCTTTTTTACTAATAGGTATCTTTTGCACTATATTTAGGTTTCTATCCAAGCAAAAACTAAATATTTGGAGAAACAAATTCAGTTAAAAATTACCTGAACTATGGCTGTTCATAATGTAATAAATTGTAAAAGTAAAGAAAACATATTGATAGAAACGCTTACGCAAAAACACGTATTTCCTGGGACAAGTTTTATGAAATTTCCGCAATGTTATCGCGTTCACACTTGCTTGTTAGTAGTTCTCACTTGCGCTGAACGAAACAACGAGCTTTTAGATCATGCTCGCGGTGACGATAGACGCACCGGGAAGGGCCCTCTTAATATTCCGAGTAACAAAGGCTGGCTGCTAGAGTTCAAGTTACTTGCGGTGGGCTGAATGACTTCGAAGGCTTTACCTAGCAACTGGTTATCTTTTTTATTTTGTGTACCTTTTTTCTGTTGCAGAGGGCTTGAAAATCTTGAAAAACACTGACATCTTGACTGAAAAATCACAACCGTTACTTGATAAATAATCATCTTCCTTCTGACGCAGTCGACTAAAAATAAAGAACATTAAAATAAAATTAAAATCAGTAATTGTGTTCATTCAGTATTTATTAAACTTTTAAAATTCTTTATTTTATATTTTTAAGATATTGTAAAAATGTTTATTACGTAATTGTACAAAGACTTTGTTATTTTAATGATATACTTTAGTGAAATTATTCACTCACTAGTTTTTAACTCTTATTAATTTATAAAGCCTATGGAAGACGAGGGACTATCGTACAGGGCTTACAACATTTATATCATTTGGCACAACGTGTTAGGAACAGGATATTGCCTCCAAAATTCTGTAAGTTTTAAAATTAGTATTGTGTTATTTCTTCAACATTGTGCGATAAAATAAAAAAAAATATATATAAAGCATGCTTTACACAAACTGAAAATTATTTGACAAAATTTGTAACATAGGTATTTATCAGATGTTTTTATTTTTTTAATCAGGGTAATGCTTAAAATTATATTTATATTATTATTTATAATACATTTCTTAAACAAACCAGAAGACTTAAAAGAAACTATGTAAGCTGCCTCAATTATATCTAAGTAAATATATTATAAACTGGTATATAATCTCTTACTACTACATGAAAAATTATTTCCAGGAAATGGAAAAGAGACCAGATTAATATTGTCGCCTTTCAGTCGATTCCTAATATGCTACTTAATTACTTGTATAAAGCGCTAAGTGCGGCATAACTTGTAACAACTGTATAATACTTATGATTATGAAAAGTGTTAGTTCAGTGTGTTCACTTTTAAATAAATGATGGCATTTTTGGTAAAAATCATGGAATGTCTATTGCTTGCTTGATAATCTGAATTTCTTCAGTTTTCTAATAACGTTGGCTCAACCAGCACACAAGTAATCAAAAATATTCACTTAGTCATAATATTTAAAGGTAAAATAAATATTTTGCTTAAATACATGAATTATATCAATCTCTATGTTTTATTGGTTGTCAGTCATTTATTAGCTATTCAAAATTTCGTCACTATGGTTGCATCGTATCAACCCTATTTTTCTTTGTTTAACATGTTTATTACAATAATCATTGTATTTTAATTTAATATTACGGAGCCACAAAATTAATTGTTAATTTTTCTGGCATAATAAATGATTGAAGACCTCAATTAAACCTATAACAAAATTATTGTTTCCCTCGTGATTTTTGGCAGCTGTATTCAATATTAAAATTTAGTTATCCGTTTTATACACTACATTATCTTTTCTATTTGAATTTAATTAATACCTTGGACATACTTTTAACTTCCGATGACTAAATCTTAAATATCCTTTTTATTATTTTTAGGGCCAAACTCCAAAATATATAATTTAGCACCAACACACTGTCGAAATTAGACGAACACGATTAAAATATTTACTAACATTTATAACATTGGCCATACCACGGTACATAACTTATTTCCACAATATTAACTGGAATTTAAGGATTGTATTAACACCCATTTACATCTGAAATCATTGTAAGAAAATTCAATAGAACTTTTACTGTCTCTACCACATCCCTACAAAAAGGGACGTACTTTATCGATAACATCTTCAGCAGTAAATTAGTTTCTTGGTATTTCATTACGAACCGTAACATTGTTACGCGTATGATAATACACTTATAAGATCCAACCAAAAAAGTGGAAAAATATAGATTATAAAAGTGATTTATTTTTAAATTAGTTTTTGGATAAGTAAAATGTTTTACACTATTTTTGTTAGATCTTATAAAACATCGTATTCCGCTACACTTTAGTCTTCCGTTTCGAAATGATTATTTCTGATTAGTCGGTCGGGCGTGTTGGCGTGCTAGTGCGCGTGTTCGAGCTAGTGCACATGTGCCGAGTAGTGCGCATGCGCGTCGCCAGTGCGCACGCACCGCGCTAGTGCGTGCGCGCCTCGTCACGCGGGGGAGAGACAGCCGACGCGACGTCCACTGCTGCTAATTTTACTTTCATCATCTGAAAATGTTGGCAACACAACCTTATAATGACATACAATGCAGTTTGGGAAATTCATGAAAGTTTAAAGTTAGCTACGAGATTTTCTAATACATGGTATGAAAAAAATCTTGGAAGTGTGTTTGTCAAATGTACAAAATGAGAAGTAACAAAAAATATACGTCGCTAAACTTACGTTTTTTCTAATTTGGTACTGTTACCCAAACCACCAAAAGCGTAACCCAATTATTGCCGTGTTAAATTTTGTTAAGAAAGTACGCAATCACCAAACTACAGTGCACACTGCACACTCGTTATATAAAATAGTGCAGTAAAACAAATATACCTCTACCTCTTTTATAATGGATCGAAACAATAACTTTCTGTGTAAATAATACCAATTATTTACATTAAATTAAATCTTAAAAGTTTTACTATACAGGATTATTTTTAAAACGTCAATAACCTCTTAAGGGGTCATTGTACTCATCATTATGAACAACTGTTACTATGGGACCAAAACTGAAATCGCGAAAAAAATCAGGGGTTCCCTACATTTTAACGAATTATTCGAACATAAATGTAGGGAACAGCTGATTTTTTTTCGAGATTTCGGTTTTGGTCCCATAGTAAAAGTTGTTCATAATGATGAGTACAATGACCCCTTAAGAGGTTATTGACGTTTTAAAAATAACCCTGTATACATAGTAAGTTAGTTACATAGTAAGTTGTGTTTGATTGTTCCTCCAAAATGTAATGTAACGCTAAGGCCAGTTTCACATGTCCTGGTTGCCGGCAGCGACTGTATGGGTTAACCCGGACAACAGGACGAAAAATCGCTCGTATGGTTCAGAGCCGGCTACCCTGAGCGTGTGAATAGGCGGTAAAATTTACACGTTGAAGTTTTAAAATGCATAATGACAATGTATGTAGACGTATCAAGTTCGCCGGAACATTATAACGACATGCAATATTTGTTTTGCTCCATGTGTTTGCAACATTTTCGAAATTTGTATCCTGTAAATGTTTAAAACATGTCTAATTAAGTTTTGGACCATTTGCGAGTTAACGCTAGAATTAACTGGGAGTCTACTCCGAAGATAAATCCGAAGTATCGGCGTTTCCTGACTACGGCTGACTACGACGAATAAAAAAAAAAACAGTCAAAAAGATAAGTCATAGTCAAAAATGAGACTTGAAGTCAGATAAGGACTCGCAAGTCAAAAAGAAAACTTTGGAAGTCAAGAAACGGCCGAACATACTTCTGATTATCGCTTCAAAGTGGACCGTATTCAAGTAAAAGGCATAAAATCCGAGCTAACAAAATCTTTCAGAAATCATCAGTAATGTCAGACTTAATTCATTGATTTGATTGTCTACAATTTGTGTTCCATAATACTGTATCAATGTGTAGCTATTTAGGTATACAATTAAGTACCACGGCGAACGTTCCCGGTCGACCACTTTTCGCCCTTATTAGTAATAAGGTTGAAAAGTGGTCGACCGGGAACTTTCGCGGTGGTACCTAATGTGTAAATATTTTTGTGGCTGATACAATATCTTTGAAAAAATTGTAAACACTGAAATGGTTTCTTGTTGATGTTTTTGACGCTGGCCGTACTAGTTACGCTACGTTATGATTACTATAAAAGGTGTTTAAAAATTAACCCGACAAACTTTGTATGGAACAGTTGTTTTTATTTTCGCGATTTTAAAGTGTGTCCCATAGTAAAAGTTATACAGTTCGATGGTCTAAAGTTTTAAACATCTTATATAAAACGTTCTGAGAACGAGGCTATGTTTTTTTGTGATACGCGAAAAAAATCGCGGGCAAAAGCTAGTTACTGATGATTTCGCCAGAAGTACTACAGTATTACAGATTAGTGGGGTTAGTGAAGCGACTTACTGGCGAGTTGGTTATGTCACCTGAGCAGTCATCGTGCAGCGGGCACACGAGGTCGCCGAGGTCAAGGTCGTCCTTGCTCTTCTTACGTTTTAGTGAGAACTGGCTTTTCTTTGGTACCTATCGAAGAACAAGTTGTTCTTTAGCTATTTGTTGTAAAATAGATTTTGATGATAAAATGGCATAACATCACTGTACACACGACTACACTCATTGTAAGGAAATCCTATACAATGCGAGATCAGCTTTTACGGAAAATGTATAGATTGATGTGTAGCCAGCCGTGTGTACCATCGCGGACACTGCCGCCTGACCACTTTTCAACCTTATAACCTTTTTAAAAACATGCTCATAATAATTCAAATCGTGTCAACTGTCACCCCCTTATGGCTTTGCACCTAGCTTCCAAACAGCCTGTATAATTAACTAACAAAATAAAATTGTAAATAGTACTTATTTGAAAAAAAGAAAAACAACCTACCTTGTATTTGGTAGTTGCAGTAAGTGGTTGGTAGCCGAGGGTTTGCTCCGCGGTACGCTTCTGCTGAATGACATCTCGGCCTAACAAGTCGTTAAATCTAGAAAGACAAAACATATCGACGAATTATCAACAAGCCTTCTATCAGAAAGAACCTAAAATAGATACGGTGACATCCGTGAGCGAAAAGTAGGCTTATTTGTTATATATTTAGCTATAAGCATCTGTCGAACCGCCAACGATGAAGTGACTAGCTATCGCCCTAAGCCACCTGGCTTACATCCAGGGGGTCTACTCCGAACATAAATCGGAAGTATCAGCCGAATGTTCGGTCGTTGCTTGACTACGGCTAACTATGGCTGAATACGGCGAAAGAAAAAAAAAACGACAGTCAAAGAGATAAGCCAAAGTCAAAAATGTGACTTTAAGTCGGGCAAGGATTCAAAGTCAAAAAAGGAAACTATCGGTACAAGTCGGTGTCTTTGGATCTGTATTTTAGTTTTATGCCACCAACTTCCGAAATTAAGTTAGTTTTCACTTTGTAGTGTTTTTTTTGGAAGTCTGTTATTTTTTTTTTTTTAAGTTTTTTATTTTTCACGTTTCAGTGCCGAAAAAGAATTTTCCAAATCGGTTCGTAAATGACGGAGTTATGCGCGAACAAAAAACGCAATGCAGAGTAAACGAAAAGATCATCAATGTAGACAATCTAGATACATTTTTAGATTTTTGTTGATTTTTCAAAAACTGCTTGTCCGATTTTGATAAAATTTTCATGGGACCATTTGGGAAGTATACTCTTTTCAACAAAAAAATATTTTTTCAAATCAGTTGGCAAGCGACGGAGTTATCCGCGAACAAACATAAAAAAAAGGAAACTATGGAAGTTATAAAACGACCGAACATTCCGCCGATACTTCGGATTAACGCTTCGGAGTAGTCCCCCAGGATAGAGCGTTGGTATTTGCACAAAGTGGTTGGTTTTCCGTTGGTATCATATTTGAAGTCAGGTAATACTTACCTCTGCGTGAGATGCCGCCGCAGTAGCGTCTTGTTAGCTGGAATGTTTAGTAAAGCTGCCAGAAGTTCGGCCGTGAACCGCGGCTCCAGTAACATCAGGCCTCCGTGGACACCTACCGACGGAAAATTATGAAATTTGACAATTCTAGTGTCTTTGTACTGAGCATATGTTCAGATAAAGACAACCTAAGAAACGCTGCGCTATCGTTATTCGTGATTGTACGTAAACTACGTCGAGTTACCGACACATTGTCCATACATTTATGCGGATGTCTTATGCGGATGACACCGCTCTATTGTTCTCAGCTAAATCTAGAGTTGAAGTCTATGAACATGCTCAGAATGGCTTTAACATTGTGTCTGATTGGCTCCATAATAATATCCTAACATTAAATACAGATAAAACCAAACACATTTTATTTACAATGAGAAATACTAACATACCGCTTACTAATCTAAACATTTACGCACATAATTGTTGCACGAGCGCTGACACTGCTTGTTTTTGCCCCAGTTTAGCTAACGCTGACCATCTGAAATATCTAGGTGTCACTATTGACTCCAACCTAAGTTTCCGCAAACATATCGATTTACTGTGTACTAGAGTGCGCAAATTAATGTATGTTTTTAAGAATTTACGGAACATAGCCGACTATAAATTAATTAAAGAGGTTTATTTAGCTTTGTGTCAATCAATTCTTACCTATTGCATAACTTCTTGGGGTGGTGCTGCAAAAACAAATTTACTACCCCTAGAGCGCGCTCAAAGAGCAGCTCTAAAGCTACCTTTCGCCCTTTTAGATTTCCTACGCACCAGCTTTACATAGCATGTAATGTGCTAACAGTACGGCAATTATTCATTCTAAGCATAGTACTACACCAGCACACTGCACTTCCGTTTGACCCAGTACCTTCCGACAAGAGAAGGAAGGACTTGGTTTGCATAAAGCCTCAAATTAAACATGCGTTTGCTAATCGATTTTATGTATTTTTAGGACCTTTTCTGTATAATAGGCTTAACAAGGTACTAAACCTCTATAGTGTAAGCTATAAAAAATGTAGTACAATGTTATCAGAATATTTAGCGTTACTCAATTCCACAGACACAGAAAAACTTCTAGAAATTTTGTCATAATGATAATTTATCCCCTCGTAAGTATCTACTAGTAGTAATTATGTATATTATAATTATATTTTAAATAGGCTAGATTTAGGTATTAATGTATCAATATGCTTTTTCTCATAGTTGTTATTAGATTATTTTTAAATCACTTTTACAAAAAAAAAAAAAATGACCAATGTAATTGAAACGTAAAGTGATGGCCTGAAACACAGGTTTGAATAAACGTAGATCGGGCAGGTCGCTAGCTAACATTCTAATTCCAAACGATCATTACTTGCACCTGTATTTAAAAATATATTAGCTTTAGTTTATTATTAGGCACTATTATTGCATAGAATATTTATACTACTATTGGCTTTAAGTACACCTTTTGTAAACGTTTTTACTAAATAAAATTATTATTATTATTATTAAAAAAAAATATGTTCTCATAATTCGTCAAAATGTATGGAACAGCTGATTTTTTTTCGCGATTTCAGGTTTGGTCCCATAGTAAAAGTTGTTCATAATGATGAGTACAATGGCTCCTTAAGAGGTTGTGCGTTATTTATGTTGCACCCTGTATGCGGTCGACTAACACACACTTCGACGTAAAGTTTTTATGTGCTTAGATGAAACTCATTAGTCATTACATTGATGATTATTAGCTACCTGCGCCGCGTAGATTAGGCGCGTACTCCGCGAGGTCGATCTCCTTGAGCCACTGCATGACGCGGTGCGAGGACCAGCGCGCCAGCAGCTCGGCCGGCACGCACGCCTCGGGCTCGCCCTCCGCGCCCACGGTCTCGCCCTCGGCCGCGCGACGGATCATCGTCTCGGGGTCGAATTTGTTGTCGCGTAGGACTTGGATACCTGTGAAAATGCAAAACATTTAAATAAAAAATTATGTATACAAATTCGGTTGCGAATCAGAATACGGCAAAGCCAAAGGAGGGTTTGATTTCAACAAGCTATGTTGTTTATCTGTTCCCTCATAAGTCCTAAACTACTCGTCGTATTTTGACAAACGAGGTACGTTGGAAGCCTCATATTGTTCCGCTTAAGGGCCCCTTTTCCCGAAAGTTTAGGCATGAGACAGCTTGCGCACGCGTTGCACAGGAGCGGTCGCGATAGCACTATAGCACTGGCGCGGTGCGCGCGAGCCGTTTTTCACGTATTTATTAATTATAAAAAAAAATGAGTGCCATATTATAAATCTATCCAATAATATCCCTGGCAAACCCGATCAGTAAATGAAATAATAAATTTTCATAATTATTTCGTTCCCCAAGTCTCATCATACAACTTAAAATACTTTCAAAATCGACTTTACTTCTGATTTTTTTTTCCAAGCAAAATGTTAAATAACGTGTTTTTAACCAAAAAAGTCACTAGATCAAACATGTATCTGTACTATATATTTTTTTACGAATATAAATATGGTGGATTTCTCTGAAAACAACTAGATCTAGAAACGTAAATTTCGGAAAAAGGGCCCTTAATTACTAAATATGACACGTAATTAAAGCATAAATCGACAAGTTGTCGTATCGTAAATTACACATTTTCAATAACTGATTAACCTTGCCCAAGACAGCAAATAGCTGTAGGAAGAATGGCGGTCGTCTATTTGATTTAAACTGACAAAACTTAAGTGTTTTGGATTTGTAAACAGCCTATAAATGACTCCTTTGATAACATTGATTTATGCTCGATTCGGCACGGCAGCGTATCGAACGGTTGTGAATAGCTACGCAGATGACGTGTGATACCTAAATACGTCTTGTTTAAATCTTTTGAGTTGGCGTTTTTGTCGTAGTTGGGTTTTAGTTTTGAACGTCAAAAATTACATAAGACAGTCCTCCAAAACGCACCCTTCACCACTTCTTAATACTTTAGCTGGGAAGAAAAAATGCCGCATAAAATTCCCGGCGAAACTATAATCAAGGCATCCTTCCTGACTCGACTATGTGCATATACTAATCAAATAGTGTCTGTAATACTTCGCTGTGTGTACATGCTAAGACGCTGATATATTTTTTATTTAATTTAATGTAATTAATTTAATTTTTAATTCCTATTGTTATTTAATTTAATTTTGATGCATGTAATTTAATTTAAATTTATAATGGATTGTATTTTTATTTTACTATGGGTACCTGAATTAAACGATTTGTTTTTTAATGCATCAAGTATCAGCAGGGATAAGTTGCGAAACATAAATTCAAATTCAATTTCAAAAGTTTATTGCATACTGTACAGTTTTCTATTTTACACTAAAATAATGTTATGAATGGTTATGAAGAGGCAAAAGTTATTTGTAAAAAGCAATCTTTGAAAGTTCTAAATAACGTAACATAATTCTTCGAAAGGATCGTTTTGAAGTATTTAAAGTCCAAAAATAATTCGTGATTCTCTAATACCGGAATGAAACAGTCATGATCATTATTTCGGAATTTCAGAAGGTGGTATTATCCACTCTATGTTACTTACTTCCTTGAAGTATAGGTAAATATACTCTTACCTATTCCGACTCTGATTATTACTTAGTAGCATAGAATACTTTTTCACCCGGTAAATGTATACGGGTGAAATCGCTGGACGAAGATAATTGGATGGTAAGATGGTGTAGTACCTCTGCGTATAGATAACGCATGTAGCGCATGCGTGACCCTGAGGTGCGCGTGCAGGTCGGCGTGCGTGAGGCGGTGCAGCAGGCGCGCGTCCAGGCCGGCGTCGGCCGCGCCCGCGCGCGCGCCGCACGCGCCCACGTCCTCCAGCCAGCGCAGCGCCCACGCCGTGTCCAGGCGCCCCGCCAGCGTCAGCAGCGGGTCGCCGTGCCCGCCCTGGACATTACATCATGAATAAGAATACATTTATTTGTTCGTTGCTACAAAGATGACCTAACTATTACATTAAAGTAACTGCGTGCCATACCTTAGGGGTAGGTTCAGTATCGATAAAGGAACCCAGAAAAAAATAAAAAAAAATACAAAAATGAAAACACAAAAAAAATATTACAAGATCAACCTAATTTAGTACCTACTAACTAAAAATAGCTATAGTTTAGAATTAAAATGATTTTATTTGACGGTCCTAATCCCGTTAAAGTACAAAGAGACTTATTTTTATTAATTTTGTATGTTTCATTATTTATTTTTTCCTGGGTTCGTTTATCGATACTGAACCTACCCCTTAGCTATAGCACGCAGTTACTTTAACACCCTGTATATACAAAAAAAAACAAATATTTGTAAGACCTACAAGGAGTTGTTCCGGGTCTGGCTGTTTGTGTATGTCACGGATCATATCAACGCATCGCGTAACGCGTAAGTAGCGCCATGAATGAATTTTTGCACAGAGTGATCCCAATTTGGTTACTTTATTATTATTTAGTTTGTTTGAAAATTTTATTTTTATCGATTTACGAATTATTTTATCTTCTTATAATTTTTATGATTACTGGCCAGTGACCACTGGCCCTACCCGCGTTTTAAATGAATGTCGCCATTGTAGCGGCACGTTGCATAGCGTGGTGCGAGGCAGCCGCTAACACTCCGCGTGTATCAGGCGTAGAACGTAGCCATGCGCGTGTATACTTCGACACCACGGCTTTTGAGCCACCCAATGCATATTATTTATAAGAATTATTCTAAATACTAACCAGCAAATCAGTCAAGGCGAGTAGAATCTTCTTCTTATGTAACGGATGCTTGATGGCCAGTTCCTTCTCTATAACGTGGTGCGAGGCAGCCGCGATCACTCCGCGTGCATCTGGCGTAGAGCCTAGCCATGCGCGCGCACCGGGTATGTACACTTCGAGCCCGAGGCTTTCGAGCCAGCCGCATGTAGTTTCACAGTCCCATTCGCGGACGTCTGTTGTTTCCCTTGAAATGGAAATAAGGTTTTTTTACATACACACATAAACTCACGCTTCTTCCCATGGGGTTAAGCAGAAACTATAGAACGCCACCTGCTACGCTCCTTACATACTCCTTTTGCTTCGCCTACGTTCATACATCTGGTCATACACGCATGCCGGTTGCGAGTACTACGCACCTGACCTTTCTGAAGAACATCACCAATTAGGTCACTATATGTCCTCCTAGGGCGTCCCCTCCACTCACCTCTGCTTTGTAAATACCTTTTGTTAGTCGCCTTTCATTCATTCTTTCAACATGACCAAACCATCTAAGCATACTCTTTTCAATGGTTGTCACTACATCTTCTTTTAAACTGCACCGTTGCCTTATCACATAATTTCTCAGCCTATCACTCATGGTCACGCCAGACATGCTTCGCAAGGAACGCATTTCCACAGCTAATGTATACACAAATTATAGGTGTACATAACATTTAAAGGCAAAGGCATTGGACAGATGCATCTTATAAACTAGAAGTAAAATTTAAAGAAAGTTCACTTCAATCAAAGTAAATTAAATAGACTACAAATTAATGAAGGGCATGAACTAAACATGCCATGGTGCTATCAGAGTAATAAAATTAAAAGATTTTGTGATATCATGTTTTTTTCGGTAATGTTTGTGATAGCTATGTGCGGCAATGACGTATTATAAATAGACGCGTCATACACGAACATTAGTGCACTCAAAAACAGCGTAAGCCATGATTGTACCTACATACTTGCATACAATCATACAGCGCGTGATGAAAAGGATAGACCTATACCGATATCTGTTGTTAGAAAGAGATGAACATACATATTTAGATACGTCACTAGCTGCTGCATGTTTATTGGCGTGTACGTAATAATAAATATTATTATTATTATTACTTTGCCATTATTGAACGCAGGTAACGCATCTTAAGGTAATATGCGGATGTTTTTCAATTTTCTCACATACAGAATTATGTTTTAAATACGTTTAGTGGTTAGTGGTACAAGCGGGCCTAAATTTCGAAGTGGCGCTAGATCTCGTGAAATTGCATTCCCAAATTTACGGGGCTAAAGGTTAAATAAACATGATAGTTACCACGCTATAGGAGTAGTGCGCAGGCGGGGCGTGGAGGCGCGGGGCGGGCGCGTGGCGTCGCCGCCCTCCAGGCGCGCGCGCAGTGCGGCCGTGGCCGCGGGGCTGGCGCGCCCGGTCGCCTCCTCCTTCTCCGCTAAACATAAACAACGCGATGAAGTGCATACTTTGCTTAGAATTCATCACAGTACTATACAGATACTCTATATCAGGGATGGCGAACCAATAGCACGAACAAAATAATTTGGGCACGGCATCATTTCAAGAATATATTAGGTACGTCATCTAGTTTGCAGAAGTCACACTAATTTGTTATTTCATTTAAATTAATATAAAACTTGTCTAATGATGAGATGGCACGTCATGGCCACATTCAATGTTTATTTGGAATAAATAGCACGTAGATGTATGGAGGTTCGCCATCCCTGCTGTATATTATCATGATTTTTAAGACGGTCATTCATTAATTAAACTTGAATACCAAATCTTGAAGACCGAAAGACGATAGTTCTTGGCTTATTGTGAGAATTTTGATGTGTAACATCTTCCCTCTCACTTCCTATGGTAGTGATTTCGTGAAAAGGGACGGAAGTGTGTAACAGGAAGTGACAGCTTGAGCATGGAGTAAGTACTTTTAAATAACATGGAATTAGTAAGTACTTTTTAATAGCATGGAATTAATGTACTCATGGAATTAGTAAGTATATTTTAAGTAGAGGGGGTCGAATTTCAACCAGTAATGACAATTAATAAATATTTCAGTATTTACCTTTTTTTAAATTTTGAGGTTAATTTCTGTCGCTGCTCAGGTGCTTATTACCAAGGTGAGATGTCAGATGTTACACATCATATGCTACTACTGTAAGGCTCGCTCGTTTTTTTAGGGTTCCGTACGCAAAGGGTAAAACAGCAACCCTATTACAAAGGCTCTGCCGTCTGTCTGTCTGTCTGTCCGTCTGTCACCAGGCTGTATCTCATGAACCGTGATAGCTAGACAGTTGAAATTTTCACAGATGATGTATTTCTGTTGCCGCTATAACAACAAATACAAAAAAATAGAATAAAATAAATATTTAAGGGGGCTCCCATACAACAAACGTGATTTTTTTGCTCTATATTGATAACGACAACAGGTAGACGCTTGACATATTCACAGAATATACAGGCTGACTTTGAAAACATGCGACAAAATTTAAGGGAGTGTTCTACCCATCAATATGAACAACTTTTACTATGGGACCAAATTAGAATTCGCAAAAAAAAAAAAAATCGACTTTCCTATAAAGGTACATAACCGAATGGACCATTTTGTATAAGAAGGTTGACTTTTTTTTTTGCGAATTCTTATTTGGTCCCATAATAAAAGTTGTTCATATTGATGGCTAGAACACTCCCTCAAATTTTGTCGCATGTTTTCAAAGTCAGCCTGTATAGAGATATATTGACTTTAAAAATAAATAATTAAATTAAAATAAAACAAATATTTAAGGGGGGCTCCCATACAACAAACGTGTTTTTTTGCCATTTTTATAGATAATGGTACGGAACCCTTCGTGCGCGAGTCCGACACGCACTTGGCCGGTTTTTTTTATTCGCCTTTCGTGACAAGCATGGGTGAACAATCCGTTCTTTATTTTTTAAGGGTAGGTGAAAGTATTGAGTACCCGTATAGTACGTAATTCTTGCTATCTTTTTCTTATAAACTTGTGACAAAACTAGTAAGTAAGTCGAAAAGCCTGTAACCGATTAGACTTTTATTTTGACCTGCATTTAATAATTTATTTATAACAAATGAATAGCTCAATCATTGTATATCTGTACAAGGATCTTTTGGCGCGTGGCTAAAACCAAAACTAACGCCGCCATCTTATTTTTAGGGTCCCGTACCCGAAGTGTGCCAAACAGAACCCTATTACTAAGCCTCCGCCGTCCGTCCGTTCGTCTGTCTGTCTGTCAGCGGGCTGTATCTCATGAACCGTAATGTAGACAGTTTAAAGTTTCACAGATTGTGAATTTCTATTGCCGCTATAACAAAAAATACCAAAAAATAATAAAGTTAATAATTAAAGGGGGTCACCATACAAGAAACTTATTATTTTTCTCGATCTTAATACGGTACGGAACCCTTCGTGTGCGACTCCGACTCGCACTTGGCCGGTTTTTTTTTCAATACATTTGCACAAAAGTCAACCAACTGTTAACATCATTCGAACACCAAAAGATCTTTGCAGCTGTGTACGATCAAAAGCTACATGCATTTATAAACCACTGAAGTAACTTCATATCGTTTTTATGGCTACGGCATAATGCAACACATGCTTGGGTATTATCTAAAATATTATTTTCTATTTACATACAACATCAATATTACGACATTGACGTAAGCGGAGAAAAGGCGAGAGATAAGCTGGTTTATCATCATGGCAGTTTACCTATGGTAGTAAAGTCTGAATTCCCGGAAAGGGAAATGACAAAAAAAATTTAAGAGGAAGGAGAATATATGATTAAGGGGGATGCGTAGGATTTTTGAACTTACCAACTTTAACGTTCCATAACCTAATGCTAACGCAATGCTGATTCGATTGATTATAATTCTGTAAAGCCATATTGGTTATGGCCGCGAATCATAATTAGATCAACATATAACGTGTTACTGACCTGCGAATTGCAAAAAACGTAATAAAATTAGAATTTCGCGGGCTACTTTAGCGCATCCCCCTTAAACAAAATGAGGAGGTTTCTGTTAGCTCAAGTTGGGATATGATCAGCTTGGCGGGAAAGTGAAGCGTCATGTTCAGCAGTTTGTTTAATTTTCCAAAATTTGTGTTTAGCCGAATATTAATGTGTAATAATGGTGGATTATTAACCATTAAGTGTTTGTGAACGTGCATTAGTGTAGGCAAATTAAACAAAACAGTGCAACTTCGCTTCAAGTTCTCTCAAAAAGTCCGCGTGAGGACTCAGTAAAGTGCCACATCTTTACTGAAACTCAAGGGGAGTGGGCGGGGATATCATCATCATGCATTTATAATTCATTTCATCAATATTATACAAGAACTAAAACTTGACATTGGCTAAATGCACAAACCGTGCGAAGCCAGAAGGAAAAAAAAAAAAAAAAAAAAAGTTGGGATATAACGGCCATAGATCCCGTTAAGGTAGATGCGCAGCTGTAGCCGCAGAATTCAAATTTTCTTACGTTTTTTGCAATTTGCAGGTCAGTGTCCGTTGGTATCTTGATCAAAATATTATGATTAGCGACCATAACAAATATGTATTTACAGAATTATAATCATAAGAACATTAATACATCTGTCTAAGTTAGATTTATCCCATTGAATGACTTTCATGAAATCATGACATTGGGGAATAAATCTAACTTAGACAGATGTATTAATGATTCTAATCTAATCTAATAAATTTTCTTACGTTTTTTGCAATTTGCAGGTCAGTAACAGGCTATATGTTGATCTAAATATGATGCGCGGCCGTAACAAATATAGTTTTACGGAATTATAATCATTAGAAACAGCATTACAACTCTTATAAGTTCATAGAACTTACTATTTGTTACGGCCGCGAATCATATTTAGATCAACATATAACCTGTTACTGACCTGCAAATTGTAAAAACGTAAGAAAAATTGAATTTCACGGGCTACCTTAGCGCATCCCCCTTAAGAAGTGAGTCATTTTTCAAATATCATTTATACTGAAAAACCGACAGTTTAGCGGGACTGGGTGACTACTTACTGATTTTATTTTATTTTATTTTATTCAGGGACAATAAACAGCTACAATATGTGTATGTGTGTACATAGAAAAGATAATACAATATTTAACAATATTGTAGCCCACTATATTGTCCGCATATTAACAAAGAAAATATGAAAATGAGTGCCACTAGATAGGAAATAAATAATTACATCACAAATAATAATAATTAATATGATGTAAAAATCTGAGCTAAAAGCTGATGTAAAAATTGCTGATAGAAAAGGACAATACCATAAGTCAAGATTAGGCCGAGATTGCTGCATAATCAAGATTGGTCTTAACATCAGACCAATCTTGCATGCAGTCTTGATTATTTGGCGTAAGATATACCATGATGCAGGACCTATGTTACAGCATAAAGCATGATTAGTTTTGATATGGGACGAATCCTGCTCAGCTAGGATAGATTGGCGTATGCTATACCATGATGCAGGACCTATGTTACAGCATAAAGCATGATTAGTTTTGATATGGGACGAATCCTGCTCAGCTAGGATATATTGGCGTATGCTATACCATGATGCAGGACCTATGTTACAGCATAAAGCATGATTAGTTTTGATATGGGACGAATCCTGCTCAGCTAGGATATATTGGCGTATGCTATACCATGATGCAGGGCCTATGCTACAGCATAAAGCAAAATTAGTCTTGACATAGGACGAATCCTGCTCAGCTAGGATAAATTGGGGTATGCTATACCATGATGCAGGACCTATGTTACAGTATAAAGGTCGAAGATTAGTCTTGACATAGGACGAATCCTGCTCAGCTAGGATAGATTGGGGTATGCTATACCATGATGTAGGACCTATGTTACAGTATAAAGGAAGATTAGTCTTGACATAGGACGAATCCTGCTCAGCTAGGATAGATTGGCGTATGCTATACAATAGATGCAGGGCCTATGTTACAACATAAGGCAGGATTCAGGCTGTTACAGCAGGATTCAGCCTGTTACAGCATAAGGTAGGACCAAGATCACAGCATAAAGCCGGGTCCATGCTCGCGAAGCTATCGTGTTGCTATGCCAGAGACCTAGGTTCGGCACGGAATGTCCGCGGCCGCGAGCCACCACCATGTTGTTCTGTTTACCGAACGCGACGCGCGCCTCTGACGTCACCACGGACGAGCGCGGCAGCGACGAGTACATGTGAGTGTTGCGCTCGATCTGACGACCGTAGTTTGCCGGCGGCGTCTGGAAATTTTATGTTGTATCGTTAATTTATTTTGAATTTGGAACACTATTTAATTAAAAAGTTTGAACGCAATTCGCTTCGATAAAGTCCTGGCCGGTAATAAAAAAAGCGCGCCTGCCTGAAATCCTTCGCTTTGCTCTGGATTCAACCAATCGCTCTCGCCCTCAATACATTATTTTGGTACCTTATTATGACACAATCTTCTATTTTATCACATCTATTCAAAAAGAGCTCGTTTATTCTTCGTAAACAGGGACTAAAATAGCGCTTTAATCCCTAAGGACTAAAAGTGATTTAAATTTGGAATGTGGGTATTGTTAGTAATTGTTCCTATCACATTGTATGGACAAGTAACATGCTGTATGATAAAATAAAACTAGCGCAAACCAAATAAAAAAAAAAAACCATAAGATGTTTTTTTTTTGGGTGGGAAATTCTCAAATAACTTCTCCCGCTCTGGGCGGAGCGGGAGGGCGTGTCAGACTTTTACTGACTAAAACCCACCCGTATTCCTTCATTTGCCTGTGTGCCAGGGCCAAGATATCCCTTTCGGACAAGCTCGCAATCCTGGCAGGAGTTTCTCATAGCCGAGTTGATAAAAAGTAGGGTCCACCTCGGGAGCAACACTATTTTAAGCTCGAGTAACGTAATTTGAATGCCTCACTGCGCTCAGGATTCTACATTAGAATCCATCATTCCGCTCTGGATTCAAAGAAACACTCTCGCCTTTAAAATAGTTGTTTGCGCCTTGGGCAAACAATCTACTATTAGTAAAAGGTATCATCACATGCTGTCCTAATACTGCGGTGAATATTATTGTCCTTTCACAGTTATTTTACCTCTGATTATGCATAACTATCACAATCAGTCACAATCTTTATAGTCGTTACAAGGTAGGTAGCGACATACAATTAATATTACTAGCCAAAACTTTGCCATCGCAAATAGTCTGAGTATTTCTTCTCTTCAAAACAATATCACACTCGCAATTCCAATGCCTGTGTAGAACGTCGATATTTATTTATTTTTTGCTGACCATACATAGACTAGCCAATCACTTTAAGTTATAGTAATCAATCGTAATATTTTGTATTTATTATTTATTTGGCAGTCGGATTATTATTTATTAATCAGCCAGTATTCTGGGTAATAAATATTGTCATACTCTGGGGGGCGCAGGCCTAGCTACAGGCAGTGGTGCAACGGGCTCGGGCGGAGGTGGCGAGCGCTCCATAATGCCGCGCTCCGCCGCACGCAGCCTCACTTCGCTTAGCTTCGACAGCAACTCCAACTTCTGCGTCTCTAATGACGAACGTTGGAGCATTTCCTGAAACAATAAAAAGCATCCTAATTGAATGAAGTATGCATAAAAATTCAGCAAGCGCTACTAATAATAAATTGGATCTCGCTCCTGTCCTAATCTCAATTTCTACATTGTACATAAAAGAGCTCAGGGGGCCTAAAATGGACGCTTTGGCAGAATCGTAATATGATCTGCGTACTATTCATACATCCCGCAACTCATCTGTTTGACAGCTGCTATTTGACATTAGACTTTAATAAAGCAATTCATAATTTGTGGACCATTTTACGAAACTCCATACAAAACTGTCAAACAGATGAATTGGGGGATATGAATTGTACGCAGAATCATATTATGATTCTGCCAAAGCGTCCATTTTAGGCCCCCTGTTATCTTTTCAGTATTCCAAGCATTTTTAATTTGTGGAAGCTTTTAAATGGCTATAAGCTTTCTGAAAAATAAATATCCTAATCATAAATCCGAAAGTTTGTATGTTTGGATGTTTATTATCAATCACGGAAAAAAGACTGAACGGATTTGTATGAAATTTGGCACACAGATAGTTTATAACCTGGATTAACAAAACGGATACTTTACCTATATCCCAGTCCCGGTTAATTCTGAAATCCACACACACGAAGTCGTGGACAGAAGCTAGTATACATGTAATCTTTTATTTAGTATTTTTGGACTCCATAAGAACCAGAGCCCTGCAATTCATAATACTCAAAGTTTTCCTCAAGACATGTCCCTCATTCCTCCGTATGGCTTGCCCATACATGACAACCGAATACACGCACATACTCTGTCATCGGGGCGCCACTTTCAAACATCCTGTTATATAATCACTTCTAAGTCCTTTCATTTGTATATCACCACTAGAATATCATCATACACAAAAAATTACTAAGACGAAGGTCTTTATATTTTTTTGAGTATGGGAAACTAAATAGACTTTTGATTCAGGGCACATACGAGTACAAAAACGTCGGTCTCATGCAGAAACATTACGCTCACTCGGAGGTGAAGCGCAAGGGTATGAACTCATTGAAGTGTTGTTTAAAAATACAATTCCCTACCATTAGCTCAGATGCAACACATTAGTCCGTATAGTTTACAAAACAGTGCGCTAGAATTCTTTCTCCTCGCAGAAACGGATTAACTTTTAGTTTATATTTATTATTATTTATTTATTTTTGATGTTTATTGTCTTTCCTTTTGATGTATAATATCTTTCCTTTCGCTTCCTGTGGGAGTGATTTCGTGAAAAGGGACGGAAGTGTGTAACAGGAAGTGACAGCTTGAGCGTGGAATCAGTACTTTATAATAGCATGGATTGTAAGTAGAGGGGGTCGAATTTCGACCAGTGGGCAACCACTAGAAATGAATAACTAGTCGAATAAATATTTCAGTATTTAGCTTTTTTGGATTATGAGGTTAATTTCTGTCGCTGCTCAGTTGCTTATTACCAAGTTGAGATGTCAGATGTTACACATCATAAGCGACTACTGTAAATCTCCCTCGTGTTTTAGATATGCATAACGGCTGACAGTTACTT
This sequence comes from Tiliacea aurago, assembly GCA_948098905.1. Lineage (NCBI taxonomy): Eukaryota > Metazoa > Arthropoda > Insecta > Lepidoptera > Noctuidae > Tiliacea > Tiliacea aurago. Next base: position 9,701,706 of record OX402579.1, on the reverse strand, counting down.
ACTATCCCTGGTTTAAACCACAAACTGGGAATAGTACCTATACTCCGTTGGTTTAGGTAGTTAAATAAAGGCAAACAAAAAAAACCGGCCAAGTGCGTGTCGGACCACGCACAATGAACGGTTCCGTAGTTAGGATGAATTTATCCTAAAAACAAACTTAAAATTGTAGTTGAAAAACATGTTCTCCCATACATCGATATACGTCACCGTCAAATTCTCCAATTGCAAATATAAGTTTCTATTCGCAAAAAACAATTTTTTTTATGTGATAAAACTACAAATTTACAATTTTAGGATTTTTTCCTATGCTTGTGCTGTGAGACCTTGCTTCTTGCCAAATTTCATGATTCTAGGTCAACGGGAAGTACCCTGTAGGTTTTGATTTATTTGCGAGTATCGAAATATGTCGCAATAATGTCGCTTAAATTGCCGTATTTTTTTATTGCGTTGACTTAGAAGCTTGATTTTTTTAGAGCTCCAAGGGACCAGACTTACGTATTTGATATTAATTTCAACTTGATATCTATACGCGTTCCTGAGAAAAAGGGTCTTGGCAGAGTGACAGACAGACAGACGGACAACGAAGTGATCCTATAAGGGTTCCGTTTTTTCCTCTTGAGGTACGGAACCCTAAAAACACGTGACGAGAGAGCTGTCAATTAACCGACTAAACGTAATACCTGTCACTTCAGTTGTCATACTACGTCACAGCTGTACTCTTCAATTTAGTAACATTATAATTCGTTGACGTTTAGAGAACCTGTCTTTTTGGGCTCTTTACAATAAACAAATTACAAAATATTATAGTATTATTATAAATTGAACTAAAAAATTGTGCTCAAGCAGTTACGAAGATTAGTTTAAGAATAAATGATAGAATTTAACCTATCTTAATAAAAGAGGAAACTATCGTAAAAATCAAAAATAAATTTAATTTGATTAAAAGATACGACGTATTTTTTAACAAAAAAGTGTCATCTATAAAAACCCTTTTTACGATTTGTTGACCTTTATTTAAGTACCTAATCCACTGAAGTATAGGTATTAAGTAAAGGCTCCTACAGACCAGTGCGACACGCGACGCGACACAATGGCCCCGCGTGTCGCGCGACGTGCGGTGCCTTTGTGTCGCGTCGCTAGTCGCGCCTTTCTGTAGATCCTGAGTTGAATAAACGCATTCTTAAGAATACCGTATAAGCTAGACGTCTAAAGGACCAAATATATTTCAGCTTCCATTTTAAAATAAAGAAAACGTAGACTGGAGCTGTCTTCACCAACTGTGCCTCTAATAGGATCTTTAAATCGAAACGTCTAAACAGCATTGACCTGTTCGAAATTAAATTTCAATCCGATAGGAATTTTATAGTTCGAAGACTGCGATGCTGTCTCTACTCGTTTGACGCTTGTTAATAAAAAAAGGCGCATCTGGTAGTTCGTGCGATACACATGCTACACATTGCTGGGACGTAAATGGACTATGGAATTCGAACAATTTAAAACGAAATGTTTATTTTATATACTCATAAACACGTTGACTGGTATCTCGAAATTCGTATCGGAAACATGTTCTCACAAATCACGATTGGCTTATCTTTAAACTCTTTAAAAACGAGAATCGCTTGAGTTTTGCGCACTTTATATTTAAGGCGACGATAACCGACTTTTAATGATTTTATACTGAAGATCACGTCTAAACGAGTAAATTAATTTGTAAAGTTATGTCTAACGCGGATAAAAAACGGAGAATGGCGCAGAATCTACCAAGCGAATTTTTCTGAAACCTTCACCAATTTAAAGATAATTTAATTATTGATCTTTTAGTATACGCGTTTTATTAAAATACCTTTTGTTTTGTGTATAGTAAATTAATAATGCGTCAAATTAGGGACAGCGCTCCTTGGTGGGCGAGTCCTATTACTGGCTGAACGTACGACGCGTTTCGTGAGCTCAGTACAGAACACGCAAGCTAACTACTCAAGGTCACTGGCATATATCTCCGTCTTAAGACCATCAATTTAAACCTACAGCTGATAGTGTTTAAACAATAACATTTTATTTATAGTACATTTTTATATTGTACAACTTCTAATAGAGTATGTTAGAAATTCGTATTGGAAACATGTTCTCACAAATCACGATTCCTTATCATTACACTCTTTAAAAACGAGAATCGCGTGACTTTGGGCACTTTACATTTAAATTTAAAACCATTAATTTAAACCTATAGCTGATAGTATTTAATCAATAACATTTATATTTAGTACATTTTTACAAACTACTTGTGTGTTTAACTGTTGCTAATCTAACAGGTTGATTGATCCGTTGGCACTCGCGGGTGGCCATGTGTGTAGGTGAAGCAATCATTATTTTCTGTGGAGCGACTATTTTATCGCGTTTCTGGCCTGGATGTGACGCATCGTTTCTTTTAGCTTCACTATACGATTGAATTCCATTTAATTTTCTAGATGTCAATCATGGGAATGGAAGGAATTAAAGTTAAAGCTTTTATATTTTTGCTAATATCTACGAGACTTCGATTATTTTGTGGAAATCATTTAAGATCAAACAAAATCTCTCTGTTTATAACAAAACTAGAGACCCACCCCTGCTTCACACGGATTTTACGGCTTAACAAAACATGATGATTTCTATTATGTCAAACTAGTGGTAGCCCATTGGTCGAAATTTGACCCCATCTACTTACAATCCATTTTTTTTTTTTAAGTTGCCCCACACTAGGAATTTCTCCTGTATTGTGGGTGCGTTTACAAACATTTAAATTCACATACACAAACAGCCAGACCCGGAACAACTACTTGTAGGACATACAAATATTTGTTCCGTGCGGGAATCGAACCCGCGACACGCAGCGCAGCAGTCAATCGCTTAACTAACAGCGCCAACCGTGTTGTCAACATAGTACTTACTAATTCCATGAGTACACTAATTCCATGCTATTATAAAGTACTAATTCTACTATGTGTGTGTGTGTTAAAGGCATGGTAATGTGTATAATGTTTTTTTATTAATTTACATACATAGATAAACTCACGCCTTCTTCCCAAGGGGGTAGGCAGAAACTATAGAATTATTTGGTTTAGAACTATTTATTAATTTAATTTATTTCTAACGCATATTTTATAAAAAATATTAGCTTTCTGCAGTCTTCCTCCGTATAGACTTTAACTGTGCCAAATTTCATACCTCTCCGTTCACTTAATTTTCGTAAAAAGGGCTACAAAGTTTTCACGATAAGCACTTAAAGCTTCCGGAATAATTCTCTAAATGACGGTGAAAATCGCATCAAAATCCGTACTATGAAGTATAAAAGAACAATGCGGTCACACAAGCGGATATGAAAAGCGACTTTAATTTAAAATATTAAAAAAAGTAACGAAAGAAAAGAAATAGAAAGAAACTAGTACTAGTAAGAAAATATGTATAGATGACAAAGTTTAAGTCACGTCGCAAACCCCATCAATCTTTTCAGATTGGAGTTTGGGCTGTTCTTACTTTTACATCATTTCATAACGTGTATGATCACTGAAGCAAGATGGCAGGGGACATAAATCTCTTGTCATAACGCGGTGTGAGTCTGTGAGACAATGAACAACATTCTCGCACGCTCAGCCGACTTGACAACGCAATTCGTATAATTTGCATCAACAAGACACGCAACTATAGTGATTCGGTCATAATTAATTCGCATAGTAAACCACACGTCATCTAAAGTCTTGTCTTGTCTGTAGTATTACGTACAATCAAACTGTTTTCAACTATACTACTACTATTTGTGTAGTACACAAGGAATAAGAATAAATGAAGAAGGGAATAAGCACGTAATTCAAAACTTATCCTAATGGATAAGTAAAAAAAATAGGAATTAGTTTCTTGACTCCTACAAAATGTATATTTAAATAATTTTAAATATACATTGTGTAGGAGTCAAGAAACAAATTCCTATTTTTTTTAATGCTTATCTTAGTTTACAATTCATTACTTTATGCTGCGTTTTTTTTGTGGACCGGAACGCAAACTCAGAACGCGTCGTCTTCGACAATGCCGGTAGTAAAGAAAACAACTATGAGAATAAAAATCTATTCTTTGAAAAGTGCTTGAAATCACACTAATGTAAGTAAGTGCGATTTCTGCTTTCGATTTCTGCTAAGCACAAAAAATAATTTAATTTATATGATTTGGGGCAGGGGGCCTAAAATGGACGCTTTGGCAGAATCATAATATGATCTGCGTACAATTCATATCCCGCAATTCATCTGTTTGACAGTTTTGTATGGAGTTTCGTAAATGGTCCACAAATTATGAATTGCTTTAATGAAGTCTAATGTCAAATAGCAGCTGTCAAACAGATGAATTGCGGGATTTATGAATTGTACAAGATCATATTCAGATTCTGCCAAAGCGTCAATTTTAGGCCCCCAGATGTAAAGTATACAAAGCGGACGTCACGTCACACTTAAAATATTTTGATTTTGACATCATGACCGCGACAGAACCGGACGTTTGAACTGTAGTAGTTTGTTGGAGTTTCATAATTTTTTTGAGCAACAAGGTGTTGAATTTAACTTTTAATGCTTTTCTTGGGTTTATAATACTGTCTTTTATTGATTTAGTGAAAAAAAAATATTCATGCTTATTCTTCCGGTAATACGTCTATACCGCAAATAACATAAATCTATATATAAAATCCAACACGCGTAATAACAGATGGCCAGTTCTCTAGTTACTTGTTTAGCACTTATCTATCGCAATTGAAAATTTATAATTTTAGATGACCCATAGAAATGCGGTTTAAAAACTTTATATTTAAGTAGTTACAACGGCTATATTCTCAAATTAAAGGCTAAAGCTTAATTAACTTGTGTTCATTTAAAAATTGAACACAAGTTAATTAAGGTTCATTGTCATTCTGCAAAATATTACTTTTGGTTCGTTATAAAAACGCCCAGCCAAAATTCGTTTGTTATGAGATAAAACAATGCAAAGGATTTCATTCAATAACCTAATTGAATACGACCGGGGTTGGATAGCGCTAGCCTCTGGTAATACAAAGGTAACCCTAGGATTACAACTCTGCTAACAATGCCCGTTGCAAATAGGTACATGGAAGCTAACTAACCCCTATTCGACAAAATCGTGATAACACTAACAAGTGGCAACTCGCATCATGCTATCTCTATTCGAACGGAAAAGTTATCGCTGAATTCATGTATCCATTTTCGGGGCGAACGGGGGGATACGACTTATCATTTAAGGCGCTGACAAGAGGCACATGATCTAAGTAGGCTTATCTTAAACAACAAAATTAATGTCAAATCTATACAGGGTTATTTTTAAAACGTCAGTAACCTCTTAAGGAGTCATTGTACTTATCATTATGAACAATTTTTACTAAGGGACCAAAACTGAAATGAGGCGTCTAATTGCAAAACCCTCTAAAACGATTTTTCATAGAAATGGACTTAACCCTTAAGAGGTTATTGACGTTTTAAAAATAACCCTGTATAGTTTGTGGGAGCGGAAAAAATATATATTATTCTTGAACACATTTCTCAGAACTTGGTTGTTACCAAAAACTTCTAGAAAAAAAAATCTCGAAACAAATTAATAGTAAACTAACCTTTGAGTTCCAGTCCAAAATATAGTATTAAATATTAACATTATTAACGTGCGTTTGGTATTTAATTAATAACAAGAACGTCTTATTTGAATGCAGTAGTTGTTTTTTTTAAAGTTTTGATTACTTAACCAATATTCGAGAAAATAGATAATTCCTTCATATTTTGCAATATATTACAAGCATTGTGTCATCTCGCTTCTCTTTATTTTGTATGCAGTCTGACAGTGACCGCGCTTTAGCTGTTGTCAGCGTCATAATCTGTAGTTCCAAGTGATTGTGTGACAGGCACGCCGAGCTGAATGCGATAAAGAGATCGGGCACCGCCTGAGGCGCGCGCTAGAAATTTTGCGGCCCACACCGATCATGATTATTCAATAGCCCCGTTCCACCGGGATCTAGGCCGTGCTGAATCTTAAACAGTTTACTGTCTTGCTATCATATTTATTAACTCAACTGCAAATCCAAACGAGCTAACAATGTCGCACTGTTCCCTAACAAACTGGATACAGTACTGGACTTCAGTAACACAAAGTAATCAATTTATTGTAGGCCTTTTAAGTAACGTTTAGGAAGTAAATGAGATTGTAAAGTTTCACAGTAAATAACGGGCGACAAACGGGAAACTTGTAAAGTACCAAGACAAGCGCGTAGCGGAGTTGTAAAACAAGCAAGTCTGTTAGAGCTAACGTGACCTTTGTAGCACCTGTTTCTAACTTAAATAGTACGAGATAGGGATTTTTTGATTACTTATTTGGTTTTGGTAAATTCCTGGGCAAAATTAATATTATTTCTGAAGTTAACGCGCGAACAATAAAACATCAGCAGCTATTTTTTTGTAGGACATGCAAAACAAGAAATGTACTGGTGTTAAATCTTGTCCCAGTTAAATTTTCACGCGTTTTTAAGTGGAATCCAGCCCGAAGCAGAGTACAGAGCCAATTTCAACGTAACGTTATTTTGTTGTTAGCCTAGTATTTTGAACATGCTCTGAAATTTGGGTTGAAAATTCGAGCCGAATTTTTTGTATGCTGAAGCTGAAATAGTGTAAAGGTTTTTTACCTTCTGCAGCCTTTGTTCAGCATCGTCGAGCCTCTGCCTTGCATCCAGTAAGGCGCGCTCCAAGTCCGTCATCTTCTCAGTCTGCGCGGCGATTTGTTCCGACAACACTTGCACCTGAAGGTGCAAGCTCTCCTTGTCTGCCTCGAGACGACGAACGCGATCCTCCGCATCGTTCTGTAATGTTCGTCACACTAATACAGTCACAGTTATACTAGACACTAACAATATTTAATTTACAGCTCTGCTCTATGATTCTAATCATATTTTTACAGAGCATTCATACCAACACAAGTTAGTGTAATCGTTAAAAAATATTGAATTATGCCGGGGTAGCAGTGTTAACAACTCGTTGTGTTAAAATCACATTCACAACAATTATTTATGTACACTTTGTATACGTGTATGTATACCATTAGAACTAAATTAGAACGAGATTGCTTGCTGCACCTATTTCTTACATTCCTTTCCTCGAAAACCCTCGGTTTATTGACACAAGCTTGCGAGTAGGAGGTGTAGTGAATTGTATAAGAGCGGAACGTGTTTATTATCGCTCTAAGTAATTTCCTAGCTCAATTCTCCAATTGTCTGAATTAAATTTTTGTCTACTCTCAGTTCTCGTACCTTATTGTAACTTCGTGTGGGCATGGGCGGAAGCGAGGGGTTGGACGGCCAAGTTCTGTCGTGCATGTAACACGGCGGCGGCACCGGAGGTCCGTGACACCAACACATGGGAGGCCACCAGCCGCCCTCCGGCCATCGGAACTGCTCGTAGGAGTTCCATCGCCTCTGTAGCTCTGGAGGTGTGTCTTCATTTCGAGAACGCCGCGGTCGAGGTGACGCGCGTACGCTTGCCGGGTGTTGGGGCGGTTTGGATGTCATCGACGACCTTGTTTTGCGGTCGCGATCTTGCCGGTCGCCCGGCGCACGTCGTCGTCTTTCCAAACTCGCTGCCGAATATTCATCCCCTCTCGGTTCTGAGACATGATCGTCGCCTTCGTCCACCATATTTCCGGTAGGCATCCACGTAAAATCATCATCACGTCGAGTAGAATTATCCAAACGCCTGCTAGGCGTCAGTGTGCGGAATTCTGCATCACAACCTCGAGGTTCGTACTCTTGTTCATCAGAATCGTCACCGCTGGAGGAGCTGGATTCTGTGTCAGATGACCCAGTTCGAGCCGCGGCTACAGCTCCGTCTGGCCACGCCGTGCATTTCACTGTTGCCTCATCAGGGCTGTCCGAATCACCGCCTGCCACGAGATAAGTGATGAAAAGTAAATAAAACGCGTTGGAGCCTCATGAGCGACGGCAACTCACCCATCGGAGAGTACATGTAGGAGCGCACAGCGGGGTGAACAAAGCCCGCCGCCGCGCGCTCCTGCTCCTCATCGAAGGGCTCCGTCAGATATTCGCAGTCGGACATGAGGCTCCGCTAATGCGACACTGCGCGACAAGCTCTCGGCACGAGTCACCTACGTCTCTCTATTTTAAAGTTTGGCTAAGTTCCAGTAAAATGCTACGTCAGTGACTCGTCCGCAGATTGCGTGTTACGTACTCTCCTGTGGGGGCGGCTCCTCACTGGACTGCACTGAAGCGGAGTCACGTTCGGAGGCTTCAGACGCGGTGGACACAGGACGTTCGCTGCAGCCGGACGCTCTCCGAGAGCGCGTTTCACCAAAGTTTTCTTCTGTTATAGAACGCGCAACATTTCTTATCTCCGCGGAGGTCGATCGTGATTTGATCGGCCGAGGCTTTTCCTCGACTGCGGTTCGATTGTGTAATGCCGCGATGGTGGCAGCCACGAGTGAGCCCCCGCGGCCGAGCTCGCGCATGTTTTAGTTCAAAATGAACGAGGCTTACACGAATAGGGCCGACGCCCGCGCCCGGAAATAGATCGCGGTATATGCGCCTGATGCATTCTGGACACCCTTCTCGCTTTGATCCGAGTTTTATTAGGTTTAAGAAAAAAAATAATGGTTTCATGTAAACAAACCCATTCTCTTTTACGTCAGCACCAAACACATACACTCAGTTGCAGAAACGATCTTTAAATTTTAAAGACTACATTAAACACTAATGTAGCATTAAATCATTGCACAAAACCATTTTTTATTTTATTTTAATGCTCCATTAAATTTAACTAATGAAATGTCAAACCTAATGAAACCGGCCATTTTAAACACTTTTACGTTGCACGTAACTTCATTAGCGCCCATTAGCAGGTGGTGAACTTTAAGTTTGACATTTCAGATTTTTTAATTTTAATGGGCCGAAAAGCATCCATTAAGAGCAACATTAGTGTTTTCTACGGTACTTGAATGCATTTCTGTAATTGAAAGATGTCTTTAACCAGTCTTTCGTCATTATCTGATTCTTATTTAGTAGATTTACCTCGCCGTCGAATCCCAGACCGAGTGAATTCATTTTTAAAACATGATGGAAAAGAGTTTCGTGTAAAGTATAGAATTTCCAAGGAGGCAGTTCTTCAAATTTGTAACCTATTTGATTAAGATTTAGAACCAGTGACGCAAAGAAATAAATCCATTAATGGCCTGACACAGCTTTTAATATGTTTGAGATTTTTCGCCACTGGATCTTTCCAGCAAGTAGGTATTGGGTGATTTAATAAACATAAATAAATCAACAGTTTGTCGGAAACAGGTTGGGTCGGGTTGTTTGTCAGTTTGTTTATACAAAAAGTATCCCGTGAGCTAGCAAAATTAAGCCACCTCTATATTAAAATGCCAGACCGGACGGAACTACGTAGAGTTGCAGAAGGTTTTTATGAAATTGATGGATTTCCACGTGTGGCCGGAGCTCTAGACTGCACACATGTTAAAATTATTAGATTAAGGGGGATGCGCTAAAGTAGCCCGCAAAATTCAAATTTTATTACGTTTTTGCAATTTGCAGGTCAGTAACACGTATGTTGATCTAATTATGATTCGCGGCCATAATCAATATGGCTTTACAGAATTATAATCATTAGAATATGAATCAGAAGTATAAAAATTGCAAAAAACGTTGGTAAATTTGAATTTCGCGGGCTACCTTAGCGCATCCCCCTTAAACCAGATTATTTAAACTACATTAAACCACAGAGTACACTGAATACACATAAATCAACTACATTTACTTTATTTTATTCTAAAATTGTGGTGTACTTGTACGTACGGATAATAACAGAACGCAAATGTTCACTCTTTTCGTTCAATATGGTAATTTGTTCCTGGCAATATTGTTTAAAGTCTTCTTTAACTAAAGTAGCATTAAAAATGTCTAATGCTATCTAAAATTTGTTTGTGCAACTTCATTAAAGTAATGAATTCATTAGCGATAATGTTGCTTTATGTAATGAAGTGTTAATGGTGAGCTTTCTGCAACTGAGTGTAGTCTGTTAATTTTAAAACGAAATGTTGAAATATACAGCATTTTGTTTATGTACACACATATCACACGGCAACAAGGCGTAATAGTAATAGTAGTAGGTAGCGTGCGACGCGATGCACACAAGCTGGCGCACTCACCGGCATACAGTTGACGCCTTCGTACAAGGACCGGCGGGCTCGCCCCCACTCGTCATAGTTTTCGAAAGTATTTCCAGCGTAGAACTCGCCATAGTAGGTGCTCCACAAGTTAGCAGGATCAAGAACCGCTGTGTCATCATATTCAACATGTTCATCGGTGAAATCGGGGTTGTAAGGTAACTGCGGTGGGTAGTAAGGCGGGGCGCTTGTTTCTGCTAGATTAAATTCGTAGCGGCCCTTACATGAACCCAAACAATCCATATTCCCTCCTCTCAGTCCTCTCTGTGTCTGTACGTAGTATAAGCAGCGATTTTAGATGATATATTATTTACAATCATTCTGTTATTTATTCATTGAATGTTACGGAAACTGGATTCACAAAACGTAACCAAGTTAGAAGTACAATGGGCCCTAGGTTAAAAGAGGACACAATAATTAAACTTAATAACGATGTTCCGAATTAGATCTACATATCGACAACAACCAAACAGCATGCCTTCCTCGACTTAATACAATTTATTAGATGGAACGTTTAAGTACTAAGATAGCCAAACGACACTAAATTATTTACAACATAAGTTATTCAGCATCCATTATGTATCCTGATTTTTATTAAATGTTATCAACAACATTCAACTAAATTCATCTTGAAAATAAGATAACTCCCCTCATGTCGGAAATAACTCGACAGCTGTTCCGTTGAGAATATCCGACAAAAGACCCATTTTAATGTTCCACAGAGGGTGAGCACGTGTGCCGAAGCCCTAAAAATAGACACATCATGTTGAAAACTTTCGTGTGCATGAAGCAATTGTTGTAACATAAACAACTTCTGAAACTTATGATCCATAAAGAAATAAATGTTACGAATTCAACGTAAAATATTCTGGGATTTATATATAATGCATAGTAGTTATGTTATTGCAATCCAAATTGGGTTGTAGAAAAGATAAATACCGTTAGACTCAACAAGTATGCGTAACCAGTTATCGATTTAACTACACTAGATTTACTGGAAGTGATAAATAAAAATACTACTTATAATAAAAGTTGTGCAGGCCATGGGACGATAAATTCAATGAACGATTAAATAAATTAAATCCAGGGACTTTCTTACTGAGAATGGGGTACGTTCCCTACACCTATTATAGTTTTTGCACCATAAGGACACAAAGATAAATAATAAAGTATTTCGATGTGAAAAGTTTGGTTCTTTAGAGATTTTTCATTTCTTATTATTCGAAATTCCTAACATACAATCATATAATAACATTTCTCACAACTTAGGTGATTCTTAGAAAATAATACCATATTAGAATAAAGTCTTAAAAACGTGCGATGAAACTCAATGAAATCATGCGTGCAACTAATGCAAGAGTACCTAATTGCTACAAATTGGTTAGAAAACTCGTATCATATTATTATGCCATATTATGTATGCGATAAACAACATCTAATGTCTAATAATGAAACACGATCGTTTATGTGCGTGCTCAATTTCAGAACATCAATAAATTATCTTAATGCAGCTGTACTGAAATTTAATTCATATACACAAATATAATTCGAAGTGGTTAAATTAAGGAAGAATCCTCAGAATCTTATCTGAAATAAAATGTCACTCTCGATAAGGACAGGTTGTCAGGAAAAGCAAAAAACTGAGGGTCGCAAAAGTTGAGATACAGAGATATAAATTGGTCGACGAGTCTTCGAACCGAATGTCTTCGTGATCGTGACACGAGCTCAGTGAAGCAAACAACTCTTAAACGATTCCGGAATACTGACATTGCATAATTCGCGAGGGTACGTACAACTGAGGCATTTGAATTTCATATTCGCCACAATCCTATCACATAAAAGAACGCCAGGAAGTAAAATACCGAATCTCGTGGTAAACTGTAGGAGCTAAGTAATAGTACCGAAGTACCCTCAAATATTTTACAGATCTATAACTAAGCAATGCGGTCGAATCCTTTTCCAATATCAGAGGTTGAGTTGCTTGCCATTCTTGCTAATAACATTATGGAAACTTAATAAGAATCTGATACATATACAACATGTCCCAGAATTAACGCGCAACCTCTTAAGGGGTCATTGTACTCATCATTATGAACAACTTTTACTATTTGACAAAACCTGAAATTGCGAAAAAAAAAATTGCTGTTCCCTAATTTATGTTCTCATAACTCGTCAAAAGGTAGGGAACAGCAGATTTTTTTTTCGCGATTTCAGGTTTCATCCCATAGTAAAAGTTGTTCATAATGATGAGTACAATGAACCGTTAAGAGGTTGTGCGTTAATTCTGGAACATGTTGTATACAATATCGTACAATTGGTTTTAATAGTTGGGATATTTGGTCCTGTTTTAGAGAATCATCATCATCTGCCTGCCTTTTCCAACTATATTGGGGTCGGCTTCCAGTCTAACCGGAACCGGATGCAGCTGAATACCAGTATTTTACATGGAGCGACTTCTTATCTTACCTCCACAACCCAGTTACTGGGTAACACGATACCCCTTGTTAAAACTGGTTGTCAGACTTTTGGGCTTCTGACGACCCTGTTTTAGAGAATATTTTTTGAAAATCCTGTATTAAATATACATATAATGCGATATCAAAATCAATTTATAATAAGGTTTTCCCAGATATTGAATAAATTGGCTAATAGAAGCTCATAAGTTTTAAGGCTTCTTCATACCGGCGCGTGTCGCGCGACGAGCGGTGCCTTTGTGTCGCGTCGCGAGTCGCGCCGGTATGTAGAAGCCTTTATTCTGAAAATCCATATTCAACATTTTAATCAACTTATTATCAAATGATTGTAACTACTTAGGGGACGTTAAAATGATGGTGATGATCAAGTGCCTATATCTTTATTCAAAGGGGAATGTTGCCACCCATTGCTGCCCATTCATCTAATATAACCCCTTAGTTGCCTTTAGCCCTCCTGCGGGGTAATTGCGAAACACACTATCAGTAGCAATGAATTTCATTTTGACAGTTCAACAACATACATTGCGATATTTACGTACAGACGTCAGCACATCAAGCTACTACAATCTGTCAAATTTATTTAATAGATTTTCAACTTTATCCCTTCAGCATAAGGTTCAAGGTTAATTGGGAAAATTTGAAGTTTCGGGTAACTTGACCTGCTGGCGTCTGCACATACAGCGTGCCGCTACAGTAGCGACATTAATTTGACACACTGGTAGGGCTAGTGGCCAGTAATCGTATATATATATTTAAGTAAGTAAGTATTACATTAAGATAAATAATTATAAATAGAAAAATAAAAAAAGCAAACAAACTAAATAATAAAGCTCTATCTTTCCTTCAATTTGCCTACTCCTTGCACATTATTTGTTTTAAATTTCATTGATTTGATGTTCTGATCTATGACCCCGGTTAATTACCTCTGTGCTACAGTTCTTTACGTACAGGTTGCTGCAAGATGCTATTTTAGAAAATTGTAAATAAAATGAAATTAAAATATTTTCATAAAACGTAAAGGCGAAACTGTATACGTGTGTTAAATTAATGTCGCCACTGTAGCGGCACACTGTATTATAGACATTTTTTTTCGAATTTATGTAGCAATGGATTAGTAATATACTTCAAAAATCATTCAGATTGTGATTGATAACGCGTTACGCATTTATTTATTTTTATAAAGGTACACCAACAGCTTCTGTAAAAAAATATTAAATAAAAGTAGATAACAGTCATGGGCATAAACAGTTGCCAATAACAGGTGAACCGACTTCTTGGCGGGAAAGTGAAGCGTCATGTTCAGCAGTTTGTTTAATTTTCCAAAATTTGTGTTTAGCCCAATATTAATGTGTAATAATGGTGGATTATTAACCATTAAGTGTTTGTGAATGTGCATTAGTGTAGGCAAATGAAACAAAACAGTGCAACTTCGCTTCAAGTTCTCTCAAGAAGTCCGCGTGAGGTCTCAGTAAAGTGCCACATCTTTACTGAAACTCAAGGGGATATCATCATCATGCATTTATAATTCATTTCATCAATATTATATATATGAACTAAAACGTGACATTGGCTAAATGCACAAACCGTGCGAAGCCAGAAGGAAAAAAAAAAAAAAAAAAACATGTGAACCAGCATTCTCAAATACAGTGATAATGATAACCACGAAAGGTAAGAACGAAATTAAAAAAATAAAAATTATGTGGTTTCACAACGCATTTAAGGTGCTGGAGCAGTCATGTGGTCGTTTTATAGCTAAGCTACTAGTTAATAGCGTTAAATGTAATAAAAATGTCATGAAATTAATTTTATAAATAACGAGTTTGAAACAAAACAAAAGTATACAATTTTTTTTTGCTTATAATAGTGTAATAAGTTAAAATTGATTGAATAGTTGTTCATCCTTTAATAATAATGTTGTGCATGCCTCTATAAGTGACGTATTTGCACAGAATAGAAGACTCGTAAAATAACCTACTGTTACTATCGTTGTAAATATGCCGTTGGTGTGCCTTGCTCAATAAATAAAAATAAATAAATAAGCAAAGAAGTTTTATTGTTGTGCATTAAAATAGCTTTCTGGTAATTAAATGGGTTTGTTCATAGTTGTATCAAAGACAAAGTACAAGCAGTGATTGTTTGAACAAGCTCGTCTTTTGTAACTTAGTAAACGGTTCAGTGGAAGTCTGAGTTGCGGCGTGTGTTCAAAAAAGAAAATATAAAACTTAATGGCAACTTAGCCTGAAGTTGACAGCGACTGCCTGCCGCGGTGAGACCGGGTAGCGAGACGACGCAACTTTTATCCTTCTTTTATACTTTGAGATACAATCGATTAGCCCTGTCTATTGTGCTATGACTCACGTTACACAATTACAGGAAAATATAGGGGTTTATTTATAAACGATGGTTAAAGTTAAGAGACGTTTAAACGTCCAAAATGTATGGTTAAACAGTCGCTAATCATTACTTAACTTTAAGCAGCGTTTATAAATAAAGGGGATATTTACTATACTCACGGTTTAATATTGTTTATGTTAGAAATAAATTAAGGCTAAAATATGAAAAATATTTTTTCGGGGCCAATTTTTTTTACGAATCACAAAAAAACACTCCGCAGTTTCACAAATCACAATATTGCTAACACACAATTAAAAATACTACGGCTGGCGACTATTAACGTTACGACTGAATGCTACAAACTGCTGCAAAAAATCGTCACATCACTACGTAAACGCTTTGGGTCATTAGTGGTGCGAAACATGCGCTATCTGAACGAAATAATATTTATGACTGAATTTTCTGTTCAGTGCAAAAATATTGTGTATGAACAATATTTATTTATAGATAAATTGCTACGATAGTGGGTTGTTTTTAAGCTTTTAACTACAATTTAAATTCTACCGCAGCAATTTTTTTGTGTATGTTTCATATTTTTAATCTATATTTATTTTTACAATTAATACTAAATAATATGTAAGTAAGTACTTAATATTAATAATCTGTACCTACCTAAGCAATATTCAATATGAATTAAACATAATAATATATATATAAAAAAGAAAGTTCTTAGTTAAGTACACCATTTTTAACTCGAGAACGGCTGGACCGACTTGGCTGAAAATTGGTGGGTAGGTAAATTAGAACCAGCAGACGGAAATAGGATACTTTTATCTTTTTTTTTTCATACTTTTTACTAGGGTAAGTAGGTAGCGTGCCTACCCTAACTACTTACTGTTTAAAAAAAAAACAAAAAACCTTGCCCCACACTAGGAATTTCTCCTGTATTGTAGGTGCGTTTACAAACATTTAAATTCACATACACAAACAAGGGGGGGGGTAGGTAGATAGGTAAAGTAGGTAGGTAGGGTAGAGTAGGTAGGTAGGGTAGGTAGGTAGGTAGGGTAGGTAGGTAGGTAGGCTGAGTAGGGTAGATTCTTAGCGCTACCGGTGCGAAGCCGGGCCGGGAAAAGCTAGTATTAGCTAAAAGAAAGTCGCATTCATTTATAAAATTCCAATCAAAATCCCATCTTTTATTTTTCCTACTTTCACGATGATGTAACAAAAAAAATGACAAAAGAGAGATGAAATGTAAATTATACAAATAAAAGGAGGAATAAAAAGGAACGGTTATATTTGACATTTTTTCCACAATGAAATGTAACAAGCCCAGTGTGCAAAACTCGGGTCGACACCCTAGCGGCCCGGTGGGCGGCAAATGGACTCTTGGGCGGGTGACTATAAATATCACTTGTTACTATAATACTGTGCCACTTAATTATTGGCTGTTGAAACAGAGAAACCTAATGTTTTCCGCGGGATACAGAGAGATCTGGGTTAATCGCACCATTGTTTACGAATTGGGGAAATAAAACATCGTACGGAAATGCGCCATAACTATTAAAAAGAAACAACTCAGGAATAGCCGGGAATTTCATGCGTTTTTTAATGAAAAAAAAAAAACCATGAAATAGCCATCATGCCTGTGATCTGAGGAAGGGAATGTCGAAGTTTACTACAGATCTCTCGTCAACTTATCTCAACACCTCATAAACTTCCACCGTTTACATGGGTCGACTATAACGCCTGCTAGAATACGGGCAAAAACGAGCATAGACCAGAGGGGCAATTCCCGTAATTTTAAGAACGTTCGCATTCTAATCTCAGTGTCAATCTGTCAAATAATCCTCTAATTTCCCTACATTTTTGACAAGTATTTGACATTGATTGTCGTTGAGATGAGATTGCAACTTGAATTTGAACGTTTTTAAGTACGAGAATTGGCCTTCTGTTGTCTAATGCCAACGGTCATTACCCCATTAGGTCCAACAACTTCAAGACTAAGAAAAAGTCTTACGCTTTGCAGAAAATACTCAAAAAAAAAAAACTTAAATGCTTCCTTGATCTATGCTGTGCCCGACAGGGTCCATAACTGTGTCTTATATAATTATTTCCCTACCAACTACCTATATACATTATGGTACGCAATAAAGAATTGAGGATTTACTCATCAATTCCGGTTCTTAGGACCAAATCAGATCTCGCTAGACTACCATTGATGAAAGAATAGCAAATTGGAAAGAAAATGTTTTAATTTTTATACCTGATCATATTCAAAATCCCTTCATCCCACCCCCACCTAAGCCCAAGGTATTAAAACTGACGCTATTAACCAATAAGTTAAATTAAACTACCTAATCCAGTTTTTCGGACGCCATCCATAAATAAAAAGTTTACAAACGCAGCTACGGAAGTGAGTTGAGAAACAACATCGCAAGCAAGTAAGTACTCAAATATTGATATTGTTGCGCGCACAACTAAAAAGCCTACTACTAGCGCCATCTAGTATCAAGTAGCGAAACTAATAGAGTCAAGATGCTTCGAGAAAGTTCGATTCTAGAACTATCGACACCCGGTCAGTCGGGGCCGGTATGTACTCGAATATTCTAGATGTTTCGGGAACTATCCGAGGCCCTATATAAGGCCGGTATGGGCCGCGACGGAGTTAGTTTACTTTTGAAAACGAGACAAGCGAAAAAAACTGAACGATATTTGAGAGTGACATTAAGTGATTGTATTTTTAATTGTGTTTAAAGTAGTAGTGTGTTTAAATTGGTGTTCTTAATTAAAGTGTCTATTTGTTTAGTTAAATCGGCAGTTTTTATTGTCACGAACCCCAAGCTCGTAACAATTGGTGTCAGAAGCTAGGATTAAAATCATGCCGATTTTACCTAAAGACGACACGGAGGGTATCCGTACCCGGAGTCAACGCCAACAGGAGACGGACCAGAGACGTTTTGGTGGAGCTACGCCACAGAGGTCGGAGGGCCAGCTACCGACCACGGAGGCCGACCCGTCCGCAGCAGCTCCAGCATCAGCAGCACCAGACTTTGCTGCCCTGGTGATGATGCTGCAGGGACAGTCCCACCGTCAGGAGGAACAGTCCCGCCGTCAGGAGGAACAGGCTCGTCGGCTGGAAGAACAGCTCCAGCGCGATAAGGAGGAGCAATCCCGCCGTCAGGAGGAACAGTCGCGCCGTCAGGAGGAACAGGCTCGCCACCAGGAAGAGCAGATGCTCCTCATAAAGGACCTTCACGCAACCTTCAGGAAAGACGTGAAGGAGGTGAAGGAGAAGGTTGCCCAGCATGACAACCGCCTGTCAGAAGCTGAAACTCATATCAGCAAGTTTAACAACGTCATTGCTGATGTGAAGCGGGAGTTGGGTAACCTTAAACTTGGGGATGGAATCGCAGCTCCCGTAGCTACAACACCTTCGCTACGTGGATTCAAAGTGCCACCGTTCGACGGAACTTCTTCCTGGTCAGCCTACAAAATCCAGTTTGAGGCTGTCATGAAGGCGAACGGGTGGAATAACAGTCAGGCTATGACTGCCCTCACCCTAGGCCTGCGTGACCAAGCCTTAACTGTCCTGGAAGCTCTTGGTAAGGAAGTGACTTACGAGCAGCTCCTTGAGGCATTAGAGGCTCGGTATGGCGATGCTCACCTGGAACACGTGTTTCGTGCGCAGCTCAAGGATCGTGTGCAACGCAGTAACGAAAACCTGCAGCAGTGGGCTCTTGAAGTGGAGAAGCTGGTTCGTTACCAGTCCGTACCTGCGCTTATTGATGGGAACCTGGTGCAGGCATTCATCGACGGCATCCGCGACGTCGAAGTTAGAGCTGCTGTGAGGCTCGGTCACCACGGGACGCTTAAGGACGCCTTGGCCCATGCACTGGAGGTGGAAGCTGTGCGGCAGGATCATCATTCCCATCGCGTCAGGGAGGTTGCAGCGTCTACAGTTCGCGATCGTAAAGGATACATCCCTAGGTGCTACGGCTGTGGGGAAAGGGGCCACCTTCGATCTAGTTGCCCTAAGCGAACTACAGAAAAGGAAGATGGCCGGTCTCCAGAGGGTAGTGCGGCTAACAGCACCACCCACCAGCAGCAGGGAAACGAGTAATAGCCAGGACTGCGGGGCGGGTGCTGGCTGATGTTCAAAGAGCCCCAAGGATTTCGATCACACAAACCCATGACGGGAACAGCTTAGTCATCAAGTGCGAGGTCAACGGAAAGCCTTGTAAGCTGACCATAGATACTGGAGCTTCTCGTACGGTCGTCAGTTCCCAACTTATAAGTCGGTTCCTTGGAGACTCCGCATACAACCGAGACCGCATTAATTTGTTAACAGCCACCGGTCAGCGCATACCCGTCCATGGAGAAAAGAAGATTGAGTTGAAGCTAGGTAACAGAATCTACCTGCATAATGTCATCGTGGCTGATATAATGGACGATTGCATCTTAGGCCTTGACTTTATGAGGAAGAATTGTTGTGAGATTGACGTCAAGCAAGGTGTTTTGAAATGTGGACAAGAGGAACTTTTCATGGAAGGGGCGTTACCAGGGAATGTGTACAGCCTTAAGAAGATTGTTCTTCCGCCGAGATCGGAAACGATTGTGCCGATAAGTCTTCCTCGGAATCCTGGGCAAACCCATCGTTGTGTACTCGTGGAAAGGGTGGACAATGTCCTTCCATGGAAAGTGGCACGAACTTTGGTCAGAGCCACAGACATCTCAGGGGTACGCGTGCTGAACCTTTGTGATCAGGAACAGATTATAGAAACGGCACACTAGTTGGCACTTGCGAGGAAGTGGATTGGTTGCGTCGATGCCAATATCTATCGAATGGGACCCTCAGCAAGGATGCACAAACGAAAGTGTCCACACTTTTAGAAGACTGCCGCAGCACTCTGTCCCAAGATGAAATGTTCAAGGCAAAGAAGATGTTACTCAAGTACGCTGATGTTTTCTCGTCAAATGATGGTGACATCGGGAAGACTGGGTTAGTTCAACACAACATAAACACAGGAGAAGGATTGCCTATACGTCAGCGGCCAAGGAGATTGCCGGTAACACGTGAAAAGGAAGTGGAAACCATGATTGAAGGAATGGTGAAGGATGGTGTTATTGAACCTTCATCTAGTCCATAGTGTTCACCTATAGTGCTTGTAAAGAAGAAGGACGGCAGCATGCGGTTTTGTGTTGACTATCGTCGTCTGAATAATGTCACGAAGAAGGACAGCTATCCTTTGCCAAGAATAGATGACACGCTGGACATGCTTGCTGGAGTTAAGTGGTTTAGCACGCTGGACCTTAAAAGTGGCTACTGGCAAGTTGAGATTGACCCTAAGGACAAGGAGAAAACAGCATTCTCGACAGGAAAGGGTCTGTGGCAATTTAAAGTTATGCCGTTTGGATTGTGCAACGCTCCGGCAACGTTTGAAAGACTGATGGAACTTTTACTTACCGGGTTAATTGGCGATGCCTGCCTGGTCTACTTGGATGACATCATCATCGTAGGCCGTACGTTTGAAGAACATCTTCAAAACCTGGAACGCGTGCTTATAAAGATCCAGAGTGCCAACCTGAAGTTGAGTCCAAGGAAGTGTTTACTATTCAAACGGCAAGTTAGCTTTTTGGGGTATGTAGTGTCGGAAGAAGGTATCCGCACGGATCCAGAGAAAATCGCCGCAGTCAAGGATTGGCCAGTTCCAAAGGACAAGACGCAGGTCAGAGCATTTTTGGGATTGTGCTCTTATTATCGGCGATTCGTTAAGAACTTTGCGGATATAGCCAAACCCCTGCACAAGCTAACCGAGGAGAAGCGACATTTCTGCTGGGATGAAAGTTGCGACATCGCATTCCAGGAGTTAAAGGACCGACGGTGCAAAACACCTATTTTGGGGTATCCTGATGCAGGCAAGGAATTTATAGTTGACACAGACGCAAGTGACATAGGACTTGGTGGTGTGCTGTCTCAACGGAATGGTGATCAAGAAGTTGTGATAGCGTACTTCAGCAAGTCGTTGTCAAAGCCGGAAAGGAACTATTGTGTCACGAGACGGGAATTGCTTGCTGTGGTAAAGTCATTGCAGCATTTTAGAAAATATCTTCTGGGGCGGAAATTCCACTTACGAACTGACCATGCTGCACTGAAATGGCTATTGCAGTTCAAAAATCCAGAAGGACAAGTTGCGAGATGGATTGAGCTACTGCAGGAATACGACTTTGTGGTCGAACATCGCAGCGGGAAATCTCATGGCAACGCGGATGCATTGTCAAGAAGACCTTGTCCTGAAGACTGCAAGCATTGTACTAGGCAAGAGGGTAAGGAAGTGGTACCTGTGAGAATGCTCAGGACAGACCTCAGCAACGAGTGGAAGGAAAGCCTACAACGTACACAGCAGGAAGATTCGGACATCAAGCCGATTCTGGAGTGGATAAAGGCCAGAGCTCCCAAGCCCAGGTGGAGCGACGTCTTAGCGATGAGTTCGATCACAAAAAGCTATTGGGCCCAATGGGACAGCTTGGCGATTCAGGATGGAGTCCTGTGCCGTAAATGGGAAAATGCTCGGGGAGACAACTGTCATTTGCAAATGGTTGTCCCTAAAGCTCAAGTACCGGACGTTCTACAGCTGTACCATAATGGTTGTTCAGGAGGTCATCTGGGAGTAAAACGGACTCTACTGAAGATACGGGAGCGGTTTTACTGGGTCCACTGTCGGGACGATGTCGAGGACTGGTGTCGCAAATGTACAAGTTGTGCAGCTGTAAAGGGACCTCAGATTCGTAGTAGAGGTGCATTGAAATTGTACAATGTTGGTGCACCATGGGAAAGGATAGCCCTTGACGTTGCGGGGCCATTTCCGGAGAGTGAAAGTGGTAACAAGTATTTCATGGTTGTGATGGATTACTTCACTAAGTGGCCGGAAGTCTTCGCCATTCCAAACCACGAAGCTTCAACAGTTGCAGATAAACTGGTTCATGAAGTCTTCTGCCATTTTGGAGTACCCTTGGAAATTCACAGCGATCAGGGAAGGAATTTTGAGTCCCAAATATTTCAGGAAACTTGCCGAGTAATGGGTACTCATAAAACGAGAACAACTTCTTACCACCCACAATCGGATGGAATGGTGGAGCGATTTAATCAGACATTGGAGCGATACCTGGCAAAAGTTGTGGAAAATCGGCAACGAGATTGGGACAAACACATACAACCGTTTTTGGTGTCATATCGAAGTGCTGTTCACGAAAGTACATCGGTGACACCAGCTTTCGCAAATTTTGGAAGGGAATTACGGCTGCCTGCAGACCTGATCACCGGAATACCACCTGATGCCCCACGCAGTATTACCGATTATGCGAATGACTTGCGGAACAAAATGAATGACATCTATGAGCACGTCAGACAATCAGGCCAGCAAATGTCTGAAAAGATGAAAACCCGTTATGACCGCAAAATGAACAATAAAGGGTTCGACGAAGGTTCACTAGTGTGGTTGCACAACCCAGTCCGCAGCAAAGGGAAATCTCCTAAGCTTCAAGCTAAATGGGACGGACCGTACCGGATTATGACAAAGATCAATGACGTAACCTACCGGATACAGAAAGGGGCAAGAGGTACTCCTAAGATCGTCCATGTGGATCGACTGGCGCGTTATCATGAGGCCGATAATGCTCGGGACGGGAGCATGTCTTAGGAGGGGGCAGTGTGGCGCGCACAACTAAAAAGCCTACTACTAGCGCCATCTAGTATCAAGTAGCGAAACTAATAGAGCCAAGATGCTTCGAGAAAGTTCGATTCTAGAACTATCGACACCCGGTCAGTCGGGCCCGGTATGTACTCGAATATTCTAGATGTTTCGGGAACTATCCGAGGCCCTATATAAGGCCGGTATGGGCCGCGACGGAGTTAGTTTACTTTTGAAAACGAGACAAGCGAAAACAACTGAACGATATTTGAGACTGACATTAAGTGATTGTATTTTTAATTGTGTTTAAAGTAGTAGTGTGTTTAAATTGGTGTTCTTAATTAAAGTGTATTTTTGCTTAGTTATTAAATCGGCAGTTTTTATTGTCACGAACCCCAAGCTCGTAACAATATTTATTTTCCTTTTAATATGTAAAACATGATGAATGGAACAGCTGTAATCTGTGACAAAGCCACATACCTTCTGCATTCATACATTTACGCTGTCTGTAAAGGCTGATATTAAGGGGACGATAACCGACTTTTAATGATTTTATACCGAAGATCACGTCTAAACGAGTAGTGTTAATGATTTGAAAAAAATATATGATTAATTAGAGCATTTTCTCAATAACTTAATTTGTGAATATTTTAGATTATGTTTATATTACAAAGTGAAATTAATTTGTAAAGTTATGTCTAACGCCCATAAAAAACTGAGAATGGCGCAAAATCTACCATGCGTATTTTCCTGAAACCGTCACCAATTTAAAGATAATTTAACTATTGATCTTTTATTATACGCGTTTAAATACCTTTTGTTTTGTGTATAAGAAATTAATAATGCGTCAAATTGGGGACAGCGCTCTTTGATGGGCGAGTCCTATTACTGGCTGAACGTACGACACGTTGCGTGAGCTCAGTACACAACACGCAAGCTAACCACTCAAGGTCACTGGCATATATCTGCGTCTTAATGCTTGCTCTTTCGTTTTCAGGGTTCCCTGGTCAACAAGGCACCCTTATAGTTTCGCCATGTCCGTCTGTCTGTCCGCGGCCTAGGTCAGAAACTCGTACTAGAAAACTGTAATTTGGGCATCCCTATAAGTGGAATTTGGAAAGACTTTCAAAATTGCATTCATTGTTGCTTGTTCATAATCACAGTATAATATGTATCACCGTCATGGTATGGTGGGTCCGGAGTGCACATCTCTATGGTGGTATGGTTCAGTCCCACCGTACCCCCAGGGGTATGGCCAGGGGTATGGTGGGTCCGGAGTGGTATGGGTATATAATATATTAATCGCGCTAACAAAGTCCTAAATTAAATCTTGAAAAAAAAACATGTTTAAAGCTACCTCCCTTGCAAGTACAGTAGAGATGATATTTTTTTTCACGTCAAGCATCCCGCCTCCCCTGCCAGCTAAAATTATGGAATGCCAGGAAAATTTTTTGGATATGTGCAAACAAAACATGGCCCTAGTATATAATTTTAACGAAGTTATAAGGAAAACTATGACAACTAAGAAGCCTTTACAAGTTAACGAGTAATAGTCGACTTACATTTGCAGTTGGAGAATTGACCGTGACATATATCTTTGTATGGGAGAACATGCTTTTCAACTACAATGTTAAGTTTGTTTTTGGGATAAATTCATCCCAATTACTGAACCCTTCATTGTGCGTGGTCCGACACGCACTTAGCCGGTTTATTAGCGACGTTTTGGTATTGATCACATAACTTTCTTATTTATGTGGTATTGATGAAAAAATACTGGTTTTTCGTTACGATAAATAAATTGAACATCCAATAATAAATCAATTTAGAGCGAAATTGGTTTTCACTGTGTGCTTTTGCAATAGACGAGCTGAAAATGCACTTCAGTTACATACGCCAGTTTTTATAGATTTTTTAAAATTAGCTTAGGGGGTATTAAAGCCATATCACAAATCATGTACAGCGGGCCGAGCACGCGCTGCCCTGTCAATTTGTACTAGCATTTTATGACAAAACAGTTTGATCGCTCAAACTGTGATAAAATGTGTGACTCAAGTCATGTCACAGTAGGCCGTGCTCGCCCCGCTTTTGCATACAAGACTTTATCTACACCCATGATATGAATCCTCTATACTAATATCGAACCAAAAATGGCAGGATACGACGTGAATTCGAATAACCTTTTTTTTTATTACGGTGCTGTGGTTGTGAAACGCGCGTGCATGACAATGATGTTTTTTTGAAATTTATAAATATTATACCACGAATTGAGTAGTGAGAAAAGGAAGTTGAAAAGGAAAAGGAGTTGCATAATTAAATTTAGTACAACAATTAACACTCGTTTGGATGATAATTATAATGGTTACTATTAGGTACAATTACACTGGTTGTTTTAATGTTGGCAATAAACTAACTGTTTCACAAACTTTTATAGAGGATTTATAGCACTGGTGTAGATAAAACTATTTGTATTAAGTATTAATTTTCTCTTAGCTATGGATTCTAATAAGCAGCCACAATAAAAATAGAGGCGTTATCAATTAGAGGTGTTTAATCAAGTATTATTATCGTTGTTGGTTGTAAATAAAGCATTAGAAATGGCTGTGCCTTCATCCAATAAAAATATAATTACTCTAACTGGCTTTTATTAAGTCGGCCGATAACATCTGACGCACTTACTCGTAGTTTTATTTTTCATACTTGGATCTCTACATTTTATTTCAAACTAAACTAGCTTTTATGACTTACATTGTTGATGATTTAAAACCTTGTGGTAGATAAGTTATCTTCTTTTGGTGCCTCTCTAATTAAGGTTGGTCATCGACTCTGAATATTTATTCTCCTTTGCGCTCTGAGGCTATGGAAAAGCTAAAAACCGTACAAATGTGAGTTGAACTCGCGTGGTGAGGGTCCGTACAATAAATATGTTATCTACCATGTTTTTTATCCCAAGAACAAACTTAACCTTATAATTAAAAAACCGGACAAGTGCGAATTGAACTCGCGTGGTGAGGGTTCTGTACAATGAATATGTTATCTACCATGTTTTTTATCCCAAGAACAAACTTAACATTATAATTAAAAAACCGGAAAAGTGCGAGTTGAACTCGCGTGTTGAGGGTTCCGTACAACAACCAACCATGTTTTTTATCCCAAGGACAAATTTAACATTATAGTTGAAAAACCTGTTCTCCCATATTCCAACTGCAAATTTAAGTTCGTACGCACAATAATGAGAGATTTAAGTATTATGTTATCTTATCTTATCTGTATAATTTTTAAAATTTTAGGCGCAGTAGTTTCGGAAATTGTCAATTTTCATATACTTATTTTCTTAAATAAATATAAAATTACCAAAAAAAAAAATATATAAAAAAAATATTTGAGACACCCACCCACAGCAAGCCCTTTTATTTGATGTCACACGATAGTCAGCAACATTTTTTTCCGATTTTCCCTCCAAAGGTGACCGACTCTCATATTTAAAATGCATAATTATTTATTTATTTACGTTACACGTCCGTGTTTGGGTCACAAAAATACTTAAATGTAAACAATTTCAACTTAATCGGATTAGCAGATTCGGAGCAAATCGGCAGTGACAGACGGACTGACAGACAGGCACACGAGTGATCCTATAAGTAAAGTAAAGTAAAATTTTATTTGTTTAAACATGGTGTACATGATATATATGTTACCGGCCAAACCCAATTTCCGGATGAACTAGTTTCGCCTAGGCCAAACCAGTTCTCCCTACACGCGATAGGACAAACCAGTATAGCCTAGGCCAAACTCGTTCATCCTGTTACCGATAGGATAAACCAGTTTAGCCTAGGTCGAATCGGTTTATCCTAGTTAGAATTTACATGCTTTAGGATAAACTGGTACGTCCTAGTCTGAACTAATTTCACTTTGTATCTTCTATAAACTTATTTTCAAAGTAAACTGAATAAAGGAATACAATTAAAATGGTAAGTAATATTTGATATAATTACAAAACCTCTAATATTTACAAGATATAACAACTAAATCTATAATTGTATTTGATATAATAATCAGTTAATATAATAAACGATTGATATAATTTTAAAGCAACTAATTTTTATAAGCATATCATACATTGAATATAAAATCGTTTGATATACCACTCAAAAGACATAAAACCTATTTAGTCTAATATGATAAACGTGCAAGCAAGCATGCAGCAGGCATGTTTTCTGTCACGGCTCCGGCGCTGCAGGGCTCCAGCGGTCCCATGCGAGCTTATCGTCACAGATGTGTTTCACACTCACCACCGCGGCTGAGGCTGGCCGGCGTTGAAACCACCTGCTCCTCAGCTCGCGGGCCGCCTCGCCCCTACGCGCCTACGCGATTTTAAATAACACTCTAGGGGTAGGGCAGACAAGACTACGTGTAGTCGGTTTTGCTGCGATTCGTTTCGGTCACGCCGCTCCCACAGCACGCTCAATCAGATTTCAGATTAGAACGTACCAGTTTATCCTAAAGCATGTAAATTCTAACTAGGATAAACCGATTCGACCTAGGCTAAACTGGTTTATCCTATCGGGCTTAGGACAAACTAGTTTAGCCTAGGCTATACTAGTTAATCCTATCGCGTATAGGAAGAACTAGTTTAGCCTAGGCTAAACTAGTTTGTCCTGAAATCGGGTTTGGCCGGTAACATATACATTGCATGCAAGATAATATGAAATACAGAAAGTTCTAACATGTTCAGCCGCATATCGTGGCGTACAAATTGGTAAGAAGAGATGGTGCACAAACCGTGTTATTATTCATCAAAATTAAATTATAGAAATTATAAAATCATCATTATTAATTAAAGATTAAGTATCATTACAATTCAGCAAGCATATTTTTTAGATAAAATTAAGGTAGTCATTCAATAAATTAGTCAATAAAAAATTATTAATTACTATCATACAAAATTACAAACTACAATTATTTCACAAAAATACAATAGAGGGTTCCGTTTTTTCCCTTTGAGTTACGGATCTCGGTAAAAACCCATAGCGTTAACCAATTTAGGAACTATCCCAGTCAATCAGTCATACAAACGCTCTCAATTATAACATCATAATACAAATGATTTGGACCGATCCATATTTCAAGATGTCTTATAATAAATGAGCTGCCAACTAACATTAACATGTCCGCATGCATCTGTCACAAACATGCATGAGTTTGGCTCCACATAGCACCTATGTACTTGACCCAGTACTCCGGGACTCAAGTTTAGAATGCTCAGTAAGTACTTGACCTGTATAGAATCTATTTACAAATGCTAAGCGACTCTTCAGCTTAAAATGCGTAGAGTTGAGCCTTGGTTCAATGTCAATGATCTTTCTAAGTTGATTCAGCGGGGCGAGCACGGCCTACTGTGACATGACTTGAGTCACATATTTTATCACAGTTTGAGCGATAAAACTGTTTTGTCATAAAATACTAGTAGGTACAAATTGACATGACATAATTTATCATGTCTTGTCACAAATGTCTTGGCACGCCCGTGCTCGGCCCGTAGAAATGTGCTTGGAAATCTAATAGTTAACGGTGTTAATGTTTTGCGATGTAGGTAAGGTACACGTTCCGTAACTTTTATATTATGTCTATTAGGTAGTCTTTTTATTAAATGCTTAATAATGTAAGTATGTGTTTTTCGGGATGATTGACTTATTTCAACATCGAATACATAATATTACACACATTCGTATAACATGATAGTCACTAGGCGTGGGCGGAGGCTTAAGTATTTTTACCTAGGAAAATTTCAGCAATACAATTAAATTTTCGACGCCTTTCTGTAGCTGGCGGCTTAAAGACGCAGATATATGCCAGTGACCTTGAGTGGTTAGCTTGCGTGTCCTGTACTGAGCTCACGAAACGCGTCGTACGTTCAGCCAGTAATAGGACTCGCCCACCAAGGAGCGCTGTCCCTAATTTGACGCATTATTAATTTACTATACACAAAACAAAAGGTATTTTAATAAAACGCGTATACTAAAAGATCAATAATTAAATTATCTTTAAATTGGTGAAGGTTTCAGAAAAATACGCATGGTAGATTTAGCGCCATTCTCAGTTTTTTATCCGCGTTAGATATAACTTTACAAATTAATTTCACTATGTAATATTAACAAAATGTTAAATATTCACATATTAAATTATTGAGAAAATGCTCTAATTTAACATATATTTTTTCCAAATCATTAACACTACTCGTTTAGACGTGATCTTCAGTATAAAATCATTAAATATCGGTTATCGTCGCCTTAAGGCTTCTAAAAACCGGCGCAACACGCGACGCGACACAAAGGCACCGATCGTCGCGCGACGCGCGGGGCCTTTATGTCTTCAAGGACCAAAAACACAATTTTATATGTTTCCCATCTAGGACATCACACATTGACGACATCGAAGGAGAACACGAGTGTTAATTCACACAAAATATTTACAACAAACAGACCATAAACAACAATATAGTTTAAAAAACAACATAACGCACAACATGTATAACAATGAGACAATAATGACCGACCTGACGCGACTGAGCTGAGGCGCTCTGAATTTTAAATTACTCTTTGCACAGGCGAATTCGCTGAGCCAGCTCGTAAACAGCCTATGTCGATGACTGCGCAAGGAAACATATCCCTTTTTACGTATTGTCATGTTGAAACGTACTTATTAAGGGAATATGTTGTGTTTGGGATTTGTTTTAACAAAGAACCTTTATTTTACTAACCGACTTCTAAAAAGAAGGAGGTTATATTCGGCTGTATGTATTTTTTTTTGTAACGTAGATAAATTACAAACTGATCCACTAAAAAGTGGAAAATAAAAAATCATTTTTTTTTACAAAAAAAAAAACAACTGACTTTCAAAAAAAAACACTACAAAGTGAAAAAAAAACTTTAATTTCGGAAGTTGGTGGCAAAAAACTAAAATACAGATCCTAAGACACTGACTTCCGACTTTAAAGTTATTTTTCACTTTGTAGTGTTGTTTTTTGTAAAAAGTTTTTTTATTTAAATATTCTCTTCATTTTTATAAAGATCTTTTTTTTAACCCAAAGCAATCTACTGACAAAATTATAAAAATCAGATATCAATTAATTAAAAACGAAATCCGCGATCGCATCTCGAAGTTGAAGACAACCAAAACATGTTGGTTCAAGCTCCTTCAAATTTACATAACTACTACCCAAGTAACGAGAAAGCTTTTCATACAGCGATTTGTGTAGCTTCTTCAAAAATGAATAAAAAAATGTTACTGCTAACTTTCCAGACGATTGCATTGTAGCTCTCTAGCTAGACGAGTTTTGAACCTCGCTTACAAATAGTTTTAAGAACGAAATGAGTTTACAGTAGCAAAACAGTAGCTGCTTATCGACATTATCCATTCGTGAAGTTAGCCAAATTAGGCCGGTTAAATCCAAACCGATTTGAAGGGACTCTAATTATGGCACCCTAGCCGGAATACCAACATTGACGCTTGGAAACAAATTGAACGGGATCGGAAATCAGAGTATGCAATAACATTTCACATTCCATTTCCTCTGAAATTGCTATAGCATTGTTTCCTCGGGAAAACTGACAAAGACTAAAAAAAACCGGCCAAGTGCGAGTCGGACTCGCGCACGAAGGGTTCCGTTCCATTCATCTATAAAAACGGCAAAAAAAACACGTTTGTTGTATGGGAGCCCCCTTAAATATTTGTTTTATTTTAATTTAATTATTAATTTTTAAGTGAATATACAGGATGTTTGGTGCATCGTGTGCCAAATTGAAATGGTCGACTGAAGGAGTCATCCGCTAGCCTTTTAGACCCTTTAACACCCCTCATGCTCTGTGGATTTTTTTTTATCGACTTTTTATTGTTTTCCAAAAAAAAGACCCAAATTTTACATTCAAATACAGATTTAAAAAAATATATAAGGCGTAGACTCTGAATTTATTTTTATTTCGATGTGTATTGTTTAAGAATACTTTTAAATACAAAATTAGTGATATTAGTCACTTAGTTCTTTTTTAATTCACTCGCAAAGGTAAAACTTAAATTAAAGCTGTACATGTTACAGCTGTTTATAAGGCTACAAAAAAAAATCAAAAGCGACCGGGATCTTCCAACTCCCTCATTAATTCTCCAGTCTATCCTCTTTCTAATGATGTGCCACATGCCATAAAAGTATTTTAACAACTTTGTGAATTCGCTAGAATTATGAATCGAGTCACCTAAGGCTAATATTCAAAATTATGATTTAAAAAAAAATCTCTTAAATGATACCTGTCAAACCTATAAATCTGATATCTCATTCTTATGGTTAGGTAAATTCGTGTCTCATATCTGTATCTTTCGTGGGATTTACTTGAAATAAAAAAACAAAATTGCATTTTTAACATTTATTTAATCATTGTTACAAATCTTGCTCAAATTGTTGGCCTCTGTTGCGAATGCAGGCCCGACACCTGTTTCGTATTTCAACAGTTGTTGTACGAAGTCGTATTTCCTCCTTAATAGTATTGAATGCCGCTTCTATGCGTTGGACTAATACCTCCCTAGTTGGAACCTCCGTGGCATATACCAACTCTTTGGCACGTCCCCAGACATAAAAGTCTAACGGAGTTAGATCTGGGGAACGTGGCGGCCATGGAATAGGGCCATCGCGTCCAATCCATGCATTGGGGAACACATTGTCGAGATATTCCCTCACAGTCAATCGCCAATGCGCGGGACAGCCGTCATTTTGAAATACAATGGGCACACGTTCATTAAATACGGGCACATCGGTCACTAATTCGGGCAGGTCATTTTGTAGGAATTCCAGGTAGTCTTCGCCATTGAGATTATCGGGCAGGTAATGCGGTCCAATTACCTGATTCCCAATCACTCCTGCCCAAACGTTTACACTAAACCTTCTTTGAGAAGATTTCTGTCTTTTAACACGTGGGTTTTGCGTTTTCGTTGTCCAGTGGTGCAAATTGTGTAAATTGAGGATCCCATCCTTGGTAAATTTGGATTCATCCGTCCACAGTATTCTTTTTAAAAAATCAGGATCATCCACATCCGTGTGTAAAAGAAACCGACAAAAAGCCACTCGTCTCTCAAAGTCGCCACCCTCAAGACCTGCAACAAACAAAAAACTCTTTTAAATTTCTCTTGGGCAATAAGTAATTGCACAAGAAAGGACCCGCTGTTCGTGCTAATAGATTCACTACCTGGAAGTGACGCCATACCATACCCATTACCTGCTAAACAAAGGCAAGGTCAAACAAAGCTTGCACGGGTTTAAAGTTAGTTTAAAATTACGTACCTTGCACCGGAGTGTAGTGGAATGGATGCTTTTTGTTTTGACGAAGTACTTTCCACACTTTCCATATTTAAATATCAAGATGTGATGCCACATTTCTAATGCTTCTTGTAGGGTCTTCCTCAAAAAGTGCCAGTATTCTCTCGTCTACTTCAACATTATGTCGCATAATATGGCCCCTTGGTTCATTAAAAGTAACACTGCCAGTCTCGCGTATCTCGGTATGTGTCTTGGAAGACTCTGCGGCCAGGTAATCGTCTACCAGGAAAGCGTTCCTGGTAAAGTCGTTGCGCTGCACGAGCGACGCCATTAGCGGCTCCGTAAGCCATCATGATGTCCGCATATTCTTCGTTAGAGAATGTCGCCATTGCAATAACAAAAAACTCAAAGTTTAACAATAACAACAAAAATTAAACAAATGTAACAAGAACCAGCAAAACTTAACGATAACAAAGTAATAAAAGAATCGCGGAGTATGGTGAACTAGCACACACGTTAGGTAGCAGAGGCAGTCATGTCTCGACTAAAAAAATGGCGGGTCGGGCGGCGCGATTTGTTCAAACCGATTTAAGGTATGCAAGAAAGAGATAGAAGATAGATTTTACTGTGAAAGAGTGAGAAAACAAATTTTACCTCTTTCTCAAGTAACAGTTCCGCAATAAATATTTTTTCATTAGAATTTGGAATGTAGTTTTATGTGACTTGATTCACAATTCTAGCGAATTCACAAAGTTGTTAAAATACTTTTATGGCATGTGGCACATCATTAGAAAGAGGATAGACTGGAGAATTAATGAGGGAGTTGGAAGATCCCGGTCGCTTTTGGTTTTTTTTTTGTAGCCTTATAAATAGCTGTAACATGTACAGCTTTAATTTAAGTTTTACCTTTGCGAGTGAATTAAAAAAAAAACTAGGTGACTAATATCTCTAATTTTGTATTTAAAAGTATTCTTAAACAATACACATCGAAATAAAATTAAAATTCAGAGTCTACGCCTTATATTTTTTTTTAAATCTGTATTTAAATGTAAAATTTGGGTCTTTTTTTTGGAAAACAATAAAAAGTCGATAAAAAGAAATCCATAGAGCATGAGGGGTGTTAAGGGGTCTGAAAGGCTAGCGGATGACCCCTTCAGTCGACCATTTTAATTCGGCACACGATGCACCAAACACCCTGTATAACTAAAGATTCTGTGAATAGTTCAAGCGTCTAACTGTTGCCGTTATCAATATCGAACAAAAACGAGCAAAAAAATCACGTTTTTTGTATGGAAGTCACCTTAAATATTTATTTTATCCTGTTTTTC
Source organism: Tiliacea aurago (assembly GCA_948098905.1). Classification (NCBI taxonomy): domain Eukaryota; kingdom Metazoa; phylum Arthropoda; class Insecta; order Lepidoptera; family Noctuidae; genus Tiliacea; species Tiliacea aurago. The sequence continues at coordinate 9,668,339 of OX402579.1, read as the reverse complement.
AGGATTTGTTGATATAGCGGTAACAGAAATACATCATCTGTGAAAATTTCAACTGTCTAACTATCACGGTTCATGAGATATAGCCTGGTGACAGACGGACAGGCAAACAGACAGACAGACGGCGCGGCGGAGCCTTAGTAATAGGGTTCCCGTTTTACCCTTTGGTTACGGAACCCTAAAAACATGAATATAGGTAACTGTTGAATTGGATTCTGATACTGGAAAAATCAGGCAATAGCTACAGGTTGACGAATAATTCATCAAAAGATTTCCTACGTATCTGATACATTCAAGACGGGTCGATTCCAGAATACTGTTCAGCGGAAACGGGTGACAGGCATCGGATGTACGGCGAAGCCTACTTTCACGCCTGTCGCGCTGATGAGGCCAATGCCGAGGGCAGGGCACTATGGCCTTTATATTTGTTATTTATATTATGTTGTGCTTAACTCCAAAAATTGTATACAGGACGTGTTTGTATGCACCATTCTGTTTTGTTGTTTTTTTTTATGTTACTCGCAATATGGGGAGAGTAAAAGGGGTTAAACCCCGTGTTACCTTCTTTTCTTTTCTTCTTTTTTTTTAGAAAGAAGAGAAGAAACCAAAACAATAAGTATCACAATTAAACGATAAGTAAGTAACCCCATTGTAATAGCTTTGTTTCTCAGCGGGAATTTCATTTATGAAAAAGGTTTTCTTATAATTTAATTTTAGATATTTTCCTTATTCGGCCTGTAACAACTTGACAACGTGCACGTCGCACAATGTCTTTTTTCCATTTTATAAAAATAATGGAAAGGTATAAGAAGGCCTTTTGTCCTGCAGTAGGGCAACACAGGCTTTTAAAAAAATAAAAGAAATGAAGAATATTGTAGAACATAAAACGATTTTGGTACATGAAGTCGGTTCAAGCACACTGAAATATCGTATCGTTACTCAGAACGTTAAACAGTTATTTCGAGCTATATACGTAACAGTTTCATTTTATTAATAACTGAATCTGTTAATAACGTTTATGTACGTCCAGTGCAATCAATGTTCGACATAGCACACGTACATAGTACGAACGACGTCGACGGACGTGATTACACAATATTAAACATTGGTGCAGGGAGACATAGTACTGCGGACACAAACCAATAAGCCACATAAACTACGTTATACCAATATGATACCACGATGTCATGTTGATGCTAACGTGTTGGCCTGTATGGAGGTCTCAATTTATAACCTATTATTTATCAGAAATTTATTCCTTTTGCGCTCCCGGCCTGTGTTTTCCGATCAAACGGCGAGCCAAGTGCCCGACATTTTAATTGAAATACTGTTGATGTCGATCCCACCTTGTAAATTTAAAAGTCAATCTCAGTTCAGTCAGTTCTATCAATTTCCGTACCTAATAAAAATGAAATGAATGAAATGCACCGACCCCAGCGTGGTTTGACCAGACTCGATTACTCGAATGCAAAGATTCACACTAGCCCCTGGAGTCTCATATTTCATGGGACTACAGAGACCATTGCATACCATAGAGTAGACCGGGGGGCGCGATAATGATAGGACTAGCCCTTAGGTTAAGAAAGGAGTATAAATTAGTATTATTATAATTAGTATTTTTCAGTTAGTTTTAATGATGGTCTGGCATTTTGAGCGCTTTATGCGGTCTACCCAAATGTCCTTTCTTTGGTATTGTTCGTCGAGTCGTTGAGCTCCTTAAGTCTTGAGTTGAGCTGCACGATTACTGGCTTGCACTGATTGGACAGGTCCACTCAAATTTGTGTGGTTCTTTCCTCAAAAGACTATTTCAGACACGGATCTACATGGTCCTCACATGATCTGACCAAGATTATGTCTGGACTTTAAAAGAGACTTTGACCCCTGAGTTTGTTTCGCCATTTCATCTCAGGGGTAGTCAGATAGGAAATGTCGGCTACATCTAGATTATTTTTATACTTTTTATATGACGTGTAAAAGTGATTATAATAACCTATTTACAGAATATACGATTTCATTTCATTTTCATTTAATTATTAGAGCCCTACCCGATATGCATCCTAGAGTAGGTACGGAATGGAATAGTGGAGAGACGGGTGAGTAAAAAAAATCCAATCGAGCGCTACATGTAAAATCTCCACAAATAACATCTTCATCTTCACTAGCATGATATTTATTTAATGAAGAGACATAAAAGACAATCACCATAACGGCTGCTTCGCCAAGTCTAGCTCATAAGCTCAGTAAGAACTTTAATCCATACGAACGTCGACTTAAACTAACTACACATGACTCTCCAGGCAATTAAAGTTTTGATACATTAATTATATTCTACTCATACAACTTTTCCCCGCAGATTCATTCCGTTGCCGTACACAATACGGAATATATTGTCTTTCCAATAAATAATAAGCTTTGCCGTAATACAGCCTCTAAGCTTCCTAGTCAATCAATGAGGAACAAAAGGAACCAGAAATGTAGAAAATCGGTTGTGGTGCCGTCAATTTTAAATAGGCCAGAGAGACTCCTTGAAAATTCTCCCAGTTTCACGTACGAATCGTTAAATTGGAACGATTTTATTATTGGTATAGATAAGACGCCCCCGAGTGTGGGGGCAGGGGGCTTGGAGAAATTCTAATTAGCGCTAATGGAACGCGCGTTCACCTGGAACTAGTCTGCGGCGAGCGCTTCGTACCTTGTGAAATTAATGTTAAATATTTTACAATGCATAGGGCTATGATCACACGAAATTAACCAAGTACAACATCCACGTCAGAGATATAACGTAACAACAAACTTCACTAACCCAGTTCATAAGGGCCGTTCCTAATTATGACCTTTTCCCGGGAGGAATCTAGGCTGGCAATAACCAGCTAAATAAGTAGTCAGGTTCGGAAGTTAGTTCAAATAGTGACCTTTGTTGTTTATTTTAATGGTAGGCCGACTACAAACATCTCAATAACTACGACAGCAAGTTGCGCGGATGACAGAAGATCAGGGGAGCCGCGGTTGTACCACATCCACGACGAACTGCTATATTCCGGCACAATCCTGATGATATTAAAGCTGCTGAACCTTTAATACGATGATCACTTCTGGTAAAGTTTATCCTGCGCCGTTAAGTAAATATATGATAAGTACTCAATTTTATTGAAATAATCTTAACCTTCCAATAATAATCCTTAAATCACGATTACCTTTAAAGAGCTTCAAACAGCATACATAAACAAAGTTGAAAACCTAGATATGAAAATAAATAAATTCAAATGTACGTTGAATTTCAGCGGTCAGATTACCTAGCCTTTAACGCGTTATTAAATTGAAAGGGTAATTTCTCTCTTCAGGGGGCCTGAAATGGACGCTTTGGCAGAATCATAATAGGATCTGCGTACAATTCATACATCCCGCAATTCATCTGTTTGACAGCTACTATTTGACATTAGACTTCAATAGAGCAATTCATAATTTGTGGACCATTTACGAAACTCCATACAAAACCGTCAAACAAATGAATTGCGGGCTATGAATTGTACGTAGATCATATTATGATCCTGCCAAAGCGTCTATTTTAGGCCTCCAGTATACTTGCACAAAGTAGGTAAGTAATTACAAGGGTAGCCGAGAATAAACTTAATTTACAGAAAAAATGGTTTCGTGTATATAGAAGTCGAATATGTGCAGTCTCTGGACAAAGGAGTGTTTGCCATTAATGTCTCCGTAGCAGTATTTTGATTTTTACAGCACACATAACAATTTTTTTTTCTTTTTGGTCTTTACATTCTCATGTCTTTTGAACAGAACATGTTTCTGGAAAGCAAATGCTTAAATAAATAGGATATTGTAACTGAACAGCTTCTGCTCACTTATCTTTAAGTTTAAGTTTATTTTGTCTTGCCGGATGAGCACAACTTTGAGCGGCATCAAAACTAAATATAATACTTCGACAGTAGCACCGTAACTTGCTAACTAGTAAGCTACTACAATGCATACACTTGTCAGATATCATTAAAATATTCCCTTTGTGATAAACACACTAGATTAAAATCGATTGTTGGGATAGTTGCTCGATAGGAAGCCCAGATATGCTGCATATTGATATTCAGTTTCCACAAAGTTATAACACGAACTATTCGAGGTTTCCCGACTGTTTTATAATATGCTATAGTATTAAGTAACAGTGCATGCAGCGTACAAGCGAGGTTAGTTACCCCGTATGCTGTGAGGGAGGCAGCCGGCAATGAATGCCTAAGTGGTGCACACGGAGAGATCCATTCATCCACGAGGTTCAATGCTGGTCAGTAAACAGCGCATTCATGGCATACGTGTCACCTCGTAGCCCAGTGTTCATTTGCGAATATCGAATTATTGGAATAATTTGACTGGGAATAATAAGCCTGTAGGTTAATAAGGTACAAAATTAAATTTTGTACCTTTTCGGAAGGCAGATACACAGTCGGTCCAATCTGCCGGCGGCATATATGATCGGTGTATTGACCATGTAGTAACTAGGTTTAAAAATGTCGTTCGCTTAATTAACAGTAAACAATTCGTTAGCTATCGGAACTACAAAGATACCGATCCATTTTCCCACAACATCGGTAAAATTGTGCCGGTTGATTGATATGTAACAACAACAACACGAGGCCCTGTGAAAAAAAGCTGTAACATATTATTGAGAAATAAATGTAGATGTTTACAATATTATTTTATTTGAGAGAGAAACCAAAACTGAACAAGAACATTTTAATTAAAAAGAGTGCTAGTAATGAGAAAACTTACAAAGTAAAGGCTTCTACATACCGGGGCGACTTGTCGCGCAACGCGACGCGACACAAAGGCACCGCTCGTCCCGCATCACGCGGGGCCTTTGTGCCGTGTCGCGTCGCGCGACAAGTCGCGCTGGTATGTAGAAGCCTTAATACGCTATTAGGGTTCCGTACCAAAATGGTAAAAAGGAACCCTTATGGTGAGACTAAGTCTGTCTGTCTGTCTGTCACACCTGAATATCTCGAGAACTTCTAATGCTATCAACTTTAAATTTTTTTAAATATATCTTTTTTGCAAAAGGGACTGAAAGGGGGTCTTAAAAATTTGAAATGGGGCTACTAGGGTATGTGGGATATCATATGAAAGAACGCTGTTTGCACATTCTCAAACATTTTTTTATTTTTTTTAGGCAACACAGTTTCCGACTTCCGACGACCGACAAAAATGTAAAAAAAATACAGCCCCCCGTTATCTCCGAAATTTGCATAGATAAAAATCTGAAATTATTCTATGTGATAGAAGTTTATATAAAGATTACAGGAAAAATAAAACGATGTCTCTAAATAGCACAGTTTTTCAGAAATCATCAACATCATATATACGCACGGAACCCTCGGTGCGCGAGTCCGACTCGCTCTTGACCGCTCTGTTAACTTATAGTAACGTTTTTTGAAGTGAAAACTTCTTTAGGCGCGTTGAGCACTTTTTGGGTGAGCAAAAATCATGGAACTCGCGTCATCGTCACCGAACGCTTTCCATGAGCTATATGTACTTATACTGTTTTCACTTCTATCGGCATCGGCAGTCCCCAAAGACTGCCCATTTTTAGGGTTCCGTAGTCAACAAGGAACCCTTATAGTTTCGCCATGTCCGTCTGTCTGTCCGTCCGTCCGTCTGTCCCCGGCTTAGCTCAGAGACACTTAGTACTAGAAAGCTGTAATTTGGCATGGGTATACATATTAATCATGCTGAAAAAGTTGTCAAATAAAATCATGAAAAACACTTTTTTTTAGGGTACTTCCCTTACACGTGAAATGGGGATATTTTTTTTCTCGTCTATTCCATGGTGTGGGGTATCGTTGGATAGGCCGTTCAAAAATATTGTGGGTTTGACCGAACCATTTTTCAATTAAGGGGTCTGTTTGCGTAATATTAAGCTTTAAAGTGCCCCCTGCCAGCTAAATGGTTAGTTTTGGATATGTGAAAAAATTCATGCCAATAGTATATATAACGAAATTAAAAGGAAAACTATCACAGCTAAGTAGGCTTCACAAGTTAACAAGTAATAGTCGACCAACTTAAATTTACAGTTGGAGAATTGACCGTAACGTATATCGATGTATGGGAGAGCATGTTTTTAAACTACCATGTTAAGTTTGTTTTTGGGATAAATTCATCCCAACTACGGAACCCTTCATTGTGCGTGGTCTGACATGCACTTGGCGGGTTTTTATTTTTCTAAAATCGACTCCATTACTGATACTTGCAGAGTAAAAAAAAAAAAAATCAAGTTTATAGTACGGTCAAATTATGATTTAGATTAATTACAATCGAGGAAAAAACTTTTTGTAAAAAAAAAATAACCGACTTCCTAAAAAAGTTTGGAAGTCAGTTATTTTTTTATTTTTCACTTTTTAGTGGGTCAGTTTTAAATTTATCTAAGTTACAATAGCCTAAAGTCAACTGCTCATCACCTTTTACAAAATATTTCTTTTCCCGATGCTGGGACGTTAATTGTTGAGGAGTTTTCCTCTGCTGGTAAGAACCAGGAGAACTGCCACTCACCATATGCATTGTAACGAGCATAAACTGCTTAGCAACGACATTAAAGTAACTAATCGAATCTCAACCTGATCAATACTTATTATTATCTTGTTCCGGTGGCCATCTGTGGTCTCCATCATCAGTTCCACTTCACCAAAGGGTGATTTTCGGGAGCAAATGCACTATATAAAATATAAAAAATACTCAAATCGCTATAGGTTTGCCTATAAAATTCGAAGGTTTCCCTCGATTTCCATGAGATCCCTTCATCGGATTCTGATTTGGTGGCAATGGGACCACCTCGGGAGCATACCCTTTCAAACAAAAAAATAATTTTCAAAATCGGTCCATAATCGACGGAGCAATCGGTGAACAAACATAAATAAAAAAAATACATACAGCCGAACATATAACATCCTCCTTTTGGAAGTCGGTTAAAAAGAAGACAACAATTGGTTTATTACTAAGCTAAATTAAAAGAAGACATAATATTATTATCATTGTCAGTGACTTAAAGAGTAACTCTTTCGGTATTATATTATTTTTTAAACTAGATTACATAAGTAAGATATATTATGTTATTATGTTCGATAAATTATGTTGTAATATTGTATTATGTGAGAGTGGCACTATACATACTAAAATAACGTTAATTAAGTAAACCAAAATAGAGTGGTAACCTGCGCGATCCGTCACGTAATAACGAGCCCTGCGTCACGGCGTGTTCATTGAGCTGAAAGCCACTTGGGTGGAGACAGCTACCGACAAGCTGTGGTTACGGGAACAGCCCGTTGTTACGGAGTGACAAGGCTCATGCACACGTTGATAAGGGATCGATAGCTACACGATTGTTGTTAGTTTACAGTGTTAATCCCTTTCAAGTGTGCGAAATACACTGAAAATGCTAATGATAAAAGTTTAAGTGAAGGTAAGATGTTTTAGGATACTAATGATAAAAGGCTCTTCCCCTATTACCTAAATTGATGACTTAAGACGCAGATATATGCCAGTGACCTTGAGTGGTTAACTTGCGTGTTCTGTACTGAGCTCGCGCAACGCGTCTTACGTTCAGCCAGTAATAGGACTCGCCCATCAAGAAGCGCTGTCCCCAATTTGACGCATTATTAATTTATTATACACAAAACAAAAGGTATTTTAATAAAACGCGTATACTAAAAGATCAATAATTAAATTATCTTTAAATTGGTGACAGTTTCAGAAAAATACGCTTGCTAGATTTTGCGCCATTCTCAGTTTTTTATCCGCGTTAAACATAACTTTACAAATTAATTTCAATATGTAATATAAACTGCATAATCTAAAATATTCGTATATTAAGTTATTGAGAAAATGCTCTAACTTAACATATTGTTTTTTCAAATCATTAACACTACTCGTTTAGACGTGATCTTCAGTATAAAATCATTTAAAGTCGGTTATCGTCGCCTTAATATGGGTGTTCTATAGGTACACCTCTGACTAACCCCTTCGGGGTGTAGGTACAGGTGAAAAATACTCGTAGTAAAATAACGTAGCCCGAAGCTATATCAGAACTTTTAAAAACAAGCATTTTTCTTCCACTTCCATTAATTCATAAAGTTGTATGAGGTAGTAAGCTACTTTTATAAATCGTTCAGATAATTCTGAGTATTGCATAGCTACATTTATTGTAGCGGTCTTTTAGAGGCTTATGTTCAGAAATATTCCTTTCTATTTTGCGAAAATATCAGAATTGTAAATCTTGGTCAGTTCATGCCTGAATGATGGAAAACGAGTTCCTGTCGAAACCACTTAGGGGTTTTGCAAACCACCACATGCGAAATGCATGCATGTACTCTAGCACTAACTATCCTTAAATCAAATGCCAGAAAAAAACATACTTAGGTACCTTGATTTTTAGGGTTCCGTAGTAAACAAGGAACCCTTATAGTTTCGCCATGTCCGTCTGGATCTGTCTCCAGCTTAGCTCAGAGACTCTTAGTACTAGAAAGCTGTAATTTGGCATGGATTTGGTATATTAATCACGCCGACAAAGTCGTAATTTTAACACGTACCTAAACTGAGATGATATTTTTTTTCTCGTCTTTCCTATGACGTGGAGTTTCGTTGGATAGGCCGTTCAAAAGGGTCTATCGAGATCATTATTCGATTCAGGGAACCGTTTGCGTAATATTAAGCTAACTTTTGTTAGAGTCAAGTGTCGTCATCCCGGGGCCAGCTAAATGGTTGAGAGATGTGAAAAAATTAATGGCAGTAGTATATATAATATATATACAATAACGAAATTGACAGGAAAACTATCACAGCTAAGTAGGCTTTACAAGTTAACGAGTAATAGTCGACCAACTTACATTTACAGTTGGAGAATTGATCGTGACATAAGTATATCGATGTATGGGAGAACATGTTTTTCAACTATAATGTTAAGTTTGTTTTTGGTATAAATTCATCCCAACTACGGAACCTTTCATTGTGCGTGGTTCGACACGCACTGGACCGGTTTTTTTATACTTTCTTTCGCCTTTTGAAGAGAGAAGAGTAACTGGCATTTTTGCAGATGATTTCAGCTTGGACTAGTTTTTGAATATAAGGAAAGCATATACTCGTACTGCAAAATTTCATTAGAATTCACAATGAAATTAAAAGGAACAAAGAGCTTGAGAAGAAGGGACCGACGCGGGCAATATTATACGTTGGTAATAGACACGGAAGCTTGCTAATTCAATTGTTCATTAATGGGAAAAATGTAGGTAGAGGAAAATCAATTACAGTGCATATTGCAGGACCCGCGTATAATGGATATCGGATTAATTGAATCGGTGGTTAACTTCAGCTCCAACTTCCACTTGTGAGGTGTCCCTGCGACAGGTAACCAAGTTAGCGCGTATACCGTCAGCATTTTGACTACGCTATGAATATTCAACGTTTCGTTATAGGCATGCAAATTCTCCATATTTAGAGAGCTTTCAATAGCAAATGTTTGTTTAGGACGAAAAACGATTGGCAAACAAAAAGATTTAAGATACTTACTAAAAGAGAGGCTATGCGAATAAATATCATAGAAAAACCGAAGTTAGGTCCAGTCGTCTTACCATAACGAGATTTGCAATATCGTAATGCGCAACTCGGCAAATATTATTCAAATTCAAACCTTTATTGCATATCACATGTGTGTACAAGTTCTTAAAAATAGTTACAATGTTCACATGGACCCTGTCGGGCACAACATTTTTTTACAATATTACGCAATCAGAAAAGTAGCATGCTTTAAAATCATTGAGTAAATAGAAATAAATTTGTACGTACGTCATAATAAAAAATAAAGGTTATAATCGGTTATCATTAAAAATTGACACTTTATCATTAAGAAAAAATAAATAATATCACAGTTTAGTGCTATATGTCATTACAAATTGTACCGTTAAAAAATCAACTAAATTGTACCGATACCAATACAATTACCTACTTCTTCTTTCTTTTGTGGACACGAATGCGACTTCACATGCAGGCGTACCACACTAGACTGAGCGTCTTTTGCCCACTAGGACAAAATGTATCGGATTACGATTTTGTTCGCTATGTCCGTCTATTGTTTTAAGTAAATAATTTAATGTCTTTGTTGGCAAACAAACTGTTTTCCTAAATTTTATTAACACGCTTGAGTAGCTTCGCTTGTGACGGCATTAGTTTAATGACGTGCCTGCAAATGTAAAGACAAGAGTCGGGAGCGAAGTAGCACGTGCTATACGTACGCTTGTTGCGAATGTATTCACGTCAGCGAGCAAACGTACCATGGGTGTGCAATTAGTTCCCTTCCGCACACAGCTTCCAAAGGCTTTTATGACCGTCGGAGTTTTAAACGAAGGTAAGTGTAACCAAGACTTACTCGAGCGAGCACCGAGTCGACATACTTAGTAAGTACGCAGAATTTAAAAAACTGTTCAATGTTCCCCATAATTTTGAATGATTATTACATTGCTAGGTTTTGCCAGCGGCTTCGTCCGCGTTCATGTCTGAAGTTATCCCACGGGAACGTACTCATCATTTCAGCCGAAAGACGTCCACTGCAGGACATAGGCCTCCCCCAACATTTGGAGGGAGGGGGGGGGGAGGTGCCATAATCGCCACGCTTGGCAGGTGAGTTGGCGATCACGTACGGGTCCGGTACGTGCGGGAACGTACTACCGGGATAAAAAGATAGATAATAAGATATTGTATGTCCTAATTCAGGTCATGGTTTACCTGTGTGCCAAGTTTCACCCAAATTCGTTCAGCCGTTTTAGCGTGGCAGCGTAACAAAAATACTCACTTTCGCATTATTTCATACTAGGATTGGAACAATTCTGTGACCAACTAACTGACTAGATGACAAGCAAAATCGGAACGATTGCAGATGGAACATGAGAAACATTTGTTATTACATTCTTCAGAAGGGGTAGTAGGTGTGCACTATGTGAAGGGATTTTTATAAACTCCATCTCTGACCGGTTCAAAGGGGGTTGAAGTTTGTATGCGAACGTGGAACAATTCCTGTAGGTAGGTAAAGATCGTCCAGTTTAAAACTGCACGCTCCTCCACTAAAATTTATAATAAACAAGCATTTAAAATGTGTATGCAACAAGCAGTGCAAGGCCGTGCAGTTTTAAACTGGACGATCTCTACTAGAATATAAATGCGAAAGAAAGTAACTCTGTTTGTCTGTTTGTACCTTTTCACGCCATAGCGTGTTACTTTACAGTTTACATAGTGAGTTACTTTAAAAGACACAAGTTTTTTGACTGTCAGAAAAGACTGATCGGATTTGGATGAAATTGGTATAATGATAAAATAAAATTTTGATTTTATCTCACGGATAGCTGAAGACTAATGTGTGATTTTTACATTTCTTGTTATGGTTTGCTAAATAATTGGAAAAATACATTACCGAATGGCATTTTTTTATAGGTTTTTTCTATACATGTATATTTTTTCTGTATATTACGTAAGTAAGTTGTAAGTTGAAAAAAGTGGTTCAGCCACAAGCAAGATGCACCTAATATAATGATGTTTATGATATTTTTTAATGTTCAAAAGCAAAAGTAATTTCTTGTAAAAAGATGATCAAATGTCAGTCTCGCGTCAGTTTTCGGAAAATTTGTTGCGAATATTAGGGATTTTCCGAGTGCGGGTTGAAGGTGTCCGTATGGATTGAGGAGCCATGTCTCATATTTAAACGAGGGTACTACCAATATTTAGTAGTAAATTATCTGATTTTGTAGGCCCGATCCTGGAATTTGTAGTAAAACCGTTAAAAAGGTATAGGACGTTTAAGGTGGCTCCTCAATCCAGACATCTGGATTGAGGAGTCACCTTAGAACTCGAAAAATAGTCAACGGATGTTTTTGAAAATTTGGTACGATTTAGTAGTGCTTATGCGTAATCTGTACCAAAAAAATGGGTTTTGTACGGCTGAATTTGAGATAGCTACAATGCTTTGATTTTTCTTAAAAATCCATAAAGTTCACCACGCTGTTTCTCGGAAAGTCTTCAACCAATTAAAACGTATTTTTAGTATAATTTAGTAGTAAATGAGTTCTAATTTGTAGTATAAAAATAAAATGGAAAGACTATACAATTTCGGTGATACAACACATTTTATGTGGCTCCTCAATCCTGACGGTCTAAAAAAAATATATGTTCGTAGCTACTAAAGCAGTTGATCAAATCGGATAAAAATAGCACCAATATTTAGTAGAAATTTCTACTAAATATTGGCATCATCAAACATCCTACACACTCAGTATTTCAAAAGATATTAATAATTTAAACATTCCTTTACAATTTTGTGAATTGTGTGACCATAAATAATTCAAACTGAACGTGAATTATTCTAAACCGATCAGTACAATAACGAACACAAACAAACAAAGAAAAAAAAAAGAAAAATAAACTAAATGTGAATTATCCTAAATTGTCTTATATCTATCGATTTCAACTTCTTTCCTGGCAAGTCTAATTGTGTACACGGCTCGCCTAATCTGTACGAGTTTTATATAGATGGTTCTTGTCACTGGTAAGTACGTGCAACAAACGAGAGAGATGTGATACAGAATACCCAGTAAACATGACGCAATGAAAGAACATACAACATAAACTGGCGCAGCATATAATGAGACACAAAATACCAGCTAAGTTCACAATGAAGAGTTCTGTAGTGGGGATGAAACTTATCCCAAGAAAAAACTAAACATTGTAGTTGCAAAATATGTTCTCCCTTACAACTTTGAACCATAAGTAATTATATGAAAATATTTTGGTTGTTTTGTACTATTGCGAATTTTGGTTTCCTAATCGTCTTAGCAAAAACACTGACTATTAATTTGGAAGTGGCATTCCATAATGGAGTTTTTATCATTTATGTCTAACCGATTTTTTTCTTCATATCATAATCAGCCTATAATGTTCCCACAGCTGGGACACAGGCCTCCTCTCTTCGAGAGGGATTGGGCCGTAATCCACCACGCTAGCCCAGTGCTCGTTGGTGGATGAAACATGTCTTCGAATTTTTGGTTCTAGGACATGGTTTCCTCACGATGTTTTCCTTCACCGTTTTGAGAGCAGTGGTGATGAAATTGTTTATACAAAGTAAAGCCCCTGTCTGAGTTCGAACCCACGACCTACATGTAACTTGTAAGTTGGGGCCGTTACCACTGGGCCACCATTGCTCTCACTTTCCTCATCTCTAATGTTTGTCTATTACATTCTTTACATTACTATAGCAATAATGTTGTGAAAAATAACAGCGAAACAATAATAAATTTAGAATCATAAAATAATTGAAAGAAATTAATCGAATGATTCATCACCGGTTACTGAATTTAATTTCATTAGTTAAATTGATTTTTGTTGTACGTAATAATATTTATCTTATATATTATCTATTCTATATAAATAAAAAGAAAAGTCCTGACTTACACACAGGGTGCTTTTATTCCCGGTAGTACGTTCCCGTGAGATATTTTCCGACACTCACGCGGGCGAAGCCGCGGGTAAAAGCTAGTTATCTCATTTAATCTAAAACAACAATTAGGTTACATGTAGGTACTCGTACTCGTAGAATGATTCATAAGCAAATAAAATTATGTATTCATAGTTTGAATTATTTATGGTCACCCTATATACAAAATTGTTAAGGAATGTTTAAATTATTAATATCTTTTGAAATACTGAGTGTGTAGGATGTTTAATTATGCCAATATTTAGTAGAAATTTCTACTAAACATTGGTGCTATTTTTATCGAATTTGATCAACTGCTTTAGTAGCTACGAACATATATTTTTTATAGACCGTCAGGATTGAGGAGCCACGTAAAATGTGTTGTATCACCGAAATTGTATAGTCTTTCCATTTTATTTTTATACTACAAATTAGAAAACATTTTCTACTAAATTATACTAAAAATACGTTTTAATCGGTTGATAAGTTTCCGAGAAACAGCGTGGTGAAAATTATGGATTTTTAAGAAAATCAAAGCATTGTAGCCACCTCAAATTCAGCTGTATAAAACCCATTTTTTTGTACAGATTACGCATAAACACTACTAAATCCTACCAAATTTTCAAAAACATCCGTTGGCTAGTTTTCGAGTTCTAAGGTGGCTCCTCAATCCAGATGTCTGGATTGAGGAGCCACCTTAAACGTCCTATAACTTTTTAACCGTTTTACTACATATTCCAGGATCGGGCCTACAAAATCAGCTAATTTACTACTAAATATTGGTAGTACCCTCGTTTATATATGAGCCATGGCTCCTCAATCCATACGAACACGGTTGAAGGACCCTAGATCACATATTTTTTTAATGTTCTAACAACATCTCTCCTCCAGATTTGTATAGCCGTCTTAAATTTAAGATCCCACTTCCGATTAATTTCCCCTCCCTTTTAACATATCCCTCTTCAGATCTGCTTGTGGCGATGATGATTTCATCCGTCACTATAATATAAAATTAAGTATGATTTGTTTCCTCAAATATTATGTCTGTGTGGATGTGGTATATTATGTATATTTAATTTTCTAACAATTGTAATATTTACGTAATCATATATTTTTCTTTGATTCAGTCCAGTACTAACCCCACAATATCTACATTAAGTCAACTGTATCATCAAAGATTTATATAATTTTATTTATGTATTTTTTAATAAAGAACAATGCTCACTAACTTTTCCAATTCACTATAGACATTGCCAGAATAGTCGACATCGGCTTTGCATGCCATAATATAAAAAAAAAAAAAATAGGGATTTTTCATGAATACTTAATTTATTTTTAAAATCCCTTCCAGTCACATGCAAAACAAAGAACTCGACTTTTCAAATCACAAATAATTGTTTCAATATTTTTTTCCTTTCTCACAAACAAGAAAACAAATAATTTACAGCAATTTTGAGAAACTGTCTTACATCAATGTCTATTCTTGATGTTGATAAAATCATTTACATTCATTGCAATTTCTTATTGTTTCAAATAGCTACTGAGCTTTTAAAATGTTATAAATTGCAGACTTTATTCCACTAGCCGTTTTCTGAAAGTAATAAGGTTTTGCAGACTTGTTGAGCATACACAATGTGGAAGCTGTTACATTGCCGTTCGCGTTGTTTGCCGAGACAGAAGCTTATCTACGAGGTGAATTGAATTCCGTTTGTGGATACTACTTTAGATGTCTTGGAACTTCTACGAGTAGTAAAACTAATCTTTTACTAAAATAAAAGCCACAAAGGTTGTAGCTTAAAAAAATGTTGGTAATTGAAAAGGATATTATATTTTGTAGAGGTTCAGTTTGTTTAGCGATCGATATTTGTTACTCGTATATTTTTAACTGAACGATATTTGATAAATTGCAAGCCGCATCCCGATATGGTCTGATGACTCTTCGGTGGATTGTATTCCATTCTAATTGAATGTGGGGCGCGATCTAACCATTTTTAGGTTTCCGTACCCAAAGGGTAAAAAAACGGGAACCCTATTACTAAGGCTCCGCCGTCTGTCTGTCACCAGGCTGTATCTCATGAACCGTGATAGTTACGACAGTTGAAATTTTCACAGATGGTGTATATCTGTTGCCGCTACAACAACAAATACTAAAAAACAGAATAAAATAAATATTTAAGGGGGATCCCATACAACAAACGTGATTTTTTTGCTCGTTTTTGCTCTATATTGATAACGGCAACAGGTAGACGCTTGAAATATTCACAGAATATTTAGTTATACAGGATGATTGGAAGATGGGTGGAAGATGGGTGCAAAGCTTTAAGGTGAAGATAGTATAGACAATTTAGAACCATTTAAGCCATGGTTGTCTTAGACGAAGTCTTACCAAATTTTTTTAACCAAATTTTTAAGTTTTTTTTCGGAAATTCTCAAAATTTAATGTAAACTGCATAATTATGGCCAAATTGAATGATAAATGAATTCATTTTTTATTTATTTAATTAAAGTAATGTGTAAGCAACCAAGCAAAACATGTTTTAGGCTTCTGTGTCATTAGACATTTTTTTTACAGATATTTAAAGCTCAGAAAAAATAAAAAAATTGTACAATACGTCTTTTTTAAACCTTATTTAAAAAAAAAACGGAGGGTGCTTTTTTGTTCAAACCTTTTTGAAGACATGCTTGATAATCGCTCTTTCTTTTGAGGTATCATTTATGCGGATATCTTACAAATTATTGAAATTAGGACCTACAAACCAATTCGAGGGAGAAATTTTAAATTTTAGGCAG
Source organism: Tiliacea aurago (assembly GCA_948098905.1). NCBI lineage: Eukaryota > Metazoa > Arthropoda > Insecta > Lepidoptera > Noctuidae > Tiliacea > Tiliacea aurago. The sequence continues at coordinate 9,652,048 of OX402579.1, read as the reverse complement.
TCTAACAAAACACAAAATTTTTGCTTAAAAGAATACTTTATGTGCTCGAAATGATAACATTGTTCAATTCTAAGAATTTTTGGCACATGCAGGAACCAATTGAGGGGAACCCATTGAGGGGATTCTCTAAACAATGGCCACCGAGCGCGGTGCGACGGCATTTCCAGGTAGAACGCCCAATGAATAGCAAAAAGCGATAAGAGTTGGTTTTTACAGCAAAATGGTCTTAGTTACTGAGTCAACAAAGTCGTTTTTCTTTAGTCAGGGTCAGTCGGTCTGTGATGAAGCCGTTACATCTTTTACTTATTAGTCAAACTACTGCCCTTGTGAGTGGACGTTGTCGTGTTGATTCACAATTTACCGTGTTCAGTTGTAGCCCTTTGCGTTCCTGCACGTGTTGATTTTTGACTTAATTGTGTTGAGTTGACATTTAGTGCGCTCCTACGCCGTTTTTCTTAATTGTTAAGTGACTATGGCTACTTTTTCCAATCAAGAATATGCGGATATCGTATTTATGTACGGTAGAGCAGACGGCAATGGATCTTTGGCGCGACGGATGTATCAAGAGCGCTATCCGAATCGCAGGATACCGAATGTCCGAGTGTTTTACAACACGTTTCGTCGTCTTGCCCAAGATGGTTTTCACCGCGTGGAACCTGGAGTCAACCCGGGCAGACACGAAACTGCCGTCGTCGAAGACATTTTAGCAGCATTTCAAGCGGATCCTACTACCAGTACTAGAGCAGTAGCTCGAAATTTAAACATTTCTCAATGGAAGGTGTGGCATACAATGCACCAAAATGATAAGTATCCGTTCCATGGCAGGAGTGTGCAAGGTCTAGTAAAGCAAGATCCTCAAAGAAGAATTCAGTTCTGCCGTTTCCTCCTCAACAGAGACATCGAAGATGCGTGGTTTCTGAAATCAATCTTGTGGACGGATGAAAGTAAATTTTCAAGGGAAGGTATTCAAAACTTTCACAACATCCATGAATGGGCTGACGCAGACAACAATCCACATTTTAAGAAGCAGGTGTCATTTCAGATGAAATTCTCTGTGAATGTATGGGCTGGAATAATTGGCAGAACATTGATTGGGCCCCACTTTTTGCCTGATCCATTGAATGGCGAAAACTATTTGCAATTTCTGCAAATTGATTTACCACTGCTGGTAGAGGAATCAGGTGTCCCGATCTTAGAAAGAGACCGAACAGTCATCTTTCAGCAAGACGGCTGTCCAGCGCATTGGACTTTAAATGTAAGGGAACACCTCAACAATTGCTTTCCTGATAGCTGGATCGGCAGGGATGGACCCATCCCTTGGCCCGCTCGCTCCCCAGATCTGACCCCGTTGGACTTTTTCGTGTGGGGCCGGGCCAAGGAACTGGTGTATAACAACATAGAAATAAACACTAGAGAAGAATTGATACAAAGAATAAATTCAGCGTTTGAGACAATGAAGCAGGAGATGATGTTGAAAATAACGACTACAGAAGTTAGAAGACGGGGCCGTGCTTGTATTAGGAATCACGGCCGTCATTTTGAACATGAAAAATAAATAATTTTAATTCAAATGTTGTTTTAATTAGTCTGCCTAAAATAAAAAATTTCTACCTCAAATTGGTTTGTAGGCCCTAATTTCAATAATTTGTAAGATATCCGCATAAATGATATCTCAAAAGAAAGAGCGATTATCAAGCTTGTCTTCAAAAAGGTTTGAACAAAAAAAGCACCCTCCGTTTTTTTTTTAAATAAGGTTTAAAAGACGTATTGTACAAATTTTTTATTTTTTCTGAGCTTTAAATGTCTGTAAAAAAAATGTCTAATGACACAGAAGCCTAAAACATGTTTTGCTTGATTGCTTACACATTACTTTAATTAAATAAATAAAAAATGAATTCATTTATCATTCAATTTGGCCATAATTATGCAGTTTACATTAAATTTTGAGAATTTCCGAAAAAAAAACTTAAAAATTGGTTAAAAATATTTGGTAAGACTTCGTCTAAGACAACCATGGCTTAAATGGTTCTAAATTGTCTGTACTATCTTCGCCTTAAAGCTTTGCACCCATCTTCCAATCACCCTGTATATTCACTTTAAAAATAAATAATTAAATTAAAATAAACTAAATATTTAAGGGGGTCCCATAGAACAAACGTGATTTGTTTGCCATTGTTATAAATAATGGTACCTTCGTGTGCGAGTCCGACTCGCACTTGGCCGGTTTTTTGCTAATTACTCTTACACTAAATTAACGCATTCTAATCCTAGTGATATTTATCACAAGTTCACAACCTTGTTTAGTACTACAGGTAATATATCTCACAGCTCCAATAAGACTGCGGAGAAATTCAAAAGTAAACAAAGCTAAGGAAGTAACTTCTTATCGGTAGAACAAAGAAAACAGTACGGTACTACTACTCACTAGGGCGACGGAGTTGTTGTTCTGTTGGAGCCACCGCAGTATGGCACTGGCTGTCGTGAAGTCAGGTCGTGGGGGCGGAGGTACTGCGTGTTGGAGCGAGCTGGCCAGTTGCTGTGCCAGCTCCAAGGCTCGGGCGCGGGCCGCGCGACCTGGCCCCGTCGTCGCCGAACCACCCGTACCGCCTGCCTCTGAAACATCAAACAAGATTTTATTAGACGAGATTTTTTTCAACCTATTTTTTCCCACGGCTGGGCAAAGGTCTCGTTCATACTTTTCCAATTTTATTTCTGTTTTGTTTTCTCGGGCCTACCGGTCCGGAATGAGGCCAAAAGATGGAAAATAATTTCAAAAATTCGTATACAGGGTGATTTTTTCGTCATGGGACTTTTAGTACCTAGTAAAAAAATTAAGGTAAAAAGAACAATGTGGTAAAGGATGAATCAGCTCGATTAACCGAAATCTATTTGTTTAGCAACTATCATCACATCTGGAGTTAAAAACAAAATTACATCAAGACAAAGACGAGGGCAATGACATCACTACAACATAAGTATGATGCAATGAAGTAGTATTTAAGTATTCAAGCAACGATGAGTTAATTACGATGAGTTAAACTTTGACATTGTCCATACTAAGTTCAAAGTAAACTGCTACCTTACTATCGGTTCATTATAACTTACATTACGAGAAACAATGAAGCTACACAAAACTCAGTGTGCTAGCAGGCACTAAAGAGAGATAAAGAAAAAACTTGTTTTGAACTTAAAAGTCTTTACTGAGCGCTACATCAACGCAATAGATGGCGTTATTATGCATATCGTAAAATGTAGACGAAATATATGCGATTCAGAAATAATTACACAGAAAATATAGGTTTTTTATAGTGTAGTATATCCCAAAATTATGATAACTACGCATGTGACATAGTTCGTTAGCTATAGTGTCCTCTAATAAATCAATTCAACCAAAAAGCCTGAATCGCGCTATTATGATTTTCACAGTGCTTCGTATATAAGGAAAGAGCCATGCTGAACCGTTGGAAGTGTACGTCTTCTGCTGTGTCGAAACTTACTGGGCATTGATCGCTGCTCAATGCAGTCGCATCTGTTTAGTAAGAAAACGTCACGCATTTCACGGTATAGTTTAACGATGTTAAACCGGCTGGCTTGTAGCGTGCGCCGACTCCCGTTCGCCCGGACGGCCGGCCGCGACGGTGAGGCTCGCGCACATTCCCTGACCGGCCTTTGCAATACGCGTTGTTAGTCTAAACACCGGGTTTAGAAGTCTTGAACACTTCCACGTGCAGGCGCTGACCACGTCAGGTGCCAGATTTTTGTAATTTTAATTTACATGGTGCAAATCCACAATGAGTCGGAACTGTTTACTGACCAATGACATAGTGTCAACTAAGCTACTCCTTCGGTGCCATATCAATATCGGTATTAAATAACCGAAAGGAACACCGTCATTCGAGACATCGACGAGCTTCAATGCGCATTATTATTATGTAGGTACGAATATTGTATTTTCGCAGTCATGTATAGTATGACCTTTAATGTATTTACAAAACTCGCTCTGATAATATACGCGACATCCACCGCATATGCCAAGCTTTGATGTAGAGTTAACAAACCAGCGGCAGAGAATTAACAAACTTTTGCATTCACCGTAATGTGGAGTTAGGATTTGTTAATTTTTTTCCATGCGGGTCTGGGGCTCTGGGCGAAGAATGTTTCAAAGCTTTTCTTGTAACTAATGCTTAGATCATAATGTTATGTGAGCTTTCTATTGCAAAGGTCCACAGTAGTGTGCATCTACAAAGGGTTTGAGTAAATTCGTTTTACAGTGAACCTCAATTCTCAATTCAATTCTCAATTCTTTATTGCATTCCATATGTATTTATAGATGGTATAAAAAAAAGTAAAAGATCAGTCAGACCGCAATGGTCTGATAGATGGTAAGGCGGTGACGGTGACCCGAGTATTCGTCGCATCAGTTTGATTCCTGACCTGGATTAACCCAGTGGAGTTAATGTTTTAGGAAATCCTCATTGGCAGCCCGATGCTAGTAATTGTGGTTGCTATGCCACATGCTTGCCTACCTCTCTATGTGGAATTATCAAGTGTTTTCAACAAAATGTGGGTTGAAGACCGTTGCCGAACTCACTCTACTACATTCACAGACTACAATTGACTACATTTGAGTATGCTGAACATTCAGAAAAATATTAGTACACAAGGTAAGTGATCCTATTTCAAATGAGGTCTCTACTCCTCTTGATTAAAAATCTTACTACCTTTACCTACTCTTCTTGATTAACAAACTTAATCAGGAAGAGGTCTCTACGGCATTGTATCCGTTTATTATACTCTGATAAGTATTTTGTTCGTCACGGTGCGGGTAGTAATGATAGAATGATACATAATTCGATATGGAGATTAGTTTGAAAATAGAATCTTATAAATCTCCATTCATTAACCACCGTACAGCCAGCATAAGAGCCACGACACAAATCTCTTCGAAATTACTCCACTCGCGCAAATTGCGCGGGGACCGAGTGAATTGCATCCGCCTATGAACAATGGCGCTTTTGCTTCGAACAAAAAAAATCTTCATCATTTTACCCTTCGTTATAATAGTAGGAACGTTGCGATATCTTCATACCGCGCTACGCCACCGCATATTATATGACCAGCTCTATTATTTTCAGGATAAATAACCGGACACGTAATTAGCACATGTTCACATGTGACTCCGAATTTACGGGCTTAGAGTAATATTATTGTTGTGGTTTGGGACTGAGAGGAAATACGTAGCTTAGCTAGGTAGGTATGTGAAATGTGCATACGTTGCGGTATCTGGGAATCCGTAGCATCTGCATCGCCGAACAACCGCTGCGTACAGATATCCAGCAGCCACCACCTGGTCACGTGTTCGGGTAAATGCCAACACCCCGGCATTGCAATCACATCAAACACTCATTTTAAACTTATCACTGTTTCATACGACTTTTAAAGATTCGGTTATGCTTTAGCTTTTCCGGACTTCACAAAGTATTTCATTTTCGATGATTTTATCGGACACATCATCCTTTAGCTAGTTAAAATATTGGGGAAGATTTACTCACACAAAACTAATAACACGGAAATCACCAAAAAATAATAACAGAAGCTTTCATCCGGTGTACCGGAGAAAAATATTTTATTACGAACGTATAAATTTTCCCGGTGACCCGCTTTGGCTTCACTCGAAGGCAATTTTTATGTTTGACTCGTACGGTGCACTTTTAACATGTTTTCTTATTGAACTCTTAAGTGGCATATGACTGGTATGTAATTTTAAACGGAATAGTAATTAATGATGTAAAATTTTTAAATATCTTTTGAGAGAGAAATTTTTGAAGAATGACTTAGGGCTTACTGGAAAACTCGAATGCTTTTGTAGTCACGGAAATTTGAAAAAATTAAAAGAAAGGTGGGTTTCTTGTAACTGGCTTTTGCACCCGACTTCTTTTGCTATCCAGGATAAAAGTTTTATTTTTCCTGTAATCTTTACATAAACTTCTATCACATAGAATAATTTCAGATTTTTATCTATGCAAACTTCGGAGAAAAGGCGATTACTCCGTCAATTATGAACCGATTTTGAAAATTCTTTTTTTGTTTGAAAGGGTATACTCCCGAGGTGGTCCCATTGCCACCAAATCAGAATCTGATGAGGGGATCCCATGGAAATCGAGGGAAATCCTCAAATTTTATATGCAAACCTATAGCGATTTGGATATTTTTTATAGTAACTCGTGCATTTGCTCTCGGAAAGCACCATTTGGTGAAGTGGAACTGATGTTGGAGACCACAGATGGCCACCGGAACAATATAATAATGAGTACCTATTTAACGGGTTGCGATTAAGCAATTTATGCTCGTCACTATGCATATGGTGAGTGGCAGTTCTCCTGGTTCTTACCAGGAGAACTCCTCAACAATCAACGTCCCAGCATCGGGAAAAGCAATATTTTGCAAAAGGTGATGAGCAGTTAACATTAGGCTATTGTAAATTCAAAACTGACCCACTAAAAAGTGAAAAATAAAAAACTTTTTACAAAAAAATAATAACCGACTACCAAAAATAACACTACAAAGTGAAAAATAATTTTAATTTCGGAAGTCGGTGGCAAAAAACTCAAATACAGATCCAAAGAAACCGACTTCCGAAATTAAAATTATTTTTCACTTTGTAGTGTTATTTTTGGTAGTCGGTTATTATTTTTTTGTAAAAAGTTTTTTTACCATTTTGGTACGGAACCCTAAAAACCATAACAAACTATAATGAAGAGCTTTTTTTTGTCTATCAAGGTGTACACAGAGATAAGCCGCATCCAATTGGGCTTAGTGGACACTGGGAGATGAAGGGTAGAATTTACGAGCGCTGATGAAAATGTTGAACAAAAAATACGGATGGTACCTGTTGAACATACTGAAAATGGTAGAAAAGAACCCAAAGAGAGGATAGTAATTACGAAACTTTCTAAGCTCAAAGAATAAAAGTAAATAGAAATAGTGAACGGAGGGAATAAGGCACACCATTTGTTAAAGAGAAAATTGAACTAGACGTTGGTGTGGCACTGTTATTAGTGCTACTATATTTTCTACCGTATTGGGTACAAGCTTTAGGTGGTCATGTCGTGTCGTGCGTGACAAGACTGACAAGATAAACGTTTATATGTATATCCCTGAAAATATATAGACTCATTTAATAATGAGTAAATTATCTACTATTGGTTTTCTATAAGGGTCTTTAAGGGGGTAAGTATATTTTATTTATATGGAGAAGATACAAGATGTATCTTCTCCATATAAATAAAATATACTTTCTTATTTAAAATGACCTTGCATAAAATATCAATTTAAATGTTTTTACTAAAATAACCCATTACAAAAGTAAACAAGAAGAGGAAAAACACAAAAGCTTCCCAGCAAATATTTGTGAAATGAGGACACCAGAGATAAGAAAAACGCCTGAAAATTTAATCTTGACGCTATCCAACTGAGATTAAATTCTCTTGTTTGTGTTCATTATAACAAGAGAATATTCCAAGGCAGAATATTACTAGTAGAATATCCTGGGAATTCTGATTCTATAATTCTAAAATAAGCATTACGTTTATAAAATTACGCTACCAAATTATAAATATTATGTCTTCTGCACCTCGTAAATAAATGAACCCACGTAAAAGAGATTAGAAGCGGATTATTTCTGCTTTTACTGTAACTTTAATAAATGCAGAATGTAATCCAGGATTGATCAGTGCTAACAAAAGGATCGCGGTTTCAATTGTGGATACTCGGGTATTGCGGGTATCTTGAGTTTTTTCATTATTTTTATTAAACTTGATGTTCAAGAAGACTTATTTATGTTTTTTTTTCTTCAATACATTATAATGTTTTGCTTAAGCGTAGGTTTGAAGACTTAAATAAATCACTTCAACAGAATAACGAATAGGTCGCGGTCGTACTGAACATAAATTAATTCCCGTGAAGAAGTGGATGCAAAACAAGAACCTGTCATTCTGCTGAGCCCGTTGCTCATTAAAAGCGTGAAATACCGCGACTCTCGATAAATAATAACATAAGTATACAAAATATTACATTCCAATTAACTGACTTGGCTTTAAAAAGATTAATGGGTTTGTTTTAAAGTAACAGTGAGTGATAATTATTTTAATTAAAGGCAACGTAAAAAAGTAATTAAGTGAGTACTTGGTAACAATAGCGAGGGCAATTTGACGCGTGCAGATTATTCGCAAGGACGACGGAGCGTCCGCGGAGGCTGCGTGCGGGCGGCGGACTGGCGCCACGCCACCCTCTGTTCAACAGTTTGCACCCTCTCCCACGAAAATGTCACCCCTATTTCCTTTAAAGCCTACAATCCGCCTGTTACACTCGAAGATCATTCAAAATTTACTTCTCACGTATTTTATACTAGCTTCTGCCCGCGACTTCTTCCGCGTGCAATTTCTTGTTCCCCGACCCACTGCGTCGCATTCCATCGCCCACCCTAGCGGGGGACGGCGATGCAACGCGACGCAGTGGGTTACCTCGTTTTCTCTTAGCGTTCTTTCTGACTTTTTAGGGTTCCGTGGTCAACATGGTACCCTTATAGTTTCGCCATGTCCGTCTGTCCCCAGCTTAGCTCAGACTCTTAGTACTAGAAAGTTGTAATTTGGCATGGGTGTACCTATTAATCACGCCAATAAAGTGGTAAAATAAAAGACCTAGACCTCCCTTACACGTAAAGTAGGGATGATATTATTATTTCACGGCTATCCCATGGTATGGCCGTTTAAAACATTTTCTGATTCAGGGATCCGTTTAGCATAATATTAAGCTTTAAAGGCTTCTACATACCGGGGCGACTTGTCGCGCGACGCGACGCGTGAAAGTGTGTGGGTCCCCCTCCCTGCCAGCTAAATGGTTGTTATTGACTTATTGGATAAGTGAATAAAATCATGGCTGTATATAACGAAATTAAAAGGAAAACTATCACAGCTATTATAAGTAGCCTTTACAAATTAACGAGTAATAGTCGACCAACTTACATTTGCAGTTGGAGAATTGACCGTGACGTATATCGATGCATGAGGAACATATTTTTCAACTACAATGTTAAGATTGTTTTTGGGACAAATTCATCCCAACTACGGAACCCTTACATAAAGCAATAGCTGTAAGTAAGTAACTATAAGTCTGTAACTCGAAGTCACAAATGATCTACACATACATCCTAAACTCACGCCTCCTTCCAATGGACGGCAGAAACTATAGAACCACCACCTGCTACGCTCCTTACATACTCCTTTTGCTTCGTTTACGTTTATACATCTGGACATACACGCACGCTGGTTGCGAGTACTACGCACCTGACCTTTCTGAAGAACATAGCATAACCAATTCGGTCACTATAATATGTCCTCCTCCTAGGGCGTCCCCTCTCGGCGTTTCCACTCACATCTGCCTTATAAATACCTTTTATTAGTCACGTTTCATTCATCCTCTTAACATGAACAAACTATCTAAGCATACTCTTTTCAATTTTTGTCAGTACATCTTCTTTTAAACCACACTGTTGCCCTATCACACAATTTTTTCATCATGACTTTATGAGTCACACCACACATGCTTCGCAAGGAACGCATTTCCACCATCACAGTAATAAAATATTAAACACTACATACTCCAATACCTCTAGATTGGCAATTTAGCCGAATGTGAAAATTATTGGTTAATTTGAAGCAGCTGTAGCTTAATTGCTAACCATTTATTATTAAAACTCATTCAGCAACACATCATCTATTAAATAATTAAATGAGTCTGGGAAATATATAAGAAAAAAACTTTAAGGCCTCCCCAGGCACCTAGTTTCACCTATGGAAATTACTAGGAAGGTAACAATAGGTAAGTAGCTGGCTGGTGGTGGCTAGGTAGGTATATTTGGGTACTGTTTAAAAATTCAAAATGATTTGAGTATTTGATAAACAGGTATTATTTCAGACTATTAATTAATTAAAATGTTCAATTTAACTAAATATTTGTAATAAGGATTTTTGTCAGCATTTACAGAAACTAGTTGTTTTTAGGCAGAGGATAGGGTGTTGTGGCGCAGCTTGGGAGAGGCCTACGTCCAGCAGAGGACTGCCATAGGCTTAGTTGATTGATTGATTGAGTTGTTATTAGTAAGACGGGGTGGTGTCCCCAATGCCACGTCAAACCGCGTATTTTGCGTACAGGTGGGGAAAACTAATCATTTGTTTTGAACACGTTGTTACAAACTGGCTCTTTATTATTTGACCCGTGAAATAAATTACATATATTCCAAGAGGCCATTAGACCTCTCAAAATTCGTTTTTCTATCTGCAGGCTGCACAATTTGTATCAGTCAGTTATGTAACTGTTATCAGATAACATGGCCAATCAATGCAATATTAAAGAGACCTCAAAGTTTGATGGATCTGTTCTATCGGAACACATGTCACTACCGTTTATTATGTCTATGATTGAGTGTGACATACAAGAAGTTCATTTAATTATGCTGGAGAGTTTGTTGCGCCACTTCTTCCCAGCTGAAGCACTAGGAAGTAGTTGAGGGTGAGCATTTTGGGGACTGTCTTATGTAATTTTAATGTTCAATAAGTGCTGACTCTCAGCCTAGTTTGAATAAATGACTTTTGATTTTATGGATTCATCTCTCTTCCATTCAGACTTATCCTAAAAAAAATCTGTACCTGAAACTTTTATAAATGAACCCTTAATTTAATAATAGACAAAAATGGCAAATTTATGTAATTAGTGGTAAAATGAAGCAGGAAGTTATTATTTAGAGTTTTGCGAGTATAGCTGAATAAATGTCTAGCCTTGTCATTCTGTGCTTTACTTCCTTTCCCACACAACCAAAAACACTACAATTAATTCATTATAGCAACAATAACGTCAACCACTAAGTGGGGTCCTGGTGACCTGTAATACAGGTTTTTTCTAAAACCTTCTTCAGGCACCAGCTCTCACAATGTGAATTTTTATAGTCCAAAACTGTTAAGTGCTACAAAACAATGAGAGGTGAGAGAAAATAAATAAACTTATTTAATGGAAATTACATTCAACCTTGACTCTGTAAACAGTGAATTAAAAATGTATCTACCAACAATCAAGTCAATTCATTTACAAATTTTAAAGAATGCAATTTACTTATTCATTTATATAGGAGAATGCGGATAGAAGTGTGAGTACTCGATATATTAAGTTTTAAATAATCCACAATCCGTAATTTAAATACCATTATTAACATTATGTGTGTCTATGGAAAGTTGAGAAAACAAAATAAGAAAGTTATCATGAGTAGGTAACTTTCAGCTGAGGTTATTCTCTTTTATCTACTATATCAGTTTGCTCTTTCTACTATTAATGTCATAGTATCTCACTTAAACAAATTTTAGAATGGTTTCAGTCATACTAAAGTTAAATTATCATAAAAACCCATTAATCAATGAACCATGAAGCTATCAGAGTGAATGTTACTTGCTGTTAAAACCTATTATATATGTGAAGTGGATGCTCTACAAACAAATTATTCTAAATCGTTTAAAGCTAATTGTTCTTACCGGCTATAATCCCATCCATCTGCAGCAAAGCAGCTTCCAATAACTTCGTTGGATCAGATTCGGGCGAAGTCGGGTTATTATCGCCATCAACTTCTGTTGTTTTTCCCATTACACCGTCAGTAATTAGTAATGTTTGCTTAAAATATGCTATAAATTACTTTGTAACTTTTAGGATAGTTACTGAAAGTTTTGAGGAATATTAGGAAAAGTTAACTTTTTGTCAACAAAACTTTGACTTGACATTTCACAGTTCACTATTTCAGTTTTTGACAGATTGACATGACATGGCTGACATTTTCTTTATTTGGCAGTGGCAGAAAGTCGTACAGCCTTTTTTTTTTTGGGTGGAAAATGATCAAATAACGTCTCCCACTCGGGCGGAGCGGAGGGCATGTCAGACTTTTACTGACTAAAACCCACCCGTGTTCCTTCAGTTTCCTGTGTGCTAGGACCACGATATCCCTTTCGGACATACTCGCAACCCTGGCAGTCATTGGCCCTACTCCCGACGCCCGGGGCGTCTCTTGCGGCGACTAGGGGCGTGAGTGGCATCCTCACGCGTTCCGGCTAAGTTTTAGTTGACAATCCAATGAGTTGGGAGTCCATATTTTTTTTATAGATAGATAATATTATTAGAAGCCTTCACGTAAAGTTTTAAGTTGCGGAGATAAATGTCGTCCTCTATTGTTGGTAAATTCAGTTTTAAAATTCGAAAGTTATTTATATATAAGAATTAAATTATTAGAATATAAAAAAAACTTATATCTCAAAAAGGGGGGCGGGCTTCGCAACTTTTCCTTCACAGGGGGTGTTCTAACCCCTACTCCCAAAAGTTCGAAAGTTAGGTTAGTATATCAAAAAAATCATATCTCAAAAAGGGCGCAACTTATCCTTCATAAGGGAGGTTCTAAATTATTCACTCATAAGACTCTTCATTTGTACGTATTTTTGAATTGGTTAAACTAAAATCATACCTACTATAACGAGTGCTTTGTCAGGCAAGGTCTTCGAGCAATTAACCTATGCTCTAAGGGCAAGGTAAGATAGAATCCTGGTTAGTGGATCACCAGCACCACTAATGCCTTGAGCACACGTACTGAGTAGATGGGTGAGACAGTGCTCTCGGACCCTGTTCTATTTACTAGATCGAGTGCCCACCTGCGCGCTTCCCCGCACTGACTCGTTTGCCCACTCGGCAGGTAGGTTAGGTATAAACATGCACTCAGTGCGTACCTACTCGCCACACGGGCCACTCACGTCGCTCACAGCACGCTACCGTACATTTTTTAATTTTCTTTTTGCGTTCCATTTTCTCGCTAGACTGCAGCGTTGAAACTGAACTAACTGACTGACTCGGTGCCAAGTTAAAAAATAAACACCTACTCGTCTACACAACTCTCTCGGCCTAGTATCATTTTGCTATCTCGCCCGTCTACTCGGTACGTGTGGTCAATCAAGGTATAACCGTATAACAATGCTACGGCTACGCTCTCTGTTTTACAGCGAGACGTCGACCGGTGTGCAAGAGAGAGCGCGCGAAATGGAGTTCTAGTTATCGCGACAATGTGGCCGTAATCACAGAATAAGTAATGTTGGATTATTCGATTAAAAAACTGTCTGCGAAGTGGGGGCCCCAATAGTGCAGCAGAAGCGTCTTGTAAATGTAGCTAACTAGCCATGCACCCGTGACCGGTGTAAACTCTATAATCGCTCTGCTAAAACTCAAGTTTTGTTTTTGTTTTGGAGCCACTAACCCCGTCATATTCTAATCGACGGTAAATGCTCGATTGAAACTTGATGGCGGCTCTGAAGTGCACTACTGGCTGTGCAGTACTGCACCCCCGCTGACACGTGTATTTTTTACCCGCCTCTTAATCCGAACCGCCTTATAGTTTGAATTGGGAATTGTACCCTCCTTCCCGTCATCTGTATCTTTGATCGACATTGTTGCATAGTGATAAAAAAACGGACCCTCTTAAAGGGTTCCGTAGGAGCCCTTAACCCAAGTTCGAACGGGCGATTTTTTTTCGCGCACTAGATTTTCAACTCTCGGAATTGAGCAGAGCATTGAGAATCCAATAGAGCCCATCCCGGCGCGTCTAGAAAACACACTTAGATTTTGAACTCTAGACGCTAAGCAGAGCGTTGGAAATACAGCGAAAACAAATTCCCCGGGTACAAAATACGCCCGTGCGTACCTGCCGGGTAATTGCGTAGCACACATAAAATGACAATTGATCGCAACGGGTTTTTCATTTTGACAGTTCACCCACGTGCATTGCGTTAGTTACGTTGCCGCGTTTTTGAGCAGACGAATTTTTCAACTTAAAAAGCAATGGATTAGCAAAACTATCTTTTAATCACATTAAAAGTGCGTTACGCAATTAGGGTGCTAGGGTTATTATTACAAACTAGCTGCTCCCCGCGGCTTCGACCCCGTCGATTTTTCCATAATAACAGTAAGTTACTCCCTATCTGCCAGTGAAAGTTCCGTTAAAATCAGTCCAGCCGTTTCGGAGATTAGCCGGAACAAACAGACAGACAGAAAATTTAATAAATCTTTTTTTTGTTATATCTACCGTATATACTTTCATAATTATGCATTTAGAAATGCAATCTGTTATTTTGACATTACACACTTCAGTTTAATTTATTTGTATGGATACACAAAAAACAACTTAGATTATAGAAGATAGCTGAGTAAGTGGCAAAGAATGTTGATTTTCTAAGATTATAAAATATTCAAGAGAGTAGTTAGATACTGCAGCATGGAGGATTATAATTGAGAACAATAATTTAAAACAGGGAATTACTAACATCACTAAAATAAAAAAACCTCCTTTTGTATGTCATAGTTTATTAATATTTCATTAGACCCTTTACCAAATTATTATAAAGTAAATAAATAGAACTACATATTCGGTAGTAAGTACCATTTGTTTATAACCCTTAATCGTCACATAAAAACGACAAGAGCAATTTATTATCAACTGCAAATAAACTTTTCTATGAAAACAAGCATAACAGCCACATTGTATAAAATGTATTCTTCTATACATAATTAAATAACATTCGATTTAATTTCCCAGATTCTAAAAGGTGTATAAATTTAAATGTGACAATTTAAAAAAATGCACACTTCTAAATAAAATTTCATATTTATATAATGATAATATAATCAATATTAAACTATTGATCTAAGGCACAATCTGCTACAATTTGATATAGTAACTATCACTCATGATTCCAAACTGGTTCCTCGTAAGTAGTAACCCTATGATATATTAGTACAGTTTGATATTCTCATAAGAGCGTTCATCCCGCGCGAGCTGACAACGTCGCATTACTAGAGAGTTTTCGTGATTATTTGATTATTTGTGAAATTTAAGTCAAAGTACAATTTTTTTTTCAGCCAAGTACTTACTTGGATTGTTGGTTATAATATAACCAACAAACCAAATATATTATTATAACAATATATTATTATTTATACTATTTTTAGACAGTAATTTGGGTATTTACTCATAAAAATTGACATATTATATTATTATCAATTATTTTATTTTTGCAGTATTAAGATTATATATTTGTATTTACTATAGTAAATACAAATATAATGAAAAAATAATTAAAAAATACAGCATATTAGTACTTAGCTGAAAAAAACAGTACTTTGATTTCAATGTAATAAAAAAAAATCTCGAAGACCCTCTACAAATACGACGTTGCCAGCTCTCGCGGGATGAACGCTCTTAATATTGATAACATGAAGTAACAGAAAAATATCAACGACAAATTCAATCTGCTTATAGTTACTAATTGCTTTTAACCTTGTTATTTTTTCTATCTTATATTACATACATAACAACTTAAAATAATATTATAATGTTGGTAAGCTGTGTTTTGGTATTAAGGTGAGGATCGCTACACTAAATATTCTGCTTTTATTATTACATATTATATGGTGTATATTATAGTGTTCATTTAAGATACAACCAAATCTATCCGTATTGTAAGTCACGCTGCTCAAGTTTCAAAGTAGGAATCAATATTTTTTTTAATAAATGACGAGAATGTTCAATTAGGAAAAAGTTCCCAAAATGTTACTTTAAAAATACTGCTTGTATCTACACGATTGATGATGTAATTTTAGGTCAACAATATTCTAAAACAACGTCGAATACTTTACAGTTTGTATTACTACCACACAAAAAAATAAAATATTTACTTCAAACCGCAACAATCAACAATGTTATTGCTGCATTGCAAATAAATCAAACAAGAACCACTGCACGAGGTTGCAATTCATTTATCGAGTTCTATGTTGATTTTTTAACAATGCAAACATCCATGTAATAGAAGTTAAATAAATACAACTACATCTTTAAACCTCTGCATTCTGAAAACATTTTATATTTAAGATCTGTTCTTAATTACACCTAGAATCTATAAAATATATTACTCTATTAAATATTAAAGGCAATATCTATCATTAGATATGGACGGATTAAGTAAAGGCGCCCAACGGGGGTTACCGATTAATAATATTAATAGCTCTTATACTAAACCTACACTTGTATTAACATTAATTGCGGCGCGCCGGGACCAAAAATATAATAAAACATTCAAGTTCTACATAACCAACATGTGAAACAGCATAATATAAGAATCTCTATAAATAAATATGTGTTGCTCATTTCAGGTAACTCACTATGTCCATGCAACTCACGGACGGACTACCGCCTGCGCCGACTGTTAACCTAATACCAATGCATTAACAAAACAAAATAAACTTCGTTGGTAAACATAATTTCAGTTCCATCTAAGTCAATTTAGTAAACTTATCAGGCAAGACCACAACCGATATTAAGTACTTAATTGCTAAAGGAATGTAAATCTCAGGTTAAAACAAAGAATGGAACGGATTCACCCACGTTATGAAGTACGAATACGTTGTACAAAAATGTACCTAAAATAAGAAATAACATGTATATTATATGAAATAAAAATACGACGCTTATCTTCTTAATTTCGTTAATGTGGATAGTCTAAAAATTTGAGATTAAAATCGAAATTAATCCTGATTATGATTTTTTTATAGATAAAAGTTTAAAAGACAATTTAGTAGTACTTGCTACAAAAAAGATGATAAAATCGTTTACCACAAAGTTGAGCATTTTTCTTAAAATAAATTATTTATCTATTTTGATTAATCCATAAAATAAGGAGCTTAGAACTCAACAATGATTAACCAATCTGCCTGCTTGAAATTTTATATAATATTAATAAATAACGAATCTATCTTAACAGGCACCAATAAAAGCACATGCAACTTTCTGTGGAGTATTTCAAACTATAAACATGAAGTGAACTAATATTATTATGCTTTTGTGCGAGTACAACACTCAACATGCTCCATGCTTGAGCTTAATTGAGCAAGATGTGCTAAGTATAGCCACTCGTTAATTTGTTGTTTAATAAGTTACAACATTTTAAACTTACTTTATTTGTTACTTTTATCTCAAATGGAACTCGAAACAGAAAGTGCTTTTTAACTACAAATAGTAGATTGACTTTTTAAGTACATAATGAAATTTAAAATTCTAAGAATGTAAAATATGTAAGTATTTTAGAAAAAAATAAATAATAACAACAAAATAATTTAACTTGTACATTAAGTATTAGTCGTGGACTTGCATCACATGCACTTTATAAAAGGAAACA
Organism: Tiliacea aurago; assembly: GCA_948098905.1. Lineage (NCBI taxonomy): Eukaryota > Metazoa > Arthropoda > Insecta > Lepidoptera > Noctuidae > Tiliacea > Tiliacea aurago. The sequence goes on along the minus strand of OX402579.1, from coordinate 9,634,745 downwards.
TAAATAAAAACGGAATGTAGAATTTATAATTCCTGTCTGTACACAATCACAATAATTAAACCATCACGGATTATTATAGGCTTTGCCTTTCTATAACTTCTCAACAGCGAAATGTAAAAATATATATTAATTTGTACACTCTTCACCATAAGTTTTATTTTAATAAACATTTGTAAAATTCACTATCGCACCAAAATACTCTAAAATGGATTTTTTTGAAATCACGGTAATGTACAGTTAAGTACTTCAAGACAAAAAATAAATATAAAATATTTTAAAGATAATTTGAGTAGGTAGTTACTTATTCCCCACCAAAGACTGAATAATTTTCGTCAATCTCACAAAATGGAATGTATACGTCATAATTTGGAATGTAAGTAATAACAATTACTGCTGAATTTCAGCTTATTTTATAAGTCTTATTATAACTCAAATTTATTAGACATGACCTCGTATTATTTTTTTTATAACCATCTCATATCCCTTTTTTATTTAAGTACTAAAATATCCATATAAATATCTTCGCACATTAACTATTTTAACCACTAAATATACCTTGACATAATTTGCACTTTAAAAATAAACAATAGCTTCGGGGGGACGTTCAGCATATAGCATATTCGAAGCACTTCAACATACAGTGCCTGCTTTAAATAAGGAATGTAGTTACACACACAAAACAAGATGAGAGAAACAATTAATTGTATCTAATAACCGTACATATGTTAATTATAAGGTGTAGTATCTTCGAAGTGCTTACGGACTATGCACACATAGCATACGAGAAGTGCATCATCAAACCAAAAGTCAGTGATCGAACGGCCCCCCTGCAAACAGTCATTGATGGCTCTTGCTCAGCAGGTGGGAGTTGAACTCGTACACATTGCAGCACTGCTCGCCGCAGATGTTGCACTTCCAGGGGTTGGAGTCGCAGTGGCAGCCCTTGTGGAGGAAATACAGCGTGGAGTCCGGGAAGGTTATAGAGCAAAACGTACATACGAGAGACGAAGGCAGCATGGCGGAGTCCCCGTGCGTCGACGTGATCATGCCGCCCTCGGACGGAGAAGCACGAGAAGCCTGCAATAAAAACAACAAGGCTGAAGTGCGGCATTTAGGCATATGTGAGAGAACAACTACTACTCTCTAATCCAAATTCAAAAGATTCTGTTAATTTTTAATGATTGAACTCGACATAAACGTACGCTAGAGCCCCGAGCGCGTCCACGAGCAGAGATGCGCCGGCGCAAATCTTCTCTTAATAAACTTTTTAGCGGTGACACCTTGATCAGAGATGACAGACTCGAGGATACGCCTCGTTTATCGCCCCCATTAGTTTCGCCTTCCCGCATATCGTTATTTCCTGAATCTTCTTGAGTGTTGGGTTCCTGAAACATAAAAAAAAAAACATTATTGTAGGCTTTTATACCCTAAAATTAATGTCATTAGATAATTTTAGTATTATTCTACTCTGGATGGATGAAATGGTGATAGGTCACAGGAACAATTTGCAACCCACGGATGCCTCAAGTTATGGGGTATGCACTAAGGTAGCCCACGAAATAAAAAAAAATCTTACGTTTTTTAGGTCAGTGTCGGTCGTATGTTGATTCATATATGATTCGAGACCGTAACAAGTGCAAGTGATGTTTTTTTCTGTAGAATTATATAATCATTAGAATCAGCAATACAACTCCTAATTGGCCTCAATGTCATGATTTCATGAAACTCATTCAATATGGTAATATGAACTTAGTTGTTTTGATGATTATGATTATAATTCTATAAATAAATATTTGATACGGCCGCGAATCTTGAAGATCAAAATACAACCTAATACTGACCTGCAAATTGCAAAAAACGTAAGAAAATTGGAATTTCGCGGACTACCCTGACGCTTTCATCTTAAAGAGTCTATATTACCTCAGCGCACTACTGCTGGCGGTCATGCGAGCAAGCGAGACAGGGAGAAGACTCCAAGGCACCGATAATTTAGTTTATTTCTTTTTACGGTGAAATAATGGTAATTAAAAAAATAATAACATAAGACCTGCTTTAAGTATAGTTATTTCAGTTAATGTGCAGTTTCATTATCTAATTTGAAGTATTTTTTGAATACCAGCGGTTTATTGTTCGGTTTGGAGGTAACTTTGGAATTTTTATCTATAAAAAACGTTTTATGAAATCGTGTTTTCGTCAAACATAGTACCATGTATTATGAATCCTCAACTTTACCATATATTTATTTCAAAAATAATGCTGCAGTATTTTCGACATAACGGAGGATCATGCTAAGCCATTTGTGGTAGTATAAGCTCTTAAACAGGAAAATCTACAAGTCCGTGATAAGGCCAGTCGTACTGTACTGATCGGAATGCTGGACCGTGAAGAAGACGGATGAAAAGAGATTGCATGCAGCGGACATGAGAATCACTCTACACATCCATGTCATGGATGTTGGAGTGATGAAAATGGATAAAGTAAGAAATCAGTATAAAAGGGTAAGTTTGAAAGTGGGGTCAGTGACAGAAAAGTTGAAAGGAAATCGTTTGGCTTGGTATGAGTATGTGATGAGGAGGGAAGAAACGCATGAGACAAAAAAAGTGATTGATATAAATGTTGATGGATGGAAAGGAAGAGGAAGAACGAAAACCGGACAAGTGCGAGTTGAACTCGCATGGTGAGGGTTCCGTACAATGAATATCGTCGACCTAATTCTAATATGGCGTAAGTCAAAATTGGCGGCAATTACTCAGGACGCGAAAAAAACGTTTTGTTTCTATGAAGTTCTTAGGAAACATAAAATTAATGTTCTACCGAAAATATGACTAAGTACTCAAATCTGCTTTTTATTTTTAAGGTTTTATTACTTAAAAGTTAAAAACACTTTAGATTGACCAAAATCGGACTAATACGCGTTACTATCCATTGGTAGACCAAATTTTGACTTACGCTTTATTTATTATGCTGTATTAGAATATAATATTATTATTTATTTATTTTTGTATCATTAGAATTAGGTCGACGATATGTTATCTACCATATTTTTTATCCCAAGAACAAACTTAACATTGTAGTTGAAAACATTTTCTCCCATACTTTCCAACTGAAAATGTAAGTTTGTACGCACAATATTGAGAGATTTACCATGTTATTTTAACACCATAGACTTAGGTTTTCCTGTAATCTATAAATACAGAACTGAATCAGTATTTTTTTCAAAATTTTAGGCTCAGCAGTTTCGGAGATAAGGGGTAGGTTTATTTTCATCTATTTTCCTAAATAACTTTAAAACTATTTATTTTAAAATTATTTCAATTATACAAAAAGAAAACGTGTTGTGCCGACAAGTACAGCAAGGGCAGGTGCATGATGATGATTAGATAATTTTAGTATCATTGCAAAATATTTTAATACTAGGAATAGGGGAAAGGCGTTACTTTAGCATGGCTTACCTGTTTGATGGGTATCAGTGTGATGGACGGAGTTATGTTAGTAGGTAATCCAGATGATAGTGAGCTGCTAGCGATTGCGCTGTCGCCGGATTGTGGTGAGCTGGGGCCTTCGCCGTTCATGCGCGATTCTATAACACATTGGAAAATTTCAATTTACATAATTAAAATGGTCAAGATACGTCAATACAAATTATCTTTATTTGCAGTTAAAACAAGAAAGAGACGAGAGAAAGTAACAACTGTAAGTTTAACCCAAAATCTTAGTTAATTCCTCAGAACACCATCTAAAAACAAGCTGTATTTTTCGCGCTCTGACTGGTAGAAAAAGATAGCAATACTTATTATTTTAGTGTTGCGTGCTTAATGTCCTTATGATTATGTAACTAAACGCAACAACGAATTTTAATGTTACTTGCAGGAAGGTAAATTTTTGTAGCAAAAACAAACCACCTTATTAAAAAAATCTAGGTAGATAGGAGCTTTCAGTAGAATTGTTATCCTTATTAAGAAGTGGCTTTTTCAATAGGTCATTTGGGAGTCAGGTGTTCTTTTTTGAGTAAAAAAAATGTGTTTTAATCCGCGCAAGCGTAACAGGAATGCCTAAATTAAGTTATAGTCAAATAATTTCTCACAAATGGTCTCCATTAAAGTAGTTTATGATGTTCAATACTTTTAAATAACACTTGATTATCTTCTTAGCATGTCGAGTGCAATCTTTAATGGACTTGGTCCAGAATTCGGACGTGTTTGGAGCCAGCACTAGCGTCGATCAGTTCCTGTAACGTGCAGACGACAGGGGACAGGGTCTATGAATCAAGTCTACTTGACAGTCTGATTAGCTTCTATATAAAACTGTACTTTATTTAAGCCATTCCTTAGTTATCTTTCACACACTCCTGTTTATGAGCTTCCTATTGTCCCAATACATACCTTGTAGATAATTTTATACCTACTTAATCTTTACAGTATAATTCTCATAGTTACCTGAGTTGCCTAAATGGTTTTGGCCTGGAGAAAAAGTTTCGTTGTTGTCGGCCATAGAAATCTCAACATGTGGGGTCAAATAGTGCATGGGTGGTGTTGCATTATCCACGGAGCGGGCGCCGTTGCTGTCACCGCTATCAGAGTACGTAGCAGCGACGGAGACTGATAAGCTGGATCCTAATGCACCGAGGGCGTTGATAGCACTGGGATCCATTGTACCATCAGAGTACGCGGCATTGGCAATACCCGCAGCAAGGAGAGATACTGAAGAGTTATTGCCTGGACCAGGGTTGTCCAAGTCGATGCCATGTCTGTAAAATAAAATACCGAGTCATAGGAGGAATCTATAGTTAGTAACAATAATATTCACACAATGCATTTAAAATAAACCAGTCACAAGAAAAGTTGCTGTTAACCATACCAATCAAATGTCCTAGAACGATTCGCGACACGAAAGCGTCACGCCTGTTTAAATTGTTAGGTAAAGAAATTGAATTACCTGTTAAAGAAGTGAACCCTGAGGCTCTTCATTGTGGGAGCGCGATAACTACACAAGGGGCAAGTTTTAACGAGGTCATGCTGTCCAACGTGTTCGTTTTGGAAATGCGCGCGCATGGCAATTTGGCGCTGGAATCCTCGGTTGCAGATTGGGCAATGATACGGCAAGCTCTTGGTGTGAGTTGTGAAATGTTCTGCCAAGTGATCTTTCCTGAAGAATCTTTTTTGGCAAACCCGACATTCGTACGGCTTTACTCCAGTATGCCGCATTTTGTGTCGGCGCATGTTGGCGCCATTTGAAAACTTCATGTTGCACACGTCGCATTCAAACAACTTTCTGTGAGGTCGGGGGTCGGCGTTTTGTGCAGCTGCCACATTGTTGTTGTCAGGGGAACATTGGGCCATGTGGGTGGTTAGGGCTCGACTACTTAAAGTACTAAAACTATTGCATGTGGTACATTTTAACAATGTACCACCCCTTTTTGGAGTTTCTTTGCTGTTGGTGGCCACCTGAAAATGTTAATATAGTATGAACACTATGGCCAGACAGACTACCAAAATAAAAACTGAAGTAAAACTTTAGTTATAAACAAAATAAATAAATTTTGAAAGCTGTATTTTACAGAATTAGGTTTCTCTTGTGAACAACAGTGCATACTGATCTAAATCACAAGATGATGCAACTTCATAGTGTTAGGTCTAAAGATCACTCTAGTTCACAGCCAAAGAGTAGTAAAGACTAATTATTTTTCTCATTTACATGACATGATATTGGTATAAAACAATCACAACCCCACTCATTGCTGCAGTAGCTACAAGCATAAGATGCCGAGTGAAATATTTTGAATTTAATTCTTTAAGAAATGAAATTCAATCTATGAATGGAAAAAAATTATAAAAGCAAAATTGGTTTTTCGTTTCAAATTTGGTTTTTAGCTTTCAGTAGAAGAGGACATTATAAGAATTAAATGGCAATAACCAGTCTAAAATGGGACAGCTGTATTTTAATAGCGCCAAAAGTAGCAAGTAAAAGTAGCATTCGTTTTAGGTGAAAGTTAATATACAGATAGCCAGATAGCTGGTGGTTAAAGGTAATAAACATTTAGGTCGCCACTTCATAACAAGTGGCCTAAAAATGTATATAACTGATAGGTCTGATAAAATGTATTTTGACGTTCTTTTGCAAAGTTAATACTAAATGCCTATAACTATTTCAATTTAAACTTTAAGAAATAAATTATTCCATTATATTATAATATATTATCAAATTATAGTTTGGGCCTTTTCTGGTTTGCAATAGTGCAGGTGTGACATACTTTTAAGTTATGCACCCAAATAAGAAACATACTTTTTTTAATTCACTGTTTTATTGTTGAATTCTAACAAACTAGAAGACCATTTGCATAGGTACTAATTAAGCTACTTGTATTATTATTTAGCACAAAATAATTTATATAACAATTCTGCATTATTTTAATGAAATTAATTCTGCTAAAAAAAAACAGACTAGTTACAAAAACATATTGCTGTTGTCAGAACGTTGTTACGTCATTTCAAAATAATGGAATTTCAATTGTTTTAAACCAGGATACCTAATTTGTTTTATGATCAAGTATGTAATGCAATCATATAATGACTATTAGAGTATCATTATCACTAATTATCAGTAATGTCAATCATTATGGGGAATCCTACTTGGAAGTGGTTGTGCATATTATTATTATTAAGCCAATAAACCTTAGATAATAAATGCAATGGGAATGCATAAAATTAATGAACACCAATGCTAAACAATATTTTTGCAATACTGTTAACTTGCCCCAGTTATCCAGAGACAAGTTTTGTATGTTGGATATTTGACTATACTTTCTCCTTTTTTTAATTTGTCTGCTTTAAATAAAATTGTGTTGATAAAGCTATAAAAACGAAACACAACACAAATGTAAATAGGTCTCAAAGAGTCATCCCTCACAATGATCCAGCAATTATTGATAAGGAGTAATGTTTATCAATGACACTTATCCCTACACTGATCTATATCATAGTTGGACGACATTATTTACAATTTAATAAACTAAGTAATCCTGACTGGTCTACAACTAAGTTACAGTTATTAGATGAGCTTACTAACCGGTTCATTTTTTACTGCAGATAAATTCGGTGACACGGTGCCGGAGTCGGCCTCTGTTTCCCCTTTTGATGACATCACATTACCATGTAGTGGGCTTTCTGATCATCACTCTCCCGCCTTCCAAGACTACGAAAACATAAACACGTCAAAACAAAAACGAATCGACTGTATTTATACGTTAATTAACACAATACACAATAAACAACGTCCCAATCAGCTTTAAAACACAAAACTAGTTGTTTCTCATAAGAATGGCGAGGTGACCCATTTACGAAAACATACGAATTATCTACTCACGTTAAATTACTTTTTAAACACTATCTATCGTATTTAATTGGTTTAATACCATAATCCATGTATTGTATATCAATTCAAGACCCTAAAACACACAGTAATAAATCACAAACTCACGTTAGCTTGATACGTCGACAACCAGAACAGCGGTATTTTAGGGAGAGATCGCTATGTGGCCTAATTCAATGCTTGAGTTCGATGCACAAAATACGTGTTACGCTTATAACTGTAAATGCATAAATATGTGGATCCACGTTTTGATTGTGTATTTTGGCTTAAATATGCAATGTCTGTATTTACTATGAAATAAGAAGGAATTTCCTAATGAAATTAAAAACTTTTAACCAAAACCATTTTGATAAAAAACCGAACGAACACCTGTAAAGTGTTTTTTTTTTCTTCTCTGAAATTTATCAATATGGCAACATAACAAATTTTATATGACGTCAATCTGGATTAGTGTTGAACCCACAGACTACAGAGATACTACGGTTGAACAGATGAACCCATGATGAACTTCTCTTTCAGACTCGGCTCACCAACCAAACACAATTATATTTTCTACCCGCTAAGTAGAAACGAAATAACTAATTATTCTCCTGCCCTTATTCAATTTATTTGGGGTCGGCGCAAAACAAACAAACAAAACAACTTTTTGAAGTAAGCACACTTGACTTGGGGAGTAAGCTGGTAAATGCGTGACGACAGCGTTACGGAAAGAGGCGAACGGAAGTTGTTTATGTTAAACATGGAACACGCCGCGTCACCCGCCGTGGGCTTAATAGGTATTTTTTTAAATTCACACTGGCTGTTTAAACACTCACAAGACCGCAGCTTTTTTGAAGTAAAACTTCTTTTGCTAGCGAACGGTGATTTCTGTTGTACTTCAGTCGTGTGGTCTAAAGCACACTCCTTTTTAGGGTACCGTACCTCAAGAGGAAAAAACGGAACCCTTATAGGATCACTTCGTTGTCCGTCTGTCTGTCTGTCAGTCTGTCAAGACCATTTTTCTCAGGAACACGTGTAGGTATCAAGTTGAAATTAATATCAAATACGTAGGTACATGGTCCCTTGGAGCTCTAAAATAATCGAGCTTCTAAGTTAACGCAATAAAAAAATACGGCAATTTATTCGAAATTATTGCGAGATATTTCGATACTCGCAAATAAATCAAAACCTTTAAGGTACTTTCCGTTGACCTAGAATCATGAAATTTGGCAAGGAGCAAGGTCTAACAGCACAAATATACGAAAAAGTCCTAAAATTGTAAATTTGTCTGTCTGTCTGTCTATTCGTCTGTCTGTCTGTCTGGCTGTCTGTCTGTCAGTCTGTCAAGGCCCTTTTTCTCAGGAACGCGTGTAGTTATCAAGTTGAAATTAATATTAAATACGTAAATCTACGGGCCCTTGGAGCCCTAAAAAAATCAAGCTTCTAATTCAACGCAATAAAAAAATACTACGATTTATGTAACATATTTTGATACTCGCAAGTAAATCAGAACATATAGGGTACTTCCCGTATACCTAGAATCTTGAAATTTGGCAAGAGGCAAGGTCTCACAGGACAAGTAAAGCAAAAAGTATATATTACAGAGTCAATTTAACAGATTAAAAAATAAAAATAAGGAACAAAAAAGGTAATTTTAACGGGTCCCACCGCCTGTCGCTAACTTTAACTAACCGAAGTTCATGGTTTATAGGACAATCTTCAGAGTTTTTTTGTGAGCTTTTAAAGAATACTGTTTTTATTTTAATTATAACATTAATTTGTTAAACAAATCTTATTGTATTACAATAAAATTCTTGAAATAAGTGATAATTAAATTAGCACGAAAGTGGACATTCCACTTTAGTCACTGCTGTTTTAATTGTTTTCAATAGTATAAAACTACTAAAAGAAGTTATTTTATTTTCATGGTAACAATATTATGGTAGATCAGCCATTTCTTTTTTACCCATCGGGCAGTCGTGAAGCGTTGGTCGGTGATCAAAGGCGTGACGCGGCTCACGTCACAGTTAAAAAGTCCACTATAGTCACAGTTATAACGTGATACCTGTAAGTTCTTAAAACATTCTTTCATTTGCAAAATATAGTACATTATGTATCTGCGTATGTAACGCAATAATGATTCCCCAAAAAGAACAAAGAATATTGAGTATTGTCGACATTATTGTTAGTAAAGCGGGGTTCGTCAGGTCCGTTTAGTATCGTGACATAATAGTGGAATTTTTTTTGTGACGAAATGGACACATAAGGCTAAGTTTGCATGGTATATTTTTTACCGACTGCAACTAAGATGGAGAACTACGTGTTTTTGTAAAATCATATAATTATAGTAGAAGGTCTATCGTTTGTTTGACTACGTTAGCTTTCGTTTTATTTATGAAGCAGATAGGCTTTCATTATTATAGTTATAACCATAGGTAATTATTATGTATGAACAATTTCATACAGCAAAATTTGTAATAAGTAAAATGTTTTGTTTACTTACTAAAAACAAAATATTTTACTTTTACAATCAAATTTTGCCACAAACAATTTGTAAGTATGTGAAAAAAACTTGTTGATTTATTAAATATTTTTTGAATAAATGTTTATTATGAACACCGCCTGTGTTTCCATTTAGTCACTGTCACAAATTTTTACGCCAAGTTCATCTGTTAAGTGGAATTTATTACTAGTAATGGTATATTTGGGATGAAATATAGTAGAATGTAATGCACATTTTCATTTAAAACTTTCGATTAATTTTGAAGGTGCTAATTAACTATAAGTTTAAGGAAGACTGACCCAACTGCTTTTTACAATGGTTCCAGCGAATCAAAAAATATATAAATTGTGTGGGCATATACATTGAAAAACAATAAATGTATCATATGTCTAATTGGTCTTATTTATCAAAATCCAGAAACTTTCAGTATGACCTAAGTACTTTCGATGGGCCTACACTGACACATTACATTACACTGAACATTGTAAAACCCAAATTATTTTAAAAAGAGTAACCGTAGGGTTTCTTGTCGGCTCTTCTCCATAGGAAACGACCAATTGGAAACGTTCACCTAGCTTCTGACGATAAGTGCCCATGTAGACATACGTGAAATAAAATATTTTGATTTTGTCTGCGGAGTTTTTGTTTTCAAACTTTTAATTTAGCCTCAAACTCTATACACCAATGAATTTAACTTATTTCAAAATATACAGGGTGCCCGGTAATTAATGGATAACCTTAAAATGGGTCATGGTACAACTAATGGCCATTCAGAAAAAAAACCAAAAACAAGAAAAAACAGGTAGTATCTAAGATAATATTTTTTAAATAATAATCAGTGTTTTTTGTTACCCTATATTACATTTTTGTACACCACGACCACAAATTAAAGAATTCTATCGGTTTTTTATTATTATAGTAAATTACGTTAACTGAGCTGATAGATAAGCAATAAATAGTATGACTACTATTACACTGTTTTTTTTTTAAACAACTTGAATGTTTGTTCTGGGGAAAAATTTGTGAAAAATATTCATTTTGACAAAATTTAAGAATCCGTAGCTTAAAAAAAAGTATGCAAACACAAGTGACCAATTATTTTAAAATATTATGCGCTTAAAGCAGATTTCAAAATGGTATTATTCATTATTGTATCTAATGTAAATTGTGAGTTATTGCTATTTGTGTAGAAAAGGTGTGAATTTTGGTTTAACAACAAAATTTGCAATATTGGAATATTTATTTACATGTACCAGACCATTGGGGTTTAATAAAAAACAATATTTGACTTAATGACACTGTATTCGTTATAAATTACAATAAATGTTCAAATTGTCGGCCACCCCGTCTGATACAGGCTCTACATCTACGAATAAATGATCTCCTGAGCAGTCGCGTGTAGCGTCGTTCACTTATTTTCGATGCGGCTGCCCGGACACGGCTACGTAAATCTTCCAAGGAACGGATCGGCTTTGCGTATACTTCTTCCTTAAGACAGCCCCAGTAAAAAAAATCAAGTGGATTTAGATCTGGTGAACGTGGGGGCCACAAGATTGGCCCCAGTCGGCCAATCCATCTGTTTGGGTATGTGCTATTTAAATATGCACGAACAGATACAGCATAATGTGCAGGACAGCCGTCATTTTGCAACCAATAAGATTCTCTCTCCTCCTCGGGCACCTCTTGCAATAAGTTTGGAAGATCATTTTGAAGGACAATAAATTTAATACTACTTGTTTTTTAATTTTTTTGGTTTTTTTTTCTGAATGGCGATTAGTTGTACCATGACCCATTTTAAGGTTATCCATTAATTACCGGGCATCCTGTATATGGCTAATATGAGAGCGTATTATGCTGCGGCTACAATCTCGCGATAATGCGAACTAAACTTCGCGCGCTCTCTCTCGCATACCGTTCGACATGTCGCTGTACAACAGAGAGCGCGCGAAGTATATCAAGTATATTTCGCGTTATTGCGACAATGTAGTCGTAGCATTAGAACTGGGCATCCAGCTTTTTTTTTTTTGTTTTTTTTTTTTATGTATGGCATCTCGTAGCAGACCTAGAGAGGTCGTTGCTACTTAACCGGATATTCCTGTGGCTGCCCTAAGGTTTTTAATCTTAAAGCCTCGAGCCAGGGCGCAAATTATATATATTTATTAAAACTAAACGACAGCGCACTAAGGGCACCCCCTGTGGGGTACGGACCTCGGCTTAGGGCGTCGTTGGGGGATCACAAAATTAGTAACAATTTGGGGACGGGCTGGATCAACATTTTGATCATGATTATTATCGGGGGATATTATATTTATTGCTACGGCGCTCTCAGCCTCTAACCGGGCTGCTGGCGCATCGACATTCAAGGGACGGGGGGGAGGACTTTTATTACCATTTACTCGGGAAGTTCGCGAGGTACCTCGGCGGCGAGGACGGAAGGTCGGTTTGTGTATTTTGTGCACTGTACTCGTGGCCCTATTGCTTTCCTGAAGGAGAGTGATGGGGTCATCCGGATCTAAGAGAGTGTGCCTCGGTCGGCAAGTCTGACTAATGGCAGAAGGCCTGTAACTAGCGGCCTACACAACCAAGCGGGTTGCGATGACGTTCCGCGGATTCGAAGAAGCGCTTTGCAAGGCGCTTCATAAACTGCTTGATGGTAGGCATCTTAAGGTCTACGTGAAGTTGTTCGTTCCGAACGAACCACGGAGCCTTCGTAATTCTACGGAGAAATCGGTTTTGAAGCGTCTGCATCTTATGGATGTGATATGGCTTTACGTGAGCGAAGACTACGCAGGCGTAAGTCATGATCGGTCGAATGCACGCGGTGTAAATACGCAATTTGCTCTTAAGGGACAACTTGCTGCGCGGGTTGAGTACGGAGTGTAGTCTGCCGAGAGCAAAACAGGCGCGCGAGCGCGCCTGTTTTATGTGCTCACCGAACGTTATGTGATGGTCTAAGACCACACCGAGATATTTGGCTCGCTTCTCCCAAGGGATAGGCTTGCCGAACATGGTGATCGGTTGGAGGAGGGCGGGTGATCGCCGGGGCCTACAGAATAGGACCCCCTGGCTCTTATCAGAGTTGACTTCGATCCTCCACTTCCTGAACCAGGCCGCGAGTCTGTTGACTTCGGCCTGAAGGTTGCGGGCGATCTTGTCTTGCCTGAGGCCGGTGTAGTAGATGGCCGTGTCGTCTGCGAACAGATCTAACTGCGCCTTTCTACATTTGGGGATATCACTGGTGAATATAGTGAATATCAGCGGTGCCAGCACAGAGCCCTGAGGGACGCCTGCGCGGAGCGGATGGGGGGAGGATAGCGCACCCTCGATGCGATAGCTGAAGGTTGGGCATCCAGCGTAGACCTTTGAGTATTTATACTCAGGAGATTTCAAAAAGCGAATCACCGAAAAACTTTTTCTGCCACTTTTTGCGGGGGGCGAGGAAAACACATACAGCACAATACGAAAATTTGACAATTGCACACAGCTACATGCTTTCTATTGCTATAAACGCACACGAAAAAATAACCACACAATTACAAAAACGCACACACAGATTGACTTTGTGTGTATTTATGCAATTGTCCTATGACAACAAACGCAAAGGTGCTAGTGATGTGATACAAACAATGAGCGGTATTTCATTGAACAAAATTTTAATTCGTTTTACGATACAATCCGCAAACCAGCTAACTCCATATGAGCAAATTTAGTGTCAGCAGACACTTAAAACTTTATAATATTTTGTTTTGACTACTTATGAAAAAATCTAAAATACCGTTGGTGGATAATAATATCTGCTGTTAAAAAGTTAAACAAAAAAAAAATCTTTAAATCGAAAATAAAAATCTTAAATGTGTTTAACGAAATGTGGAGTTGGCTGGGTTGCGAAATATCGGTATCGTTTATTTTCTTGTGCGCTTGCCTAATTTCTCCTTGCTAAATTACGAAACAAAACAAAAATGATGTGTTTGCTATCTTATTTATGAAACGATGCTAGGTATTTCTCCATTGCCATAATCTATAATTCATAGTCATATGTCTGAATGATGACGACTAGAGGAAAGCACTGATTTTTAAATGTACCAGTTTATTATATACATGTCGAACACATTTCTGCGGATCTACTTTTTTGGTTAACACTAGATTCATAAACATACTTGGTAGATACACTATTCATAAACATTCGCATCTCAGACGTATACATTTTTCTCGAGGATTTTAATTTTATAAAAACAATAAAATACATTGAACTTTTAAAAGTTGTTTATTTATTAATAATTACTTAAATGAAATAGAAGTGAGAAAAATAGTTATTAAGAGCTATCAACACATAGTATTTCTCGGTGATCCATACAAATGATTTGTTTTCACTGGGTACACACGGCTACACATCAAGCTATACATTCCTAGTTTACGCTGATCTCGCACTGTACGGAAATCCTACACAATGCGAAATCAGCTTATACTGGAAATGTATAGCTTGATGTGTTGCCGTCTGTACAACAGAACATTATTATTCGACGTTTTTTTAAAATTGCAGAAACCACCTTTTTTTTCTGTAACCCACTGGATTGTGATTGAGCATTGGACGAAGTATCGCCAAGTACTTCAACAATTTTCCTATTTAGGCATCGCTTCAAAGTTCATCAGACAGTTTTGCCGATACTTCTTTTATATACGATCGTCGTGCTCGTGACATGGGTTTCTTGTTGCTATTCATTCGTGTCAGGATTTTACAGACCATATCATTAGTAATAAATAGAGAGAAACAATCAATGGGTTCTGTGATATTCCTTGTGGTGCTCGTTGATCCTTGGCGTCTACTCCCTAATCACGATATCCGTAGATTCGGCGGAAGTTTTGGGCTTTTCCTACTCCGTATCACTTACGGACGTAAGATTAGTTCAGGGCTCGAATTAATTAAACATGAATGACAACATGATTTGATCAATCAACTCAGCTTGTCCACTGATGGACATAGGCCTCTCCCAGGCTGCGCCACAACACCCTGTTCTCCGCCTTCCGCATCCAGTCTGTCCCATCCCAGCCACCTTTTTAAGGTCGTCGGTCCATCTTGCTGAGGGGCGTCCCACACTACGCTTGCCGATACGCGGTCTCCACTCCAGGACTCGTCTGCTCCACTGGCCATTACTCCTTCGACAAACATGGCCAGCCCACTGCCATTTCAGCTTGCTTACTCTGCAGGCTATGTCGGCCACTCCGGTTCCCTTCCGGATAACTTCATTTCTGATCTTATCCTTCAGAGAAACTCCGAGCATAGCCCGCTCCATAGCACGCTGAGTGACCTTGAATTTATAGACCAGCCCGACAGTCAGTGTCCACATTTCGGCACCGTATGTCATAATGGGCAGGACGCACTGGTTGAAGACCTTAGTCTTCAAACACTGCGGGTTTGGGCGACGATATTGAGATTTGATAGTATTCCCTAATCCCGATGTGTATTTACCCGTTAGAAAAATTTAATTTGTCACTTGTTTTAACGGATCAACTACTTTCGGACGGATCCGTAACTTCGTTGACGGACATAGGGAGTAGACCCCCTTGAACGACGTGTACTACGTTTCTCTCCTGTGCCTGGGTTCTTGTAGACCCATCGCTCATTGCGTTATTTACGTTGTTGAGCAGACCAATTTTTCGAACTTATGAAGCAATGGCTTAGCAATATCCTTCAAAATCATTTAGATTGTGATTATTGTGTGTTACGAAATTAGGGTGCTGACTATTCCAGATACATTCATAAAAAAATAATAGTTACTGAACTGACTGAAAAAATCATTTGTTTTATCAATCTTTCAATCACGTTGTCCCAGCACTATGCAAATCCTTACCCTGTACTGCGTTTGTGCTACCAACCTACCACTGTACTTTTCTATCGTAAATATCCTAATGATTATTTCGAAATGCCGCTTAAATAAAACCATGTTGATGTATAATATATACCCACATGTGGTAGGAAACACTATGGTTTCGTAAATTGGAAGTGGCAGATCGCTTTTTGCAACAGAAAACTGCACAATTTACCATTTTTCGGGAGGACTTACTTGCGACACAATACGATTCACAATGTCGGCTGTCAGCGAATGAACTAGTTTTATATAACGTGCATGGCCATATTGCCAATTGACTTTGGCAGAGGGGAACGCTCAGCAATGGCGTCTCCAGAGTTAAATACTCAAAGGCGTAGACACTACCTAATATGCTTAGCCATGCAGCCACATTTTGCTTACGGCTGTTATACACCGTACCGTACAAGTGCACTGCTCTAGCTGGTATTTTTTATTTTTCTGAACGTTGTGGTTGCGCTGTCTGTCTGTGCCCTGTGGTCATCTTGTACTCTGTGGGTCATCTGTCATGGTGGAAGCACTGTTTACTGTCAGTTGAAACTCAGCTGCCACTGTCATGTCACTGTCAGTTGTACAAGACAAGTAAAACTGTACTAGTGGCTGACAAAATAAAAGCTATGATACGAAGACCTCGAATATTATAACATTGTGAAATACCGTGCAGTTTTAATCTCATTAAATTATTAACGAATGAAGTACTTTGCTGTTACTGTGCCTTTCAACACTAATTAGTAGAATGATCATTCGCTACATCAATAACTAAAAAGCATAGAAAGTATTATGTTGGGCACTTGAGAGTAAACAACAGTTACGTTTTTATAATGTGTTCTTCCACAATTATATCTTTTCTAAGTCAGTGGAGGCTTTGGATTAGGCCTTTCTTGATCGCACTTTATGTTGTATTAATTATTGTATTAGTACCAATACTAATAGCCCATTCAATCAACAATGGGTTCAAGAAATCCGATCAAGGGTCTTTGGTTGGTGGAGGATTTGTTCTTCTCGCCGTACCTATCTCCATATGGCAAATAACACAACACGTTGTTCATTATACCAAGCCAATATTACAAAAACATATTATAAGGTAAGTTATTTATTCGATAACAACATTTATCACAGCATCATTCTGATAAAAAACAGCAAAAATCGGTTCAAATCATTGGAAACTTGCTAACAACCAATTATTAATGACATGCAAACTGTAGGTAGTTAAGATGATTAATTTGTAAACAATTATAAAACAGGTACTTTGTTATTATGCAACTTAACTTAAATTATTGGCAATGATATAATAAATATTTTTAATATTTTCAGAATATTGTGGATGGTACCAATATATGCTTTAAATGCCTGGATAGGCCTGGAATTCCCAGAGCAATCAATTTATGTTGATTCTCTGAGAGAATGTTATGAAGCTTATGTAATTTACAATTTTATGAAGTATTTATTGAACTATCTTAATGAAGACCATGATTTAGAGGCTCTCTTGGAAACAAAGCCTCAAGTCTATCACATATTCCCTTTATGTTGTTTAACACCATGGGAAATGGGAAGGTAAGAAACATTGGACAGTTGTTAGATTTCACTTAATTAGGCTTTCTTTTTCCTTTACCTTAAATTATGTATACTTAATCACAGTGTGGTTTTTTGAGATGGGGCAGTAAGGGCAGCTACCTTAGCCGTTGTAGCTACAGGAAAACGGTCTTAAGAGACTGTCCTTAACTTTTTGATAAATTTTGATCTGCATTTACAGATTTTGAAAAAAAATGTACAGTCAGCAGGAAAATGGGCAATTTTCAAAAAAACTTTTTTTTATGCCTATTGATCCTCTTTCTTATAAGGATCAAAAACCTCTATTGGACCAATTTTATTGAGGTTTGAGTACTAGAAAAGTCATAAATCGCAAAACACTTTGCCCATACATTTCGTAGGAAATGAGCCTCCAACTAGGGCATGCAATTATCCGCTCATTTTAATATTCGGATAATTCGGATACTCGGATAACGTTATCCGGATAATTATCCGGATATTACGGATAATTTGGATAGGAGTGATAAAAATAAAATATAACCACAATACTATCAATCATTTATATTCAGTAATCAGTCTAACGAACCGTGGCAAAAATAAAATAATCAAACCTAAGTAGGCAACAAAACAAGTCATAAAATTGCACACATATATTATGTAACATCTTGTAACAACAATTTGTGATTGAGGCAAATCGTAGCCATCTAAGAGTTTACTAAGTAGAAAATACCTTAAAAGGTGACCCATCCAATGCTGCCATCTTAGACACAGCAGTTTGAACGTCATCATCAGCTTTAAATAAAACATTTATTTTTCTTTTTTGGTTCACATTTACGTTCGGAATTTTGTGTCACTAAATCTGTATTTTCGTTGTCTTTCGTAGTTTGTTGAAGTCCCTTTACGGTTTTTAAGGTTATGGAATGTACTAATTTAAGATCATTATGAAGCGGGGATGTAGAAGAATTTTATTGCATTTTTGGCATTGGGCATACAATCCGTCAGTGGAACGACGAAAATAATTCTATACAGATGCCGTGTCAATACAGCTGAGATTGTTTTTTTCGAAAACCAAATTATTTCGATTGGCCTTTGCCATTTTAACAATTGGCAAGGCCTTTGTTGCTATGCAATGTTGTAGCTACCTACCTGTAAAAAAAACCTCTAAGTTAGTAATTTTTTTAAGGATCATTATTTAAATTGAAATAAATGTAAGAAGCAGCCTAATAATATACCTAAACTTGCTTTATGGTTGACCGTATATAGAAGTAAGTAGATGTTAAAATCGGTCAGACGTGCCGTATACAGCGTGTTACGGAAAGGGTATAGCCATACAAACGGGGTGAATAGTGCATCTGGTTCAGAAACTCTGTACAAAATTTCAGCTCAAAAGTAATAACTTTGAAAATGCTTAATATTTTGTTTTTTTCATAGATATTATAAATTTAAATCATAACAAACGTGTCACCGCACTACGAGGGTCAATAGTACACACGCACACACACATCCGCACAGCTCTGCGCCGCACGCCACGCGGCGCGGGCGGCGGGATCAAACGAACTCAGTACCTACCTATCTCTTCCGAAAGTCTGTGGGCCTGGTACACGCATGCCGCAGTTCTGACCGCTTTTTGTGTAGGTATGAAACATAAATTAAACTTTGTCGTGATAGGTACAGCAACGTAGACGATTTTCTTAAATGACATTACACCTAAATCACCATCATACAATCACTGAAGAAAATAATACGTTTTTCGTAAAAACGGCGGCTTTCCCTTGATCTGCGAATCGTAAGAAAGTGACGCGCCGCCGCCGCGCTGCGCCGCATGCGGCGCGGCCCCTTTACCTACGATTTTAAGGAAAACGTAATAATTACGTAAAAATTAAGAAGAATAAGTTTGATAAACAAGGTTCACAGCGCCGAGCACTAATCTAGCTCGCCTTGTGCTAGTGCGTGGAGTACGTTCAAAATATTCTAGCACAGCGTTTTCAAATCCCTCCTGCTTGGCCGACCTTTCGATGCAGGCTCATGAAATGAACCCCAGGATAGAGTACAGACGTACCATCCGGTTGAAACATGCCTGCCAGCAACTGGTCTTCCGTCGATGAATCGCTGACGATACTCCGACACACATGACACAACATTATCTCATAGTATTCACTATTACGGCGCGTGACCACATTTTCACGACAATTCCACACCGATCACTGAATTCACTGATCTGATACACAACTTCACACCGATACGTACAGACAGCTACTAAAAACACACGCAAAAAATCGGTTCTCCTAGCCTACTGTCCTAGTACTAGGGTAGCTGTCCTAATTATTGCTTTCGTAATTTTTTTCTTTAAAATTAAGTAAATTTACCGACTTTACGACGCCAAACACGTCAGAAGAGGCATCTTTCATGCGTTACACGAAATTGATAAATCCATTTGAAAATTAAGTAGTTTATTTTGAGATGAACAAGTTAAGTCTTAGTTGCTAAACTTTGCTCAGGTACTTGGATATTGCGGATAATCAGAAAATAAACAAACATTTTGAGCATAAAACATAAGCACTTTGTTTAGGGCGGATATCAAAACGAAAAAATAATTTAATAAAAATCAGAAAAATAAGCGAAGTGCCGAAAATTGCCTCATTGACCCTAAACATCAATGTGTGGGTAACCTTTGTTATCCTACATGATTGTAAAAGTACAGAAATTAGGGTTGCGTATTATTAATGTGCAATAATTTCCGTTCCTCATGAAGTCCTAGTACTTTAAATAACTTCTCTTGCATATTTGAGACATTCGCTGATTACGGAAAATTTAATCATCGACGAACGGACAACGGGACAACTGTAAACAAAGTGACGTGTTTGGATACATTTCTTTTTTATGTTATTTTATTTACACCGCTAGTAAATTTTTATTGAATAAGTAGTTAATCAATGAACATTACTAAAACAAAATTAAGTACTGAACCCTCTGGCATTATTTGTACCAGGACAAACATAAGTTACGTAAGAAAGTTTTCTAGGGTTCATTTTCAAATAAATGAAACCCTTTTTATTTGTATTGAGTACTTTTGTAGTTTTCTTATTATTGCAATTCACGGTTTTATCAGCCATTTAGTTACAGTGTCAAAAACACAAAAAACGATGATTATGATGAAGGAGATTTACAGGCAATTTTTTATTATTGCTGAGTTAGAAAATTTATTGAACTTGGATAACTGTTGAGTGTAGTCATTTCATTCATAGAAAATTTGGGCTATAGCGTTTAGTAGTGCCTATTATCTGATATTTAAAGTATGATTTAATGATACTCCTACTGTACTATTAGTTACATACTCGGCGCGCGGCGGTACGTTTTTTTACTAAAAAACATAAACAATTCCCTAAGTTAAAATAAGGTTTTTGTAGTTCTTAACTCATTTGTGTTCAAGTGTTTGATATTTTGTGGAATAAAACTAACATGCGGAACCCATTTTGCAAATAGTACCAGGAGACACAAATCTTTTACAGACTTGTTTCTTTGTGAAGGAATGTCAACTAATGGCAGACGAAGCTGGCCACAACGTGGCGGCGGGTATTTTCTGTTCAAACACGTAAAAAATAATAAACCAAAAATTATCCGTTTTATCCGAATAGTAATGCAATTGATATCCGATAATTTTATATCGCGGATATCCGGATAATTCGGATATCCGGATAGTATGCCCTAACTCCAACTTAGTTTTATAAGATGGGTATATGAACCGCTACAATGAACCTGGCCAAAAATAAACAAAAAAAATAAACTTCGAATTTCGAACGAATACGCGTCATAATAAAATTTAATTTGCTTTGAAAACAATCTAGATAGTTTGTTGCTTGGTTGCTTGTAATTTCCGAAACTCTGCTGACTGTAATTTTTTTTCAAAATCTGTCAATGCAGATCAAAATTTCTCAAAAAGTTAAGGACAGTCTCTTAGGAACGTTTTTCTGTAGCTACAGCGGTTAAGGTAGCTGCCCTTACTGCCCCATCTCAAAAATCCACATTGTTATGTTATAACTCCATGTGACTCACATCAGCCATCCAAAATCAAAACAACTTATACCTACAACATTATCTTTTTGTTATGAAATATTTTAAAATATTCTAGCAATACAATAAACCAATAAGTATATCTTTGATTAAACTTCAAAGTAGAGTGTTTATTGTACAGCTGTTTGTTCACAGTTACAGTTTTACAGCTGTTCAGCAACCTTTTAAAAACAATGTCGTACAATGTGTAATGAGTATATATATATATATATATGTATACTGTAACATCTGTAACTTATTAAATATTGTGGTTAGAAATATGGAAAATAAAAACACCGGCTAAGCGCGTGTTTTCGGTCCATGCACAATAAACGGTTCCGTAGTTGGGATGAATTTATCCTAAGAACAAACTTAACATTGTAGTTGAGAAACATGTTCCAACTGAAAATGTAAGTTTGTACACACAGTATTGAGAGATTTACCATGATATTTTAAGACCATAGACTTCTTATAGGTTTTCCTGTAATCTTTATGTAGGTAAAGAATTATTTTCTGTATTTTTTTTCTATATTTTAGCCTTAGTAGTTTTGGAGATAACGGCGGGGGAATAGTCAATTTTCATCTATTGTCTTAAGCTTGTTTATTAACACAAGTTTTTGTTTATAGAATATGTACATTTAGGTTATGGTATTTTTCTATGGGCCTGTGTCGTCTGAAATAAATGGTATTATTATTATTAAATAATTTTAAAAGTATATATTTCAAAATTAAAAAAACAAATATATGTGTATATCATACATCCTTACAACAAGCCCTTTCATTTGATATGTCACACAGTGCAGTTTGGAAAACGTTTTTTTATTTAATTTTATCAAATTATTCAAAATTAATTTCAACTTAATCGGTCCAGTGGATTCGGAGCAAATCGGCTGTGACAGACGGACAGACAGACATACGAGTGATCTTATAAGGGTTCCGTTATTTCCTTATGATGTATGGAACCCTAAAAAGTATGTAAACATTGTAATATGTGGCATTCTTCTGTTTCGATCTGCATCATTAAGTATTATCACTAATAATTGTCTATTTTGGTAGCTCAATGACATGAAATCACTAAAACATTCTGACATTGAGCACATGATAAAGTAATTGTTATTCATAAACTTAAGTTGATGATAAAAACACAATTGAGTGGTGAAAAACAATTTTAATTATACATACCTACTAGCATAATATTATTCTACTACTATTACACTATTCTGCTACTATTACTTTATTCAGAACTTATTTGTTTCAGTGAATTTGTCCATAATTGCAAGCATGGAATTCTTCAATACACAGTAGTGAGGCCCATAACAACAGTTATATCAATGATATGTGAACTGTCTGGGGTCTACGGAGAGAGTGACTTCAGCCCAAAAGTTGCCTTCCCATACATGATAGCAATCAACAATCTATCACAATTTGTTGCCATGTATTGCCTTGTTTTGTTCTACAGAGCAAATAAAACTGAATTAAAACCTATGAAGCCTATTGGTAAATTCTTATGTATAAAAGCTGTAGTCTTCTTTTCGTTCTTGTAAGTTTTTTTGTCTAATTCACATTAATATGTTGTTTTTCTTTTTCAACTTATGAATAATGTAAATCTTCTCATATTCTAGCCAAGGAGTAATAATTAATATATTAGTTTATTGTGGGGTTATATCCACTATATTTGATATATCAGATTCTGATAAGATAAAAATCATGTCTTCTAAGTTGCAGGTAAGTTTCCCATATTCATTTAAATATATTGAACATTAGGAAGCCATTTAACAACCAGTTGTCCTTGAAATCTATAAGTATCCAATTCTCTATCTATAGTGTTAATAAATAAAACTCTAATTTGCTAGTTGACCTTATACATTCATTATAATAACTTTTCTCATAAAGAAATTTTTTACAGGACTTTTTGATATGCATAGAAATGTTCTTAGCAGCAATAGCACACCATTACAGTTTTTCGTACAAACCGTATATGTCTCCACAAAACTCGTCGCCGTCTTGCCTCGGATCTTTCCTTGCAATGTGGGATGTGTCCGATGTCAAGAGAGATATATCTGAGCACCTTGGTGTCGTTGGTATGTTTATTTTTTACTTACTTATGAAACATTGAGAAATTATGAAAACTTGAGGCCAGGCAGGCAGCGGCGCGGCAGGCGGGCAGGGAGGGGGGGATGAATAAATACCACAATCATTCACAGAAATCAATTCAATTAAACCCATGGCATTATATTATCATTTGTATTTGGACTTTGAATACTTACAAATGGATCAACGATTCTATAGCAAAAAAGAATCAATAAAAATTATTGATGATAAAAATGTATACCTACATGATAGGATATAAATGACCTAGGTACTTGAATAAGATTAGACATTTAAATAAACTTTTTTACAGTCCGTTCAACCGATTTTGACTTCTATTGCATTGACGGCATGACAAACGGCAGCTGTAATAAACAGTTGGTATTGTAACCACGTTTTTGTTTTTGGTGCCATCCGTATGCCTACGGAATAGAAGTCAAAATCGGTTGAACGGACTGCAAAAAAATTTATTTAAATTACTAATCCTATTTCAAATGGAGTTAAATTAACTAACGGTCTACGAGTAGTCATCGCTAGCCTTACGCGATTGCTGAGCGTAAGGTCCTGTGATCGAATCCTCAGCTGGGTAGGTAGTGTTATTGGATTATTCATTAGGATAGTCTCAGTTGCAGCCAGCCTAGCCTCTATTTCTGCGTGCAGATTTTTTTTTTCATGGTTAATAAGAACTAAAGTTCGTAATAATTTATTACAATCTAGCCTAATAGACAATTTAACTCTAACTTATGATTTTACGATTACGTTATAACTAAGAATAGTGTCAATTTGCACTTTTACACAATTACGTAGCACTTTCTTAGGGTCTGATAATTAATAAAAACACTGTTCACGTGTTATTATCACATCATAGTTACTATTATTCTTTCACTATTTATACACTACACTAACTCAAATGGTTTAGTTCTCTTTAGCCTACGCACTATGTGCAGTTAATATTAGGAATAAGCTCGCCCTCTATAAAATAACTGTTAAAATTTGGGTTTCAATGCACCTCTGCCTATTCCATCGTGGAATACAGGCGTGATATTATTTTACGTAATTAAATTAGAGCACAGTGTCTAACAGGGTTCTTTTTAAAATGTTACTTTTTCTTTTCCGACAGGGAGCTCATTTAGTCGAAGACTTCGAGGTAAATCGATGTATCATATGGCACGTGGATACGACGAAAGTTCAAGATTGATGAGCGAGCAACCAATCCCGTCTAGTTCGGCTCCGAACCTCACTGTAGACCTGGAACCACCGCCTGTGGAAGTGAGACCGTCTGCCTACGGATCGCTTGATAACACTCTAGCCCCAGTGTCAACGAACTCTGCATCAGAACCTTTACTTGACCTCGATGATCAAACTAAAGACAACCCTCAAGTATAACATGTGATACGAAAGTGATAGTCATTTTGCATATTAGGGAAATCGAATATAGTGGCTTGGTGCTACATAATATTGCTTATAACGAGAATGCATCACACATAACAGGAATATCTGATAAAAGATTGATCACTAACGGCCGAACCCATGAACTTATTTTCAGTTAAAGACAGATCGCTATTGATGATAGACAATATAATTATATCTATGCTCGGATGGCGTCTCACAATCATTGATAAAGGCTATCTATCTAACGAAAACAATAAATAGGTTTCTCTACTTCGCCCTCCCGTGCGTTCCATTACAACCAACATCACTTTAAAAAACAACATGTGTAATTAGGGTTATATTAAAACTTCTTTGTTTCTTACTTCTAAATAAGTTACTGGATTAAGATATAACTCTGTAGAGCCATATTTGTTATGGCCGCGAATCAAAATACAACCTGTTACTGACCTGCAAATTGCAAAAAACGTAATAAAATTTGAATTTCGCGGGCTACCTTAGCGCATTAATGTTATTTTTTTTTTTTTACTTAAATTCATGTTGGAATGGTGCTTGCACGAGGGGTGTTAGTAAGGGGGGGTTAAATTTCTGTTATTTTTTGCCTAGGGCGCACCGTTTTCGAGATATTTGAATTTCAATTTTTTTTATTACTTTATATTTAAAAAAAACATCTATGATCGTTATTGCAAGTACTAAAGAGTTAATTTTAGCTTGGCTACTTTACGTTTATCCCTGCAATTCGGGGAATAGCCAAATCTGCCATCTGTAGTACTGTCCTGTCAAACAAATCGTATATTGGGACGCATACTTTGGCATTTTCATACAAAGAGATATCTGTTGTAGGCGATACACCCTCCCATCAGTAGATAGCGTGGGCCGGTATGATTCCTAGATTATTGGGACGTTAAAGCCATCGATAGATATATTTTTATATCTCCAGTAGGCCGAAACTGGTGATATATAGGTTATTGGGTTCGGCCGTAAATTGTACATTCCTTATTTTTCAACCAAACCAGGAACATCAATTGTTTATTTTATGATGATCTGCAAATAATATCGATTATTAGTATTTACTAACTATGAATAATAATATTAGTATAAATTGTGATACTTACGTTAATCTGACTATGTAATTGTAATTATACGTTAAGTTTTAGAAATAAAGTATTTGTTTAGCATACACAACCCTATTTCCCTACTTGGTTCTAAATACCTCACTATGAGCCGTGTTCTTGGCAGGGCTGTTTCAGATGTGTGCGTTACCCAGGCCAGATGTTGTCGAAAATGGTCATTTGAATCTAATAGATAATTAGTTTTGCGGCTTCTGTAATTGTTGCGCACATTTTTAAATTTGTTGCGCTTATAGTTTTTTAATTATTTCACAAAAACATTTCCTGCTGGGGTAACGTTATCCCAGCCAGACCTTTTTCTTTCTAATGGGAATATTTAAATAAATACTAGCTATAAAATTAGTTGTCTAGATGAAGTAAATGTTGTGCCTTATTTTGTATTTGTTCTTTCATCGGTTGCGAAGTTATTCGAGATTTTGCTGGGGTAACGTTTTTGGTTTTGCTAGATCTTTGAAACGGTTAAGCGGATTCTTATCATATTTGGTACATGACTTCTTAGGAATTAGTTTAAATTTGTTCTGCAATAAAAAAAACAAAATAATGCATAGTTTAAAGGTGATTTCATTAAATAGAAAAACACTTCAATTGGTTCCACCACTCTCAATAAGAGGTCTAAAGACTTACTTTAAACGTTATTTTAAAGCTTGTAAATGCCTTCAAATGTATGTGAAGTTTCATTAGTATCCTGTAAGTATTTAACAAGTTATGATGATATTCAGTTCTTCACGAGCACGGTCTTGATGCGCGCGGTGTTATTTGGCCACTGGATTGGATACATGAACTGAATGTTATGTCAATTATTAGTTGTTTAGTTCAGTTGTATATCAGTAAAATTTCAGCGTAGTACATTGGATAATTAATGAGATAATACGATTAAAGTCATTAGGAAGTGAATGACCGAGGTAACCCGACCAAGTTTAGGTGGTTACGAAAAAGCGAAATCGCAGAACATTATGCTATCTTTTGAAATGTTTAGTATAATACACCTTACAATTTCGGTACAGACGCGTACACTGTTAAATACATAATAATATCTGTACTATGAAAACATTATTATTATCTTCCAGTTGCACATACTTATCAAAAATCACCGATATAACATGTCGTTCGGTGGGACGCGGGTGAAGGGGTAATTCATTGTTTGCATAACGCACTAAACATGCTCCATAATCACATAATTCATCTTGTAGAGTGCGCGTGCGCTTCGGCAGTTCCGTTTCCTGTTTTTGCAAATATTTATCGAGTGCGCGAGAGCTATTATATAATAATAAGTGTGGCGAATTACTGTTAATGTGGAGTGCTTCTATTCATAATTATGGTGCGTGTTGCTTGATGAATTCACGAACAAGGTAAGCTTGCATAATGTAACTACAGAAATAGTAGCAAAATTATTATTAATATGTACATGTTGTTAGGTACCTACTTATCTAAAACTGTATTTTTTTAAGGCTTAAATATTTGAATTTAGGAACTTACTTATTATTATTTTTTTTTTCGTACTTAGTTATTACCTGGACTGGAATTCTCAACAATGATAACGACAAATTTATCCTTCGCTACATAGTACTTATAAAACAAAGTCGCTTCCCGTTGTCTGTCCCTGTTTGCTTAGATCTTTAAAACTACGCAACGGATTCTGAAGTTCAGTTGAAATGATTATTTTACCTGTTAATAAAAATTCTTTAATAAACATGTAGTTTTTTTTTAAACTTGTGTACATGTCTGTACTAAATTTGTAACACTATCCTACATATTTTAGAAGGTACCATAATGTTCTGCGATTTCGCTTTTTCGTAACCACCTAAACTTGGTCGGGTTACCTCGGTCATTCACTTCCTAATGACTTTAATCGTATTATCTCATTAATTATCTAATGTACTACGCTGAAATTTTACTGATATACAACTGAACTAAACAACTAATAATTGACATAACATTCAGTTCATATATCCAATCCAGTCGCCAAATAACACCGCGCGCATCAAGACCGTGCTCGTGAAGAACTGAATATCATCATAACTTGTTAAATACTTACAGGATACTAATGAAACTTCACATACATTTGAAGGCATTTACAAGCTTTAAAATAACGTTTAAAGTAAGTCTTTAGACCTCTTATTGAGAGTGCTGGAACCAATTGAAGTGTTTTTCTATTTAATGAAATCACCTTTAAACTATGCATTATTTTGGTTTTTTTATTGCAGAACAAATTTAAACTAATTCCTAAGAAGTCATGTACAAAATATGATAAGAATCCGCTTAACCGTTTCAAAGATCTAGCAAAACCAAAAACGTTACCCCAGCAAAATCTCGAATAACTTCGCAACCGATGAAAGAACAAAATAAGGCACAACATTAACTTCATCTAGACAACTAATTTTATAGCTAGTATTTATTTAAATATTCCCATTAGAAAGAAAAAGGTCTGGCTGGGATAACGTTACCCCAGCAGGAAATGTTTTTGTGAAATAATTAAAAAACTATAAGCGCAACAAATTTAAAAATGTGCGCAACAATTACAGAAGCCGCAAAACTAATTATCTATTAGATTCAAATGACCATTTTCGACAACATCTGGCCTGGGTAACGCACACGTTTCAGATGCATCCAGATGTTGCTTTTGTGCAAGCTGGACTTGGGTTCTGTACTGTGCTGTGCCATACCACACATCACAACAATGAAAATATGAGTATACACCTATAAACAACCGACAAGAAAGTAAAATCAGTTCTTATTTTAATTCTTTATTGTTCAAATAAACATTTTAGAAAATGCATTAGCAGTATTAAAACAATAAGATGAAAATTACAATACTGACTAGTCAAAAGAAGTTGTAAGACTAAATATAATTTAAAATGCATTAAAACAGTAACACTTTTTTTTGCTGGGAATGTAATAAATGCCATTTAGATATTATCACTTGCTGTAAACATGCAAACTATGCTCACTTTAGGAATAGGATACTGAATAAATTAATAATTGTGTAGTTCTAAGTACCTATGCTTAAAAATCTTTAGAAGAAATGCTTGATCATCAATCTAGATCCGAGATTATTAAAAATAATACTTGTTTAATATTCTACTGTACTTTATTTACTTCATATCTAATCAAAAGTATGTAAAATATAAGCCTCCTATAAGAATCTCGTAATCGCGATAAAAGTGGAATGCATACATTCCCATAAATATATTCTATGTAAGTTGTTGATACGCAAATATTTGATTATGTGTTCTAATAAGCCAAGCCTATAATTATTTTTCAATAGGGTTCATTCTTCGATTGAATCCTCGCCCTGCAGAAATTTTCTAAAGCACTCAGTCCAGCCTTTAAACAATTCATTTCAATTTTGTGCCATATTGTTCCCAGTATGAGATAGTAGAAGCATAGTCCAGTAACAAATATTTTAATTATATCATAAAATATACTGTTGGGCCAATAACCAACTGTGCCCATTAGGAATATGAGTATCAGTCCACCAATTGTTAAATATAATGTTTTAAATTTAGATAAGTTAGCCATGGCCTCCTCACAAACTTTAATAGCTTGTATAGCAGTTTCATCAAATCCATTATCACTGCTGCAGCAGCCAACGGCTGGTCTTTTTATAATGATATTGTGAGATGCTTTCACATGTAATTGTACAGAAACTGCATTGTGGTCGGAATAGGAAAATTCTTTGCCAGGCACTCGATCAGGTAATGGGTTGCCAAAATTGGTTACTTCAACCTGAAAAATAAAGCTTGATTAAATCTTGTGCTAAAAAAACCTGAACCATGCCAGAATTGTAAACAAACATACCTCCCATGAAGGGTTTAGTTTATATAAAATATAATCTATTCTCTTTCCTTCAGGACAAATCTTGACCTGTTTAGGGTCCGCATAGCTATTGTTAGCACTGTCGCTAGTTCCTAAGGCCTTTGATTTTGCTGGGTCCTTCAAGTCAGGGTCTTTGTCATAAGGATCAACAAGTGAGGGAATCTGGGTTACTACCCTGAAAAAAAAAAATTGATATAAAATGTGATAAGATGCTTAGAAGTTTTTTTTTTTTCGAATTTATAACTTACACCAAAACCAGGAACCATTTTGGTTACCCATTGAAAGGGTTTTCGATAAGAGTTTTTATAAGCGGTTAAACAAAAACCCATACGATAAGGGTAACCCTTACGAATGGCTTAAATTAAATTTTGGTAACCCATTGAAAGGGGTTTCGATAAAAACCCATACATTGGGGGTAATCCTTTTGAACGGCTTAATTTAAGCCATTCAAAATTACCCACACCATATGGGTTTTTGATTAACTGCTTAGAAAAACCCTATTGAAAACCGTTTCCATTGAAAGGGTTTTCGATAGGGTTTTTCTAAAATGGTAACCAAAATGGTCCCTGGGTAGAATAGAGATAGAATTGATCATGCTACGCGTGCTGGGCGGATATCGAAATAACATAATATTATGATTTTTTCACGTTACTGGGTTTCAAGTAGGTATAGAACCCATTGAATGGGTTAGCGTGAAACCCTTTCACTGGGTTTCAAGTATAAAACCCATTCAATGGGTTATCATGTAACCCTTTCAATGGGTTTCTAGTATAAAACCCTTGCAATGGGTTACATCATGATAAAGGTAACCCATTGAATGGGTTACCCCTTCGAAAGGCTTAACTCTTAACTGGGGTTGTACGGTCCCTGACCAAAACAGGAAAAAAAAGTTTACTTGAATGATAAGTCTGCAGGTCCTGCATTTAGATCTCCTGCCAGTATGGATATGTCAGCAGGTGCAGTAGTCAAATTAACGAATTCCGCTGTTGAGTATGCTTGTAGTACTCTATGTGCCAAATAGATATCATCCTCATGGTATTCTGCATGGAGCTGAAAAAAAGGTGCATTGAATTTAGTGCCATATTTATTGCTTCATTAGGTTTTGGTTGTGTGCATTTACAGTTCCAATATTTTTATTATTTTAAGTTCCAATATTTTCAGCAAAGGTTGTTTGGGTTGTTGTATATAAACTTTATACTATAAACATGATAAAGCTAATGTTACAATGATTGATCATGGATAAAGCATAATGTCACCATTAACTCTACACATCAATTTTTATCTCACTCAATGTAGCTACAGTTTTAAGACTTGGTGAGAGAACAGCTATCTATAATCTCACTATAACATGAAATTTCTATAAATTAAATACATTTCAATAGAAAACTAACAGCAAAACAGGGTGCAAATACCTCATACTAAAATATATAAGAAACAACTTCATCATCATAGGAAACTTGTCTTGCTTATCCCCTAGGATTTTTAATAATTTTAACTATGTGAAATATTTACTATAAATTTCTATAAATTAAATACATTTCAATAGAAAACTAACAGCAAAACTGGGTGCAAATACCTCACACTAAAATATTTAAGAAACATCATCATCATAGGAAACTTGTCTTGCTTATCCCCTAGGATTTTTAATAATTTTAACTATGTGAAATATTTACTTACTACTCAGTACTCACATGTGTACAATATACATTAATTAGTCTATCACCATACTGAATACGGCAAAGACCGATTCCTTTACCTCCGAACCAGTCTCCATGATGTATCTTGTGAATGTAGCCATTTAATGGCCACTGGTGAAAGAAGATATCTTGCATTAACCATTTTGAGAATATACAAAGGCCTGACCCAAGTACTCCACTGAAACATGAAGTATATTAGTTGAAATTAATGAAAATATCCCACCCCTAAGATAACCCTCTGACCATAATATTCTGTATTGCATTATTTGTACAATGATGATTTAGTTTTGTTTACTATTAATTCACAAAAACATTTAGGATAGTTCAGTTGCTGTACTTCCATCTGCATTATTTCCATCAATGCTTATTACTGAGTTTTAACCAGAAGGTTCTGATAACCAGATATCATTTTAAATAGCGTTTACCTGTAAAAGTAGTGTGAATAAGGTAGATTACTTTTTAAACTGTTCTTTAAATACAAATAATCATTTTCACTCCAAACTTCCTGTAAACACACTATATTATGAGAGCTCTCTTGTAAATATTTAGCTATGGCTTCAAAACGCTCCTTTCGGTTTTTAGACACCCCTGGTATCCCCCTGTAAAAGTAATAGTGGTTATTATTTACACAAAATATGCGCTTGAATGTGGAGTTACAGACACCAGCCCATTCTACAATAGTGGTTATTAACACAGAATGATGCAGTTGATATTATACAGACCTTGAAATTAATTAACCAACTGCACTGTGGTAGACTGATTTCATTGATTGTAGCACACACATCTAACTAATTAGTATGGCTGTGTGAGTTTCATTTAAGTGTGAGGTTTGAGGAGTGTCTAAGGCCTGTACACAGAGCACTATATAATATTGGTGGCCAGTATTACAGAAGGTTACTCAATACTTACTTAAATCTAGTTTGAACCAATCAAATGGCTTTAACGAGTCTTATCTTAAGTAATGTTTGAGTTTTGAGTGAGGTTCTGGCGTTATGTGTGGTCTACTTGTTTCAAATTAATTTCTACCCAGGTTGCTGACCACTTAGCTGTTGATATTGTGTACAGAGAGGTAACCATAGAAACTTTACAATTTATGCAATACTTAACATGCCATATTTTGATAAAGTAAATTAGGGTAAAAGTAGTGTTATCAAAACTTACCAACAGTTTAGAGTAAAGACATTAACAGTGAATTCCATATTGACTGAACAAGTGAACACTGTTTCGTAAATTAGGAGCTTGTACTATTTCGAACTAGATCTAATCTAATTCTGTGAGAATCATTAAAAAAAATGGCTATCGACTCAATGCGGTTCCCGATCGTTGCAGATGGACGATGGAGTCACTACTCTTCGGTTTGCCACTTTCAGTTTCAACATCAACACCACACATTTCATTTGACAACACCAGACAACACTATCCACCAAGGACTAAACTACTCTCCTTTTTTTTTTTTTTATAATATTTATTCATGACCATAGATTCAAGTCTTTCAGTCGAATACATAAAAATGCTTAGATTTAAAACAATAGTGAGAGATACTTAAAATAATGTTCTTACATCAATTTTTGTTCATATTATCCACACCCTTTCGGGTTCAGTGAATACATCTCATGCATCTCAGTGATAATTGTTATCAACTTCATACTAATTTAAATTACAACTACCTACTAAATAATTTATATATACATTACAAAATGAATTAATTTTTTTCTACCGTATTACAAATATATTTATACAACACATTAAAATATTTCTTATTTTGTAATAAATGCTGGACACTGCGGGGAACACTTTCATTTTGACGTTCACTTTCAATGTCATTGTCATTTAATTCACTCAATTCACTGACCAAAATCAAACGTTGAATGTTAAAACTTGAACACTTTAAGATAACATGATCCAAATCAGCATCCTCAGCTCTACAATGATGACATCGGCTATTGTTAATTATGCGAATTCTATTCAGGTGAGTTGGTGTTAAGCAATGTCCCAATCTCATGCGTGATATAATAGTTATAAATCTTCTTGTGAAGTATTTGAAGTTATTGTACCAAGGTTTAATCGGTAATTCATTTTGTATTCCAGCATACCATCTGCCTTTCGTTTCCAGGGTTATGTCCCAATATTCCTTCCATATCTGTCTATTAAGTTCTTCAAAAAGGCTGTAGTAATCAGTGAATGGAACCTTGAGCAACTCTGATCGATCCTCGTCATGGTCTGAACGGGCCGCAGTGTCAGCTACTTCGTTTCCACGAATGCCACTGTGTGAAGGTACCCATACTAATTCTACTTTAGTATACTGATCATGTAGTTTTTGGATTATAAGTCTAATATTATAAATAATATAATTTAACTTAAAAGAAATATTTACATTATGTAGAACAGACAAAACACTTCTGCAGTCTGTAACTATCAAAATATTATGTACTTTATTTACAAGACTATTTACATGCTGCAGTGCACAATAAATTGCATAGCATTCTGCAGTGAAAATGCTACACACCCTGTTTAATTTAATACATTTAGTATAGTCTAGCTGTGGATCATAGAATGCTGCATTTACATTATGGTGTGTTTTAGATCCATCTGTATAAATAACATAATGTTCTGGTCTATTGTCTTTAAACTGTAAAAAATCAAATTGATTGTGCACTGTGTCTAAATGGATTGCAAAGCTGTTAATAATACCATTATAAGGAATTTTATATACAGGCCAAATATCATTTTTAACAATATCTTATGAATTATTATTTACATGTTCAAATATTGTTGGTATTTCAGGTAGAGTTCCACCAACCAAAGAAGCAGATATGGCATTGGAAGCAATTGACTGTGAGATTTCAGGATGTATTGTTAGTTTCTTATGTAAAGGATTATCATTTGATGCCATGACTTTTAATAAAAATCTCTCAGCCAACAACAACCTTCTTAATGTCAAGGGAGGTATACATGTCTCAACTTCTAACAAATTAATAGGTGTGGAGCGCATAGCACCACAAATAAGTCTCAGTCCCATATTTTGAATTACATCTAATTTTCGTAACAAGGTGCAATTGGCATTCATGTAAGCTAAACTGCTGTAATCAAAATGGCTTCTCACTATACTTTTGTACAGCATACTCATAACTTTGGGGTCAGATCCCCAAAAACTTCCTGCCAAATGTCTCAATAGATTAATACCATTCAGTGCTTTGTTACATATATGTTTAATATGTTCATCAAACTTTAATTTATCATCAATAATGACGCCTAGGAATTTATGTTGTTTAACAGCACGAATTTCTACATTATTGTATGAAATTTTAACATTGCTATGAGTATTTACATTTTTATTGATAATTAAAACTGAACTCTTTTCTGGACTTATTTCTAATTTAAGTTTACTATGGTAATAGCTGTATAATTGAGACAAAGTCTTATTGATATTAGCCATTGCTATATCAATGTTTTGATTTATACTGTACAAAAGCAAGTCATCCGCAAATTGCAGGATATTTACATCTGGTACATCTACATATTTTAATATTTCAGAAGTATATAAATTATAAAGTAAAGGAGACAAAGTTGCCCCTTGCATTGTGCCTTTGTTGACAGTCCTAGGTCCATGCAATTTATTATTATATTTAACAAAAACAGTTCTATTGTTTAAAAAAGAATAAAGCCATTTTAGAATATGACTAGGTATACCAATATCGTGAGATACTTGAATGAGTTCTTCTATATTTACATTGTCAAAAGCACCTTTTACATCTAAAAACACGCAGATTGCATTTGAGTGACTTAATTTAACCTGTCTTACATCTGATAATAAAGATACAAGGCTTTCAGAGCAACTTTTACCTTTTCTGAAGCCAAACTGAATAGAAGGAATTAATCTTTGTGATTCAACAAAATAGTCTAATCTTAACTTCAACATATTTTCAAAGAGTTTACCCAAGCAAGATGATAAGGAAATAGGTCTATAAGAAGAAGCATTATTTACAGGTTTATTAGGTTTTAAAATTGGAATGACACACTGTGTTTTCCAAGACTCCGGTATTACTAAATCATCCCATAGTTTATTATAAATACTAAGTAATGTTAGTTGTGCATTTAAATGTAATTTTTTGATTAACATGTAAGGTATGTCATCTAATCCCGGTGTAGTATCTTTCCTACTCTTTAAAGATGTTTTCAACTCTTGTATAGTGAAACTGTTCTTGAGAAATACATTTACATCATTTTCTGTAGCATTTTCGAACAAATACTCAAGCCTATTGTCATCTATTTCAGTAGAATCTGATAAGTTATCTAAGAAACTTGGAATCCATTCATCATTGATGTTTTTGTTTCGATTTGTGCCAATTTTTTTAAATTTTT
Organism: Tiliacea aurago; assembly: GCA_948098905.1. Classification (NCBI taxonomy): domain Eukaryota; kingdom Metazoa; phylum Arthropoda; class Insecta; order Lepidoptera; family Noctuidae; genus Tiliacea; species Tiliacea aurago. The sequence continues at coordinate 9,598,969 of OX402579.1, read as the reverse complement.
TAAAGTATCCCCATATTGTAGAAACTGGAGTTAACCTATTGAAGCTACTACATAAGTTTTGCCAAGAAGAACTTTCTTCCTTCAAAATTTTTTTCTTTTTTGCATCTATTTTTTTATATATTATCCAGTTATCAATATTGGGTTGAGAAAAATAGTACTTTAATGCATCTTTTGATTTTGCGACAGCATCACTACATTTTGTATTCCACCATGGTACTGGCGTTTTAATAGCTGTGTTTGCAACTAATTTTCGTTTTGGAATTGTTTTATTCCTTAAATCATTTAATGTTTCTATAAAATGGTTATATGTATTGATAGGGGAATCATTTATTGAGTTCAAATGGGAAAAACAAGTTTCTGATAAGCTATAATATTCATCCCAATCTGCCTTACTATAAATATATTTCTCTTGATCTACAGGAGGTCACGTGTCATACATAGATGGTTGAATGTTGATCTCAAGTAAGGTTGGAAGATGATAGCTACCCATGGGATCATCATGAACATACCAGTTACATAAATTAGCTATTGAAGAGCTAACAAGGGCAAGATCTATCGCTGAAGCTTGTCTATTAGGATAAGGAACAGTTGTTGGTGATCCATCATTCAAAATACATAAGTCAAATTCATCAATTATATTAAATAAACATCTACCTCTATTATTATCACAATGGCATCCAAAGGCTATGTTATGAGCGTTAAAATCACCCATAACTACACAAGGTTTGGGTATATTATTGATTAAGTCCTTTAACTTCGTTGAGTCAAACCTGATACTTGGAGGGCTGTATACACAAAGTATTGCCATTGCTCCAAATTATGTTTCTATAGACATACATAAGTTTTGAATAGATTCTGAGAAGTGTGTATTAATTACTTTATACGGTGGTTCACCAAAATGGCTACTCCATTATGAGAATTTATGGAATTTTTGTGTATTAAATTATATGTGGGAAAGTGTGGGATTATAGAATTAGACTTGAACCAAGTTTCATTAAGAAGACAGACATCTATATTTTTTTCAATTAATAAATTTTGTAATAGGCTCTTTTTGTAAACTCTGTATATTATACTGTAAAATATTTAGATAATTATCCATGTTTAAATTAAATTTGATAAAAATATTTCTTTTATTTTCTTATGTGTGAGTGGCCCATCAGAGTCACTCTTGTTTCCTAATGCAACCAACGATTTAACAATTGCGTTAATTATAATGTCATTATTTGCTACTTGTTTAATGTCCAAAATATCATTGACTTTAGCCTTTTCAGTAACCTTGGGTAAAACAGGAAAAGATTTCTCATTAAATGTAGGAGGTGGTTTCACAACAGTGGCATACGATTGCTGCAGAAATTTGGCCTTTTTCTCTTCAATTTTTTGTTTTTTAATGGGACAGTCTCGTGAAATGGCAAGATGATTACCTGCGCTGTTGATGCATGTGATCTCTTCAACATCGCATTCTTTGTAGGAGTGACGACCAGCACAAGAAGAGCAGTGTTGCTCGCCTCTGCAAGTCTTAGCCGAATGATAAAATTTTAGACACTTATAGCATTGCAATAGTGGAGGAATGTATGCTTTCACCTCGTATCTAAATAGTTTCATAAAGGCGTATTGCGGTAAAGATGTTGATGCAAAGGTGACGGCAACTGTATTGAGAGGCACTAGTTTCCCCTCTACTTTACGCATAAATCTTCTAATTGAAATCACTTCAGAATCGCACACTATATTTTTATATATTTCCTCATTGGAGAGTTCTTTGGGCACAAACCTCAATACACCAATCCTTTCTGTTAAATACGATGGTATAAAGGCTTTAAATTTATTTTTCCATAGGAAGTCTTCCATCTTCAGAAAATTGTTGCCCGCAGCCACCTTTCTGAATGTAATTTCTATTTTGTGCGCATTTATTCTGTGTACTCCTAAGACTCCTATAACATCGTCCGATATTAGGTTGGTGAGCGTGATAGGGTTTTTATTTCCTACCTTCTCCTGCTCTGTTGACTCGACGTATACGACATATTCGGAATTGGTATTTTCTATGAATAGCCTTTTATAGTTTTGTTTGGTAAAAACATTATACTTATTAGTTGACTCAGAAGTTCGGCTGTGGTTGTATTTTCTTTTCTTCTTTTCTCCCATCTCTGGCGGCTCCTCGCCGCCACTGGTGACACTCATGGCTGTTCGAGGTCCTACTCGATGTTATTTAAGTGGTATTTCCGTACAATTAAATAATTATTAACTTTTTGCGAAATCAAAATTTACCGCCTCGTTTGACTTCCCGCCAAAAAACAACTACTCTCCTATCCACCAGTGTTGCCAACTTTATTTTTTAGAGGATCGTACAGACGCCAGCAGATCAAGCTACTACAATCTGTCAGATTTATTTTCAACTTTATCTCTACAGCTTATGGTTCAAGGTAGATTGGGAAAAATTTACAGTTTCGGGTAGCTTGACTTGCTGGCGTCTGTACCATGGATCAGAAAAGATCGTATTTACCCAAGAATTCAAGAAAAAAATTGTACGCAATTAAATTTAACTAAAACTTCAGTACTTTTTGAAATCATTTGAGTCAATATTTAACATTTAGGGTACAAAAAATTACATTTGGCATAATATATAATCAAATTATTGATTATTTTGGAGATTAAAAGAAAACAAGTAGTGATTCTTGAACCTTGATTAAATTAACTCTTCTTAAACTTAGATTACACCTGATGTTTTTAACTTATAATTATGTACAGACGCCAGCAGGTCAAGCTACCCGAAACTGTCAAATTTCCTCAATCAACCTTGAACTTTATGCCGTAGGGATAAAGTTGAAAATCTATTAAATAAATTTGACAGATTGTAGTAGCTTGATGTGCTGCCGTCTGTTCATATAAGACTGCTTATTATTATTTTTAAATTTAATTGACACAACACAAATAACAGCCTTTTTGAAAGATTTGTTTAATTGACACAACACAAATAACAGCCTTTTTGAAAGATTTGTGTTCTTATGACTACTTCTGGTCTAAATGTTTCAATTATACGATTATCGTATGTTTACGGGTTAAACAATACTATCTTATACTATAAACTTTTGTGGTGCCTCATAGGTTGCAACATCTTGGAGTTTACTTCAAGTGCAAGTGGGATGTGGGATAGAGTAATTAAAAATGTATGGATGCGTTCATAAAAATACAAAAAAGAAGTTTGACTCGTTCAAGTCTGTTAATGTTTTTTTTTTTATAGCCATGAAATGACTTTTTTAATTATTTTTAAACATTTTGCTATAACAGTTTAAAATTTGAAAAGATCTTATGTTTTGCGTACGATTTCGAGTACTCGATCGTACATCGTACAAGAGTCAAAAAGATCGTATAAATACGATTTAAATTGTACGGTTGGCAACACTGCTGTCCACTATCCATTTGATTTTTTTTTTTTTTTTTGTATGGCATCTCGTAGCAGACCTAGAAAGGTCGTTGCTACTTAACCGGATATTCCTGTGGCTGCCCTAAGGTTTTTAATCTTAAAGCCTCCAGCCAGGGCGCAAATTATATATATTAAAACTAAACGACAGCGCACTAAGGGCACCCCCTGTGGGGTACGGACCTCGGCTCAGGGCGTCGTTGGGGGATCACAAAATTAGTAACAATTTGGGGACGGGCTGGATCAACATTTTGATCATGATTATTATCAGGGGATATTATATTTATTGCTACGGCGCTCTCAGCCTCTAACCGGGCGGCTGGCGCATCGACATTCAAGGGACGGGGGGGAGGACTTTTATTACCATTTACTCGGGAAGTTCGCGTGGTACCTCGGCGGCGAGGACGGAAGGTCGGTTTGTGTATGTTGTGCACTGTACTCGTGGCCCTATTGCTTTCCTGAAGGAGAGTGACGGGGTCATCCGGATCTAAGAGAGTGTGCCTCGGTCGGCGAGTCTGACTAATGGCAGAAGGCCTGTAACTAGCGGCCTGCACAACCAAGGGGTTGCGATGACGTTCCGCGGATTCGAAAAAGCGCTTTGCAAGGCGCTTCATAAACTGTTTGATGGTAGGCATCTTAAGGTCTACGTGAAGTTGTTCGTTCCGAACGAACCACGGAGCCTTCGTAATTCTACGGAGAAATCGGTTTTGAAGCGTCTGCATCTTATGAATGTGATATGACTTTGCGTGAGCGAAGACTACGCAGGCGTAAGTCATGATCGGTCGAATGCACGCGGTGTAAATACGCAATTTGCACTTAAGGGACAACTTGCTGCGCGGGTTGAGTACGGAGTGCAGTCGGCCGAGAGCAAAACTGGCGCGCGAGCGCACCTGTTTTATGTGCTCGCCGAACGTCATGTGATGGTCTAAGACCACACCGAGATATTTGGCTCGCTTCTCCCAAGGGATAGGCTTGCCGAACATGGTGATCGGTTGGGGCAGGGCGGGTGATCGCCGGGGCCTACAGAATAGGACCCCCTGGCTCTTATCAGGGTTGACTTCAATCCTCCACTTCCTGAACCAGGCCGCGAGTCTGTTGACTTCGGCCTGAAGGATGCGGGCGATATTGTCTTGCCTGAGGCCGGAGTAGTAGATGGCCGTGTCGTCTGCGCACAGAGCTAACTGCGCCTTTCTACATTTGGGGATATCACTAGTGAATATAGTGAATATCAGCGGTGCCAGCACAGCGCCCTGAGGGACGCCTGCGCGGAGCGGATGGGGGGAGGATAGCGCACCCTCGATGCGATAGCGGAAGGTGCGGTCCGACAAAAAGTCTCGTAAGATGAGCACGAGACGATCGGGCAGACCGAGTTTGTAGAGCTTATATATTAAGCCGTTGTGCCAGACTTTGTCGAACGCTTTCGCAATGTCGAAGAACACAGCACCCGTCATGAGCCCGCGCTGGAAGCCAGCGCTTACATGCTCGACGATACGGTGGACCTGTTGTACGCACGAATGTTGGGATCTGAACCCGAACTGTTCGTTTGGGATGAGGCCCTTCGTCTCGGCATAGTCTCTGAGACGCTTATAAATAAGCCTCTCATAGACTTTGCCGAAGACGTTGAGCAGACTGATGGGTCGGTAACTGGAAGGTTCGGTCTTAGGTTTGCCGGGCTTCGGGATACCGATGACCGTGGCACTTTTCCAAGCTTGAGGAAAAATGTTGTTGCTAAGAGCGCCATTGAAGATGGTGGTCATTAGCATGATCAGGTGAGCGGGGAACAGCTGGAGCACCCTGTTGGTGATTCCGTCTGATCCGGGAGATTTACGGGTTTTCAGACCCTTGATAATGTCGTGCACTTCGTCTGGGGTGACGGGAGCCAGAGGACAATCAGGGTCTTCGACCGGAGGGAGATTCGCCCTACGTTCGACTTCAGCGTCCACCTCAGCGAGGTGAGCTTGGTCTACTGGTTGAGAGCTGGGCGAGCACTGAGTCTCGAGAGTGTCAGCCAGGCATTCAGCCTTGTCGGTGTCGTCGAATGCTATCGTCCTGTCGGGTCGTGTCAGAGGGGGCATTGAAGCTACTTGCGGGGATCTGAGTTTCCTCTGAAGCTCCCAGAAGGCAAGATGAGTGGGCTCTAGTTCGCCCAGCATCTTGTCCCAGTTAGCCTCACGCAGTTCTTTCATTCGCTTCCTTACAGATTTCTGTAATTGGCGCATGAAGACTTTGTTAGCGTCACAGGGAAAGACACTGTATGCACGAGTGGCCGCGTTCTTCTCAGTCAGCAGTTCACGCACATCGTCCGGCAGCTTTCGGCGATGGGGGTCCATCGCCGGAACCTGCTTCGAGCAATCGCTCAGGACTGATTGTACGTGTTCCGTGAGTGAGTCGATCGCGGCCGTCGTGTCGGCGATCGAGTCAAACTGATCGGGGATAGAATCCAGTATCGGGGATGTGGTGGATTTCAGTCGGTCGCTTACTTTCCGCCAGTCCGTGACTACTTTCGTGAGGGGGGGTTGGTCAGGGTCAAGGAGTCCGTCGCGAGGGGCCAGTCTTAAGACGACCGGCCGGTGGTCAGAAGTCAGTTCGTCCATCGCCTCTATCGAATCCAACCGTAGGTTGATATTCTTTAGGAGCGCTATGTCCAATATGTCCGGGGATTGACTGGGGATATGGGGGTAATGAGTAGGATTCATCGGACCGATGATATCGAAATTTAAAACGGCGGTGAGGTCAAACAGATGTTGGCCTCGAAACGTGGTGGTATTACAGTTCCAGGACGGATGTTTGGCGTTGAGATCACCCGCTACGATAACGGATTCACTCAGGCAGAAAAGAATCGAAAGATCGCGAGACAGCATTTGAAGACCGTCTGGGCTCGTGGTCGCGGTGGGCGGCATGTAAGCCGAAACTATCGTAATCGGTTGATGACCTGACATTGCTATTTTGCATGCAGACACTTCAAGACACGAGAGAGTTGTCGGAGCATCGAGCGGGATGCAATGGAGAGGAGTCCTATAGTAAATCAGGGTGCCGCCCCTGTGGCATCGAGTCCTGTCATTGCGAACTACGCGATAGTTCGCAATTGACGGGTCTCGATGACAAGGCTTGAGGAAAGTTTCCTGTACTAGGAGAATATCTAACCGATGGTCGCGGAGGAACACAGCGATTTCGTCGCGTTGTTCTCTAATGCCGTTGGCATTGAAAAAGCCTAACTTTAGTGATCTGAGTTTAGTTCTCGCGGGGGCCGTATTATACATTATGGTTTCCTATACGCGATGGACTCTAGGGCTTGCGTGATCTCGGGATACGCGTGATAAATTCGCTGGATCTCCGATAGATCGCAGGAGTTACGGGCTACAATTATTTCGCTGGCCATTTTCTTGGCGCGGGGCGAAAGAAAGATGTTAAATGTGCTCGAGATCACATTAAACGCATAGAAGGTGTTAGGTGGTGCGACCACTGGAGTGGCCGCAGGTTGAGGAGGCGCGCGAGTGTTGAGAGGAGGAGCGGCTTTGGAAGCAGGCTCTGGCACGCGGGCCATTGGGGGCGCGAGAGGCGCGCTTCTACCGGCGGTGGTAGGTTGTTGGTGATGCTGAGCGCTATGAGCGCGAAGGCGAGGGTCCATCAACCGTGGGATGGGTTGAGGTTGAGGGGGGGGAGGAGCCATGTATTGGCCGAAGGCAGGGAAGGCCTGCTGGTGATTGAAGTAATTCCACGGACTTGACCTTTGAGGGCTCAGTCGTTGCGGAGGTTGGGTCAGAGAGGAGGAGAATCCCCCCTGGTTGTCTCTCTGTTGCCTCGCGTCGTAACGCTTGGTCAACTTCGAGGAAGACGATTTTGGTGCCTTAGGGCAGCCACGGTAGTTGGCTGGGTGGCCTTGTTGGCCGCAAAGAACGCAACTATTTGATTGATGACTGACGTGAGACGTCTTGCAGCACAGATTAAGGCTGCATTCCGAAATAAGACCATAATAGCTGTAATCGATTTTAGCGCGCTTTAAACGCGTTCCCTATTACCGTTTAGCGCGCTAAAATCTATTACAGCGATTATTGTCTCAACATTGCTTCAAACTATTATCTATGGTTGGGGAATTTCCCCTAGTCCACTGCTATTTAGAAGGTTTCCATGTTAAGGCAAAAAATACCCTCACGCTATTACGGTGTTTTTTGACACCGTAATTACATTATTACGGTAGACGGTGAATCTATGCTGGTTATGGTGTTTTTACCGTAATTACGGTGTAGTGGGCAACACTGCTCGTGTGGCAAATAAAATTTGACTTGACAGCAAAAGTTTTGTTGCCATGTTATCTAAGGTTAATTTTTTGTTTATTACTTTCACGTAAAGTGAATCTTAAAATAATTCACACTGATAAATATATACGAGGTGTACGAGTAACTGATACCAACAAGTTTTCCTTTACAGAATGCCCAGTATATGCCAGCTGCAGCCAGGCTGTTTGTGTGAGTTTAAATGTAAATGTTTGTAAACGCACCCACGATACAGGAGAAATTCCTAGTGTGGGGCAACGTTTAAAAAAAATAGTTAGAATAATAAGTTATTTCAGTTCAGTATTTATTTTCAATTCAGTTTGTATAAAAATAAAAAATCAAGCGAGCTCAGTAGTCGCGATGTGTAAGATCTGACATCTCACCTTGCCCTTGGTAATACGCAACTGCAACTGAGCACTTGAGCATTGACAGAAAAGAACCTCAATATTTAAAAAAGCTTTAAACTTACTGAAATATTTATTTGAATAATTATTCAATAATGGTCGCCCATTGGTCGAAATGCGACCTCCTCTACTTACAATCTATATAGTACTTACTAATTACATGCTATTATAAAGTACTTACTTATGCCAAGCTCCAGCTGTCAATTCCTGTTACACTTCCCCTTCCCTCGGAAAGCGAGAGGAAAGATGTTACACACAGGGTTGGATTTTATACTATAATTATAGTATTTAAACCACAGATTGTTAAACTTAGAAGAGGAGTAAATTTTGCCTTAACGGGTGTTGATTTTGACTATTATATGTTAAATTAAAAATAATGAAAGTGTACTATAATTTTTTATAAATACTATCCTTTTCATTTTTTTTGTACTATCTTTTTCAACCTACCTAAATACTGAGCTGTGCTAGCAACGAAGCAGCCTCACATCAGTCGACACACCGACCAATGGAATATTTGTCGGATTTATTGTATTTTCTGAGGCAGGAACCCAAAACACAATATGTATAATAAAACAAAAACTTGAAATGGAAATACGCTTTTTATTTAGTTGTAAACTGATCTAACTTTTTCTCCACATTATTTCGCTCACTATGTGATAGTCCCCAAAATTCTCAAGCCAGCAGAAAATATGGGGCTTATGAATGTGTGTGGAAAATGTAGCATTTGGTGATTTTTTCTGTTTATCCTGAATATTCCCGATCAGTAACACCTTGTCGTCCTTGTCGATTGGGAAAAATGTCTCATTCGTTCACAGTTAACACTGTGAACGAATGAGACATTTTTCCCGAACGTTTCGAGCGAACGAACACTTCGAGTTTCTGCCTTTATGGAAGGTGGACTATGTTGATATCCCATCCATCATCCATCTATCAGAGCAGTCTGCTCATTCAGCAGAACGAAGAGATCATTTCTCATTCAAACAAATACTGTATGCCTTGCTTAAAAACTGTTTTGTTTTAAATTACGTATTTTTGCTTTGAAAGTCGTAATTAAACCATTTTTAAAATTCGTGTCATCATTAATTGAACTCCACTTTTCTACACCTTGACTCTTGAACTAAGCATAATTATGTACGATCGGGAAAAAAAGTTCTGTTCGTCAACACTGTGAACGAACGCATATTTTTTCCCGATTGTCAACAGTGTTAACGACAGGGGTATTACTAATCGGGAATAATCGGTTTATCCGTGTTATCCTGGTGAGAGTTTACGAATTTAAATTATAACTGTAGAAGGACAATTGTTATTAACAACTAACAATTATGAAAAGTTTAGCTTATTAAAAATCGACGAAGCTACTCGTCTTTACAATATTTTACTACAGAATAATATTCCATTATTTGCATATTCTTAACTGAGATATTGTACTTATATTAATAGGAAATTATAGGGTATCTTTTAAATAGACAATACATAATAATTATCAATATGCATATTGCTGTTGTACATAATTAAGAAATAAATTATGATGTGTATATATAGTGTACAAGACTTACATAATTTTCTGCTACTATACTATGGTATACCTACATTAATAGGAAATCGTTTTGCACATTTAACAACCAGTTTCTGGAACGAACATCAACAAAAACACATGTGTGTTGTACAACACGTCTAAGACTAGCTAAATCTTCAGCTGGCTGCTGGATGCAGGTGTCGGCAAACTTCGGTATTTTATTATATCTTCTATTGAATTTCTTAAAAATAAAATTGTTGCATTTAAAGTTCAAATATGAACATCCACTTCAACTTCAATGTGTTCCGATTTTACGGACAAATTAATAGGCGAATTTGGAGTAGAGTCAGTTTCTTCAGGCACTTCAGTTAATCCAGCTAACCTGAGAGCAGTAGAAAACTTAAAAGTCCCTTCATCTTTTCTTGGTTTTCTTTCTTTATTGTTATGTTTTGGTTCCATTCCTCCCTCCTTGTAATGTAATTGGATATGATAATTTAATTTAGCCTGAAACATGATTTTATATTTGAATATATTTTATTTTAGAGTTAGAATCAGGGACCATTTTGGTTACCCATTGAAAGGGTTTTCGATAGGGTTTTTCTAAATGGTTAAACATAAACCCATACGATATGGGTTACACTTATGAACGGCTTAAATTAAATAATGGTAACCCATTGAAAGGGTTTTCGATAAAAACCCATACGGTGTGGGTAACCCTTTTGAACGGCTTAATTTAAGCCATTCAAAATTACCATATGGGTTTTTGATTAACTGCTTAGAAAAACCCTATTGAAAACCGTTTCCATTGAAAGGGTTTTCGATAGGGTTTTTCTAAAATGGTAACCAAAATGGTCCCTGGGTAGAATAGAGATAGAATTGGTCATGCTACGCGTGCTGGGCGGATATCGAAATAACATAATATTATGATTTTTTCATGTTACTGGGTTTCAAGTAGGTATAGAACCCATTGAATGGGTTATCATGTAACCCTTTCACTGGGTTTCAAGTATAAAACCCATTCAAAGGGTTATCATGTAACCCTTTCAATGGGTTTCTAGTATAAAACCCTTTCAATGGGTTACATCATGATAAAGGTAACCCATTGAATGTGTTAACCCTTAACCGGGGTTGTACGGTCCCTTGTTAGAATACAGCAATTAGTTGGCTTTTTTGACAAAAAAACTGGAGAATGAAATGCTGAAATAATTTACCTTTGTTGATAGTTGTGCATTGCATAGCATGCATTCATGGTACTGTTTCATATGTTTTACTAAAATATGTTGCTTTAAATTGCTTTTTCTTGAGTAAAATCTGTAAAAAGTAATAGATCTATAGCAAACTGTTATTTCTTCACTAACATTAGGATTAGGTTTTTATTTATACCTTGGACAATCTTCATAAGGACATGGAAATGTTTTTGTAATTTTCCTTTGTCCATGTGTTTTAAGGTGCTTCACCATGTGGATTCTTTCCTTGAATGTTCTTTTGCATTCATTACAGATAAACACTGAAATTAAGAGAAAGTTATAATTGAAGATATTTCTATTTATAAGGTTAATGTCCAAGTGACCAAAACAGACATAAAGCTGCAGAAGGTTTAGTTACCAATAATTAATTCTGGTTCTGGAAAAAGAACTAGACTTTCATAGATCCAATGATACAAACATTAAAATTAAATTACACACTTGTAAGTTGCTAGCAATTTTTTTTTTGACACTGTGTAAGGGTCCCATATATTATAAAAATAATCCTAATTTATTTATTACAAAGGTAATTAAAAGTATATGTTCACCTTCGGCGTCGTCTTCGGCCGAAGGTGACTGCATCAACCGAAGCTCAGCCCCGCCTGGGGCCCTTAATGTAAACCTCGGTTGGATAACAGTGACATTGCTTTCAATTAACGATTTTAATGATTTTAGATGTCGAGGAGTTGACGAGTCTAAAACAAAGGAAACCACAGTGATGTCTTAAAATATTTTCTACAGTAACTATGATAAATAAAATAGGTTATTTCCGTAATTATCTCCTAATATGAGTTTTATTGTATTAGAATGTTTAAATACTTACAATTCTTCGTATGTTCAGTTTTTTTATGTTTCTGATATTTGGACCAATGATTGAAAACTAAAGCACACTCCTCACATGTGTATGTTTTATGATATCTCATGTGCCTCTTCTTAAGGTAAAGACTTACAAATGTTTCTGAGCATAAATCACACCTGTAATATAACTATGAATTATTTGAATCCTTAGAGCACTGAAGTCATGGGTAAAGGAAACAATTTATACAAGACAAAAATTTATTGGTCAAGCAGTTTATAATTATTCATCAACAGTATTTTTAAGAGTCAAGTTATAGATAAAATGATTGAAATGAAGGATAAGGAAAGAAAATCTGTGAATGAATGTTGGAAAGAAATGGTGGATTGCATAAGGAGAGTAGCAAAAGATGTGTTTGGGGAATCGAAAGGGAAAGGTATAATAGAAAAGGATACATGGTGGTGGATTGAAGAAAGATCCTTAAAGAAAAGAAAATTGCGTTTAAAGAATGGCAGGGTGTAGAAAACGGGAATGACAGTTTGAAAGATGATAAGTAAAAGGAAGGTAGGTAGGTTATAAAGAATGGAAAAAAAAAGGCGGTAGCACTTTCGAGGGCAAAGACGCAGGAGGGATTAAAAAAGCAAGAGAAAAGAGAATGAGAGATATAATTCACATGAAAGACGACGCCGGTAAGGTTCTGTAAAAAGATGACGAAATAAAAGAAAGATGGAAGATTTATTTTGAAAAGCAGATGAACGAAGAGAATAAATGGAATGGAGTGCTCAAAGAGGTAAGAACAAGTAAATATTGGTTTGGTAAATGAAATTAGCATGGATGAAGTAAGAAAAGCAGTTCGAAGTATGAAAAATGGAAAGGCCATGGGCCCAGATGATATACCAATAGAAGTATGGAAGTGTTTAAAAGAAGATGGATGTATGTGGCTGACTTTATTCTTCAATAAGCTGTTGCATGAAGGAGGGATCCCACAATAATGGTGCAATAGTTTGCTAGTGCCATCTTCAAAAATAAACGTGATGTACAGGACTGCAACAACTATCGAGGGATAAAGCTCATGTCACACAGTATGAAGGTATGGGAGAAAGTAATAGAGAAAAGACTGCGAGAGGAGAGTGAGATTACCCCAAACCAGTTTGGGTTTATGCCAGCTCGAGGAACAATGGACGCCACTTTTGCACTCCGCCAATTGTGCGAGAAGTACAGACGTGCACACAAGAACTCGGACATGGTGTTCATTGATCTGGAGAAAGCATATGTTAGGGTACCTCGGGATGTGGTGGGTTTTGATGTGTTGTGGTGGGCCTTGAAAAATAAAGGTTTGCCAGAGAAATATGTGGAATTCATTTGTGCTATGTACAGTCAATCTTGTACCTACGTCCGGTCGGCTGCTGGGAATACCGAGAAAATTAACTAGCGAATTCACAAAGTTGTTAAAATACTTTTAACAACTTTGTGAATTCGATATTCGCTGGCTTCTGCCTGAGCCTTCCATGTCAGTTGACTGTCAATTAATATTCCTAGAAATTTTGTAACTTCTACTCTGTCTACATTTTGACTATTATAATGAATATTTAGATTATTGATACGAAGTCTTTGTTAAAAATGCATTATCTTTGTTTTTTGTATGTATATTTGTAAGTTGTTACTATTTAGCCAATTTACTATAATTTTAATGGTGTAGTTTATATCGTTTTCATAATTTTCATTATTATCACATTTTAAGAGTGGTGTACTATCGTCGGCAAACAGTACCATTGGATGGTGGATTTGACGTGGGAGGTCGTTAATGTAAATTAAGAATAACAAAGGCCCAAAGACGCTTCCCTGTGGTACACCGAATTTAATTTATCTAGTGGAAGACACGTATTTTGGTTCTAATTTAGACTTGACACAAATTTTGTAAATTCATCATCTGTTTGCGACCGGATAAATATGTTTTAATTAGGTTCAGGATATTACCTCGAATGCCATAGGCGTTTAGTTTTTGAAGCAGTATGTCATGGTTGACAAAATCGAAAGCTTTCGACATATTTGTATAGATAGCACATATAGGCGTTTTTGTATCAACATTCGAAATAATAATATTCAACAGGTCAAAAATTGCCATGTTTATATTCCTATTTTCTCGGGGAAGCCTGGGTCGACCCAACGCGGTTGTATGCGTACATTCGTGGTGGGGCGACCCAGGCTGCCAGGCACTTCTTCTCTTGCAACCGAGCGGGTGGGCAGGTTGCGGATAGCCCAACTCCGGCTGCGGGACCGACTATTAAAGGTCGATCCCGCACCCGGAGCATCTCGTTGAAGATCCCGGACAAGAGAAGTTTCCGAAGGCCAAACCCCAGGCTTAGGTTAACCTTTCTACCTCTTCCTATGTACCTACCACCTAACTATCCGTCCTTCCTTATCCATACATCCTGTCGATCCCCAAATCCCTAGGCCAAATTCCAAACCTAGGGTGGCCCCACAAGTACCCGCACCCTTTACCCACGAATACCTTCCCTCCCATCCCTACATCCCGTCGGTCCTAGAGGAAGGGTAACCTCGATTCCAAAAAAGCCCACCCCCAAAATGCCAAATGATGAAACAGAATGAGCAAAATACTACCCAGGTGGGTCCCGGCCAAGCCGGGGAATCCCACACCGCCTCGGCGGTCAGCCCCCAACGTAATCTGGGGGGGGCACCCATCTGTTCTTTGGTGCCGCGCTCTTTAGCGCGGCCGGCTGCTGATTTAGCGCCCATTACCCAGGCTGCGACTCACGCGCCCACTAACCCGATTTCGGCTGCGACCAACGCGCCAACACACCCAAATCCGGCTGCGACTTACGCGCCAACACACAGCACAAAAGGCACGTTTCCCGCGAGCATCTGGCAGCAGAGCATCGTGCGGAAAAGCTTTGCCTACCCTGATAGAGACCAAGACCGACACGGACAGAGAGGGATGGGGAACGATGACGGGCCTGGCAGCTCCAAAACTCTCCCGGTTGATGTTGATGGAGTACGCCTGCTGAAAAAGCGCGGAAAAATCTGGGCCCGGGAGAAGAAAGTAGGCGACCGAAAGCCCGAAACCCGCCAAGGCACTAGCCAGCGTGGTGCGCGATCGGACGCCGAAAGGGAAGTACGCGACCAGCCACGAGTACGCGAAGGGGAAACCCAGCGCGAAAAGTGGCCGGACGCGGAACCACGCGACCAGCCGCGAGTACGCGAAGGGGAAACCCAGCGCGAAAAACGGCAGGATGTGGAATCACGCGGGCAGGGGCAAGTACGCGAAGGGGAAACTCAGCGCGAAAAGCCTCCGCAAGCGTCGGAGTCTGCCGGGGCCGACAGCCGACCCCAAAACACCGACAGCACTCACGACCGACCTCAGCCCAGACGCAACAGGGGTAAGAGATCCGGAGCCTTGTACAAGGCGTCGCCGGCAAAAAACACCCAGCCAGGCACCTCCAAGCCGCAGCCTGGACCGAGCGGTACAGGGCCGGCGAAGAGGGAGCGCCCTGACGATACAGCTTCCCCAAGCATGCTTCAGGGGGACGCCAAACGCTCCAGGATCCAGTCTATTCCGGGGGAGCAGAGGACCTACGCGCGAGCCACGAAGGACATCCCTGCGCGGCTGGCCGTAGCAATCTGCTTCCCCCCCCCCCTCTAGGGACCTGACGAGAGAGGAGGCCGAGCACACCAAGACTGCCCTAGAAAATCTTCTACTAGACACGGACTCGTCAACACCACTCCCGGCCTTCCGTGGATACCCTCGGGTAGCGGAAGGGACCGTGCAGATGTGGTGTGAGGACGATAACTCCCTGACATGGCTGACCCAGAACGTGCCCAGAATCAGACTCCCAGACACTGACCTCACCCTCACAGTACTGAGACAATCTGACGTGCCCACACGAGTCCGAGCCTCGCTTTTCGTCCCTCGTTACGACGGTGACGTGGCCCGGCTCCAGAGTATTCTGATCCGTCAGAATACTTGGTACGACATCGCCAAGTGGTCTTTGTACAGGGCGACGGCCGTCGGCGGCGACAACTTTGGGACATTTTTGACCCTGGGTGTACCGCCGGAGGAAGCCGCAAAGGTCCTAGCTCGGGAGCGACGTATATCCTACCTGCTTGGTTCGATATACGTCCGCTTCAGCCCCACGACCAAACCACCTGACACTCAGACTGACAGCACGGACACGACAACGACACAACCGACACAGACAAAGGACACGGACATTGCCCAACTTGAGGAGGTCATGGCCAGAGCAGCAATGGCTGATGACTGTGACACCATACCGCCCTCATCCCCTGGCTGGCACGAGCAACTGCTCGCTTCGTCGCCGGGCGAACAGCACGAAGGCCAATACAGAGAAGAGGTGGTGGAGAGACTGTCCGATGGATCCATCACAGACTAACTCCACTCCACCACCGTCACCGTCCCTCAACATCATCCAGACCAACCTCCAACATAGCCAGGCTGCAACGGCTAGTCTACGCAGGGCACTGGAGGTGAAGCCCCGAACCATCGCACTGATCCAAGAGCCGTGGATCAGGAACAACAGAATATGCGGCCTCGGTAACATCGGAGGTAAGCTAATCCTAAACACACACAGCCCAGACAAACCAAGAACCTGCGCTTACATACCCAAAGAAATCCCTATCGCCCCACTTACTCAATTCTGTTCCAGAGATCTGACAGCTATCAGGCTCCAAACAGAAGGCGACGCTCCAGATGTTGTACTGGCCTCGGTATACATGCCAGGCGAGGAAGCCGACTGTCCGCCGAAAGAGATGGTCGACTTGGTACAGCACTGCGAGCGCGCCAACTTGCACCTGATCATCTGCACTGACTCGAACGCCCACCACCCGCTCTGGGGCAGCGACGCACCGAACTCCAGAGGAGAGGTACTATCCACCTATTTATTTTCAACTAATCTTAACATCGTAAACCGCGGCTCGGAACCCACTTGGGTCACAGCCCGAGGACAAACGATCATAGATCTAACGCTCTCTACAGAAAACGCGACAAACTTTATCACAAACTGGCACGTGTCGGACGAGCCTTCTTGCCTAACAACCAACGTTAAAAAACCCATACCGAGACGAAATCCTCGGCGCACTAATGTGCCGGGATATAAGCGGCTCCTAGCCTCACTGCTAGCTAGGCACCTAACACTAACAAGCTTAACAGATCCTGTACAATTAGAATACACTGTCACAAAGCTATCAGAATACATAACCGAAGCCTACCATACATGCTGCATACTAAGGGCACCACAAACCAAGACTGAGAGAAACCCCTGGTGGACCGCCGAACTCAGTAAACTCAGAGATGCACTTCGTAAGCAATTCAACAGAGCCAAGAACACCAGACTCCCGGAGGACTGGGAGCTATACAAAGAAACCCAATATCTGTACAGGAAACAGATCAGGACTGCCAGGAGGACAGCTTGGCGGAAATTCTGTGAATCCATTGAGACAAATAATGAAGCCGCAAGGGTAAGGAAGATCCTGTCAACTGACCAGGACCGACCTCTTGGCGCGCTGAAAAAACCCGACAACTCTTATACAATAACTGACCATGAAACCAGCAAGGTCCTTCTTGAGACTCACTTCCCGGACTGCAAACTCTTAGAGGACAGGACATGGGAGGTTGTGCCAGAATGGACCCCTACGGATCAAGACTGGTCAAGAGCCCATAATATAGCAACAGAAGACCGTATAAAGTGGGCTATCAACACGTTTAAGCCATTTAAGTCCGCAGGGCTGGATGGCATCTTCCCAGCCCTGCTACAGTGGGGAATAGATTATCTGACACCGTGGCTGGTCGAGATCTATCGAGCGTGCATAGCCCTCAGACACATACCACTAGCATGGCGTGAAGTGAAAGTCATCTTCATACCCAAACCGGGCAAAACCGACTACACACAACCCAAGGCCTTTAGGCCTATCAGCCTTACATCCTTCCTACTAAAAACCCTGGAGAGACTCTGTGACAGACATATCAGAGACGGACCTCTTCGGGTAAAACCACTCCATAAACAACAGCATGCGTACTCCACGGGCAAATCAACAGAATCTGCGCTACACAGCGTGGTTTCTAAGATTGAATGCGCAGTGGACCACAAATGCTCATCACTGGCCGCCTTCATTGACATCGAGGGCGCCTTTGACAAAACCATGTTCAACAGCATCAACATGGCTCTAAACAGACATAACATTGACTCGACCCTGAGCGGCTGGATCACCAATATGCTCAAAATGAGAGCTGTACAAGTCACGGTAAATGACACTACAAGGGCCGTTGTGGCGAAGGGTTGCCCACAAGGGGGCGTCCTCTCGCCGCTTCTGTGGAACCTGGTTGTAGACAGCCTCATCAAAGCACTCAATGACAAAGGTTATTTTACCGTAGGCTACGCCGACGACATAACCATAATAATAAATGGCACCCACGAGAACACCTTATGTAACCTAATGCGCCAAGCTTTGAAAATAGTAGAGGACTGGTGCAACAAACACCAACTGTCGGTGAATCCGACAAAAACCGAATTGATTCTCTTCACAAAAAAGAGGAAGTTGGCGACACTACAATTGCCACGACTCTTTGGAACTACCCTAAGCCTTTCAACTGAGACCAAATACCTGGGCATCTATTTGGACAAACAGCTGAACTGGGCAAAACACACCAACTACATCACCACAAAAGCCAGCATATCCCTATGGCAGTGCAAAAGACTGCTTGGAAGGAATTGGGGCATCTCTCCCAAGGTCACCCACTGGCTATACACCACAGTCATCCGACCAATTATCACATATGGCTCACTGGTCTGGTGGCCCAGGATGAACCTGAGTACAGCCCAAAAAGACCTCGACAAACTGCAGCGATTTGCTTGTGTAGCAATAACTGGCAGTATGAGGACTGCACCCACTGCCGCACTACAAGTAATGCTAGGACTGCCACCCCTACACCTCATCGTGCGAGAGGAGGCAGCCCTGGCCGCCTTCAGGCTCCACATATCGGGAACCCTGAGCAAAGACTCTAGGGTCAAACACACACGCATAAAGGAGGAGGCAATCAAAAGACAACCGATGATGGCATCACCCTGCGACAAAGCCCCGAAACTACACTTCTTTCAGAAGCACTACAACGTTATACTTACAGAGGAACGGTGTGATCACTCAGGCCCGAAAGAGATGAGAGTATACACCGACGGATCAAAGACCAACTCCGGAACCGGAGTCGGAGTCTTCTCACACGATTTTAACATAAATATATCCAGCCCGCTTGGAATGTTCAACACCGTCTACCAGGCGGAATGTGTGGGCATTATACAAGCGGCTTACGCCATCGAAGCCAGGAAAGTTACGGACACCCGTATACGTATACTGTCCGACAGTGCCTCAGTGCTGCAATCCCTAGAGAAAAAATATATAACCTCCAGACTAACACTAGAATGTCACAATGCACTGGAGCGGGTGACGGTGTGCAACCGTAACAAAGTGACACTGCAATGGATAAAAGGACACAGCGGATCGCTGGGTAACGACGCAGCTGACGAACTGGCTAGGAGAGGATCCAGCGCGCCAGCCTGTGGACCCGAACCTATTGTACCCATCCCCTTTAACCAACTACGTAGGTGGCTACAGGAGTTCACCCATACACTAGCGGAGAACTGGTGGACCTCGGCACCGGGCTGCAGGCAATCCAGGGAAGCCATGCCATCCTTAGATGGCAGGCTAACCAGACGTTTGCTACGCCTGGACAGGAACGGCCTGCGCCTGGTGACGGGGACTATAACGGGACACTGCTCACTGAACAAACATTTCCACACAATAGGTATAACGGACAGCCCTCTGTGCAGGGCTTGCATGGAGGCTGAAGAAACCGTTGCGCATGTGCTCTTTGACTGCACAGGCGTCACCCAGATCAGAACAGAAACCCTTGGGTCACCCAGATCTTTCACAGACGTCCTATGCAGACCAGGAGACCTAATCAGCTTCTGGAGGGAGGTGGGCTGGTTGGAATAAACCACTGACGGCCGCCATGGCCCACGCACAATGGTCCACATGAAGGACTAAGTGCGGAAACCAAACCTTCTAACATAACATATTCCTATTTTTCCCAATTCTCAATTCTTTATTGCATTCCATATGTATTTATAGATGGTATAAAAAAAAGTAAAAGATCAATATGGACCCTGTCGGGCACAGCAAACATTAGGAGCAAGCAATTCATTATTATTATAAATTATTAAAATGTGTTTAGTTGGGTGCATAATTATTATGTGTAGGTGTATATATATATATTATTAGGTTTGTGTATACAGGTATAGTAAGTATATTAGTTATTTTTGTTTTTGCGAATAATGTAGGTAATTTTTATGAAATTATTATTATTAGTTATTATTATTAGAAGTATGTTCATTTTTATTTATGTATTCATATTTTTATTTGATTTTCTATAATCCTATTTATTTATATAGATTTCATAATGTTTGGTTTTTATGGAGAATTAATTATATTTTGCAATAGTTTTGTCATCTAAAAACTCATTTACTGAGTAGTATGACTTGGATTCCAGAAATTGTTTCAATTTATTAATAAATACATTTGTTTTGGTAACTTCTCTAATGTCATTTGGCAATTTATTATACATTTTTATAGACATAACTAAAGGACTAGTTGAGTGCATTTTGAGTCGGGATTGAGGTATGTTTATTTTGTTTTTGTTGTGTCGAAAATTGTATTTTGTTTGTGTTTCTTCGCAAGTGGTGTAAAAATGTGGGTGTTTTCTGACAAACTTACATAATTCATAAATATATAAACAGGGAAGTGTGAGTATTTTGTGTTTTCGGAAGTGTGGTTTGCAGCTATCTGTTTGATCTATGTTGGTGATTATTCTAATTAACTTCTTTTGTAAAATAAATGTGGTTTGTGAGTCTGTACTGTTTCCCCACAACATTATCCCATAGCTGAGCCATGCCTGGGCATATGCGTAGTAAGTGACAAGTGCAGTTTGCAGGTTGGTAGTTTTTTTAATTTCGCGTAGGGCGTATGAAAATTTTGATAATTTTGCTCTTATTTTCTGTATATGGGATTTCCAATTTATGTGGGTATCTATAGACAAACCGAGGAGAGTAAATTCATTTACTTGTTCCAGTTTTTCTTTATTAAAAGTGAAATTTAGTTTTAATGGGGATTTTTGATGGGGATGAAAAGTAATTAATTTTGTTTTAGTGAAGTTAATTTCGAGATTATGGTTATCCATCCAGTTTACAACTGTAGAAAGAAGGGAGTTTAATTTGTCGTTTATATTGTCATTGTTCTGGCATGAGGTGAGCAGAGATATATCATCCGCAAATAGAACACATGGTCCGTTTATAATTTTGGGAAGGTCGTTTATATAGATAAGAAATAAAAGGCACTCCCTTGGGGAATTGACGCGTTAACTGCTTTTCTGTCGGATCTTATTCTAATTATTTAATTTGTGTTTTTATCAAAATGTTCAATTTGTACTAGTTGTTCTCCATCCTTTAGGTATGATGCAAACCATTCATGAGCTTTTCCTCGTATTCCTATCCCATGTAACTTATCTAATAGTATTTTAAATTGAACCTTATCATATGCTTTGGTCATATCGAGGAGCATACCTATGGCGTAGTTTTTATTATTAATAATAGATAGAGCCTCTTGTACGTATTTATAGACTGCTAACGTTGTAGATCTATTTTTACGGAAACCGTTTTGGCAGTCGTCCAGTATTTTATATTTTTAACAAAAAGAGTATACGCGGTCACACATTGCCTTCTCAAAGATTTTAGACGCAGTTGGTAACAGCGCGATAGGGCGATAGTTATTAGGGTCGGTTTTAGAATTTTTCTTATAAATGGGTTTTATCAGTGAGTTTTTAAGTTGATTGGGAAAGGTTCCCTCATCAAACGATTGGTTAATTAATTTATAAAATGGTAGGGTTAGTTCGTCTGCACATTGCTTAAGTAGAAATGGGGGAAGTTCGTCTACTCCATAGCTCTTTTTACTTTTTAATTGTTTTATTATTTTATTTACTTCATAGGGATCGACAGGGCTGAGAAACATCGTGTTCTCTGTGTGGCACATAACAGGGGCGCCTTTTGCTAGTGAGGTTTTTTCCCCAAGAGAAGCAAAGAAGTCGTTGAAGATATTTGCTATTTGCTTAGGTTCAGTTATCAAGGTTTCATTTTTATG
Source organism: Tiliacea aurago (assembly GCA_948098905.1). Taxonomy (NCBI): domain Eukaryota; kingdom Metazoa; phylum Arthropoda; class Insecta; order Lepidoptera; family Noctuidae; genus Tiliacea; species Tiliacea aurago. The sequence goes on along the minus strand of OX402579.1, from coordinate 9,577,102 downwards.
TAATTTTATGTTAATTTTTTCGTTTTTTATTGATTTATTTGTTCTTTCGTTTATTATATTCCACATAGTTTTTACTTTATTTGTTGACTTTTTTATTTTATTTATATATTGTAGTTTTTTTGCTGTCACTACAGATTGCTTTAGGGTTTTCTCGTATTTTTTATAATATTTTGATAATATGGGATTGTTTGTTTTAATGGTAAGTATTTTAAGTAGTCTTTTGTTTTTGCAAGATAATTTAATACCCTTAGTTAGCCAGTACTTCTTAAATATCGTTTTTATTTTTATTTTTTGAAGCGGAATACACACATTTAAGATTTTATTTAATATATTATTAAACGCATTGTAGTTTTCATCCATATTTTTATTTGGTTGTATTATTTCATTCCAATTTTGATTTTGATTTTTTAATTCTGATTTAAAGTTTTTTACATTTTGGGTATTATATAATCTTTTTTTCACGAACCAGTTTGTTTTTTTTATTGCTGTCGCTAAGTAATTTCATGTGAAAGATGGTTGCACAGTGGTCTGAGAAACCTAATTCTTCTACGGTGGTATAAGTATGTCTATAATTAAAATTAGTAAAAATTAAGTCTAAGCATGTTGAAGTAGTTTGTGAAATACGTGTGGGGACTTTGATATGTTGTATGAATTTATGTTTCAACATTAGATCTAAGAACAAGTTAGTTTTCCTAATATCACGTTATAGCTTAAATATTTTTTATTAATATAATACATCATTTCTTTTAATTTGCGAGTAAATACTTCTTCCTCTCTTCTATTCCAATAAATTGTAACTATAAGAACATTCTCATTAGGTAATTCTATTGCACATAATTCTATACAATACTCAACAGACATATTACTAATATCACAAATTTCTTTGTACTCGAAATGGTTTTGCAACAAGATACAGACGCCACCCCCTCCTCGAGTACGGCGACAGTAAGATGCTGCAATTTTGTAGCCGCTAAACTGTAAGTTACTTAATTTGTCCAGTGATAGCCAAGTCGCACATAGGCATATAGCGTTATACATTGTTTTTTCATGGATGAAGGCTTCAAGTAGATGTTGTTTGTTATAGATGCTTTGTATGTTTTGATATAAAATTTTAAAATGTTGTTCTGTGGTTTCGAAAAGTATTATTTTTAGTATATTCGTTATTATTTGGTTTATAATGTTGTGTAGTGAGGGTTTTGTCGTCGTTGTTTATTTGCTCGCTAGGTTTGGCGCTTTTTCGGAATGTCGTATCTCTGGTCGCCTCTTCTCTAGTTAATATCCGTTTCCCATTTATAAATAATTTGTTATTTCGTATTACTGCATATTGTCCATTTTTTCGTGCTCTTAGCATTTCCTCACGCACTAATTTTCTTTCTTTTCGTTCATTTTCATTTAGAAATTCGGACACATGTATGCTAGTTCCTTGGAAATAGTGACTGTTCTCAACAATGTACCTAGCCATTTTCTTGCTTAGAAGCTCAATAACTAGGGGTCTGCTTTTCATGGTAAATCTTCCTATACGATTTGTTTCTTCTATATATCCGTTTAAGTCCACATGCAGAATTTCTTAAAACATTTCGATCAATCTGCTGTGCAGTTCGTAGTCAGACTCATTGTAGTATTCGGAGAAACCATAGATTACTATTTTCTTGGAGTAGTTTTCAATATTTTTAATTTCTGGAGTTGGTGATAGATGCTTCATATTTTGTATTTCGTTTTTCAGGGATTCATTTTCTTTGCTCAGCTTTTCTATTTTTTTGTTTATTTCTTCTATTTCATGAGTTGTTTTATCATTTTGTTTATATAAGAAGTCGGTTTTTCCTTTAATATCCTCTTTGAGCTTAGTAATTGCTTTATTTATTTCAACTTCAATTGTATTTTGTAGTTCTGTTATTATAAATGTATTATTTTCTTTTAAACGCTGTATAATAATTTCGCTTAAATTTTCTAGTAAAAAGGCCGCTTGTATACCCGCGTTTAAATTAACATCCGTATCTTCTTGGTGGATTGTATCACCGAGAAAGCACGAGTTTTCTGATATTGTACTATCATTGTTGAAATTAGTAGTCTTCTTTCTGATGGTAATATTATTGTTGGTAGTATTTTCTAGGGGGGAATTTGTCAGATTAGTTCTTTTGTAGTCTTGAGATCGTATAGGAGTGTCTATATTGCCGGTTTTCGGAGCCTTGCAGCGGCATGCCTGACATTTCCATGATGTTTTATGCTCTGGCGTCATGCTCTTGAAGAGATCAACTGTCGTGTTCGCACATTCTAGATCATATTTATCATGACAAATACAACAGGCAAGCATTTCCATGTCTGGTGGGTTTTGTTGACCTCCTGCACACACAGCCGTAGATGACATCTGAAGATATTTATAATAGCGCCCTCTAGTGTGAAATGTGTGTAATAGCGTCGAACTCAAGTAGCTGAGCGTTGATATCTGTCAATATAACGATAGTGCTTTCGCTATTTGACGCTAGATGGAGCTGTTTGAATGGAGATTTTACTTTCTATTGTTTTTCAATATTAATTATCCACTTAGGTATTCAATAATCTGTTTCTCACCTGTTCGGGATGCTTTGCAATTTATTTCCTTTTCAATTCGACAGGAGTTATTTTCACTTAAACTACTTTTTCCAGCAAATTCGTAGTACAAGTTTAAATTTTGGTCGGTAGACGTTGAAATAGTTTTTAGATTGAATATTTCTTCACTTTTCTTGTTAGATTTTAATACACTATAACTTTTATCACTGTTCGTTTTTTAACTTTCCACTTTTATTTACTTTTTGTTACGATAAAAACACTGTATCTATTTTTAAGCGTAAAAAATACACAGAGCTAATGTTTACTGGCGCACTGCAGCGCCCTCTTCTCCTAAAAAACCCATATTGCCATTCCTGAACCCATATTGCGCATGGCAAATTTAGTCAAGAAAAATGATATTGCTTCATAAATGACTATTTCTATGCGCGCCATCAAGCTCTATGGCTCCAGAACTGGAGAGACCGCCGAAATCGAAGAGAACATGTATTCAGTTTTGGTTCTGCTGATTTTCAAGCCAACATTCTCCAGCTTTTGTTGCTATTTCAATCTGCTCTGGATCTCAGGTCCATCTTCACCGACAAGAAAAATGTCGTCGGCAAACAGCATGCACCATAGTGACTCTTCCTGTATGTCCGACGTCAGAGCGTCCATAATCAACAGGAACTTTCCACACTTTCCATATTGAAATATCAAGATGTGATGCCACATTTCTAATGCTTCTTGTAGGGTCTTCCTCAAAAAGTGCCAGTATTCTCTCGTTTCAACATTATGTCGCACAATATGGCCCCTTGGTTCATTAAAAGTAACACTGCCAGTCTCGCGTATGCGTCGGTATGTATCTTGGAAGACTCTGCGGCCAGGTAATCGTCTACCAGGAAAGCGTTCCTGGTAACGCTGTGACTGTGACTTGACAACACATAAAACTACATTCCAAATTCTAATGAAAAAATATTTATTGCGGAACTGTTACTTGAGAAAGAGGTAAAATTTGTTTTCTCACTCTTTCACAGTAAAATCTATCTTCTATCTCTTTCTTGCATACCTTAAATCGGTTTGAACAAATCGCGCCGCCCGACCCGCCATTTTTTTAGTCGAGACATGACTGCCTCTGCTACCTAACGTGTGTGCTAGTTCACCATACTCCGCGATTCTTTTATTACTTTGTTATCGTTAAGTTTTGCTGGTTCTTGTTACATTTGTTTAATTTTTGTTGTTATTGTTAAACTTTGAGTTTTTTGTTATTGCAACGGCGACATTCTCTAACGAAGAATATGCGGACATCATGATGGCTTACGGAGCCGCTAATGGCGTCGCTCGTGCAGCGCAACGACTTTACCAGGAACGCTTTCCTGGTAGACGATTACCTGGCCGCAGAGTCTTCCAAGATACATACCGACGCATACGCGAGACTGGCAGTGTTACTTTTAATGAACCAAGGGGCCATATTGTGCGACATAATGTTGAAGTAGACGAGAGAATACTGGCACTTTTTGAGGAAGACCCTACAAGAAGCATTAGAAATGTGGCATCACATTTTGATATTTCAATATGGAAAGTGTGGAAAGTACTTCGTCAAAACAAAAAGCATCCATTCCACTACACTCCGGTGCAAGGTACGTAATTTTAAACTAACTTTAAACCCGTGCAAGCTCTGTTTGACCTTGCCTTTGTTTAGCAGGTAATGGGTATGGTATGGCGTCACTTCCAGGTAGTGAATCTATTAGCACGAACAGCGGGTCCTTTCTTGTGCAATTACTTATTGCCCAAGAGAAATTTAAGAGTTTTTTGTTTGTTGCAGGTCTTGAGGGTGGCGACTTTGAGAGACGAGTGGCTTTTTGTCGGTTTCTTTTACACACGGATGTGGATGATCCTGATTTTTAAAAAATAATACTGTGGACGGATGAATCCAAATTTACCAAGGATGGGATCCTCAATTTACACAATTTGCACCAATGGACAACGAAAACGCAAAACCCACGTGTTAAAAGACAGAAATCTTCTCAAAGAAGGTTTAGTGTAAACGTTTGGGCAGGAGTGATTGGGAATCAGGTAATTGGACCGCATTACGTGCCCGATAATCTCAATGGCGAAGACTACCTGGAATTCCTACAAAATGACCTGCCCGAATTAGTGACCGATGTGCCCGTATTTAATGAACGTGTGCCCATTGTATTTCAAAATGACGGCTGTCCCGCGCATTGGCGATTGACTGTGAGGGAATATCTCGACAATGTGTTCCCCAATGCATGGATTGGACGCGATGGCCCTATTCCATGGCCGCCACGTTCCCCAGATCTAACTCCGTTAGACTTTTATGTCTGGGGACGTGCCAAAGAGTTGGTATATGCCACGGAGGTTCCAACTAGGGAGGTATTAGTCCAACGCATAGAAGCGGCATTCAATACTATTAAGGAGGAAATACGACTTCGTACAACAACTGTTGAAATACGTTTTTTTGGAAAACAATAAAAAGTCGATAAAAAAAAATCCACAGAGCATGAGGGGTGTTAAAGGGTCTAAAAGGCTAGCGGATGACTCCTTCAGTCGACCATTTCAATTTGGCACACGATGCACCAAACACCCTGTATATTGGGGAAATTGTACCGAAAGAGAGAGTATTTTTTTAAGTCTCAAAAACGCTGCATACGAGCAATATTTGGATTGAAAGTTACTGACAGCTGTGTTCCAATTTTTAAAAGTCATAACTTATTGACATTTACGTGCCTTTATATTTTAGAAATTGCTCTTTCAAATGTAATCGACATCTATTTTTAACTCTATCGGAAAGTAGATACCGAGATGTAACTTTGCGATCTCAATACCAAAACTAGCTACTCACAGGTGGACATAGGACTGCTTTGTTAAAGAAAAGTGTTTTTGGTATGGCACCAGCAATTTTTAACCACATTCCTAATTCCATAAAAAAGGAATCAGTAACAATTTTCAAAAAGAAATTAACGTTATTGCTATTAAATAAATGTTACTACTCCGTAATGGATTTCCTAGTTGATAAATTTTAGTTGTGTATCAATGTTAAAATGTTTGATGATGCCCTGCATCAATGTTTGCATGCCTAAATGGTAGAATGTACAAGGATTGCTTAAATTTTATTGTAACCACCTTATTGTATATACCTACGTTCTGAGCAAATAAATGAATATTCTATTCTATTCTTCTCCCGGTCTGCTCTGAGTTTCGGTATCTCGGTTCACTCGTGCAAAGCGATGGCGAAGTAGATTGGACGGTTAAACACAGAATTAACACTGGATGGATGAAATGGCGGCAGGTCACGGAAACAATCTGCGACTCCCGGATCCCCCTTGAACTTAAGGGGAAGATATATATATAAAACAATGGTTAGCCCTCTCGGGGGAGGCTGGGTCGCCCCAACGCGGGTATATACGTACATCCATGGTGGGGCGACCCAGACTGCAAGGCACTTCTTCTCTTGCAACCGAGCGGGTGGCCAGGTTGCGGATAGCCCAACTCCGGCTGCGGGACCGACTGTTAAAGGTCGACACTGCACCCGGAGCATCTCAAAAAGATCCCGGACAAGAGAAGTTTCCGAAGGCCAAACCCCAGGCTTAGGACAACCCATTTACCTCTTCCTATGTTCCTATCACCTAATTATCCATCCCTCTTTATCCATACATCCTGTCGACACCAAATCCCTAGGCCAAATCCCAAGCCTAGGGTGACCCCCCAAGAACCCACACCCCCACCCACGATTACTTTCCCCCCATTCCTATATTCTGTCGGTCCTAGAGGAGGGGTAACCTCGATTCCAAAAAAGCCCACCACAATACCAATAATAATGCAGAATGAGGAAATTTCTACCCAGGTGGGTCCCGGCCAAGCCGGGCAATCCCACACCGCCTCGGCAGTCAGCCCGTACAAACAACGTAATCTGGGGGGGGCACCAATCTGCTCTTTGGTGCCACGCTTTTCAGCGCGGCCGGCTGCTGTTTTAGCGCCCACAACACAGGCTGCGACTCACGCGCCACTCAACCCACCTTCGGCTGCGACCCACGCGCCAACGTACACTACGGGATCCCTGCCCTCCACAAGCCTCTGGCAACAGAGTATTGTGCGTAGCAGCTTCACCTACCCGATGAGGACCGAGACCAACACAGACGAGGACAGACGGGGAAGGATGACGACCCTGGCAGCTCTAGCACTTTCCCGGCTGACGGAGTACGCATGCTGAACAAGCGCGGAAAAATCGGTCGGGGGAAGAAAGTAGGCGACCGAAAGCACAATACCCGCGACGGCTTTAGCCAGCGCGAAGCGCGATCGGACGCTGAAGAGTCAGTACGCGACCAGCCGCGAGTACGCGAAGGGCCAACCCAGCGCGAAAAGCGGCCGGTCGCAGAACCACGCGGGCAGCGGCAAGTACGCGAAGGGGAAACCCAGCGCGAAAAGCCTCCGCACGCGTCAGATCCTGCCGGTGCCGCCATTCAAACCAGGGACACGGACACGACACAAGACCCACCTCGACCCCAGCGAAAGAGGGGCAGGCGGGCTGGATCTTCACGCCTGGCGTTGCCGGCAAAAAATATCCTGCCAGGCACCTCTGACCCGCAGCCTGGACCGAGTGGAACAGGGCCGGCGAAGAGGGGGCGTCCCTATGACACGGCCTCGCCGAGCACGCTTCAGGGGGACGCCAAACGTGTGAGGATCCAATCCGCTCAAGGGGGGCAGAGGACCTACGCGCGAGCCACGAAGGACATTCCTGCGCGGCTGGACGTAGCAGTCTGCTTTCCTCCCCCCTCCAGAGACCTGACCAAGGAAGAGGCCACACGGATTAAGACGGATTTAGAGAACCTAGTGATAAACACGGACTCGACATCTTCCCCATCCCGGCCTTCCGCGGTTACCCACGGGTAGCGGAAGGTACCGTGCAGCTGTGGTGTGAGGACGACAACGCCCTGACCTAGCTGACAAAGAACGTACCGAGGATTAGACTCCCAGACACCGACCTCACTCTAACGGTGATGAGACAGTCCGATGTACCTAACCGCGTCCGAGCTTCACTCTTCGTCCCACAGTACAAGGGGGATATAGCCTGGCTCCAAAGTATTCTGATTCGTCAGAATACTTGGTATGACATAGCCAGGTGGTCGCTTTACAGGGCTACAACCGTCGGTGGCGACAACTACGGGACTTATTTGACCCTAGGTGTGCCACCGGAGGAAGTCGAAAGGGTCCTAGCCCGGGAGCGTCGGATATCGTACCTGCTCGGGTCGATATACGTGCGCTTCTGGCCCACGGCCCAACCCTCCGACACCCCGACCCCACCTACTGACACCCCGACCGACAACACGGACCCGACTACGACGCAACCAACGACGACACGGACGAGCGACATGGACATGGACAAGCTGGAGGAGGTCATGTCCCGAGCGGCAATGGCCGACGTAGAGCACGACATACCACCCGCATCCACTGGATGGAACGAGCTCCTGCTGGCTTCGTCTCCGGGTGACCGACACGACGAACAGCACAGGGTGGAGGTGGCGGAGGCAGTTTCCGATGGATCCTTCTCCGACTAACTCCACCCCACCGTCGTCATCGCCCCTCCTAATAATACAGACAAACCTCCAGCATAGCCAGACTGCTAGGCTAGCTTGCGCAGGGCGCTGGAGGTTAAGCCCCGGACCATTGCACTGATCCAAGAGCCGTGGACCAGGAACAACAGAGTATGCGGCCTCGGTAACATCGGAGGTAAGCTAATCCTTAACACACAGCCCAGACAAACCAAGAACCTGCGCTTACATACCCAAAGATATCCCTATCGCACCACTTACTCAATTCTGTTTCAGAGATCTGACAGCCGTCAGACTCCAAACTGAAGGCGATGTCCCAGATGTTGTACTGGCCTCGGCATACATGCCAGGCGAGAACGCCGACTGTCCGCCGAAAGAGATGGCCGACCTAGTACAGCACTGCGAGCGAGCCAACCTAGATCTGATCATCTGCACTGACTCGAACGCCCACCATCCGCTCTGGGGCAGCGACGCACCGAACTCCAGAGGAGAGGTACTATCCACCTATTTATTCTCTACTAACCTTAACATCGTAAACCGCGGCTCGGAACCCATTTGGGTCACAGTCCGAGGACAAACGATCATTGACTTAACGCTTGCTACGGAAAACGCGACCAACTTTATTACAAATTGGCACGTGTCGGACGAGCCTTCCCGCTCAGACCATAGAAGAATCCGATTCACACTAACAACAAACATTAAAAAACCGATACCGAGACGAAATCCTCGGCGCACCGATGTGCCAGGATATAAGAGTCTCCTAGCCTCGCTACTAGCTAGGCACTTAACACTAACAACTTTAACAGACCCCGCACAATTAGAATACACTGTCACAAAGTTATCAGAATACATAACCGAAGCCTACCATGCATGCTGCAAACTAAGAGCGCCACTAATCAAGGCAGAGAGAAACCCCTGGTGGAACGCTGAACTTAGTAAACTCAGAGATGCACTTCGTAAGCAATTCAACAGAGCCAAGAACACCAGACTCCCGGATGACTGGGAACTATACAAAGAAACTCAATATTTGTACAGAAAACAGATCAGGACTGCCAGGAGAACAGCTTGGCGGAGATTCTGTGAATCCATAGAGACAAATAACGAAGCCGCAAGGGTGAGGAAGATCCTATCAACTGACCAGGACCGGACCCTAGGCGCGCTGAAAAAACCCGACAACTCATATACAACCACTGACCATGAAACCAGCAAGGTCCTTCTAGAGACTCACTTCCCGGACTGCAAACTCCTGGAACACAGGACGTGGGAGGTTGTGCCAGAATGGACCCCAACGAATCAAGACTGGTCAAGAGCCCATAATATAGCATCAGAAGCTCGTATAAGGTGGGCTATCAACACGTTTCAGCCATTTAAGTCAGCAGGGCTGGATGGCATCTTCCCAGCCCTGCTACAGTGGGGGATAGATCATCTGGAGCAGTGGAGATCTATCGAGCATGTATAACACTCAGACACATACCACTAGCATGGCGCGAAGTGAAAGTCATTGTCATACCCAAACCGGGCAAAACAGACTACACACAACCCAAGGCTTATAGGCCTATCAGTCTTACATCCTTCCTACTAAAAACCCTGGAGAGACTCTGTGATAGACACATTCGAGACGGACCCCTTCGGGTAAAACCACTCCATAAACAACAGCATGCGTACTCCACAGGCAAATCAACAGAATCCGCGCTACACAGCGTGGTCTCTAAGATTGAATGCGCAGTGGATCACAAATGCTCATCACTAGCCGCCTTCATTGACATCGAGGGCGCCTTTGACAAAACCATGTTCAACAGCATTAACATGGCTCTAAACAGACACGACGTAGACTCGACCGTGAGCGGCTGGATCACCAATATGCTCAAAATGAGAGCTGTACAAGTCACCGTAAATGACACCACAAGGGCCATCGTGGCGAAGTCCTCTCGCCGCTTTTATGGAACCTGGTGGTAAACAGCCTCATTAAAACACTCAACGACAAAGGTTATTTTACCGTAGGCTACGCCGACGATATAACCATAATAATAAATGGCACCCACGAAAACACCTTATGCAACCTAATGCGCCAAGCTTTGAAAATAGTAGAGGACTGGTGCAACAAACACCAACTGTCGGTGAATCCGACAAAAACCGAACTGATTCTCTTCACAAAAAAGAGGAAGTTGGTGACACTACAACTGCCACGACTCTTTGGAACTACCCTAAGCCTATCAACCGAAACCAAATACCTGGGCATCTATTTGAACAAACAGCTGAACTGGGCAAAACACACCAACTACATCACCACAAAAGCCAGCATATCCCTATGGCAGTGCAAACGACTGCTTGGAAGGAACTGGGGCATCAGCCCCAAGGTCACCCACTGGCTATACACAACAGTCATCCGACCAATTATTACATATGGCTCACTGGTCTGGTGGCCCAGGACGGACCTGAGCACAGCCCGAAAAGACCTCGAAAAACTGCAGCAGTTTGCTTGTGTAGCAATAACTGGCAGTATGAGGACTGCACCTACTGCCGCACTACAAGTAATGCTAGGACTGCCACCTCTACACCTCGTCGTGCGAGAGGAGGCAGCCCTGGCCGCCTTCAGGCTCTACTTATCGGGAACCCTAAGCAAAGACTCTAGGGTCAAGCACACACGCATAAAGGAAGATGCAATCGAACGACAACCGATGATGGCATCACCCTGCGACAAAGCCCAGAAACTACACTTCTTTCAGAAGCAGTACAACGTTATACTCACAGAAGAACGGTGTGACTACTCAGGCCCGAAAGAGATGAGAGTATACACCGACGGATCAAAGACCAACTCCGGAATCCTAGTCAGAGTCTTCTCACACGACTTTAACATAAATATATCCAGCCCGCTGGGAGTGTTCAACACCGTCTTTCAGGCGGAATGTGTGGGCATTATACAAGCGGTTTACGCCATAGAAGCCAGGAAGGTTACGGACACCCGTATACGTATACTGTCTGACAGTGTCTCAGTTCTGCAATCCCTAGATAAAAAATATATTACCTCCAGACTAACACTAGAATGTCACAATGCACTGGAGCGGGTGACGGTGTGCAACCGTAACACAGTGACACTGCAATGGATAAAAGGACACAGCGGATCACTGGGTAACGAAGCAGCTGAAGAACTTGCTAGGAGAGCATCCAGCGCGTCAGTCTGGGGACCCGAACCCATCCCCTTTAACCAACTACGCAGGTGGCTACAGGAGTTCACCCACACACAAGCGGAGAACTGGTGGACCTCGACACCGGGCTGCAGGCAATCCAGGGAAGCCATGCCATCCTTAGATAGCAGGTAACCAGGCGTTTGCTACGCCTGGACAGGAACGGCCTGTGCCTGGTGTCGGGGACCATCACGGGACACTGCTCATTAAACAAACACTTCCACACAATAGGCATAACGGACAGCCCTCTGTGCAGAGCCTGCATGGAGGCTGAAGAAACCGTTGCGCATGTGCTCTTTGACTGCACAGGAGTCACCCAGATCAGAACGGAAACCCTCGGGTCACCCAGATCCTTCACAGATGTTCTATGCAGACCGGGAGACCTAATCAGCTTCTGGAGGGAGGTGGGCTGGTTGGAATAAATAACAGGCGGCCGCCATGGCCCACGCACAATGGTCCACATGAAGGACTAAGTGTGGAAACCAAACCCTATAACATAGAACATGGTTAGCTCTGCTGTCTTGTATGCATCAGAATGTTGGGCCACAAAAGGGATGAATGAAAGGAAATTGCATGTAGCTGAGATGAGAATGCCAAGAGGAATGTGTGATGTGACACAAATGGATAGAATAAGAAATGAGTACATAAGAGGAAGTCTGAAAGTGGCACCAGTGACTGGAAAGTTGTGCGGAAATCAATTGTCATGGTATGGGGCATGTGATGCGGAGGAACAAGGAAAGTTTTGAGTATGAATGTCAATGTCTCAATGTCTATAAGAGTAGGGGAAGACCAAAAAAACGATGGATGGACTATGTGAAAGATGATATGGCTAGAAAGGGAATGACTAACGAGATGACAACTAATAGAGAAGTGTGGAAGTAAGGGATATGCTGCGCCAACCCCAAATAAATTGGGATAAGGGCAGGAGAATGATGATGAACAGTATTTAAATTGGCTTTGTATTTAGTATTTCAATAACATAAATATGATAAGCCTACATTGTTTCCACTGCTGTGACAGGGAGTGGGCCATAATCCACCAAACAGACCCTATGCATGTGGCTATGTAAGTGTATGGAAATGTATTGCAATAAGTGTTCTACTATTATTGGTTTATCTTTATACATTTTTTTGTACATACTTGAATGCTTTTAATCCTGTATGTTGATACATGTGGGAGCTCAGTTGATTCTTCTTTTTGAACTGCATTTTACAAACATCACAGGTAAACTGTATGACCAAGTGTACTGTATTTAGATGCCTCTTGAGATTCTGGCGATTTGCAAACGATTTCAAGCATTGTGGACAGCTGAAACATTTTTTTTTAAACTCTTGTTAACTACTTTAAATTAAATACATAAAAAATTTGAAAAGTTCTTTTTAGTTTTACCTGTATACAACATCATTTTCATGGGCCATATGCACAGAATTTATGTGTCGATCCAAGTGACTTTTGCTTGTGTATGCTTTGCTGCAATTTGGCTCATTGCACGGGAAAGGTCTCTGAAAATATTTTCAGACATGTACGCTTTGTTTCATTACTTTATCTTTAATATCGACATGCTACAATACTTACAATGTTATTGTGAGCTAGAAAATGTTGTGCCAGTCTGTACGGTCTATCGAAATAAGACGCACAACCTTCATAGGAACAATAATACAATTTTTTCTGTTGCTGTTCCTGTTCCTCCATGCTGCCTAAATTTAGTGCTGAGTGCGTGTTTCAGTTTATTGGCGATGTGTATTGATACTAATAGCTTGCAAAATGAGTGGTATTTCAAAAATATGTTTAGTAATATCTATAGAGAACACAATAAGTCAGAATTAAAACTAAAAAAGCTTTTCTTTTTTCGTATTTCAACCGATAAATGCATATTCCTTCACTTTTTAAATCCTAGAAAAAGACAGAAAATAGACAGAGTCTGACAGAGTGATCAAATACATAGACTAAAGCGCGAGTCGAAATAACGAATAGTCGATCCCACAGAGTACATAATGGTCGATGCGATGCTGTCAAGTGTCAATGTCATGCATGTCACGTATTTAGCATCAAGCAAAAATCGACTAAAAAAAATATTCGTAATAACACAGAGCATGTAACTTTAAACGAGATTATGGAGGTGGAAAATATAGGTAAACCGTTCAATTACGTGTTCTCTCACAGATATATAAAGTTATATTATTATGTTTATGTGTTCTCTTGCAGTTATTTCTTTTAAAAATGCTTAGTTGCGCCGACGCCGCGCGCCGACGCGACGGACCGTAATCTTCGAAGTTAGAACTCCGCTAGGAGTAATAGTGTTCTGTGGTTAGAACCGAACACTAAAGTCCATTTCACGAAAGAAGTCCCGCGGAAATAAGTGGAACTAATTATTATTATACGCTAAGTTAGCAACATTCCTAAAATAACCCATGCCTGCAGCGCCACGTCTGCGGGACTTCTTTCGTGAAATGGACTTTTATATCGATAAACGGTAACCTACCGTCATAACCACAGACTAAGTAGTACCGTCATTTAGAAATTAGTACTAAAAGCGTAGACGAAAGGTTCCGACGAATTGAGAACGTCCTCCTTTTTTTTAAGTCGGTTAGAAAGGCTGATTCACAGACTGAACTTGAAGGCTTCTACATACCGGGGCGACTCGTCGCGCGACGCGACGCGACACAAAGGCACCGCTCGTCCTGCGCTGCGACACGTGGGGCCTTTGTGCCGTGTCGCGTCGCGCGACAATTCGCGCTGGTATGTAGAAGCCTTCAAGTTCAGTCTGTGAATCAGCCTTTACTTTTGTTTGTTCACTGTCCACTGTATCTTGAAGGTTTACTTTTCTGCGGGAATTCATTGTTTCAATTTTTGGCTTGATATTTTAGTAAGAATAATATATTGCATCTCTATCGGTATTTCGACTTCAATCGTTGCACTTGGTGCAACTCTAGATCGTTCTATTTTGTCCCGTATTCGACAAATAATGCGACGTAATCCTCATTTTATTATAACAATAACTATGAATAATTCGTGAATTGTTAAAATTTCATGTCGCTGTAGTGTATTTTACTGCGAGCTATTATAAATTCAATCGTTTTACAGTGTATCAGTCAAGTCAGCTGACGTACGTAAACAAAGGGCATGTCAATATTTTGTGCAGTGATAAAACACCTTCAGAGTGATTTGTGCTGAATATTTTTGTTCCAATAAAATGGATATAGACGGTTCTTCAGTAACTGGAGAGATTGACCAAAATTTATTATTACAATTTAGTTGTATGAACACAACAGACAGAGATGAACTTGTTAATCAAATGCAGAGACTCTTGGGCCCTAGTGTGAATTATAATACAGCCAGCTTCTTCTTGGATATGAGCAACTGGTAATTCTATTTTAGGATTAGCAAACTTATATTATTATCTATCACCATATTTCTGTCTAATAACCAACTACATTTTATTACAGGAACTTACAAACAGCAATATGTTGTTACTTAGACTATACTTTACCACCAAAGCTTCCATCAATGTCTCTAAAAGCTGCTCAAAACCAGGAGGCTGCAGTGGGGCCTGGTGCTTGGTAAGGATACCATTATATATCGAGGTCAATCTGTGAACATGTGCTCTTCTTGTGTTTGAAATAAGTAATTCTAGGAATTATTGGGAATGACTCAATTGTGCAATGAAAATTGTTCCTCCTATTATTTTATATTCAAACTTATTATGAAAGTCTGATAGTAGTTAAACTAAATATGATTAAATTTTATTTGTTGGTTACTTGGTACTATTAAAATTGTTGCTTTTCAGTTTTGAACAAAGTTGGAGTATTGCCAATACCGGGGCAGAAGGGTGGCCCGGCAGCTGTAGATTGATACAAGCTGGGGGTGAACCACTTGGTACCACCCCTGTCTATGTTCCACCTTTACCTGCAGGACATTCCACTACAGTTACATTAAAGTTAGTAGCTCCCACTACACCAGGCACTCACAGGGGGTATTTTCATTTGGTGACTGAAAAGGGTGACCAAATAGGGGGTGAGTATCTGATAAGATAATGATGATAATTGCAGTTTTTGGCTAAATAGTAAAATTTATAAGTATAGCAAAGGCTACTCATGATTGTTGGAAGATATTTCTCTAATACTCAAGACTTTTAATTAGCTGCAATAAAATTCTGTCATTTTGTCAATAACATTCAACTAAAAGTCCTAGTGTAATACCAGTGTCAACTGGTCTGCATCATCATAAAACTCTAGATGAAGTTATCGTCAAAATCAGTACTATTGAATTTAAAAATAGAAATAAAATCACCGTCTCACTCATTTTAGAAAAAGGGAACACAATAATGATTTATTAAAAAAATTCAGACTACTGAAGATATAGGAATAAATACTTTCTAATATTTCTTTAAAGCTGCAACATCCACTTAGTATAAATAAATTGCAGTTATTCTTACTAATTGTATGTTAATTTTATTTAGATACATTATGGGTTGAAGTTACTGTGGAGTCAGAGATGACAATGGCTCTTGTTGAACAACTGGCTGCCTTACCCGTCCCAAGTAGTAATGGCCAGGTATGTTTGTAAAAAGCAATTTACTATTTTAGATGATCTGGACTCTTTAAGATATGATTTAGTATCTATTTTGGATTCACTTATTACTCTTTCACTTAATAGCTATGATGATAGGAGAAAACTAAATGATTTGATTGTGTGAAAGATGATAATAATAAATGGGGTAATATTCAGATGAGGGCTGATCTATGGAAGAAGGTGCCAACTACTAATAAATTGGAATGAGGGCAGGACGATGACGAATTCCTAATATCCCACTATGTATAATCTAGGATTTTATTATTATCCTTACACATGCATAGTAGATCATAAGAATTATTGGTAGTAGTACTTAAGGGATATTACTACTATTACTTCAGAAGGTCATGGTTCTATGCATGTGACCTTCTTGAAGGAAATGTCAAACAAAATCAATAATATGTTACTACATTAATTTCCTTTAAATCTCTCAAATTATACATCTCATAGTGTTGTCCATTGAAATTTCAAAGTGACATGAATCATTGGTACAACCGATGATGGCATGACCCTGCGGCAAAGCCCCGAAACTACACTTCTTTCAGAAGCGTTATAATCACTGAAGAACGGTGTGACTACTCAGGCCCGAAAGAGATGAGAGTATACACCGACGGATCAAAGACCAACTCCGGAACCGGAGTCTTCTCACATGTTTTTATCATAAATATATCCAGCCCGCTGGGAATGTTCAACACCGTCTACTAGGCGGAATGTGTGGGCATTATACAAGCGGCTAACGCCATAGAAACCAGGAAAGTTACGGACACCCTTAAATGTATACTGTCCAATAGTGCCTCAGTTCTGCAATCCTTAGAGAAAAAAATTATTACCTCCAGACTGACACTAGAATGTCACAAAGCACTGGAACGGGTGACGGTGTGCAACCGTAACACAGTGACACTGCAATGGATAAAAGGACACAGCGGATCACTAGGTAACGACGCAGCTGACGAACTAGCTAGGAGAGCAAATAATCAAAAGTCATTTATTCAAATTAGGCTGACAATCAGCACTTTTTGAAAAAATACGTGAGACAGTCCCCCAAAAACGCCCACCCTTCACGTCAGTCTGTGGTCCCGAATCTATCGTACCCATCGCCTTCAACCAACTACGCAGGTAGCTACAGAAGTTGGGTGAACTTCTGTAGCTACCTGCGTACCTGCGCGAACAAACAAGCGGAGAACTGGTGGACCTCGACACCGGGCTGCAGGCAATCCAGGGAAGCTATGCCATCTTTAGATGGCACCCTAACCAGGCGTTTGCTACGCCTGGCTAGAAACGGCCTGCGCCTGCGGGACCATCACGGGACACTGCTCATTAAACAAACACTTCCACACAATAGGCATAACGGACTACCCTCTGTGCAGGGCTTGCATGGAGGATGAAGAAACCGTTGCGCATGTGCTCTTTGAATGCACAGGCGTCACCCAGATCAGAACAGAAACCCTCGGGTCACCCTGATCCTTCACAGATATCCTAAGCAGACCAGGAGACCTAATCAGCTTCTGGACAGAGGTGGGCTGGTTGGAATAAACAACTGACGGCCGCCATGGCCCACGCACAATGGTTCACATGAAGGACAAACCCTCTAACATAGAATATTGGTACAACTTACAAGCCATGAAGTTAATTAGGGGCTTAAGTTTTCTATAGAAGTAGTGCACTGATGACAGTTTACTCATATAATCATCTGCCTAGCCTTTTCCTATGTTGCGGTCGGCTTCCAGTCTAACCGGATGCAGCGGAATACCAGTATTTTACATGGAGCGACTGCCTATCTGACCTCCATAACCCAGTTAGTGGGTACTACCATACCCCTTGGTAAGACTGGTTGTCAGACTTTCGGGCTTCTGACGGCCCGTAACAACTGTCAAAGATCTAGACAGTTTACTCATAAATTCATAATCTAGTTAAAAACCAATTACCTTTCGTTAGTCTCGCTAAAAACTCGAAAATTGCTCGACCGATTGTGTGATAAAACTGGTAAGTTGTGTGCGCCGGAGGTATTTACATAACATAAAAAAAATTAAATGGAAAAGGTATTGCAACGAATGCCGGGTATTAGTTCATTATCATCATTTCAGCCGAAAGACGTCCACAGGTCCAGTGCTGGACATAGGCCTCCCCAAAAGGGGAGGTTTGCCATAATCGCCACGCTTGGCAGGCGGATTGGCGATCGCAGTATAGTGTTAAAATGCATAGAGAACGTTGCTGCCCATTCTCTAGTAATTGGTCCCTTAGTCGCCTGTTACGACACCCACGGGAAGAAATGGGTTAATGCTATTCTTTACGTCCAGCACCATTACTGAATATTCATTGTTTTTGTTCATGCAGTATTTGTTCTACTCCTAGATAAAAAAGTATGAATTAAGTATGATTGTGTTGTATTAAGTATTTGAAAAGGGGAAACATGCCAAAAACCTAAAGTACTCACTTACTATTTCCTTAATTTACTAGTAACTCGAAGCAAGTTAGTTTTATTATTATTTAAATAAGTCACCAGGGGGCCTAAAATGGACGCTTTGGCAGAATCATATTATGATCTGCGTATAATTCATACATTCCGCAATTCATCTGTTTGAAAGTTGCTATTTGACATTAGATTTCATTATAACAATTCATAATTTGTGGACCATTTTACGAAACTCCTTATAGAACTGTCAAACCGATGAATTGCGGGTTATGAATTGTACGCAGATCAATTATGATTCTGCCAAAGCGTCCATTTTAGGACCCCAGGAATGAAAGAGTGATGATTCTAGCTGCAACATTGATATCCCTAGCCTAGAGTTCTCGTAGCTATATTACCCATTTATTCTGTTACTAATTTCTTAATTTATTCCTTTCAGATGCCACCACAAGATGACCAGATGTGTTGATGAACAGCAGTCGCAAAATATTTTGTAAAATTTTCATTAATCTAACCTTGACTAAGTGTTACTTCATATTATACTATTTATTTAGTTAAACAGCGCAATCTTATGTCCTTTTTGTGAAATAGCCAAAGACACATTATAATCACAACATTATTCTTCATTTTTGTAGTTTGTTATTACTATTGAAATCTAGTTTATCAACTTATGTATTGTCCAACTTTTAGCATGGCTGCTGCAACGAATTGGGTCTAATCAAAGCCATAGCCAGAGACATTTGTTTAGTTTTATTCTTAATTTTTTAATATATTTTTTTACAGTAAAACGAAAATAAACCATGTTTTCTTGCAGACAAGATTGATTGTTTATTGACACCCTTGAATGTTTCTGACTACATCTTTGGTAAGGTGCCTTTATGAATTTTATTGCATGTTAATTCATCAAACTTTGCTATACAAAATCAAAAAGACTCTTAATGGAAGGAAAATAATGTACAAATAATACATTATACACTAAATGTTGATTATCTGTAAGACAACAAATTAAGAATTTGTTAGATATTGTTGAATTTTACAAAATGTAATAATGATTTTATTAGGATTAATTATTTTTAGATTGCATTGCCGTGAATGTAATATCTATGGGGGATTAATTTTATAGTATAAATAAGCAAGTATAACAAATAAATAATATTGCTGAAATTATTTATTTTCTTAAGACTTCCAGTTTCACTTCACCAGTAAGTACGTAAGTACTTACTGGTGAAGTGAAACTGGAAGCTACCTATAGTACATGTAAAGTCATCAATCATCATGTAGACATTTCCATAACATTAAAAAAGCTTTATTAAAAATTAAGATTGATCAACGCTCCCAAATCTAGAAAGCTGAATTTTTGGTAATAGTTTGTAATTCCAGGTCGGATTTTTCGAAATTCCCACGAAATGTTGAATATATCGCTCCCCCCACCGAATAATATGGTACCTAATCGATGAATCTAAATTTTCCAGGAAAAATACATAAACATAAACTCACGCCTTCTTCCCACGGGGGTAGGCAGAAACTATAGCCACTAACGCCACTTGCTACGCTGCTTACATACTCCTTCTGCTTCGCCTACGTTCATACATCTAGTCATACACGCACGCCGGTTGCGAGTACTACGCACCTGACCTTTCTGAAGAACATCACCAATTTGGTCACTATAAGTCCTTCTAGGGCGTTCCGGCAATTCCACACACCTCTGCTTTATAAATACCTTTTGTTAGTCGCCTTTCACTCATCCTCTCCACAGGACCAAACCATCTAAGCATACTCTTTTCAATCTTTGTCACTACATCTTCTTTTAAACACAGGAAAAATAAAAACTGTTTTATTCCAATTTAAAGTAATGGCTCCATCGTTTTACCGATGATTCTGCCAATGTCAAGGTTGAAGGAAACAAAGTGTACTCGCAGAAGTTGACCGGTTGCACGGGTAGATCGTAAGATAGACATTTGTACGTCAAAACCATGGGTCAAAATAAAGTTATTATACAATTTATTTTTTTATTAATGTATGTTTAATTTTTTTATAACAGTTTAACAAAATAAGTGATTGACAAAAATAATGTTACTGAAATTAAAGACCAAAAGTAGGTATATTATGCAACGCATCATTACCATATTATTCACGTGTAAACGCAACCATAACGTAGTCATTATTAAATTGATAATGCGTTGAAATACGGTGTGAAAAATATTGAGCGTGCGCTCTCGTCAATCACTAAGAATATAGGTAGGTACTGTATTCATTATTACGTACCAACCCCGTAAAACCCCTTTGCTTAAAAAATATTAACTTTATGATACCGTGAAAGACGTTACGATTTTGCATAAATAACTAACATGTTTTGTAAAAAGACATTACCAAATCCTGTACCTACTTACTTAAATAAAAATAATACACGAATATAATTGTTTTATAGCTTACCGAAAAAGTTAATGATTGCAATAATCTGTAAGTAATAACTTTTATGGTATTATTCGTGAAAAAGGTGTGCTTACATTTTAAGCGAATTTAATGATCATTAAAACACAGAAAAAATACAAAAAAATTACAAGATTGTAATGAATGCTCTAAAAACGGACTCTGCAATAAAACAAAAATTATCGTAGTACCACATTACCATATTATTCGGCGGGGGGCCGACGAAGTCGCTCGCAAACGCAGTGATAGTTGGCTAAGAAATCGGTGAATTTGGCAAAAAGAAGCATTACGAATCCACGAAATTAAGTACCTAATTACCTACCTATAATCAAGTGTTAGTATGGGTGGACGTTGTTTCAAATCTGTAACTCCTACAACTGACCCCATGTGTCCATCGGGCCAAATATGGCTGCGTAGTTCATACTAACGTAATACCAAAATAATTTGTAAATCAAACATATTCCTATCGTAGTGTGTTATTACGATTGAAATACAGAATATCTAGTTTCACAAATATATATTTTGAATGGACAAGATTGATTTAAACAAGAGTTATGAGAAAAATAAGTTAACTATAGAAATTTTAAATTCCTCATATCTCGTCTTTATATCATTGTCCTTTCAAAATATTTATTTAGGAACATAGATATTCTGTAATCCAATCGAAATAAATACACACTACCTTAAGAATATGTTTGATTTACAAATTATTTTGGTATTACGTGTGTATGAACTACGCATGCTACCCCCTTGCCCCTTAAGTTTTTTATTATTAATGAATTAGGCTCAATTTAAAAAAATCTTCCAAAAGTGGATCGATGTGCGAAAGTATTCTACAATTTTGCAAAATATTAATACAATTTTTTACAAAAAGAAAAGGTATAAAGTATTCATGTCTGAGCAACTTAGGAGATTAACTGCTAAAGTCTTGAATCTGGTGCTGCGGGCTGGATTTTGGGTTTCATGGAAGTAAACCTCATTTAGTGAGAAGGTTGCCAAACAAAATATTTTAATAATTTCGACTAAATTCCTTTGCCGAATGTCTCTTGCATTTCTGGCACATGGAGTTTGGATTACATGGTCAGAAAAATTATATTAGAGTTGCTTCATGCAAGTAATACGTATGTAATATACCTTTTTATAGTGAGATTATAACATTACTGACTTACCTTTATCTAAATCAAAAGCTATTATTACAAATATTTTACAATTAGAATTCACAATCATGGTTTGTGATAACTGATAACCATAAAAATTATAATACTTATCTAAACACTAGTACTTTCTAAAACTAAAATTAGGATGAAGCATATTACTTACTAAATTCTACTAAACTAAACAGCCATTTCCATATCAATTTTAGGATGAGGTTTATACCCTTTAATAATGAAGTCTTCATACTTGAAATCATCAATGGAATCAATCTTACGAGCAAACTCCAATGTAGGGAATGGAGTTGGTACTCTTTGTAATTGCACCTTTAATGGTTCTATGTGGTTCAGGTACACGTGAGTATCTCCAGTAGTGTGGACAAATTCTCCAGGCTGTTTAAAAAAAAAACACAACAGTAAAATTTGAGATAAAGGCAAGGCAATTATCTTATTATTTAAGAATTTCAAAAAATTATGTTTTTTTTACCTCTAAACCTGTGATGTGTGCAATCATGTGTGTGAGGAAAGAGTAGCTGGCAATATTAAATGGAACTCCTAGGCCCATATCAGCACTCCTTTGGTAAAGTAGACAGGAGAGTTTACCACTTGATACATGAAATTGGGCAAGGCAGTGGCATGGTGGTAATGCCATTTTAGTCAGATCTGATGGGTTCCATGCACACATCAACATTCTTCTATCTGCTGGACGATTTCTAAAACAATAAAAATCAATAATGCTCAAAATAATAAATAAATTGTTGCTTAAGAGTAGCATGGTTTGAACCTTACTTTATTGTCTCAATAACTTTGTTTAATTGATCAATTCCTTGCCCAGTGTAGTCACTATTTGCATCCACATATTCAGCTCCACTGTGTCTCCACTGAAAACCATAGACTGGCCCGAGATCTCCTGAGATTGAAAATATTAAAAATGAGAACAAACAAAATATATTAATGAATTTTTAAGAATTAAATAAGGATCAATATTTCAAGAATTCTTACCTTCTACTCTATCTGTGAAGCCTAAGTTGTCCAAAAACTGTCGAGATCCATTGGCATCCCAAATGTGTACTCCTTTGGAATGAAGTACCTTGGAATCAGTAGAGCCAGATATCATCCAGAGTAACTCTTCAATAACACCTCGGGTAAATACTCGCTTAGTAGTAAGTAAAGGTAGAGTGTTATTTTTAAGGGAATACCTTTGCATTGCACCAAATATAGATAAAGTTCCAACGCCAGTCCTGTCGACTCTTTTGTCACCTGTATCAATTATTTGTTGAACGAGCTTCAGGTACTGGAACTCATCGTGATTAAAAACAAGATCGTTCGCGAATCCCATATTTAGTGAGTTTGTACCGGGTTGAAATATTCTTACTTTCTATTGTATTTTACTTGCTTTGAGGAGGAACAATATTTAGTCAAAAAGGCGCGAAAACTGACATTAGAACGATACGGACTCATTGTCAAATTAATATTTTTTCGTATGGCAATTAATGCCGATAACATAGTCGCTGGTCGGATCATGGTCGGATGCATAGTATACATGTCGGATGCTTTGGTCAGATGAAAATGGCATAGGCGGATGTTGCAAACTGCTGGTCTTTTTACTTGAGAGGTTCCACCTACATAGTTATCAACTAGTGCAGTCGACCGCACGTTTGTGGTACTACTTTGGCTTGAGTTGGGCCTAACTACGGAGTTTCAAAAGATTCTACAATTATTGATTGTACTACTGATGACGTGAGACCTATTGTACAGTCAACTGCAAATCACCTGTATCTGACATTGACAGCACTTTTATGTCGCGGTCGTAGCAGTAAGCGCGGTATTCGTAGTGCAAGTGTTACCACTGATGTACGGTTGACTATACGTCTGTGATCGTTATTGCGCAGGCAGTACCAGTGTCGGATTAATCACGTAGCAAGAGTACCAATTGCTACGGGCCCCGCGTATCCAAAACAGCCTACCTCCACCTGAGCTGATTGAATTTACTTGATGTCACAAAAACCGATTTCCGATAAAGACAATCCATGTCAGACAATGGGTAACCGATTATTTCGTTGCCGAAAATAAAACACAGAACTTCATAAGGTAAACGCACAAGTTCTACAAATAGTCGTTCGTTTATATGTATAGAATTTGAATCGGCTCTACTCTACAAAAGCTCTAACGTGTGCGAGCACCCTTACTCGACACTCAGTGTGGATGCGTAGCAGAATTGAAATGACACGATTAAAAATGTTGAAATTGTCACTTAGTTACAATCTACATTATTTTATTGTGATTTAGTAATCGTATACAAAAAATGTATTTTCTTTTACCCAAAATTTTTTTACCACTTTTTACTAAGAACCCATAGCAGATCAAGGGATGATAATCCGGCACTGGGCAGTACGTATGGTAGCAAAGCCAAGACGAACGGTGCTACTCTCAAGATTACAGCTTTACATAACCACAATAATTACTAGAATCACAGCTGCTTTTTCCATGTCACATGTTATATAGTATGACTATTAGATAACAATTAGTTACCTATTCATGTCTTCCATCGCCCCGCTGTCGATTTCACCAAAAAAGATCAAAGGCGCGGGATTTGACTACTGCAAACGGAGACAGTAGTTAGTGCCCCGAGTCTCATTCACTTCATCGAGTACTATTTTTACTCTTGTGAGATTCACACAGCCAGCAGTTCTTCAACAACAGCAGCTTTTCCCATCACTGTCTGTAGGAAAATGTTCATAGTACCTAATATCTAGGTACTTACTAATTTATATTTCAGAACAGCATTTGCGACAGGTACCTACGTACTTTTGTCACGGAAAAGTACCTAAAGGATGAAGGTACTTAGTACAGAATACTGTAATGCTACAGTTACATTGTCGCGTTCGCGTTCTCTCTCGCACATAGGGTTGCCAGGTCACCAAACCTAATATCTGGACAGACCAGCCAATTTGGTCGGACATTTGGGTAAAAAGGCCGGACACCCTACATTATTGAGGATTTTGTGTCTAGGTACGACATTGTAAGTAAAATAAAGCGTTTTTGAATTATTACCAAATCTTGTTAAATTCTTAGGACTTATAAATATAATCGAATGCCAAATCAGTCTAATTATGTACCTACTTTATTAATAATCAGTCAAATAAATTCATCAGTCAAAATCAAATGCTAGATAAACATTTACCAACATTTTTAAATTCTTAAATTCTAATGAAAGGCAAGTGCACAAATAAGTTACCTGCTATTATACGAGTACTACTTAAAAGATAGCTTGCTCTCTGTGACATACGTCAAACTGACATTCCTAGGGTTGTCAGGTTATAAAAAAGTGTCGATAGAAATTATCGACGTTTCTTACTATTATCAGTTTAGTACAGTACTTACATCAGTTTAGTACAGTTACATAGCAGGGTATAATTTAATTGCAAACGTGACTAAATTAAACGAATATTTTAATATAAAATACATTTGTTCTCTTTAAAGGAGTACACCCCAAATCGATATCTGAATCAGTTTCTGAATCGCTAGAACAATCTTGTAAATTTATTATAAACTTTTGTTCGCAAATATGATCAAATCGGGCAATATTATTATATTAAATTAAACAATAAAATTAAAAGATAAATTAATTATAAATTAAGTTTTATTTAAAATGACCGCAGACTATAAACTATCGATATAGTTTATAGTCTGCGGTCACGATGATTGATCGCTCATCACTAATCAGGTCGGCATGCCCATAAAGTATGACATTGACAGGTACTGTCTGTACTATTAAGAAATTCAGGACTTCATAGGCGTGATTTTACTGACAGCTGTCGCAGAGATCAAGCTATCTTATATGAAGTATACTTCCCAAAGTAAAACAAAATAAAAAAAAACAATCGAAACCTAACCTAATCTAAGGGGCGAGGCGAGACTGCGGACTGCGGGAGCGACCGACAGTCGACTCGCCTGCGCCAGTGTTGCCAACCGTACGATTTAAATCGTATTTATACGATCTTATTGACTCTTGTACGATGTACGATCGAATACTCGAAATCTTACGCAAAACAAAAAAATCTTTTAAAATGTCACGACAACATTTAATAAAATAATATAACAACAAACAGACTTGAACGAGTATGAACGCATCCATACATTTTAACCGACTTCCAAAAAGGAGGAGGTTCTCAATTCGGTGGTATGTTTTTTTTGTATGTTTGTTACGCGATTACTCCATCAATTATGGACCGATTTTGAAACTTCTTTTTTTGTTTGAAAGGGTATACTCCCGAGGTGGTCCCATTGTTACCAAATTAGAATCTGATCAAGGGATCCCATGGAAATCGAGGGAAACCCTCAAATTTTATGGGCAAACCTATAGCGATTTCGGTATTTTTTATAGTAACTCGTGCATTTGCTCTCTGAAAGCACCATTTGGTGAAGTGGAACTGATGATGGAGACCACAGATGGCCACCGGAACAATATAATAATGAGTACCTACTCGTATTTAACGGGTTACGATTAAGCAATTTATGCTCGTCACTATGCATATGGTGAGTGGCAGTTCTCCTGGTTCTTACCAGGAGTACTCCTCAACAATCAACGTCTCAGCATCGGGAAAAGCAATATTTTGTAAAAGGTGATGAGCAGTTAACATTAGGCTATTGTAACTTAGATAAATTCAAAACTGACCCACTAAAAAGTGAAAAATAAAAAACTTTTTACAAAAAAATAATAACCGACTACCAAAAATAACACTACAAAGTGAAAAATAACTTTAATTTCGGAAGTCGGTGGCAAAAAGCTCAAATACAGATCCAAAGACACCGACTTCCGAAATTAAAGTTATTTTTCACTTTGTAGGGTTATTTTTGGTAGTCGGTTATTATTTTTTTGTAATAAGTTTTTTAATTATTCTATCTCACGCGCACTTGAAGTAAACTCCTGGTTGTAGCAACTTAGGAGGCAATACAAAAGTATACTATGTAGGTATAATATTGTTTAAAATTATTAACCCGTCATCATAATACGATCCATTACAATAATTTTTCGAAAAGGCTGTTATTAGTGTTGTGTGTCAATTAAAAATAATAATAAATAGTAGTAAATTAATATGAACATAATTATTATCATGCTTATTGGATAAAATACACTAATAGGTAGGTTATGGTTATACGCTCTAAGGCCGCACCGCGCCGTCTCTGTATTTCTCTGTTGACATGACTGTGGAAAAAAAACCTGAGCCATAGACCAGACCAGTAGTAAACCTGTAAAGGTAAACCTCTTCCATTTCCAAATTCCCCGTTATAATATTTTATCATTTCGCGAGTACTTGATTCTTACGTTTTGTTAACAAATAAAACATTGTCAGTGGCAATAAGCACGAATAGTGCAACGCCAAAAAAAAAAAAAAAAAAGGTAAACCTCAGCGCACAGACCTCTTCATTCATTCATTAACTTCTTTGATGTTGGCTGTCTCCTATACACAAATAAATGTACTCTGTGTTGACTGTTGCCATTAACAACCGACAAACAAAGTGAACTTGTGAACAAAGTACAAAAATAATACATTAATTAAACAGTTTACTATTTTGGTAACGAAAGTAGGTACTTTTTCGAGATTTTCTCGACGTGATAATCCTACAAATTTGAATACTTAGAATCTCGAGCTAAGTTCTAGCACAGCGTGAGTTGGTTAGTCCCAGATCGAAAATGTGAATTAAATTCAGATTTTTTTTTCTTCATACTTATTTGTTGACATTTTTAAATCCGCTGGTCACATAAATAATTTTGTAATTCCCCAATAACCCAATATCTACTTTATTTGATTTTATTAAATAAAATAAAAGATGCCAGCATTCGAAGCGCCAAGTGTCGAGTTGGGCAGTGCACCCCGAACAACCAACATAGAGCCGTCACCTTCGCCTTCGGAAATCTCTAGTGCCAGTTCTCCTGAACCTCCAAATATACGAGTTACGCCATTATTTCGGTGAGTATACATTCTTATTTATGTCTAGCTAGACTATGTAGTACTAGTAGGAGCTCTAGGTCCTAGAGCAAGTCTACATACTACTTAAGGGGGATGCGCTATGGTAGCCCGTGAAATTCAATGAATCGTAAAAAAAGAATCAATCAATAGGATATTCTACTGAATGAAGAATATCCTATTGAATGTAGAATATCCTATTGAATGACTATTTCATGAAACAGTCCTTGAATAGGATTCTACGAAGAGAGTTAGCTGATTCTAATGATAATAATTCTGTAAAGCCCTATAATTATGTTACTCCGCGAATCATAATATTTAAAATTCTTAGGGGGATTATAGATGTTCCTGATCTGCGTAATGAAATCTGCAATCTATTTGTCCCAGACAATTACTGTCGTGGCAGAAAACACCGCTTACTGGCTGCTCAAACTTGCCGTACTGTTGCACATTCCAAGTCACCTATTCCTCGGACATTAGCCGCTATTAAAACTCTCCTGAACTCAAACACAGATCTTGATATGTTTGCGAATGAATGGAAGGTCAGAATTCGGTGAGAAGAATGCATGACTGTGTTAAATAAATGTTAAGTTTAAATAGTGTAATTGGCTTCGGCCTTTCTATTTAAAATAAAAAATTAATAAATGGAATCATAATTAGATCAACATACAACCTGTTACTGACCTGCAAATTGCAAAAAACGTAAATTTGAATTTCACGGGCTATCTTAGCGCACCCCCCTGGTTCCCCAAAGGGTTTAGGTAGAGGTGTTTAGTCGTAGTACACCCTAATACACAATTATTTTAAAGTTCCATGAAAATGAAATAGAGGGCAAGCCTGTTGCCAGCGGGATTGTACATCCAAACTCCGGACTGTTACTTACAGAGGAATTCCTTTTAAAAACCCAATAATAACACTTTACCCTACGAGGGAATCGAACCGCAGGACCCTTGCGTTCCGCTTGCGAACACTAGCTTCTTTTTAGGGTTCCGTTGTCACCAAGGAACCCTTATAGTTTCGTCCGTCTGTCTGTCAGTCCGCGGCTTAGCTCAGAGACTTTAGTACTAGAAAGCTGTATTTGGCGTGGGTATACATATTAATCACGCCGACGAAACGGTAAATAAAATCTTGAAAAAAAAAAGCTGTGGGTTACCTTCCTTGAACGTAAGTAAAGTGGGGATAATATTTTTTTTTCTCATTTGACTCATGGTGTAGTTGTAGGGTATCGGTGAACAGGCCGTTCAAAAATATTCCGGGTCTGTCAAAATAATTTTTCGATTCAGGGACCAGGCGTAGGTAATATTTGTTAAGTATGTTCTTGGGATAAATTCATCCCAACTACGGAATCCTTCATTGTGCGTGGTCCGACAGGCATTTGGCCAGTTTTTATCAGTAGTTAATCCTGAAGAAAGTTTGTTGTATGATATGGCAATGGACTGGTTTTATTCAGAGCTCTGGCTATGCCTCCACCTGAACCAGAGCAACCAGCAGGGCAAGATGAGCTGGAACGGCGTCTGCCGGGCTACCGGCGCATCGTCATACCCCGAGAATTAACTTTGATAGAACTTTTGGTAAGTTTGCAAGCCCCTTTTGTTCTTATTTTGTTGTCTCAAAAAAGTTATAGGTACTGTTATATCGGTACTGCCCTCCCTACATTATCGACAGCTATAGCTACCTACGTGTAGGTTAGATACGAAACCCAGACTTTGATGAATATACAAGACAGGTGCTCACGGCCTATATAAACTGACTCATCTATCGAGAGATATAATGTCCTGCGCTTTTTTTAAATGTTTCCTAAATGACCCAGTAACATTTTTGATCCAGAAACAAAGCAGCGGTGTGACAACAGACGATGAGGTCTTGCGCATTCGAGAGGCTAAGCTCCGCGTGGTTGCAGATCGAGTTGGCTTGAGAAGACTCCACGTTCTGTCTCCAAGACTTCGCTCTTTGACGTTAGATGGCAGCGCACTTTCATCATTGCGCGATCTTGGCATCGGTTTAGTTCATCTCAAAGTAAGTTAAATTTAAGTTCACCCACTCTTCACAACATCTTCTACCAATTTTAGTGCCTGCTTATTTATAATACATTAATTGAAAGCTTGCCTGTTAGCATTGCTCCGTTGCTCGTAGTTTTTTCTAAGTACTTAGAGCGTTTTATTTTGCTTCATTATTTCTCTCGTCGGCAGTGGCACTAGCTTTATAAAATTGTTGCTGAGGTGAATAGACTTATCAGTCAGTTAGTTTGATGGCGAGGGTAAATGTCTAGGGCATGCTAAGCGTCCTTATGTACGTATGTGCGTCTGTCGATAAATAAAATAAACACGTCTTTGGCGTTGAACAGATATTGAGTATCAATCGATGCGGCTTATCAACGTTGGACGGCGTTTGGGGGCTAGGAGCCTTGAGGGAGCTGTTTGCCGCTGGAAATCGCCTTCAAGACTTGCAACCCTTAGCCGCGTTGCAGAAATTGGACACACTAAACTTGGCTGAGTACGTCAAAAGTTCATTTAAATGATTGCAATAAGATATTATGTTCATAATCAACAAAAGGTCATTTCATTTTCATATTTGAGCGTGTTTTGTGGATTCTGAATCATTCTTAATTATTTTTTTCACAGCAATCCTATACCGGATTCTGGTCGTTTGTGGACGCTGGGAGTATGCACTGCTCTCCGTAGACTTACTCTTACTGGGACTCCAGCAGCGGATGACTTCGACTACCGTTCTCGGGTTGCCGCTGCACTGCCCATGCTCGTCTATTTGGATGATAGACCTTTGCATACTGACATTGAATGTATGTATTGTATTTACTATCAAATGATTTTGAAGTGCTGAAAAAACAATGCCATTTGCATTAGCTAGGTATATTATTGTCTGTACAGTGCAGAGTTCGATGTATGCAAAACTGCATGGTAACACAAATTGGAGCTACACGTTGATTTGTGTTGCGTTTGCAAGCTGTTCAGTTTTGAGAATGGTTTCTTTTCTTTTTTTTAAAAACGTTTGTTTCGTTGTTGAGGAGAAAATAACACAATTCATGATCAACAGTGACTATAGGTTAGATTTAATTGCTGAACAGACCTCTCTACATATCGAACGTAGACTGTTATATATCATCGGGTAACCACATTGTTAGCATTCTCACATTGATGAAAATCGCACAGCTATGTGTATTAATTGATGTTTTATCAACCATTGTGTCGGTCAGCAGCGACACAGTACAATAAGACTTGTTCAGTTTTACGATGGTTCTTTAGATTCTTTAATTACTGCATATTTCTGACAAAAAAGATCTACTGATAACAAGATAATTAAAACATCGATAATTTCGCCAGACGACTCTGATGGAATATTAGACGGAGGGTCGTCTTCTGACAGCGAACATGAAGCCGAGCCAGACCTATTGCCGAAGGTCATTGACCCTGCGCCAGTGGAACCTGAGCCAGGCCCTTCTACATCACAAGATGTAAGTCTTGTGTTATGTTTTTCCTTTGTTCTTTATAAGCATCTGGAACAGCTGGCCTATTCTGTTATAATTTCACCACACAGTGAGCTTGAAGTAAACTGTCATCCTACCTGACGCTAGGGAATCAGGGATTGACACTTGACAGTCACTTCACCTTAGTTTTACAGGGTGAATTTTGTATAGAATAGTACCTACTTTACCGGAATGCATCAGTACCTACGCGTGTGCGTACTGATGATTTTTTGTTTGAAAAAAAAAATCTGAAGTATTTTGTTACGGCTTTTAGAGACGAGTGATTTTTTTTTGTACCGCCTAAGACGGAAATATAAAAAAACTTCTTTCTTATATCTATGCCCTAAGATTTATGGGCTCAAAGTAAATCTTAAGTAGGTATAGCTTATGTGGTGCATCGATATAAATCTGGCAGGCAGTGAAAGGGGAGGTCACTGTCTTTGCCTCACGATGCGATCCAGCTCAAGTACCTAACTACCTGCGGCTACGTGCTAAGTATCACGTTTCATCGTTGAAAAAGTAAAGATAGTAGATGACCAAACTGCGGCGAAACTTAGGAGAGGCACATATAGGTCCATAGCCTTTTCTAAGCTATGTAAAACTAGATAAGTACTTCTATCTAGTGGGTGGAACAGGTTGTATAGAATCAAATTCTAACTGAACAGACAGCTGTGCTGCTGGGGAGTTTGTTGCGCCACTTCTTCTTCCCAGCTAAAGCACTAGGAAGTGGTGAAAGGCGCGCGTTTTTGGGGGACTGTCTCATGTAATTTTGACGTTCGAAAAGTGCTGATTCTCAGGGTGAATAAATTACTTTTGATTTTGTCAAGACCCTTTGATGATTGAGGTAACGTGACGACAGTGAAATGCAAGAAACATGACAGTCCTCAAGCAATGGCGAATTTACACCTTTTCCTAGAGCCATATAGGCTGTACACTTTTTGTCGCCCTTACCTCTACAATTGTCAGTTCCTAGGGGTCTACTCCGAAGATAAATCCGAAGTATCGGCCGAATGTTCGGCCGATTCCTGACTACGGCAGACTATGGCTGACTACGGCGAAAGAAAAAGAATAGGACGGTCAGCGAGATAAGTCAAAGTCAAAAACGTGACTTGAAGTCGGGTAAGGATTCAGGTCAAATAAGGAAACTTTGGAAGTCAAGAAACGGCCGAACAATCGGCCTATACTTCGGATTGTCGACAATTTTTTATAATCCAACAATTTGGTTGAAATTGCACAAGAAACAGTTTTGGATATATTTCTGAGCTAATCAAAGCTCAATCAGTACGTACGAATAATAAGGTATGTAAGGTAATCGTAATGTATGAAATATGTTTTCATGAACTTGAGTTTTTATTTTGAGTACCTAGGTATATTTTTATCACGGTAGGTAAATTGGTAGTTGGAAGAAAAGTCGATTACGCACCTTGCTAAAGTGAGTAATTAATGCACTCGTGCTAATTAAGTGCACTCGCATGCGCTCGGGCACCAACATAACACTGGTGCATTAATAACTCACTTTGCGTTCGGTGCAACAATCTACTATTATTACGCTTACAAACTTTAGATGAAATGATAGTTTCTGACAACTTCGTCCTTTTTGCGCGATTTTTTGTTGGAAACATACTTAATCAAAGATAAAAATTATAAAAAATTTAAAGCGTACCGCAGTCAACAAGAAACCCTTAAGGCTTCTACATACCGGGGCGATTTGTCGCGCGACGCGACGCGACACAAAGGCACCGCTCGTCCCGCGACGCGCCGGGCCTTTGTGCCGTGTCGCGTCGCGCGACAAGTCGCGCTGGTATGAAGAAGCCTTTAGGTATAGTTCCGCCATGTCTGTCTGTCTGTCTGTCCGTCCCCGGCTTAGCTCAGAGACTCTTAGTACTAGAAAGCTGTAATTTGGCAAGGGCAAAGGCATACATATTAATCACGTCGACAATGTGGTAAAATATAAACTAAAAAAAAAAAAAATCTCGCCTATCCCATGATGGGGGATATCGTTGGATAGGCCATTCAAAAATATTGGGGGTCTGTCAAGACCATTTTTAGATTCCAGGATTCGCTTGCGTAATAATAAGCTAATTGCTAATTTTTGCTAGAGTCAAGTGTCCCCCCCCCTGCCAGCTAAATGGTTATTTGTTAAAAGCTAACATTATAGGCTAGTGATTATGATTATGATTATGAGCTGAGCTGCTATTGCGAAATTCCTTGTGGAATACTATTTTGCCCTACCCGGAAATCAAACCCAGGACTTTATGCTCAGCAATAGCGCATGCGACCACTAGACCAATGAGGCAGTCTCTCTTGCTTTATGTCATTCAAATTATCAATTGCCCGCGCTTTTTTTGATGCCTAGGTATTACAAAATTACACCATACAATCTGCTTCAAACAAATGATTATTTTGTGAAAGTAAGATAAACACGCACGACGCTGCTCATTAAATAAAGGGTTATGTTAAAATCAACATCACAATCGCATTAATTCTCGTCACGGTCAACTACAGGAGGTTGCCGACGCGACTGCCGAAGTCGTACAACATAGACGTAATAGCAATTTTATTATAATAAGTCTACGTATGAAACGTGGTAACTAGGGATTCCCTTGAATTGTTATGCTATGATCTTCAATAACATGTTTTCTTTATACGACATACACGTCAGTAGATTGGAATACGAATACTTAAATAACATGATAAAAAAAATTGGGCACGTGTATTATATATAAAGGCTTCTACATACCAGCGCGACCTGTCGCGCGACGCGACACGGCACAAAGGCCCCGCGTGTCGCGGGACGAGCGGTGCCTTTGTGTCGCGTCGCGTCGCGCGACAAGTCGCCCCGGTATGTAGAAGCCTTAATACTAGCTGACCCGTGCCCACTCCGTTGGGCGGTAAACATTTTTACTCTATGACACTCACAAAATAATAACGTGGCTTTCTATGGGTAAAAGAATACCTACCCTACCTACCCTACCCTACCTACCTACCTTACCTACCTAACCTGCCTCCCTAAAAAAAAAAAAAATCACGTATACCATCCACTAAATAGTCCGAACTAAGCCTAAACCTTTTTTTTTATAGGTGTGCCCGTTCTTGAGTTATAAAATTACAACGAATAGTGGCATTGATTTTTATACATATAGATAATATAAGGTAACGGAAAAAGCCTATGGACTTTAATTTTCGATTCTAGTAGGTAGAATACAGGGTGTTAAAGAAACTGCGTGCCATAGCTTAGGGGTAGGTTTAGTATCGATAAAAGAACGCAGGAAAAAAAATAAAAATAAAAACATAGAAAAATGCTATAAATAATAATAATAAACCATTTGGCATTTATTATCAGGTTACAAAGACCCATAGATGAATACCTTAACCTAAGTATACATAAAATATTATCAACCTAATTTAGTATGTACCTACTAACTTAAAATAGCAATCGTTTAGAATTAAATTAAATTAGATTAATTGATTTAATTACTTACCTAGTAGGTAAGTAATTACAGCATTTAAACAAATAAAATGATTTTAATTCTGAATTCTTGAGTTGATTCTGAATTTTTATTTTATTTTTCCTGGGTTCCTTTATTGATACTTACCCCTAAGCTATGGTATGCAATTTCTTTAACACGCTGTATACTTACTTAAACATAAATACTTAAAATGATACCTACTTACTTAATATAATTATACCCTATTCTATATTAGGTATATTAATTGTATTATTTAGAGATATAAGACTGCATTACCTAAGAATAAATAAATAAAATTAAATAGGTATGCATTTTCTTTAACGTATCTACCTACTATGTAAAAAACCGGCCAAGTGCGTGTCGGACCACGCGCAATTAAGGGTCCCATAGTGGGGGTTAATTTATCCTAAAATAGTTGAAAAACATGTTCCCTCAAATATTACAACTGCAAATGTAAGTTTGTACGTACAATATTGAGAGATTTCCCATGTTGTTTTAGGACCATAGACTTCTTATGGCTGACGTTTTACTGTATTCTATAAGTAAAGAACTATTTCCTGTAATTTTTTCAAAATTTTAGAATCAGTAGTTACGGAGATAAGGGTCGATAAGGTGGTCGATTTTCAACTATTTTCGTTAATAATTTTAAAAGTATTTACTTATTTTAAAATAAAACAAAATATAGAAGTATCTGAAATCCTTACAACAATCCCTTTCATTTGATGTGTCACACGGTACAGTTTGAAAAACTACTTTTTTTTAAATTTTCTAATTTGCCCCCCAAAAGTGGGTCACTTTTGTGGGGCATATTATATTATATATTCAAAATTCATTTATTTACGTTACACGTCCGTGTTTGGGTCTCAGAAGTCCATATGTTTACCAAACTACTTAATCAGTCCAGTAGATTCGGAGCAAATCGGTTGTGACAGACGGACAGACAGACAGACACACGAGTGATCCTATAAGGGTTCCGTTTTTTGCTTTTGAGGTACTGAACCCTAAAAATCGTATAATTGGCCGGATTTTTTTATTGCGGTGACTTAGAAGCTTGATTGTTAGACCTCTAAGTATTTGAAAGGGTAAAGTTTACATGAGGACTGTGAACGAGTTTTTGATGAAACAACTAACTGAAAGGGAACTACTGAATACCTATAAAAACTCGGTTGTTATTTACGAAAGAAATGCTTATGAAAAAGGTAATTGTTTTTAATTCATAATTTCATACATGTGAAATCAGTGAGCACTCACGCAGGTGGCAGGTAATGGTGTCGATTAGTTTTCGCTATTGTACGCGTGTGTCTTCGTAATTAACTTATCAATTATACCATGAAAGAAGGAAATAATTAGTTAAACGTATAATTGGACATTAATTATGTTATTAAGACGGAGATATATGCCGGTGACCTTGAGTGGTTAGCTTGCGTGTTCTGTACTGAGCTCACGCAACGCGTCGTACGTTCAGCCAGTAATAGGACTCGCCCATCAATGAGCGCTGTCCCCAATTTGACGCATTATTAATTTATTATACACAAACAAAAAGGTATTTTATCAAAATGCGTACACTAAAAGATCAATAATTATATTATCTTTAAATTGGTGAAGGTTTCAGAAAAATACACTTGGTAGATTTTGCGCCATTCTCAGTTTTTTATCCGCGTTAGACATAACTTTACAAATTAATTTCACTATGTAATATACCTAAACATAATCTAAAATATTCACATATTAAGTTATTGAGAAAATGCTCTAATTTAACATATTTTTTTTTCAAATCATTTTCACTACTCGTTTAGACGTGATCTTCAGTATAAAATCATTAAAAGTCGGTTATCGTCGCCTTAACTTGTCATAAAATAATAGAAAAAAAAGTCATAATAATAAGCACATTTACGAAGTTACATATTATTATTATATTGATTTTTCCGTCTCTTTATGAAGTCCATAATCTATTCTACTTACAAGTTTATGAGCTATGAGGATTTCTTAATCTTTATTAGATAATTTAAATCATTATTACTACGTAATCTTTGGTCTGGAATTGCTAGATGGCCTATGAACCAATTTTCCAATACGATGCTGGCATTACCTAGGTAAACTTATAAATGTGCAAGACAATATGCCTATACCTACTACAAATCATTCGTCATAGTACCTAGCCAGTTTTTAGGGTTCTGTAGTCAACAAGGAGCCCTTGTAGTTTCGCCATGTCTATCTGTCTGTCTGTCCCCGGCTTAGCTCAGAGACTCTTAGTACTAGAAAGCAGTGATTACATGGGTATACTTACATATTAATCAGGCCGACAAAGTGGTAAAATAAAATTTTGATTAAAAAAAATATCATTCTCACATAAATTAAAAAAATCAATGATTTTTTTTTCGTCTACCGCATGATGTGGGTTATCGCAGGAACAGTGCCGTAACTAGGGCGGTGCCAGCGGTGCCCAGGCACAGGGCGCAGACCCTGGAGGGGCGCAGAAATGACCAAGGTTTGGGTCATACATGGTAGTTAGTAATATACATATATTATTTCTACTAACGAGTATTTGGTGTCATTTGAGTTTTGTATTGTGTATTTTACCAAATATATTCTAATAAACGTTTTTCTTTAGTTTTTTTCCTAATTTATACATAGATAAGTACCTACTTTATTCAAAATTCCACCAACTTTTTTGAGAAATTTTGTTTTTGAGTGATAAATTTATTTAGTTAGACTGTCCATTTTATTGTCAGGTAGGATTAGAAAATGTTGCAGGGGCGCAGGTATACATAGAAGCTCGCACCGGACTCTTATG
Source organism: Tiliacea aurago (assembly GCA_948098905.1). Taxonomy (NCBI): domain Eukaryota; kingdom Metazoa; phylum Arthropoda; class Insecta; order Lepidoptera; family Noctuidae; genus Tiliacea; species Tiliacea aurago. Next base: position 9,539,544 of record OX402579.1, on the reverse strand, counting down.
AGACTAGTTACGGCCGGCACTGCGTGGGATAGGCTGTTTAAAAATATTGAGGGTCTGTGGAGACCATTTTTCGGTTCAAGGATCCGTTTGCGTAATATTAAGTAAGCAAATTTTTGTTAGAGTTGAGTATCCCCCCGCCAGCTAAATTGTTGTTTTTGTAGTGAAAAAATTCATTGCAGTATATTATAATGAAATTAAAGTTAAAACTATCACAGCTAAGTAAGCTTTACAAGTTAACGAGTAATAGTCGACCAACTTACATTTGCAGTTGGAGAATTGACCGTGACGTATACCGATGTATGTGAGAACATGTTTTTCAACTCAATGTTAAGTTTTTTTTGTGATAAATTCATCCCAACTAGGGAACCCTTCATTGTGCGTGGTCCAGCTGGTTGCAAAACTTCGGAATTATACGCAATAATTCGGAAATATTCAAAAGAATACTACGATTGGAAGGAATGCTACCCCAGCAAGAATGCAGAGTAAGGGTGCCCGCCCACGAGCGATTTTCTCTCTGAATGAATTATGAATCTGAATGTATTAAATCGTATTATTATAATATATCGGAGGGAGGTTGACCAGACTCGCCGAATATCAGATATTACGCCGTGATTTGAATCAACGCCATCTGGCGGGAAGGTATAGAACTGTAAATGAAGAACTTCCCTCGTTAGTCGCTCGGTGACGCCAGCGCTCGCCTGCACGTGGCAATGGCACGTGATCCCCGAGCCTCGCTGACGTTCATTCAATAAATCAACGAAGTATTATTCGATGCCTATGTACCTACTATGCGGGAATATTTGCGCATTAGTAGTTATCTACTTGTGACTAGGTACTTATTATTTTATTTTAGTATGGACCTTGATTATAGAATGTGTCGATTTTGTGTGCGGATGTTGGCTTAGTTTACTTCGTAAAAATGTTTGGCTTTACGATGTACACACGGCTACACATCAAGCTATACATTTCCAGTTTACGCTGATCTCGCACTGTACGTAAATCCTATACAATGCGACATCAGCATAAACTGGAAATATATAGCTTGATGTGTAGCCGTGTGTACCTACCAAATGGACAAAAAAATGGAAATATTACGGACGATGTTTTACCAAAAAGTTTGTAGAATAGGTAGTGTTCAATCGAAATCAATAGTTCTAAATGTTCTAATAAATCCCTACAGAAATAATTGAAATACTTAACATAATAGTAGGTACCTCAGTAGTACCTTGGTACTAATCAAATATAACTTATCTTAGTACCTTTACCTTCCTATGTATTTACCTCCCTGTATGTAGGTACATAGTGTTCTCGCAAAATAACGTTTTCGCACCTAAATCGCATACAAAAACTTATTACGTAAGTACTTATCTAAATGAAAAGTAATATTCGGAAGTTTTCAAATCGTATTATACTCAGTTTTATGAATGAAGGCGTAATAATAGAAGTCATTGGCATTAACGCCATCTAGCGACGAAAAGCTGTACGCTCGGCGACGCTACTGCTAGCCTAAACGTATCGGCCCGCAGCCGTTCATTGATAAAATCAACGAAGTATTATTCGATGCCTACGTACCTATACCTACTATGCGGGAATATTTGCGCGTAAGTAGTTATCTACCTGCGACTACTTATTATTTTATTTTTGTTTGGTTGTGTTTATATAATGTGTCGATTTTGTGCGGATGTTAAGTACAAGTTTAGTTTACTTCTAAATGTAATTAAATAGTTAGGTAAGTACGTACTTACCTAAGTAGGTAGGGTACTTTTTTACGAGGACGTATTACAAAAAAAAACTTTAGTTTGTAGAATAGTGTTTAACCGAAATTAATAGTTCAAATAAGTAGGTACATATTATTATAAAGAAGCACTTTAAATAATATTATAACGATTAGAATTACCTACTCTTTAGTAGGTAGGTAGATACCTAATATAATATAAGTACTACTATTTTATAAACTCATCTTAGTATCTACATTATGTTTTTACCTCTTTATCCCGTTCACACCTAAACTGCATACAAAAACTTATTACTTATGTAGGTACATATCTAAGTAGATGAAAAGAAATATTCGGCAGTTTTCAAATCGTATTATACTCAGTTTTATGAATGAACGTGTAGTAATAGTAATATAGTCACTGGCATTAGGCCCTCTAGCGGGTAAAAGCTGTAGTCGTCGCTACTGCTCGCTTGCACGTATCGGCCCGCTGCCCTTCATTCATAAAACCAACGCACGGAGCGTTCCGTACATTATGATGTTGATGATTTCTGAAACAACTGTGCTATTTAGAGACATGGTTTATTTTTTTTATATTTGAATTGATTGAATAAAATGTAAACATGTACTTAGCTAGATATTCCTTGTAAAAGCTCGTACAGACTCGCGCGATATCGCGGGCGCGACAGGCAGCGACATAAAAATTGTGCTACTAGTGTGACATCGCACCCGCGATATCGCGCCAGTCTGCACTAGCCTTAATTATTCTTCTCGGCGAATAATTCCGAATATTACTCAAAACTTCCGTATATTTCCGCGAATAATACGATGGGAATACTTCGCAATATTTCCCTCCGGCAACGCTAGTCCAGCCGGCTAAGAGCGTGCTGGACCAGCACGCATATAGCCGGTTTTTAATCCTAAATATTTTTTTGCAGGATATTCCAGGTCCAAATTGTGAAGGTGACAATGTAAACTCAAGATGCCGTTCGTCACGTATAGGAGTTCTACGTCGTCCAGCAACCACAGAGAATGCTGGTGTTAGACCTATGCAGCCGAATGTTCCCATTAGGCCAAAAACTGCCCAAGACAGACGTGGTGGCAATGATGACCAGCGAACGAGACTAGAGATACTGCATACGCTTATGGGTAAGTGTTGTAAATTCATATACAGGTGTTAGAGCCATATTAGATTTTCATAGAAATATGATCAGAGATGTAGGTATCAATCGTTTTTGTATGAAGAACCTATGACAGTATAACAGTAAATGTCATCATCATCATCCGAAAGACGTCCACTGCTGTATATAGGCCTCCCCCAAAAAGGGGGGGATTTGCCATAATCGCCACGCTTGGCAGGCGGGTTGGCGATCGCAGTATGGTTTTAAAAATGCATAGAGAACGCTGCTGCCCATTCTCTAGTAAGTCCCTTAGCTTAGTCGCTTTTTACGACACCCACGGGAAGAAATGCGAAGAATGTCACACTAATATTATAAAGGCAAAAGTTTGTGAGTGGGTTTGTTACTTTTTCACGCTCAAACGGCTGGACCAATTTTGATACAACTTTGTATGAAGGTAGCTGACACCCTGGATTAACTTATAGGCTACTTTTTATCCCGATATCCCCACGGTATCGATACTTACGCGGGTGGAACCGCGGGGCGCAGCTAGTATCTAAATATTATTCAAATTGCCCATGAACATAGTTAAGGGATCCTATTTGACAGCAAGCGTACAAATATGATCATATCCGCATAACCTCAAAAATGGCGTCAAAATAAAAGAATTTCGACTATATCTACTATATTTCGAATATCGAAAATATTGATAAAACCTGTATGAGGAAAATGAACATCATTTTTTTACAAAATTTTAATCGTTTTTATTTTATTTATTAATGCAATTAATAAAATTGCACTCATAGCAACGGAAAACACGGCTAAACCGTTATCCAACTTGATTATGTATGAAGTTTATATGATAATAGGTGTAATATGTAAAACCGGCCAAGTGCGAGTCGGACTCGCACACGAAGGGTTCCGGCCGTACCATTCCACCGTCTATAAACACGGCAAAAAAATCATGTCTGTTGTATGGGAGCCCCCTTAAATATTTATTTTATTCTGTTTTTAGTATTTTTTGTTATAGCGGCAACAGAAATACTTCATCTGTGAAAATGTCAACTGTCTAACTATCACGGTTCATGAGATACAGCTTTGTGACAGACTGACGGACCGCGGAGTCTTAGTAATAGGGTCCCGTTTTACCCTTTGAGTTCGGAACCCTAGAAATGAAGAACAGCATCATTTAACTATGGTCCTATGATAGTGTATTTGTGGCCTTAGTAAAGTTTGTAGGTTATCTGTCCCTAAGAAAGGTTGCTGTGTACCGGATTGAAGCAGGTCCCATCATCATGGTATTTCAGATGTCCAGGCGGCTGAGACCACTTGCCATAAAGGTGGGCCTTCGGCTTGTTCGTTCGTAATTTGTTTTAACAACGGATTTATTTTCCTCCAAGATGATGACTGGCTGGGCAGTGGAAGTAAATTGACTTCTCTGGAGCCAGTCTGTGGGAACATAGCGAGAGGTCTGCGTGGCACTTCCAGCGCATATCATCGTCGCTCTAGAGGTATGTACCTACTTCTTCGCATTTGCACGAATTGTCAAAAAAAAAAAAATTGCTTCTAAATTATACAAAACTATAGCTTGCAATGTATTTCAACATATATATATATTTGCAATGTATCTACTAACACCGCGTCTTATTTAAATTTTCGCGATTCTATTTCTAGAATCGCTATCGTTATTTCACTTTTTGACAAGCGTTATCGCTAGTTTTCGATTCGAATTCCTTCATACGAATCGAAAACTAGCGATAACGCTTGTCGAAAAGTGCCACTTGGGCTTGGCTACACGTCTATAAGGAAGACATCGAATTTCTATTCGTTGGCCTCGGGACATGGATCACGTGACATTTCGATAGCTTAAACACACGCACTTTACTGAGTTCTGTCATCTTGCCACAGATGATGGTCATGGGAACTCTCTCAAAATATTTATCTACGAACGCAAGTAAATAGACTTTGTGACAGCAAACAGCAGCAACCCAGCTGACAAGGCTCATTACCTCTACGGAGCGTATGTTCGAACCAGTTAGGGTAGAGACTGTAGAGTAAAAAAAATGGATTGTGTAATGCACTAGACATCATATAAACTTTTAAAGGAAGTCACAATGATTAAAAAAGATGTTTAGACACTCAGACGCACAAACTCTTAACCCTACCTTTAACCTATACTTTATTTCATATAAGATTCTCCTCATTACACTTTATTGAATTGAAAAAAAAAAAACAACAGACTTCTAAAAAAAACACTACAAAGTCAAAAATAACTTTAATTTCGGAAGTTGGTGTCTTTCGATCTGTATTTTAGTTTTTTTCCACCAACTGCCGAAATTAAAGTTATTTTTGACTTTGTAGTGTTTTTTTTGGAAGTCGGTTGTTTTTTTTGTTTTCTATTTTTTAAGTTTTAGCGGGTTAGTTTGCAAATTATCTAAGTTACAATAGCCGCATTTGTCGCAAAAAGCAATATTTGTAAAAGGTGGTTATACAAATATTGCTTTTCCCGATGCAGGCGCATTAATTGTGAGTCCGCGTATCACTGGTCAGTTTCCCTCACTCGACAGTTTATTTAATTCGTCAGTCAAAGTACAGTCGGTAGAAAACTGCACACACGTCTGCTAATTTAATTATGTACAGTGTAATTTTGTTTAATTGTATTTTGCTTCCTCAAAGGGTTAGGCAGAGGTGCACTTAGAGTACACCCATATTTCACCAGATGTGTTTACGTGCCATGTAATAAGAGGAAAGCCTTTACCCGGGCCCAAAACCAGACTCCGAGCCGCTGCTGAAAATGTCTACTGGAAAAACCCAATACAACTTTTTTCGAATTGAGAATGGAACCCAGACTCCCATGCACAGCAGTAACGCTTGCGACCACCAGACCAACGAAGCTAAATAAAATAAAAAACAAATATGTATTAATTTCTATATATTAGATTTCAGTTATAAGATGTTAGAAGTTAAATATATTTTTAAAATATTGTTGTTTAAAAATACAACTTCAAGTTTGATTTTAATTGGGTTAGGTATTCCTTACGTATGATCCACTTTTGTTTACTTAAACGTAAACATATATTTTTCGTTGAAACTGGCGAATCAACGAATCTGGCGAACACTGGAAACTGTCGTATTGACGCGACTGTCTAATCCGCAAAACTGACCAATGAGCGAAACTGACTAATCAACGAAACTGGCGAATTAAATAAACAGACGAGTGAGGGAGACTGACCAGTGATACGCGGACTCTAAATTGCTTATCAACCAGTGAAATACTTATAATTAAGTAGTTCCGGGCCATCTGTGGTCTTCATCGACTTCATCATCAGTTCCACTTCACCAAATAGTGCTTTTCGAGTGTAAATGAATTAGTTACTATAAAAATACCGAAATCACTATAAGCTATAAAATTTGAGGATTTCAATCGGTTTCCATGGGATCTCCTTATCAGATTCTGACTTGGTGATGGAACCACCTCGGGCGCATACCCTTTCAAACAAAATATTTTTTTTTTATATGGGTCCACAATTGACGGAGAAATCGGTGAAAAACAAACATACAGACGCACATATAGCCTCCTCCTTTTTGGAACTCGGTTAAAAATAGCATGCACTTTAACACGAGGCAAGGGGCTTTTTTGTCAAGACTTCTTTAACTTTCAAAAACTTTTTGATTGTTGCTTTGGAATTTTTATAGGCTCCAATGACTGAACATTTGATTCGGTGTTATTTATTTGGCCACCGCCTTAGATTGTCCGGCAAAAGAATGAGATTATCAAATATAGTTTTAAGGCTCTTACAGACTCACGCGATATCGCGGGCGCAACAGTTTGCGACATAGAAATTGTCGCGTCGCGCCCGCGATATTGCACCTGCACCCTAATTGCGTAACACAGTTTGAATCGGAATTGGAATGATTTTGAAGTATATTTCTAATCCATTGCTTCTTATGGTAGAAAAAAATGTCTGCTCAACAACGTAAATGCAATGAATGTTGTCGAACTGTCAAATTGAAACCGATTCCTACTGATAGTGTGTTACGCAATTAGCCCTCAGTCTGTACGAGCATTTAACATCGGTTTAAAAATATTATGCCCAGTGAAGTAACGATTGCCTAAACATGTGACCTCAACCGCCTCAAAAATGCTATTGAGAGAAAGCTGTGAAATTGTGCGTGCTCTTTGTTAATTTTGCTAACACAGCAGGTTCATGATAACCAACAACACCTTGTTCTATGACGTTAACTCATTTGAAAATAACTCTGCTAATATTTAGAATGCTGATTATGAGGATCCTACTTATTAGAGCGTGGTTTCGTGTAATTTCGAAGTAAATAACAAATGTAAGACAAGTAATTTCACAATTAGATAAGTAATGTGAAGTTCTTTTACTGATTCTTCTGACTGATTTTAACAAAAGTAATTAAACAGTACTTTTTAAAAATACTTTGCTTATGTAACTTGTAGCGAGCTGGTTTTTTTGCTGACCTAAATATTTGCACACGGTGGAAGATTTAGGTACCTTTTTCATCATTATACTCACCTCAATCGCGAAATATATTGCTTCAGTAAAATTAAAACTTCGCTCATTAAGATCACTTATAATTTTATACACTTTACAGTTGCAGCAGATGCTGAGAGAGACCTGATGGAACAGACGATGGAAGATGCATCCAGAGCGGTGGCAGCTGAAATACCACGCGCTCCAAGACTTGAAGATTGGGCCAAGTTTAAAGAAGAAACTGGGTAAATATCATATAATAGATTTTTCGCTAATTATAAATTTTATCAGCCACCTTGCTTCCCCGACAACCGTCCAAAAGCGCCAGCCTTCGGAAATAAGACCAGGAATTCTGGGATTTTGACAAACCCAAAAAAAATATCGTAAGGAAATTATAATTTAAACAATGTTTCTTTCTTCAACAGGATTGAAATCAACATAGATTTTAACGACAGACCAAAAGGCGCTGACCCGTCAAAGATTCTAGAACGCCTGGAGCAAATAGAGAAGGAAACTCAAGACAGATTTAAAGAAGAGAAATTAAAAGGAAAATCTAATAGCACTGATAGAACTGCTAGCAGTTCTTCTTATTTGCCAAACCATGCATTCAATACAATGTCAACTATGAATGATTTTGAAATGTTTCGGGCAGATATGGAATTATTCACAAATACGAACATTGAATCGTTTTTACACGACGCTAATGATTTACACTCTGTTAGCAGTGAAAGAGTAGGGTTTCCCGGTAACAATGACACACCATCTGAGTAAGTTATACTTTCACTAACGTGTCTTGATATTACTTTACCTAGAAAATCTGTTCTGGGATCGGTTACTTATACTGCAGACGTCGATTTCATTATAAATGAGTATATGTTTCATCACGTCACCAAATATTGTTATAGCATGAAGGAATGCGTTTGTCAGTTTGTTCGTGGCTAGATTCAACACGAGAACCGTCAAACTTATTAAAGTGAAGACCTCGTAAATTTTGTTTCGCAAGAATTTATAACTATTTTCCGCCAGCATTCATCTTTTAATTTAACTTGATATTAATTTCGTGACTTACCTATTACAATATTTGTCATGAAATCAAGACGAAGCGCGACAAGTGTAACAGAAAGTTGTAAATATAACAACTTTCGGTATAGGAGCTACTCAGTGTTCGAGAGAAACTAAAATTTTCTAAAATAGCATAAGTTTATTGATTGAGTCAAAATAATATATGGAACCCCTGAATCTTTTTTACGAAAAGTGGTTTCTTATGGAACTTTGTTCAAATTCATGGTTTTTAGGTTTTAATTCATTACTACAACCTTCTTTTATATTTCTTACATTTTTATTTTTTAATTGTACCTATGTAATCGTAAATCCTATTTTGTTTTATTGTGGTATAAGCAATGTTTTTCTTGTGTAGCCGTAGTGAGAGTTGAGATGTACCTAATACCTATTGTTTAGCTTCTTATTTTAGTAGTTTTGGAAATTTCAATTTATATTTTTTCTAAAATGTCGATTTCATCATATAGTTCCACCAAGCCATGAAGTCCTACGTTTCTATAATAAAAAAAGCTGTTAACACCAACGCGGCAACGTCACGAATTAGTGTTTTAGATTTAGATCTTGTTTTAGATTTGGATTCATGATGAAATAGATCTTGGATTTACCATCTCCATGTGGTCTAAAAGAAAAAGCTACTTATTTAATTATTTTGTTATGTTTCTTGACTGATGTGATTGCTTTAAAGAACTACAACTATAAGGTATTCAAATTTATCTTCTACATAATTTAATTTTAAGGTTTGGTCAGTTACGATTCTTGATTTTTAGGGTTCTGTACCTCAAAAGGAAAAAACCGAACCCTTATAGGATCAGTTCGTTGTTCCTCTGTGTGTCAGGATGCCTTTTCTCAGGAACGCAAAGGTATCTAGTTGAAATTAATATCAAATACGTAGACCTATGGTCCTTTGGAACTCTAAAAAAAAACCAAGCTTGCGATTTATGCGACATATTTTGATAAGTACTCTCAAATAAATCAAAACCTATAGGGTACTTCCCGTTGTACCTAGAATCATGAAATTTGGCAAGAAGGAAGGTCTAACAGCACAAGTAAAGGAAACCGAAATTCGAAAATCGTTATCATCATATCATATCACCGAAAATCGTTAATTTTTAGTTTTATCACATAAAATATATTTTTTTTGCGATTACAAACTTTCAGATGGAAAATTTACCGTGGCGTATATCGGTGTATGGGAGTACATGTTTTTCAACTACAATGTTAAGTTTGTTTTTGCGATACCTACATTCATCCCAACTACGGAGCCTTCATGTCCGTGGTCCGGTTTTTATTGTTAGCAATATTTATGTTCTTACGTCTTACAACCATTATTAACTGTACATATTGGAGCTGAGTTCCGATATTTTTATTGAATTAATCAAGGTTAATGCAGTTATTCGCTTGATCGAGATATTGTGAAATTATTTTATTATAAGTGTTTCTTGTTTCATAATGATATTACAAAATATTAAATAAATATTTTTCATCGTTGCGGATCGTTTCATTCCATACCTACTCGTATTTTAGCGTTAGGTTTTCATTAGCTGTCCCCCGATGCAACGACAACGCTTGGATCAGCGAAATTGTGTCTGGGGTTTTTTTATTTTAAATTTATACATTCACAATCGAAACTGCTAGGGTATCGAAAATTGGGGCAGTGTATAACTAAGGTATATTTATACCCTACCTCTTCTCGTTAATTATTCTGATAGAAGCATGATTTACTTCGTCCCACAGTCCTCTTGAATCTCCTGTGCTGATTTCCGAATTTGGATTCCCCATTCCTCCAACTTCAGCGGGAGTGCTTTAAGGGGGTCTCCGAAACGATCAATTGCAGTTTGTCAATGTTTACGTGATAGATACACAATGATGCGCAAAATGATCGTCTACAAAATGCAATTCAAGCGATTGAAAATATTACTACAATTGTAATTTATACAAATGCAATTGATCGTTTCGGGGGACCCTTTAGACGCTTTACGTCCACAAGAGTAATTAATTTCAATCGAAACTTTCAAAAATAGCTCCCATAGAATAATCGATTCAACTGAAAAACAAATCGTGAAACATCGCAGATGTCCGATTTATATATAACACGTAAATTTAACTTTTCTCTGAACAGAGCCAGGTCTCGGTATTATATTTTTCGTTTAGTTGAAGTGCATGTAAACAGGCTAGCTCATTATTCAATTTAGACGACCACTCACGGCCATCTAAAGCTGCATTCAAATGGAGGTCAAGAATTCAAGATCAAGAACTGTTGCGGTAAAATTAATGCATGACAAGCTCCGCTGTCCTGACTATTGAATCAAGAGGCTATTTGGATGGAACTCATTTATTAACACCACAATATAATACACAACGACTTTTTCTCCGTGACGGAACAATCTGTGACAGATTCTAAACAGTTTTACTCGAATCTTAAAACACTGTCATGTAGATACAATCTCCATCACGCACCTTTCAATTATAGCATGATGCATGCAAGATTACAAGTACCACCTAACATATTACCTACATGTGCTCGCACCCTAACCTGTGCACACTAGTGTATTCAGCTGGAGCTAAAGTATACAGTGTATTCAGCTGGAGCTATCGTTCACTGATATTCAATTCACCTTCATTACATACATCTGTTCTTAACACAGCTCAATAACAAAAATACTAAACACAAACAAAATAAAATTATGTTTTACAAATCATATCAACTCAAAATAAAATGATTCTTTATGTAACACAATTACCAAATTTGTTAAGTAAATAGCTACTTTCGATGCTTGGCCGAGGCCTAAATATTCTGCCTCTGTAGAGAACAGCGCAACGCGCCCTTGCTTCGGACTTTCCCAAAATAGTATAATATATTATCTTAGTCGAAAAATTAAACCTTTACAGGATTTCCTTTTACATGACCCACCCCAATCTGCATCTACGTAGCCATTTAATTCTAGATTACCCGTTTTCTTCAACGTTAGTCCAAAGTTCGACGTCTCTTTTAAATACTTATGCACCCGTTTATCATATTTAAGCGCAATTCATCGAAACATAAATTAAATTGTGATAAAAAACTAAATGGCTGGTTTACAATCCGTCCAAAATCCTTCAAAACATTAAGAACTTACTGTTCCTGATCAAGATAAATCGCATTTTTATCTCTCCAAGTTTCATTAAACCTTTTAAGCAGACCATTTTTAAATTTTTGCTTCAGTGTTTCGTTATTTTTGGAATAAAATATAAAAAATGTCATCAACGAATATGCTGCTACTATTCTGTTTCCATCGCTAAACACTTTTTGATAAACACATGGTTTTATTTTCACTGTACAAAACCTACCTATAAGTTGTGCAACTCCTGATTTAGCTCACAGAATTTGAAAAAAACATTGAGTTATAATGTAATACGCAGTACATTATAACTCAATAGAAAAAAACGATGATTGTATCCATACAACAATTTTTGCAATTTACATACGTTTGCCTCTTGACCTTTAACAATCGCCCCCTTAGTCTGTAGCGTGTATGCCCTCTTTTAGCTAGCCATACAGGAAAGCAGTCGTAACATCAATGAACTAATCATATTCTACAGCTAGTGAAAATAATAATCGTAGGGTTGAGCTTCTTACTACCGGAGAATACGTTTCATTGAAGTCTACTCCACGTGCCTGCGTAAATTCTTTAGCTACTAATCTTGTCTTATATTTCGATACCTTACCTTACCTGTCTAGTTTAATATTGAAGACCCTTTGCAATGTATTGGCTTTTTATCACGAAGATTGTATCTTCATTCTGATTCTGCTGTACTGCTCGTGGTAGCAACCATTTCATCAAGCGCCGCAGTTGCCGCATTGTTATTACACTCCGCTTCATGAAACTCTTCTTCATCTTGAATAATAATGTTAGACGCACCACTTTCAACCACAGGTTCTATTCGTTCCTCCTCTATATCAATAGGAACGACTGTGTTCTTCGTCATGTCAGTACCATCTCCAGAAAAACATTTTCCAAGAATATTACGTTTCTTGAGAATGTAATCTGACCGAGTTGTTCAAAATGATGAGTGCAATGACCCCTTTTTGGGTTTAGGGTAAACAAAAACTAATGTTGTATAGTGATTATGTCTTGTCATCGATGTGTCAATGTCTTGAAAATATTATATATCGACTTAAAAATTATTATAATAATTATTAATTTCTATGATACATAACATTGGCGACCACAGAGTACATTTGTATATTTGGCGACGATAGAGGCAGAACTGGCGTGACTTAGGTACTCTCCTGCGCGCAACTATACGCGGCCAGCTTACAAAGTTCGAAAGTACACTGGGAAATTACAAAATTCTTCGGATTTCGAAGTAACTTCACGTCTAACAACAAAGACATCTAAATTATTTTCTTCTATCTTAAATCTCTTTGCTAACAAATTATGAACAAAAATTTTATAAATTGCCATACGATATCGAATTGCAAACACATGACGTGTCAGCAGAAATTGAGCAACGGCATTCTACAGAAGACCACATATTAAGATTAAATCTAAAGCTGCATGGTTTACGCCCTACACCACCGACCGCACCGTCGACTTAAGTCACTGCTTCACTTGATAGCACACCGGGAACTACACCTAGAATAAACTTTCAACCGTTACAGGAACGAGAAAGTTTCATTAACTTTGTGCAGAAATTAAAAACTTACATGAAGCTAAATAATTGTACACACACTATTCACAAATACAGACCCTCATGCTGATTAGTTTATTGCCACCAAAATTACACCAGAAAGCTTACGACTTGTGCACACCGATCCTTGTGAACTGGAATTCGGCAGCTTGGTTCAAATATTAGTAACAATATTATGTCCAATTATTTTTATTTTGCGTTGTAACTAGGGCTTGCTATCAATTTTTAACATTTTCACTCTGTCGGCTTGTTTCTTGCATCAAATTTGACTTTACTAATTATCTACTCCAGTTTAATTTGCCCGCCGTTGTTCCGCCGTTGTCTATCGCCATGATAAATGGGTTGTAAGTAATCTGACGATAAACCACTTAATAATATAGAAATTATCCACTCGTCTGAGATTTTTGCATACATGTATGCAAGTTGTTGCGCCAAACAAATTATTTTGGATATATGTTTTTCATGGTTTCGCAATTTTCTGGTCGGCATTGCCATAACTGTCGTTGCAATGATTCATCTGCCCCAGCCATAGAAAATCTATGGCCCCAGCCCTTGTCTTCGTAATCCTTGCTGAGACTCACCCAAACTTTACGAGCGGTCTTTGTCCTATGTACATGTACGAAACATGCTGGCTCCAGTAGCAGACATATCGTCGTTCGTGCCTTCCCGTCAGTCTGTATCTTTCAATTCAGCTGTTATCTCTGTAGCTTCAATTACCTTAAACCAATTTTTGGACTCTAAGTAATTCGTCAATACAAATTTCCAATTGGCGAAGGCATTCAATTTTCTTATCGCACAAATTGAACCTTAATGTTCTTCTGCCATTAAGAGAATCTTACAATTTTACAAACGTAAATACGAGTGTCTTACAAAGTGGCAGTTGTAAAATTTCTAGATCAAAATAAATATTATGATCTAGCTTCTAGGCGTTTTTGGAACCTGGTGCTGGGCCCAATATACAAATGTACTCTGTGGCTGGGCCCATAACCTATTGCAATCAAGAGGCTGTTTGGATGGAACACAGTCATTACTAGAACACCACAATTAACACAACGACTTTTTTCCCCTTAAATAAAAATGTAGGTACTCTGTGGTTTGTAGTGGCAGATTCTCGAACAGTTTTACAGGAATCTTAAAACACTGTCATGTAGCTGTATATGTACTGGTACTAGGTACAACCTCCTTCACTGACTATGTGCTGACTGTACATACGTGACAAGCAATACCTACGTAAAGGAAAAAAAATAAAAAAAGCTTCTACTTGGATAAGTAGGTAAATCCTAATAATCTTATTACCAAATAATTCCTAAATAGCAAACATAAATATTCAAAGTACAGTACTTATCTAAATGTTTAAACAGACTATCTATTAGTAGCCTAGATAATATTTATACAGATATTATACCAAGCCACAAAGAAATTATAAATTTACTAGATTCTGATCACTGTGGGCAAAGGATTACTATCCAAAACCAAAACAACAAAGTGGCTAAAAAGGATATCACTGTTAACCCCAAAACTGCAAGGCGCTTGGAAGCTTTTAAAGGTAAACTCAGTAACAAATTACCAGTTTCATTTATGCATACTGATCATAATAATCTATATAATGATTTTTTTTATATTTACTGTCAACAATTTAATTCCACGTTTATTCCCAAGACTATCTCGGTTAATAGTAACGCATCTTTCAGTGATTGGGCTACCATTGGTATTCATAAAAGTAGAACACGGCTTTATGAGCTGTACAATGAAAGGTATTATGTAAACACTGATGAATTCAATTTGTATGTTAGAAATTATTCAAAATTATTTAAAAAAGTTTGTTGTATGGCAAAGTCGCGTTATTTGAGTTCGAAGATTAAAAACAGTAGTAACGTAATTAAAACGACTTGGAATATTATTAATAGTGAAACGGGAAGGTCTAGTAACCGAAATACTGACTATAGCTTGTCAACTAATGACAACATAATAAAATCAGACTCACAAGTCGCCGTGGCCTTTGAGAATTTCTTTTCAGATATTCCCGTTTCAACTACTAAATCCCTAAACTCATCACCTTCTGTTGCTGAGTCTTTGCTTAAGGAAAATGTTAATGTTTGCGAGTCGGAATTTCATTTTGAACATATTACCTGTAGAGATATAATTAAAACCTTTCACACTTTAAATGTAAAAAAGACTGCAGATCTGTGGGGTAATTCTGTAGAAGTTGCTAAGTCTATTATAGACATTGTAGCACCTACTTTAGCTCTTATCTTTAATAATTGTATTGACTGTGGGGAGTTTCCTGACCTTATGAAAAATAGTAAAATAATACCGTTGTTTAAATCAGGTAGTACATCAGACCCCTCAAATTATAGACCTATTTCAGTACTACCTACCTTTAGTAAAATTTTTGAGAAATTAATTTTAGACCAATTGCAAAGATTTTTTAATAAACATAAATTACTACATAGCAAACAGTTCGGTTTTACAAGGGGCCGTTCGACTACTGATGCCGGTGTTGAACTGTTAGGACATATTTATAATGCATGGGAAGATAAATGCGATGCCTTGGGCATTTTTTGTGATTTGTCCAAGGCATTCGATTGCGTTTTTCATGAAACGTTAATCAGGAAACTCCGCCACTACGGGATCCGGAACACCGCTCTGGATCTTCTTATTTCATACTTGAGTAATAGGATTCAGAGCGTTGACGTCAATGGGAAAAGATCTCCCGGATCTATAGTAAGAATGGGAGTCCCACAGGGCTCAATTCTTGGTCCTTTCTTGTTTCTTATTTATATTAATGACTTGCCTTACCTCATAAAGGATAATCATGATATAGTGTTGTTTGCAGATGACACTTCACTTTTGTTTAAACTTAAACGTCAGCAGCTGGTTACTGACGATGTAAATAGCGCGATCTCAAAAGTAGTTCACTGGTTTAATGTTAATAATTTACTTCTAAATGAAAAAAAAACCAAATGCATTAAGTTTACGCTACCTCACGTTAGGCAGGTGAAAACTAATGTGTTAATAAAGGGCGAAGAATTGAATCCTGAAGATAGCACTGTATTCTTGGGCTTGACTTTGGATGCTAAGCTTCAGTGGGGCCCACATGTAGATAAACTGTCAAAAAAGCTAAGCTCCGCAGCATATGCTGTTAGAAAAATTCGTAATTTAACTGACATAGAGACAGCCCGTTTAGTGTACTTTAGCTATTTTCATAGTGTAATGTCGTACGGTATTCTGTTATGGGGAAATGCTGCCGACATTCAGACTATCTTTGTTTTGCAGAAAAGAGCTGTTCGATCAATTTATAAATTAAGTCCAAGACACTCTCTCAGAGAGAAATTTAAGGAGATTAATGTAATGACTGTGCCTTCTCAGTATATTTTTGAAAATCTATTATATGCCCATAAAAATATAAAATTATTTAAAAAATACAGTGATATCCATAATATAAATACTAGGAACAAACACAAATTTGTTGTACCTACAACAAGGCTCAAGAAAATAGGTGGCTCGTTTCGATGTCAATGTATACGCTTTTATAATAAACTTCCAAGCCACGTTCAAGATCTAAGCCTTAATAAATTCAAATCATTCATTAAACGTAAGTTGTGCCAGAAAGCCTTTTATACTGTTAAAGATTATATTGAGGACAAAAAGGCTTGGGATTGAGCTGCTCCAATTTTTGTACATATTGAGGTAGTTTATTTTTATTGTTTTTTTTTTTTTTTTGTTTTTGCTAACTTTATTATTTTATAAACAGTGACATTTAATTATTATTTTATACACAATGACAGGAATATTTACTTGTAAAGTATTATATTATTTTAATTATTGTGAATGTGAAGACTATGTGGGTTATTGCATAATATTTTTTTTTCCCTTTCTTTTATTCTCAGTTAGTGTTAATCATGGTCTGGCAGTTTGAGTCATATAAGTGGCCTACCCAAATGGCCTTTCTTTGGTATTGATAGTCGCATCGTTGAGCTCCTTATATTCTGAGTAGAGCTGCACGATTACTGACAAATGCGTGCACTGACTGGTCAGGTCCACTCAACCTGTGTGGTTCTTTCCTCAAAAGACCATTTCAGACACCAATCTACATGGTCTTCACATGATCTGACCAAGATTATGTCTGGACTTTAAAAGAGACTATGACCTCTGAGTTTGTTTCGGCCTTTCTTCTCAGAGTAGTCAGATAGGAAACGCCGACCTCATCTAGTTTTTAAAATATGATTGACGTGTAAAAGTGTTTGTACAAACCTACTTACAGAAATAAAATCATTTATCATTTATCATTTATCATTATCATTTAGTATCCAAGTACCAGATTAATTGTTGACTGTGAAGCGGCCTTTGAGTCTTTCGGATAAACCGATGAGTTTAGCTAGAGTACGGCGTTCATGTCACTCCAGCGAGTCAGTCTGAGTCAGTCTCAGACTCTCAGTCAGCGCTCAGCCAGTCATCTGCGAGGAGGGGGCCGAAACACACGTACCTACCTATTCGCTCTGCCTGCCACCGACAAATCGTACAAAATGAGTGTGTGCCAGTGCCTACATCGTGTTGTGGTGACGAACCTATTAACTTTGTACTATAGCATTCAGATGCTCTTCGTGTTTGCTTTAGTTTATTTAAAAAATCCGTTCTCTAGTCCCTGGGCTCAGAAATTGAAGCTGGAACCACCAGCAAGGCTAACAGATCCTAAATATGGAGTGCACAAGTACATCAAAGTTAATGTAAGTATTTATTGTTTTATAAACGATTGTTTAATCAAACGTAGCCTGTTGGAGATGGATTTCACTTGAATTATATGATAAACATGTAAACACTTGTACAATTATATAAAACCGTATATGGTTTTATTTAATTTTCCCGTGCCGGCGTCGATACCATCACGCGATAGTACCTCCTTACTTGAATATTAATGCATTTATTGGATATAACAATGCTAACCCATAAAAAGCTGATGTAAGCAATTAAATAGGTATCTCGAAATAGTCCGAGTGCCAGATTTCATAAATAAAAAAAATAAAAATAGGTGTTTCACAGAAACACGAGCACATAAAAACTAAAAAGACAAGTAAGTTAATTGAAATAAAAAAATAAGGTATATTATTATATTTTTATTTTATTTTATTGTGTTTGGGTGGGAGCTATCAATACAGAGGTAATAGTGAGGTAATTCACGACAAGCCATTTACAAGCCTCCACAGTTATACACATATTATTTGATTACCCTTCAGAAGTTAAAGTCTAAAATGTTTTATCACAGAACGATTTAAGCTCATTGCAGGGCATCCAAAATTTCAATATAAATGCCTTGCTTGTTGCGATAAATTAGAAGAAAATATCGAAGAGACTATATTGGAATCCGTCTGTAGCATTACTGATAACGTTACTCTTTGGCGACGATTTGGTGAGTGGGTCGTCTTAAGGGCCTCTTTGGAATGATAGGTTGGTCCAGTAAGGCCGACACGGAACTGATTTGAGGATAACGATTAAGTATTATTAATTGTGACGTAACTCGCGACGTTAGGTATCTCGTAAAAAAGATAAAAACATAGTTTTCTCGCATTATCTGTCTATGATAAAGATAGGGAAAAAAATTACCATGTCATTGTTAGACACTTTTATTAATTAAATAACCAGACAAATTGAGTTTTATTCTATCCAGATTAAAAACCAATTCTCAATTAAGATGGTTCTCCATTTCTCCCAAAAGCAATCACCAAGTTTGCTTGAATCTTGAGGATCAATGTTAGTTTACTAATATGTTTTAGTTTGTTTTCGTTATCGGTGGGTTAAATAGGCAATACATTATTATTACGTATCACACAAAACCATTAGTTATCGTTAGTACAAAGTACACAAATCGTTAAAGTGTCTTTTACGTTTAAAGTAGGTACCTAGGCAAATCACATCTAGAACTCGTGAGACCATACTATGGTAAATGAGATGGTAAAGTGCAAAGTTCTCTACCTTTTATAGTAATTGTATTTTATAAACGTTAGCCTGATCTAACTATAAGGGCTAGCGCGCACTGCGGTGTGGTGGAATCATCATCACTTTAACCCAAAGACGTCCACTGCCGGACATTGGCCCAAGCACCATTTCGACCGTTTCTGTGCTTCCCGC
The DNA here is from genome assembly GCA_948098905.1 of Tiliacea aurago. Classification (NCBI taxonomy): domain Eukaryota; kingdom Metazoa; phylum Arthropoda; class Insecta; order Lepidoptera; family Noctuidae; genus Tiliacea; species Tiliacea aurago. The sequence goes on along the minus strand of OX402579.1, from coordinate 9,520,357 downwards.
ATCTAGCGGATTCCTGCGGCCTTCACAAGGAATGCGGTGCGGTGGAATGCTGTGCGTTATTTCTGCCGTGTGCCGTACGGTATATCAAACGCAGTCAGCGATTCGCAAACTGCAGTTGAAAAAAAAAAGGCGTTAGGCCCTATACAGCATCACATAATGATTGTAGTCTCTACGCTACTAATAATAATCACCTACCAACGTCCTTATAACTAGTTATAATTAGCATTTTTATGTTTATGTGACTTTACCTTACCTATTTTATGTGACCTTCAATTTAGCCCACAATGTGATATTTTAAAATAAAACGGGGTCTACTCCGAAACATTAATCCGAAGTATCGCCCGAATGTTCGGCCATTTTATAACTTCCATAGTTTCCTTATTTGACTTTGAATCCTTACCCGAATAAAGCCACATTTTTGAATTTGGCTTACTTATCTCTTTGACTGTCGTTTTTTTTTTTTTCCCGTAGTTAGCCGTAGTCAAGCAACGGCCGAACATTCAGCGGATCTTCTGATTTATGATCGGAGTAGACCCCTTATTACAAAACAAGGTTTATCTTCAGACCCAGGTTGAAATAAAACATGGAGCCATTATTGAATTTCGAACTTTATTCCGACTATGATACAGTTCCTAAACACAAAACTGACAACTTAGTACAGAACTAGGTTTTCAGTTTTGTATAAGGAACGGTATTTCAATCACGTTCTTATTATAAAAACTGGCTCCATGGTTTAAGCCATGTCAAAGTATAAATCTTGTTTTGTAATATGGCGGCCAGGGTAGGGATATTTAAAGTGGAATGTAATCTAAAAACAGTTAGCTTACAAAAGAACTCTTATCGAATAAAAGAAAATAAATTGATCCGACTGCAGGGCAAAGACCTATTTATCTGTATGCATTATGCGCGCAGTTACTTGCTTCATACAGAGATGCACTAGCGATTGTCGGCCGTGCGAATGCATAACGTAATAATAACAACAATTGGATTCAATCGTGAACAGCTATGCTATGCAATATCATCTACTAACAGAGAATACACGAAAGCCGTTCCGCTTTCTGTGCTAGCACGTTAGAGTTCTTCCGGCGCGTTGTATATACTATAAACTTAACCAACCTGTTTTCGCATACCTCCCGACCAGTCGCTGCGGACGAGTTATCGTAGGTCAAAATACTGTAATCAGATAGATTAGCGAAAAATGCCGACAATGTCTTGGGTTATATAACGAATGAGTGAGTTTAGAGATGTCAATCTTTACAAATATTTTATAGAGGTAATATTTGTGAGTTTGTACATTTGTAGGGGATAATCTTTAGAACTACTGATTCGATTCCGAAAATTCTTTCACTAATGGGAAGCTATAGTATGGCTCAGTGTCATAGGATATTAGGGTGGCGACTTAGACACCTGCATCCGTCAAGGGGGTGATTCTACCCGCCATACTAAACAACTTTCACCATGAAATTCATATCCGATTCGTGAAAAAAAAAATCAAAAGCAACAGTAGACGGACTAGGTATTTCGATTCACGTATGATTTTTTTTTTTACTAGTCTTATAGCGTGTACTTATGTGTTTCATAGCGAAAGTAGTTCAGGTAGAATCACTCCCTTGATGGACGCAGGTCACTAAATCATCATCCTGTATTTTATGATAAAACAAGAATTTTTACGCGGACGAAGTCGCGGGCAGAAGCTAGTCATGCATATTCATATATAACTATCTATAATTCTATAGATAGTTCTAGTCTATAGCAGAAGATATATGTAAACGTTTAAGCACAGCCGCGTTTATGCTGCATAATCTATCAAAAAAAGTTAATCTACCTACAATATTAGTGGCTTACCATGGTCTAGTAATGTCCATCTTAAGATTTGGTATAATATTTTGGGGTCACTGTAGTGACAGAGAAAGCATTTTCAAAGCTCAAAAGCGCTGCCTGAGAGCTATATTTGGTCTTGGAGTAACAGATAGTTACGTACCTATGTTTAAGTCTCATAAATTGTTAACCTTCCCGAGCCTATATATACTTGAATTAGCAATATGTATATTATGTCTATTTCCAACATTAATAGAAACTAGAAAACGAAGTACAGCTATGAGATCTCAATACCAGAATTTATTATGCACTGCCGTATTTAAAACTAGCTTATTAAAAAGAATTGTGATTTGTATGGCTCCTGTAATCTTTAATAAAATACCTGACCAAATTAAAAACTTTTTAAATTTTTTGCAACGGTATTGCAAAAATTTAAAAAACGTTTCACAGAATTACTTGTAGATAAATGTTATTATTCTGTGCAGGACTTCTTAAATGATAATTTTTTGTAATATCTTTAGTATCCTCTACTTTGTATTTCATTTGCATGCTATATTAAGGCAGAATGTACATGGATCGTATTATATAATTTAATAACTTATTTTTATGTACCTACATTCTAAGCAAATAAAGACCTATTCTATTATATTCTATAGCCACTAGCGTAACGACCTTTAAGGATTGATTCTGTGATAATTATTATAAACCCCCGGGTTTATAATGATCATCCCGGAATGTTATAAGTTCGTCCAGAAATACAATTCTATAAGTTCCAGAAGTACAATTCAAAATGTTGGAGAAATTCTCATGAACAGAAATCTTACATTATTTTTGCTGATAGCAGCATAATGAAAATGACTACTGCAAATAAATTTCAAGACCAACACATAAAATAAGGTGCTCAAACCATGGCTCTTCAAACAAATTGCTGATTATTAGACAAAAAAAAATAAACAATCAAATATGACGGCAATCAAAACATTGCCGTCATATTTTTTCTGCTTCAAGCTACAAATACATAGCATCAATTAGTATTCTTGGACAAAAACTAAGCATATAAGTGTTAGTTAAGTATATAAAGAGGTATTGTTGTAGAAACACCTCGGTAGGATACCTTTAAACATAATCTATAATATATTATATTAGAATAGTTCGGTTTAACATAATATCACGCCTGTAATTCCCGAAGACTTAGGCAGAGGTGTACTTATGGTACACCCACATTCCGCCAGTTATGATTAAGGCGACGATAACCGACTTTTAATGATTGTATACTGAAGATCACGTCTAAACGAGTAGTGTTAGTGAATATTTTAGATTATGTTTATATTACATAGTGAAATTAATTTATAAAGTTATGTCTAACGCGGATAAAAAACTGAAAATGGCGCAAAATCTACCTAGCGTATTTTTCTGAAACCTTCACCAATTTAAAGATAATTTAATTATTGATCTTGTAGTATACGCTTTTTATTAAAATACCTTTTAGTTTGTGTACAATAAATTAATAATGCGTCAAATTGGGGACAGCGCTCCTGGATGGGCGAGTCCAATTACTGGCTAAATGTACGACGCGTTGCGTGAGCTCAGTACAGAACACGCAAGCTAACCACTCAAGGTCACTGGCATATATCTCCGTCTTAACGTCTCATGTAATAGGGGGCGAGCCTATTGCCATCAACCGGACACAAATCCAGACTCCGCGGCAGGCTGCTACTCAGAAATTCTTATTGGAAAATCCCAATAACACTTTGACACTAGTTCGGTTTAACACTATATAAATCCTACATATTATCTATCCTGCATTATCATGAGATTTAAAATAAGCAATTGAGTGTGCTACGTAACCCAATCAGGGAAACCTTGAAAAAGTTCTTGCCATGGTGTTACGGTTGAATAAATTCAAGGTCAGAATGCGAGCCTTATTTCAATGCAGAGTTATGTAATTGATCTTTTTTAGGGTTCTGTACCTTAAAAGGAAAAAACGGAGCCCTTATAAGATCACTCGTGTGTCTGTCTGTCTGTCCGTCTGTCACAGCCGATTTGCTCTGAACCTACTGGACTGTGGTACACATATGAATTTCTGTGACCCAAACACGGACGTGTAAAGCAAATAAATGAATTTTGAATATGAGGGACACTTTTGCGGGGAAAATTATAAAAAAAAAGTTTTGTAAACTGTACCGTGTGATATAAGTATATCGAATAAAAGGGCTTGTTGTGAGGGCCTCAAATATTTTTATTAATTATTTTAAAAGTTATTTTAGAAAATAGATGAAAATTTACCATTCTCTTATCTCCGAAACAGCTAAACCAATTTTTTTTTAACATACAGTATATAGTTCTTTAATTGTAGATTACAGGAAAACCTATAAGAAATCTATGGTCTGAACTCAGATTATAGAAAGAAGCAGATAGACCACGCGGAACAATAAAGCGAGGCCCGATGTCATAAAGAAAAAAGTTTTTTTTTTTCTTAAATCAGTTGTTTTTATTAACAGGATACATTTGCGATAACATTTTATTGTTTTTGGTAGCTATATTTACTTTATGGTGACGTCATATAACCCATGTTAAAGCAAATCGACTGATGTAATAAGTATTATAAAATCCATTAACTAGTTATACTTACGAAGACACATACATACTTATTTATTTATATACATACTAACCAGAAAAGGCGATAAATAAAACACTATTATCGACATAAGTATTTTTGTAAATCGATACTCCTGTATCCTATACTTATTTCCTAACTTAGGGGTAAATGTTTCAATATAAACTAGCAACACCGAATGATTTTTGTTAAGGTTTTGTGTTTCAAGATGTCACTAACAATAAACACGTAAAATAAATCCAAATAGACAAATAATCAATATTTTACTTATGAAAGATACTCCATCTTATTTCTTTTGTTTTTGGGAACAGTTTTTACAATGTATAAAAATACAAGACGGCATCATTCTGAAATTATCTGTTAGATCCCGTGACGTACTAACGATGCGACGGGCGACGCTTCGTGCTGTACTGAATCGAGAGTGTATTCGCTTTTGAATTTGTATTTGCTCTGTTGGCCGCACTCTCGGTGTTCCGCGCGGTCTATCTGCTTCTTTTCTATAATCTGAGGGTCTGAAAATAACATATTAAATCACTCAAAATTGTCATACATACAAACTTACATTTGCAGTTAGAATGTATATTATAAAATGTGTATGATAAATTTATACCAACACGTTCCGTGTTGGTATAAATTCATTGCTTCATTCGGCGTGGTCCAACACGCACTCGGCCGGATTTTTTTACTGGATAGGTTTTTTTAAAAACAAAGGTATGGGATATTAATTAATTAGCTGTAGGTTTATCATATACCTAATTAACGTATAAAAATAAAAAATAAATATCCTAACTTAACTAAAACTATTCACAAACTAAAATATGCATGTTACCATCCCTTCCTTGTTGCTATTCCACCAATTCGCACTAAGCGCTTCCAAATGTCTTTTATAATGCGCACAACAAAAGAGAGGAACTCTCTACCTGCTTATGTGTTTCCGAACGCATACAACCCTAATCTCTTCAAAGTTAGAGTGAACAGGCTTCTTCTGGGTAAGCTCACTCCATCGTCGACTTTGTCTCTGTCACCTCTGCCCTAGACTAAGGTCAAGAGCAAAACCATCCTAAACAAAAAAAAAAAAAAAAAATGGTGTAGAAAAATTCATCCACATCGCTGTCGACTGGTAATGTACCCTAGAGGCTGGCGGCGTTACCACGTTGTATGGCAATGCTTAGCCTCTGGCCAAGGTTAGTCATTTGTCTTTACTAATACAAGCTATATACCTATCAAACATAGCTCAAAAATATAAACCAGAGGTCTCCAAAAAACTCCAAAGAAACCATTGATGTAACTATTAAATAGGAAGATAGGCCACTCTCTAACATCACCTAAATATTAAATGGACCCGATGTCGTGCGTCATGTGCTCGACAACCGAAATAGAGAGACATGTTACGCGGGCTATAGCGGGAACGAGATAGCAATAATTGTCACTGTTACGTACCCATAACAACTCGGAAACAAACTATGATTCGGGTATTCCCCGCAAACCGAGAGTAATGTAGGTCGATTGTGTTGTTTCCCATAATTAATGCGGTCCACATCGAGGAGTGCGTACCATATCTTCCTATTTAATACATCAATGAAAGAAACAAGATTTTTGCGTAAAAAAACTACTGAGATTCGGTCTTTGGCCCTTCATGTAGCGTTCACTGGCCCTATATTAACAGTAGAGGTTCATTGACTGGCTAGAATGCTAGAAGATAAATATGATAATGGTGTAAAAAGTCACAAAGTAAGTGTTAACTTGTATCGCGAAACTTTTATTAGCACAGTCATGCGTAGTGTGTATCAACCGTACCGTTACATTATCCCAACGGTACATAGTATGTTTCACGTACTCAACTTATCGAATTATAGATATTCGCGTTATCATGGTCCAAAAGGTCGAGGGTTCGGTGCCAAAATTGACGCCATTGTGGTCCCATCATAAACACAAGTAGGTGGGTCGTTAGTCAATCAATCAATCAATCAACTCAGCCTATCGCAGTCCACTGCTGGACATAGGCCTCTCCCAGGCTGCGCCACAACATCCTGTCCTCCACCTTCCGCATCCAGTCTGACCCAGTCACCTTCTTAAGGTCGTCGGTCCATCTAGCTGGGGGGCATCCCACACTACGCTTGCCGATACGCGGTCTCCACTCCAGGACTCGTCTGCTCCGTCGGCCATCGGTCCTTCGACAAACATGGCCAGCCCACTGCCACTTCAGTTTGCTTACTCTGCAAGCTATGTCGGTAACTCCGGTTCTTTTCCGGATAATTTCATTTCTGATTTTGTCCTTCAAAGAGACTCCAAGCATAGCCCGCTCCATAGCGCGCTGGGTGACCTTGAATTTGTGGACCAGCCCGACTGTCAGTGTCCACGTTTCGGCACCGTATGTCATGACGGGCAGGACGCACTGCTGAAAGACCTTAGTCTTCAGACATGGTAAAATATCGGGACGTAGAAAAAAATCGAAAATATGGTTACAATCCTTGAATTCAAAACCAGAATTCAATGAGATCAAAAAAGATCCGCCCGCTCGCCTTCTGGGCTTCTACTTTTGCTGACTGATTATTTCCTACAGCGCCAATGGGCTACTTATATAATTTGCCCATAAGAGAATTTGCCCTTTAGTGAACAAAGGATATGAAAAAGCGGGATTTTGGGTGTCCCAAACTGTGGGTAACTAAGTGGGTACTGGCGGGACGCTTCCCACGAGGGCTAAAAAACGGGATGTCTCGCCAAAAGCCGGACACCTGGCGACACCAGTCGTTAGGCAAAAATCTATTAGGTTTAAAGTTACAGTTCATTGCTTGTAGTATGTTTCCAAGCGTCAGGAATGGGAAGGCAAGATAATAGAACCGTGGATGTATGCGGTATAGATTATATTATTATACTTTCTAAGACTGAGAAAGCCTTGGTTGACTGGTAGAGAATGCCTAAGGCATTAACTCCGCCTTTGTACCTTATTGTGTGCAAGAAGTATAAATAAATAAATAAATAAAGCCTTGGAGACATTGATGTATTAAATAGGAAGATAGGCCACTCTCTAACATCACTTAACGGCCGCGCACACCTAAATGACGACGCCTATTTAGCAGGCTAGAGTCTCGTTCGTTACTGGAATTAACCAGACAAATCGCTTCACCAACTATTAAATGGACCCGATGACCCCAATGTCGTGCGTCATGTGCTCGACAACCGATATATAGACATATTACGCGGGCTATAGCGGGAATGAGATAGCAATAATTGTCACTGTTACGTAGACGTAGGTACCAATAATAACTCGGAAACAAACTACGATTCGGGTATTCCCCGCAAACCAAGAGTAATGTAGGTCGATTGTGTTCTTTCCCCCAATTTATGCGGTCTACGTCGAGGAGCGCGTACCATATCTTCCTATTTAATACATCAATGCTTGGAGAAACAGACTTGACAGCTATTGTATTATTCATTTAACTTGTTCACAGGGCACAGTATTACACTATGTTGACAGCGGTGACTCGTCCAAGCCTCTGATGTTATTTCTGCATGGATTCCCTGAGTTCTGGTATTCATGGAGACATCAACTCGTTGAGTTCCAAAAGGATTATTGGTAAGTGTCTATTGTATATAACGGGGCAGGATAGCCTTTACCAGAAGTGATCATCGTATTAGTGGTTCAGTAGGTCCAATGTCATCAGGATTGTGCCGGAATATAGCAGTTCGTCGTGGACGTGGTACGGCAGTGGCTATAGTGTATTATCTATGGCAGTGGCTTCCCTGACATCCTCTTCTGTCATCAGAAGACAGCCGCCACGCAACCATCGATACGACAAGGATACGACCTAAGGATACGACGCTCTGCTACAGTGACTGTCAGCAGCCAGTGTCAGTCATAGCTGACTGTGACTTTCGGTGATTCCAGTAACTTCGTAACAAAACTAGACGGCGCCACATGCTGCGCCGTCACATTATAAGTTGAAAAGATAAGGGAAGAGCTTGTGCTAGCAGAAAATAAATAAATATGGTTTCTTAGCTATACCAAAGAAATCTTTGGGAAACACTATTAATGAATACTAGATTAAAAATCTAATTTTAAAATCAAGTTTTGGATAATTTAGTCAAATTATACTCATTTTTATGTAATCCATACTAATATTATAAATTCGAAAGTTACTCTGTATGTTACCTTTCACGCCTAAGCCACTGAACGGATTTTGATAAAAATTTGGCAAGGAGATAGATGGCATCCTGGGGATGGACGTAGGTCTTTTGTCTCAAACATAATCCTAAAGGGGTGATATATATATCACCCCTTTAGGATTATGTTTAAGAATTGTGGATGAAAATGTATATGGGAAACCCAGCATTTCTAAGGATATCAAAATTCAAATTTGTGCTCTTGGTAAGCAATAATGAATTGCGTGTTTCAGTGTTTTGTAACATCGAATATCATCCCCTATTTTACCCCCTTGGGGATGACCAAGTGTGTAAAATAGGGGATTGCTGCGGGGGTGTTTAAAATTCATATGTAATATTGATTTTATATGAACTTCTTTTCAAGACATCACTCCTTATGCACTCCTACAATTAACATTGTTCCTGCTTATAAATGTTTCCTAACTTGTGTGTGTCAATAAATTGTTTTTTTTTTGTTATTTTAGGATATTTAAGGGATTGGAAATATCAGAGAGAGAGTCATAGTCCGGGTATGTTGAGGACCTGAGGAGTGCTGCTAGTAAAAACTTAATGTTACCTCAACTGGAGGTACTTTAGGAGGTTTTTACTAGCAGCACTCCGCGGTTTCACCCGCATACATCTAGATCCCGTGGGAATATCGGGATTAAAAGTATCCTTTATGTTAACTCAAGTTATAAACTATTCGTGTGCCAAATGTCATCCAAATCCGTTTAGCCGTTTGCAGAATTAAGTAACAAACATCCAAACGTATGTACTAACTTTCACATTTATAATATTACTAGCTGCACCCCGCAGTTACACCCGTGTATGTCTCGATCCCGTGGGAATATAGGGATAAAAAGCAGCCTATATGTTAATCCAGGGTGTCATCTACCTAGATACAAAATTTTATCAAAATTGGTCCAGCGGTTTATACGTGAAAGAGTATCAAACATCCATCCATCCTTACTTACAAACTTTCGCGTTTATAATATTAATAATATTAGTAGGATATTAAGACGCTGACAGCAGCTAAAGCGCGGTCACTGTCAGACTGTATACAAAAGAGAGAGAAGCGCGATGACACAACGCTTTAATTGTAATTTATTGCAAAATATGAAGTAATAATTATTTACTCAAAAATGAGTTGAATAATCGAAAATAAAAAACAACCAAGTTTTGCATTCAAATAAGACGTCCTTGTTATTAATTAAGTACCAACCGTACGTTAATATTTAATACAGATACTTTGTATTGAAACTCAAAGTAAATAGTTACTTTACCGTTAATTTGTATCGAGATTTTTTTTCTAATCGTATTTTTTTGGTAACAACCAAGTTCTGAGAAATATGTTCAAGAATAACATATATTTTTCCGCTACCACAACCTTCATAGATTTGCCAATTTTTTTTAAAGACAAGTTTACTTAGATCACATGCCTCTTGTCAGCGCCTTAAGTAGGATTTCATTAAAATCGGGCCACGCGGTCAAAAGTTGTTACAATTTAAAGTGATTAAATAACCTTTCGAACATGTAGGTCAACGGCCGTGGTCGTGGTCAATGGCGGGACTAGATTAGGTATTACAAATTAATGGTGATATATTAAAATGAATAATAATAATTTTAAGTAGGCAGAATTTGGTAACATATAAAAAAGAGAAAGAGAGAGATAAAGGACGAGATGAAAGAGGAAACGCCGGGAGGGGACGCCCTAGGAGGACATATTATAGTGACCAAATTGGTGATGTTCTTCAGAAAGGTCAGGTGCGTAGTACTCGCAACCGGCGTGCGTGTATAACCGAAATTAATAAATTTCGTCGGCGATCAAAAGGAGTATGTAAGGAGCATAGCAGGTGGCGTTCTATAGTTTCTGCCTACCCCCATGGGAAGAAGGCGTGAGTTTATGTATATATGTAGAAAGAGAGAGAGATGTGAGTGTACTGCAGGTACACCTCTGCCCAACCCGTCAGGGAAACAAGGCGTGGTGTTATCTTAAAAAAAGAAGAATTACGCATAATCTCGAACGTTTGTTCATATCCGCATAGCAACGAGGCTTTTAGAAGTAATGTGCAGTAGGTAGGTACGCTGAGTTTATTCGGGCTGTGTTTGTTTATATTAACACCTTCAGTTTATGCGATTATTTATTTCAAACGAGAAGAAAATATAGCTACCATGATGAAATTGAAAATGGAAGTTAAATGAAAAGCGATGGAGGTTTTTTTTTTTTAGGATTGGTTTGCTCTTGACCTTAGTCTAGGGCAGAGGTGACAGATACAAAGTCGACGATTCGATATTATTGGCTCTGCTGTCGCTTATATGGGAATATTGGCCATTACCACTTACCAACCCGCATTGGGCCCGTGTGGTGGATTACGGCCTACTCCCTGAGAGGTGGCCTGAACCTGACTTGGGTTCCGTACGTATTTTTCGGGGGACCACTGAAAATCAGCGCTGTGCTGTGGGTCCCCCACAGCATAGCATCATGCTGAGTGCAAGCCTTCTTGTCACAGTCATGACGTGCAGCTTCCGACTATTTGTTCGTTTGTTATAGTACTTAGATCTGTTTTGTGTAACCTTCGAGTTTATTACATACCTACTTATTATGTTTTCGTACGCACGTTTTTTCTGTGACAAATAAAATTATTTTCTTTCTTTTCTTTCTTTCTGTGTCCCAGCAGTGGGAACATTATAGGCTGATTATATTATATATACCACTTACCACGGATTAGTGGTCGTGTTTATGAGACGGATGTTGCTGTCCATGCCTTTTCACCTTTTACGGCACCTATACAGATGATATAGTTGTCGCGTTTTAGCGTGGTAATAGCGGTCATTGACCCATCTACATTGTTTAGCTTTTTTTAATTGCTAATCTGAAATAAAGTCCGATAACGTCCTGAATCTTGATCTATCGTGATCTTCAACATGTTCTTATAACGAAAAACCATACATAGTATATTGTTTGGGTTCCTTCGGAGATATATTAGGTAAAGGATTGTGACCGCTATTGCCATGCTAAAACGCCAGAACTATAGCCGATTCTATTCCGAGAACAACGTTGTATTTAATCAGTTTTTTTTTTTCTTTTCAGGTGTGTCGCCATTGATATGAGAGGCTACGGCGATTCAGAAAGACCTGATGGCGTTGCCTCATACAAGATAGAACTTCTGATAGAAGACGTCAGGGATCTAATTAAACAATTGGGTAATCTTTCATGCAATTTATTTTAAAGCTGCTATTAGACTATACTTATTAGGAAATTCATGCTTTGCGACGAAATTGCTTTGCTTTTACCTTTGAGAGGAAACTGTGCCTTTGCATTTATATGAATAATTAATTTTAACGAACCTCTTAGCCTAAAGTGCCTTGTTCTAATAGTCATATATTAATACGTAGGAATGGACCTACCTACAGCCCACCTTTGGTCTTAACGGGTAAGACTGGCATACTTTCTCCTGTGTCCATAGCTGTTGAGGACAAACAGACAACAGAGCTTGGTTATATTGATATAAGATATGTACGTAAACATACTGTATAAATATCAAGGGTCATAACGAACCGTACAGTTGTTGAAATAGTGATATCACCAATACTTATTATACTCTTTGGATATCACTGGCTACATTTCTGTTATATGCAGAGGGCATATAAGTAGGTGGAGGTACGTAGGTGTGCATACCATTTACCGGACGAATAAATTTCCAGCTGCATAATAATAACAGAACAACACAAAATCATAGTCTTAAAATAATTATGATTGCAATTTGGCTACTTTGTATTAGAGTGTGTTTTTTTGTCAAGTTGTATTTTATTTCTGTAATGTGTGTCTTGTTTGTGCAGAATAAACAAGTTTTCTTTCATTCTTTCTTTTTGCTTTAGAAGTTGTCATGCAAATGATACCTACCAGTATAATATGTAGGTATAATTTAAATTCAGTTAAACATAGTGAGTCATCCTCATCACTTCATCAGGCAAGTTGAAGCATTTCTAAGGTAGTTTTGATGCAATATAATTACCCGGAAAAGAACCGGATTTACTACCATAGCTTGCAAAGTAAGCAAACTGAAGTGGCAGTGGGCAGGCCATGTTTGTCGAGGGACGGATGGCCGGTGGAGCAGACGAGTCCAGAGGGTCTACTCCGAAACGTTAATCCGAAGTATCGGGGCCCGAATGTTCGACCGTTTTATAACTTCCATAGTTTTCTTTTTTGACTTTGAATCCTTACCCGACTTAAAGTCACATTTTTGACTATGGCATATCTCTTTGACTGTCGTTTTTTTTTCTTTCACCGTAGTCTGCCATAGTTAGCGGTAGTCAAGCAATGGCCGTACATTCGGCCGATACTTCGGATTTATGTTCGGAGTAGAGACCGCGTATCCGCAAGCGTAGCGTGGGAGGCCCCCCCAGCTAGATAGACCGACGACCTTAGGAAGGTGGCTGGGACCGATTGGATGTGAAAGGCGGAGGACAGCGTGTTATGGCACTGCCTGGGAGAGGCCTATGTCCAGTAGTGGACTGCTATAGGCTGAGTTGATGCAATACAAATCATATTACGCAATTTTAAAATAAATTTTGTGTAAATATAGACACTGCGCTAGCTTATACAAGGTGTAACATAAATAACGCACAACCTCTTAAGGGGTCATTGTACTCATCATTATGAACAACTTTTACTATGGGGCCAAATCTGAAAACACGAAAAAAAACTGCTGTTTCATACATTTATGTCCTCATAACTCGTCAAAATGTAGGGAAAAGCTGTTTTTTTTTGCGATTTTAGATTTGGTCCCTTAGTAAAAGCTGTTCATAATGATGAGTACAATGACCCCTTAAGAGGTTGTGCGTTGTTTATGTTACACCTTGTAAGTATAATATTATGATAAAACAGTAATTAGTTTTACGCACAACCTAGTAAGTTTATCTGTGCTTCCTATTACTAATTAGCTATGGAAGTTGTAAACGCTCGACGCAGTAAATTGATGAAGAATTTCATGCTCATGTAATTACATAATACTTTTCATTTAGGACGTGAAAAATGCATCCTTATTTCCCACGACTGGGGTGGTCTGATCGCCTGTCAGTTCCGCAACCAATACCCTGAGATGTTGATCGGGCTGGTCATGCTTGCCAGCGTCTCCAGCACATCTTGGGTCCGCGAAATTTGGAGCAACCCTGTCCAAAGACAGTCGTCTTGGTAAGTTCGGGTTTTTAAATTCCATGTAACTTTATTTGGGATGGGTGAGTTGGGTAGGCCCTTCACCACGACCTTGGAAAGGCCGCGAGGTTAGGGTCAGGGTAGTTGTGCCGATGTTTGGACGAGACTAATGTTCAGCAGTGAAAGTCTTCCGGCTGTTATGATGATTATGAAGAAGTTAAGTGAGTTTAAGGTGGTATATATGTGAGTTGAAACTCTGTAAACTTATCTGTGTACACTTACACAGGGTCAAATTAAATTAGCTAGCGCAACTCCACAGACGTGATGAGTATCGATATTCCATATCTAAACACGAAATAAAAAAAAAGATTGATGATTTTTTTTTGGGGTTAATGGACCGCTGATAAGTTCTGTTATTTGAAGTATGAGTTGATACAATCTATTTCTTTTGTTTTGTCATGTTTAGATATCGGTACCCATCACATCTGTGAAGTAAACACAAAAAAAAACAAGTGACACGTGACGTACACTAAATCCGGTTGAACACACCAAAAAAAACTCATCAAATTAATTATTTTTTTGTTAGATCATGGTTAGATATCGATACCCACCATTTCTGCGGAGTTTCGCTAGCTAATTTAATTTGACCCTGTATATACCTAATTGGTAGCCTGTTAACAGTAGTAGTCTGCCAGTTACTTACACAGGCGTAGGCGTATGTACAGAGTTACAGACAGACATACTGAGAGACGTTGCGTGTTTTTAATTTATAAGTAATTATGTATGACGCTACTGAATCTCGTAGCCTTGATCGTGAGTTCGCTCCACACAATATTTTATGTTTTAGATATTCTCTGACGGTCATGGCTCTTTACAGTCTGGCCGACTCTGGCCTACCGAATCAGTATCAATTTTATTGTGAATCATAAATCTGTATAAAGGAGTCACTTGAGATCAAGTGGCTGTTATTAAGGGGGATGCGAGAAAGAAATTCAAATTTTCTTAAGTTTTTTTCAATCTGCAGGTCTGTCTGGTTGTATGTTGATCTAAATATGATTCGCGGACGTAACAAATATGACTTTACAGAATTATTATCATTATAATCAGTCAACCACATATTCCACCAGATTAAAAGTCCACCCAAATCAATTAACAATGCAACTAATGTCCAACCCAGTTACGTTCCTAAGACTGAAAAGAAGGGCACACCAAGACCTAGTTACAACCAGCATGAAAGAGCTGTAGTATCGATCGGATGGGGCAATGGCTTCATACCGTGCAAGTTCCGCAACCATCATCTACCTATTGCTGAATGTCCCAGGACAGATTGCATTATAGAGGAGGAGAAAAAAATATAAAAAATATATAATCAGCAATACAACTAACTCTCTTCGTAGAATCCTATTGAATTACTATTTCATGAAATAGTCATTCAATAGGATTCTACGAACTTAGTTAGTTGTATTGCTGATTCTAATGATAATAATTCTGTAAAGCCATATTTGTTACGTACGCGAATCATATTTACATCAATATACTACCTGTTACGGATCTGCAAATTGCAAAAATTTTAAGAAAATTTGAATTACGCGGGCTACCTTAGCGCATTCGCCTAGCTACGGTTTCGTAAAAGAGTAGGAGCCGCCACATAACGGCCGTCATGAAAATTATGGTACCGGGGTAGTACTAACACACCAACTTAGGTACTTTCATAAATAACGTTTTAGTGACGTCATTCGATGGTAAGTTGCGGACACTATGTGGCGGCGCCTTTTTTTTTTTTTTTGACCCCGTCAGTTGGTGCTGACATCTTTTTGAGGAGCGCGTGGAATACGCCGTCTACCCGGGCCTGTTCCTTATTGGATGGTGAGCGTAGCTCACCGTCCGCAGGCCCGTGCCTACGGTGGCCGGAAATCGGCTTGCGACTCCCGACGCCCGGGGCGTCTCCTGCGGCGACTAGGGGCGCGAGGGCGCGAACCTTGCCTCTCCCTCACACGTTCCGCCTCCTCCTTCGCAAGCATTACTGCTTCGCAGAAGGAGGTGACGGCCTCCCATGCACTCTCGCTCCGAACCATGGCCTGAACCAGGGCCGGACGCGAGAAATCGCCGCCGCCGATCGCCTCCGTGAGGACACGGCGGTGATCCGCCCAAGCCGGGCAGACCTCCACCGTATGCTCCACCGTGTCCTCCGGGCGATCCACACAGTGGTGACACCCGGGCATTTCCTCCCGCTTTATCCTGAACAGGAACCTCCCGAGACAACCGTGTCCGGTGAGGACCTGCGTCAGGCGGAAGGTGAGGACGCCGTGGCGCCTCTCCAGCCACTCCTCAAAGAGGGGACTTATCGCCACAATTGTGGCGTGCCTAGCGCTGGGTTGCGACAATCGCACTCTCCACGCCGCCATAAGATCCCGCCGGAGCTCTGTCCGCTGTGCCGTGATTTCTCGCGGCAGCGGAGTTTCACCCCGGCATTTTACCTCCTCGCGCTACTCCCAGACGTGCGCGAGGACTTTTGCCTCCAGATCCCATGGCGGTAGTCCGGCAAGGAGGCTTGCCGCCTCACGGGAGACCGTGCGGTATCCTCGGACTAGCCTGATGGCCATGACCCTTTGGGACGCGTTCAACCGCCGGGCTGGTAGCAGCCTTACACAACTCGCCCACACCGGTGCCCCGTAAAGGGCCATGGACCGCACGACCCCCGCGTAGAGCCTCCGGTAGGAGGCGTTTGGACCCCCTAGATTGGGCAGGAGCCGCTTTATGTGGCGGCCCCTGCGGGGCGAGCACGGCCTACTGTGACATGACTTGAGTCACACATTTTATCACAGTTTGAGCGATAAAACTGTTTTGTCATAAAATGCTAGTACAAATTGACATGACATACGTCTTGTCACAAACGTCTTGGCACGCCCGTGCTCGCCCCGAAGCAGTCTTAGGAAACCCTAGCTTTAGAAGCATGAATGATGCTGCGATGATAACACGCACATCAAACATTTGACTTTTGCATGCTTATGGCTTAGACGTCTGCCTATAGGCATAAGAACCGCATTTGGTACAGAGATCAAAAGATAAATTATGTGTTAATGTTTTGTGTGACATAACGCTCTGGCATTTTGATAGAATATCTGCTGGTAACAACGTGCGCACGTGTTACGTTATATCATTAGGTAGGTATTTGTGTGAACTCGTGTGTAGCAGGTACATACTTCTACGTTGTGGGATGTTTTGTGATTTTGTTACAATGTTTTGTGATTTTGTTTACTACATTAGGTATCGTCATAGATATTTAATTGGGGAAAAAGCTATGGAAGTTTCCGAGTCAAGTATCTATTAATAATTTTATGCAGTTCTTAGTATCGCATTGTTAGATCTATTTGTCTCCCACAAGGTGGACCGATCACCTTGTGATGGTCGCAGGAATCCGTTGGATGCGGGAAGCACATGCAGAATCGATTGAATCGGTCTTGGGGGAGGCATAATGTCCAGCAGTGGACGTCTTTCGGCTGAAATGATGATGACTTATCATAGAAATAAAAAGTCCTAATACGAATTGATCTCATCATCATCATCATAGAAATAATAAGTCCTAATACGAATTGATCTCATCATCATCATCATAGAAATAATAAGTCCTAATACAAATTGATCTCATCATCATCATCATAGAAATAATAAGTCATAATACGAATTGATCTCATCATCATCATCATTTCAGCCGAACGACGTCCACTGCTGGACAGATAAGTCCTACCTTACTTAGGCAGGAATTCACATACACAAACAGCCAAACCCGGAACAACGACTTGTAGGTCATACAAATATTTGTTCCGTGCGGGAATCGAACCCGCGACACGCAGTGCAGCAGTCAATCGCTTAACTAACTGCGCCAACCGTGCCAAACTAACTAACGTATCTTAGACATAATCCCCCTTATTACAAAACAAGGTTTATCTTCAGACCCAGGTTTAAAACATGGAGCCATTATTGAATTTCGAACTTTATGCCGACCATGGTAAAGTTCCTAAACACAAAACTGAAAACTTAGTATCGAACTAAGTTTTCAGTTTTGTATAAAGAACGGTATTTCAATCACAGTTACGTTCTTATTACAAAAACTGGCTCCATGGTTTAAGCCATGTCAAAACATAAATCTTGTTTTGTAATAAGGCGGAATAAGTCAAGGAGTTTCTTTTCAGATATTTTTGAAGATAGTATCTTCTCCTCTTAATCATAAGACATATGTCAGCACCCACCTATCCAAGCTACAAATATCTACGATTTTTTTTTTACCTGTTACAAAACTGCTAATAAAAACCGATTAATTTTTACCTATTTCCAGGTACGTGTTCCTGTATCGCGCTCCAATAATACCGGAGAAAGCACTCCTAATGAATGACCTAGCCATCTACGAGAAAGTCATGTTGTTCCCTGGCAAGACCTCCACGGATAAAGAAGACATTGAGTGCTACAAGTACTGGTTCCGTAGGCCATGTAAGTTTCTAAACGGTATGCTTCAAAATAGATGACCTCGATGGTCTAAGTGTGCCGCACGCACTGCTGCTGGGCATGAGGTTCTGAGTTCGATTCCCAGGTCAGGCAAAGTGTTATCGTTTTTTCATCAGGAATTCTTCAGTATCAGCCCGCGGTCTGGATTGGTGCTCGGTTGATGTCAATACGCTCGCCGGGCTATTACATGGAACTTAACATAACTGTCGAAACGCAGGTGTAGGTACAACTCTGCCTAACCCTTTGGGGATTACAGGCGTGATGAATAGCCTTCACGAGTGGTGATTCAATTTACATCCGGTTTACCCTGGGCCTCTCGGGTTTTTAGATATCGAGCAGGTTTTTTTAACTTGTGTAGAATATGTACTGCTGCTGTATGTATTTTCGTAATTATTTATTTTGTAATTTTCGTTAAAACACTGTAATAAAAAAAAAAAAACATTAAATTTCCTATTTATTATATAGACTGGCTTTAAAAATGTAATGCTGTTCGTTGGTAAGGGCGTCAATTGAGAACGACTGGACTTTTTTTTAATATATAAAATAAATAAAAAACTTTATTGCTAAAAACATTAGAAAGGTTTTACATTGGCCCCAAACTAGGCAAGCCTGTATCTTAGGCACTAATATGGAGGCTTTACAATTTAAAAATGAAATGAATTTTTTTTTCAAAACATGTTTGGTAATACAAGTACAACATGTTTGCTTCAAAATACAAAAAAAAAATAGTCTATAATAAATAATAATAATAATAAAACTTTATACAGGTAAAAAGGTAAAATACTAAATACAAAGCTTAAATCAAAATGAACAAACAAAAAAAGAAAGTAATAATAGAACTAGAAAAAATGCTATTACTCGTATGTGAATGAATGTATATGTGTGTGATCATGATTGTGTTGTGGATGATAACCAGGAAGTTAGGTAGTCAATTTTGTATTTGTTTGCGAGTGCAATTTCTTATAATGCACTGTTTGATCACCGCGTTAGAGACGTGAACAAGAACATGCAGAAAATAAATGGGAGTCTTTGTGCTTATACGAATTTTACTGGGGGAGTTCTTACGATCAGCCGGGAAGCTTCTGCAATCAGGATTTCTATAAGAAAACGGTATGGTTTGTGTAACAGAAGAGTTTTGAGGACAGCGCGTTTTGAACTTTCGAGGATTAGATGATTTTTTGACGCCAGATTACAATGCAATATTGTATCAGCGACTGACATAGAGCTATAGAGATGATTTTTTTTACATCTGCTGATGGACTGTCCCGTATCATTTTCATTATGTCGATTTGCTTCCGACTTGTTTGTGGTTTGAATGAATGGTGTTGGTCTATGATAAGTGATAACTCTGTCGATATGATTGCATGAACATTGAGTATCAGTGTTAATTAATGTGTTATGGCAATTTTCTCCCTGAATCTTTAAATTCCATAATGGTACTTTGGTAGCCCGAGTTTTTATGTATCTGATCTTTTTGACATTTAGTGTAAGCAAATTCGTGTTGAGCCATTTAGTGATGCTGATCATTCCTACTTCTGTTTTCTTGTTTATGTCCCAATCGGTTGCGTGAAATAGTATGGCAGTGTCGTCTGCGTAAGAAATAAGGTCAACGCTTGGGATGGTAATTTTGAGTATATAGGCCATGTATATAGTAAATAGTGTTGGGCCAAGTATACTCCCCTGCGGGACTACGAAGCAAATTTTCAGTTCATCGCTGACTAAATTATCTCCGGAAAAAATGTCCGGAAAATTTTCAAATTCGGGAAAAACGGAACGTCCGTTTTATTATGGAATTTTCGTATGAACTATTGAAATCTCGACAGAACAACGTTTGTCAAGTCAGCTAGTTAATAATAAAAATAAAATTGCCATTTAGGAG